>CM077013.1:100061239-102461239 GCA_039090855.1 Macrothele yani | reverse complement strand
TTCGTAAGGTAAGATTCCAGGATTGTTTTGCGGTCTTTACTGATAAATCCAGCATATTAGCTACAGTGTGTCGATTAGTCAGAAGATGAAACTTTAAAACGGCAGGGTTAGTTATTTGAAAATATTTTTTTCTACGTTGAGATTCGTTGGGTCGTTTGGAAAATGGCGACGGGTGGTAATATGGAACTAGGTGTTCCATTTTACATCTATTCTTTTTATTTCTGTTTCTTAGATGTCGCTACGCCAAGAAGAAAATTAGGACCCGAAAAAAAGGAACTAAGACAGACATGGAGAGCGGAAGACATGTTAAATGCTATAAGGGCAGTTCGTTACAAAATAAAAACGTTGAATGAAGCAGCATGGCGCTGCAGCATTTTTCCTCAAACCGTCAACAACCTGTTGGAGATGTACCTGGCAAAGATGATACGCAGTGTATATTTTGTTGCGAGACATTCAGTACGTCCAAATCTGGAGAACTGTGGGTTCAACGTATAGCTTGCCAGAAATAAGCTCACATCCTATGCAGTGGATGTGAAAGTGACGTTTTTATTTGCGACTTCTGTTCATCAGCCTAAAAAGACTCATACTTTCTATGGGAATTTCTTTTATTTTCATTTTTAAAATATCATTAATTGTTTCACAATGAAAGTGGTATTCAATAAAAAAGTTGTTGTAATATCAATGACTTTATAATCAAAACACTGAGGTTTTTTGTTTTATTTTCATGCTCCCCCATTTTCCAAAGCTCACTTTTTGCAATGTGTTTAAAAAAAATTGTGCTATTTAAACAGTGATATTTATTTTCCTATAAAATCTATACATACATTATGAGAAATATATGGGCTAACACTTTTGACTTATTTTTATGCAACTGTCACATTTAAAATTGAGTTTTTCGTCTAAAACAAAAAGTGGCCCATATTCCCACCTTCTCCCCTATTTACATTCATACCGAATTCACTGTATTCCTTTGCAGGAAAATATTTCAACATTCGCTGTGCATTATAATAAGGTGATGACCAGAGTTAAAAAGTTGACACTAGGTAGAGCAACACAGTTCCAGATGATTGATCGGGCATTCTGCTCCTATTTATCATCGACTGCACATTTCCGTACATGTTTCCGGACTAACATTGCCCATTTTTAAACGGTTTCAACTATCTCAGTCGGCTTTACACTTCAGGCCTGACAAACTGAGACATCACCCCGGTACTCACTGTTCCTGAGTTGTGTAGTGGGCAAGAAGATGCTATGCAGATTTCCGAAACCGAGGGTGATCAGCTAAAAACAGTAAAATTTCCCTTCGGCATTCGATAATGAGACCTTTGGTCTATTTTTCGGCGTCACGTTGCTTCGATCCTCGATGTTTTATTTTTTCTGCTTAACAGGTTCCTGATCTCGCATTGGCTCGAGCAATTTTTTAACTCTCCCAGTGACTGTTACAAGTGCGATCATTTTCATAACTGAAACGAGGGGAAATTATGCTTGTACTTCACAGACGCATGATTGGCTGTCACCTCTGAGCCTAATTAGCATAGAAATGGAAAAAGCTCGAGAAACTAAGTGTAATATTGAAAAAATCGTTGAAAAATGGAAAACGTGCGAGAAGAATCATGTGACTTATGACCAAGAAGTCAATTTTATTTTAAAAACTTATTTGCTGATTTGCTGATTTTTTTTATTCGAAAGTTATATGTGCTTTCAACATGCAAGATATTCATTACGCATTTCCTCCGTTGTTGACAAGGCGAGAGATGGGAGGGGGGGGGTAAATTTGTGCAATGTGTTTTGTGCGCTTTTCTGTTTATAAAAGTTCGGATATCATTGGTGGAAAAGCTATTGTACAGCAAATCAATACAAAATCTGACAATCGAAATTCTGTTTCTAACTTTATCATGAGATACTATTTCACAGTGTATTTTATTTGAAATCAGGCAATGAGAAGGTAAGGCTGTATTTTTGAATCGAAATCAACGCATTTTTTTAAACTGAAATCAAGTAACTCAGAAAAATATGTTAGATCAATGCTTAGTTTAATATTTAAAAGTTCGTCAAATACAGAATTAGAAAAGAAGTACTCAATATCAATATTAGTTGAAACTGGCCAACTGCACGGGGAAGTATTTTAAGTCTTTTTCATTGTATTGAAACCGGAATACAAAATGTGCGAGTAAGCGAAGAGAAGACCTCTACAGTTTTTTATTCAAATAAAGAGAACGGCGGGGCCATGTAATACGGTATTCAAATAAAGAGAACGGCGGGGCCATGTAATATGGTATTTAAATAAAGAGAACGGCGGGGCCATGTAATACGGTATAATCGGGGTCTCCGTGACTAACAATAAAGTCGTGAATGATTCGAATGTCAAGTCTATATAGCACTTTGGAGAGTATCACCTCCTAGATTCGTGGTGCTATAATTTGCACTCAAATTGTAAGAAGCATTTTTTTGCAGAATAACGAAATTTTCCCACGATCTTGTCCAAACCACTGCAATTATGTAAAACATTTTATCGGAGGAAAGAGCCCCTTATATTTCTTCGCAAGGGGCTCCGAGTTATGCGTTGCGCACTGTCGCCAGCCTTGTGTCTCTGTGGAAGGAGTCTGTTGTGGGTTCAAATCCGTGATGCCGACCAGCCTATTTTGAGATTTTCCTAGAATTCTGCGAAAGTAGCGTGAACACGTGGATGAATCTTAAAGTTGGTTGTGGAAGTACCAAGCCTTTCATGCTGGCTACACATGATGCTGAAGGTAGTGAGATACCATCACATCGCAATCTCCTTTCCCCGGGATATTCTTTACCATGACTGTGCCCAGCTCATGTGATGAATCACCAATGTGCCTGTCTGGACATGGTGCCTGAAGAAGGAGAAGAATAGGAAACACTCGATGACGAAGGCAATGGGAAACTACCTCACAGTGATCCCCCTTTCCCAGAATATTCGTCACCATGCCTGTGCGTAGCTCTTGGTGATGAATTGCCCATTGCCTTGTCTGGACATGACACCTGAAGAAGAAGAAAAAACACTTACCGACGAAGGCAATGGAAAACCACCTCATCGTAATACTCTTTCCCCAGGATATTCATCACCATGAGTATGCAAAGCTCATGGGGATGAATAGCCAAATATCCCTGTTCAGGCATGTCACATGAAGAAAAAATATTTGGAACCTTGCATCTCGATGTGAGGCGTCAGTATGTTGTTTTTTTAACCAGGTGCCTGATAGGACACTTTGTGTCGCTTTGGTCGTACGCTAGGAATTGTAGGATATGGATATAAATTTTTGCTTTTATGGCGGGTATAAGCAAGAGTCTTCCAACGATCAAGGAGTCTCCAGCTTATGGTGGAACAGTCGTTCTAGTGAGGAGGACATCGTTTCTTCAGAGACGCAAAGCTCTGCACTTTCTCATCAGAATAAGCGATTTGTTCTTGGGGATAAAAACAGAGACGATTATCGATGAAGAGAGTTGGAAACGAGATACTGGTGATGACAGGATTTCAGTCACACGCCAAAAAAAAAAAAAAAAAGAGAGAAAAACGAGAGATTTGCTGTCTTGCCAGAATAGAGGGAGACAGACGCTGGGAGAAAATGTCCTGTGATTCACGTTTAAGGGTATCAAACAATATTTGGTCGAATCCTACTAGAACATTTTTTTGTCTTTATATTGCAGTTCTGATCGAACTTTCAAACGATTAACAGAGACGGCGATTGAGTAAACCCGCTGAATAAACGAAAGTTTAAAACTAACCCGTACCACTATGACAGAAGTTTTGCATTGAAATTTTATTGCTCCCAATTTTTAATGTGTTGTACCAAACGTGTGCAAAAGTTCCTTTTCTCGTTGCCTGCATGGTAAATTTTTGTCCTCATTAGTTTCGCTTAAACATGGTATCCTGTACATCCCTTGTTTCTTTTAAACTAGCGACCCGGCGTGGCTTGGCGCGGTAGCAATTTAGAATTTACGGCGTATCTAAAGCGAGTTGATTATTACGTTCAATAGGTGACTGTCTTTCTCTTTGCAAAGCCATTCTTTGTCTGTCATTTGTCAATCGAGATTCTGTTTCTTGGAAAGTTTCATTATGACGGAATAAACAAATTCTTTTAGCGGCCGATGTACTACGACCTATATTCGATTTTCGTCTCGGCAAAATGTTAATACAATATTTAAATTTTAATTAAAGAGCTACTCAAAGAGATACGAGTACATACATGTAGACGAAAACAACTACCCATTTAGTCTGTGCGAGCGCCGATAAACCAATTCTTTCAGCGTCCGATGTAACTACGCATTTAGTCTGTGGCCTTACATGCTGTCAGACCGGCCGCCCCGCATGCGCCTCGCGTCTTTTTCCCAACGGCCGCTGCGCATGTGCCTTGCGTCTTTTTCCCAATAAGCAAAACATGTTTCTTAAACCGGTCACCGCTCATCGTTGTTTAGGCAGTGGAAGCCACGAAAGAATGCGAACCGCGGTTTTTTATTTGACTTGTCACTAAAATAGTTACTGCTCGGCTCCCTTTTGTCATAGATTAACGTTTTATACACCTAAACCTTCCTCGACAAATGCTCTATGGAATGGTGAAAACCGTATCAAAATCCGTTCAGCGATTCTTGAGATTAGCCCGAACAAACAGACAGAAGCCTACCGGAGATTTTATTTTATACTATGTACAGATTTCACGTTTGTTTTAAATCGCCCAAAATTTCAATTATCTTTTTACAAAGCTTTATTCAACATTTGAGGTCAAACCACAAAATATTAATTTTGTTTTTAATTTCATTGATTTGGGCCCAGTTTTCGATAATTTTAACCTAGAAGCTATTTTCCAAGGCTTAGTCCTGATAAACACGCTTAATCTCATTGCCTAAATGTCTTTATAAATGGATTCAGCATATACTTGGTTGATGCACCTTCCCGCCTGATTTAAAATTACTGTACTTCTTAAGATGTTGCTTAAGGGAACAAAATACATCAAACGCACATTTAAGAAACATAGAGGGGTGAACAGCGCAAAATATATTGTTGCAAACGTTCATTAATAACTTTTTGGCGATTTTCTTTTGCGGGAAGAGGAAATTGTTTTTGTTTCGGTCAACTTCAGAAGACGCCGTAAACTCAAAATACTGTGTTTGTTAGAGAAGAAGAAAAAAATGAAAAAAGAAATGATCATGTCACATACCTCTGAAGCCTTTGTGCTTTTGCCCATTTTAACACTGAAAAAAAAAGGTGCCTGTGGCTCATTGTGCAGGTGTGCGAGGTTACGCCTTGTTTACTTTTGTCTCCATCACTGAGGATTTACGCAGAAGAGGGGGAAAAAAGGGTTTGTCATTACTGAAAAATGGAATTTTTTTTTCTAATTGGAAGTTTAATGACTACCGTGAGCAACTGAGCTATAAGCAGTCTCCCGTTACTAATTTAGGGTCACCGGTTCCAGGGAAGGGGAGAACCAGTGCCGTAAGACAAACACAACATCCATGCCACACCGCGATTCGAACCCGGACCCCTTTCGGACGATTGATCAGGAGCCATCGCTTAGACCACTGCGCACCGAGGCGGCACCCGGATCTTAACCCCATTGAACTCCGTAATTTATTTGTCCGTTGTGCTTAAATCACAGAATGAAACGCATCATCATGGGTACGATTCCCATAGGTATCTGTTGTCATTTTAACTATATTATTCCATTGAAGTCTGTTCATTGCAGAGTGGCTCAGTTTTTGAAAAGTTCCACCGCACCAGGCATTAACATAGTCAGTCCACACACGGTGAGGGCGTCCTCTTGCATTTCTTCCGTTCATTAAGCCAAACACTAATGTCTTTAACGTTCTGACATTTTTCATTCTGCACATGTGTCCAAAGAGTCTTAGTTTTCTCTGTATGATTTTTGGGAACTGGGTCTATGTTAGTTGTATTGTTATGTACACTTCTTCATTTCTCATCCTCTTGGGTCCGTAATATTCGTAAGATTTTACGACAGCACTTTCTTCCAAAAGCAAGTATCCTTCTTTCTGATTCCCTTGTCAATGTCCAAGTCTCGCATTTATATAGCATACTAAACGTAAAACTTATAGAAAACTGGTAAAATAAAATCTGTATATTAATTCCATAAGGTTTTTTAATGTGAGTCATATTTTGAGAGAACTGCTGAACATAAAGATATGGTTGGTGCATCAAAATAAAGGTCTTACCATGTAGATGTGCCAGTCAAAGAGAAAAAATGAGATTGGGCAACGGTTCGGACGTTGTGGGGCGGCAAAGTTTCCATGTAAAATCTACGGGAGAAGCGTGAGGTTGACTAACGCGCTGTTGAAGGCGGAAGCATGGAGGGACTGAGATAGTCCAATGTCTTCTCTTTTCTGAGTGAACCGTTGCGCAAAGCAACGCTAGCAGGCCTTTGTATCAAAGTTCTTCTCATCGGAACAGCAAACATTCTAGAAGACCTGATTGCGTGACGCTGTTGGACTGTGTGATGTATATATACAATTTAATATTCATTCGATCCAGTTTGTTCATGTGGGCAAGACGTTTTCCCATTATGTTAAGATGTAAATAAACATTACGTTGACCATTGTTAGTGAAAATATTACGGTCAACTGTTCATAGCCCATTGAGTTGCTCACGATGGTCGTTAAACCTTCAGTCAAAAAAAAAATCACGAACCTGGACTGTAATTACTGAAGTGGTTGAATGAATTCGTCAATCAAATAAAGTTCACATTTGTTGTTTCATATGAGTTTATTCTTTAAAAAAAACTGATCTTCTACGCCGACGGGTGAACAGCATTCCAAACGCGAATCTCATTCTAACAACATTTACAAAAACAGTTGTGACTGAAGATGTGAGTGAAAGAGTACGCTATGCATTTGAATTTTTGGACACGACCGAGATGAGTGGACTTCTGCCTTACATTTTACGACTGAAAATAGGTGCAGTCGTGATGCTCATCACGAACCTGGCTACCCCAGTGGCGCAGTGGTCTAAGAGCTGGCTTATGATAATTCGTTCGTGAAGGGTCTGGGTTTGAATCCCGGTGAGGCATGGATGTTGTGTTTGTCTTACGTCACCGGCTCTCTCCCTTCCCTGGAACCAGCAACCCTAAATTAAAGACGGGCGACCGCTTATAGCCCATTTAGTTGCTCACGGTGGTCGATAAATCTTCAGTCAAAAAAAAAAAAAAAAAAAGTTACGAATCTGGACAATTGTCTTTACTGAAATGGTTGAATGAATTTGTCAATCAAATAAAGTTTTATATTAGTTGTTTCATATGAGTTTATCCTTCTCAAAACAAATAAAAATGAAAATAAACGAACCGTCGATTCCGACGGGTTTCGTCTAGTATAAATTGAATCCATAAACTCTTTAACAACCATAACGACCATAACGCCCGTACATACAAACGACCATAGCCTTCCGAAACAGCTGTCTAGAGTGAATCAGATTTCCTACCCTTACCTGTTCTTTAAATCTTTACGACGTATGAGGGATTAGCAGGAGTCACCGTAAGTCACCATTGTTGTTACTAAACGAAGAAGTGAACCCACAGACAGTTTCGGGCGTTATTGTATTTAGAGTGATACAAGATTTTAGGGTCATGGTCGTTAAAATGTTAAAGAAATTAACAACTATTTTTTGCAGAAAGCTACTAAAATAAGATACAGAAACCACTCTGAAGATACAAAAACCAAATTTTCTAGTAAATTCAACAATATTTCTTTGATAAAAATAAAAATAAGTGTGAAGTTGTAAGAGAACCAAGAAATTGACTTACCCTGTTTTTGCAAAATTAGCCCAGTATCTCATCATCCTACTACTAAACTCTTTTTCGGCTTCGGTATAACCAAACGTAGGGTTGAGTGGCTCTCCTAGGATAAAGTTAATTTCGTCAGCGTGCATCACTCCCATCCATCTAGGCCAAGGATTAATGCTGGACCGATGAGCAAAATAATACATGTATACGTCATTTCCTGTCTCGGCGTACCTCTCGGCAAATTCATTGGTATTACAGATGAAGTGATAATCCCCAACAAGTTGATCAATAGCATCCCTGTTCTTGATGGTGTCTTCTGGATTGGTCCAATCCGTGTACTCAAAAATGATGGCTTCGAGTGCAACATCATCCACATAGGGGTTCAGCTGCTTGACCGAGTTGATAAAGTCTTCCCTTGTGAGGTACACATCCTCGTCGTTCTTGAAGTAATCTGTAAGGTAGTAAATTATGAAGTAATTTCCCTCTTGGGCGTTGCTACCAGCCATGATCTTGGTCTTCTTGAAATTCTTTGTGAGGAGAGACTGTGAAGGTTGCTCATCAATAAAAGCCCCGTCCACAACAGGTACGAATGGGAACTCCACGACGCCGTAGCTTTCCCACTCGTTGTTGACCATATCCAGCGGATCTTTGTTGCGAAGGCAATTCACAACAGCGTCAAGGTCGTCAGGGTCGCTCGGGCACTTTAGGTTCCTGGCTAAATTCAATCCACGTCGAAAGCTCTCCTTGTTGTCTACGAGAGCCCAGGGTGCCGTAGCTGAACCGCTTTGCAAAATAGCCTGACTGAACAGATCCCGGCTCAGAGGAGACAGCAGATGAAGGCTCACACATACTGCCCCAGCACTCTCTCCAAAGAGGGTAACATTCAGAGGATTTCCGCCGAAATACGCTATGTTGTCTCGGATCCACTCTAAGGCCATTAACTGGTCGAACATGCCTGCGTTTCCAGGAACGTCTGGCCGATCGAAATAAAGGTAACCTAAGGATGCAACCCTATAGTTGATGGAAACCACAATCACTTGCTCTTCAGCACACAGAATCTTCATGTTGTACACGTCTAGGGTGGTGGTTCCGCTGTAGAAGCCGCCGCCGTAAAACCAAACTAGAACGGCGGCATTCTTAGGTTTGGGCCTAGGGACCCAGACAGATACTGTAAGGCAATCTTCACTAAGGGGGGTGTTCGCATTCCACATCGTGGATCCTATAAAGTCACCAAACATAGTGTCGTTAATTTGGAAGCAAGAGTTCGGCAGTTCCGTTGCGTTTAGTATTCCTTTCCACGGATCAATTGGCTTTGGGTGCCGAAAGCGATATTCCCCTACAGGAGGCTTAGCGTACGGAATCCCATAGAAGGCGGTCACGTGTTTTCCATGGCCGGTGAGTAATGTGAATCCTCGAACTTGACCTTTCAATGTCTTCACAATGACTCCGTCGTCCTCTCCGAAAACGCGTGACCCTCTGCTTGCAAAGGTCATCGTGCAGCACGCTGCGAGGACGAGCAGCACGCCTCGACGTGTGAGGTCAACACGGTGGCCTACAGTCATTGGTCAAATGATCAGCGGATTTTACCTACGAGGAAAAGAATAACAAATATTAAACACCGATTTTCATTGGACAAAGAAAGAAGATACAATTAAGAAATAGCATTAATATAAAGAAAAACATTTCTCTTGAAATGTACTCTGCAGTAAAATTATATGATTCGTCAAATGAACAGAAATAATTGCTGGAGGGCTCTGGGTGAATTTACAAGAAACTAAATCACCGAATAACATCGAAAGTGCAGTCATCAAACAGGAAATTAGCAGGACACTTATTTCGAAAATTATCGCACTAGATGAAATCATCAAAAGCTAGATCGAGGAAAGATGAATTCATAGTAAGGCAAGCGTTACGAAAATTTCGATTATAAGTAAAAGGAATCCTCTCTGTGTGATAACAGCGGGAATTCAGAGGATCATATCTTTTTGGTTGGGCGTATACATAGATCAAAATTTCGCAATATAACTAATTTCCCTCTCATTCTAAAAATAACAAATGCATTCTCTTTACACTGAGTGGAAAGAAATCATGGGATACCTACGTAGCGAAGAGAAAAACCACTTTACGCCCGCATGAGGGAATCACACCGCAAGGCATTGAGTACACTAGGTCCCGAAAGAGTTCCACACGTATCTCCAATCTTGTTTTTTGCACTGCTGTCCATAATTCCGACGCTTTCTGGGTGGAGAATCCTTTCCACGTCATCCCAAAACATTTCCACAGCGTCCATATCCAGTGAACGGGGATACCATTTCAGGGTGGGACGTTCTGCGGGATGGTCATCTACCCATATTCTAGTCACCATGACTCTGCGAGGAGAAGCATTGTCCTGCTGGAAGAGTCTGTGGGTGCATGATGACCACGAACGCATGCAAATGATCTGCAAGGATGGACACGTAAAGTGGAGCGCTCAGAGATACATCTAGATGTGTCAGAGTTTCTAACGTGTACCAATTAAACACAACCTAGATTCTAACCTATCCTTCACTTGCCTGAACAGTTCCTTATCGACATACCAGATCCATCGCTTCGTGCGGGTTTCACCAAATCTGCATACCCACTCGTCTGCGCGAAATAAATGGATGCCGGACTCATCGGACCAAGAGACCCCGTCTCCAATCACCAAAGGTCCAGGGCCGAAGTTTCTTGCCCAGTTGAGACATACAACCCAATGGTGTGTCGTTAGCAATGGGACTCTGGTTGTTCGGAGACTTTCATAAGCCATTGCGATTGATGACCGCCTGGTGGTCTTAGTATAGACGTATCTAGCACCTCCCTCTTTGAAGTCGGCGGTGATTTGCGCCACTGTGGCTCTCCGATTGGTTGCAACTATGCGAGACAGACGTCGTCATTGCGGCTAATGATCGCCTGATGGTCTTGGTGGAGATGTTTCTGGAAACTCTCTCGTTGATATCGGCGGAGATTTATGCCACTATCGCGCTCAAGTTGGTTGCAACTATGCGACACAGACACTGACGACCGCATTCGTCCAACCCCTTTTTCGGTCCACAATGCTGTCAACGATGCGATATTATTCCTGAAATGGCGAATTCCGATGCAGTCTTCGTGCTCTCAAACGGGGGTAGTGGAACTGCTGAAACACCTCCGCGATAAAGCGAACCATGCGTCGGGAACCCACTCGTCCAAACTCTGTTAACTCACAACGTTTACCTAAAATGACGTGGAATTACCATTTACATGAATGCGGAAATGTCCTCCTTCCCGTATATCTGCCAAGTAGTGGGTTCGTCCACTTGCATGAGGGGTGACAGCGTCACGTTGACCAGGACCAAGTATCCTATGATTTATGTCCTCTGAGTGTATACATATTGCATTTCTAAAATATCTCTGTTAAAAAACGGATTTGAAAAAGCATTTATGTGTCAGACAAAGTTCGCGCTGTAGAACGCTTTGCATACAATTTTTAAATTTTCGTAACACACAGTTTCGCCACTGAGGGGAAAAGTTCATATTTTTGTTTCCGTTACATTCGCAATTGTATCTCAGATCCTAAAAATTCGATTGAAAATATATATATATATATATATATATATATATATATATATTTTAAATGAACTGAAGTTTACGTGCTGATAAAATTAAAAACTATGTTCAAGAAACCTTTACACACGTAACTCACTCGAAGAAACTCCGTAGTGATTTTTAAGAACTTTTAATAAAAGTCATACGACTTCACAATCCGTGAGATCTTTCGGGACACTTTGTTCCCATCTTCAGAGAGATTGTCTCCGTCCGGTGCGTCCCCTGTATATACACACTAAAGTTACAGGAATGACGCATGTCACAAATAAGCATGCGCACATAGTTTTACTGCCCCTCCCAACGTTCTCAGATTAAGTGGAGTGTTTACAATTATTATATTTTTGTAATGTTTCAAGTCTCCACTTAATCTGAGAACGTTGAGAGGGGCAGTAAAACCATGTGCGCATGCTTATTTGTGACATGCGTCATTGCTGTAACTGCAGTGTGTATATACAGGGGACGCACCGGACTGAGACAATCTGTCTGAAGATGGGAACAAGGTGTCCCGAAAGATCTCACGGATTGTGAAGTCGTATGACTTTTATTAAAAGCTCTTAAAAATCACTACGGAGTTTCTTCGAATGAGTTACGTGTGTGAAGGTTTCTTGTACATAGTTTTTGATATATATTTTTTTTGGTCGGATACCGAACACGATGGAAAACGTAGTATGTCCTACTCAGAGCTTTTCCACCTGGGGACGTAGATGCATATCGTATTTTCTCGGTATCTCTGCTTTTAACAATCGCATTTGAAATATTCTGTTTTCATCGGGCAGTACTCCTCGCAAAGAGCATTTGGGATATAATTTAAAAAAATTCTTAACGAACAATTCTGCCTCTAGATGGCGTAAAAATCCTGTTGGCAACGCATTTTGTCGTACAGTAAAAAACATGACAGAGATGATTTATCAGCTTTGGAATTTCTGTGGTGCGCAGTTGTGTCCTCATCCTATAGGTGTGGAAAAAAGAGAGCACAGCCTTTGTATGATGCAAAGTTTTTCCTCCAAACGGCAGATGAATTCGAAGTATATTTCCGCGTAGCAGTGCGTCTCTGTTATCGAAAGTCAGATTCCTTTTTATCGGAGGGCTGTAATCAGCTGTAAGGCCAACGCTTTTCATGCATCTGCGCATTTACTGATATTAAATATTTCGGTTAGGACGCGTAAATTTTGACTTGTTAAATTCATTGCATTTTCGTTTGAAAATGGAGAATTTCGCACGTTAGCTTTGAACCATAAATTGTGGCATTCTTTTTTTAGATTCAGTATTTTGTCGCTAAAGCGAATTTCCTTATATCTGTATTTGACATTATTGCTGCACTTCTTATAGTCTTGTTTTTAAAATAATTTTTGCATCTAGTCGTAATTTTAAGAATTTGGATTTCTTCGTGCAGAATACGACAATATGATTTGGAGACACTATTTAATGCACGATGTAGTAACTTGTGATGCAAACTTTCATCAGGTTTTACAAAAGAGGTTTACTAAAATATGGACAAAAATATTACACAAGTTAAAAAACACACAAATAAACGAGATGGTTCGACCTGACATTCAGGTCCTCATCCGGTTTTGCTGAAAAACACTGCGGTTACTGATGGTCACCCTACATTATATATACCAAGGCAAGAATGACTCATCGCTACACTGCACATGCGCACAAATGATATAAAATGCATCACCAATAACAAATAATACGTGGTCTACATTAAAAATACTTTGATTCGGTGAAATCATCAGCAGTTACAATGGCTTTGAAATCCTGCGGTATTCAAGATGCATACATTAATATTATTCACAACATCTATGAAAATGCAAGTGCAAAGATTCTGCTATTTGAGAATACAGCACCCATAAAGATTGAAAAGGAAGTGAGACAAGTTGACACTATATCTACCAAACTCTTTAATGCCACATTGGAAAATGTCTTTCAATCACTGAACTGGGAAAACGAAGGGATAAAGATTAATGGAGATTATCTAACTCACCTTCGATTTGCTGATAACATAGTCATTTTTGCAACTACCCCATCAGAGCTGCAGAGTATGATCCAGGGACTTGCTGACAAGAGTAAAGAAGTGGGATTAAAAATGAACTTTCAGAAGACAAAAGTGATGTACAATTCTTTTACAAGAAATGAAGATTTATCGATTGATGGGGAAAAGCTGCAGATAATCAATACCTACATTTATCTTGGACAGCAGATATCAAGTGAGGGTCACATTGATGAAGAAATTAATCGGCGTGTAAAACTTGCCTGGAGAGCATTTGGAAGAAACAGAATAATTTTCAAGAGCAATATGCCATTATGTCTTAAAAGAAAAGTGTTTGATCAATGCATCCTTCCAGTGATTACATATGGTGCAGATACGTGGACCTTAACTAAAAGAGACATACAAAGATTGCAGTCAACTCAAAGAGGCATGGAGAGATGCATGCTTGGCGTAACCAGAAGAGATAAGAAGAGGAACTCGTGGATCAGAAAAATGACAAGCGTGAAAGACATCATGACCAGAGTAAAATCCCTGAAATGGCAATCGGCTGGAAATATTGCCAGAAGGACAGACCGTCGATGGACAGCTGAAATTTTAGACTGGATTTCAAGGGACAGGAAAAGTCCCGGAAGAATACCACATGGGAGATGGGCGGATGAAATTCTAAAGCATGCGGGAGTAACATGGAAGAGACTGGCACAAGACAGACCGTTGTGGAAGAAACTTGGAGAGACCTTCGTCCAGCATTGGATTGATAATGGTTGACAATGATGATGATGGTGATGATGATACAATGTAAGATAGTTAAAGTTTTGTGTGAGTTGTAAGTCTGTTGCTCATTCTATATTTAATAATACACGATTTCCACGCGGTTAGTATCACACACGGCATATCATCGTTACAACATGTGTCTTGCATGTGATGGATACATATGCTTTCTGCGAATAATGTTACGTTTTTATTGTCCGCAGTTGTTATTACTTTAACTGCATCCCAGTTTGGATCATATATTCTAGTTTTGACAAGACGTGCTAAAGACGTGCAATGCGCCTCATTGGGAAATTAAGAAATCTTGTATCATCTGTATTACGGTGTCAAACTGAAGTTGTGTCATTGCAATTGTAACCCCTGGTAACCCAAATTTCATTAATTTAAGTACAGTTAAATTAAATCCAGTATTACAAAGGGCACTTAATAGAGGTAATAAATGCAGCTATCCACATGGTCATATTAATCCGATCAAGACCATTCCACAAATTGAGAACATTGTCTGTGCTTTGCCCACAGAAGAAAGGGACGAAGCAGGATTTGCAATGACGAACGTTGTTAATAAGAAGTGGAGCCGGAATTACATACAGTCCAAATTACTCTGAATATCGCAGGGCTTTGTCACTCGAAAAACAGCAATTAAGAGCCCTTGGTCGTGACCCAAGGGTTGCAATTATTTCTGCCGACGAGACTCAACAGATAGTTGGCTATATTGGATAAACTGGACTATCAGCAAGAAATGCATGAAGCAATAGAACAGATTCCACACGATATCATTCGTCATAACCTAAAAAACCAGGGGCATTTTCTCTTGTGCATACTCAACAGCATGAATCCACCTACAGGCACAAGAACACCGAAAATCTTCGGGAAAATAAAGATGCACAAACCTAATCATCCACTACGCCCCCTTGCATCTTCACGTGCCTCTCCCACTAGAATACTGCAAAAAGGCTTTGGTCTTATTATTAACACCGTTGACTTTGGGATCAAATTACTACGTTAGAAGTTCATTACAGGCCATTGAGGAGATTAAAAGTTTTGATCCTGGGAGACAATAATTTGTTATGTACCCTATGGATGTAATATCTTTAGTCCCGATAGACTTGGCACATGACATTGTTGAAGAAAGGTTATATGCTCAACCCAAATTCTCACCCGTGGAGATTCACTCTATAATCTCAGCCCTTAAATATGTGGTACATTCTTTCGATATAATGGAGCCTTTTACCGGCAAAAAGGGGAGTACTCCTATGGGATCGCCTTTGTCTTCTTTTCTTCCATTACCGGCAAAAAGGGGGTCCTCCTGTGGGATCGCCTTTGTCTTCATTTCTTCCATTACCGGCAAAAAGGGGTACTCCTATGGGATCGCCTTTGTCTTCATTTCTTCCATTACCGGCTAAAAGGGGGTACTCCTATGGGATCGCCTTTGACCTCATTTCTTCCATTACCGGCAAAAAGGAGTACTCCTATGGGATCGCCTTTGTCTTCATTTCTTCCATTACCGGCTAAAAGGGGGTACTCCTATGGGATCGCCTTTGTCTTCATTTCTTCCATTACCGGCAAAAAGAGGGTACTCCTATGGGATCGCCTTTGTCTGCAGTTCTGGCAGAGTTAGTGTTAAAACAAAGTACTTGGCGAATGTCCTTACAGACCATTATTATTTATAAGGTATGTGGATGACATATTGCAATTTTGGAGTCACTCTCATGCTGATTTATAATTTTTTTCAACTTGTTTTGTTATTAATATTCAACTGTTAATTTCTTACTTGGAAATGCAGTTCACTCTTCCGTTTCCAGACATTTTCATCAAAAGAGACCCTAAATCATTTAAATTAAGTTACTCCGTTTACAAAAACCTCCTCTTTAAATCCGTCACTTTACAAGTTAGCTGCATTTCGATATTTAATTTGTAGAGCATTCACTCATTCATCTGGTTTACGACAACGTCGTTTGGAACTTAAACAAATTTTTAATATAGCTGTTGCAAACGGATACACACGCGAAGGTTTGAAACACCTTTTAGCGAATCACCAAAGATTGCTTTGTACCTATTACAACAAGAAATAGAACTACAAGATTCGTTGGTGCAATGGATTATACAGGGTGCATAGGAAAGTCCCTTTAGCCTGAAATAACTTGCGAACTGAGAGCGGTAAAGTTATGCAAGTGAGATAACGGTACAGTAAAGAGACTACGCCCGACGAATGCAACCAATAGCAGCTCCCCTAATGGCGAAATGCGGAAGTTAGCCATTGCAAATCAAAAACAAAAAGAGGTAGAGCAAAATTTCCAACTACATTGTTGTAGATCATCAATTAATTAGTACAAAACGACATTTGTTTCACACGGATAAAATAAATTGTTGCCTGAATACCCTAAAATGTCCGAAATCGATGCGCGACGATTCGAATCTGCATATTCACATTTCGCAAATGTAGCCGTATGCAAATGCAGATTGTGACGTTGTACCGTACCTACGATATAAAAACCAGTAGCAGGATGTACCCTGATCAGAAGTTTAGGCCTACGTACGCTGTGTGAGAATGGCAAGCTTCACTCACTCTCAATATTGTGAGATGGTGCTTATTTACCGCGAATGCCAACGAAACGTGGCGCTAGCTGCACGGAAATATGCCGTTCGCTTTCCAGCTGGGCCACATCCAAGTGCGGTTACCATCTCAAGTGTAGTGAGACGGCTCAGGGAGACAGGAAGCACTAAAAGTCGTTCTCGTTCTGGCAGACCAGTGGGTGCAGGTATGCGTATAATGGCAGATGATATTTTGGCGTATGCACTAGCCCATCTACAAAGCAGTACAAGATATATCAGAAGGACGAGAGGCTTAACACGGGGCCGTGTATGGCAAATACTGCATGCTCAAGGTGCACATCCCTATCGTGTCACCCCGCAGCAAGAACTGTTACCACGGAATAATGAGCGTCGATTTGATTGGTGCAACTGGGCGTTGATTAATGTTGAAGGTGACTCAGACTTTTTATCCAACATTCTGTGGTCGGACGAGGTAGCGTTTCACCGTACCGGATTACTAAACCGACACAACGCCCTATACTGGGCGATGGAAAATCCCTTGTGGGGACGATCCACTTGACATCAAGTGCGTTGGTCCATTAACATGTGGTGCGGTATTTGGAAGAACGGCTTAGCGGGACCTGTGTTCTACGAAGGCACGTTCAACGAACAGAGATACCTCCAACTATTAGAGGATATCATACCTGACTTTTTAGATGACATTCCCCTGTCCGCATTACGTTTCTTGTAGTTCCAACATGACGGTGCCCCTACACACCAGCCAGCAGCAGTGCGACACTTTCTCACAGATTGTTTTGGGCAACGAATCATCGGGTATGGTGGTGTTGTTGAATGGCCTCCACGATCGCCGTACCTCACTCCGTTGGTTTTCTTCCTCTGAGGTTATGTAAAAAATCAGGTGTATACAACAGCGCCTACAGGTCTGCTGGATCTACGACGTCGTGTTACAGATGCTTGCAATAGTGGGACACTTTCCATGCTGAGGAATGTGCATGCAGAGTTACTTTCACGAATACAAATGTGTATCGTGGGTAATGGCGAACTCTTCGAACATACTCGACATTAACTTTTTATCCCTTTGCGCCAGTTTGCCTCTTTTGTTTTTGTTTTGTCTGACGTCATCAAACTGTATTGACCTAAGTACGCATTTGTGCAATAAAATGTGTGTATTTGCTCATACCTATGCCTGTTTTCTTCAAACGTTCACACAAAAGGTCGCGCATCGCTTGCGGACATTTTAGGGTATTCAGGCGACAACTTATCTTATTCGTGTAAAACAGATGTCGGTTTGTACTAATTAATTGATGCTCTGCAACTTTGTAATTGGAAATTTTTCTCTATCTCTTTTCGTTTTCGATTTGTAATGGCTAATTTCGCATTTCGCCACTAGGGGCGCTGCTATCGGTTGCTTTACTATACCGTTATCTCACTTGCATAACTGTACCTCTCTCCGTTAGTAAGATATTTCAGGCTAAAGGGATTTTCCTATGCACCCTGTATACCTGAATGTGTAATCACGATGGAAAATATATGTAAGAGGTTTAGTTTGGACTTTGGGGTGAGAACAAAAAACTTATTTTCCATTATTAGAACAGATCGTGGTTCAATAACGTTAGAACACAGATATGCAGTAGACTCCATACCTCTCACACCACGGAACCCCAACCTGGTCGACTAAGTATATATAGGCTCCACTCAGCGAAGCGTTAAAATCCGCTTGTTGGAGCACATGTGTGACATTCGTCCAGGTTTGAGCACAACGGCTTTAGCACGTCTTGTCCAAACTGGAACATAGGATCCAAACTGGGATGCAGTTAAAGTAATAACAACAGCGGACAATAAAAACACGACATTATTCGCAGAAAGCATATGTATCCATCTCATGCAAGACACATGTTGTAACGATGATATGCCGTGTGTGATACTAACTGCATGGAAATCGTGTATTATTAAATATAGAATGAGCAACAGACTTACAACTTAAACAAAACTCTAACTATCTTACATTGTATATAGTATTTTTAATGTAGACCACGTATTATTTGTTCTTGGTGATGTATTTTATATCATTTGTGCGCATGTGCAGTGTAGCGATGCGTCGTTTTTACCTTGGTATATATAATGTAGGGTGACCATCAGTAACCGCAGTGTTTTCCAGCAAAACCTGATGATGACCTGAATGTCAGGTCGAACGATCTCGTTTATTTGTGTGTTTTTTAACTTGTGCAATATTTTAGTTAATATTTTAGTAAAACCTCTTTTTTAAAATCTGATGAAGGTTTGCATCACAAGTTACTACATTATGCATTAAATAGCGTCTTCAAATCATATAGTCGTAATTTTCCCTACTTCTCTGGACTAGGTTTCCGCCAGATGGCGTAAAATATGAATTTTTAACAGAAAACAACTCATTGCAGTGTTAAAATGAATAAAAACCTTCAGTGTACTAGATTTGAGACTTTACCGAGAAACAAATTCAATTCGTTCAAGAATTCGTTATGTTCTTTTTGCTGAGATTCTGGAGTCCAAACAGAAATTAGTTTCATACTAAGTAACCGCAAGAAATATTTTTACATTCGTTACGGCCGCCCCGGTGGCGCAGTGGTCTAAGGCGCTGGCCTCTGATCATTCGTCCGTAAGGGGTCCGTGTTCGAATCCCGTCAGGCATGGGTGTTGTGTTTGTCTTACGGCACTGACCCTCTCCCTTCCCTGGAACCAGTGACCCTAAATTAGGGACGGGCGACTGCTTATAGCCCATTGAGTTGCTCACGGTGGTCGTTAAACCTCCAATAAAAAAAAAACAAAAAAAAAAAAACATTCGTTACGCTCCCAAGCTCGAAGACGAATCAGAGCACGACAGTTTGGCTGAAGGATACTGGGTATCAGATTATTATGCCAAGTGGAAATTTTACATGCTTATTGATAGGATCAAGGCCAGTCATTGTTCGGAAGTGAAGCAAAGGACCGGAAGATTGCTAAGTATAAGATCCCAGAGGGAGTTCAGAAAGTAGTGCATCCATATTTATACACGGTCGAGTCATATTGTTGTGATAACCAGCTAATATCCAGAGTAACCGCCGTGTGCAGCGTGGACAGCAGCTAGACGGGCTGGGAGTGACTCAATAAGGTGCTGGAAGGTGTTCACAGGTATGTGGAGCCCTGCTGACTGCATTGCATCTGACAGCTGCTGGATGGTGCGTAGTGGAGGATCCGTAGAAGGAACAACACGATTGAGGTGGTCCCACAGATGCTCAATTGGGTTTAAGTCTGGGGAATAGGTGAGCCAGGGAAGTACTTTGAAGTCTTCATCGTGCTCTTCCAACCACTGTCGGACATTTCTAGCTGCGTGACACGTCGCATTGCCGTGCTGGAAGATCCCATCTGCCGCAGGGAAGACAATCAGCATGTATGGGTGTACGTGGTCTGCAAGGATGGATTCATAACGAATTCGGCCCATAGTGCCTTCTACAGGTATGAGTGGATCCAGAGAATGCCCCGAAATTGTTGCCCAGACCATAACGCTGCCCTCACCAATTTGTGTTCTTCCAGCAATGGTTGAAGAGTGTTTGTTCTCCGATGTTTCTCAATGATGCCAACGTAAATCTGTTCAATAAAGCAGAAAACGTGACTCATCGAATAAGGCAATCCTTTGCCAATCAGCGGAGGTCCAATTCCGATACTGCCGTGCAAATGTAAGCCTTTTCTGCCGATGTACCTTCGTTAGCATAGATGCAGAGACCATCCGTCTGCATCGGAGCCATACGCAGCAGGGTTCGCTGAACTGTCGTTTTAGACACAGCTCCGGTAGCCCCCTGATTCATTCGGCCAGTGAGCTGCTCCACTGTAGCGTGTCGATCGGCCCACACACACTTTCACACTTTCGAAGACGACGTTCACCTCTCACATCAATGACACGTGGTGTTTCGCAGTTTTCACGTCGCTTATTCGCAATGGTGCCATTTTTCCAATCAAGATACACTTTAACCACAGCAGCACGTGAACAGTTCACAAACTGCGCTGTTTTAGGAATACTGCTGTGCTTGAATCAAAATATGCGCCGACATTATCTATCACCTTCCGCCAATGGTCGGACAGCTGACGGATTCCAGCCATGAAGAATACTTCGTCGTGTGACACGATGAAGACGTCAACCCATTTTTACACTTCGTCACCGGCCCGGAACCGTACACCAGACAAACCATGTTGTATCGATCGGACTAAATGACAGTCAGAAGGGGCTATGTCGGGACTATACGTCGGGTGCTCCAAAACTTCCCATTAAGCGTCAATAACGTTTCCTTGACCGATTTCGCGACATGCGGCCTAGCGTTGTCATGCAGTAATTTCACGGAACGCAATCCTTTGCCTGTGAATCAACGTTTCCGACAGATTTCCTGGTTCAGTCGCAGCAATTGTTGCTTGTAGCGATCAGCAGTAACAGTTTGACCCTGTTCCAATAGTTCATAATAGAACACACCCTTCATATCCCACCAGATGCACAGCAAAACTTTCTTGGAGTGAATATTGCGCTTCGGTATCGAAATCGTTGCTTCACCGGGGTATATCCGGTGTTTTTTGCATTTGGGACTGTCGTACCATATTCACTTTTCATCACCCGTAATGATTTTCCACAGGAAAGACGACTTTCTGTGTTGTTTATTCAACAGATTCAAACACTTCATGACACGCTCATCCTTGTTCCTCTGTCTGAGATCACATGGCACCCATTTTCCTTCCTTCTGAATCTTTCCCATTACATGTAAACGATTGGAAATGGTTTGTTGAGTTATCCTCAGTTGCTCAGCTAGTTCTTTTTACGATTGAGACGAATCTTCATCCAGCAATGGTTGCAGTTCTTCATGTGCAACCTTCTGCGGGGCGCCGCTACGTTCTCGATGGCTAACATCAAAATCACCTGCTTTAAATCGTCTAAAACAAAACTCACATGTGCTTTTCGATACAATATTCTCCCTCAGAACAGAACAGATCGATGCACATGCTTTTGCAGCATATTTTCCTTGAGGAAATTCGTAACGAATGCAGTGTCGAATAAATGCAGTATCGCTTTCCATCTTTCACCTACTGGTGTGCAAGTGTGTTTGACTGTTGGGCAAACTTCTGTTTCACATTTTCTACTCTGGACCAGTTACAGGCACATGACAACAACGAGGGGGAATGTCGGATATGTAAATTAGCGCTATAAGTCACAGAAAAAACGCTTTAAAACTTATTTGTACACGTAATACATTCTTTTGTTTCAAAAGTCGTCCTCATCCTATCCAAAGATTTCGTATCGTCTTGCTTTTTTTATTATTATTATTTTTCTAGTCACATTGGCACAACGCCGCCCAGATGGCGCATCAGGATCGAATCCCGGTGAGGCATGGATGTTGTGTTTGTCTTACGGCACAGGCTCTCTCTCTCTCTCTCTCTCTCTCTCTCTTCCCTAGAACCAGTGGCCCTAAATTAGGGTCGGGCGATTGCTTATAGACCATTGAGTTGCTCACGGTGGTCGTTAAACCCACAATGAAAAAATATATTGGCACAACACCAAAGCAATGAGCATATTTTATTTCTATAGCCTCGTCTCTCTTACTGGTTTGACACAGAGAACACACTCACTCCAATGCAGCTGTGAAACACATTTTTCTTCGGTGCTTAAAACCATTGTAAAGCTAGGCAATGCATAATTTAGTTCTTTACTTTTCATTGATTGAAAGAAAATTATTTGCAGCCAAGTATGTTTTTCAAGCATAAGAACATGAAGATGTCTGGTACAACAGCTTCATGTCATTATTCCTTTTGAAACGTTATCTGCATATCTTTCGTTCAAAGCTTTATACAAAATTCACCATTATTATGAGTTTATGGAGTTTATAACATGTCGATGAGAAATGTTTTCAGCATACTTCACGAAAGATTTTTAAGATGATTCCATTGTTCCGATTTCAAAGCAGACGATTTTTTTCTGTGCTTTGGCATTTTAATGAAAACAGGAAGATTACGAAAGTTATTCTAAATTCGTAATCAGTTGGAACGACGTTTCTCCAGAAAAAAAAAGGACTCATTGTAATTTATTAATATATTATTTTTTCTCATCACAACTGCTCGTCGAAACTTTCAATTAAAGTGATTTTCCAATCCGAAAGCAAAAGAAGAAATGAAAAAGGAGACAAAAAAGATCTCCATGCTTATCAAAAGGGGAAGAGGATGTTGTTACCTTTCAATTTATTTATTGAAGGACAAACTGAATTATCAGATGGAAAAAGAGAGTTGAGTTCATTTCATTGCAAAATTCAATGATTTTCGCTTTTCTATTTTTTGCTCTAGGTTTTTTAAATTCGCGTTAAACCGATGTATTGTCATTTCCTTTCGTTGTGATAAGAACTTCAATTTGTCGTCTTGACCAGAATCCGAATTAAAAAATGAATCTTAAAGAGGTATTTTCTCTCGAGTGAGAGTGTTTATGAATCGGGCTGGGAAAGGGGGTGGGAGAAAGGGGGCTTTTCGATAAACATAAGAGCTCACGTTCCTAGGATTCCGATATTAATTAATTCGATATCATTTCGTCCTGTTTCAGTTTTGGAAGCAGATGTCTCCTAGTGGTCGGGTGCATTAAGAAGTTCTTGGTGTGCTGGATCTGGATTTAGATTTCGACTGAGACCAGTGATATTGTTCTACCAAAACAAAAACAACAAAAAAAAGGGGGGGGGGGAAGCCGATTAGATAGAACAAACTCAGAAGGACGACCTTCAAAATTTTCAAGAGCAATTTAAAGTTTGATATGTTTTTATCATTAATATGTTTTGCTAAATTTTTATTGTTAATTATACATATCAATTTTTATCAAAGTTGCTAAATTTGGTCAATTTTAAATAAAAGAAGGTTACATCGAAACCATGAAAAGAATACTTTTTTTTTAATAATGCTCTGTCGTTTTATTTGGTTTCAGCTATTCAGCATGAACACATTGTCTGACAAAGAAAATGCCCCACCATGAAGGAATGCCCGAAAACTGACCAAGCTGCACACACAGATAGCCAAGTAGGTCCTGAATAAATTATTTAATTGTCAGATACAGACTACACTCCAGTGGCCGAATATACAGGATGATCAATAAGGAGTGTGGCCCCCATTTTGGGAGATACAGCGTTGAATCCGACGTCGCATCGAGGCAATGGGAGTCCGAATAGAGTCCTGCAGCATCGTGGGCCACGTGGTGTTGATTCGAATCCACAGTTCATCTTCGTTTTATGGGGGTGGGAGGGTATTCACCCAACTCCCAATCTTGTCCCACAGATGCTCGATGGGCGAGATGGCGGGGGATCGTGCTGGTCACGGATGCATCCGCACACCGTGTAAAGCATTCAGACTGGTCCGAGCGGTATGCGGCAGAGCGTTATCTAGTTGAAAAATGGCGTTTGGGATGGCCTGAAGATACGGTAGTGCCACGGGCCGCAGCATCTTGTCAACATAGCGACGCGCCGTCAATGTGCCCGTAATGCGTGCCAGCGGTGAGCGGCTGTTGGCGCTGATAGCACCCCACACCAGTGCTTTACTTTCCCCGGAGCTCACCAGAGCTCAGCTCCGGTACTACTTCATTTTTGGCGAATATTTCAAAATTACCTGGAGAGCTCCAGAGACCGCAATTGAAAATCAATCCTCCTCTTTCGATAAAGTCTAGGAACGTACAAGCAAAATTCGCCGTTTTCCGATACATCGTGAACACACCGATCTCTGTTGTGACGTCACGTGCGACGTGCTGCACGCAGTTTTTTTTTTTTTTTTTTTTTGCAGCAGTCTCTAGCAACGAGGGAAACGTATATGATGATTAATCGTAACTGCTGTTGCCTGTTGGTTATCGTTGATGTTGTTGACCCACAATTTGCCTTGCTCGTTTCGTTTGAATTTTCTACTGTACGTGTGTCTTAAATTTTCACGTAAGTTTGCATTAAAATATGAGTAACCGAAAAATTAATGATTATTTTGGTTGTTCTAGCAGTAAAAAAACAGCTTTGACTCAACCGTCCAGCGTAACTCCGACTCCGAGGGATAATGAACTGCAGACGACGACGGCAAACCGTCCATGCGTTTCAACTGAAAAGAATCCAGGTGAAAACACCTTTTCAGAAAATTTGCCACCATGCTGGTCAAACCAACAGGGTTTGTATCTCTCTATTCTAAAAAAGTAATTGCAGCCGCCGATGTTTTAGAAATTTCGCGACATTCGCGCTTTTCTAGCTCACAGCGCAAAACGTATTAAACAAAAAAAAAAAAAAATGAAACTTGCATCGTTTGTAGAGAATTGTTCGGAGAACACGCTGATATAAACCATTTTTCGATTCTGGCGATACTTCAAAAGCTACTGTATTTCAAAGTTAAGGTAAGCAAAAAAAGCAGTTCCCGTTTCGGACACACTAACAGCAACAGAACCACAAAACTTTGTAGGCATATAGGGCCATGACTGAATTTTTGCACCTCGTCGCCCGTTTTTTTTTTTTTTGGAATTTCGATTTAGTTTACGAAAAATTAAATTTTTAAATTTCACAAAATTCTATATTTTGCGATGGGATCCATTTTAAAAAACGGATATATCACAAACTATAAATCATAATACATTGAAAATTTTACAGCATAAACTCACAACTATCATCCCTCTTTTACAAACAATTTTTTAAAGAAAAAGTCATCTGATTTTTAAGCATTTTTTAAAGATGCAAAGGAAATGAACGAGCGGTTTATTCTGTCTTCAGCGTTAACCACACAGGAAAGTTCTGCTCCCATGACCTGCTGCCATGGTGACGCAGCTATTTTTAGCACTCTCTTCTCATTAGGTGAAAGGACGGACTACAATCAAACTGGTAATGACGCAATGCTTAATAGCGTAGCTAAAAAGGGGAGCTCTGGTACTTTTTTTAGAAATTAAGCCCTGCCCCACACCATGATTCCACGTTGCTGGGCCGTGTGGCGCTCTACAATGGCGGAGGAATACACCCGTTGGTCGCGTCGCCTCCAGACTCTCACACGGCAGTCATCCGTGGTGAGACAGAACCGTGATTCGTCGCTGAACACCACACTGTTCTATTCGGCACCCCACGCAGCTCTGGAGCGACACCACGCTAAGCAGTGACGACGATGGCTCGCTGTTAAGGGTAGTCTTCGCAACGGACGGATGGACAGCAAACCAAAAGCAGCCAATCGGCCCGACACTGTCCGCTTCAATATAGGAGCATCCAAGCCTCCTCGCACACTCCGCGAAATGTCGCCCGTTGTGGCCTGTGGGTCCGTTACTGCGTGACGTCGGATGCGACGATCGGTGAGCTCGGACATCCGTCTCTGTGCTCCTGTCCCCCTACGACGTTGCAAAAATCCTTCTTGGGACTACTGTCTCCAAATACGACCGACGTTTGTGGCATCACGTTGCGTTTCTTCCGCAGTACGACGCAAAGACCATCTAGCGGTACGAAGACCTGTGATGACACCTCTTGTGAACTCATCCGTTTGACGAAATCGCGTGCGACGGCATCTTAACGGCATTGGCAGCATTTGTTCGTTCTCCAGACACGGCGAGAGCTGAACCACTCGCTCCTTGAGGGCCGTGACGACGATGAGGACTGATGGCCTCACGGGCTGGTTGTCCGCTTCCATCTCGCGCGCCGTTCCTGCGATTGGCCAGCAAATGCAATCATTTGCATAACTTGTACGTGTGTACCCACCTTGCAATTTGCATGGCGCTGCGTTCACGTCTCCGTGGTGTGGCATTTTCTCTGTCAGGCAGAGTAAGATCAATCGATCGCATTGAACACTTGTAACTCATATGCGGCGTTTCTAAAATTATGGGGTGGAAGTAAAGCATATCTGTTCGAGATTTTTTTGTTTCTTTTGGGGTTTAAGGGCCACCTGAGCATCTGGGTCCATAGGCAGTGTGTCATCCCTGATTTGGTAACACTGGTTTCAGAAAGGGACAGGGTCCTGCCCATATCTCCTTCGGGGCTCTGGCTGAGCTCGAATGATTTGACTGGTCGCCCCGGTGGCGCAGTGTTCTAAACGCTGGCTTATGACCATTCGTTCATGAAGAGTCCGGGTTCTGATTCCAGTGAGGCATGGGTGTTGTGTTTCTCTTAGGGCAGTGGCTCTCTCCCTTCCCTGGAACCTGTGGCCCTACATTACCGATGGGAGACTGCTTATAGCCCATTGAATTGCTCGCGGTGGTCGTTAAACCTCCATTAAAAACATTAACCAGAAACCAGCACCTCTGACCACTCGGCCAAGAAAGCTTCCTTTACCGCCTCGGTGGCGCTGTGGTTTAAGCGATGGCCTTTGATCATTCATACGAAAGGGGTCCGGGTTCGAATCCCGGTAAGGCATGGATGTTGTGTTTCTCTTACGGCACTGGCCCTCTCCCCTCCTGGAACCAGTGACCCTAAATTAGGGACGGGCGACTGCTTATACCCATTGAGTTGCTCAGAGTGGTAATTAAACCTTCCATCAAAAAAAAAAGAAAAAAAAAAAAGAAAAGGAAGCTTTCTTTTGGGTTACCCATAAAAAATCCGAAAAGAGAAATGACGTTTCATGAAGTAGGTAATGAGTTTAGTAGAAACTATTCTCCATCATAAAACACTTGTCACTCTGCCTACATACCTGTTCAGTTTTCTCGTGTTGGCTTCTTTCTTTTTTGTTGGAGGTTTATCGACCACCTTGAGCAATACAGTGGGCTATAAGCTGTCGCCCGTCTCTAAGTTAAGGTTACTTGTTCTAGTTCGGGGAGATATCCAGCGACGTAAGAGAACCAAAAAGCATTCATGCCTCACGGGATTCAAACCCATCGGTTAGACCACTACACTACAGTTTCTGCTTTGAGTTGGTTTCCTTTTTGGTAGTTCAATCTTAACATAAGGAGAAGCCATCTCCTGTAGCCACTCCTCCCCCGTTTTTTGTACAGCCGCCTTGAAAACGGATTTCCTATTCTCTTTACGCTACACTGTTAAAAATAAGTGCCGTGAATTCACGGAAAATTCGTGAAAGTAACGTGCAGTAAAGTTACCGGTAAGTGTCCGTATTTTAACAAAATTAGCGTTTTGAAAAATTCCCGTTTTTTTTTATAACTTCCGTATTTTCACAGATTTTCCGTAGTCATTGATTCCGTTTATTTCAGAAAAATCCGTTTCAAGTTTTTCCGTATTTATACAGAAATTTCGCAAAACAGAAGATCCTGAATTTCTCAACAGATTTCCCCTAGTGAGATTTGATCCCACGTCGTTCGGATTATCTCCTACGAAACCAAGCATCTTAAGAACTGAGCCAGAAAGACTCAGAAGTAGCAGTCACGTTCAAGGTAGAACTATAACTGCACGATGGTAAAATGTAGGTAAATGGAGGTTATTTTTTGGGAATAGGTTTGAAATAAATTTATATTTTCTGTAAGAGGACTTATTACAAATTAAATATTTTTTTCATTATGAATTTTTCGAATCAACAGAATGCTTTGGAACTTGAGAGACCTTTTATAACTGACAATGAGTTTCATTTATCTTTAAGAAAAGGAAGATATACTGCTTTATAGTATTATTTCATAAAACTCCTAAATATGAAATTTACTCTTGATCGCTATACTAGTTTTTTTCTTAAGTGCTCCACGGACTGATATATACAGATATGGTACAGTCGCCTGTACAATGACTAAGTACCCGGTGTCTTACGGTAACACAATATAGAATAGCTAGAGCACAAAATAGAGGAGAGGGGGAAGGAATATCCAGAGACAAAATTTCATACGATATGCTATCCACAATATCCGTTCACGCTACAAAATTTAAAATCAAATCTTTCGATAGACGATTGAAATTTAACAGTTAATGAAACCTCAAGCATTCCCGCGAATCCCCCACACGGAGATAACTGGTTTTCCAGTTATTTGGGGATTGGCGCCCCCACTGCCCGAGCTGAACTTGTGACGGAGCATCTTGTCTTTTCGTCATTGTACGATACCCTCACCGCAGGGACAGCTGCTCCTCCAGCTGATGGGGGAATGGCGACCCCACGGCCCGAGCAGACATATAGTGTATGATGTTTTCCCTTTTTCAAGCTTATTGTTGTTCTCTTGACAAGCACCCGTCCTCAGTTGTAGGTTGCTGAGGTCGTGATTATGCGCCAGCGCCGGAGTTTAGTTTCTCGTTCTCTTTCCTCTTATACCTCGCTTTTAAGATATCTTTCTTTATTGGTCTTATGTCTGGCACTCTTTGGTCAAACATGGCCCTTTTGCCATAACAATAAATCAACCAACCAAACATTCCCGCGAATCGCACCTATTACAGGAAATGTTTCGTCATATGGATACGGGAAAAGTCAGAACAGCATTTTTGCGTTAATACACGAAAGGGATTGCGGAAAGTTTTCTGAAAATCCAGAATTTAACGGAAAATCTGTGAAATTCAGGTTTTCCTCCGTCATTTTATGGAAAAAGTTGCATCGTTAATTCACGAAAGGAATCAAGGAAAGTAGCTCGTGAATTTCAGAATCTGTTTTACCTTTGTCCTCCTGAGAACCTTACTGCGTAATTCGAGGGTTTAGCCTCATTCTTACAAAGCTTGCGTTTCGTTAAAAAACGAGTGTTCTTGAATATAAAACACAGCACTGATTATTTTTTCATGCATGATAATCTATAAGCATTTCCTTGACCTGATTTTCTTTCTAGTTAACGAAGAATAATGCTTTAGCTCAGCTAAGCTTAAAGAAAATGTTCCTTTGAGTCGCTAAGGCACTTCTATAAATTCACCAGTGACTGAGACATTGGTACAGAGGGTGCGTCAAACGTTTTGCAATATTTGAATCACTTTATGTCTTCATACGTACCTTTACGATGAAAACTGACTAGCATTCAAAGTATAGTCT
This sequence comes from Macrothele yani, assembly GCA_039090855.1. Taxonomy (NCBI): domain Eukaryota; kingdom Metazoa; phylum Arthropoda; class Arachnida; order Araneae; family Macrothelidae; genus Macrothele; species Macrothele yani. The sequence goes on along the minus strand of CM077013.1, from coordinate 102,431,683 downwards.
ATCGTATTGCACCGTCTTTAGCCATCTGTCTGCCAGTTGTTCCATTCCGCGGCGGTACCAGTTCTTGTTCTTCGAGGCGGAGACTCATTCACACCAGCTGCCATATCCTCCTGGTTGTTGAAGTGCCGCCAGCGAAGGAAGTGGGCCATGGACAGGAAAAAGTAATAATCCGGTGGGGAAGGGTCCGGACTATGTGCTGGGTGTGGCATCAGTTCGATGCCCTCGAGTTCCTGGAGTTTTTCCAGAGTCGTTCGCGCGGTACGAGGCCGAGCATAGTCCTGCTGTAGGAAAGCGCGCTTTCTGTTCAACAGTGCCGGGCACGTCTTCTCCAAAACGGGATACATCCGCTCCAGATGTTCAGAGTAGAGGTTGGCGTTGATGGTCCTACCGTTTGAAACAAATTTGTAATAGATTATCCCGTCGAAATTCTACCAGACTCAGAGCATCACCTTGTGCTCGAAGCTCCTACGTTTGGTAAAAGGTTCTAGAAGTTGGTCCTGGCTCAACCACTGCCGTTGCGTGTTAAGATTAAGTAAATAGACCCACTTTTCATCGCACGTAACAATTCTCTTGATGAAATGCACATTGCTCGAATTTTCTAGGAGTTTCGTGCACACTTCCACTCGGTGGTTTGCTTCATCTGGCGTCAGTTCGTGAAGGACAATGTGGCAGCTCTTGTATATCTTGCCGAGTCCTGAAGTTGACGAACCACGGTGTCCTGTGATATGTCCATCTCGCCTGATAATCTCCGCTAGCTGGTTGTCCGATTTGCTTGTACGGCCTGGCGCACGGCCTCCGAATCCACGGTTCGCGGCCTACCTGACCTTGGCTGATTGTCGAGGTTTCTGTCACCTGAGCAAAATTTCTTGAACCATCTGGTTGCGGTGCTGTTGTCCACGGAGCCGTCCCCTTTCGCATGACAAATGTTTCGTGTTGCTTGAGCAGCGTTATGGCCGAGTTCAAACTCGTAAAGCAAAAGTTCTCTGATTAGCCTGTTCATATTTTAGGCGTCACAACCGCAGATTGAACGATGACATGCATTGCTGTTAACAGCAACGACTACCACTTTATATCCCTTTCGACTGACTGCAGTGCGCTACTTGAACTAGTTTAAACACGTGACATACCCGCCGCACCACATGCGTTAATGCAAATATTGCAAAATTTTCGACTCACCCTCTGTATTTTCCTTATCCTACTTAAATCAGCTTTTCTCTTTTCATAAACTTACCAACCATAAATTAAGGGAGAATGCCGCCCCGGGGGCCGGAGTGGTCTGAGCCGCTAGCTTCTGACCTTTCGTTTCAGATGGGCTCGATGCCCAATTGTCCGAAATGCGGGACGGGCGATGCCCTATGAGCTGCTCATCGTGGTCTTCAAAACCCGAAAAAAAAAAAAGATAACTTCTATCCATAGGTGACAGCATGAGTTCTGTACTCAAAAGAAGAAGAAAAAGCATTTTGGAAACGTTTCTGTATGTCGCCGAGAATAAATGTCGAGCTTTGGGACGCGATAAGCTCATGGAATGCCGTTTCAACTGATTTCTGCTGAGGAAACGATTTACTCTGTAGAAACGTGTTCAGGTGCTTGAAAAAGTAATAGTCCGTATGGGACAGATAAGGTGAATAAGGTGGATGAGGTAAAGTTCCTACCTTAACTGAATGTATGGCACTCAACGTGTGGTCTCGCTTTATCATGGAGACGTTCTGGCCCATAGCGATTGAATAATGCTGGCTGTTTAGGGAACATTTCTCCATGCATAATGTAAAGCTCTTGACAGTACTATACTGGCTAGAAGAGCTAGTGTGCAGTGTGCTTCTGCATAAGGGTTATTAATATCATGAAATCAGAGAGATCTCTAAAGGCAGCTTTGATGTTAATGCAGTAAAGCATGCTCATAGATATACGTGCTTCTCTTTCCGTGCAGTATAGTAATTTCACTAAACTTTTACCAAAGAATTTTTTTTTTTTTTTTTGTAACCTGCAGCTATACTAAAATTGATTAATGTCATATATGGATAGAAAAAAGTGAATCTTATTCCAAATGGGGTGTTTTGGGGGAAGCTTCGTCAACTGTAATCGGGAAATGCGTTATCTCGTATTGACTATACGCATTACACGACTACTGATTACGGAGGGTGAGAAGAAAGTTTTGCAATATTTGCATAAATGCAGGTGCTGCGGCGGGCATGTCACGTATTTAAACTAGTTGAAATCACCCACTGCAGTTAGTCGAAAGGGATATAAAGCGGTAGTCGTTGTATTGAAAAAATAGCATTGCATATCGTCGTTCTATCTGTGGTTGGGATCCCTAAAACATGAACAGCCACAACCGGCTAATTAGGGAACTTTTACTTTACGAGTTTGAATTCGACCATAAAGCTGCTCAAGCAACACGAAATATTTGTTATGCGAAAGGGGAAGGTTCCGTGGACCACAGCACCACAACCAAATGGTTCAAGAAATTTCGCTTAGGTGACAGAAACCTCGACAAGGTCAGGTAGGCCGCGAACTGTGGATTCGAAGGCCGGAGACGCCAGTCCGACAACCAGCACACGGAGATTATCAGGCGAGCTGAGCATATCACAGACCACCATGGTTTGTCACTTCGAGGACCTTGGCAAGGTCTACAGGAGCTGCCGCATTGTCCCTCACGAACTGACGCCAGATGAAGCAAACTGCCGAGTGGAAGTGTGTAGGAGACCTAGAAAACCAGCGCGATGTACGTTTCATCAGAAGAATTATTACGTGCAATGAAAAGTGGGTCTATTTCCGTATTCCTAACACACAACGGTAGTGGTTGAGCCCGGGTAGGCTTTCTCAAACTTTTGCCAAACGTGGGAGCTTCAAGCACAAGGTGAATCTCTGCGTCTGGTGGAATTTCGAAAGGATACTCCATTACGATTTGTTCCAAACGGTGAGACCACCAACGCCAACCTCTACTCTGAACAGCTGGAGAGGATGTATGCCGTTTTGGAGGAGAAGTACCAGGCACTAGTGAACAGAAAGCACGCTCTCCTACAGCAGGACAACGCCCGGCATCATACCGCGTGAAACGACCAGTGCAGAACTTGAGGGCACCTGACTGATGCCACACCCAACATATAATCTCGACCTTGCCCCATTAGATTATTACTTGTTCCAGTCCATGGCCCACTTCCTTCACGGGCGGCACTTCAACAACCAGGAGGAGCCAGCAGCTGGGGTAAAGGAATTCTTCGCCTCGAAGGGCAAGAACTAGTACCGTCGCGGAATCGAAGAACTGACAGACAGATGGCTAAAGACGGTGCAACACAATGGCCTATACTTTGAATGCTAGTCATCTTTCGTCGTAAAGGTACGTATGAAGACATAAAGCGATCCAAATATTTCAAAACATTCGACTCACCCTCTGTAGAATCGAAGAAATGGAAGACAGATGGCTAAAGACGGTGCAACACGATGGCTTATACTTTGAATGCTAGTCATATTTCGTCGTAAAGGTACGTATGAAGACATGAAGCGATCCAAATATTGCAAAACTTTCGACTCACCCTCTGTAGAATCGAAGAACTGGCAGACAGATGGCTAAAGACGGTGCAACACGATGGCCTATACTTTCAGCTTTTGTCGTAAAGGTACGTATGAAGGCATAAAGTGATCCAAATATTGCAAAACTTTCGACTCACCCTCTGTAGTACAAATACATTACTGAATGCAAATTTTCTCCGTAAATAATTGTCTAAGTAAACACTTGAATTTGCGTGTTTTTTCCATGAAGTGTTAACAATTACACGCCCCTCAGAACGCTCGACTGTTCATTAGCATCCCAGGAAACATCTCTCTCTCTCTCTCTCTCTCTCTCTCTCTCTCTCTCTCTCTCTCTCTCTCTCTCTCTCTCTCTCTCTCTCTCTTACCCTCAGTAAGGATTTTAAATTGCTGTCCTTTACGTATCTCGTTGGTAATTAAAAGGTAAAAGTAATGAAATTCCCTGATAACCCAAAACAAAATTTCATTGGTAAATTGAAACATAAAAAACACTGTTTGAGATCCGATTTTATTAAACCCTGAATCAAATAATACTATCGGTATCTTGTTCAAAACGATTTTAGAGATAATTATATTTTTCGCCAAAAAGAAATCCAGACAGAAATTTAGTTAAAATGTCAAGTATATGTCATATCAGGTAATTGCTAATGTGATACATGCTGCATGAAGTTTACAGAAGAAATTAAAATTCACAGCACTGCTTTACCTATACAACCAGGCGTATTTAAGGGTTGGAGGGCATAGAGCTTTGCTCCCGAGAATTTGAATTTTTTATTAACTGCTTAACATTTCTTTCCATAAAACTGTCATCAAAATGACTTTTACATACCTCACACTTCTGTTCTAGCTGAGTGTCCGTAGAAAGAAATTGCTTTGCTGCATTCCTCCCGCCTTGCCTCATCTTTCGGCACGGAAAACAGAGTCACTTTCTGTTTATCAGATTTGTAACCACTGTTACATCCAGGTACGAAACACGTTCTCAACGTTACACACTTATCATTACTTCTTTTCATGATCGATCTGACAAATAAATTACTTTTTTACTCGCCATCCATCAAACACGCCACAGAAAAGCATGCTAATGTTTCGAAATCATAGCATCAAAAATCACAGGAGCGCCATCTCGTGGTTTCATGAAAAGAGAAAGCTAAAATTTAAACAGTAAGTTATTAACGCAATGCACACTATCTCTTCTAACCACTGTAACAATACTTATTCGCCGTGATGGATTGATCCGGTTGCAAGATGGAAGAGCGGATCACCCCAGTTGTGGACCAACAAGCACTGACTATCGTCTTTCTGGGATGAAGTACGCCGAGTACCGGCTTCAAGTTGTATAATATTTCGGGGCTCCAAGACGTAAGAGACTTTGCGCCGAACGTCAGCGATTGTCCTTCAGCATGCATCTCTTTCTCATCACACATGACAAGGCATCTCAAAATTTCGTTCTTTTGGTTGCAGGCAAGAAGAAAACAGCAGACATTGAATCGTTGTATTTTGCACTCTTCTGCCAACTCATGTGGAAACCAATTATCCATCTTCTTCACTATGGCCGTTAAATGTCGGAAAATGCTTGCATAGTGTACTTCAAGTTTCGCGACCAAGTCTCCTTTCGTTCCAAAGCGGATCGGATTCAATAAAGGCCGCCAGCTCGGCATCATTTTTTTTAGCCTAACTTTAACTCCTTCTGGTTTACCGCGAGGTTCGCTTTCGAAACTCATATCGCCGGACTGGAATTCAACACATCAACGCTCTCTATGGTTCCTATGTGGTTTTCATGCTTCTTGAAGAATATATATATATATATAAACACTGAAGTGCCAGAAAAACTGGTACAGACGAGCTTATGCAAAATACATAGCAACGTCCCCTATGCGCGTACTCGGTTGCGTTCGCCAGTGCGTATATAAAGCGATAGACATCCTTGCCAGCTGTCCGAGCTGTTTTCGGCATGAGAATGACAAGTAATAACGATTTAAGCGATTTTCAATGCGGTGTCATAGTGAGATGGGCCATAGTATTTCGGAGGTAGAAACGAAGTTCGGATTTTCACGGACGACCATTTCAAGTGTGTACCGCGACTACAAGAATTCCGGCAAAACCTCCAACCTACGATATCAGTGTGGCCGTAAAAAGGCATTGGGTGAACGTGACCATCGTCGGCTGTCAAGAATCGTTTCACGCGATAGGCGTGCAACACGCTCGCCGGTATCATCGGAATTCAATGCTGGAGTCTCAACAAGCATCAGCTTCCAGACTGTGCAACGTACTCTGCACGATATGGGCTTTGGGAGCCAACGCCCAACTCGAGTCCCCTTGATGGGTGCACGACGCAGATCTAGGCGCCTCGCTTGAGCACGGCAACACCGCCACTGGACACTTGATGACTGGAAACAAGTAGCCTAGTCTGACGAGTCACGTTACCAACTGTATCAGACAGATGGAAGGATTCGTGTGTGGCGTAAACCCCATGAAGCCATGGATCCCGTCTGTCAAGAGGGAACTGTACCGGCTGGTGGGGGATCCGTAATGGTATGGGGTGTGTTTGCCTGGACTTCACTGGGAACCCTGGTACGTCTAAAAACGTCTGTGACCGGCCAACGCTATGCGCGTATCCTTTCTGACGAGGTACACCCGTTCATGTCCTGCATTCATGCTGATGGGTTGGGGCTGTTCTAACAGACAATGCACCTCCACACAAGTGTCGGGACGCCACATTATGGTTAGAAGAGTATTCATCTGAGTTTGGGGTGTTGCCATTTCCACTCAAGTTCCCAGATCTGAACGTGATAGAGCACATTTGTGATGTCATGCAACACGCTATCGGACACAGGAATCCAAGACCTCGGAATACACCCGAATTGTGGAACGCTCTGCAGGAAGTATGGTGCACATTGCCTGCAGCATATTTCCGGAAGCTAGTGCAGTCCATACGCCGTCGTATTTCTGCAGTCCTGTGCTCCCGTGGGGGACCTACTAAGTACACTGCTGGACAATTGCTAAGGACGGATCATAAACGGCTATATAGCGCATAAAAAAGTAAGTGTGGTTGGATGCCAAGTGAAATAAAATAATGTCAGAATGCCAAGACATTACAAAAAAGACAATTTGTTGTGCTCTGAAATCCAGAAGGCTTTGGAACGTGTTCAAGGGACAAACAGGCCATTTTGTGCAGAATACGTAAACGTGAAAAAAATGCAATTACCGTCCGCAGGCGTTCCGGCGTAAGATGTCAATACGTGATATGGCCACCATGGAGGGTGATGCAAGATTCCACACGTCGTGTCATGCTTTGCACAACATTATCAAGCTGCTGTCGGGGTAATTTATCACATTCCTCTGTCAGTGCACGGATGAGGGTATCCTTGTTTATTGCAGGGCATTGGCGACCAGCAAGACTCCTCCCCAAAGCTTCCCACACATTTTCAATGGGATTCAGATTTGGAGAACGTGCTGGCCATACGAGGCGTTGAATATCCTCGCTCTCAAGACACTCCTGGACAGCGACTGTTCGATGACATGTTGCGTTGTCGTCCATGAAAATGAATCTATCACCGACAGCACCACGGAACATGCGAACATGAGGTAGCAGAACATCATTAATGTGTCGTTGGCCAGTCATAGTCCCAGTTGGAAGCACATAGAGGGACATACGGCCATTGATCATGATGCCAGCCCATACCATGACACTACATGTCGGATATCGGTCCCTTTCCTGTATGTTTGCTGGACAATATGCAGTACCACTATCACGCCAGATCAGTTGTCGTCGACAATCAGACAATAGTCTGTATCTACTCTCATCTAAGAAGAGGACAGCAGACCAGTCGTTATCAGTCCAATTGCGATGTTGATGGCACCATTGCAAACGGGCGGTACAGTGACGTCTGGACAATGGGATGCACACAACAGGACGGCGGGCGTATAGTCCTCCTTCATGCAAACGTCTGGCGACAGTTTTTCGAGAGATCCGCTTGCCAGTAGCAACCATAAACTGATTTGTTACCTCACTAGCTGTGCTGCGCCGGTGTCTTTTTGTTGATAGCACTATGTACGGATCTTCTGCAGGTGTCGTACGGCGAACACGACCTCCCCGTGACGTTTGCTACACTCTCCATTTGTTTGAAATGATTTCCAAAGCCTTGAAACAACACTGTGGCTGACGTCGAACTCCCTGGCAACATCTGTTATTTTTCGCCCTGCTTCAATCTTGCCAATAATACGGCCACGCGTAAAATCATCTAGGTGATGTCGGGAAGACATACTGAAAATTGCAAGTTCGTCAATTGATTCTTTCCCTTTCAACTTTGCGTTTGAACAACAACGGTCAATACGCGTCAAATCCTTTACATCTCTTATCAGCGCTATGACGTCACGAACAAGTTCGGCAATCCAAAATTTGCATACGCACAACACGTCTTACTGTATCCCGCACTTATGCTAATTTCCACATTTTCCTGCCTTCCATTTTATGGTTGTTATCGTTGCTATTGTCGTCCGTCCTTAGCAATTGTCCGGCAGTGTATTAGACTGGTGTACCAGTTCTTCTAGCAACTGGTACACCAGTCTAATACTTGATAGGTCCCCCACGGGTGAATGAAATTCGAAAGTATGCGGCAGTAACATGGAGGAGACTGGCACAAGACAGACAATTGTGGAAGAAATTTGGGGAGACCTTCATCCAGCCGTGGATTGATAATGTTTTTTTTTTTTTTTTTTTTGTGGTGGTGATGATGATGATGATATATACATTCTTCAAAAAACACAAAAACCTCATAGTACACAAAACGAAAAACGATAACTACCGCCCCTGTGGTGCAGTGGTCTAAGCGATGGCCTCTGATCATTCGTCTGAAAGGGATCCGGGTTCGAATCTCGTGAAGCATGGATGTTGTGTTTGTCTTACGGCACTGGCTCTCTTCCTTCCCTGGAATCAGTGATCCAAAATTAGGGACCGGAACCTGCTTATGGCCTATTGAGTTGATCACGGTGGTCGTTAAACCTCCGATCAAAGAAGAAAAGAAAACCTCTAATTATGAACCATTAAAGCAATCGAAAATAAATAAAAATACAAGCACAAAAGGTAGTCAGCAGTCGGTGACCAATCATCAGTGATAGACCACTGACCACACCGAAATTCACCCAGTCTTTCCTACCGGGACAGGAAATTATAAAGTCAAACTACACTTACTAAAAGCATCAGCAATAGTCAAAGCAAATAAAGAAGTCCAAGAAGAGTCACAACAATATAACCACACAAACCAAAATGCACGAGAAGCTGAATAACACAGTAAACCTTAATTATTTCCTTTGGCGACATCTGGTTTGTATAACACATTTACTCAACTATGGATGTAAGGGGTCTGGTTCATTTGCCCGACGTTTACTTCACCGAACGGCCACTTGACCTAAAATCACTTCACCGAAAAGATGGTTTCACCGAGAGATCACTCGATCGAAACATTCATTTAACCGAAAAGTCACTTGATCGAAACATTCATTTTACCGAAAAGTCACTTGATCAAAAGGTACATTTCACCGAAGGGTAACTTGATCGAAAAGTTCATTTCACCGAAAGGTTTCTTTACCTAAAAGTTCGTTTCATCGAAAGGTCATTTCATCGAAGGGTCAGTTTATCGAAAATTTTGGATTTCATTACAGGATCTGTTGAATCATGGGGCAAGTTCGGCAGGCAGACCACCGAAACGTTTGGGGACCATACTCAAGTTGCACTTTTGATTTCTCTGTGTCACAGAGAATGCAAAGATTTAGTTTTAAGGCAAAAATAATTAATTTTAAGTCCATAGGCTTCGGTTTCGGCTTAGGCCTTTTTAACAAATTTTAATCATGCTCATAAAGTTTACATAAAAGTTATGTTCAGAGCTCATGTTCATAAAGTTTACAAAAAAGTCAAGTTAATAATGTTGCACATTTTTTCAGGCAAAAAGAATCAATTTTACGTCCCTAGGCCTCGGCTTAGGCCTTTTAAAAAAAATGTAACTGTGCGTATTCATGTTCATAAGGTTTACGTAAAAAGTCAAGTTAATAATGTTGCACATTTATTCAGGCAAAAATAATCAATTTAAGGTGAAATGAACTTTTCGGTGAAGTGTACCTTTCGATCAAGTGATTTTCGGTTAAGTGATCTTTCGATCACGTGAACGATACCCGGATGTAAGCAATGTATAGTTAATTTTTTGGGGCGACTCGGAAAATGAACTATACGTAACGATTTCAGCTACATATGAAAGATGCACAAAATATAAATTAACTGTCGCGTGCATTGATCGCAAGGTCAACACAGACGCACACACACAAATGATTTTGGGGGTGCTTTATTGTAACAATTGTCATTCTGATGATTTGGATTGCTCCAGTGATAGCGACACCTTTAATCGTCTCCATCAATATCTCTAATTGTATTGAAATACAATACTCGCAACAGGTGTTTGCCGAGAAGATTCATATTGGAGGAGTGCAAAAAAACTTCGAGGGGGTATGGAAAGAATTTGGGGAGATGTTTAAAAAATTGGGAGGGGGGGGTGCTGGATGAAAGCAAATAATTCGGATGCTAAACATTTTTATAGTGAAATATTTAGTCTTTAAGGCGGACGGACCTCAATGGAAAATCTGTCCTATATGTGCAATGTTAGTTTGTTCTATACACATTTTCTCAAACACTATTCCTTTCTGGTCTTCAGAATTTTTGGCTAATATATGCCCCAGCTATGATTTTGAAGAATTTATCAGAAATTTCTTTAAACCTTGATTTATCTCAATTGGTGACAGATCGGAATACTTCCGTCTGAGATAAATTGATTTTTGATAAACATTCTGACAAATTTCCTGAAATCATACACAGATGAGCAATTACATTATGACCACCTATCCCATAAATGTAGGACCCCTTTAGCCCGCAAAACAGCGGAGACTCGGCGAGGCATCAATTCGATGCGGTGGCGATAGGTATCCTGGGATATCTGGTACCATAATGTCAACAGCAGGTCCTCCAGTTCCCGTACATTACGGGGATGGTGGTGGTTTAGCGTGAACCCGCTTTTCCAAGTCGAACCACAAATGTTCGATTGGAATCATGTCAGATGAATGTGGAGGTCATGGCATTAACAGAAAGTCCCCAGCATGTTCCTCGAACCACCCCTTGACGATTCTGGCAGTGTGGTATGGCGCATTATCCTGTTGGTAATAGCCATTACCAGCAGGGAACACCGTTGCCTTGAATGGATGAACTGGGTCTGCGACAATGTTCAGATACCTGACAGCTGTCAGGAATTGTACTATTGGAATAATGGGGCCTAAAGTGTCCCAAGAAAATATCACCCGCAGCATAACACCGCCGGAGACGGCCTGTTTCCGGACAACAGTGCATCCAGGTGCTATAGATTCCGTTTGTAATCGCCGTATCCGCGCTCGGCCGTCTACGTGATGCACCAAGAACCTTAATTCGTCAGACTAGGACACATTCTTCCAATCGGTCCAATCTTGATGATCTTGGGCCCTCATGCGTTGTTGGCGATGATTTGCAATGAGCGTGGGGTCTTCGGCTGCGCAGGCTCATGTACAGAAGGCTGCGATGAACTGTGTGTTGTGACACATTGCCCTGATCCCCACTGTTGCAGCCGCGGTTGATTGTCGCACTGTGGTCGCTGTGAAAAATGTGCGGCAGTCTCCACTTCCCTCTGGTGTCAGTGAGCTGCGGACGACACCACGGCTGGATGACGATCCGTCGTTTGGCCATCTGTGTACCACTTTTGATACGTACTCACTACAGCGGAACGTGAACAACCCACAAGCCTCGACGTTTCCGAAATCGTAGTTCCGAGGCGCCGTGACTCCGAATACTGTACTAACCGAAAGCGGGTATTCGGGTTGTATATATATACTGCTCTGTGAACTTCACCTGCGCCACCTTTCGGTCTCCAAACGCGCTTATTTCTCTAGGCTGGGGTGCTCATAATGTAATGACTCATTGGTGTATATATTTGCTAAAGACTTTATTTGCGCTCAAAAATTTTAAGGAGATAACTTAGTAGGCTTTCAGAATATGTATATACAATAAATAACATCGCAGGTATAGGATATTTTCCGTTGGGTCTTCGTTAAATTTAGGTTTAGAAATCGAAAAACATCAAAAAATAGAGAGTTTTTGAATTTTTCACAATTAAGAGTGATTAAAATCTCGAATGTCTTTTCCAAAACTACACACGGTAATTTCGTTTTTCTGCTGTTATTTTTTTCTATCTCTCTTGTCTAAATGCTTTCGTAAACTACACTGGCGGAAAGTGAAAAAAGAACACCAAGAAGGAATTGGCGGACGATCATGAAATTTACATATGTTAATGGCTCGAGTTTACGTAGGTGTGATGTTAATTTTGGGACAAACCGGTGAGCGCTTACGCTACAGCAGGACAAAATATGCAAATTATCGTCGGTGTTATTTAAGGAGTACGGCGAAGTGAATGTAATCAGTCGTCGGCGTACGGACACGTGCGAAGACCCTGAAGAAGCTGCAATGCCTGAACATGGAAGACGTGTACGATTTCAGCAGTTATCGGACTTTGAGCGAGGTCGTCTAGTCGGACTCCGCGAGGCCGGGTGGTCGTATCATCGTATTGCGGAGGGAATTGGACGGGAAGTATCGGTGGTGATACGATGGTGGCGTAGATGGTCCGAGGAACATGCCCACACGAGAAGACGTGGAACCGGGAGACACACACTGATGAGCGGACCGATCGACGCATAAGAAGAGCGGCGTTGTCCAGCAGAACATCCGCTGTGACGCAAATCCGAGCTGCCGTTACACCTGAGGTGACTGTGCGAACAATCCTCAACCGTCTACTGGATGCAGGACTACGTGCACGTGTGTTTCTGGCATGTGTACCTCTGACTCCGGCCCACCGTCAGGAACGGCTGCAGTGGTGTCGACAACGTCTGCACTGGAGAACGCAATGGCGATCTGTCGTGTTCAGCGATGAAAGCAGATTCTGCTTGGGAGCCTCCGATGGCTGTATGCGTGTTCGCAAACGGACAGGGGAGCGTCTCCACCCTTCTTGCATCCGCCAGCGACACACAGGGCCTACACCTGGTCTCCTGGTGTGGGAGCGATCAGCTATCACTCCCGTACACATCTAGTGTTGGTACCGGGTACGTTAAACAGCACCTCCTACATCAACATCATCATTCAGCCCATTGTTGTGCCATTTGTAAGGTCAGTTAATCGTGGTGTTTTCCAGCAAGATGACGCACGCCCACACACGGCACGTGCAACGCAACATGCACTTCAGGGTGTGAGACAAATTCCATGGCATGCACGTTCACCGGATTTGTCCCCCATTGAGCACGTGTGGGATTTTATGGGACAACGACTTATCTGGTCTCCACGGCCAGCCACGACCATCCCCGATTTACGCGTCCAGGTTGAGGATGCTTGGAACTCAATACCCCAAACTTACATCCAACATCTGTACGACAGACTCCATGCCAGAATTGCACAGTGTGACGCAGTTCATGGCGGTTCAACCTCGTACCAACCATGTTACATGGAAATGTTTTTTTCAGTTTACCAGCAAATATAGCTGTATTTTGCTTTAATGTTTTGATCACGTTATCCTCTGTATTCCGTTATTATGCTGTATAAATTTCGTTGGTATCAGACGTCTCCTTCTTGGTGTTCTTTTTTCACTTTCCGCCAGTGTATATGTATACTAAAGCAAATATATTTTAACATGCGTTGCTGAAACTGCAAATGTTGATATTTTTACAAATCTTGTGCATGCTGAAAGGTTTCAGAAGTATATCTGCCAAATCTGTAACACATTAAAATGAAGAGATACGCAGATGCTTTTCGTACCTGCAATAACTGACTCTAAACAAGAAAAACTAAAAAAAAAAAAAAAAAAAAGACTTCAAATTTAAAAGAAAAAAAACAAGTATTGTGTTATGGTTGAAGGCACTTCAAGAACAAGCTGAGGCATTCATGCCAATGCTAACAGCTACTGACAAGTCAAGTGTGCTGTAGCTAGATAATAAAAATGGCTAATACTTAAGAAATACGAGAGTTGTATCGAAAGTAATGCAAAAGTGGGCATAACTTTTTTATTAACGGACAGAGGTCGTTCAAATTGCACATGTTGGAAGAGTAACTCTTCCCCTATAGTAGCCATACTTCTTCATTGCGGGTAAAAAATGTATTCCAAGCAGAAGCAACGTGCCGTCATTGAGTTATTGATGAAGGAATGGTGCAGGCTGTACGACATCCATAGAAGGCTGGAGAATGTTTACAGAGGTGATACTATTGACAACAGCAATGCATACAGATGGATGAAGAAGTTTTAAGAAGGGAAAACCAGCATTGAAGACAAGCCACGCAGTGGGAGACCATCATCTGCGACCACTGACACGAATCGTCAGTGAGTGGATGAATTGATTAGCGCGGAGAGACGAGTCACAATCCGTGAGCTTGTTGCACAACTGGACTCTAGTCACAATGCAATATAGAAGATGGTGGAAGACTTAGGATATCGGAAAGTGTGTGCAAAGTAGGTATTTCGGTAGTTGACACCCGATTTAGAGGAGAGAAGGGTAGAAGTCTGATCTGGTCTGCTGGAAGCGTTTGAAGGCAATGAAGACACGTTTTTTATTTTTCAATCTGGTGAGAGGGAATGAAACGTGGGCGTATCTTTACGATCCGGAAACGAAGAATCAATCCATGGAATGGCGTCACACCTCTTCATTAAGGCCTAAGAAGTTCAAGAGCCAGCGATCGGCACAGAAAGTCATGGTGACTGTTTTTAAGGATGACAGGAGTGTCATACTACTTGATTTTCTGGCACGTGGCAGAACCGGGACCAGCGAGCGGTACATTGAGACAATCAAGAAGCTCAGAGAAGCCATGAGGAAGAAAAGAATCTGAAAAGGATCCACATTGAACATGACAATGCCAGACCACACACATATTTGGCAACAAATCAGGTAATGAGCAAATTAGGCTGGTCGGTGGTCCCCCATCCACCGTGCAGCCCAGATCTGGCACCCTCCGACTACCACCTGTTCGATCCAATGAAGGACAGTCTCCGGAGACTAGGAATTGATGACACAGACGAGGTGAAAGTGGCTCTGAAGAAGTGGGAACAGCAGTCCACACCTGAATTGTTTCAAAGCGAATTCGAGAGTTGGGTTAAACGTTGGCGCAAATGCATCGTTTGTGATGGAGACTATGTTGAGTAGTGCCTTTTTATAGAGAAAGAGTTACTCTACCAACATGTGCAATTTGAACGACCTCTGTCAGTTAATAAAAAAAGCTATACCCATTTTTGCATAACTTTCGGTACAGCCCTCTTATATACACTCAATAGACAAAACATTTCAGATAGCTACCTAATAGCGTTTTGAACCTCCTCTAGCGCTAACAGCCTGTACACGCCGAGGCATCGACTGCACAGATGCCGGAGGGTTTCCGGAGATAATGCCAGCCATGCGTGTTTTTGCAGCATTGTGCACAACTCCATCGGTTCAGCGTCCATGGATGCGATGTTCCGCTTCATGGCATCCCAGAGAGCCTCCTTAGGGTTCAAATCCGCTGATCGAGGGGGACACTGGATGATTCTAAACACAGATGAGTGTTCCTCGAGCCATGCTTGTGTGGTTGTGGTCCGTTGGGGTGACGCATTGTGTTGCTTAAACAGATAACCGGCCACAGGATGCACGAAGGACCATGAAAGCGTGTAGGTGATCAGCCAGCACATGTTAGTAGCGTGCAGATGTTAAGGACCTCTACAGACACACTAAGGAACCTAATGTGCCCCATGGGGCTTCCCAAATCATTGCAGAGGCACCACGGTGTTGAACAGAGCCGTCCTGGCACGACGGGCCACGCCCTCATGCTGTCCCCACCATCCCGTCAGCTCGGTACAGCTGAAGTCTACGATAGATAGTCTACGTTGATCCCGGTCATCAGTAGCGTGTGGTCGGCCACCTTTTGCTCTCTGTGCTCTGGTATGTCGTCGATGGTATACACGCGGTGCATCCTTGATACATGTGCCCTTCGAGAACCCTAGTGTTCTTACCAGCTGGGCGACAGAATGACTCATCTGTCTTGCACGGACAATGTGACCACGATTGCTCAGATCTCCACGTTTACCCATGTTCTTCGATTGAGATAGGCTGTTGGAAAGCACTGCTGTCCGCCTATTTATCGCTTGCGTTCTGTTTGGGATTGTTCCACTGTGCGCGGGGGGATGCTCATGTCAACTGCCCATCACTCCTATCTCTAAGGTTTTGTCTACTGAGTGTAGATATATGCATCTGCGCGTGTGTTACAACACACCCTCAAATGGAGTGGCTTTGAGATTATTTATGGAGCTGGGGGAGATTTAGGAAGGTGTTGGAGGGCTGTTGTGTGTGTGTGTGGGGGGGGGTGTATCTCTATCGGACGCTATTTTTTTCTGCTTTTTAGGTATACAGTGAACTCCCGTTTATCCGCCACTCTACTGATCTCCACACTCAGCTAACTGCCACCCCTCGCTCCACCCCCACCCCCACCCCCCACCAATTTCGTAGCGAGTGTCAGTCTCTTCTTTCTTGTATTCTCCTATTCTAACTTCCCCCGAACATAAGGTTTCTTCCTGAGTTGATTCTGTGCCCCCTACCTTGGGGGGTGTAGGGATGGGGGAATGTCAGATGACATAACCTATACTCCAATTCACCCTGAAAGTGTACTACTGAGGAAGGCGGGAGAGCCTTATCACATCTCCTCGTGGAACGCAAGAACTGTATCCATCCGCGTCAATGTGCTCTTCTACTGTGTCCTTTCTGATCCACCACACATCTCACAAGCAGTGGGGGGTCTGGTGGAGGCCGAACTGCTTCCCCTACTGCCTGTTTGACTATTTAACGACCATAACGCCCAAAACGCCCGTACATATAAAGAACCATATCCTTCCAAATTGCCTTCTTAGAGGGAGTCAGATTTCCTACTCTTACTTGTTCTTCAAATTTGCACGATCTATGAGGTGTCAACGGGAGTCACCCTTAGTCACTACTGCTGTTATTAAACAAAGAAATGAACCAATACACAGCTTCGGGCGTTATGGCATTTAGAGTAATACAAGATTTTTGGTTCATGGTCGTTAAAGGGTTAAGTAACACACCCTTCAAGATTCCCCGATTGTCAATTTATTGCCTCTGTGTTGTTAATGTTGGGACAGGTCTTCCACCCGATCTATCCCAACATTAACAACATTGTATCCCAAGTGGGCAGAAATAGCCGAAAGTGCGAAGCTCTTGATTCAGCAACTTCTCAGAACAAATTTATTTCTAAAAGCGCTCTAACTTCTAGAATTTTTTTTTAGATAGCAATTTTGTGTGATAAACTGTTGAGCAAACAAAAATAGATTCTAAGCAATAATTCTGATGCTTTTCGCTCTAAACGATAGGGACTATTTTTTGTAGCGGATGTAGCTGTTTCGTATCCTTCATAGTGGCACAAATCATGACCCCTATGCTATACGGTGCGTGATCAGACATTTCCCACTGTGATGTAGATCTCACCACCATTGATTGGTTCGTTTCATTCCAGATTTTTAAGCTGACAGAATGAGTAGGAAAAGAAAACGTTTCGTTCTTCACATAAAAGAAAATTGGAGATCAATAAACGATATATTAACCTTCACTAGATGGCGTTGTACCGCACTTTCGCTTATTCGTCTATTTCGCTTGTCCGTCACACATTCGGTCCCGTGAGAGACGGATAATTGGGAGTTTACTGTACATAAATTTTACGAAAAGATGAAAAAATTCAGCTCAGTGCCCCTGGAACTTAGAGCCCGGAGCGGTGGCACCGCCCGAAGCCGGTCACGGCAGATTAAACAGGGTCCCTAAATACCGCTTATGTCTTGATTATTGGTTTTATCAATTATAAGCAGCCATACTTGTTCAGCGATCGACAAGCAGCCATAACGCATGAGATTATTTGTACTCTAATTGCCAACTAAAAATAATCACCATTTTTTAAACACTGAAGTGGTTGATAAGAAAATCGATATTAACAATCACAGTAATGATCCCAGTTTAAGATAAATGCTCTGAGACGAAATCCCGAGAAAAAGCCATATTTAAAGAGAAAAAAATGTTCGCAAGCGGAACCTGTACATAGTAATTAATTTTTAACAGTTCTTTTTTTTTTTTTTTTTTACGTCGAATAAAATTATTAAGAAGAACAAGAGTCAATACAAATGATTTTCCAATATTTAAAGAGAAATAATGTTGTTGGAAGCCATTTTGGTATCTGCGGCTGCTTGACTTAGCCGACTCATTATGCTTCTAGATGGCATATGCATTGATCAAACACGAAAAAAGAAACAAAGAAATAATAATAGGAAATACGGGAAATAAACTTTGTGAAGACATTAGATAGAAGGCAATATAATAGAGTGGAATGAGAAAATGCTGAGGATTCAATAACGCAGTTATGGCTCCCTCAATGCAGCTCAACATCACGCCGTCTTGACATGGTTCCCCCCCCTTTTTGCTGGCGTTTCCATTAATGCCGGTATTACAGCGTTTGTCATGAGAGAATTCCGCCATTTTAACGAAATGTTTGCTCGAGCTTAATTACTGAGCAAAGAAACAACGGGGGCAGCAAGAACACAGAGTGAAGGGTCTATTACTGAGAGAATCAATTTCTCCTCTTCTGATTACTTTTTCGCATTCCATTTCGTGCTGCGTGGGGTCGTGTTCCGTTCTGATTCCATTTCGATTCAAATGCAGACAACAAACAAATATTGCCTAACAACAAAGAAATGCGGGTGATTGCAAAAGCGACTGGGATTCGTCGAAAACTCCCTGATGTGGCCATCGGCAAATGAACGTTTTATTGATTGTCGAGAGAGAACGCTGCATATTCTAGTCTTCTTTCTTATATTCTCGCTCGTTTCGAACTTTGAAAGACAAATAAAACATACTGGTTAGTGCTCGTAAAAAGACATGACCATCAGGGCAGAAAACGATCCCAGAGAGAAAAAGGAAGGTAAAAGAAAAGAGAGAGAAATCTCGGGAAAATATCATGAACAGATCGGTACAAAAATCTTTCAGAAAAGAAGTATTGAACAAAGCTATGCAAAAGCCATTTTAATTTAGCAAGACTGTCAATTAAGTATTATAATTGCTGCGCACAACCACTCTAGCGGAAAAATAATTCAAAGACACACTAGAATAAAATCATAAAGTACCAATTAAATTCCGAATGCCCAGAATGCTTGCAAAACATAAAATCAGCTTTAAGTATCTAACAAGATTATAATAGCTGCATTTATTACCCTTATTTCACGAGGAGTTGATAGCAAACTCCAAAATATAACGAGGAATTTTAAAACTAATTACAAACAGAAGAAAAACGATTTCATAAGATTTTATAAACTTTATTTCCTACTCCTTTTTTTAAGGATAATTGATCATGAAATGCAGAATCTATGAAGCCACGGGAAATGGCAACTCTAATTAAAGGCCACGTAATATGACCCTGCAGTGGTAATTCGAAATTTCTGCAGCTGTCTTATAATCATAGGTTTCACATAATTGACAACAATTCAGTTGCGCGGGTCAATACAATGAAACGCCATTATCAAGAAAAAGAAACCAATGAGCAGATTCAAAGACAGACAGATAGCTAGATAAAATGGGAAGATTAAAGTGGTGCCACCATGTGTAGAAGACAATGAGCTTAATGTCGATAACATTACAAGCAAATGTACGTTCCGTTAAAAAAAATGTTAGAAAGGAGAATTAAATGTCATCCTTTTATAATAATTCAGAAACATCTGAGCTAATATAAAAAGCTGCTAACTGAAGTTGGGCCTAGAGTAAGAAACAAAGGAGTCCTTATCGGTGAATACAATTTAATTCTATCTTTAACAAAGCTGAGGACTTAGTTAAAGGCCTACTTTCCGTCCGTCATATACAACTCATTGTTTCAGACTTCATTACAGTTGCAAAAGGCATTCCACAGTTTCGAGGTGCCTTGCATCCAAAAACATTGAAATGGAAAGCCCAACATATACATTTTCTACATGAAGAAACAAATTAAACGTATATAATATCCTTATCACACGCACAGGTGCACACTCACGCACGCACAGAGCTACATCCTAACTCTCAGTAACACGATCAGATTCAAGATTAGGTATCGTTGCTGTGCCGACAACATTTTCCTGATAGCTCTTGTCCAAGTATGCAGTTGTATTGACGTTATTCGGAATTAAGCAGGGACGTTATTAGCAACTGAGCAAAGATGTCATTCTAAAACGGGCAGTGGCGTTTTTCAGAACAGGGCAGTAACTTTATTCAGAAACGAGCAGGGACGTTATTTAGAACCCAGCAGGAACCTTATTTCCCACCGGGCAGTTATGTTATTCAGAACCGAACAGGGACGTTTTTCGGAAACGAGCAGTGACGTTATTCAGAACCGAGCAGTGACCTTATTAGGACCCGAGTGGTGACGTAATTAGGAGGTTTCACTGCATTATTTTTTTTTGTTCTCATTATTCTGTGAACATGTTTAGACACAACTGTTTAACCACAATACCAATGCCACTTGTGCATGTTTGTTTTAGTTCTTTGCCTTGCAACCAATGTCTCTAATAAGACGTTTAGTTTAGTTTGTTGCCTTGCAACCAGTGTCTCTAATCAGACATTTATTGTAGTTCTTTGCATTGCAACCAGTGTTTCTAATTAAACGTTTATTTTAGGTCTTTTCCTTGAAAACAGTGTCTCTAATTAAACATTTGTTTTAGTTCTTTGCCTTGCAACCAGTCTCTCTAATTAGAAGTTTATTTTAGTTTTTTGCCTTGAAACCAGTGTCTCTAATCAGACGTTTATTTTAGTTCTTTGCTTTGCAACCAGTGTCTCTAGTGAGACGTTTATTTTAGTTCTTTGCCTTGCAACCAGTGTCTTTAATTAGACGTTTATTTTAGTTCTTTGCCTTGCAACCAGTGTCTCCAATTAAGCATTTATTTTAGTTCTTTGCCTTGCAACCAGTGTCTCTCATTAGATGTTTATTTTAGTTCTTTGCCTTGCAACAAGTGTCTTTAATCAGACGTTTACTTTAGTTCTTTGGCTTGCAACCAGTGTCTCTAATTAGACGAGGGAGACTTCTTATATCCTTAGATCCTCACGACTATCGTTACTGACCATCCTAACCCAAGACAATATGTGTCATGTCGTAACTGTTGCACTTTGTCATTTACATGTACATATGACGGGCAGTATGTAGATAGTTAAAAGCTGACCGAATTAGACAGTTGAAGCATTTATACTCCTTTGTACAAGAACAAAAAGACGTTCGATACTGCAACACATTTTTAGAAAACTTTAGGAAAGTAAAGTTACAGCATTCGTAATGCTAGTGAGGCGGCCAGTCTACCCGAAGAATTCGAGGAATCATTTTTTATTTGATATCTGGACTATGAAATTGATAAAAGATAGCGAAAGATAGATCTTGAATAGGAGCTTCGATGAGCAGTCTCCCAATTTGAACTTCAATAGCCATGCATAAGATAAATTTCGGGTGAGGGTTTACGTGCAGATCAGAATTTTTTTTTTTTTTTTCAAATTTTTTACCCCCAAATGCACGTATTTTTGTTCTCGATTCTGCACTTCTAAAAGTGAGATTAAAAAAAAATTGTATTGGACATACGAACAAAACTTTCTGTGTATTTTCCCCTGCATGGATTTTGCTCTACTTGGAGTGAATCTGATTTCTGTGAAGCGGCGAAAGTGTATATGTATTTTTATTTCGTTCTGGAAATTCGTTTTAATGGGATATAAAATTCGTGTTAATATTATACAAAATTCGTTTAAACAAACTCGTTTCTAATTTTCCAAATTGAACAAAATTTTTGTCCAATTTCCAGTTTTTCTTAATGCAAAATTTTTCCACTAGACGACAAAATATTGGATTTTTAATTTTGCTATATCTTAACTGCTATTCTTCCGGGTCGCAAAATTTCTATTAATATCAGACAGCCTAGGAACCACATGATTCTTACATTTTCTGATTACCTGTTGAATAACTTTCCCCACAAGGTGATGTAAACATTATATATTGATTTGGCACTAGACTTCTGTTTGTAAATAACGATTTGCGAATTCCATTTTACCCACGACTGAAGTTTACCAAGCAGTTTTGAGAAGCAAAATTTTCCTGCTAAGCTGCGCAAATTTCGACCTGTAGTTTGGGGATATCTCAGCTTGCGAT
The DNA here is from genome assembly GCA_039090855.1 of Macrothele yani. NCBI lineage: Eukaryota > Metazoa > Arthropoda > Arachnida > Araneae > Macrothelidae > Macrothele > Macrothele yani. The sequence continues at coordinate 102,409,887 of CM077013.1, read as the reverse complement.
TACAGGATTGAAAAATTCCAATACAAAGCTTTTGCCCACTGCATGGCATAACAGTATATTTTTAGTTGGCACATTTCTTGTTTACAAAATCCAAAGTTTTTTTGGATATCTTTGAAGAAGTGCCTACGGGGAAAATATTCATAGATAAGTAGCCACGGAAGGAATGCACAAATCTTGAAAATTTGCAACAATGAGCACAGCATCCTTGCATAAATTATATTGCTTTAATTAGGTTTTCGTTTTGATTAACTAGGTGTGATGTAGCTTTAGATCTTGGAACGTATATCACTCATAGTTTCTGTTAATTCCTTTCACCTTCAGAATAACTGGATTTGTTAATAGGACATAGCGAAAGAAAAATGCAGACTTACGATGAGTATTTTGAGAAACGCATAACTCATGGCAAAGATCGCAAACTTCTGTGAGAGGATTTAAAATTCCTATGTGTTTCAGAAGTATGCAGGTGTATGCAATTACCACACACTATAGAACAACTGGAAATATGCAAACCATATTTGTTTTTCTTTTTTTGATTGTAGGTTTAACGACCACCGTGAGCAACTCAATAGGCTATAAGCAATAGCCCATCCCTAATTTAGGGCCACTGGTTACAAGGAAGGGCGTGGTTTCACTGTATTTTCGCCTTCAATCTTTTCTAACTTTTCATTTTCATTAAGTGTGAAGTGGCCCTTACTAATGAGCTAGTGGAACTTCAAGCTGTCCTCTGTAAGTAACCAGAACTAAAGGCCGGATAGCAGGACAAACAACGGGACGGGCCGGGCTTTTCCCCAGACACTGGACTGGCTAAGTCGACCCATTCTTTTTAACGCAATGGTAAAGAAAAATAGGCGTGTTTCCCAATTTCTTGGTCTGTTTAACTGTTTTACTGGCTTTACTTACTTCCATGACATAGCCCAGGGCGTAACCACAGAAGCTAGGAGAGACACTCACCATCTGTTGGTATTAAGATGGTAAAAACATTTTGGGGCTTGTTGACAACAAAACTACCCCGAGCGAGTGCGTGTGTTGCGTGCAGAGATGGAAACGGGTCACGGGTCAGGAGGTCAACAATTTCTTGCGGGTCCAACGGGTCGGGTCAAGGTGTCCCTGACCCGGTTTTATTCCCGTTTTATTTTTGAAAAGAGAAAAATATATTTCAAAGAAAAATGCGCGTTGTGGAATTCTGTACTCGATACTGGTGACCATTGAGTGAATAATGATTTGCCTTGCAAAAATATTGTCGTCTCTTTCTTAAAGCAGCGAATATTTCCACCGACCGACGTCAGACACACCGACACCATATCGTAAAAAATACTTCCTTTGCGTTCTTTTACAGTGCGATTATCCAGGGCAAGGTACAGGCAAATGCCATTCGTCTGCTTCTCAGCTGATTCACTCTCTCCGTGCGAAGTTCACTGTATGACTAAGAGTTACTTTTCACATTGCATCTTTTACATTGAGTATTCAGAGGTTCTCGATTGATGTGTTAACATCCCGCTCCCATGGCATGGCATGTCATGTCGAAATTAACTCCTTATTTGTTAATATGGATGGATTTATATTAAGGAGGTTGAGAAAGGCGTCGAGGCCAACAAATACGAGCTTGTTGAAAACCACAAGGGGAAGAGTGAAAGCTGAAAATTGGTTCGTCTCATTAAGGAACCGGTAAATAATTCTGTGTTGTTTGGTCTTGCTTTTTGTTCAAAATGTGGAAAGTATAATTACAAAGAAAGATGTCAACGGCGTAATAAAAGATTAAGAAACCAAAAATCTAACGGACCGTATGAAAGTATACGCACCTCCATCAAAGCGTGGAAAGAATGAACAATCTAAATACATTAAAAAAAAATACATTTGTGTAATCGTAAATAATGATTCCCATTTGTAATATACTCACGGTCACGGTCATAGTCAGCCATTACTTCTGGATTACGCAAAATAGTGGCACTAAAAGTGGTACTAAAATTTAACAAGTAACAATTTTATTATTAAAAAAGGATTTCAGTTATTAAATATCAAGCAGTTATTGAGATGAATATTACGTTTATATATATATATATATATAAACTGAGTTTCGAATTTATAGTTCAAAGCAGATTTTCTCGAGTCAGTTACGGGTCCGGGTCGGGTCCGAGTCCGAAATTTCTGACCCGTTTCCAACTCTGGTTGCGTGGAGTGGGGGACGGGGGTGTCTGCAGTGGGATGGTGTGTGTGCGTGCGTGCGTGTGTGTTTTTATGAGAGAGTGGGACGACATCTATTGTTTCTCCTATCCCTAATTCCTGTAGGGATTGATTTTTGTAGTGTTACCTCTTGCTAATTCACCGAAACGGGGATTTTCAACGCGTGCTTAGTTTTTTTCTTTTTCTTTCTTTCTTTTTCTCTTTTTTTCTTTTCTTTTTTTTTTTCTTTTTTTTTTCTTTTTTTTTCTCTCTTTAAAAATTACATTCTTTGATAATTGCCAAAGTTTAGTTAATATTTTTAGATTTACATTCAAGTAAATATTTTCAATAGCATCTCATTTCATTATTTAATATTCACAAATAAATAAAGTACAATAGAAAGACAAAATAATGCAAAACGCCACATCACGGGCTGAGCCGAGTGTCTAATATCTGAAATAGGCTGGAGCGGACCTTAAACGCACGAGCTGGAGCGGGGCCGCCGGGACTCCTCTCTATCTCTACGGGCCTGGCCACCGGATTAAGAACTTGCTTGTGACGTCACACTAAGCGACGGGCATGCCCGCGGGTAGCAGAAGACATCAATGTGAACATATTCATCATTTACTTCAAAGTATTTAAATTCCTTTTGACTGATGATGGTGAGCAGTTACTCCATGTACAAAATGTAAAATTTGTGTTAAAAAAATTAGCGGCAAAGAAGATTGAAGAGTTGAATGTGGTAAACGGAAAATGTTCAAAATGTAATCAAACTAAATTTGAACTGGGACTCGAGTGCGCTTCTGTATTTTTAAATATACTTTTAAATAACTACTCAAAGTTGAAAAATGACCGCTTAAATAAGAGGTTAGGGAAAAAAATATGCTATGTTTGCAGCAGCAACTTAATGAATCTGATCTTCCTATATGCCTCAATAACAATGGGAATATCTCCAAAATTTGGAAAAGACATTTGATAATCATTATTACAGGAAAACTAAAGCCTAATTCCAGTTTAACTATCCTAAACCCCATAAAAATAAATATAGTTCAATCTCCATTTCATGTGTGGGATAAAATTATCAAGCATGCATGTTCTAACACATGTTCATAACCATGGGGACGAAATGAGTACAAGGTGAGTTTATTTTTCATTTATTTATTTCTGTGTGTGCATTGTGCTGAGAGTTACACATTTTCAGTATTAATTTAGTCTAGCTGGCAACTTCAAAACTTTTTATTTATATCTGTATGCCCTGCAACACTATGCAGATAAATAGTGAGAAAAGATAATCTCTAATTCCTAATTCCTTCAGTTTTTTATTTATATCAAAATAGACTAGAAGAAGGGGAAGGCTAAGTTGCTAAAACTACACATAAAATATAGACTGTAACAGCATTATTAGATTTTTTTGTCACTTTCTTTTCCAAATACGTTCTCAGTATTAATTTAGTATATATTAATAATTGGCCTCTCCCATTTTTTTTTGTTTTGTTGTTGTACCGCAACATTAACTGGTGCTGCATTATTATAACTTTTCTTTTGTGAATTTCCTTTTCAAACACATTTTCAGTATATTAATTTTGGAACACTTTGCCTCTTCAGATATATTATATTTTGGATGAAAGCAATGTTATGTGACCAGAAAATGTTAGAGTCTAAAAACCCAATTTTGGAGGCTGTTTCATTCATTTTTCGCCGTTTTTTCTTTTACACGTGCAAATTGCAATGTAACAGTATGTCAACGTAAAAATAGATTGGGTTTCAATTATTTTCTGCATCTGTTTAAAACTACATTAACAGAACTTTTTGGTATAACCGTTTATACTCATACAGAACAGAGAAAGCAAAATTCCTGAGAAACGTAAAACAGACGCAAGTTTATTTATTTCTCAAATAATCCAATAATAATCGGCACGTCACTGCACGATTTACAATACGGTTTAACAAGATCCCATTAAAGGTTTATTACATTAAAATATATAATTTACAAGTTAAAATCTACTAGATCTTTCGGGTAGATAAAAATCTACTAGATCTTTCAGTGTCGATTATTATTGGATTATTGGAGTGGTGCACGACAACTAATTATGAGTTCTTTCTTTCCCTGTTTTTTTTTAATTTCTGTAGATCTACTATAACAAAGTAATATATCATAAAATAATATGCAGGAAACTGAAATTTAGACTTTATTAAGCTGTTCCTTCAAGCATTAAGTACGACTGAATGCCCAGAAACGTACAGTGCTGTAACCATCTCGATGCACTACTCCGTCACTTAGCGTGACGTCACAAAAAACGATGGCCAAGCCCGTAAAGAGAGAAGGGGTGAGTCTCGGGAGTCCCGGGCGTGCTCCTCAAATAAAGTCCGTGCAGAATTCTAACTAGCCCCACAGACGCTTTAAACTACTTATTTTAAAATACTTGTTATGTATTAAGTACAGGCTTTTTCGCAAAACGTCTTGGTGTACACCAAAGAATTTGATTCTTGTTTATTCGCAGCATACTCAAATATTATTCACGTTATCCTGGCTGGAAGGATTTCTAAAGGATTAAAAAAAAAGATATTACTTACACATTCGAAGTAATATTTCCTACGGTACGTAACAATGCCGAAGAGCCAAAAATCGCTGAGGTTTTCATATACAGTAGCAGAATTCGCTTGGGAAAAAGGATTCACAGAAAATAAAATATGCAAGTTCCGCTGTCACAATATTTTTAATAAAATTTTCTTTCATGTGGCTTTACTAGACGTGTTGAACGGAAAAGCGAGAATGAAATTAAATTAATTTATACCAAGTGATGTAAATAGCGCGAATTTATTTGCTTGTCATATTTATTCAGTTAGTTCGGAAGAAAAAATGGCGAGTCTTCATTTTGTGCAAAACTCGAACGCTCTTTTCCTCAAAGGACTGCATTTAAAGCATTGACACAAACTCTAATGAAAGTGTAATTTGAAGAGACGTTACCTCCGGTAATATTAATAATAAAGATCGGTTGCTTTGTTACACTTCCCCGCAACCGAAGTCGAAATTTCTTTTTTTTTTTTTTTTTTGTTTGGCTGCTCTGTTGCCTAAGAGCACGCATTGTTCGACGAAGCGAACGCATCTTTTCAGTAATCCGATTCAGCTTGAATTAAGGTATCTGCAGTTCTCATTACACGGGATCGCTTTTCCTAATGCATCTCTAACAAGTTTAAAATGAGATCCGGAGAATGCGAGGCTGAAAAGTGTTTTAATTACTGTTCAGCATCGCGAAGTTAATTGAAGAGATTTTAACGGCCTCTGTAATGCGCTCACTTCCCGAAGCATTCTTTTAAGTATTTCACCGTGAGAGCTAGTTAAATTTCATTACATTTACGCAACACTCTTCGATGCTGAATAGAAATAAAACCGCGTTGAGAAAAGTATCAGTGGTAAAGTCACTGCTAAAATGAAAAATTGTTATGATGAAGAAGAGGGGGAGGGAGCATTTATAACACTGATTTATGCCACTGGCATATATAGTTAACTAGGTCTTAAGAGTTTAGTAAAGTAATTGGATGATTTTCGTGTGCGTAAGACATAATCAAGTCAAAACACAAAATGTAAATATTTTTAAGTCGGTATCATGCTATGCAGGTTATTACGAATAGCCAAGCCAGTGTGAAAATTTTTGCTCACAATAAAAGCGTCGGACTACTTAAATTTCGAATATATATTTAACACTTATTTATCTACATTCTCATCAAGATAAAAAAACACATGCTCTTTATCTTATAAAGCTTCTTCGGGAATTTACCACTCTGCAGAACAAAAAACTGAAAGCTTTCGCACATAAACAGACAAAAATGGCTTGTCGATACGTTTCTACTTCTTCTATACTTTTCGTGGAAAACTGTACGTCGCTCCCTCGTGAGGCTGCGTAACAGGGCGCTGCTCAACTATAACCTAAGAGTGTACTACTATGAAGGGTACGAAACAGGTACCATCGCTACGAAAAATAGTCCCTAGCATTTAGATCGAAAAGCAGTAGAATTATTGCGTAAAAGCAATTTTTGTTTGCTCAACAGTTTATCAGACAAAATTGCTATCTAAAAAAAAAAAATTTCAGCAGTTAGGAGTTAGAGCGCTTTTAGAAATAAATTTGTTGTGAGAAGTTGCTGAATCAAGAGCTTCGCAACTTCGGCTATTTCTGCCCACTTAGGATACAACTCGGACAGGGGGAAGGGGTGGAAGACTTCTCCCAACATTAACAACACAGAGACAATAAATTGACAATCGGGCAAACTCGAAGGGTGCGGTACTTAAACAGGCGGTAGGGGAAACAATTCGGCCTCCACCAGATCCCCACTCACAATCCCCACTGCTTGTGAGACGTGTGGGTGGGTGGGTGGGGGGAGCAGAAAGGAAACAGTAGAAGAGCACATTAACGCGGATGGATACCGTTCTTGCGTTCCACGACGAGTTGCGATAATGTTATCCCGCCTTTACCAATAGTACACTTTTAGGGTGAATTTGAGTATAAGCAAAATATCTGCTTATCTTCATTCTACGAAAAGTCTAAATATCTTTTTATCATGCTGAGGTATACAGGGTGAGCCAAAAGTCACTGGGCAATTGGAGAGACAATACGCGTACTTGCTACAATAAAGACTGGAAATGGCCTCCTCCTGTGTGTAGACATGCATCCACGCGTCTGAACTTGTTTTCAAAGACACGTGACAGGTCCATCGTAGAAATGTTGCCGATTACTATGGTGATGGCTTCGTGTATTTCCGGCAGAGAATGGGGATTGTCCTTGTAAACAGAGTTTTTCACTAAACCCCCACAGATAATAATCTGGAGGCATGAGATCGGGCGAACGTTGACTGATGTGTTCGGAAACAGGATCATCTCCAAAGGCCATATGCCTTTGGAGAGGATCCTGTTTCCGAACACATCAGTCAACAACGCCATAGAGACATGAGCTGTATGGGACGTAGCGGAATATTGCTGGAAGCAGCCATTAACAATTTCTATCTTCGTTAAGAGCCCCATGAATGGGTACAGGCTATTTTTGCAATACCTTGCCACCGTTTATGGTCTCCTCGAAGAATATGGGCCCAATTATGCATCTTCGAGATATCGCACACCGCACACACCAACCTCCTGATCATGTAATGGCATTTCGTGTATCTGATGCGGATTACTGGAAGACCACATGCGGCTGTTTTGACTGTTCACATATCCCAATGAGTGGAAAGGCGCGTCATCGGAGAAAAACGTGACGTCCAAAATATCGTCTCAGTTGACATTAATGAAGTCTTTAAACCATGTGTTTCAGTTTGTGCACTGTTCTGATTTTGTACGGGTAGAGCTCCAATCGTGTCTTCAGTACCCTATGGGTGCTGCTGTATGACACACCTGCTTGTGCCAATTTTCGAACCGATTTCTTTGGACTTTTAGTGATACGAACGGAAATATCCTCCACCATTTCCTTTGTTAACACTCGCGGATTACCGCTTCTCAGAGCATTTCTCACTGATTCAGTTTTAAGAAACTTTTCGATTAATCGCCTCACTGCATTGCGATGGGCTACTTCAGTATCGGGAAATTGTTCTCTGTACTTATGTTTCACTCCGCCCGTATATTCACCTCCACTACGGAATACACGTTCAATCAGGAACACTCAACTCTCAAGCGACAACACCATGTTCAACCGGCCAATGTGACGCCTCACTACTGACTGATTCGAACACGGCGAGACGCCCCAAACACACGAGCATTCTCCATTCACAATATTGGATGTAACTGCACTTTATAGATTTATTATTTTTATTTCTTATCACAGTACGTTAGGTGCACGGAGACTTTTGGCTCACGCTCTATATAACAGGATTCATATGACAAGCCAAATATCTAAATCTGTAAAATAAAATGACATAAACCAACAGTTTTCAAACTGATTTTTCCTGTTTAACATTCCTCAATCCAAAATACAGGGGTATGCAAAAGTTTCTGCCGCCCCCGCTAGCGGACGCTGTAGGAGTCTAACTAGTCGGCGACCAGTGCTGTCAGTTCGTACATGAAGCCAAGCATGGCGGTCGATAAAGTTCATTTGCGGCACTGTTTGTTATTCATGTTTAATCTAGGGAAAAGTGCGAGTGAAGCGTACGGTTCAATATATCAGGCGTATGGCGAAACGGTTATGGACGTGTCGAGAATGGTTTGCCAGGTTTAAGAAAGGTGATCTAAGCTTGGAAGACAAGCCACGTGCAGGTAGGCCGCAGGAACTCGCAGACGAGGAGCTGGAATAGCTGTTGAAAGAGAATGCCACACAATCGGCCACGCAACTGGCAAAACGTTTGAAAGGGGCTCAATCGACGGTGGTACAGTGTCTGATCCAGAAGATTGGTAAGTGGGTTCCGCATACTTTAACGGAGCGTAATATTGGTCAACAATTGGGCATCTGCATATCGTTGCTGAAGAGGTTTCAATGGAAGAATTTCTTGTGGAAGGTTGTCACTGGGGACAAAAAATGGGTCTATTGCGACAACCCCGTACACAAGCGATCTTGGGTCGACCCAGGCCAGCAATCAACACCCACTGCAGAACAGGATATCCACGGGGAAAAGGTGCTGTTGTGTGTGTGGTGGGATATCACGGAGGGCTGTACTTCGTACTGCTGAAACCGGACGAAACAATCAGTGCACAATGATATAGCGATCAGTTGATCAAACTGAACGCCGCAATCTAGCAAAAACGCCCATGGACAGGTAAAGGACGCCGCCCAGTCATCCTGTTACATGATAATGCCCGACCACCTGTCGGTGCCACCACGAAATCAACCCTTGAACAGTTACACTGGGAGGTTTTACCGCACCTGGCTTACTCCCCGGACATTGCATCCTCAGACTTTCATCTGTGTCGCTATATGCAACATGCCTTAGCCCAACAGCTGTTCACCACAATTCCACAGGTAGAAAATTTCGTCACTGCGTTCTTCAGCTCAAAACCCGAGTCCTTCTATCTCAGGGGCATTCATTTGTTGCCTGAAAAATGTCAAAATGTCATTGATGCTAACGGCCAATATTTCGTTGAATAAATGTGTACTGGTTTTCTGATTGTTCCTGTCTCCTTTCTCCCTAAAACGGCGGAAACTTTTGCATAGCCCTAATACTATTGTAAGTATGCTGTTTTCCGTATTAGTTCGGGAAATTCTAGTAAATGGATAAAATTTAAATCATTCAGTTTAAAACCTATCCAGGCATGAGCATATTTACTACTCCGAAAACAAAGAATTTCACTCCCCTTTCTTCCATCAGGTAACAAAACTGCTTCCTCTTTCTCTTTTTGCTTAGCTTGGTATCGAACTACTTTTTCCGTGTTTATGTGCAGAGAATGTGTTTGAATCTTTCTTGTATTGTGAAAGCGAAACTGAAAATACGCTCACTTAAGGAAATCGATTTATTTTTAAAGTGAAATATAAAACTCTTTATGTGTAACATAATCTTCGACTCTGATTAAAACGAAACTCGCGATAATTTAGTACTAACAAAATACCGTTTTCATTTGAGACTACGTAGTAAATTCAATTGTTCCAACAAAAACACTGATCGGAAAGAAAGAAATACGAAATGAGTTAAATATGTTTTAATACCAGACTTTTAGCTGGAAATTTATTAAATGGAAGACCAAAATAAACAATGCGATCACTCCAAGATTGAATGTTCCCGGATAATGAGCAGAATAATGAATTCATCCGCAGCGTGAAATTGGTTTTGAAAACAAAAACTGAAACACTGAGATGTTTTTCACATCACTAATTTAAAATTTCGCAGTTTCAGCTATTTTGACCGAAAAGTTTACGGAAGAAAAAATCTAGAACTCAAGTTACTAAGATTAATCACTTAAATTTCTAACGAAATCAGATAAAATATTCGCCGAATTCATATTTGTCAAATATATTTCCTGATTTCGTTGATTTCACATTTAGTAAATAAATAAAACAATGCAATCCCAGGCGAAATTTTTTATGCTATTCAAGCACACCTTCTAAGGTATTCCTGCAGATACTGTTGAGAAAAGATACATCGGAAAAACGAAAACGTCAATTGCGTTAAGTCACTCTACAACATATGGAGCAACAAGAGAGTACACCCGATTCCTGGACAGTACGAGTAAAATCGTGCTAAAAAATCATTTGGTGACGCAATTTCTTTCCTAAACGAAAAAGTGAAAGTAGAGCACACGTACAAACACAAAATGTTCTGTTCGTTCTCAGAAAAGAAATGGGGCAGTTTTGTACAGACTGTTTGCTCGGAGGCTTCTATAGTGTTCAATATCATGGTTTGGCCCCTTCGTTTAAACGAAAAAACATATGTTTGGTAATGAATATTTTACTCTAAGTTTGAATTTGGAGAGTGTTTTATGAATAAGTTTCAGTGAACACTGGCCGCCGAACAATATATTTCGTTCTGACTTCGCAGAGACATAAAAATACCATTTGAATAAGTTATACAAAATGTTTTTGCATTTTAATTCTGTGAACTTTTTGTACAGGGTGATTCATAAAGAAGTATACAGTTTCAAAGCACTATAAAACAAGAACAATGTAAGGTATTTTATGTTACCTGTAACAGAATTGTAGGGGAATGTTTCAAGTTTTTTTAGAGACAGTCACAGATGTTCTATGTGTGCACCCTTAGTGACACGACACACATCGAGCCGGTAATCCATTTCCGCCCAAACACGAGGTAAGATATCTGAATCAAGTGCAGTGATAGTGGCTGTGATACGCTGTTTCAGCTCCGCTAGATCAACAGGAAGGGTAGTTTCTGTCCCTCAGTAGCGGGACACAAACTTTTTGAGTACATCTACCTAACGATTCGCAGTTGTGGTCCGTGTCTTCAACTGTTACTGTTTTACAGCACCTGGAAGCAGAAACTGGAAACGGAAATGGATTACCGGCTCGATATGTGTCGTGTGACTAAGGGTGCACAAGTAGAACATCTGTGACTGTCTCTAAAAAAACTTGAAATATTCCCCTACAATTCTGTTACAGGAAACATAAAATACCTTATAATGAATTAGCTTTATACTCTTTCCGCTAAGCTAATTATTATGAATGAATAATGCTCTACCTACCCGCTAGCTAATGATATACTTGTACTAAGCTTCAAAGTAGTGAATTCAAAAGGGGGTTGTTACTAGTTAATTACGAACGTAAATAAAGTTTTAACGCTGGTTATTTATGGTAAGAAACTAATTGTAAACCTAACAGCCAGACAGAGGTCTGACAAAAACTATGAATTGAGAAAAACTAACTTACACAAACTTCTTTATTGTAAGACTCTTTGTCATCTAAAACACACACACAACTTGTTTTACACTAATGAAGAATCTCTCCTCATAACAACACAATCTCTCCTCGTATTATAAACGCTCTCCGTAAACAACAACGCTCTCCGTAAACAACAACAAAAGATCTCGCTAAGTCTCGATGAACGCGCCTATATACTAGCTACCACCACGTCATGACTTACACTCATTGCCAGATCTCATTCATCGGGTGAAATAATATTTCGTTCAGTAAGAAGATAATTTACATAGTAAAATAAAATAACCAGAGATAGTAAAATCAAAAGGAAAGTGAATATAGAGTATACGTTACAACCTTACATTGTTCTTGTTTTATAGTGCGTTGAAACTGTATACTTCTTTATGAACCACCCTGTATTATAAGTAACATAATTAGATTTCAGGCAAAATAACCAACCCGGTGGGGCATTGCTCTAAACTAAGGCCATCTAGAAATTAAAAAGCCATGACATTAAAGTGATCACTTCCCTCCGTTTGTGACATTACTTTCGTGTCACACGGCCTGATAGGTCGTGATTGATTTCCAACCTTGTCGTGTATGACGTTAAACACTATGGTTGAAAACCAATCAGGACTTAGCTGATTTATTTAGGCCAGGGTTCGAAACCAATCGGAAGGTGACGTCACTAAAAGAAGGAACTCATCTACCAAACGTCATGGTCTTGTATTTTGCGGGGCGGGTGGCCTAGTGGTGAACCTCCGTGACTGCCACGAAAAAGACCTCAGGCTCGATCCCGGCCAAGTACGAACGCTCGAACCACTAAATATCCGCCTTCCGTCGGATGGGCACGTTAAGCCGTCGGACCCCGGTAATAAATAAGGGCGTCTTCCTCCCCCTTTCTACCTCGCTTCCTTGTCACTTTCCTATCGAGCACTTTAGCCCAAATCTCCTAGCTTCCTATTTCTAAAGTCTGTTTAAGACCTGGGCCAGACACTCCCTTCCTAAAATCCTCTACTTATGATCTGATCTGGACGAATATTCAGATGATGGCTCAGGCTGTCGTCTGATTATTCGTCCAAGCCCGCCCATGTTTAAATTCCAGATAAGCCATGAGTGGTGCGTTTGACTTATGGCCTCTGGTCTCCACCCTCCCCGGAACCAGTGAACCCTAATTAGGGGCGGGCGACTACTCATAGCCCTTAGAGTTTCTTCCGGTGGTCGTTGATAACCTCCTTTTCTTCCCGAAAAGAAATAATAGCAAACAAATCTTAATATGTTACCATTGTCAACAGAAAAAATTCTACCTTTTGTTTTTAAGAAACTCCCCATAATTTAGCTTTCAAAGGTTGTATATTTACGAGACGAATGATTTGAGAAGTAACAAGAAGGACTACACCAAATTTTCGGAAGTAATGAGCACGTCTTTTGAATTCTTTCCGACGCGAATAACATTTACCAAAGTTATTCATAGTCAACAGAACCGTTTAGATAAAAAAATAAGCCGGATTTCTACAATCGATAAAATATTCAGAAATAGAAACAGCTACTTATTTCCACCAGCGGTTAAAAAGTATATAAGCAGAGACAAATATATTTTTAAATTCAACATGATATAATTCTAGGCCTTCTAGCCGAATAATTTTGCATAATGGGAAAGTTCCAAATACGCGAAAAATATTCTTCATGGGAAAAGCTATGCTAGGGCAAAAGAACTTTTTAAATACGTCTTCCGAAACCAGAGATAGCGAGAAAAACGTGTTGACCTCTACGCCCCCTAGCTGAAAATCTGTACATTATTTAGAGGATAATGCTCCGCATCTCTAGTGTAGTGAGTGGCATACTGTGAAAACGAAATTTCTCAATAGGGTTTTTAGAAGCGGAGATAAAGCTGCAAACAGAAGTACAAAAACACCACCTAGCAACAGAATTGTGAACGACAAAACTTCTGAAATACAAACCAAAAATGTTCCATAAAGTAAATAGCATACGGTGTTGAAAGAAGCTTTTAAATAGCATGTTCAGAAACAGAGATACTGAGAAAAACAGATCAAACACTAGCGCCCTTAGCGGCGAAATTGCGAATTATTTTGGGAGGAAAATAAATATAAAGAGTTTTCATAGTTAGCTGTATCTGCCCGCAAAAGAATTTTTCAAACGGGTTTTTAGTCCTGCAGATATTTCTGTAAAAGAAAACGTGATATTAGGCCCTCTAGTAGAAGACTTTGCCTCAAGAAAAATTTGAAATTATGTGAAAAACGTTTCGCACCGGAAACGCTCTCCAAAAAAGAAACAATTTTTTAAATAGGACTCTTAAAAGCGGGGATAGTAACATGATATTCATCTACGCAACATGGCGGAAAAAACATGCATCATTTTTAGAAAAAGTATTCTGAAAATGTTTCCCGAGGTGAGTAGTATTGGTCCACGAGAGAATTTTTTCAACGGAGTTTTCAGAAGCTCAGATTTTGCTGCAAATACATAGTCGAGTCCCATTATGGTGGCCACCGCCTACTTTTGACGTCAACAACCCGTAGTCAATGAAAGAACGCACATGGCGTGAGCTGGCTTGGTGGGGTATATAAGGTGTGTTGTAGGCATTCTGAAAACGAAGGGCCGCGGGTGGCCGAGTGGGCAACGTTCGTGACAGCCACGGATAGGGCCTCAGGTTCGATCCCAGGCAGGTACGAACGCTCAATCCGCCGTGCGTCGAATCAACCCGCCGTGCGTCGGATGGGCACGTTAAGCCATCGGATCCCGGGTACTGCCCCCCCCCCCCGGTAATAAATAAGGGCGTCTTCCTCCCCCTTTCTACTACGCTTCCGTGTCACTTTTCTATCAGGCGCTCTATCCCAAATCTCCTAGTTTCCTATTTCTAAGGGTTGTTTAAGACCTGGGGTCAGACACTCCCTTCCTAAAATCCTCTACATATGATTATGATCATGATCTGAAAACGTATCACTCGTTGCTGTCATGGATAAAAGCAGCGGTGTATCGGATTTGCAAAAAGGGATGATTATCCGCTTTTAGGCCAAGGGTGGCAGTATTTATGAAACAGCGCAGTTTTTGAACTGTTCCCGTTCTGCTGTGGTTAAAGTGTATCGTGATTCGAGAAATGGCACCATTGAGAATAAGCGACGTGAAAACTGCTGAGCACCACGTGCCACTAATGTGAGAGGTGAACTTCGGCTGCGAAAGGTGCGTGAGGAACGATCAACAAGCTACAGTGGAGCAACTCACTGGCCGAATGAACCAGGGAGCTACTGGAAGTCTGTCTAGATCAACATTTCAGCGAACCCTGCTGCGTATGGGGCTCCGATGCAGACGGATGGTCACTACACTTATGCTAACGAAGGTGCAACGGCAGAAAGGCTTACAATTGCACAGCAGTATTGTAATTCAACTTCCGCTGATTGGCAAAGAATCGCCTTCTTGGATGAGTCATGTTTTCTGCTTCATCGAACGGATGCACGTTGGCGTATAAGACGAGGAACATCGGAGAACAAACACTCTTCTACCATTGCTGAAAGAACACAAGCTGGTAGGGGCAGCGTTATGGTCTGGGGAATGTTTTCGTGGCATTCTCTGGGTCCACTCGTACATGTGAAAGGCACTATGGACTGAATTCGTTATGAATCCATCCTTGCAGATCACGTACACCCATGCATGCTAATTGTCTTCCCTGGGGCGGATGGGATCTTCGAGCACGACAGTGCGACGTGTCACACACTAGAAATCTTTGAGAGTGGTTAGAAGAGAACGATGAAAACTTCAAAGTACTTCCTTGGCCTCCGAATTCCCTAGACTTAAACCCAATTGAGCATCTGTGGGACCACCTCGATCGTGTTGTTCGTTCTACAGATCCTCCACCACGCACCCTCCAGCAGCTGTCAGATGCACTGCAGTCAGCATGGCACCACATACCTGTGAACACCTTCCAGCACTTTATTAAGTCACTCCCAGCCCATCTAGTTGCTGTCCGTACTGCACATGGCGGTTACTCTGGATATCAGTAGGTAGTCACAATAATGTGACTCCACATCAGAAGCAGCAAACAAACACGCCGACTAAAAACAACACGCTTCGTGTACATCAGAAGCAGAAAACAAACACGCCCACTATCAGCCTAACCATTTTTTACCAAAAATTAGAAATCATATGCAAAACATTTCCTATCAGGAGCTGTACCCGATGCAAGAAGAATTTTTCAAATTGGAGTTTCAGAAGGTGAGATATCAGAGAAAACGCAATTTGAGTTTACACCATCTATAGCGCAAAATCTACGGGTAACTCGCAAAAGTAGTTGTACCTAAAATATTCTTCGATATAAATGGCATCGAAAGGAAGAAGATTTTTTTTTCAATTGGATATTTCGAAACAAATATATGCAATAAAATGTATTTTAAATTCGATATTACTTGCATTTACTTTTTAGCGGCGAAGTTGTGCATCGGAAAAAATGGGAACGTAGGTATCATCATTCTCACATTTCAAGCTCCCCAAATACTAGAAGAATTTTTCTAATCAATAAATTTCTAACATTATATCTGCAGCACCTCTTAAAATACGAACAAAAAGGATGATACCGAATTGTTGGAATTCCATGTTTTGTTAAAAGCCCCAAGGCTACTACGATAAGGGCATTTTAGGGTCGTAATTTAAATTATAAAGTATGCAATCAGTAGCATTTAGTAAAAGTGCGTAATGTTTCTCATAAAAAGAACCGTTATCAAAAAAAGGTAGGCAGATTTACGGGTGAAGTCCACAATGGTATGCTTACTCGATGATTCCAACTCCGTGCACGATTAAGTTGTCTTCGCAAATAATTTCCAATGGTAGTCGTGACTTTACCGCTATAAAAGTAGTTATCTCTTAAACATAACAGATAATAACGTCTAACTCATTCTCAAGACAATCGTGAAGTTTAACGACAAAATAAAAATTTCTTATCACGCTAATAACGTTCATAACTCGTAGAACTCCGACGCCTACCACACACGTCGATCAGATAGACTGTACTATTTACGTCTGCATGACTTACTGCCAATAAGTGTGAACTAAATGAGTAAACCCTGGGAAGTCCCGGCGTGACGTTCAGTGCAGAAAAAGTATGATAGGTAACCAAGAGAAAATAAACAAAAAACAAAAAGGAAGTTAAATAGATAGTATATGTCACACGCGTTAAATTTTAAGTCGCCCAGGCCACCCCGGTGGCGCAGTGGTCTAAGCGCCGTAACCATTCGTCCGAGATGGGTCCGGGCTCGAATCCCAGTGGGACAGGGATGTTTTGTTTTCCTTACGGTACTGGATCTCTTCCTTCCCTGGCACTAAGTTCGTCGAGTTTCTCACAGTAGTAATCAACCAAGGGCGCCCATGGGGTGGGGTGGGTGGGGGCTCGACCCCCCCATTAGTTGGTACAACCAAATTTTTGATACATTTGAAACACTAAAATAGACGAAACCTTTTTTTAAAGCATTTTTAAAAATAATAAGATATTAATGATTGATTGTATCAATTAAGAATTTTTCTTAGCTTCCTTAACATAAAATACTCATGCCGCCACTGTAATCAACAACCCCCTCCCCCGAAAAAATTTCCCTAGTGCCACAATATTATATATTGTACCAAAATGGTTTGAAAATGCATTGAGAATTTTCTTCACGTTTATAAGAATGGAAGAATTTTTTTAAGGGACTTTTAGAAGCGAAGAAACAGTGACAAATGCAAGTATACTGTACGCCCCTTAGTGCGAAAATAACGCATCTGCGAAATCAATAAAACCTACATAGTAGCTAACGTCTGTTCCTAACGTTCTGACGTCATTCAGTACTTGCAGCGCCATCTGCTTTAATCTGGTGGCCGAAATCGGAACTAAGCTCAGCGCTATCGCACGATACGTAAAATCAAGGAGAAATACCGGAAGATAAAATAAAGTTAGTAAGAAAACGACTTCATCTGTGGCAACACACATGTGCTCAAGCAACTGTCTGCGACGTTTGTTCTGTTACGAGGGTTCTATGTCGTGTTTTATTTATGTTTCTTCGCATTGCAGAGTAATTTCATAAAAAGGAATCAGCGCATTGCAGAGTAATTTCATAAAATTAAAACGCTCTAACCTACAATAAAAACTGAAATTTTGAGATGTCAGAGTGAGCAAAATGGCATCTAAAAACATTTTCAGCTCTTACATGAATGAGGTTTTTCTATATTTCTTTACAGAAATCCGGCGTCTATTTGATATGTGTTCAATCTGCTTCAATTTAAAATTTCATCCCGTCCTAGGTCGGACAACATCCCTTATATATGAATATTTATCTAAAGTTTAAAAGCAGGCGTTATAGGACGGACTGCAGGCTAGTTAATATAGAGTTAGTGATCGCCTATTGATCGCGTTACACCTTGCCAGAACTAAGAGAATTTTTCTAATCACACCTGCCGAAGCTAAGTTATACTGTCGTACGAAGACTGACGTTTGTATCACCTAACGGAGACATTTTGCATCAGAAAAGTATCGGAAGTGAATGAGTTATTTATTAGTTATTACCTACAGCTATATGGGGAGTAAAAAGAATTTTCTGTTAAACATTTAGAAGATGGAACATGGCTCCGAACAAAAATATGTGCTCTCTAGCGGAAAACTGGCGTTCTAAATACAAGTAGCAAATGCATGCAAAAATATCTGTGAAAAGATTATTTTCAGACAAACTTTTCGAGTCAGAGTTGTGGTTACATGTGAAAATACATATTTTCGCCTTCTAAATGAAACGCTGCGCATCATAAGAAGTAGAAAGCGCTTGTAAATTATATATTTCATGATTACAAGTATTCCATGCAAAAAGATGTTTCACGATATGCATTTTAGAAGCGGAGTTATAGTTTCAGATAGGAATATGAATTTGCATGCTGTAGAGGACGAACTTTGACTTACAGAAAAGTAGGTAAACGTGCACAAAACATTCATCAACCAAAATCTTCAAACTTTAATCCCAGTTTCCTCTATGGATGGAAGCAGCAAAATGGACCCGATAAGATAGAGAGACATAAAATTTTCAAATACACTAAGAAGCAAAATGGACCCGATCAGATAGGGAAACATAGAATTTTCAAATACACTTAAGTTTCTTAAGATAAATAAGAGCTTTGTTTTCGAGAAAGTTAACTACCCTGTAACGAATATCTCTAATTTAAACTTTCTCTTTAAGTTTTTGTTTTTATGTAAGTTACGTTACTTCTGTGTTGGATTTTCTTTCTGAACGGCACGTCGACTTCCCCGAATTTTCTTATACTTTCCGTTAACGGCTGACTGTGAATCGAAGCCACTTCGAGTGTAAGGTGTGGTGTAGTTGTACGACTAAAAATGATTTACTGATTAAATTTTGGCAGCATGTTATCTTGCTTATTTGTACGCTGCGTACGTTTAATTTACGAAATTAATAACGCGATTCAGTTTACAAGGACTTGCATAGTTATTCAAATAGAAATTGTGTTTGTGTTTGGAGAGCTGTAACTGTTAGTTAGCAACCAGGAATAAAAAAGTTCTTTTAAATTCCATTTCTTGCTATGTAGATTCCTGATGAACTTCGTCTAGAGGCTAAGTATTTGATATTTAATTTATTGTTACAGCAAGCAAGCAATCTGAAAAGCACATGAACCTAAAATATTAAAAGCGTTAAAACCCCATATGTGTCCAAGAGTATACAAAAATTCCCTGATCCCTAATATGGGGCCACTAATTCAAGGGATGGGTTAAGACGAAGTCTGTAAGACAAATCCACCGCATCATTCGGGCCTAATTCAGACGATTTTCCCAGCACCCCGCGCCGCTGTCCACTCGGCTACCGTGGCGACTTAAATAAAGTATGCCTTTACGCTCTGTAGCGTAAAAACTGTTTATTTTTTAAACGGAATGTTATTCAGTACAGAAGTAACTTTTGTCAGATGGCTTTTGAAAAGCAAAGAAAAGGTTATAAATAAAGATACACACCTACGCCTTCCTAAATGTGCAACCCTAGATTATTAAAAAAGATAAGATTCCCGTCATGGAAGCTACTAGACGCTAAAAGAGCTTTTCAAATGGAACTTTTAGAAGCGGAATTATTGAGAGATAACTAACTGAACATACGTCTACTTCTCCTCGCGATTGATAAGATGTATAAACGGAATTATTTTAGATAGAAAATGCAGGGGGGGGGGGTCATCACAGTGAAGGGAATCCAACGAAAAACTAACTTTTTCTTATTCTTTCTCTTTTTCCACCGGATTTCAAGCGAATGTAAAGTTGAATAAGAGATACAAAATATTTGACTGTCCTGTGAAATTACCCTCCCCCCAAACAATTAGACAGTAAGTCGACAAAATGGCAAAAAGTAGGGATCACCCTTATTCAGTTTGCTCAAAGCAAACTGTTTTTTTTTCTAAAATTTAATTGGTGCAAAAATAAGATACTCACAGATGGATTGACGGACGTACTGATATTAATAACACGCCTTTTAACGTATTTCGTGTCAAAAGACATGTTAAAATAAAGGGAAAAATTCTTAATGCTGTCATAACAGGAACGTTCAAAAACACTGGCATTATTTTTAAAGACCATGATGATGACGATGAGGTGTGTAAACACAGTCACAGTTCTGTGCCGTTCCAAGTTTGTGTAAAGGTCCAAGTGAAGCTATCGTTTTAAACATGTATTAAACAGCTATTGAATATATATTTTTTTAAATCTGTTACTCCTTGGCTCTTCATACAGCTTTGTTTGTACTAAAAAATAAAAATATCGTATGAACTCCTTTCTTGGTACACAGAAATAAACATTTGTCGTGGGGACTTTTATCACACATTCACTGCGACTGCCCAATTAAGACTTAATTAATTCACCTGTTAGTCATCGCTTTTGGCCTATTTCGATTTCCATCAAACACTCAATAGCGAAAAGTGATTTCTCCTAACTTCCCGTTTTTCCGCACTTCCGACCTGAAGCGGCAGTGTGTACTTTTCATCGAGTTTTCCACTAACTCTTAGCTAGTTGGCAGTATCTTTATCAAATTGTGCGCACAAGATAGATGGCAATTACTAATCTGTACCATTGCCTATAGAAGCCGAAGTTAATCTTCAACGTGGATAAAGGCGTAGGCTTTTGGTTAATAGCACTGGACAACATTTTTTGTTTTTTTGTGTGTATCTGAGACTAAAGCAAATTACCTTTATGTTGCTCGGGCTGCAAAATATGAAATGGCCGCTAAAACACCAGATTAGCTCCAGTTTTTGAAATATCTATAAAATTATTTTTACATATTTACATATACGCCGATGAGCCATTGGATTATGACCATCTACCTAATAAGCTGTAGTACCCTTTTTAGCCCGCAAAACAGCTGCCACTCGGCGAGGCATCGATTCGATGAGTTGGCGATAGGTATCCTGGAGTATCTGGTACCATTATGTCAACAGCAGGTTCTCCAGTTCCTGTACATTTCAGGATGGTGGTGATTTAGCGCAAACATGCTTTTCCAAGTCGAACCACTAATGTTCGATTGGGCTCATCTCAGGTGAATTTGGAAGCCAGGGAACTAACAAAAAGTCACCAGTATGTTCTTGAAACCACTCCTTGACGATTCTTGCAGTGTGGCATGGCGCATTATCCTGTTGGTAATGGCCATCACCAGCAGGGAACACAGTTGCCATGAATTGGTGAACTTGATCCGCAACGATGTTCAGATACCTGACAGCTCTTAGTGATTGTGCTACTGGGACAATGGGGTCTAAAGTGCCACAAGGAAATATCGCCCAGAGTATAACACCCCTGCCGCCAGCCTGTTTCCGCCCAAAAGTGCATCCAGGTGCCATAGCCTCCGTTAGTAATCGGCGTATCCGAGCTCGGCCGTCTACTTGATGCACCAGGAATCTTAATTCGTCAGATCAGGCCACTTTCTTCCAATCATCTGCTGTCAAATCTCGATGATCTTGAGTACATTTCATGCGTTGTTGGTGACGACGTGCAGTGAGCATGGGAACCCGGCTGGATCTTCGACTACGCAGGTTCATGCGCATAAAGCTGCGATGAACTGAGTACTGTGACACATTGCCCTGATCATCCCTGTTCTAGCTGCAGGTGATTTGTCGCACTGTAGTCCTGCGGTCGCTGTGAACGAAGCGCGACAGTCTCCTCCCCTCTGGTATCAGGGAGATGAGGAAGATACACAGCTGGACGACGGTTCGTCGTTTGTCCATCTGTGCACCACTTTTGATACGTACTCACTACAGCGGCACGTAAACAACCCATAAGCCGCGCCATTTGCGAGATCGTAGTTCTGAGGCCCAGCGCCATCACAATTTATCTTTTACCAAACTCCGATAAATCGACAGCTTTTCCCATTCTGACTCCGAACACTCTACTAACCGAAAGCCGGTCTTCGGGTTGTATATATACAGGGTGCATAAGAAAGTCCCTTTAGCCTAAAATAACTTGCGAACGGATGGAGGTACAGTTACGAACGTGAGATAACGGTATAGTAAAGCGACTACGCCCGATCGAATGCAACTAAAAGCAGCGCCCTTAGTGACAAAATGCGAAAGTTAGCCATTGGAAATCGAAAACGAAAAGAGATAGAGCAAAATTTCCTAGTACAAAGTGGTAGTGCATCAATTATTTAGTACAAAACGACATTTGTTTCACACGGATAAGATAAACTGTCCCCTGAGTACCCCAAAATGTCCGAAATCGATGCGCGACGATTCGTATCTGCATATTCACATTTCGCAAATGTAGCCGTATGCAAATGCAGATTGTAACGTTGTACCGTACCTACGATATAAAAACCAGTAGCAGGATATACCCTGATCAGAAGTTTAGGTCTACGTACGCTGTGTGAGAATTGCGAGCTTCACTCACTCCCAATATTACGAGATGGTGCTTATTTACGGCGAATGCCAACGGACAGAGATACCTCCAACTACTGCAGGATATCATACCTGACGTTTTAGATGATATTTCCATGTCTCTATTACGTTCCTTGTGGTTCCAACATGACGGTGCTCCTGCACATCAGCCAGCAGCAGTGCGACGCTTTCTCACAGCGAATAATCGGGTATGGTGATGCTGTTGAATGGCCTGCACGATCGCCGGACCTCACTCCGTTGGATTTCTTCCTCTGGGGTTACGTAAAAAATCAGGTTTATGCAACAGCGCCTACAAGTCTGCTGGATCTACGTCGTCGTGTTACAGATGCTTGCAATAGTGTGACACCTTCCATGCTGAGGAATGTGCATGCAGAGTTACTTTTACGAATACAAATGTGTATCGTGGGCAATGGCGAACTCTTCGAACATACTCGACATTAACTTTTTATCACTGTGCGCCAGTTTTCCTTTTTTTGTTTTTGTTTTGTCTGACGTCATTAAACTGTATTGATATAAGTACGCATTTATGCAATAAATTGTGTGTGTTTGCTCATATCTATGCCTGTTCCCTTCAAACGTTCACAAAAAAGGTCGGGCATCTATTTCGGACATTTTAGAGCATTCAGGCAACAATTTATTTTATCCGTGTAAAACAAATGTCGTTTCGTAATAAATAATTGATTCTCTACAACTTTGTAATTGGAAATTTTGCTCTATGTCTTTTCGTTTTTGATTTGCAATGGCTAACTTCCGCATTTCGCCACTAGGGGTGCTGCTATTGGTTACATTCGATCGGGCGTAGTTGCTTTACTCTAGCGTTATTTCACTTGCTTAACTCTACCTCTCTCCGTTCGGAAGTTTTTTTAGGCTAAAGGGACTTTGCTATGCACACTGTATATACTGCTCTGTAAGCTTCACCTCCGCCACCGTTCGGTCTCCAGGCGCATTCATTTCTGTAGGCTGGGGATGGTCATAATGTAATGGCTCGTCGGTGTACATGCCCTATTACAATATTCATAGAGGATATTATTCACAGGGCCGCTTTGCCAATAGCTTGTAATGAGTTTCTGGAGCACCTCTCACAAGGGTCTAACAATAGTCTTGTAGCATTGCTGCGTTCAATTCCCTTAGATCCTTTTTTGGAGGAGAGTAATGTCCTGACGAAACTGTTCCCCGTACTTGTCACTGATAGCACCGCAGTTATCCGGGAAGAAATCCAGATGAGAGTATAAAAAGCAAAATTTCAATGTTATGTTGCACCCAAGTCTCTCGTAGCGCTGCAAGAGAGTTTCTACAAGTTCCTGGTACTTGTCAGCCTTATTGTTTCCTAAATCTTTTGTGGCCACATGCTAGAAAGCATTTCAGGCAAATTTTTCATCACCTGTGAGGATATCGTGTAAAGGCTTATCTCGGAAGAATTGACGTATTTGTAGATCGACAAATACACCTTCCTTACTTTTGGCCTCATTGAGACCTGGAAATTTACCATGAAGGTACAAAAATCTCGCCTCATTTCGATCCATGGCAGTTACAAAACTATTCATTATTCGAAATTTGATGTGGACAGGAGTAAGCAAGATCTTGCTGGATTCTAGAATTGGTTCATTAAGTATATTCTCTTTCCCCGGTTCAAGTGCCTGTCGTGGGAGCCAATCCTTTTTCTTGTAGTGGGAGGTCCTGACACGGGTGTCCCAGAGACAGAAGAAACAGTAAACATTTGTGTAACCCTGCTGTATCCCCATCAAGATGGCAATGACCATCAGATCACCACAAATCTTCCACTGGTCGTAGTAGTTTCATGTTGTTGTACGTTTCTTTCATGTGGACTACTGCATACCCGAATGGAACAGATGGTCAAACGTTACCATTATAGAGCAGCACAGCTTTTAAAGCTCAACTTAGACAAATCAATAAACAGCCTCCAATCGTCGTATCTGTAGTCTATCTGTAGTGCTAAAATCCAACCCGCTGTATGAACGCAAGAAAGGAAGTTACCTGTCATTTTGAAAAATGGAAGCAGATCTTTTTGCCGAGCTCGAAACACAGACACATGCACATCTTCTTCTGGATCCCATTGCTGCAGTTTGGACCTCAACAGCTCTGCTTTACGTTTTGGAAATTCCAGATCACTCACTAGATCATTCAATTAACTCTGGGCAATTTTATGTGGCTGGGCAGACTCTTTAATAGTCACGAAATCAGGATCTCTCGATCTAGGTGCTTTCACAAGTGACATATGTTCTCACTCGCCTGACTTTCTTCTTCATCACCCAGAGTATAAGAATCTGATGAGTCTGGAATGGGAAATCCCGTGCCGTGAGGCATTGGGTGCATAGCAGAAGGAATATTCTGATAGGTCAAAGACCGCTTTTTCTTCTTAGAAATACCATATCCAGTTGGAAGAGTCACGCAAAAGTAACGATCATTAAGATGATTTGCCGGTTCCCTTCAAACCACTGGAACTGAAACACGCATCGATCGTCCTTTTCGGTTCAACCAGCGGCGCAGATTCGTTCCACAGGACTGACGACATATGTGTGGGGTCCAATACCGGTCCTAATCGCCGATCTCACAACCAAAATAAACGCTGTAAGCTTTCTTTATAATTGGTGCAATGGGGCGCCTTTGTGATAGCAAAGTATATTGTCCACAACAAAAATTATCCGCACTGCTCACACATTCACGAATTTGATGATGCAGTCACAGAAACCACAAGGCAAACGATGAAAAGAGAAATGTGGTTGTAATGACTGCGACAGATTGCGTCATTCAATTAGCGTTCAAGGTTATCCATCCGTCTCGTGGGGAATCATATGCTCGGCATATCGGTGGGAATGAATGTCCGATGCAGACCATTCATTCCCACTGATCCCACCCCCCAGTATCTTGAAACCCGGAGCTAATTCGCGATTTTTAGGTTCATATTCGTGATCAGCATGTTCAAATTAGTTAAAAATTACTACTTTCATCTAAGATACATTTTGGCTGCTGTCTAGTGTATTTGGAGGTGAGCTAGGGTTCGATTCCTGAATGAGACATGGGAGGCGTTACAGTCCTACGGCTCATTACAATATTAAGCTCAAAACTGTAGTTGATTTACACGTCATAATCTTCCCCTTCGCTGAGTGCTTCGAATTAAAAAATGCGTATTGCCACACGTCTGTAATGTTTCCTGATCTCCATGTAATATATCTTCTCAGAAAACTTGAAAATTACATCGCCCTGGAGCGGAAATCGAACCCGCATCTCCCGTTTTTCGTTCGAGTATGCTATCCATTACACCACCCAGGACAAGCAACTAAGGTTAAATGCATTCCAAGCAACTAAGGTTAAATGCATGTTCGATTCCCGCTCCAGGATGATGCAATTTTTAAGTTTTCTGAGATGATATATGGGAACCAGTAAACCACAGGCAATTCAGTTCACAATTCTGTTTGCTTGGAATAACCTAATGAATTTTTCATGTATTTCTGAGGAAAATTTCTTCCTTAATTTCTACATCTGAAATACTAGGAAGACATTGTTCAACGCACCTTTGGTTTGCTAACGACATCGCCATTTTTGCGAGTTCCCCGCCCCCGAGCTACAGCGTGTGATCCAGGAACTTGCTGACCACCGCAAAGAAATGGGTTTAAAAATGGACTTACTAAGACAAAATTGATGTATAATGCTTTTACAAAAACTTAAGATTAGATTACGGCCTGAAATTATGAAACCACAGGCAGTAATGAAGGCGCTTCCTTGTATACTGTATTATATCTTCTGAAACTCATGAATCATTTTACGTGATTCCTTTCGTGAATTAACGAAGCACACTCGTGATTCAACCTTTTCCATGTAAAAAAAAAAACAAATAACGGGAATTTCCCTGACTTTTTATACGTGAATTGGCAGGACTACTCTTATTCATCGCTTGCCGTATAATAAAGAAAAATTATCGTTTTTGAGAGGTGATATCGGAAAAACCTCAGTTTTCAAGGAACTTTTCCGTGATTCCGTTCGTTTGTTAACGAGAAAATTCTGTTCTCACTTTTTTCGTCTCCATGCGACGGAAATTTTCCGGTATTAACAGCGATTCCTGAGAAAACTCTGTTTAAGTGAATGATGTCTATGTATCAATCTTAGGATTTAACTCAAAAGCTATTATAGATATCAAAACCAATTTATAATTTGGGGTTTTGTGAAATGATACAATGGAGAAGCACATTTCACCGTTTTTACGCTTTCCAACCGTAGGTTGAAGAAGCGCGTATGCTCCAGCTTTGTCCGTCCGTCTGTCCGCACGATAGCTGGCGTAAAAATGGTTCCCCCACCTGGGGAGGAAGCCTATTGAAAATGGGACAAATGGGGTCAAAGGTCACGACGTAGGAGCGGGATCCATTCTGTTGCACTTATGTGTCATACCTTACGTAAATATGGCTCGATTTCAATGAAATTTTACTATGTGGTAGGGGACCGCCTGGGGACGAACCCTATTCAAAATGGGTGAATTGAGATCAAAGGTCAGGACATAAGAGCGGGATGCATTCCATTGTCCTTATGCTTTATAACGTGCGTAAAAATGGTTCGATTTCGATGAAATTTCAGTATGTGGTAGGGGACCATCTGGGGACGAACCCTATTCAAAATGGATGAAATGGGGTTAAAAGTCAGTACATAGGATTGCGATCGATTCCATCCCCCTTATCTCATATTATTAAGGTGGACGTCAAGTCATTTTGCTTCCTATACTTCCAATGGAAAAACTTTTGTACACATTTCCTTCACAATTAATGTGTTTCCAAGGATGAAAATTTGAACATCGATTAAAATAACTTCATATTATAACTTGGAATACTTAATATTTTATAAAACATAACCATAATTATACTAAAAATCAATAACGTTTCCTTTGGTGATGTTGAAACCAGAAAAAGGATGGCGCGCCCTGTACTTTGATGA
Organism: Macrothele yani; assembly: GCA_039090855.1. Classification (NCBI taxonomy): domain Eukaryota; kingdom Metazoa; phylum Arthropoda; class Arachnida; order Araneae; family Macrothelidae; genus Macrothele; species Macrothele yani. The sequence continues at coordinate 102,382,612 of CM077013.1, read as the reverse complement.
CGTCAGTAGACAAACAAATGTTGGATTGCATAAATATGGTTTTGTTTTAGAAAATATTAGGTATTCCAAGTTATAAAATGAAGCTGCTTTAATCGATATTCAAATTCCCATCCTTGTGAACGCATTAATTGTCCAGAAAAAAGATGGCGCGACCTGTATTTTCATGACATCAGTAGACAAACAAATGTTGGATTGTATAATTATGGTTATGTTTTAGAAAATATTAAGTATTTCAAGCTACTTTAATCGATGTTCAAATTTTCATCCTTGGGAACGCATTAATTGTGAAGAAAATGTGTACAGAAATTTGTCCATTCGAAGTACAGGAAGCAAAATTACTTGACGTTCACCTCAAAGGAGCAATTCTTGTATGTATGTAAATTTAATTTTGAAAACGGCTCTAAGAATTTTGATGAAAGTCGTTAACCTACCGTTTTCTGGTACTAGAAATCGATCTAGCTTGATTTCGACTTTAGAAAAATCCGTTTAGTGTAATCGTCATTAGATGTTAGCGCGCGGTCACGCCACCTGTTTCATTACGTCACGCGTTGTGTGTGGATCCTATTAAAGTTTTATGACGTCACACTCTTGCGAGCAGATGGTCGCGATTCCGATCTGCCTCATTACGTAACGCGTTTTGTGCGTATGTTCGTCCGCACGATAACTCGCGTAAAAATCGTTCGATTTCGATGAATTTTTAGTGTGTGGTAGGGCAACACCTGGGAAGGAACCCTATTGAAAGTGAACGAAATGGGATCAAAGATCAGGACACAGGAGCGGGATCCATTCCGCTGCTCTTATGCGTCATAACTATCGTAAAAAAGGTTCGATTTCGATTACATCTTAGTATGTGGTAGGGGACCACCTTGGGACAAACCCCTATTGAAAATTGGCGAAATGGGGGTCAAAGGTCAAGGCATAGGAACGGAATCACTTCCATCGCCAATATTCGTCATACTTTACGTAAAAATGTTTCGATTTGGTTGAAATGTTAGTATGTTGTAGGGACCTGCCTGGGGACAAATCCTGTTGGAAATGGGCGAAATGGGGTCAAAGGTTAGGACACAGAAGCGGGATCTATTCCATAGACCTTATGCATCATAACTTACGTAAAATTGCTTCGATTGCGACAAAACTTTATCATGTTATTTCGGAGGTATACTGAACCAATTCTGTTAAATATCATCGAAATGGGATCAAAGGTCAGGGCACAGGAGTGAGATTTATTCCACAGCCATTTTCCTCATAACTTGAGTAATGATTTCTAGTATGTTCGAAAGCGTATCATAATCAATGCATTGCATGATTTTACTAACTTGTTTACGCTTTCCAACCGTAGGTTGAAGAAGCATATATGCTCCAGCTTTTTCCGTCCGTCCGTCTGTCCGAACGATAACTGGCGTAAAAATTGTTCGATTCCGATGAAATTTGAATATGTGGTAGGGGACTACCTGGGAACGAACCCTTGAAAATGGGATAAAAGGGGTCAAAGGTCACGACGTAGGAGCGGGATCCATTCCATTGCCCTTATGCGCCATAACTTGCGTAATTATGGTTCGATTTCAATAAAATTTTGCTATATGGTAGGGGACCGCCTGGGAACGAATCCTCATAAAAATGGGTGAAATGGGGTCAAAGGTCAGGACATAAGAGCGGGATGCATTTCATTGCTCTTATGCGTCATAACTAACGTAAAAAAGGTTCGATTTCGATTAAATTTTAGTATGTTGTAGGGGACCACCTGGGGACAAACCCTGTTGAAAATGGGCGTAATGGGGTCAAAGGTCAGGACATAGGAGCGAAATCACTTCCATCGCCATTATGCGTCATAACTTACTTTAAAATGTTTCGATTTGGATGAAATGTTGGTATGTTGTAGGGGACTGCCTGGGGACGAATCCTGTCGAAAATGGGCTCAAAGGTTAGGGCTCAGGGGTAGGATCTGTTCCGTAGCCCTTATGCGTCATAACTTATGTAAAATTGCTTCGATTGCGACAAAACTTTAACATGTTATTTCGGAGGTATACTGAACCAGTTCTGTTGAATATCATCGAAATGTGATAAAAGGTCAGGGCACAGGAGCGAGATTTATTTCCCCGCCATTATCCTCATAACTTGAGCAATGATTTCTGGTATGTTGGAAAGCGTATCATAATCAATGTATTGCATGATTTTATTAACTTGTTTTAAATACAATTGAAAGTCATTGTCATTATAAAAAGATAACGAGTTCCAAAACACGCATTTACTTTGAAAAATCATGACGGAAAAAAAATGTAATCTATGATAAGTCCTTTTACAGAAAAAAATCAATTTAACATAAACCTATTCGGAAAAATTATGAGGTCATACAGTAAACAAAATGTCTAATTATCTCGCATGCATAGACAAAAACATTGTATCACCCACGTGACTCCATTCTCTTGCGTTTGCACCTTAAACTTGAGCTGAAGGGACGCCTCTTACTGGCGCAGTCGGCAGCGCTCCTTACTCATATGCAAACCAAATTAAAGCGCCGCATAAGAACCATCGCGGTTCGAACACCACCAAGGAAGGACTCCATTCACTTCGAAACAGAGCTCTCCTCTCTGAAAGCATTAAGGTGGATCCACCTAAAATCTTTGCCTTGTATTTCCAATGGGCAAACTTCTGTAGCCATTTTCTTCACAATTAATGCGTTCCCAAGGATGCACATTTGAACATCGATAAAATTTACTTCATATTATAGCCTAGTATACTTAATATTTTCTAAAACTTAACCATAGTTATATTACAAATCAGTAACTTTTCCTTTGGTGGTGTTGAGGCCAGAAAATAGATGGCGCGCCCTGTACATTGAAGACGTCAGTAGACAAACAAATGTTGGATTGCTTAATTATGATTAAATTTTAGGAAAATATTAAGTACACTAGGCTATAATATGAAGCTATTTTGTATCGATGTTCAAATTTTCATTCTTGGGAACGCATTAATTGGGAAGAAAATGGCTACAGAAGTTTGCCCATTGGAAATACAAGGCAAAGATTTTAGGTGGATCCACTGTAATCCGCCTTATTTTTCTCTCTTAAAGCATTATTTGTTTGCAAAATACGTAAGAAGCATGTTCACAATCACCCAGTAAACCTCCCTGTGTTTAAATGACGCTAACGAAGGTCTTTGCATTGAAACTGATTGGCGCAGTGGTCTAAGCGATGGCTTCTGGTTATTCGTACAAAAGGGGTCTGGGTTCGAATCCCGGTACGCCCCGGTGGCGCAGTGGTCTAAGGCGTTGGCCTCTGATCATTCGTCCGTAAGGGGTCCGGGTTCGAATCCCGGTCAGGCATGGATGTTGTGTTTGTCTTACGGCACTGGCTCTCTCCCTTCCCTGGAACCAGTGACCCAAAATTAGGGACGGGCGACTGCTTATAGCCCATTGAGTTGCTCACGGTGGTCGTTAAACCTCCAATCAAAAAAAAAAAAATCCCGGTAAAGCATGGATGTTGTGTTTGTCTTACGGCACTAGCTCTCTCCCTTCCCTGGAACCAGTGGCCCTAAATTAGGGACGGGAGACTGCTTATAACCCATTGAGTTGCTCACGGTGGTCGTTAAACCTCCAACCATAACCATAAAAGAAGAATAACAATCTAGATGGCTTCTAACAAGAGCAAGCCTCTTAACGAGAGACGCGATACATCAAACGTGAGCCAGTCAGCACATCTAACGATAGACAGCATACACTATATTGACAAAAGTTACCGGATACCACTTCAAAAGCAAATGAACGAATCCGCTGCGTTGTTAACATGCGCGGTACAGCTGCAAACGGTATAAAAGCAAGCCTGTAGCTGACCGCCATCATATCGCAGTGTGAGGTTGAGTAAAAATGTCGCGGCGGGAGAGTACTGACTTTGAGAAAGGGAAGATTGTTGGGTGTTATATTAGTGGGTTGTCCATAAGAGAAACCGAGAGGCGTTTAAACATACCCAAGTCAACTGTTTTGGATGTACTGAATAAGTGGAAGACACATGTCGTGCCTGAAGCAGCAAAACGTTCCGGCAGACTAAAGAAAATCAGTAATAGAAGGCATCGAAGCCTCAAGAGAGTCGTTACAGCTAATCGACGGAGTACTGCACAAGACCTCAGTGTACAGGTAGATAAAAATGCTGGAACCTCGGTATGTACACGTACCATTCACAGAGAACTTCATTCCATAGGTTACCGTGGTCGTGCGGCTGCTCATAAGCCTTTCATCTCCACTCGGAATGCTACTCGTCGTTTAACATGGTGTAAAGAAACTTTAACCGTGACCGGAGATCAATGAAAACGGGTTTTATGGACTGATGAATTCAGATGCACGATCCATCAGTCTGATGGCCGTGTGTGGATATAGCGGCAACCGCAGCCGGGTGAACGCTATTTACCACAGTGTACTGTTCCTATTGTCAAGTTTGGAGCCGGCAGTGTACTCGTGTGGGGGTGTTTTTCGTGGTATGGTCCCGGCCCATTGGTTATCGTGGACAAACCCGGTTAACCAGCACGTCTACCTCGTTATTCTGGGCAGTTATGCCCAACCAACTCTGTGGCAATACTATGAAACCGAGCCTTGTTGTTACCAGCAGGATAATGCACCGAGCCATAAAGCAAGGACTGTTACGGCGTGGTTTGACGATAATTCCGTATCGTGTGTTGACTGGTCAGCACAGATCCCTGATCTTAATCCCATAGAGCACCTATGGGATGAATTAAAGCGCCGCATAAGAAGTTTGGAACCATGGCCTACTATTAAGCAACAGTTAGCGGCAGCATTATGTACTGAATGGAAGCGCATACCTATCGCTGTGTTCCAAAATCTTGTCGAAAGCATGTTTAGAAGGGTCAGTGCATGCATTAAGGCCAAAGGTGGACCGACACTGTACTTATGTATGTCAATAAATGCTATGTTGTGTTTATCTTCTAGGTGTCCGGTGACTTTTGTCAATATAGTGTATAGTGAAATCTAAATATGGGAATGAAACGAAATACGTCCATTTCAATGGTGTGGTCGCGACGAGCGGAGATATCGTGAACTGTGAATGGGTCATAACCAAATTCCTGGTCTTTTCGGCACTTTACGAAAAAGAGCTAAGTGTGAATCATCATTGAATCCGCCATTCTCGACAAATACAGATTAATCGTGAACGATGAATGGGTGCCCAAGTTCCTGCTGTTTTGGGCAGTTTGCCAATTTCTGCGCATACTTTGCAGGCGCTGTGGAGGAAAGATTGATTTGCTCAGTGAGTGTAGTGAAAGAGCCAGGAGCGGAAAGTGAATGGCCATTCATTTCAATAAACATTTGTGAATAAACTCCCACGAAGGAAAGGTACCATCATTATTAGTGTGTGGTACCACCATTAGTGTGCGTATGTTACACACCTTCAAATGGAGGGGTGTGGTTTTTTTCTTTGCTTTTAAAAGGAGGTGTAACGCCCACCGTGAGCAACTCAATGGGCTATAAGCAGTGTCCCGTCATTAATTAGGGCCACTGGTTCCGGGGAAGGGAGAGAGCCAGCGCAGTAAGACAAACACGACAATCATGCCTCAGCGGGATTCGAACCGGGACCCATCTTAGACGAATGATCAGAAGCCATCGCTTAGACCACTGCTCCACCGGGAGGGGGGGGCTGATGAATGTTGATATTTCTTTATGGGCAAGTGTTTGATGGAATTTAGGGGAGTGTGCATAAATCTGTGTGTCACGAAAAGCCCTTTTCTGCTGGTAGTAGGATTCGAAAGCACGTCTTCCTTCCCCGGAGTCGAATATTCTCCCAACTGAAGTACACCGGCAAGGCTTATCACTACAAATAGCCGTTTCTGACTTATGCGTCACCTTAGTAGTACATCATATGTGTCCCTCGTTTGAGAAATGCGGAGGCACGGAATCCCCGGTTCCGGGTCGGCCGACTAACCATATTTGAAGGAGTTCACTGTAGAAGAATTATTTTCAATTCCAGACGATGTGTGGAAGAATCATCAAACATTGTTTTCGTACCTCCAGACCAGGATATTCGTTTTACGTTCGAACCCACGTCTATCTTCTCCGGAGTCGGATATTATCTCAATTAAACAACGCCGGCAAGGCTTCTCGCTGTAACTTGTCGTTTTTTACGCTTTCCAACCACAGGTTGAAGGAGCGTATATGCTCCAGCTTTGTCCGTCTGTCAGCACGATTACTCACATAAAAATGGTTCGATTTCGATGAAAGTTTAGTATGTGGTAGCGGACAACCTTTGCATGAACCCTGTTGAAAATCGGCGAAATGGGATCAAAGGTCAGGATATAGGAGTGAGATCTATTCCATAGACCTTATGCGTCCAAACTTACGTAAAAATGCTTCGATTGCGACAATACTTTATCATGTTGTTCCGAAGATATACCGAACCAATTCTGTTGAATATCACGGAAATGGGGTCAAAGGTCAGGGAACAGAAGCAAGATTTATTCCACAGCCATTATCCTCATAACGTGAGTAATAACTTGAGTAATGATTTCTGGTGCGTTGGAAAACGCATCATAATCAGTGCATTGCATGATTTTACTAACTTGTTGATTCATGCGTCACCTTAGTCGTGCATCACATCAGGAACAACGTCCAATACTTATTTTATGACGCAAGTCCTGTCCTGAATTTACCTAGGTAGCCTAAACAGAAATCTTTTAGACCCGAAAATAGCTCGTAACAGAGAGCATGCAGAGAGAGAGAGAGCTCCACTGAATCATCGTCGCAATCGTAATTATTCCTCTTGCACCGTCAGATTAGCTACAGCAAATGGACGCGGGAAAATAGGAAGCGACATATGACATTGCCCTGTCCAACCTATAATACCCATATTAAGCTCAGGCTGATGAAAACTTCCGTGACGGAGACGAGGACCGCCGATGAAGCGCAGTGATAAATCAAATCAAAAGCTAAAAGTCAACTGCTCCAGAGCTCATGGAGCGCTATGGCATTGCGTGCATCTATCTCTTCGTATGAAGTCACGCACGGGGAGATGCATCACGCAAATGGTGGAAGATCTGTTGCCACGGCCCTTACTACTGATACCAGAGCAGACGGCACGCTAACACAGGAGAGAGAGAAGAGCAGCAGATAGATATACGACTACTCGAGCAATAAGCGCAAGGTTTTCCACTGACGCTTCCTGCGAACGTGACTTTCGAATGGATGGAAACGGAATGTGAGATCTGCAGCCGTCAAACACAAGATTGTAATTCCGATCTAATAGGTGACTTGCAGGAAAGAAATCCTTGCCAGATGGCACACACAAGCTTCAATTTTTCTTTTTTACTTGTCTTCTGTTTAAATTTTTATCCACGCGTGTTATCTCTTCTACTTTCCGACCACTAATTCCTCTAGGCGAGTTCATGCGTTATTCATGTGAAGAATTTCGTCCTTTTCCATCTCGGAATCCGATGTTTTATTTATTTAACTGCCCCTCCCCATACCTCGAAATTCATGATAGGAAACGTTTTAAAAAGATGTAATCTATCTATCTTTGTCAGAGTCCGAACGCATATGAGAACTTCCTTTTTTACGCTTTCCAACCGTAGGTTGAAGAAGCATATATGCCTCAGCTTTGTCTGTCTGTCCGTCCGCACGATAACTCGTGTAAAAATGGTTCGATTTCGATGAAATTTTAGAACCCGCTCCTATGTCCAAAAAGGTCAGGACATAGGAGCGGGATCCATTCCATTGCCCTTATGCGTCATAACTTGCGTAAAAATGGTTCGATTTCGATGTAATCTTAGTATGTGGTAGGGGGCTACTTGGCAATGAATTCTATTGAAAATGGACGAAATGGGGTCAAAGGTCAAGACATAGGAGCGGGATCGATTCCATTGCCCTTATGCGTCATAACTTGCGTAAAAATAGTTGGATTTTGATAAAAGTTTAGTATGTGTTAGGGGACTACCTGGCAATGAACCCTATTGAAAATGGAAGAAATTGGGTCAAAGGTCAGGACATAGGACTGGGATCAATTCCATTGCCCTTACGCATCAAAACTTACGTAAAAATGCTTCGATTGCGACAAAACTTTATCATGCTGTTCCGGAATTATACTGAACCGGTTCTGTTGAATATCATCGAAATGTGGTCAAAGGTCAGAACACACGAGGGAGATTTATTCCCCAGCCATTAATTGCCCTCATAACTTGAGTAATGATTTCTGGTATATTGGAAAACGTATCATAATCAATGCATTGCATGATTTTACTGACTTGTTTTTTTTTACGCTTTCCAACCGTAGGTTGAAGAAGCGTATATGCTCCAGCTTCGTCCGTCTGTCTGTCTGTCTGTCTGTCAGCACGGAAACTCGCGGGTTCGATTTCGATGAAATTTTAGTGTGTGGTAGGGAACTACCTGGGGACGAACCCTATTGAAAATGGGTGAAATGGGGTTAAAGATCAGGACATAGGAGAGGGATCCATTCCATCTTTTTTATGCATTATAACTTACGTAAAAATGTCTCGATTACGGCAAAACTTTATCATGTTGTTCCGGAGATATACTGAACCGGTTCTGTTGAATATCATCGAAATGGGGGTCAAAGATCAGGACACAAGAGCGAGATGTATTCCACAGTCATTATCCTCATACCTTGATTATTAACTTTAGCAATGATTTCTGGTATGTTGGAAAGCGTATCATAATCAATGCATTGCATGATTTTACTAACTTATTTTTTCCCCTTATGTTTCTCTGCCTTCGGAAAAGAAACAGGAAAAGTTTATTCTGTATTTTGATGAAATATAGATAATTATTGCAAGGCGCTTCGGTAGCTCAGTGGTATAAGCGCTGGCTTCTGACTGTTCGTCCGATTCAGTTGGAGTCCCGAATTAGGCATGAGTAGTGTTTTGTCTCACGGTTGTGGCTCCCTCCCCCCTTGGAACCAGTGACCCCAAATTAGGAACACATAACCGCTTATAGCCCTTGCAGCTGCGCACTGTGGTCGTTACCCCTGAGACAAAAGAAAAATGGAGACAGTACCCTGGTACTTTTTGTAGAAAATTTATGCCATGCATCCTTTGCATGCCAAATATCTTTATGGGTCTGAAATAAAACGAGTGATTCGAGAACATACACTGCCTGACAGAGAAAACGCCACACCATGAAGGAATGCTGGAAAACAGAGCACGCTGCACACACAGATAGCCAAGTAGGTCCTGAACAAATGATTTACTTGTCATATACAGACTAGGCTCCAGTTGCCAAATATACAGAATGATCAATAAGAAGTGTGGTCCCATTTTGGGTGATACAACTTTGAATCCGACGTGGCAGGCAATGGGAGTCCGAATAGAGTCCTGATTTATCGTGGACCATGTGGTGTTGATCCGAGTCCACAGTTCATCTTCATCTTGCGGGGGTGAGAGGGTACTCAACCGACGTCCAATCGTGTCCCACAGATCCTCGATGAGCGAAAGGTCGGGGGATCGTGCTGGCCATGGAAGCATCCTCACGCCGTGTAAAGCATTCAGGCTGATCCGATCGGTATGCGACCGGGCGTTATCCTGTTGAAAAACGGCGTCTGGGATGCCCTGCAGATACAGAAGTGCCACGGGCCGCAGCACCTTTCAAAGTAGCGACGAGCCGTCAATCTGTCCGTAATGCGTTCCAGCGGTGAGCAACTGTTGGCGCTGATAGCACCTCGCACCATGATTCCACGTAGCTCTCCCGTGTAGGACTCCACAATAGCGGAGGAATTCGCCCATTCGCCACGTCGCGTCGAATCCAGACTCTCACACGGTGATCATCTGTGGTGAGACAGAACCGCGATTCGTTACAGAACACCACACCGTTTCATTCGGCACTACACGCAGCTCTGGAGCGACACCATGCCAAGCGGTGACGACGTTAAAGGTTGCCTTTTGAAACGGACGTGGTTAAAGGTAGCCTTCGCAACAGACGGATGGACAGCAAACCAAACGCAGCCAATTGGCGCGACACTGTCCGCGTTGATATCGGAGCATCCAAGCCTACACTCCGCAAATGTCGCACGTTGTGGCCTGTGGGTCAGCTACGGTATGACGTCGGATCCGACATTTGGTGCGTTCGGACGTCCGTGTCCGTGCTTCGGTACCCCTACGACGTTGCACAGATCCTTCCTGTTACCACTGTCTCCAAATGCGACAGACGGTTTTTGCATCACGTTGAGGTTTTGCCACAATACGACGCACGGAACATCCGGCGGTACGAAAGCCTACGATGACACCTCTCGTGAACTCATCCGTTTGACGAAATCGCGTACGACGGCGTCTTAACAGCATTTCACCCCTTGTTCTTTCTCCAGACACGGTTATAGCAGAACCGCTCACTTCTCGCGGCGGTGGGTGTCTCGACTGATGGCCTCACGTGCTGGTTGTCCGCTTATATACCGCCCGCGGTTCGTGCCATTGGCCTGCAAATGCAATTATTTTTCATAACTTGTACGCGTGCACCCACCCACCCTGCAAGTCACATGGCTCTGCGTTCACGTCTTCGTGGTGTGGCATTTTTTCCGTCAGGCAGTGTACTTTTACTTACGTACAACACATTGCATTTATTTTCGTCAATCACGACCACACCAAGCTACAGTCCGGTATATACTAAGTAGAATTAAATCATAACAGCAAAGAACAAGGTTTACTGATTCCTGACGTTGAGCGGTACTTTAGTAAGTGGATTAAGGAAAGCTATTGTGGTAAGACCAATGAAGATGTGTGAGTCACAAAAGTAAATATTTACTAAAATATGGCGGCGGCAAGAGTAAGTATTTATAAATATTTAGTTTTCAAAAAATAATATTTATGATTATTATTCAGATTTAGACGAAGTAAGAAATAACCTTGACATCAATGAAATGTGATGTAGTTGTTTTCGTTCATCTATATGTGCTGTTGTTTTAAAAACGAAATACCATTATGTTGTTAATAAACATACCACCATAGGCGCCGACTACGTGGGGCAACGGGGGCGAACGCCCCCTCAGTAATTAGACCGCGGGGGCAAAAGTATGTTTTGGTCCCCTCGGTCTCCTCTGGAAATGCATGCTTCAAAATTTTTAAATATGTAGGTTTTGCATCAACATTTTAATTTTATCTAACAATGCTGAGTTTTTTCTTTTAGTTTTTAACTGTGTTCTTTCTACAAAGAGAGAAGGGGATGAGGTACTGGGGTGCTCGAGCAACCACGCCAAGCTATTTTCGGTTGCGAAATTGGAAACAAGAGTCACAGGGATCGAATGTTTTCACAGCGAAAGATCGCTATAACAGAATTTATAAAGAAATTATTGATCATGTGCTAACCGGTTTGCAAACCAGATTCAGTACTGAAACCAGAGTTTTTACGATATGCTGAAAACTTCTTAATTGATACAAGCGTTTTGCTCCAAACTGTTTGCGATTTTTTAAAGGATGATTTGAACTCTGATACCTTATAACGAAGTAAATTTCTCCGTCATTTCTGTCCACGCCAGGATTCGAACCCGGATCCCCTCATTCCGGAATAAGTCACTCTACCAATTGAGCACGTTTATTCTGATTCCTATCTGCCTTTATGTCGTGTGCGTCCTGCTGGCAGGTACGTCACAACCTTAAAACTACATAGGGACATGTTCCATGACACATTTAAAGGGCAAGAGTTAGCTGTATCATGTTTTGGAGATGTGGAAATATGGAAGACGAAACAGCCCCTTGTTGTGTACTTAGCTACAAAAACTTGTGCGACTGCTTTTAACTGTGCGATTAACAACATGCACCAAGAGCGCTCATTTTCCATGTTACGAACAGTGAAAACATACTTGCGAAGTACGATGTCACAACCACGTTCAAATCATTTGGCAGTACTTAACTGCTTTGATACGGTGTCAGAGTCTTTAAATTTAGAAATATTGTTAATGACTTTATCCGTAAATGTTCTGTTCGTGCAAACACGTTTGCTCTAATTTAAGAATTTGACAATGACCAATAAAGTGTAATTAATCTGGGAATTTAAAATTTCATCGAACATGAAGTTGAAATATATTATTATTCTTGAACTATATGTCATTGCTTGAGTGCGCATGTGCTTGTATATGTGTGGTTAAACGACGATCAATTTTAAAAGTGAATGCTACTTTCCCGAGATTTTTTGGTTCGCCCCCGTGCCATTCATGAAAAGTCGACGCCTATGCATACCACTCAAGATTTTTTTCACAAATGGGCACCATGTACCCAATTCGAAATACGAAACGAAACTGTTGTACTATTATTGAACTCTTCATATACTACCCGCTGATTTGTGCTTTCTTCTTAATGTACTTATATTGAGGGCAATATTTGCTATTATGAAATCATTAGAGAATACTGTTGTTATTTTCTATAGACTTAAAGACTCCTTATGAGTGAGAACAGTCTCACTATTTGTACATATGTTCTTTTCGTATTTTTTGTGCAGAATTGTGTTTAATTTGTGTATAAATAAATTCTGAACCACGAAAGTCCATCTGCGCATGCGCGAGCTAAAATCTGACTTCAAGATAGAAAGACAAACCCTTTCGGTGTCCTGGGGTCGAGAGGACGCCGAAATTTTGCTACGACGCACAGTTTTCATAGCATCAAAAATGCATTTTGGTAAAGGCTTTTTTTACATTTAGCATGAGGTTCTCGTAATTTACTCAGATTGCAATGAGATATTGTTAGGATTATGTAAAACGTGATGACAGTTTAGTAAAATATAGATAGTTACGTTTATGTAAACGGCGAAAGTTTAGTAAAATATATTGTTCAATAACAATGAAATTAACTAATGTTGCATCTCTTCATGGGACAGCATTAAAAAATAAGATTTCAACAATGGATTTGACTACTTCCGTTACCCATTTTCGTTACACTGAAAGTTTTTAGTTGGGATTTAATTTACTACTGACGGAAAAGATGCATAGCACCAAAATGTATTTTTGGAATGCTTTTATCCAGTGGCGTATCTTTGGTCCAAGACCTGGGCTATCTCACCCGCTTTCACTACCGTTTTTTTGTTGTTTTTTTAAATTGCGAAGTTTATTTTTCAGTTGTTAACTAATAGAAGTATCTTTTTTTCTTAATTTTAGGTACATGCTATTGCTATCATAATACTAAGTTATTATGAGGGTTAGGATTTTAACACTTATTTGTACATTAACTCCATTCTTCTTCTGTACACTTTATTTGTGCATGCATTCCATTTTTCTTTCCTTTTGGTGAAGTTGAGTGTCACTTTTCCATAAAACGTTTCTTCCGAGTACTTTATCATATTTAAAAAAATATTTCTCTCTATTGGCAAAACAGCCAATTTGCTCAAGTGTACATCCCCTTGTGTTTCCCTAAAGTACAGTACATTTTGATTCTTTTTAATGCAGAAAAACTTCTTTCGGCAGTTGCAGTTGTTGATGGAAATTTTAATATCAGGTCTGCTAATTTTTACACCTCAATAAGCACAATGTCCAATTTATTCAATTTCATGTAACTAGTAATATCTCTAACTAATTTCTTTTTGTATTCATCAAGGGAATAATAAACACCTTTACACACACATACACACACGCGCGCGCAGTTTATTTTCGAGTCGAACTGTGTCAAAATTGGAAGCACACGGTTCTTTGAGTTCGGACAGTAGATGATCAGGAAAGCTTTCACAAAATTGTTTCAAAACAATTCGAATCCAACAAAAACCACGAATTTAAGGTGATTTCACCTAAAATCTCTGCCTTATGTTTCCAATGGTAAAATTTCTTTACATATTTTCTTCGCAATTAATGCATCCCCAAGGATGAAAATTTGTACATCGATAAAACAAACTTTAAGTTACACCATGGGATGCTTAATACTTGCTAAAACATAACCATAATTATTATAGAAAAAATCATTTTTCTTTGAGTAGTGTTCAGACCTGTTACTAGATGGCGCGACCTGTACATTGATGACGTCAGTAGACAAACAAGTGTTGGATTCCTTAATAATGGTTATGTTTTAGCAAGTATTAAGTATCCCATGGTGAAACTTAAAGTTGGTTTTATCGATGTGCACATTTTCATCCTTGGGAATACATTAATTGCTAAGAAAATATGTAAAGAAGTTTTACCATTGGAAATATAAGGCAGAGATTTCAGGTGGAACCACCTTAAGATATAATATCACTAATTTTAATTCATTGACACTTCACACAGCTGAAACAACTCTCGCGAAATAAGGGCATTTACGGGCGGGAGCATGCAAGTGACGAAAGTAGTCAGAGTCTTCTCTTTTCTGAGCGAATCGTTGCTTAAAGCAACGGCCCATTCACACTGCATCTGCTCCTCCATGTTGTCATGGAAACCCTAGCCAACGAAAGTATCCAAGGTCTTTGAATCACACAGAGAAGACCTCAGGCAAAGACTGGTAGAGCGACTGGTTGCGTCACGATGACGTCATCCCTCCACTAGGAGGCCCGTTGGTCTTTGACAGCCAAACTGATTCTCTTAGTCAAAAGAAGTGTATCAGCACATGTTTTGTTTCTTTTTTGCAGCGAAACATCGACATAGCTTAATAACGTTGATAATTGACTTACTTGTGCATATCTAATTGACTTTTATTTGAGTATTCCCTGGGCTTCGCAGCTAGCCTAGCTAGCCTCCAATATACGCCACTACTTTTAGCATATTTAGTGTGAAGATTGAGGATCAAGTAATTTACGCAGATTTCAATGAGATATTGTTACGTTTATGTAAAACGTGATGAAATTGTGGTTGGGAACACGCCGTGACCGGGACGAGTGGCACCAGGTGTCAAGTAACACATCATGTTCTGCCAACACAAGAATGAATCGAACGATGGATGGGCGCACGTGAGAGACTTTCAAATAACGAGACTTTCAGCAGTGCTGTGAGTGGAACGGAAAGTAACAGACTTCCTTTTAAGTTGTGTGACCGCCATTGAAAAAAAATATAACGACTAGATTTTTGTTTGAGTTAAAAGTTCATATTTCAATAAACGCGTTCCATGTACACACTTATAATCGTCGATCGTCATTTATGTTGCTGATGGGATATTCTGACATCTATATCTGTAAATAAAATATTTGTTTGTGCTCTGTTCGGGATTATCTCGCTAACTGTTGCTATCGAAGACTGAAGTGTACTAACAATAATGTTCGGCGATAATTTAGTTATAGTTGAGTAAAAATGAAATTAACTAGTGTTGCGTCTCTTCATGAGACAGCATGATCAGATTTCAACAAGAGTTTTAAATACTTCCGTTAACCACTTTCGTTACATCGAAATTTTTTACTTGGGAATTTGCTTTACTACTGACAGGAAAGATGCGTAGCATCAAAATACATATATTGTAAACTAAGTACTGCCACCGAATACACTCACGGAATGAAAAATATATATATATATTTAACTATTGTACAATCACTTAAAACTTTGAGAAACAGAGGTACTATGTCAACACACAGATTTTTCTTGTACAAAACTGAAGAGATTTCTTCATGTACTGTCACCTAAGCAGGAAACTCTATTCTTAGGAATATATTTCAATATCTTCAAATAAGCAAATACTGCCTTGTGGAGGAAAACCCCAACAAGCGAAAAACGTAATGTTTCAAAAATAAATAGAAAACATGCATAAAATATTGGATGTGATTACTTCTATTCGGTCGAAAGAAAATGTTTTCTTTTGCCTTTTAGAAACAGAAACAATACAAATCTAGGCCAGTTGAAAAGAGGAGAACCGGAAAAAAGAAAGGGTGACAATACAAATCTAGGCCATTTGAAAAGAGGTGAACCGGGAAAAACGCAAGAGTAAGAATACAAATCTAGGCCATTTGAAAAGCGAAGAACCGGAAAAACGAAAGAGTAAGAATACAATTCTAGGCTATTTGAAAAGAAGAGAACCGGAAAAATGAAAGTAACAATACAAATCTAGGTCTTTTGAAAAGAGAAGAGCCAGAAAAAAGAAAGTAAGAATACAAATCTGGTCCATTTGAAAAGAGGAGAACCGGAAAAAAGAAAGGGTAACAATACACATCTAGGACATTTGAAAAGAGGAGAACCGGAAAAAAGAAAGCAACAATAAAAAATCTAGGTCTTTTGAAAAGAGGAGAACCGGAAAAAGAAAGTAACAATACAAATCTGGACCATTTGAAAAGAGAAGAGCCGGAAAAAAGAAAGGGTAACAATACAAATCTAGGCCATTTGAAAAGAAGAGAACCGGCAAAAAGAAAACGTGCTGGCTACTGACCATGAGTCCGGGTTCGAATCCGGTGCGGCATGGATGTTGCGTTTGTACTGGCTCTCTCTCCCTTACCTAGAACCAGTTACCCTAAATTAGAGTAGGATGGCTGCTTATAGCCCATAGAATTGCTCACGGTATTTTCATCCTCGGTTCTCGTATATCACATAAGATAAAAGAGTGGGATTTTTTTAAAAAATTGCCGATGGTAAAAAAAATTATATTTAGAACCAGTAATATCACAGGTGAAACTATATAAAATACGTTGTTAAATTTTCCCATATCATAAGCACAAGTCAACGTTCGTGACTTGTAGTGGCGTCTTGTAAGAAAAACACGTCTTCACGTGGTCATTGTAAGTATTTTATAACAACTTAATTAAAAACATTATATCTATTTAACAATATACATTACATTTTGGTAAAGAAGAGTCAACTATTTAAAGTAAATAAGTTCAATTTCGTCAGCATATTAGATTGTCGTAACTTTTTAAACATTTCTGTATCACTGGTCAGCGGTTGCTTTGGCTTTTATAAGGTTTTCGCCAACCGATTCGCCAAATTCAATTTTCTTTCGCCAAATGTAATCCGCAGTCGCCATTTTGTTCCTACTCTCCGTTGGAAAAATAGAAACCATAAAAACAAAGTGCTTTAATAGTATAAAAATAATAGGTTACAGATTCTTTACAATTAAGCAGTAATCTATTATGTTATACACGGTCGAGTCACATTATTGTGACCACCAGCTGATATCCAGAGTAACCGCCGTGTGCAGCGCGGACGGCAGCTAGATGGGCTGGGAGGGACTCAATAAGGTGCTGGAAGGTCTTCACAGGTATGTGGAGTTATGCTGACTGCAGTGCATCTGACAGCTGCTGGAGGGTGCGTGGTGGAAGATCCATAGAGCGAACAACACGATCGAGGTAGTCGCACAGATGCTCAATTTGGTTTAAGTCTTAGGAATTAAGAAACCAGGAAAGTATTTTGAAGTCTTCATTGTGCTCTTCCAACCGCTCTCGGTCATTTCTAGCTGTGTGACACGTCGCATTGTCGTGCTGGAATATCCCATCCACCCCGCGAAAGAAAATCAACATGTATGAGTGTACGTGGTCTGCAAGGATGGATTCATAACGAATTCGGTCCATAGTGCCTTCCACGGGTATGAGTGGACCCAGAGAATGCCACAAAAATATTCTCCAGACTATGACGTTGTCCCCACCAGCTTGTGTTCTTCCAGCAATGGTTGAAAGTGTTTGTTCTCCGATGTTTCTCGCCTATTACGCCAACGTCCATCCGTTCGATGAAGCAGAAAACGTGACTCATCGGAGAATGCAGTCCTTTGCTAATCAGCGGAGGTCCAATTCCGATACTGCCGTGCAAATGTAAGCCTTTTCTGCCAATGCACCTTCGTTAGCATAGGTTCAATGACTATTCGTCTACATCGGAGACCCATACGAAGCAGGGTTCACTGAACTATCGTTTCAGACACACTTCCGGTAGCCCCCTGGTTCATTTGGCCATTGAGTTGCTCTTCTGTAGCGTGACTATCGGCCCGCACGCACCTTCGAAGCCGACGTTCACCTCTCACATCAATGACACGTGGTGCTCTGCAGTTTTCACGTCGCTTATTCTCAATGGCGCCATTTCTCCAATCGCGATACACTTTAACCACAGCAGCACGCGAATAGTTCACAAACTGCGCTGTTTCAGAAATACTGCCACCCTTGGCCCGAAAGCCGATAATGATTCTTTTGCAAATCTGATAAATCGCTCCTTTTATCCATTACAGCAACGAGTGATAAGTTTTCAGATCAATGATCATATTTAGAGGATTTTTAGGAAGGAGTGTCTGACCCCAGGTCTTAAACAACCCTTAGAAATAGGAAGCTAAGAGATTTGGGCTAGAGTGCCCGATAGA
This sequence comes from Macrothele yani, assembly GCA_039090855.1. NCBI lineage: Eukaryota > Metazoa > Arthropoda > Arachnida > Araneae > Macrothelidae > Macrothele > Macrothele yani. The sequence continues at coordinate 102,364,471 of CM077013.1, read as the reverse complement.
AAAGTGACACTGAAGCGAAGTAGAAAGGGGGAGGAAGACGCCCTTATTTATTACCGGGGGGCCAGTACCCGGGGTCCGACGGCTTAACATGCCTATCCAACGCACGGCGGATATTTAATGGATCGAGCGTTCGTACCTGCCTGGGATCGAACCTGAGGTCCTTTCCGCGGAAGTCACGAACGTTGCCTACTAGGCCACCTGCAGCATGTTTTCAGAATGCCTACAGCACACCTTATATACCCTCCAAGCCAGCTCACGATTCGTGCCCTCTTTCATTGGCTACGCGCTGCTGACGTCAAAAGTAGGAGGTGGTCACAATAATGTGACTAGACTGCGTAGATTCCGAATGCTAATAGAAAGAAATACAGACACTTATTTCAATTTTGAATTTATTACTAAATATAAATTTTTTAGACAAAAAATTATTGACAGGATAAATTTCAAATTTGTTGAGAAATTGAGTATTTTTTCATTTATTCTGTGGAATGGATCTAAAAGGGCCAATATAAAAAAAATACCGATTTTGAAAAATTGAACTTTATTACTCATAGAACTTTCATTTAATAACTATTTTCATATAAGTCGTGCAATATTGATTGATGGTTCATATTAAAAGATAAGAAATCCCAAATATGAGCGCAAATAAAAGATTCTATATTAATTTTTAAAAAATAGACTTGGCATTCCCGAAGGAAAATTTGGCATGACGTCCGAGCAAAAACAATCTTTTTTAAAGATTATTTTTGCTCAAACATAATTAAAAAAAGGTAATCGCCAATATTTTCGCCAAAACTGTTTTTGCCATCGCCAAAATGAACTTTTTGTCGCAAATTGCGAAGAATGCAATCTGAAGCAAGACCCTTGTCATCGGTAGTTTTTAGTGCAGCAGTTTCCAATCTTGTCGGAAAACATTTCATGAGTTATTTTTAGCGGGTGTTTACACTTGTATTTATTAAATATTTTGCGGTTAATAAATGCGTTACTTGTGTTAACATCATTACTTGAAGTTTTTATTTGTAATATTATTAATATTCATTTTTTTTCTGACGAATCCTCAGATGATAACGACCCATTTCCTAAATGTAGGGTTCCTGCTAGAGATGAGCTCGGGCCCGGCCTCGGACGGGCTCAGAATTCATTACCTACCGAAAAACCTGGGCCCGGGCTCGGAATTACACGTCTTGAATTTCATTACTGTAATTAATTCAGCATGTGTAATTCCGAGCCCGGTTGAATTACACGTGTTGAATTTCATTGTGGATTTGTTAACATGGTGGAAGGATTTTCAATTTCCTAAGCTAGCTGCCATTGCAAGATAAATTTTGCTTAGCAAGACTTGCATTATGTATTGTCCAAAGCTATGGCCCAAGCAAGGATTAGTTTAAGGAGATCCGGTATCGATAAACTGGAAAAAAATCACATTACCATTTTTTGTATTTTATTAAAAATCAAGAATCTTATCTTTAAAACGATGTATTAATTTCCAAAATTGTGCAGTTAGAAGTATTGTTATTTATTTTTTAAAATTTCCTCACTCCCGCGATTTTTGTTTTTAGTGCAGCAGGTCGAGTTTTAGAGAAAAGAAAATCAAGTTAAAGCGCTGAGGCATTAGATGCAATTCTCTGTCTCTCTCTTTTTTCATGATGAACTTGATCTGGAAACTGCACACATATGATAATATTGTGATTATTATACTATTAAGCGCAAAGCTTTGTTAATGTTACAAAATGCAGAATCATCTGGTCTGGAATGCTTTTACGTTCTTTTTTCTTTTAATTTTGGAAATTTCTCTACATGCTTTTTTTTATATTCTGCTACATCACTCTAAACTACCTTTACCAATTAGCATATATGTAAATTATATTGCAGAGATTAGTTTTCTAGAGTCAAAATTTCAAACACCTGCAACTGTCTGTACGGCGTTGTACGTTTTACAATGCAATTTATTCAAAATAAAAGTGAATTTAGAAATCAAAAAGAAATAACGAATGGAATTTTTTTGTTTCTAAACGATTTTCTTTTCTTCAGCTTTTACCAAAATAATTGATTCCCCTGTAACGGTCGAAGGGCACGTTGATTATTTATTTATTTTCAAATCCACATTTTAGAACATTTAGCTTTATGCGTAGTATTTCTAAAAACATATTAATATTGTGAAGTGGATTAACTGAACTAAACTTTTTAAACTAATAATTTTTAAACAAATCCTTGCTTGGGCCATATCTTTGGCCAGTGTATAATGCATAAATGCAAGCCTTGATGAGCAAAATTTTCCAAGAATCCGGCCTCGGGCTCAGTAAACACATGTAATCAAAGAAAGCGGGCTCCTAAAATTGAGTAATCAAAGAAATTTTTAGTAAACACATGTAATCAAAGAAATTTTCCAAGAATCCGGGCCCCAGCTATTAAGTTTAAAAGTCTGGGCTCCTAAAATTGAGCCCGAACTCATCTCTAGTTCCTGCATCTATGCCACATGAGAGTAAGCATGTACGGCACATACCTGAAATTACTGGAGACAGCTGCCACAGAAGCAGATGCCGAAATTCAAAGTGCAATGCGTTAACTACAGTACGGTGTTCAGACTATATGATGTTTCTGTATTTCAGTGGCTCCAGAAATTGCTTCCAATTTTTCCATGTAAAATAAATTATGATGTATTATAATACTGCAGAATATAACTTTTTTTTTTTTTTTTTTTTTTTGAGGTTTAACGACTACTGTGAGCAACTCAATGGGCTATAAGCAGTCGCCCGTCCCTAATTTAGGGTCACTGGTTCCAGGGAAGGGAGAGAGCCAGTGCCGTAAGACAAACACAACATCCATGCCTGACCGGGATTCGAACCCGGACCCCTTACGGACGAATGATCAGAGGCCAGCGCCTTAGACCACTGCGCCACCGGGGCGGCAGAATATAACTTGAAAATAGATTAATTAAACCAGTATTTTTCGAATTCTTAAATATTACAACTACAGCATCTCGGTCCTGATGTATCACGTGTCGTACAACCCCACCAGCCTTGGATAAACACACATAGCGCCGTGGATTGTTGCACACTGTAGCGTAAGGCGAACTCACTCGGTTAGTTATCGAGAGATCTGGGGTACGGAATAACAATTTTTCGGTTGCTGAGTGTTAATTAAAGAAAAACGTGGAAAGAGCGATGACTTTCTCTATGCTCCCCACTTTCAATAAAAAAAAATAAAAACATTTTTTTTTTCAGTTTACAGTTTAGTAAACATCAATTTTTATGCCTTTTTTTAAAAAATCAAGTTTTTTGCTCGCGGGTCTGAGGAGTATAGGCCATTCAGTTACTCACGGTTCTCGTTAAACCTCCAAACACAAACAAAAAGTATAATCAGCCACCCTCCCTAATTTAGGATCGTTGGTTACAGGGAAGTGAGCGAGAGCCAGTGCGTAAGTCAAACATAACATCCATGCCTCACGGGATTTGAACTTAGACCCATCATCAAACCACAGCGTTTAGATAACTGCGCCACTGGGGCAGTCAATAATATTTGACTGACAGCTATTAAGTTTAAAAATAAACAAGTCAGTAAAATCATGCAATGCATTGATTATGATACACTTTCCAACATACTAGAAATCATTACTCAAGTTATGAGAATAATAGCTGTAGAATAAATCTCGCTCCTATGACCTGACCTTTGACCCCATTTCGATTATATTCAACAGAACCGGTAAAGTATACTTCCGGAACAACATGATTAAGTTTTGTCTCAATCGAAGCATTTTTACGTAAGTTATAACGCATAATGGCGATGGAATGGATCCCGCTCCTATGTCCTGACCTTTGACCCCATTTCCCACATTTTCAATAGGATTCGTCCCCAGGTGGTCCCCTATTACATACTAAAATTTCATCGAAATCGAACCATTTTTACTTTAGTTATCATGCGGACGGACAGACGGACAAAGCCGGAGTATATACGCTTCTTCAACCTACGGTTGGAAAGCGTAAAAAACTAACTTTTTGATGAAAGTAAGATGGGGGTAAACACAGTTTAATCGGAGTTAAATCGTCATCACCACTGCGCCGCCCCGGCGGCGCAGTGGTGATGACTTCTAATCATTCGCCCGGAAAGGGGTCCAGGTTCGAATCCCGTTGAGGCATGGATGTTGTGTTTGTCCTACGGCACTGGCTCTCTCCCTTCCCTGGAAGCAGTAATCCTAAATTAGGGATGGGCGACTGCTTATAGCCCATTGAGTTGCTCACAGTGGTCGTTAAACCTCCAATCGCTGCCGCGGTGGCGCAGTGGTCTAAGCGACGGCTTCTGATCATTCGTCCGAAAGGGGTCCGGGTTCGAATCCCGGTGAGGCATGGATGTTGTGTTTGTCTTACGGCACTGGCTCTCTCCCTTCCCTGGAACCAGTGACCCTAAATTAGGGACGGGAGACTGCTTATAGCCCACTTAACTGCTCACCGTGGTCGTTAAACCTCCAATAAAAAAAATAAAAAAACCATCAATCAAAGAAAAGAAAAAAGAGATGGAGATATATGAGGCATTTTTAAATCCGCTCCTCTCTTTGCGCAAAGAAAAGAGTGCTTTACCCTTTACGTAGGTCTTTTTCATAAATAATGTGGAATTAAAGTTGGTTTCGCTGTCATATGATGGAGCCAGCTGTTACATTGCTGATAGTAATTGCATTTCAAAGTAATGAAGAAGATGTTTCGCACTGCGAAAATTTTATGCGCATTTACGACGGAAGAAAATGGCTTAAAGTAGGTAATCTGCAGTTTTAAGTGAGGTGGCTCATGGAAGGGATAACTCCGATTTAACTGTGTTTGTAATTAACTTGGCTGCTGCCATCTAGCTAAGAACAAGGCTCCTGAGAAAGTGACAGTTTCAGGATGAAAGGAAATGAGTTCTCTTCAAAGGCGACGAGCATGGGAAAGACATCAGCAGGCGCTGAGGGAATGAGACCCGAACGGAAGAAAACGAGCACAAGAGGACACACGCTACCTGTCAACGGCGTTCAAGTCCAAGGGGGCCTGCTCACGAACAAGATTAAAAATGAGATTTCAGAAGGCAGCAACATCACTAGATTGCAGTGTAGTTATACATCTTTCCGACGCTCCAGGTTAAATGCAAATCGCTTAATTGCAAACTCATTCTCAACGAAGAAAGGGTAATCAGTCACTCTGAAGTCACGCCAAATAAAATATGCCGGAGAATATATCAGAAACAGCTGCCGTAATTTGGACCAGCTATTACCCATACTAAATTGCTCTGGAAAGTAATCATTAAACCATAGAAATGGGAAACTTTCTGAGCATTATTGAGATTTCGGAAAAGATGTGCGCACTATTTTTCTAAATATGATGACTTCTACGGTCGACCGCTCATCCTGAGTAGCATCACGTGACATTCTCATTTAGTCTCCCTTCGATGACATGCGTAGCTGAGGAGAGAGAGGCTTTGTGAAACCTCTCCAGTTTCAACATCATATTCTTTTTCCCCAAGAATCCTCCAACGTGGGGGGGGGTCCTGATGTTAAGATACGATGTCTGAAAGTAGTTTACCCGGAATGGACAAATTATTGTATAAATTTAAATACTGGTAACAGCCACGCTGAAATTAATACAGCAAGTCGCTGCTCACTGGAGATCAGTCACTGAAAAGTAATCACGGGTAAAGGTAGCGAGGTGAGTTGGAGAGTGGCCAGATACTACCTGCGAGGAAGGCAGGTGGCAATGTCCTTTGATCATTCGTCCGAAAGGGGTTCGGTTTCGAATCCCGCTGAAGCATGGATGTTGTGTTTGTCTTAGGGCACTGGCTCACTCCCTCCGCTGGAACCAGTGACCCTAAATTAGGGACGGGCGAATGCTTATAGCCCACTGAGTTGCTCATGGTGGTTGTTAAACCCTTAATCAATCAATCAGATTCGAGTGCCCATACTAACCTTGGTTCGCCGCCCCGGTGGCGCAGTTGTCTAACCGATGACTTCTGATCATTCGTCCGAAAGGGGTCCGGTTCGAATCTCGGTGAAGAATGGATGTTGTGGTTGTCTTACGGCATTGGCTCTCTACCTTCGCTGGAACCAGTGACCCTAATTTAGGGGCAGGCGACTTCTTATAGCCCATTGAATTGCTCATGGTGGTTCTTAAACCCTCAATCAATCAATCAGGTCCGAGTGCCCATACTATCCTTGGTGCGCGTCGGGGGCGGGCGACTGCTTATAGCCCATTGAGTTGCTCATGGTTGGTTTTTTTTCTTATTGGAGGTTTAACGACCACCGTGAGCAACTCAATGGGCTATAAGTATTCGCCCGTCCCTAATTTAGGGTCACTGGTTCCAGGGAAGGGAGAGAGCCAGTGCCATAAGACAAACACAACATCCATGCCTGACCGGGATTCGAACCCGGACCCCTTACAGACGAATGATCAGATGCCAGCGCCTTAGACCACTGCGCCACCGGGGCGGCATGGTAGTTGTTAAACCCTCAGTCAATCAATCAGGTCCAAGTGCCCATACTATCCTTGGTTCGCCGCCCCGGTTGCGCATTTGTCTAAGCGATGGCTTCTGATCATTCGTCCGAAATTGGTCCGGTTCAAATCCCGGTGAAGCACGGATGTTGAATTTGTCTTACGGCACTGGTTTTGTCCCTTCCCTGGAACCAGCGACCCTAAATTAGGGACGGCGGCTGTTTATAGCCAATTGGTTACTGCTTATAGGCCGTATAGCTCACGGTGGTCGTTAAACCTTCAATCAGAAAAAAAAAAAAAAAAAAAAAAAAGGCAGGTTGTTCTATCACCGTAACTGCTGAACTGTTGGGATTTCCGCACCTGTACACCAGAACTACGTGAAATACGGCTTAAGTACATTATGTGGATAAAAGTAATTGGACACTTCCACACAGGCGCAATGGTGTGCTCCCCCGGAAGACATGTGGACGATAAGGCATAAAAAAGGCAATGAGAGTATGCTTACATCAATTGCTGATAAAATGGTTAGCAGGAGCAGAGCTCACCGAGAAGGGCGTTATAATAGGCACCTCAATTGGAGTTTTCTGCATATGAAGCATTTTTGATGTCAAACAGGTCGCTAAATCGGCTGTGGCCTTTGTCATTAATAAATGGAAAAAAACGGGACATTGCAGGAATTCACCTCGCCCTGGAAGACTCAGGAAACTGCAACCCAGTGGCAGGAGGTTGCTGCAAAGGGAGATCTGGAAAACCAGGTCTCCACCATTGCACGCCATAGCATATGAGTTCCAGATGGCCACAGATGTTATGGTCTCCACCAAGACACTTCGAAGAGAGGCCCATGCACTCGGATATCATGTCCGAGCAACCGCCCATAAACCCTCTCGTCACGAAGGCCAATAAATCCACGTGGCTACGATGGTGTCAACAGCAGAAAAATTGGTCATTGGAGCAATAGCGGCAGGTGACGGAGCAAAGAATCCCGTTTCACATTATTCCGTTCGGATGGTCATGTCTTGGTTGGCGGTGAACCTCTGTTTTTGGAGTGTACAGTACCGCCCATGAAGCATGCAGATAGTGGAGTTATGGTAAAGGGGCTGTTTTAGCTGGTATGGTGTGGCTCAATTGGTTGTTATTCGTGGCAACAAGAACTCAGTGCTGTATTGAGATATCCTGGATAGCTTGATGCACTCAACGTTGTGGCGATTCTATGGACACGACGATTGCTTCTTCCAGAACGACAAGGCCACTTGTCATGTTTCCAGGGCTACAATGGGGTGGTATGAGGAAAATTAGATCTCGCGGATGGACTGGCCTGCTCGGAGCCCGGACCTCAATCCCATTGAACACTAATAGGATGAACTTGAACGACTGGTGAGGTCTAGACCTACACGGCCTTTTTCACTGACGGAGTTGTTCGATGTACTCAAAGCGGAATGGAGGAACATCCTGCTCTCCGTTCTCCATGGACTTGTGGACAGTTTACCTCGACGGGTGGCTACTATAATCTCTGCAAATGGAGAACCCTCTGGCTACTGATGTGAATACGGGACTGTTTTTCTATTTACTTACAGTGTCCAATCACTTTTGTCCTCCACATACTGTATCAACCAAAGGGACAAATGCGGCCGTAAAAGTGCAGTTGACTCTTCAGGCGAGCGCAGACTGTCCGGCATCGTTACAAAGTGTCGCACGGTTACCGCGAAGCATATAACGTCGGAATTTTAATAAGGGCGCGCTCATTAGCTTATGCCAAGGATTATCTATTGTATCATGGAAAAAATAAGCTATGACAGGCGGCTTCCATATCGTGTCCCCTTGTTGACTACAACGCACAGAAAGATTAGACTGCAGTTTGCAAAGATCTATCGCAACTGGAGTACCGAGGACTGGAAACACGTCATCTGCTCTGACGGATCTCGGTTTCAACTTTATCACGCCGATCGAAGGGTGCATGTGTGGTATAAACCACACGAAGCGATGAATTCAGCTTGCCACGTTGGGGTTATGGGGTCATACAGACAGGTAAAGACGGAATAATACGTTTAGATGCGTTCGCATGGGCTTCCTTGGGGCCACTTGTACCCTCGAGACAGCCGTCACCAGCACAAGGTACGTGACCGTTTGCGCCGACCATCTGCCCCATTTCGTAACTATTCTCTTTCCGCGCCATGACGCCATCTTTCAACAGGACAATGCCACACCGCATACTTCCTGAGTGGCGACCAATTGGCCCCAGGAACACTCAAGTGAGTTTATCTCACTCCAATGCCCCCCCCCTCAAGATCGCCGGACCTCCACGTCATTGAGAATTTTGGGAATGAATTGAAAAGACCTGTTCGAGCCCATCACACCCACCAGCAACTGTGAATATGCTACGACAAGCGATCCTGGCTTCATGAGTGGAAATGCTATCTCCGTGTATTCAACAACTCATTCAGTCCATCCCAAAGAGGTTAAAATAAGGGGAGAAAGTATGATGTCACAAACATGAAGCTTTTTCAACAAACGACCAAGCAGACAACGACAGCCAGCTTGAGACTATGATAGTCGTTTTGAGCCATTGGGTTACGTACGTGACAAGTTTAGTTTTCGAAATTTGAAGTTATTTTTTTAGAAATGGTGTGTTGTTGCGCTTACGGATACCACAACAATTCCGGCCGACCACCTCTTGGAGTTACTTTTCATAGGTAAGTAACGGAGAGAAACATTTATTATGAAATCTTTTAATTTTCGAAGAGCAGATAGTAGCCGAGCTCGTATTTGAAAACGTTCCAAGTAAAAGGTAAATGAATTATTATTTATAATTCACTTATTCAGTCTGTAAACATACCTAAACACCAAAAACATTTTAATTCGGTCTTTCGGGCCATATTTTAAGCCAATAATTGCATTTTTCTGAAAATGTGTGCTCCAGCCCTAAAATAAAATTCTTGGCGCTCTAGGTCTTCGTTCAACGGTGATTTGGATGCAAAATAACATATAAAAGTGTCGCTTAAAATAAAAATTCCAACACCGTCAGGTAAATGGCTTTAAAAGTGAGTTTAATGAGTGAAAAGCCGAGAAATTGAGATTGCGTGATTGAGGAGCCAGTGTACTCTAACTCTCCTCGAAAAAACCAGGAGGTTTAAGGAGACCGAGATAGATACTGCCGCCCCAGTGGCGCAGTGGTCTAAGCGATGGCCTCTGATCATTCGTCCGAACGGGGTCCGGGTTCGAATCCCGGTGAGGCATGGATGTTGTGTTTGTCTTACGGCACTGGCTCTCTCCCTTCCCTGGAACCAGTGACTCTAAATTAGGGACGGGCGACTGCTTATAGCCCATTGAGTTGCTCACGGTGGTCGTTAAAACTCCAATATAAAAAAAAAAAAAAAAAAAAAAAAGACCGAGATACTACTTTGGTGAAGGAGATCACACACTACATTTTAGACCCGAAAAAGTCTCAACAACCGCCCCTCCGCCAAAACTCTCCCTGGAGGGGGCATTGGTCGATGAAAATGCTAGGTAGCCAAAGTGCTAACTGGGCATTGCCGCCTCGGTGGCGCAGTGGTTCTAAGGCGTTGGCCTCTGATCATTCGTCCGAAGGGGTCCGGGTTCGAATCCCGGCGAGGCATGGATGTTGTGTTTGTCTTACGGCACTGGCTCTCTCCCTTCCCTGGAACCAGTGACCCTAAATTAGGGACGGGCGACTGCTTATAGCCCATTTGAGTTGCTCACGGTGGTCGTTAAACCTCCAATCAAAAAAAAAAAAAAAAAAAAAAAAAAAAACTGGGCATTAAACAGTAGACATAGGAAATTTACCAATGCTGAACAGGAAATTGAAGGTGATTCGAATGAAAGCGGTCAGTGGGAATAATTGAACCCAAAACACAGCAATAAATATTAACTAGTTTTGATAAAACGAAAATCTAGAAACAAGCGGGGTAAAGTCTGGCCCAAAAATTGCAAGTCACTTCTGAGCAACACATCTTTTCCTGCAAAAGTACGTTCATCAGCTCTAAATTAAAAATCTAGGAGCTCTAATACAACAAACGGACGATTGTCTGGGTGTCTAATAGTAATTATAAGTGGAGTATAAAATAAAAATCCACAACACCGTCAGGCAAATAGCGTTAAAAGTAAGATTAATGAGTGAAAAACCTGGAAATTGAGCTCATGAGCCAATGTGCTTTAAATCTCCTGGAAAAATGCAGAGGAGTTAATGAGACCTGAGTACTATAAAAAGATAAAAGAGATCATACCCCACATTTTTGGTCCAAAAAAAGTTTCAACACCCGCAAAAATACCCCCTACAGGGCGGCATTGGGCGGGAAAAAGCCTGGATGCACCAAAGTGCTGACTGAAAATTAAACACTAAGCACAGTAAATTTTACCAAACCTGAACGCGGAAACGAAGGTGATTCGTGTGATAACGGTCGTAGGTATAATAAAAATAAAAAAAACAGCAATCAATATTAAATAGTTTTTTTATAATTGTTTTTACAATAATTTGTACCTACGCTGATCTCCCAGAAGCCAGTCGAAATGTTTCCTGAATTCTAAATACCTACAAGTAGTCGTAAAGTCCTAAACATTGATAAATCAACTAATAATATCCTTAAAAACAGTGTATCAACGATTAATATAATAAAGAAGTGCAAATTTATTAATATCAAAAGCAAATGGAACTTCATATATATCTAACATCAAAAGCAACTTCATGCCCCACAGAGCGTTAGCAGCTATTGCACAGCCTGCTCATGTCAGTCTTAAGATGGCTACAGTGACGTCACAGGCTTGACGTTTTGCTGGGTTCACAGAGATTGCATTGAGCCAACGGGCAGTGCTTTCTCTCTGATTTCTAACTTCCTTAGTCCATACCAAGACGTCTGGCTGCTGTTCTAAGGGCAAAAGTGGAGCAACACGCTATTAGGTAGGTGTATATAACAATTTGTTTATTCAGTTTAATATCGCCCAGTTTTCTTTAGTTTAACCCTATAAGCACACAAGCCTAGGAACACTCACTGTTCCTTGAAACAGAACCGGGAACTCGGACCCAGACCTTCGACGCAAGACACCAGAATTAAGAAATTGATAAAGAGGAGACATCAGTTTAGATTATAATATTTTAGTTGAATTATTTAAATGATTATAATTATTATTTGAAGGTTAGCTTTAACTGAACTTATTAGAACCTTAAATTGCTCCTGGCCGCCCCCGGTGGCGCAGTGGTCTAAACAATGGCGTCTGATTATTCGTCCGTGATGGGTCCGGGTTGGCCGGTGAGGCATGGATGTTGTGTTTTCTCTCTACCTTCCCTGGAACTAGTGGCCCTAAATTTTTAGGGACGGGCGACTACTTATAGCCCATGAGTTGCTCATGGTGATCGTTAAACCCCCAACATCAACAAAAGAATTCCTATTACTAAAAGGATTTTGTTCCGGATAAGTTTCAGTCGTAGTAGCTGAAAATTTAATTATGCGTAATGAAACATTTCTGTAGTCATGAAACACATATAGGGAGGCTTTTTCAAGAAATGTCTACCATTGCCTTGAGAAAGCCTCCCAGTGGAGTGCGAATGCTTAGCGAATCTTTGTGCTGACTACACCACAAAAAATAAATGGATTTAATATGCTATATGCGTTTCATGATTATACAAGTCTGGTGTTACTAAAATAAAAAAACACTTCTGGAATAAAAGGCTAGGGATTACAAATGAATCAACAGAACTTAAAATATAAACTTTTTTATTCATCAGCCTTTCAGCACGTCAGTAATTCAAGTAATCAACATCAGTAATTGGTAGTCATTCAAGCTTCGAATTACACGCTACTGATATAACAATCTTTCGCTTCACATAAATATAGTTCGCCTTATCCACAAAACAATATAGCACACAGAAGATCGCTTATGGTTAGTACAAGATAGCAGTGCACACAGAAGATCGAAGTATGGTTAGTACAAGATAGCAGTGTGAACTCTTCAAAGATAGCACACTGATTATTGAACACCAGAGCTCTTGTTTCTCTAGACTTACTAGGTAGTTACACTTTACTTTGTTGCCAAGTGCTTCCAACGTCAAATACATCGAGAAGGAATATGTGGCGTTCAGTAAGAAAAACTTTTAATGAGAAGAATCCAAATTTGCATAAGGGTACAGGAACTCAAAAGGAAGGTTAAGTTAGAGTATAGATCAAAGACCATATGCTTCAACATACATTAATCATCAATTTCAAGCTTACATAAATTTATAGTCGAAGGTTAAGCACGAAACAAAAATATTCGAATATAAAACTAACAAAATTCTTATCAACCTGCAGTGCAGAAACATGTAAATATAGAAATATGTTTTGAATGGCGATTTGCACAAGAAGTGCAAATGAAAATCCCTGATAATAGGAGTGTTTTTGTTAGAGGCTATCAGCACAAAATAATTACGTCGGAGCAAGCTTTTTTATCTGGGAGGGCGAGACTTAAAATTGCACGTGCCCCATCGAATTCAAAAGTTTCCTTCTTTCAATCATTTAGCACGCAGTGTTTACTTTCTCACATTTCCATATAGGAGTATTATGATCTTTCAGAAAATCTCACTTCCTGTTTTCGACATAATTTTATTAAAATATAAAAGAAAAAAAAAGGTAAATACCCAAGTGCCAACGGTTGTAAATATCAAGTAAAAGGTAAAAGTTATGTGAACGCCAGCAGTCCGTAGAAATGCAGAATGAAAAACAAACCAGAACAAAACGAATGAGCATTAATATAGTGAACGTAATATAGGAAGATATTTTCGGGATAGCGCCTAAAAAAATTCCGATCAAGGTTAAACGCTCAGAGAAGTTTTCTGCGACAGAGTACAAATGACTAATTAGCTCTTCACCATATACGGTTTACTTGGAAAGGCCACAGGGTAAATCTCTTCATGCATATTGTTTTATATGTCTCCATCCCTTGTTATGGGTAAATCTCTTCATGCATATGTAGGGTTCACTCAAGGCTGCCTAGAAAGTGCAAAGCCATGTCATTAGAGAGATGAGTTTCTTACGTTTGTGACGTCACTCTCTTGTTTGGCGTCATACATGAGAGCGTTGGAAGCCAATCGGAAGCCTCGGTTTCCGCCTGACGTCACTAAAAGGGGGAACTCATCTCCCCAATGTTATGACCTTGTATTTTCTAGACGGCTTTGGTTCCCTTCACAAATTGTAGGTAACTCTGTGCCTTGGTTACTTGCACGGAATACTATGTGCGTCTAATTAAAGTCTCTGAAAAAGAAATTACTCAAGTGTATTACTTTAATACAGATACTTGACGTGGACTAGGAACATCAAACAGAGGTCATCGCTCAATTCCACGTTTATAAGTGAGTCACGGAAAAATTCTCATTGACCTCCACCGGGAGCGGCCAATGAGAATTTTCCGTGACTCTCTTATAAACGGTGGCGGCTAATATATCCCGGTGGCGGCCAATGAGAATTTTTCCGTGACTCACTTATAAACGTGGAAAGAGCGATGACCTCTGTTTGATGTGTATTACTTTGTTTTCCAGTTGCAATTTTGAATACATTTACTCACCCATTGTCCATTTCTGTCTTTACGCCCCTCAGAGCAAGAATTTATTTCCCTGGCAGGGCCACTTTGGTAGGGCAACCGCCCTCCCTGCCGTTCCTGTAGATACGGTTCTGAGAATGATCCACAGCAAATCGGAAGGAGTGCCCATATTCCGTTTCATTTCATAAAGAAGCATTTCAAGGATTCAGAATTGTGGAAAGCCCCTTGGAGGTTAATGCCGGCCATTTGATCACGGAGCTAAATCAATTCTTTGCTGTCAACCATTCTGTTCATTCAGAGCTCCAAAACAAATAACAAACAACATTCTCCTCGAAACCTGTTCTGGGCCTTAAGATAACCGTTATATCGCATTATTGGCCAGACAGAATTAAAGAACAACAGCACTCTGTTAGTGCAAGCGAGAGAGAGAGAGAGATTTGTCAATTTGGGGCCCTATTTTGCAGACACGAGCAAAAGATGACGCAAAAAAAAAAAAAAAAAAAAAACAACAAAAAAAAACAAAAAAAAACGAGTTCTACGCTTCTAATGGATGGCTAGATATTTTTCAAAAAAGGCGCATTTCGTTCAAGGAAATTCATGGTGAAGCCGCAGACTTCAACGGGAAAGCAATTTCGGATTAGAAATACAAAAGCATATTAATACTCGTTGAAAGCTATGAACCTTGAAACATTGCTAAGGGTACGAAACAGATTTGTTTTTTCGGGCACTGCCGACGTGTTTGAAAGGCGAGACCTGTACTGGAGGGAAAAACTCTAATGAACGCCTCACAGTTTTTCATTCTGCGTTCATGTCTGCGGAGATGGAAAAACCATTAGTGACTGCCAAAAAGGACAAGCCACGATGTTTTAATAAACCTGATTTGAAAAAGCTCCTTGTTAAATGGAAATCAAATAGAAAAACCTGGACAGCTCAGATTATGGTCGAGTGGCTAACAAGTTCTAATTCAAAGATGAGAAGACAAAACAGGTATGTTCTTTTGTTTTGGGATAATGCAACATGTCATCCTCATCTTGACATATCAAATGTAAAACTTGCGTGGTTTCCACTAAACACAACCAGCATTTGTCAGCCAGTGGATCAAGGGATTAATACGCACCAAAATTCATTATCGGAGAGACTTGTTCTGCAGTCGCTTCTTGCGAATATGGAATCTGCATCCTCTTCCAATGAACTAACGAAATCTATATCTGTACTTGATTCTATTGAATGACTTCCAAAACTACAACGCGAGGTATCACCCGAAACTAATTAAGTTGTGTTTCAAGAAAGCAAAATTTCCTTTGGAGGAGTACTAAGCGTTTATGATGAAAGCACCGATGATCTGCAAGCAACACTAAACCTTGCTATGTATATTGAAAGCACCGATGATCTGAAGCAACACTAAATGTTGCACTATGTACTAAATATTAATGTATTGATTATTCTGTGTTGATAACTTGTGAACCACAACACTATGTCAAATGTGATTACGGCAATTAGTTTGTGAGAAAATTCTGGTTTTGTTTGATATGCAACATGACCCCCTTACTATTTGAAAATTTTGACCTTGATCCCATATGTCGGGTTTCCACATGGAGGCTATCTTCCGGAAATAGCTTAAAAGATAGCCCCCCTCACCAATTCTTTGCTGGGGTATTCAGGTATTTCATTTTCCCCTCCCGTTTCTGAAACAAATCCATAACTGTACTTGATTCTATATACAATACAAGGGTGTCTTGCGACTTTTGACTCACATTGTATATTGAAAGGACCGATAATCTGATGCAGCACTAAGTATTGATGTGTACATTGCAAGCACCAATGATCTGAAGCAACACTAAGTATTACTATGCATATTGAAAGCACCGGTCATCTGACGCAACACCAAGTATTGCTATGCACACTATACAGTATATTGAAAGCACCGATGATCTGAAGCTACACTAAGTATTGCTATGCATATTGAAAGCACCGGTCATCTGAAGCAACGTTAAGTATTGTTATGTACTATTGAAGTACCGATGATCTGAAACAACACTAAGTATTGCTATGTACACTGTACAGTATATTGAGAGCACCAATGATCTGAAGCAACACTAAGTAGTACTATGCATATTGAAAGCACCGGTCATCTGAAACAACACTAAGTATTGCTATGCACACTATACAGTATATTCAAAGCACCGATGATCTGAAGCTACACTAAGTATTGCTATGCATATTGAAAGTACCGGTCATCTGAAGCAACACTAAGTATTGTTATGTACTATTGAAGCACCGATGATCTGAAGCAACACTAAGTATTGCTATGTACACTGTACAGTATATTGAAAGCACCGATGATCTGAAGCAACACCAAACAGCACCACTGTTGTTAGTGCAAAGAATTATGGAAACATCGACAGTAAGTTTGAGACCGAGATTTGTAATAAAGATCTTAAAGAAATTACAAAGTTACATAAAATTGAAGAAAAAAATTATAGAATTGAAGATGGTGAAATAGAGGAGCTGAATATAGATACCATATCTAGAAGAAAAACATAACATCAAGCATTGCAAATTGTTCAGAATATTCGGAATTTGCTCTTCTCTGAGATAACTGAATTGTTTTAATTAATAACCAATACTCGTGCTCTCGCTGGATTATTTAAAAAACAGAAGCTTGGAATTTTTAGTTGATTACGGTACATGCTCACAACACATTCTCTTCTGTAATTAGTAATAGTGCAGCATCTGGTAGTATGAAATACGGTATACCTATCTATCTAGAGAGTTTTACTTTATTTGTTCCTTAGTTTATTTTATGTGAAACCCTTTTGTGGTTACTGTCAAATAAAAGATAAAACTTTCTTTTTTGCTTTTTACTTCATTTGAAATTTCCAGCACAGTGCGCAACAGGCAACTCGCTGCAGAGCTTGCGGCCGCCTTAAGACCTACAGTTTCAAGACAAACTGTTTACAGGAGTCTCAGGGCAGCTGGTCTCTATGTCAGACGTCCAACATTCTGTGTCCCGCCCACCCTACACACAGGAGGGCTCGTTTAATCTGGAGTTGAGAACATCGGAACTGTACACTGAATCAGTAAAGTCATGTGCTCTTCACTGATGAGTCCAGATTCAGATTGCAGACTGATTCTCGTCGTACCACTCTCTGGAGAGAACAGGGAACCCGTTAAAATCCCAATAACATGAGGGAAAGGGACCAATTTGGTGGCGTTGGAGTTATGGTATAGGCAGACATCATGCTGAATGGGCGCACATCTCCTCCACATCTTCGACAGAGGTACCGTTAATGCTCTGGGGCACAGAGACGAGAAACTGGACATCATGTGAGACTTTTCAGAGGTGCTGTGGGTGCAGAGATGGTATTCATGGACGATAATGCACTGATCCACGGAGCTCATCTGGTGAATTACTTTTTCAAAAGTAAAGATATTAGCAAATAGAGCTGTCAGCAAGGTCTCCGGATATGCATCTGATAGAGAATGCATGAGATGCACTAGGGAGGTGCATTGCATCCTGTCAGCCTCCAACAAGGACCGTTCTGGAGCACAGAACTGCTCTTCGTCAGGAGTGAGACTTGTTGCCCACAGATCTCTTGGACAATCTGATAAGCAGTATGAGAAGTCAAAGAGAGGCTTGCGTGGCTGCAAGGGGTCACGGCATCCCTTATTAATCATGTTTCACCAACCCTTTCTCAATTTCATATCCTCAACACAAAAAACCTTGGTTGTTGATTTTTGTAAATGTGCGTAAGTAATGCAGTAAACTTTGTTTTATAACTTATTTTGTCTGATGTTGTAGTTGCAATATGTTATTACACAAGTTAGTAAAGTCATGCAATGCATTGATTATGATACGCTTTCCAACATACCAGAAATCATTACTCAAGTTATGAGGATAATGGCTGTGGAATAAATCGCGCTCCTGTGCTCTGAGACCTTAAGCCTTATTTCGATGATATTCAACGGAATTGGTTCAGTACATATCCGGAACAACATATAGAAGTTTTGTCGCAATCGAAGCATTTGTACATAAGTTATGATGCATAAAAGGTATGCAATGAATCCCTTCCTATGTCCTGACCTTTAACCTCATTTCTTCCATTTTCAATAGGATTCCTTCCCAAGTTGTTCCCTACCACATACTAAACTTTCATCGAAATCGAACCATATTTACGCGAGTTATCGTGCTGACGGACGGACAGACTTACAGACAGACGTACAAAGCTGGAGCATACACGCTTCTTCAACCTAAGGTTGGAAAGCGTAAACAAACATACCCAGTTTCGTGCCTTTCTGACGATTGGTCCGTAAAACATCCACAGGTACATTGATTATGCCTAACTTTCGGACATGAATGTAGTTACCCGTCCCTATAGGGGTCACTGGTTGCGGGGAGAAAAAAACTCCATCGTCGTAAGCAGTGAAGTACCGGGAACATTGTGTGTCTGTAGAAAAAATAAAATCTAGAGAGTACCCTGGTACTCTTTGTAGATAATGTATGCTGCATCTTTCGCATACCAAGATCTTTGTGGGAGTGAAATAAAACGAGTGGTTCGAGAGTATACATTTATTTACGTAAAACGCATTGCATTTATTCGCATCACTCACGACCACACGGAGTCACAGTCCTATACATGCTAAGAGGAATTAAATCATAACAACAAACAATAAGGTTTGCTAATTCCTCACACTGAGCTGTACTTACGTAAGGGGATTAATCAATGTTATTGTCGTAAAACCAATGAAAGAAGATATGTGAATCATAAAAGTTAATGTTTACTAAACTATGGCGGCAGCAATACTAAACATTTCGACTGTTTAAATTTTCAAAAACAACATTTATTTTTATTGACATTATTATTATACATATATATTATGCAGATTTAGACGGAACGTAAGAAACGATCCTGACACAAATGAAATGTGATGCAGTCAGTGGCGTAACCATGTTTCAAAATCAGGGTGTTCCGATCACACATTGTATGTATACATACACACTATATTGACAAAAGTCACCGTACACCCCTTCAAAAGCAAATGAACGGATCTTCTGCGTTGTTAAGATGCGCGGTAAAGCTGTAAACGCTATAAAAACAAGCCTGCAGTTGATCGTGATCATATTGCACTGGGAGGTTGAGTGAAAATGTCGCGGCGGGAGAGAAATGACTTTGAGAAAAGAAAGATTGTTTGGTGTTATACTAGTGGGTTGTCCATAAAAGAAACTGAGAGGCGATTAAACATGCCTAAGTCAAATGTTTTGGATGTGCTGAATAAGTGAAAGACACATGGCGTGCCTGAAACTGCAAAACGTACTGGCACACCAAAGAAAATAAGTGATAAAGGACGTCAAAGCCTCAGGAGAGTCGCTACAGCTAATCGACGGAGTACTGGGCAAGACCTCAGTATACAGATGAGTAAAAATGTTGGAACCTCGGTATGTACATGTACTATTCACAGAGAACTTCACTCCACGGGTTACCGTGGTCGTGCGGCTGCTCATAAACCTTTCATCTCCACTCAGAATGCTACTTATCGTTTAGCATGGTGTAAAGAACATTTATCGTGGTCCGTAGTTGAATGGAAAGGGGTCCTATGGACTGATGAATCCAGATACACGATCCATCAGTCTGATGTTCGTGTGTAGGTATGGCGGCAGCCGGGGAACGCTATTTACCACAGTGTACTGTTCCTACGTTCAAGGTTGGAGCTGGCAATGTACTCGTGTGGGGGTGTTTTTTGTGGTATGGTTCCGGCCCTTTGGTTATCTTGGACAAACCTGTTAACCAGCACGTCTAGCTCGATATTCTGGACAATTATGCCTTACCAACTCTGTGGCAATACTATGGAACCGAGCCTTGTTGGTACCAGCACGATAATGCACCGAGCCATAAAGCAAGGACTGGTACGGATTCGCTTGACGATAATTCCGTATCGTGTGTTGACTGGTCAGCACAGAGCCCTGATCTTAATCCCATGGACCACCTATAGGATGACTTAGAGCTCCGCATAAGGAGTTTGGAACCAAGGCCTAATACTAAGCAACAGTTAGCGGCAGCATTATGTACTGAATGGAAGCACATGCCAATCGCTGTGTTCCAAAACCTTGTCGAAAGCCTGTCTCGAAAGGTCAGTGCATCCATTAAGGCCAAAGGTGGACCGACACCGTGCTTATGTATGTCAATAAATGCTATGTTGTGTTTCTATCTAGGTGTCCCATGACTTTTGTCAATATAGTGTATATACAATATTATATCATCATCATTGTCAACCATTCTCGATCCACTGCTGGATGAAGGTCTCCCAAATTTTCTTCCACAATTGTCGGTCTTGAGCCTGCCTCCTGCATGTCACTCCGGCATGTCTTGTGTCTGGCGCTCTTTGGCCAACCGTGGCCCTTGCGCCATTAAAATCTAATAACCAACCAACCAACCAACTCCGGCATGCTTTCGAATTTCATCCATTCATCTCCCATGAGGTCTTCTTCTAGGTCTTTTTCTGTCCCTCGGTGGTCCGTTCTTCTGGCAACATGTCCATACATACTGTATAAGATAGAATTTGGGACCCCCTCCGCCTACACACACACACACACATACACACACACATACACACACACATACACACGCGAGCACGCGCGCGCGTGCATGTGCAGTGCGGTTGCTGAGACGTGATCTAACGGGCACGACATAGGCGCCTCTGTTGGCGAATTGTGGAACTTAGCGAACACAACTGTAAAACTATGATAGATGGGCCAGAAATGTAAATTACAAAGTTGTACAACTGACTTTGCTTATTAGGAATCGATATCCCTGTGTCATTAAGTACCTACACAATATACACATGTTTGCATTCTACGAAAAATTACAATTTTATATTATATATTTATTGTCAAGTCAAGTTCCCGCGTTCAAATTGTTAAAGCGTTCTATTATTCACTTTGCAGTTTCTGTCTAACTTCCTTGAAAAAGCCATCTGGTTGATGTGCGAAAGTTTGGAAACGCTTATGTGTATTTCCTACGCCAATAAATCGAATCACTAGTACACTGAAGAACAATTGAATTAGAGATACTTGTCTAGTAACGTGTAGCACCACCTTTCGCCCTGATGACGGCGGCGATTTGTCTCGGCATAGACTCGACAAGACACCGGAAGCGTTGGGAAGCCATACGGATCCACGACCTCTGAACAAGCTCCCACTGTTTACGAACATTTGATGGAGGGGGGTCAGAGCCTCGAACATTTCTCTCGATTGCATCCCAGATGTGCTCGATGGGATTGAGGTCAGGTGACCTAGCTGGCCAAGGAAGCTAGGTCACGTCGGTGGAGTGTTCATCCAACCATTCGGATACAATTCGGGAGCGATGGCATGGTGCATTGTCTTTTTGCAGGATGAGGTCCCCAGTGGGATGTTGAAGACGCACAAACGGGAGCAAATGGTCGTCCAGAATATCCCGGTAGCGTTAACCTGTTAGGGACGATGTCACACGTATCAGGGGTCCCATTTCAGTCCACGTAAACAGTCCCCAGACGAGAATGCCACCCCCACCAGCTTGAAGAGAACCCTGCTGGCAAGAAAGATCCATCGCTTGATGTGGTTTGCGCCGTACTCGTATCCCTGCCATCCGCATGTACCAAAGTGAATCTCGACCTATCAGTCCAGGCAACATTTCCCCACATGTCTAGGGTCCAGTGGCGATGTTCCCGCGCCCATGCTGATATTTACACCCTGTGATGTGCTGTCAGCAGCGGTACCCTCGTGGAACGATGGCTTCTGTACACCCATAGCGAGGAGATGGTTCTGGATGGTGTGGCTGCTTACACATTTTTGTGCACCAGCGTTAAATTGCCGAGTGATTTCTTGCACTTTTGGCCCGTCTGTCCGCTGTTACAAAGCGAGCTGGCCGACGATGACCCCGCTCATCCACACACTGTTGTGCACGGCAGTTGGCCCTTGCAGGGATGGTTTTACCGGATTCTATGTACTCACGGTGCACCCGTGACACAGTGGCTCGCGAAAATCCCAGTGCCTGCATGACTTCCGAGATGGAGTGACCCATTTGTCGGGCTTCGACAATTTGCCCATGATCAAATGCTCTTAGATCCTTCGTCTTACGTATACTGCGTCCGATTCTTACTGATACCCGTCGCATCACTCCTTATATTGTCGTATCGCTGCATACGTCATGTCGTTTCCGTTTAGAGGGTCGCCCACAGCGCCACATTTGCATAACGCCAGATGTATCTAATTCAATTGCTCTTCGGTGTATAGCATTACTATTTCGTTCAAAGGAAGGTACGAAATTTATCATAACGCCAGGGGAAGTTGAGCCTTCCCTATTAAAGAACCAACGAACATAAGGATATTTGGCACATGCCATATTTAAAAAGAATTGCAAAAAAATTTCAATATCACACATAAAGCGGTATATATCGATCTGACTGAGAGAAAAAGTTCCTACATCATCTGACAAAAATCATGTCCGTCCAGTCATCAATAAGAAATTGGAAGGTTTGAAACAGTGAAATGTTTTTACAGAAGCATATTTAAGACGCAGGAATGTAGTTCTCAGATTAATTTGTCCCTCTGACTTATATGATAAACTGCAGCAATCATACACCGTATTCCTGCCCATTTTTCCGTACACAATATACGATTATTCATTTTTGAAGTGCTTTACATTTAGTAAAGTAGGTCGTAAAAATTTAGGCTCAAATAAATATCGATGGAAAAACGTAAAGATTCAAAGCAAAGCAACATAAACATTGAAGCAAGTGAAACATTTCAAACTGTGTTGCAGAGCAAGTGAAGCATTTCACGCAATGGGAAACCAATGCATGCAATGGATATAATTGTACGCAGTTATGGTGTGAAAGGAACGGAATCTGCATATCTCGAAAGTTTAGACGCAGCAGAAACGTGATACAAAACAAATAATTATTACACATGTCTTGAATGTATTTCTAGCACCTGTATCAGTTCAAAAACACAATTTTGTAGAATAAATTAAATTCTGCAATTACAGGTTAATACAGTTTTAATTTAATAATTAATTAACTATTTAATCGTATAAAACTAATCAGTGTGTTGTCTTCGGTTTTCGTTGAATGACTTTCCTTTGGGGTTCTTAAAAAAACATTTCGTCCACTTAATCCTAGAACTGCGTGTTTTAACGTTTGCTCTGCATAAAAAAAAGCTCATTGCTCGGAAAAGACAATCAGGTGTATGACCTCGAAAGGCCCTGCCTAATGTCAGATTCCGAGTAAGTATCGTATTTTACATTTAATCTTTATAGCAGACAAGCTGACCGCTGCCGCAGTTCTAGGTTTGAGTGGTCATAAGTGAGTTTCTAACTGAAATCTGGAAACAAGGATTTAATTCCCGCTCCAGGGCGGTGTAATTTTCAAATTTTGTGATTTGATAATGCTATGTATTGAAGAGTAAAGCTGGCGATTCAGTCATATCTGATTGCAAAAATCCATTTCGTCCGATTACAAAAAAATCGCCTTCTTTAGAGGAAACCAGAGCCCATTTAAGAGGGGGCTAAGGGACCTGCAGCCCCGGGCCCCGCATTTTCAAGGGACCCCAGAATTATGCTGCATGCTTGAAGAATTGACAGAGTTATACATATCTTTTTTGTCTTTTTTTGCAGATAGCACAGCTAAAACTATAAGAAACCGCCTTCTGAAAATACAAATCCATTTCTTTCCGCTTTTTTAGGAGGAGACCGCAAAAAATATAGTCGCCTCCCAGTCTATCCTCAAGTCTTTCAAAAGCATTACAGATGTTTTCTTGTACACATCTGCAATTGGGGAACATTTTCATACATTAAGAATTTGTTTGAAACTTGATATTTGGATCATATTATTTTGCCTATCGCTTCGAATAAGTGAAGAAGAACTGGACTGGAATCCATTTTTCGACCATACATTTTTGCATTTCCTTGATACCACTGATTCATCCATGAATCATGGAATACACACTTCAATACGGCGGGGATATTTTTATGGCTTCCTCGCCATATTTTGGGAATGTTTTCTCCTGCGCATTTTTATTTATCCACCCATAGTGAAATCCTAGATGTGCCACTAATACTACGGCCCTAAAATACTCTTCAGCCCCTGGGCTTCCTATCTCCCTAAATGCGCTCTGGTGGAGACAAACAACTGTGGTGCATTATATTAGGTGTACAAATAAGTTTTAAAGCGTTTCACGACAACGCAACATGTAATTTGAGAGAAAATAACAATTGCTTTACGAATCAAAATATGCGCCGTCATTATCTATCACCTTCTGCCGTCGGTCGGGCAGCTGACGGATACCAGCCATGAAGAATACTTCGTCGTGTTCCGCGATGATGAAGTCCTCAACCCATTTTTGCACTTTATCACATGTCCGGAACCGTACAGCAGACAAACCATGTTGCATCGTTCGGAACAAATGACACTCTGAAGGGGCTATGTCGGGACTAAACGCCGGGTGCTCCAAAACTTCCCAGCCAAGTGTCAATAACGTTTCATTGACCGATTTCGCGACATGCGGCTTAGCGTTGTCATGCAGTAATTTCACAGGACGCAATGGACGTATCCGATAGAATTCCTGGTTCAATCGCAGCAATTGTTGCTTGTAGCGATCAGCAGCAACACTTTGACTCTGTTCCAATAGTTCATATTAGAGCACACCCTTCATAACCCACTAGATGCACAGCAGATCTTTCTTGGAGTGAATATTGCGCTTCGGTGTCGAATTCACCGGGGTCTATCCAGTGTTGCTTTTTTTTTTTTGCGTTTGAGATTGTCGCAGCATATCCACTTTTCATCACCCGTAACGATTTTTTTACAGGAAAGACCTTCTGTGTTGTTTATTCAACATATTCCAACACTTCATGACACGCTCATCCTTGTTCCTTTGGCTCAGGTCATGTGGCACCCATTTTCCTTCCTTCTGAATCTTTCTCATTGCGCGTAAACGATTGAAAATGGTTTGTTGAGTTACCCCCAGTTGTGCAGCTACTTTTTTGCGTTTGAGACGAATCTTCATCCAGCAATACTTGCAGTTCCTCATATGCAACCTTCTGCGGGGCGTCGCTACGTTCTCGATCGCTAACATCAAAATCACCTGCTTTAAACCGTCTAAACCAAATCTCACACCTGCTTTTCGATACAATATTCTCCCCAGAATAGAACAGATCGATGCACATGCTGTGGCAGCGCTTTTTCCTTCATGAAATTCGTAACGAATGCAGTGTCAAATAAATGCAGTATCGCTTGTCTTCTTTCACCTACTGATGTGCAAGTGCGTTTTGACTGTTGGGCAAACTTCTGTCTCACATTTT
Source organism: Macrothele yani (assembly GCA_039090855.1). Classification (NCBI taxonomy): domain Eukaryota; kingdom Metazoa; phylum Arthropoda; class Arachnida; order Araneae; family Macrothelidae; genus Macrothele; species Macrothele yani. The sequence continues at coordinate 102,339,168 of CM077013.1, read as the reverse complement.
ATACTCTGGGCCAGTTACGGTCACATGACAACAATGCGGGAGAATACCGGATATGTAAATTAGCGGTATACGTCACACAAAAAACGCTTTAAAACTTATTTGTACACCTAATATAAAGGATACTTTTGTCAAATTTCAGCCAAATCGGGTATTAATTTTTTTTTAAACAAAGCTTGGAAATATAAAATTTTTTAAATTTTGCCTTTATCGGTTAAAGTTTTATAGTTTTGAGTCATTTCATTCTATTAATAAAAGAGAAAACACTTCCCGGCGGTACTTCCCGATTTGGTGCCATTAAGAGCACAAAAAAGAGGTGTTCTCACTCTTCCCTCCTACATTACTAGTAGCTTCTCCTAAAATTTACCACTAGCTACGGCCCTGCATAAAGCGTGTATTGTTCGGCTGCAACATGAGCCGATTTCGTATCCTATATTCAATATTGTTTTCCATAAAAGCACAGTCGTCTCGAAAGATAGAATAACCTCCGGTTAAATCTCACTCCTATGTATCGCGCCTTTTTTGTTGTCTCTCGATTGAAACATGTCCATAGGAATGCGGCTTTAAGCGCAAAAACTTAGTGAATATTGTCTTCATGGCTCTTCGACTGGAGAAAATCGAAAAGAAAAACTCACCGACGAATTAAGTCTCTCTCTCTCTCTCTCTCTCTCTCCCTCGAAGTGCTGTTCTCACACTTAGCTTTCAATTAACGTGACGCAATCTTCTCCAATAAACACGGAAAAAAAAGTGTATCCGCCTAACTCGGTCACGTGATCACATGGTGATTTTCATGTGCCTCTATCATCAGGACACTAGCTGTCCGAAGCACAAAAGGACACGCACACACCTTCAAGTCCACCCTGGTGATTGGGATTACCTAAAGCCAGACAGCAGTTTAGCCTGCTGTCTGGCTGAGGTCAATTAATGTACAGGTGGCAAGGGGTGTGCAACTTCCGAATGTTTTGTTGGTCTCAGATGCTTTAACAGTAAAAATGACATCAAAACAAATTAATATCTCTCAAAATTTAAAGCAGAAAGCTACGGAGCAGTGGCAGCTGGAGAGAATTTTCATCTGGTGGTGCAAACACTGCCAATTAAAACATATTAGAAATGCAATGTAAACTACATTGACAAAAGTCACCGGACACCTAAAAGGGAAATACAACATAGCATTTATTGACATATATTAGTACGGTGTCGGTCCACCTTTGGCCTTAATGCATACACTGACCCTTCGAGACATTCTTTCGACAAGGTTTTGGAACACAGCGATAGGTATGCGTTTCCATTCAGTACATTACGTTGCCGCTAACTGTTGCTTAGTAGAAGGCCTTGGTTCCAAATTTCTTATGCGGCGCTCTAATTAATCCCATAGGTGATCTATGGGATTAAGATCAGGGCTCTGTGCTGATCAGTCCACACACGATACAGAATTATCGTCATACCACGCCGTAAGAATTCTTGCTTTATGTCATGAAAGAAATACGGGATTACGCCATATAATATAAATTTTGAAGAGAATACGATTTTCGGCGTAAATGTGACAAGGATGGTAAGTCAGATAATATCCGAAAACTTGAAAATTTTCATCGTCCTGGAGCGGGACTCGAACCCGCGTCTCCCAGAAAGCGCCTAGGTATGCTAACCACTACACCACCCAGAACGACCAAGTCTCAAGTTTCCGATCAATTTGAATTTAACCATCACATGATTCGCTAGTCGAAGCAACCGGCATTCGTGTTTAGCGAATCTGGAGGTTAATAATCCTATCCCGTAAAAATACGATTTTTGGCGTAAATGTGACAAGGATGGTAAGTCAGATAATATCCGAAAACTTGAAAATTTTCATCGTCCTGGAGCGGGACTCGAACCCACGTCTCCCAGAAAACGCCTAGGTATGCTAACCACTACACCACCCAGAACGACCAAGTTTTGTTATCTTCAAAACTTGCTTTATGGTTCGGTGCATTATCCTGCTGGTATCAACAAGGCTCGGTTCTATAGTATTGTCACAGAGTTGTTACGGTATAATTGTCCAGAATATCAAGGTAAACGTAATGGTTAACAGGTTTATCCACGATACCCAATGGGCCGGGACCATACCACGAAAAACACCCCCACACGAGTACACTGCCAGCTCCAAACTTGACCGTAGAAACAATACACCGTGTAAATAGCATTTCCCTGGCAGCCGTCATACCCACACACGGCTATCAGCTTGATGGATCGTGTATCTGGATTCATCAGTCCACAGGAGCCGTTTCCATTGATCTACGGTCCACGAAAAATGTTCTTTACACCATGCTAAACAACGAGAGTAGTATAAAATGACCGATTCTGCGTCAAGGAGCAGCTCCTTCTAAAGAAGGAGCAAGGGGCGTGGCCTGACGCAGAAGGATGATGGCGTGGCAGATGACGCTAGTGTGTTGGGTCGATGCTGCCCTAGCGGTGCTTCTTGGAACTTTTAATGGACCTTTGAGAGATGGCAACGACCGAGTGGGAGAAAGGGGGTGGATATAGGGGGATGTCAACTCGATGTGCTGCCCTCTAGCGGTGCTTCTTGGAACTTTCGACGGACCTTTGAGAGATGGCAACGACCGAGTGGGGGGAAAGGAGATGTGCTGCCCTAGCGGTGCTTCTTGGAACTTTATTATTGTGTTAGACCTTTGTTTTTTGAGGGATGGCAACGGCCGAGTGGGAGAAAGGGGGTGGATATAGGGGGGATGTCAACTCGATGTGCTGCCCCTAGCGGTGCTTTTTGGAACTTTTAATGGATCTTTGAGAGATGGCAATGACCGAGTGGGGGAAAGCGGGTGTACGTTGCCCCCTAGCGGTGTTTTTTGGAACTTTTCTCGGGAAATTTATTGGACGTTGACAAATTTTTAAGAAGTCTTTCCAATATTTATTTTTTTAATTTTCTCGGGAGATTTACTGGACTTTGTCAAATTTTTGAAGGAAGTCTTTCCAATATGTTTTTTTTTTTATTAAATTTATATTTTCAGGAATTCCCTGAGGTATTATAATTTTTATAGACGTTGCATTATTTTTTTTAATTCTTATATTTGTCCTCCCTCCAATTTTAATTTAGGCGAGGAAAGGCTTTGTTTGAAAAGATTTCGTTCCCGTTGATTCATGTTCCGCCATTTTAGTTTCACCACGTTGTCATTTTGTGAGCCATGTGTTTTGGGATGACTCACCATTTTCTCTTTGCCTCAGAAAATTTTGTATGACACGTGTTTTGGGATGAGTCATTATGATGAGTGACGCATTCGTGATAGCAGACATGACATCAGCCAACGTCGTTTTCTCCTCAGCAGGGTCGGCTTTATTTATTTTTTTTTTATTTTTCTCGGGAGATTTACTGGACTTCGTCAAATTTTGGAAGGAAGTTTTTTCAATCGAAGCATTTCCTCAAATTTGTTTTATTAAATTTATATTTTTAGAACTCCGTGAGGTGTTATAATTTTTATAGACGTTGCATTATTTTTTTAATTCTTATATTTTTCTTCCCTCCAATTTTAATTTAGACGAGAAAAGGCTTTGTTTGAAAAGATTTCGTTCCCGTCGATTCATGTTCCGCTATCTTTTGTGAGCCATGTGTTTTGGGATGACTCACAATTTTCTCTTTGACTCAGAAAACTTTGTATGACACGTGTTTTGGGAAGAGTGACTATGATGTGTGACGCATGTCGTGATAGCAGACATGACATCAGCCAACGCCATTTCCTCCGCGGGGTCGGCGGTTGACGTCATTTGAGATTCTGTAGCCACATTAAGTTACAAGACTGATTTTTTTTTCAATAACTTGTTCATTTTCCAACGAATTTATTCCTTATTTTTTCCTCATAATTTCCCATTTTATATTCATAATTTTTCAACGTAACGATTTTTTTATTTTCTTTGAGGAGACTTCACGCATTTTCAACGGACGTTCCAACATAAAAACGTTTTCCAAAGTTTTGTGCTGCAGACATAATCTTAAAACACGATTGTTTATTAACGTATTTACGTGTTCATGACATTTTCTGTTACATTTTTTTAACGTTGTACCTTTTTCCAACGTACAAAGCCACAATGTTTTATGCATAGTTAAAATATTTTATTTTTTCGTATTTCTTCATGATTAATCAGTGAAATGTACCTTTTAACGCATTATCTTAATCTTTTTGTTCTAAATGCTTGCGTACTCCTTAAACTTTTTGATGTACCAACATTATTTTATTTTCTAACTTTTCAAACTAAGAACTACTTTTATCGAGGCTTTATTTTTTCTGATTCAAACAAGCAAACGTTTCTTCATTATTATTTCCGTTACCTATACAATCAACTTTTCTTACTTGCTTTTAATGTATGACTTAATCTGGTTTTCTATATAGCTGTTTCATGTTTGTGCAAGAAATATACAGATCTATAGCAGCTATACATAACATTCGTTCGTAACAGTATCTTTTTTTTTTTTTTTTTTTTTTTCCAGATTTAAACCAACACACGCTTCTTAACGACTTGATATCGGTTTTCTGGGGTACTTTTCTTTTTCCTTCATTCAATTTTATTCCAGATCATGAGACGAGGAAATGCTTCTTTAGAAACGATTTCGTTCCTGTTCGCAGTAATTATTGGATTTTGACAAATTTTTTGTGAAACGACTTCATGCTAATTCTGAGTCTTTCGCCTTTACAATATTATTTTCTCGTAATTTTTTCGTGTGTTCAAGAACTCTACAGGTCTTTCACAGTTAAAATTCTGGTAAAACTATATTTTCTTACTTTATTTAGCATATCATTATAGCTTCCCAATTTTCGCTATTTTACTTCATCTTTTTTGAAATTTAGTAAAACTTTTCAGTATGTCAATAATTTATTTCTTACTTGGCCAAACTTAAGGCTCCTTTTATTTAGACTATTTTTTTTTTCATTTCATTTCAGCAAAATGATTATTTTAGATGTTGCAAATCATCAGGTTTTTTTGTTTCCTTATATATCATATTTTCCAACTTGCTTTTAAAGTATTTCTCAAAGCTTGCATGTATGTCAAATACGCATTTTTTAAATCCTTCCCTAGTTTGCTATACTTTTTCGTGGACTGCCCCAACAGGAAAGCATTCATTGTCAAGGCATGAAATCTAAAACCTTTTTTCTTACGATGAAATTTGTATTCTTTGGGACATATTTTCTGTATATTGTTCTGTCTCGTCCGAAAAAAACATTCATCCTGGAGGCAAAGCGAGTAATTCCGTTCTTCCACTAAACATCATTTTTTTACGTTTTACTAACTCACCACCCCCATAGCGAAAATAAAGAAATACTTACTCTGTTCTCTACATATCGACTCAATCTATTTCTTTTCGAAATGCTGATCATGACATTTCAACTAAAATTTCATACTTTCACCAAAAATCATATTCTTAAACGAGCTATTTTTTACACAATTATTTCATGTATAACTAAATTTTTGTTGTTTACTCACCTCATAAAAGTCAATAAGAACACCCCTAATCTCATTCCTTTCCCTCATTTAGTTCGCTTAAATTGAGATGTTTCAAAATTTCGCGTATATTTCATTCCCTTAATGTCCAGTTCTCCCGTGTCTGCCCCTTCATTTTCAACTTCTGTGCATACTGCATTTTATCTTTAGACGTTTAGTTTCATTGACCTTTTCTTTCGTTTTAATTAGGTTTTCATTATCGTATTTTTTATTCATTGTCTCAGCAGAAAAATCTTTCATTCTGGAGACATAGCGACTAAGTCCGTACTTCCTCTAAACATTTTTTTTTCACATTTTACTAATTGTTCAGAAAAGCAGTTGTTTCCAAACTCCCATAATGAAAATATCGTATTCCCCTTATAGTACTTATTATATTTTTCTTCTGTTCAGTGTTGTATGATTCTTCAAACTTTGGTTTATTTTTATGAAGCTTCTTTTTTTTCTTAGTTTTTTTTCTGATTCAAACTTTCAATCTTTTCCTATCGATTTAATTACTCTTACTTTCCCATTCGACTTTACTTTTGAACAGAAATGTATCTAAAATTTTCAGATGTATTTTAGTCTACAAGGCCGATTCTTCCCTGTTTCAAATAAAGTCATTGTAGGATTTCAGTGTAAATGCTGCTAAATCTTTAGAACTTACTTTTCATAGTTAGATACAAATTCCTCGAGGTTTACATTAAAACATGAAAGAAGAGTGTTTTTATGCTCTCTCCAGTGTGTGAGCTTTCCCCAAGAAATTAACTTTGTCAGTTTCCGACAGAAACAGGGGGAATTCAATCTCCTGCGACTGTTTTCACGCGTCTCTTGCTTACAGGAAAACCTCATATGGCATGAAATCACTTTGCTTGGCAGATTAAACTAAATTCTGGTTTTGAACTTTGAATGCAAACTCAAGCTCGCAAAAGCATAGTTTTCTGAGCAAACTTAAACTGTCAAAGATGACAAAAATCTAAAACTGCTGATTCAATGGGACAGAGCGTTTGAACTTTGCCGTTCATTCACCATTTAAGAGATCCGTCGTGAACCACTAGAAGGGAAGTAAGCAGACCCTGATTTAGTCCACTGTTTCCAAGGAAGGTAGAAAGCTAGTGTCGTAATTCAAAAGCTCTTAACTCAAGCCTCCCCAGGATTCAGTTTCGGACGAACGAATACTCAGATGTCCATGCTTAGACATTGAAAAATTGCTTTAGACAAATATTTTCTTACTTAAAGTGCTTCCATTCAGAATTTGTACTATTTAAGATTTTCCTTAGTCAATATTTTTTCTATCTTAAAAACTTCTAAAGGGTTGATTTTGAAAAAAACGAGTTCTCACAAAAATGTAAAATTTCCTCAGATTGTATGAGGAACCCAAAAAAATTGATGAAGCTTGGACGTTAACCATTCCAACCATTTCTTTCTCTTCATGTTTCATTCCATAAACTTTCTTCAAATTCCTATATGTCCAAGAATTTTGTTAAATGTCCAAGTTCGACTCCCCCAGAAATTTTCTGAAAATGATATTCTGGAATTTTTTTAAAAGAGAAACTAAGAATCCCTTCACTGAAACAAGAAATTCATATTCAAAGCATTACATCCCTCTTTCTACTTCAAATACTCTATTTGTAAATCTAAGGAAGTTTTTTTTTAATATTCATATATTTTCCCCTCTAACTTTAGAAGATATTGTCCCAAAATGTATGTACATATTACGATAGCAAAATATCTTACTACTTACTGCTTGATGTTCAATTCACTTCACACCGTCTTAAGGAAATTCGTTCATTTTCTCATAACACATAGACATGTTATTTTTCTTTCCATTCACTTCAAAGACTCAATTGAGATCAACCTAATGGAGTCCTTTGAGAAAAACTTTCATAGGAAAGCATAAATTTGCCTAAAAACTACATTAAAAATAAACAAATGTTGAAAGTTCCTGTACAAGAAGGAAATTCTGTTGTAACTTCTAAACGAAAAAGACAAATTCTAAGAAAATATGTAAAAATGTTCGTTCGATTCCATATTAAAAAAAATTAGTTGAAGAAAAGTGTCATTCTTTTTTTTTTTTCGGAACAGTTCATTCTTTCCTAGGGTTAAAAATGGAACACTTCATTTTTCTTAGTAGACAATTTTGAGAAAACACATTTCATTAAAAGCAGGGAAATTCCCATAGAATAACATGGGAAAACTAGTATGCATAAAAAGACTGTTTCGAAACGAGTAAAAATCTGTTGAAGTTCGTTTTCGAAAAAGTTGGAAATGGAATGAAGTAAAAACAGTCACAGCAAGTTCCTGAAAGTTAAAAATTGGATGTACTAAAAATCTCTAAGGAAAGAAATTTTTATAAAACACAGACTGTTTAGTTTTTCCAGGCTAGGGGGTCTTCAGTGAGAGCGCTTCTTTTTTTCAACTCAAAGAATAAAGCGAGTCAGTTTGAAACATTTCAAACTCCCCGAAATTAAGCTGTGTACTCTGGTTTCGACTCAATACAGCCGAATAACAAGGGGGCGAGACAGGGAGGGAGCTCCTTCGGGTTTCGTTCCGGCGTCTCCTGCTCCTTCTTGCTAGAACTTTTGGTGGGAAAAGGCAATCTGATTGTTTTTGCATGGCTGGGAAGAAAAAACGTGGAAGGGGCATTTTCTAAGACGGTTGTTCAAGTAAATTTCTGTTCGCATAGAAAAAAAAATTGATGTCAGAGGGGGGAACAGTGTATCTCCTACTACTAGCCGTGGGATAGGTTGACGTCACGTGTCGTTCTCTCTTTTGTCAGTCCAAGTATTTGTTTAATTTTTTTTCGAGAGATTTATTAGACTTCGTTAAATTTTTTGTGGGAATGGAAGAATGGGAAATCTTTCGCCCCACCAATATTTTTCCTGGAATTTCTTTTTTATATAAAACTTATATTTTTTTATGTTTTGGGGAATCCTGCTTATGCATTATTTTTTTAATTCATATATTTTTCCTCTCTCCAGTTTTAATCAATGTTGTTTGGAACCGTTGACCCCTTTCATGAGAGCTATTCCCCACTCAAAGGAATGCGTAAGTGGAGATTTCCACCCTGTTTTAAATTTCACTCAGGAAAAAGTGGGTCAGGACGGCGAGATTTCGAAATCAGAAATTTTCTTGTGTGGAGAACAAAAAATTTCATAGTTCACTCGTTTTTCAAAAGCAGCGTTAATTCCAAGATGAATTCTTTGAAGGTCTCTGATTAAATTCTCACGCTTTCCGTATACCACCATCATTTTAGTGGAAATTCAGCCTTGAAGAATTTCTTTACGCTTATTATGCACTCTATGAAGATTTTTTAGTTTATTCTCTCAAGATATGAAAGTTATAATGAAATCCTTTCGTTTATCTCTCAAGCTGAAGTTAGCTTTGCCTGATTAGAATCAATAGCATGTTCGTTGCGAGATGACCAGATAAGAAAACAGTCACCGTGCAGTTAGTGTGCTGACGCATCATGACACATCAATCACCACGTGGTGATAAGGGTCATGTGTTGGTTACAGTATGCAAAGGAAACGCTGAGCGAATTTTAGTTCTGTTCTAAGTTTGAATAAAGTAAGAAGTCTTCAAGTCTTTCAAATTCTGGTTCCGGATTTTTCACTTAACAACAGGAGTTGCATTAACCAGAAAGCAGTTTAAAAACTCCAAATTATTTTGGATGGCGTGTGGGACAGCATCCAGGAATTGTTAATGGGTTCAGAATTCAAGAAAATCGTACTCGGAGAATCCCGAAAGTTTCAAAGTACATCGATTGAGGAGTGTGAACTTAGACACAATTTAATTGAATGTTTAAAAAATTTAATCGGGGAGAGCATCCTGAAGGTATGTAGATGTCGCGAATGCATTTCGGAAGTACTTCCACCTATTGAGATGCATCCTCCATGCCTAACCACTGAGTGGAACAGGAAAGCGATTTCAAGTTTCCAGAACGCTGTGGCCTTGTTGAATCCTAAGGAAGTAGCTCAAGCTTTTATGAACACATGTGGAAAAGTGAAGATTTCAGAAGAGTTCTTCTCTACAATCAGGGGAAAAGAACTATTTGGAGAAGTAATGATTTCGATTATATAAATTCAGAATTATTTTTTTTAAATGGGCAAGGTAAAAGGTGAGTTTGTGAATATTTATTATTTATTGAAATATTAAGCGTAAATATTTTTTAGTTTTAAGACATAAATTTAAAGAGTAATTATTATTTTTTTAAATTAAATTTTAGGTGATTTTTTTTAAATGGGTCAAAATTTAAGCTTTCAAGATTTTTAAAGTAAAAGTGAGAATGTAAACTTCTTTTTTGAAATGTTTAAAACAGTAACAGAATGAATCCAATTGTTTTAATGGTGAAATAGTGCTTTTTTGCTAGACTTTTCTTAAGGATATTTGGGGATTGTTATTGGAAAGGGGTCTGATGTTTTCCATTAGGCAACCAATCGGGGCGGAATTCCGACTGGTCTGAGAGCAATGCTTTACAGTATTGAGTCGAAACCAGAGTACACAGCTTAACTTCGGGGAGTTTGAAATGTTTCAAACTGACTCGCTTTATTCTTTGAGTTGAAAAAAGAAGCGCTCTCACTGAAGACCCCCTAGCCTGGAAAAACTAAACAGTCTGTGTTTTATAAAAATTTCTTTCCTTAGACATTTTTAGTACATCCAATTTTCAACTTTCAGGAACTTGCTGTGACTGTTTTTACTTCATTCCATTTCCAACTTTTTCGAAAACGAACTTCAACAGATTTTTACTCGTTTCGAAACAGTCTTTTTATGCATACTAGTTTTCCCATGTTATTCTATGGGAATTTCCCTGCTTTTAATGAAATGTGTTTTCTCAAAATTGTCTACTAAGAAAAATGAAGTGTTCCATTTTTAACCCTAGGAAAGAATGAACTGTTCCGAAAAAAAAAAAAAAAAAGAATGACACTTTTCTTCAACTAATTTTTTTTAATATGGAATCGAACGAACATTTTTACATATTTTCTTAGAATTTGTCTTTTTTCGTTTAGAAGTTACAACAGAATTTCCTTCTTGTACAGGAACTTTCAACATTTGTTTATTTTTAATGTAGTTTTTAGGCAAATTTATGCTTTCCTATGAAAGTTTTTCTCAAAGGACTCCATTAGGTTGATCTCAATTGAGTCTTTGAAGTGAATGGAAAGAAAAATAACATGACTATGTGTTATGAGAAAATGAACGAATTTCCTTAAGACGGTGTGAAGTGAATTGAACATCAAGCAGTAAGTAGTAAGATATTTTACTATCGTAATATGTACATACATTTTGGGACAATATCTTCTAAAGTTAGAGGGGAAATATATGGATATTAAAAAAAAAACCTTCCTTAGATTTACAAATAGAGTATTTGAAGTAGAAAGAGGGATGTAATGCTTTGAATATGAATTTCTTGTTTCAGTGAAGGGATTCTTAGTTTCTCTTTTAAAAAAATTCCAGAATATCATTTTCAAAAAATTTCTGGGGGAGTCGAACTTGGACATTTAACAAAATTCTTGGACATATAGGAATTTGAAGAAAGTTTATGGAATGAAACATGAAGAGAAAGAAATGGTTGGAATGGTTAACGTCCAAGCTTCATCAATTTTTTTTTGGGTTCCTCATACAATCTGAGGAAATTTTACATTTTTGTGAGAACTCGTTTTTTTCAAAATCAACCCTTTAGAAGTTTTTAAGATAGAAAAAATATTGACTAAGGAAAATCTTAAATAGTACAAATTCTGAATTGAAGCACTTTAAGTAAGGAAATATTTGTCTGAAGCAATTTTTCAATGTCTAAGCATGGACATCTGAGTATTCGTTCGTCCGAAACTGAATTCTGGGAAGGCTTGAGTTAAGAGCTTTTGAATTACGACACTAGCTTTCTACCTTCCTTGGAAACAGTGGACTAAATCAGGGTCTGCTTACTTCCCTTCTAGTGGTTCACGACGGATCTGTTAAATGGTGAATGAACGGCAAAGTTCAAACGCTCTGTCCCATTGAGTCAGCAGTTTTAGATTTTTTTCATCTTAGACAGTTTAAGTTTGCTCAGAAAACTATGCTTTTGCGAGCTTGAGTTTGCATTCAAAGTTCAAAACCAGAATTTAGTTTAATCTGCCAAGCAAAGTGATTTCATGCCATATGAGGTTTTCCTGTAAGCAAGAGACGCGTGAAAACAGTCGCAGGAGATTGAATTCCCCTGTTTCTGTCGGAAACTGACAAAGTTAATTTCTTGGGGAAAGCTCACACACTGGAGAGAGCATAAAAACACTCTTCTTTCATGTTTTAATGTAAACCTCGAGGAATTTGTATCTAACTATGAAAAGTAAGTTCTAAAGATTTAGCAGCATTTACACTGAAATCCTACAATGATTTTATTTGAAACAGGGAAGAATCGGCCTTGTAGACTAAAATACATCTGAAGATTTTAGATACATTTCTGTTCAAAAGTAAAGTCGAATGGGAAAATAAGAGTAATTAAATCGATAGGAAAAGATTGAAAGTTTGAATCAGAAAAAAAAATAAGAAAAAAAAAGAAGCTTCATAAAAATAAACCAAAGTTTGAAGAATCATACAACACTGAACAGAAGAAAAAATATAATAAGTACTATAAGGGGAATACGATATTTTCACTATGGGAGTTTGGAAACAACTGCTTTTCTGAACAATTAGTAAAATGTGAAAAAAAAATGTTTAGAGGAAGTACGGACTTAGTCGCTATGTCTCCAGAATGAAAGATTTTTCTGCTGAGACAATGAATAAAAAATACGATAATGAAAACCTAATTAAAACGAAAGAAAAGGTCAATGAAACTAAACGTCTAAAGATAAAATGCAGTATGCACAGAAGTTGAAAATGAAGGGGCAGACACGGGAGAACTGGACATTAAGGGAATGAAATATACGCGAAATTTTGAAACATCTCAATTTAAGCGAACTAAATGAGGGAAAGGAATGAGATTAGGGGTGTTCTTATTGACTTTTATGAGGTGAGTAAACAACAAAAATTTAGTTATACATGAAATAATTGTGTAAAAAATAGCTCGTTTAAGAATATGATTTTTGGTGAAAGTATGAAATTTTAGTTGAAATGTCATGATCAGCATTTCGAAAAGAAATAGATTGAGTCGATATGTAGAGAACAGAGTAAGTATTTCTTTATTTTCGCTATGGGGGTGGTGAGTTAGTAAAACGTAAAAAAATGATGTTTAGTGGAAGAACGGAATTACTCGCTTTGCCTCCAGGATGAATGTTTTTTTCGGACGAGACAGAACAATATACAGAAAATATGTCCCAAAGAATACAAATTTTATCGTAAGAAAAAAGGTTTTAGATTTCATGCCTTGACAATGAATGCTTTCCTGTTGGGGCAGTCCACGAAAAAGTATAGCAAACTAGGGAAGGATTTAAAAAATGCGTATTTGACATACATGCAAGCTTTGAGAAATACTTTAAAAGCAAGTTGGAAAATATGATATATAAGGAAACAAAAAAACCTGATGATTTGCAACATCTAAAATAATCATTTTGCTGAAATGAAATGAAAAAAATAGTCTAAATAAAAGGAGCCTTAAGTTTGGCCAAGTAAGAAATAAATTATTGACATACTGAAAAGTTTTACTAAATTTCAAAAAAGATGAAGTAAAATAGCGAAAATTGGGAAGCTATAATGATATGCTAAATAAAGTAAGAAAATATAGTTTTACCAGAATTTTAACTGTGAAAGACCTGTAGAGTTCTTGAACACACGAAAAAATTACGAGAAAATAATATTGTAAAGGCGAAAGACTCAGAATTAGCATGAAGTCGTTTCACAAAAAATTTGTCAAAATCCAATAATTACTGCGAACAGGAACGAAATCGTTTCTAAAGAAGCATTTCCTCGTCTCATGATCTGGAATAAAATTGAATGAAGGAAAAAGAAAAGTACCCCAGAAAACCGATATCAAGTCGTTAAGAAGCGTGTGTTGGTTTAAATCTGGAAAAAAAAAAAAAAAAAAAAAAAGATACTGTTACGAACGAATGTTATGTATAGCTGCTATAGATCTGTATATTTCTTGCACAAACATGAAACAGCTATATAGAAAACCAGATTAAGTCATACATTAAAAGCAAGTAAGAAAAGTTGATTGTATAGGTAACGGAAATAATAATGAAGAAACGTTTGCTTGTTTGAATCAGAAAAAATAAAGCCTCGATAAAAGTAGTTCTTAGTTTGAAAAGTTAGAAAATAAAATAATGTTGGTACATCAAAAAGTTTAAGGAGTACGCAAGCATTTAGAACAAAAAGATTAAGATAATGCGTTAAAAGGTACATTTCACTGATTAATCATGAAGAAATACGAAAAAATAAAATATTTTAACTATGCATAAAACATTGTGGCTTTGTACGTTGGAAAAAGGTACAACGTTAAAAAAATGTAACAGAAAATGTCATGAACACGTAAATACGTTAATAAACAATCGTGTTTTAAGATTATGTCTGCAGCACAAAACTTTGGAAAACGTTTTTATGTTGGAACGTCCGTTGAAAATGCGTGAAGTCTCCTCAAAGAAAATAAAAAAATCGTTACGTTGAAAAATTATGAATATAAAATGGGAAATTATGAGGAAAAAATAAGGAATAAATTCGTTGCAAAATGAACAAGTTATTGAAAAAAAAAATCAGTCTTGGAACTTAATGTGGCTACAGAATCTCAAATGACGTCAACCGCCGACCCCGCGGAGGAAATGGCGTTGGCTGATGTCATGTCTGCTATCACGACATGCGTCACACATCGTAGTCACTCTTCCCAAAACACGTGTCATACAAAGTTTTCTGAGTCAAAGAGAAAATTGTGAGTCATCCCAAAACACATGGCTCACAAAAGATAGCGGAACATGAATCGACGGGAACGAAATCTTTTCAAACAAAGCCTTTTCTCGTCTAAATTAAAATTGGAGGGAAGAAAAATATAAGAATTAAAAAATAATGCAACGTCTATAAAAATTATAACACCTCACGGAGTTCTAAAAATATAAATTTAATAAAACAAATTTGAGGAAATGCTTCGATTGAAAAACTTCCTTCAAAAATTTGACAAAGTCCAGTAAATCTCCCGAGAAAATAAAAAAAATAAATAAAGCCGACCCTGCTGAGGAGAAAACGACGTTGGCTGATGTCATGTCTGCTATCACGAATGCGTCACTCATCATAATGACTCATCCCAAAACACGTGTCATACAAAATTTTCTGAGGCAAAGAGAAAATGGTGAGTCATCCCAAAACACATGGCTCACAAAATGACAACGTGGTGAAACTAAAATGGCGGAACATGAATCAACGGGAACGAAATCTTTTCAAACAAAGCCTTTCCTCGCCTAAATTAAAATTGGAGGGAGGACAAATATAAGAATTAAAAAAAATAATGCAACGTCTATAAAAATTATAATACCTCAGGGAATTCCTGAAAATATAAATTTATTAAAAAAAAACATATTGGAAAGACTTCCTTCAAAAATTTGACAAAGTCCAGTAAATCTCCCGAGAAAATTAAAAAATAAATATTGGAAAGACTTCTTAAAAATTTGTCAACGTCCAATAAATTTCCCGAGAAAAGTTCCAAAAAGCACCGCTAGGGGGCAACGTACACCCGCTTTCCCCCACTCGGTCGTTGCCATCTCTCAAAGATCCATTAAAAGTTCCAAAAAGCACCGCTAGGGGGAGCACATCGAGTTGACATCCCCCCTATATCCACCCCCTTTCTCCCACTCGGCCGTTGCCATCCCTCAAAAAACAAAGGTCTAACACAATAATAAAGTTCCAAGAAGCACCGCTAGGGGGCAGCACATCTCCTTTCCCCCACTCGGTCGTTGCCATCTCTCAAAGGTCCGTCGAAAGTTCCAAGAAGCACCGCTAGGGGCAGCACATCGAGTTGACATCCCCCTATATCCACCCCCTTTCTCCCACTCGGTCGTTGCCATCTCTCAAAGGTCTATTAAAAGTTCCAAGAAGCACCGCTAGGGGGCAGCACATCTCCTTTCCCCGACTCGGTCGTTGCCATCTCTCAAAGATTCATCGAAAGTTCCAAGAATCACCGCTAGGGGGCAGCATCGACCCAACACACTAGCGTCATCTGCCACGCCCCCACATCCTTCTGCCGCAAGCCACGCCCCCATCCTTCTGCGTCAGGCCACGCCCCTTGCTCCTTCTTTAGAAGGAGCTGCTCCTTGACGCAGAATCGGTCATTTTATACTACTGACGAGTAGCATTTCGAGTGGAGATGAAAGGCTTATGAGCCGCCGCACGACCACGGTAACCCATGGAATGAAGTTCTCTGCGAATGGTACGTGTACATACCGAGGTTCCAGCATTTTTACTCACCTGTACACTGAGGTCTTGTGCAGTACTCCGTCGATTAGCTGTAACGACTTTCCTGAGGCTTCGACATCCTCTATCACTGATTTTCTTTGGTGTGCCAGTACGTTTTGCTGCTTCAGAAGCGCCTTGTGTCTTTCACTTATTCAGTACATCCAAAATAGCTGACTCGGGTATGTTTAAACGTCTCTCGGTTTCTCTTATGGACAACTCACTAATATAACACCCAACAATCTTTCCTTTCTCAAAGTCAGTTCTCTTCCGCCTCGACATTTTCACTTAACCACACAATGCGATATGATGCGGTCAGCTGCAGGCTTGTTTTTATACCGTTTGTAGCTGTACCGCGCATCTTAACCACGCAGTTCATTTGCTTCTGAAGGGATGTCTGGTGACTTTTGTCAATATAGCGTACAGTAAATCCTTTGATTTAGGGACCCCCTCTTTGGACATTCATTTTTGTCCGTAAAAGTGAGGTGTCCTTAAAAGAGAATTTTTAGCGCGCTTTATGGCCCCGAAATATTTACACAGCTAGAAAACACGATGAGTGCAGCCATCTAAGATTTTAAGGAACCTGTTGAAACGTATGAGAATTTTTCGAATTCACAAAAATTTTGTTATATAAAATGAACTTTTTATTAAATTTAGTGTTGTACTATTCTGTGAAATGGAGGGAATCTCCTGCATGAAGCTCCATGAGATTATTAGAAAGACACCATTTTCGTAATTCTCTGTCTCTCTCTCGTACGCCCATGTCGGATTGAGTTCTGCAAGGACGCCTAAGCGCTCGTGAGGATTACTGACAAATTAATGCAGCCGGCTTACCGCTCCTCTGCTGCATACAGGTAAGGGACAAAGTGCGTCCGGGGCCGACTTCTCAAGGAATCCTAATAGATTTCCAAGCAGTTGTCACTGTTAATCGGGGCCGTAGCTAGCAGAGGGGAGGAAGCAACCCCTTCCCGTTACTGCAAGGCAAGTAAGTTCTCCCTGGAAAATAGAGATTGTTGTAAATTCTCTGAACTTTTATTATCGGTGGTTCATGAAAATGACTTTTGTATATCATTCATTATTTTTAAGCATACATACTTTACCTTCATGAAAGAAATACGGGATTACGCCATATAATACAAATTTTGAAGATGACAATCCGATTTTTGGCGTAAATGTGACAAGGATGGTAAGTCAGTTAATATCCAAAAACTGGAAAATTTTCATCGTCCTGGAGCGGGACTCGAACCCGGGTCTCCCAGAAAACGCCCGGGTATGCTAACCACTACATCACCCAGAGCGACCAAATCAGAACGACATTTTTTTATATTTTTTTTATTTTGCAAAAAAAATATATATATATATATATAAAACAATGGTTACTTCGACTAGCGAATCCTGTGATGGTTACATTCAAATTGATCGTAAACTTGAAACTTGGTCGTTCTGGGTGGTGAAGTATTTAGCATACCTGGGCGTTTTCTGGGAGACGCGGATTCGAGTCTCGCACCAAGACGATGAAAATTTTTAAGTTTTCGGATATTATCTGACTTACCATCCTTGTCACATTTACGCCAAAAATCGGTTGTCATCTTCAAAATTTGTATACTTTACCTTATTTACTCGTGTATTGAATTTTTTTTAAAATTGAAATGACACAGCACGAACGATGTATAACTTAAAAAAAAAATTACTTCTGGAAGTGCACCAGTACGCATCTACTCCAGCACTTCGTGTGCATCTGTGCCAGAAATGGAAACGGGTCACGGGTCAGCGGATCAGCGGGTTGACAATTCCTTGCGGATCAAAAGGGTCGGGTCAAGGTGTTCCTGACCCGATTTCGACCCGGTTTTATTTACGTATTATTTTTGTAAAAGAAAAAAATATATTTCAAAGAAAAATGCGTACTGTGGAATTTTGAGTTCGATGGTGGTGCCAGCAAAATAGAAAATGATTTATCATACAAAAATATTGCCGTCTTTTTCTTCAAGCAACGAAGATTTCCATCGACCGACGATACCATATCGTAAAACGATGTATTTTTTTAGTTTGTCCGAAGCAAGATACAGGCAAGCGCCTGTCGCCTGCTTTTCTAGTGATTCACTCTTCCACACTCCGCGTGTCACATTGTAAGACTGAGAATTACTTTATACATCGCATCTTTTGCATTGAGCATTCGGAGGTTTACGTTTGACGTACTTACATCCCGTTTCATTGCATGTCGTATCGGAATTAATGTCTTATTTGTTAATATGGATGAATTTAATATTAAGGAGGTTGGAAAAGGACTGAAGGCCAAGAAATATGTTCTTGTTGAAAACGAAAAGGGGAAGAGTGAATGTTGGAAGTTGTTTCGTCTCATTAAGAAACCAGAATATGTTTCACAGCAACACCAACTTTCACATATTCTAAAACCTGATATGTTATCAAGAAAACAGCAAAAACTGAAATTAAACATACAAGTTACTTAATTTAAAACTTTTGACTGTAGCAGCATCAAACTTAAGTGGAGCAACCTTAACATTACTACGGAGGGACTTTTTGACTCTCGCATAAGTGTTTGAAAACATGTGTAAAACTGTTATGTAAGTTATATGAAGGACGACAGTTTCAATACTTTCTGTAAGTGAGTAAATTATACGTTTCCGTAATACTTTCATATGATTTCTATATAATCGACGATACCCACTGCGGAGAGACTTTTCGAACGCCCAGTGTGTACACAGTGTGATTGTAAACTCCTTCAACAAAACAAGAGGAGTGATGATACACATCAAGACGAACAATATCTGCAGTGGAACCTAGGGCCGCATTCCACTCCTAGTGCCAGAAAAGAGTAAAGTTACATATCCACGTTGAGCCTTTAACAGTGAAAACAAAGAGACATACCTAATTTATGAGTTGCACAATTCCAATGGCATCAGAGAAAGACTCAAAGGAGCTGCTCAAACTGGCGACGAAGGGCGTCGCTGCACAACCCACACCGGCGAATGAAGGGCTGTCGCACCCTCTCGTAGACTTCCGGTGTCGTGTTGATCTTGTCCATAGCAACAGCGATTCGCGCGACTAGATCTTCCAGGAAGTCCACAGGTGTCTGGTACACCAGTGTTTTCATGTGCCCCCAGAAGAAGAAGTCCAATGGATTAAGATCCGGGGAGCGTGGAGGCCAAACCACAGGTCCATCGCGTCCAATCCACCGCCTGGGATATGTCGTATGTGTAGTTCTCCATGCCGTTCACGAATGCGTACGTCAATTATCAAGTGATGTTCGCACGGTAATATCGCTGAACGGGTTCGGCTGCGTTTTTAAATATTCGCTCCTCATCGTCTAAGCACGTGTTCAGCGCACCTGATTTGCATCTTGTGCTTCTCGTGCACGGGTTGAAACTCCGTGTGCCTGCTGGACCCTTTTCGAACGTTCTCGTTTCTGGCACTAGGAGCGGAATGCGGCCTTATACTTCGATTTACCCTAAGATGACACTGGAGGGAAAGGGACGTGAAACCTATCGCCGCGACTAAAAGTAGTTCCCAACATTTTCCGTGAAAACCAACGCATTTATTGCCCAGAATCGTACTTTATATTGTCCTAGCTGTTAACTTATAAGTGCATATAGTTATTTTAGACAAATCTAAAAATGATCTATTTTCAGGAATTAAATTTTAAAATTAGACTAACACACGCATGCGTACACATGCATTGTTTGGGAGACAAGAATGTCAATGAGGTGATGCGGCAAGTGATTGACAGCTGCTAACAGGAGGACACAGTGGGCAGTGACGCGGATGAACATAACTCTGGGCCGACCCAGAAGGCTCAGTGAGTGCTTAGGCTCTTGTATGTTAAACTGAAGTGTCATCTTAGCGTGAATCGAAGTGTAGGTTCCATTGCAAATATTGTTCGTCTTGATGTGTGCTATCGCCCCTCTTGTTTTGTTGAAGGAATTTACAATCACCCTGTATATGATTATATATTATAATAATGCATGGTTATGTATAACTGTAAACTGAGTTTAGAATTTATAGTTTAAAGCAGATTTTCCGGGTAGGGTCCGCGTCTGGCACCACCCGTTTCTAACTCTAATCTGTGCCACTGCTTCTCTGTGTCATGGGCACCATAACGTAGTTGTTGCTCCTAAGGGTCTGGAAAGAGAGAAATTCTGTTCTCTTT
This sequence comes from Macrothele yani, assembly GCA_039090855.1. NCBI lineage: Eukaryota > Metazoa > Arthropoda > Arachnida > Araneae > Macrothelidae > Macrothele > Macrothele yani. The sequence goes on along the minus strand of CM077013.1, from coordinate 102,319,205 downwards.
CTCTTTCTCTCTCTCTCTGTGTGTGTGTGCGTGTGTGTGTGTTTGTTCGTTTGTTTGTGTGTGTAACACAACATAAAAAATGGACATATACCACCCGAAAAAAAAAGCAGACATAAAAATAGAGCGAGAGAGTGGGAGAAAGAGAGGGGGAGAGAGAGAGAAGAGAGAGAGAGAGGGGGAGAGAGAGAGAAGAGAGAGAGAGAGAGAGAGAGAGATAGAGAGAGAAAGAGAGAGAGAGAGAGAGAGAGAGAGAGCGAGAGGTGGAAGCGTAGTTGCGTTTTCGGATGAAACACCGTTCGTCACTTGTCACTTAGTAAGTGACTATGAGATGCTAAGCTGCAGTTAAAAACTTTCATCTGGTTAACTGCCTAGAAAGAAGTGTTGTCGTGGATACGTTTAAGCTAAATGCATCTTTATAGATGATGTAAAACTGTGCTGAAAAGAAATCTTTGTGTGTGTGTGTGAGAGAGAGAGAGAGAGAGAAAGAGAGTGTTAGAAAGATTTCATCATCTTTCTGTTCATTATTTTGCAATCAGTGTTAGCGGTTTTGCGATGCATATATGGAAGAAGAAGTGTTTACTGGCAGGAATCAAAGGGCTTTTGGTTATCGAATGAAAAGTTGGCTGTTGAGGACGGTAATAAGAGTCTACCTCAAAAAAAGCGAAAGAGAATGCCAAATTAAAGATGGATAAGAACGAGCCGAAATTCGCCATCAATAACTCCTGGATACCAATGCGTTGACCTACGAAAAGGAACCAGAATAGTAAACTAAAAAAATAATTAAATGGTTTTTTTCACGCTAGTTGAAAGTCATGTTTCCTCCAGCAATAAGCTCTGTGACTCAGCCACCGTCAAAAACTTCCGTTAGACAGAGAGAAAGAGAGAGAGAGAGTTCAGTTTTCTCTCTCAGCTTTTCATATTTTGAATTCCTTTTCTCTTTTTTTTAACTTCCAGGCATGTAGAAATTGTTTACTAGTAAACTAAATTAACAAATGGAACGAAAATACAGAGCTAAACTTGCATCGGTCTTCATGAATGAATACAGTTTATCTTTGAACACAGAGCCCTCCCCAGGTAAGTCTTCATCCGCCCCCAAGCCCGGTTCTGCTATGACCCTACTGTTAAGCCTGAAAGAGGTGAAACAGCACAAGCAATGGCTGTTCCATATCGTGATGGCTCATCCATGTCATCAATAAGTTCCTCTATGATTTTCTTTTCGTTTGTTTCGGAGTCTAACGACCACCGCGAGCAATTCTGAGGGCTATAAGAAGTCTCCTGCCTCTAACTTCGGGCCACTGATTCGCGTGACGAAGGAAAGCCAGTACCATAAGGCAAGCCCATCACTCGTACTTCATTCCTGACTCGAGTCTGGCCTAATCAGACGAACGTTCATCATCCAGCACCACAGACAGTGCAGTAACTAGACAGGTGCAACAGGTGCACAGGCACAGGGCCCAGGATGAAGGGGGTCCTGAAATGGAACTGGCAAAAAAAATTGTCTTGTGAAAATGCGTAGGTGACCGGATAAATGAAATGTCATCAGCAGTAAATGAAATCAAATGCTTTCTTCATTGCGTGCAGTTAAAAATCTTTGCTATTAAATAGTCTCGCATTGGTCAGTCATGATTAAAAGAGCACTTTTTTAAATGATGCTTGAAGCCTCTTTTTAAAGATGCGCATCCGGCCACGTGAGGAAGGGAGGACTCGTCCAAATATCAAGTTCCTCCCTTCCTCACTTGACCAGAGCTCCGTCAACGTTAGTAAAGAAATGTTCTTCGGGCTTGCATGCACCTCTTTGCTTTATCGGCTGTTTGATGTGGGTTTTATGGTTCAAAATCCATACGTGTGACGTCACTGAGCAGGATGGGCACAAGGATTACGTCGATAAACTAGCCTTGCATGCACAATCACAAAGCACTTGCAGCCACAGACTAAATGTTGTATATACTAAAGTCGTTTATACTCTGGTTACACCAGCAAACTCTGTTCGAGTTTTAATAGCCGCTGCAGGTCTCGCTATCTTACTATATAAAAGACAAGATTTGTGACGACATGGATCACTTTTTAACCATAAACAAACTACTACGTACGCTGTTTAACAGAAGAAGACGAACATTTATATTCCGGTGTTCACACCGTGCTATCCGTAACCGTTCCCGTTTAATGTTTTGTTTACACCTTCTTTTCTTCGTTCAAAGTTACAGTTTTTTTTTTTTTGGGTGCGATGGAAGTAGAAGCACACAGTTGTAGGTTGTAATATGTTTTACTTTAGTGGCGCTGAGTAAGGCAAGAACGAACGTTACTGTCCTTCGCGAACTTGACTGTTGTTTTAAACCTCGCCTATGCCGCTTCAAAAAGAGAAAGTCACTTCTTTCATTAGATGAAGAGATTGAAGCTAAACGCTGCAAAGACGATTACGATCGAGCAAGGCGGCAACAACGCACTGCAGTGGAAAGACAAGAAGTTAACCGCCTCAATGCCTAATATGCCAGAAAAAGAGACAAAAATGCAGTAGAGTTGAAAGAAATGCTGATATTCGACGTTTACGTGATCATCGAAGTGATATGACGCCGCAGCATAATAAGCTAACCAGCAACTTTATGTTGCATTGTCAAGAGTTTGACGGTTTGATGATGTCACAGTTAAAGTAGTCCATGGGCAAGAACAAGGAAAAATACTTCAATGTTCCGAAAAGATATTTACAAAAAATATCGTGTACAAAGTATTTTCCAACATCGTTGACTTAATTGATAAATGCTAAAAAAATTACAAAAAAATACAAGTAATACATAAAAAAAAAAAAAGAATATGGTTTAGCATGCGAAAGAGAGTCTACGTCCCTTACCAAGAGAGGATTATCATCCGGCAAACGCTTCCGTATTTTGTATTTATATGAATAAACAATGAAGCAAATCAAGGGTATGTTTCAATGCACACTCATTATTTGCGATGACTCCACACAAGATAATAATACACGCTTGAATAGCAATAAGTGATTTCTAGAGTCCACTGTTTTCTTAGCTAGACATACTTATCAGCTAGTTAAGTATAAAAAAGATTTAAATATGTATGAGCTTGCATGTGAATTTTAAGGCTTTAAGTTTGAAGCCTCGAGACTAATAAAAACATTAAATCAGCAACTCCGCTTGATATTCTACAGGCTCATTATGACTTTTGATCAAATGATCGGAAGCCAGCGCCTCAGACCACTCGGCCACCCGAGCGGCAACGCACCACATGCAAGAGTCTTCACAGTTTTTTATTATATCCTTGTATCTTCAGGATGTTTTTAGAAAAAAAAAAAAAAAAAAAAAGAACTGTGCTTTTCCTGGCATTTAACAGGCTAAAAAATTCCTCTCGGAAGGAAATAATACTTTTCAGTAGCCATTCTTTTGTTCCAAATAACATTCGTGACATTCAATTAATTATTTATTGAGTTTCCGCGCTTTGGAGTTTTGTCTGATACAAAGTATCTCTGTAATACAGCCGTTCCCATTTTAATCTGTTTCAAGAAACAAAAGTAGCAGTCCTCAGCACTTTGAGAAAGACGAACGCTATTATTCGGCTTTGTTTTGTTTTTCACTAAGCGTTGTTGAGATAAAAGGAGCTTCTCTAAATCTTATGTGAGTGGAATCTAAAATACGAAGAAACCATGGCAAGTAATTCCCAGTCGAGCAGGAATGAGGAAAATGAAAATAGTGTCATTTGTATTGAGCAACAAACAAAAGCCAAAACCTTAGGAATCGCTTTATCAACTTCATGGATTTTTTTAGTTCCGTTTTCGCGGCGGATTACCGGGTAGCCTTAAAGCATTGTGGTTGGGGAAAGAATTATCTAAGGCTAGCAGAATCATGCTGCTTTGCGAGGATATCTTTTTCGGATGCGATGCACTGCTGTCTCTGCGCTGCTAAAATTGTAATGAAATTCTACTTGGAAATGAGCAAAGAAAATTAAACAGGAATTCGTTAAGAACGATTGAAAATATTCTTAAGGTGGTTCCACCTAAAATCTCTACTTTATGTTTCCAATATTAAAATTTCTTTACATATTTTCTTCGCAATTAATGTCTGATACAAAGTATCTCTGTAAAAAAAAATTGCACATCGATTAAAACTAACTTTAAGTTATAGCACGAGATACTTAATACTTGCTAAAACATAACCATAATTAAGCAATCCAACATTTGTTTATCTATTGACATCACCAATGTACAGGTCGCGGCATCTACACTGCTGGCCACCCAAAATGCAACGCCAAGAAGGACACGAGATAGCAAAGCCAGATTAACTGGACACATAACAACAGAAACAGAAATGAAACGATTGAGCTTACAGGCCCGTCCGACTTGCGGAACAAGCAGACATCAATAGTTCGTGTGGCCCCCATGACTGGCAATAACGGCCGCTACACGCCGCGGCATCGAACGAAAGAGGCTTTGGATGTGGGCTTGGGGTATGTCTGCTTTCACACGTTGCCACAGTTCATCAGGAGTAGCCGCGGGTGGTGCTTGCGGGGCCACTCTGTTGCCGATCAGCGACCAGACGTGTTCGAAGGGCGACATATCGGGAGAAGAGGCGGGCCACGGCAGCAGTGACACCTGGTGGGCCGTGAAGAATTGTTGCACGATGAGTGCCACGTGCAGGCGCAAATTGTCTTGTTGAAACGTGGCCACTGGCCGGTCCTGCAGGTAAGGGAGGACTACAGGCTACAAAAAGTCGGAGATGTAGCGATGGCTGTTGGGTGTACCGGCGATACGTACCAGAGGGGTGCCGGTGTCCTATCCAATTGCGCCCCAAACCATAACGCCAGGCGACAGACCGGTATGGCGATGCATACTGCAGGCGTCATACAGTCTCTCGCCGCGGTGCCACCACACGCGGATCCGACAATCGTGGTGTTGCAGGTAGAAGCGGGATTCGTCAGAGAAGACAATGTCGTGCCATTCCGTAGTCCAGATGCGGCGTTCGACGGCCCACTGCCGCCGCACTCGCCGGTGGTGTAACGTCAATGGTAATCGGAACAATGGGCGCCGTGCGATAAGTCCCCGCTCCTGTAGACGACGTCGAACGGTACGTGCTGACACAGGTTGTTGTGCAACACTCCCTAATTCCTGCGCTAACGTTCGTGATGTGGCAGTGCAAGCCTTCAATGCCCGCCGCACAACATGCCTGTCCCCTTGTTCGGTGGTGTGCCGCGGCTGCGGCAATCTCTCACATCGGTCTGTCGGTCCCTCTTGCACCCACTGAATCCATACTCGCCTCACTGTGGCTGTATGTCGTCCCACACGGGCGTCGATTTCTCGGTACGATAAACCGCTGTCGCGATAAGACACTATTCGTCCTCTATCGAACTCCGAAGCGTGCTGGAATGACTGCCGTATTCTGCGGCGAGGCATCAGGAAGCTTTCCACGCACAGGTCCGGCAGCACAACACACTTGCACTACTTACACCCCGCCTTCTGTGCACCCTTCTTATAGTGCTTCTCGGTGGCGTGCCGGGCGCACATGATTTGTATATGCCCTGCAATGCCAATCGTTTGCATGTCCTCTCGCGGGCGACGCATGCTGCGAATTTCAGGCTAATCGGATGATTCCTTCTTGGTGTTGCATTTTGGGTGGCCAGCAGTGTATTTTAACAGGTCTGAACATTACTCAAAGAAAAATGATTTATTTCTATAACAATTATGGTTATGTTTTACAAGTATTAAGAATCCCATGCTGTGACTTAAAGTTGGTTTTGTCGATGTGCAAATTTTCATCTTTGGGAATACGTTAATTGCGAAGAAAATATGTAAAGGAATTTTACCATTGAAAACATAAAGCAGAGATTTTAGGTGTAACCACCTTAAAAGTTCAAAATAGATTCCGACTTGAATCGCAAACATTGCGCACTTAAAGAATAGAATTCTACAAATCAGTTCAACTTGACACTTAAAGTTCAGCATTGAACTTGTTGATCGTCTCCATTGTTTTGTAGAACTTGGTCGTGCGCAATCGCACAAACTGTATTCTGCAAAGATTGCGCTACACAATCATTTTAGTAAAGTGCTACACTGTAAAAAGTTTTCTGAAATTCACGAGCCACTTTCGGGAATTAACGAAGCATGTTTCTGATACAACCTTTTCCGTGAAATGACGGGTAAAAAACTCCGAATTTCACTGATTTTTCGTACACCAAAAAAATTCTGAATTTTCAGAAACCGTTCCGCAATTTCTTTCCTGTATTGACGATAAATTACCGTTTTCAAGATGTGTTAACGGAAAATTCTGATTTTTCAGAAACCTGTCCACAATTCCTTTTTTGTATTAACGGAAAAACTCCGTTCTAACTTTTACCGTATCTACATGACGAAAAATTTCCGATAATAGGTGAGATTCACGGGATTACTTGGGAGTTTGATTAACTGTTAAATTTTCATAGTCTGTCGAAGTATTTGCTTTTGAAGTTCAGTAGCGAGATCGGATATTGTGGGTAATATATCGCAAACATTTTTGTTACTGTGTCACAGGATATTTCTTCTCCATTCTCTCATTTTGTGCACCATCTATTATATATTGTGTTACCCAGTGGTCTAGCAAGAAATTACTTGGGGGTGAGTCCGGACTCGAGGACACCCTCCCTTGGCTACGCCTCTTGTGTTATGGTGAGAAACCGGGTATTTAATTTATTGTACAGGTGATTGTACGATGTCTATGTTTCAGTCTGTGGAGACTTTAAGGCAGAAGCTATATAACTATCAACAGTAAATTTTAAATTTAGAACTATTGTGAAATTATATTATAAAACAGTACTTGCACCTTTTCTTAAAAATAATTGAAGTTTCTTTCAAGCGCGTGGAAGCAACTCACCAAAATCCGTGTCCGTCAGAATTCTGATGATGTCACAATGATTTGAATGTTTACGCTCCATTTGCCCTGAGGATGCAGTGCCAAACGCTCTGCAAAACTATACTCAATGCATAATAAACATTTTATTGTGAGAAAAGTTGCTATTTGTATTCTATTCGAACACCACAAGCTTAGTAGTCATAAATTACATATAATTCATCCACATTGATAACAAAAACTTTTCATCATCGTACTATTAGAGTTCAGTCTTCGTGACAGTACGTTACGTGTCTTTCTAGATGAACGGTAGCACGCGCGGTTCATGTAGAAAGGGTCCCTGGTTTGAAACCCGCCAAGGGCAAATGGAAAGGATTCGAAAAAGAGCTGAAAAGTCAAGATCGTGGATTTTGCGCAATTTCTGTATACATACTGACAAACCCAAAACGGACTTTCGGCAGAATTTCTGTAGTGAATACTTCACTACAGAAATTCTGTCGAAATACTGAAGTTACATGAAACTTTTCAAAAGGGAAATTTGGTCAAAACACGGATACGTACCGGCAACTCTTCTGCACGTTACTTTTAGGAATTTTTCGCGAATTCACACCACTTATTTTTCACAGTGTAGGTTCCACCGTTTCGTGGCCGTACATATATTGCGTTGGAAAGAAAGTAATGTCCGATGACGAGATACCCGAAGTTGAAGACACGGCCACGGCGCACATTGGCCACTGAGAGTGAACAGCACACATCAGCAGGTAGGTTGCTTAAGTCAGTGGCAGTTAGCCGTCAGAAGGCGAAGAGTATAAGCTCCTGGCAACATGGAAGTGGACAAGGAGCAGATTCGCAATTGCAAGCTGTATCAGTTTCGTCGCTCCAACCCCCCCCCTCACCCTAACCCCCACAACCCCCTCCCTCCCCGCAAGTACTGTAAGCAACATTACCAATGTGTATCCCAATGTAATATCACATGGTCAGTGCTGTTGTTGGTTGGAATAGTTTCGAGAGGGAAATTTGGACCTGCCATACCAAACATTCCCTCTAGAAACTATTCCAACCAACAACAGTATCAACTGTTGCGGGTTTTCCCTAAGCCGGAAGGCCCGCAACAGTTGATATGGACATTCTGAAGACCTTAGTGGAGGCCGCCTCACGTGTGACTACGCGGGATTTGGCCGAACAACTGCGGATTACCCACACGAGCGTTATCACACACCTGCGACAACTTGAGAAGGTACACAAGAGAGTTTGGGTACCCCATCAACTCACAGTTGAGCAGAAAGCAAATCGTATAAGTGCATATGTTTCCTTGCTTGCACGTGACCAAATTGGACCGTTCTTGAACCGCATTGTGACTGGTGACGAGAAATCGGCCCTGTACGACAATGTTAGCGCGCGGAAGAAGTGGTTGGATGCAAAACATAAGCCCATGCTGACTCTCCAAACCCAGCTTACACCCACGTGAGGTCTTGATGTCTGTTTGGAGGGATATGAGGGGTGTCGTGTTTTTTCAGCTGCAGTCGGACAACACCAGCATCACTGCCGAAGTGTACTGCCATCAGCTGCACACATCGCTCACGTAGAAACGACCAGCACTGCTGAACTGCAAGGGCTTCCTCATAGAGCAGGATGGAGCGGAGCCTTACGTGGCACAGGTGACCACCAATTTCCGGACATTTTCCCAAGGGACTACCACTTTTTTCGGTCGTTGCAGCATTTCTTGAACGAACAATGGTTCACTAACCTGGATCATGTCAAACGCATACTTACTCACTTCTTTGCGTTGGAGCCGCCACAATTCTACAGGAACGGTATCCAGGAGATGCTCGGACGATGGGAGCAGGTCGTGACAAACGATAGCGACTACATTTCTGATTGATTTATACTTGTACATGTGCGGTAATTAGCACTTTCCTGTTGCCTTGTTTTTGCAGACATAACTTTCTTCTTTCCAACCCGATATTCCAGAATTTGGATTTTATGATAGGTAACGAACAAGTTTAGTGTGAGAGTGGGAATGTCTTAATTTTTCTTTCAAGGTGGAGGTCAAGTAATTTTGCTTCCTATACTTCAAATGGAAAAAACTTCTGTACACATTTTCTTAACGATTAATGCGTTCCTAAGGATGAAAATTTGAACATCGATTAAAATAGCTTCATTTTATAACTTGGAATACTTTTTTTTTTAAACATAACCATAATTATGCAATCCAACATGTGTTTGTACACTGACGTCATCAAAGTACAGGTCGCGCCATCTTTTTTTTTTGGTTTCAACACCACCAAAGGAAAAGTTATTGAGTTTTAATATAATTATGGTTATGTTTTAGAAAATATTAAGTATTCCAAGTTATAGTATGAAGTTATTTTAATCGATGTTCAAATTTTCATCCTTGGGAACACACTAATTGTGAAGGAAATGTGTACAAAAGTTTTCCCATTGGAAGTATAGGAAGCAAAATTACTTGACGCCCACCTTAAGCAGTAGGCTTACTCTCTTAGGCAATTGCACTGGTCTTCAGCTAGTATATTTATTATTTAAATATACTAGCAACATCTGTTTTCGTTGTTTTTTAGAGCCACAATTTCTATTTCGAAAAGAAACTGTCGTCTGAAGATACTGGACCTCAATACTGAACATACTGACCATGAAGAAGGTTGGAGTTCTAATAATAACGATCTCTTACTTTTGGAAGTTATTTAAGTTAACAGCAGCAAAAAAGGATTTTAAAACTCAAAGTTATGAATTAATGATTTCTATGAATACGAAATGATCATTTTGTGGTTTTCTTGGGCTCTTTGTTAAGGCAATCAGAGGATCTGAATGTTAGTATGATGTAGATCTTCAACAGCGAGGGTCAGCAAAGTGATTTCGTTTACAGAATAAACAAAGAAACATCGAAATCCCTCACTTTGCAGTGATAATCCAACTTGGGTTTAATAACAACAGATATAATACAAATTTGGAAGATGTGAATCAGTTTATTGGTGTAAACATGGCATGACATGGATGTTAAGTCAGATAATATCCGAAAACTGAAAATTAATCAAAAACTTGAGACTTTGTCTTTCTAGGTGGTGTAGTGGTTAGCATGCTCGGACGCTATCCGGGAGACGCGGATTCGATTCCCGCTCCAGGACGACGAAATTTTCAAGTTTTAGGATATTATCTGGCTTTACATCCATGTCATGTTTACACCAATAAACGGATTCACATCTTCCAAATTTTTATTGTACAATGATGTAATCCGTATTTCATTCATTCATCAACAATAGATATATTACAAGTTGATGAATAATCTTCATTCACTGATATGCAAAATCAACAAAGAAGTTTATTAATCGAAGAAAGAACGTTTCGTGTACTAAAATTACTCTGCTTTCGTTAAGGAATCACACGAAGCACAAACACAAGCTACTAATTCATCAATGGCGGACACAATGGACAAAAACCACAGCCATCGCTCTTCGCTGCACACACACACACCTGTGTCAAGGCCATCTAGAAAGTACAACGCCATGACATTAGAGAGATGAGTTCCCTCCGTTTGTGACTTAACTCTCATGTACATGGTCTACCTAATACGTCGGTGTCGTGTTTGACTTCGTACACGACAGCGTTGGAAACCAATCCGAAGCCTTGGTTTTCGCGTGACGTTACTAAAACAGGGAACTCATCTCTCTAATGTCATGGCCTTTTATTTTCCAGAGGGCCTTGCCTGTTATCTCTTCGTCGTTATCAAGGAAAAAGACTCACGTCGTCTTGCGTATGCGCCGTTGTGCGCTGCTCCATTTCTCCAGGATCGGTGGAACATGACGCGTTGCTTGACAGTTGCCGCCCTTCACATTGGACACTAGGATCAGTTGGTGGTAGGAATCCCACAGCTGCTCTGTTAGTTTCAGGCATACCCCTGGGAAGTGGTTTAGTTAGGACATCTCATCAAGCATTTTCTCGCTCTCACAATATTTCGTTTTGATGGTTGAAGGGTAGGGGCTTCTTATGAAATGGATTTTAACTTCCAGATGCGTCACACTTAAGTGAATCTTTTCATTTTTATTAAGCTGATACCAAGCATTATTGTCCTCAAAAAGTGTAGTGGGTTCAGTTTGAGGAACATGTAGATCGCTTAATAGGTCTCTCATCAATATAATGGATCTAGAAGCATTTGAAACTGCAATATATTCAGCTTCTCCAGACGATAGAGCGATACAGCTCTGTTTCTTGCTGCTCCAGAAAACAGTAGTGTTTCCCAATTTTATGATGAAACTAGTAGTCGATTTTTTCGTCTTCGGTATCACCTACAAGATCCGCATCAGCATAGGCTGATAGCTCAATGCTAGTTTCGCAACTGATGTGTCGCTTGCCGTTTGAATTTGCTTGAAGGTAAAGGATTACCTTTTGTAAAGTTTTCCAGTCCTTGACCGAAGGTTTCAATACTTTTCTTCCTAATAATCCTACTTTTGCTGTAATATCCGATCGGCTGAAATATGCAAAATATTGTGACGATCTCCCCCCCCCACGCATAATTAATTGGCGAGAGGCGTGGTTAATTAACGGTAATTGAAACTTGATTGAGGGTTTTAATTAACAGAGAGTTATAATTTTAAACACTTGCGAGGGGCGGTATATTAAGAAAAGATCTTCTAGCACTTTGAATTCAAGTGGCGAGTTGCAGGTGTTTGCCACGAGAACAAAAGAGCCCATAAACGGAAATGGGACGGGTCAGAGTTTAAAAGCTATTTCCCATGACTCAAAAATGTTTGGACGACAAAACCGTTTGAAGCTTTTGTCTGTGCAGCGCGCTAAACAATGGGAAAGCTCTTAGACTTGAAGAACGGTTTATAATAAATGTCGCGGTTTCAAGTGTTCGAAGTCACCGCTTACCAATTTCTTGGAGAGGGGAGATTGTTGTTGAAGACAGATCCCGTTTGATATCCGAGAGAACTGGGCCTCGATTTTTCCGCGTGCTAAAAAATGCTTGCCGTCCGTCTGTGTGCTCTTACAATTTTGAGCATAAGAAGGGAAGCCAGCTGAGAGCATAAGCTGATGAATAATAACCACCAGATTTACCTAAAAACTTTCTTCACATCGCCGAAGCATCGATACCTGTCCTAAGGAGCCATTTCAGGTGGAATGCCGACAGAAACATAATAATTAGGGAATATCCTCGCTCAACCAGAGAGAGAGAGCGGAGAGGTAAAACGCCTGACACCAGGAACCACGGAGGACCCCCTACAGAGCCTCTTCGTGTCGAGTAGAGGAGAAAATCTTGTGTGTGTGTGTGTGTGTGTGTGTGTGATTACGTACCTCCAGTGACCTGGAAACGACATTGTTTCAGCCACAGCTAAGCAGGAGCGGTGATGGAAGTTAAGATCAAACTACCCGTAGTGCCAACATATTAGTGAAGCGAGTGAGTGTTTGTGTCATCCATACTGTGGATACTCAAGGACCTATGTAAGTACTTTTTACCAGTATTCCTTGCGGCTCATTGTGAACGAACAGACTTTTCGTTAGTACATATTTTCTGAAACACCGAAGAGGGCCAAAGCTGGCCGGAAATTATAGCCTTTCTATTTAATGAAGAATCCGGTGTAATTTATGCATGTATCTATTAAATCCCTGTTTTAATTGTTATACCGTGCCTCCATTGGTTTATTGGTGTACTGTGTCGGCTTATTGGCTAACGAGGTATTGGCGGACCCAGTGATTCGAATCGCAGTCCGGAATTAATTTGGCATCCTGATATCTAAGGCCCAAAGGGTCGCAACAATATGTAGTAGAAGTGCTCCCACTGCTTCATGATATACGCTATATTGACAAAAGTCACCAGAGACCTAGAAGATAAACACAACATAGCATTTATTGACATATGTGAACATTAGTAAGGTGTCGGTCCACCTTTGGCCTTAATGCATGCACTGACCCTTCGAGACATGCTTTCGACAAGGCTTTGGAACACAGCGATAGGTATGCGCTTCCATTCAGTACATAATGCTGCCGGTAACTGTTGCTTAGTATTAAGCCTTGGTTCCAAACTTCTTATGCGGCGCTCTAATTCATCCCATAGGTGCTCTACGGGATTAAGGTCAGGGCTATGTATTGGCCAGTCCGCACATGATACGGAATTATCGTCAAACAACGCCGGAACAGTCCTTGCTTTATGGCTTGGTGCATTATCCTGCTAGTACCAACAAGGCTTGGTTCCATAGTATTGCCACAGAGTTAGTAGGCATAATTGTCCAGAATATAGAGGTAGACGTGTTGGTTAACAGGTTTGTCCACGACAACCAATGAGCCGGGTTCATACCATGAAAACCACCCCCACGCGATTACACTGCCAGCTCCAAACTTTTTTTTTTTTTTAATTGGAGGTTTAACGACCACCGTGAGCAACTCAATGGGCTATAAGCAGTCGCCCGTCCCTAATTCAGGGTCACTGGTTCCAGGGAAGGGAGAGAGCCAGTGCCGTAAGACAAACACAAACATCCATGCCTCACCGGGATTCGAACCCGGACCCCGTTCGGACGAATGATCAGAAGCCATCGCTTAGACCACTGCGCCACCGGGGCGGCGCTCCAAACTTGACCGTAGGAACAGTACACTGTGGTAAATAGCGTTGCCCCGGCTGCCGCGATGCTCACACACGGCCATCAGACTGATGTATCGTTTATCTGGATTCATCAGTCCATAGGACCTGTTTCCATTGATTTACGGTCCACGATAAATGTTCTTTACACCATGCTAAACGACGAGTAGCATTCCGAGTGAAAATGAAAGGCTAATGAGTAGTCGCACGACCACGGTAAACCCATGTAATAAAGTTCTCTGCGAATGGCACGTGTACATACCGAGGTTCTAGCATTTTTACTCACCTGTACACTGAGGTCTGTGCAGTACTCCGCCGATTAGCTGTAACGACTCTCCTGAGGCTTCGACGTCCTCTATCCCTGTTTTTTTTTTTTTTTTTTGGTCTCCTGGTACGTTTTGCTGCTTCAGGCACACCATGTGTCTTCTACTTATTCAGTACATCCAAAAGAGTTGACTTAGGTATTTTTAAACGTCTCTCGGTTTCTCTTATGGATAACCCACTAATATAACACCCAACAACCTTTCTTTTCTCAAAGTCAGTTCTCTTCCGCCCCGATATTTTCATTCAACTTCACAGTGCGATATGATCGCGGTCAGATGTAGGCTCATTTTTATACCGTTTGCAGCTGTACTGCGCATCTTAACAACGCAGAGGATCCGTTCATTTGCTTTTGAAGGTTGTCCGATGAGTTTTGTCAATATAGTGTACTTCCTTGTTTTTGAAAATCAATTCATCGTGTTCTGATAATTCCAGGTAGTCAGTTGACATGTAAATGAGTGTAAGATTTCATTGTTTGGTTTTCATTGCAATTCACTAGGATGTTTAGGTTTTTCTTATTTTGATGTAGTATAAAACCTTCATCCTCTTTGCTTTCTAGAAAGGATGAGTCGGAAGTTTTGCAATAATTGCCATGTGCTGCGGAGAGTATGTCACGTGTTTAAACTAGTTCAAGTCGCGCACTGCAGTCAGTCGAAAGGGATATAAAGTGGTAGTCGTTGCTGTGAACAGCATCGCATATCGTCGTTCTGTCTGTGGTTGGAACGCCTAAAAGATGAACAGCCACAACTGGTTAATTAGGGAACCTTTGCTTTGCGAGTTTGAACTCAGCCATAAAACTGCTCAAGCAACACGAAACATTTGTCATGTAAAAGGGGAAGGTTCCGTGGATCACAGCACTGCAACCAGATGGTTCAAAAATTTTGCTCAGGTGACAGAAACTTCGGCGATCAGCTAAGGTCAGGTAGGCCGCGAACCGTGGATTCGGATACCGTGCGTCAGGCCGTAGAGGCAAATCCGACAACCAGCACTCAGAGATTATCAGGAGAGCTGGGCATATCACACACCAGCGTGGTTCGTCATCTTTAGGATCTCGGCAAGATCTATTGTCTGTCACAAACTGACGCCAGATGAAGCAAACCGCCGAGTGGAAGTGTGCAGGAGACTTAGAAAACCAGCGTGATGCACGTTTGATCAGGAGAATTGTTACGTGCGATGAAAGGTGGGTCTATTTCCGTAATCCTAACACACAACGACAGTGGTTGAGCCCTGGCAAGCTTTTTGAATCTGTTGCCAAACGTGGGCGCTTCGGGCACAAGGTTATGCTCTGCGTCTGGTGGAATTTCGAGGGGCTAATCCATTACGAATTTGTTCCATCAACGCCAACCTCTACTCTGAACAGCGGGAGGGGATGTATGCCGTTTTGGAGGAGAAGTACTCGGCACTATCGAACAGAAATCGCGCTCACCTAGAGTAGAACAACGCTCGACCTCATACCGCGCGAACGACCCGGGCAAAACTCCAGGAATTTAAGAGCATCGAACTGATGCTACACTCAGCATATAGTCCGGACCTTGCCACGTCGGATTATTACCTATTCTGGTCCATGTCCTACTTCCTTTGCGGGCGGGACTTCAACAACCAAGAGGAGGTGGCAGCTGGGGTGAAGGATTTCTTCGCCTTGAAGAACAAGAACTGGTTTCAACGTGGAATGGCAGACAGATGGCAAAAGAGCAACACAATGGCTTATAGTTTGAATGTTAGTCAGCTTTCATCGTGAAGGTACGTATGAAGTCATAAAGTGATCCAAATATTGCAAAACTTTTGACTCACTCTCTGTGTTTCTATTCCTATATAGTACTTGACATCTCCCAGACCTTTCTGATTTGTTTCGCTGTATATACACTGGCGGAAAGTGAAAAAAGAACACCAAGAAGGATTTGGCGGACGATCATGAAATTTACATATGTTAATGGGGTCACGTTTACGTAGGGGTGATGTTAATTTCGGGACCAACCGGTGAGCGCTTACGCCACAGCACGGCATATTATGCAAATTATCGTCGGTGGTATTTAAGGAGTACGGCGAAGTGAATGTAATCAGTCGTCAGCGTAAGGGCATGTGCGAAGACCCTGAAGAAGCTGCAATGCCTGGACATGGAAGACGTGTACGATTTCAGCAGTTATCGGACTTTGAGCGAGGTCGTCTAGCCGGACTCCGCGAGGCCGGGTGGTCGTATTGTCGTATTGCGGAGCGAATTGGACGGGAAGTATCTGTGGTGGTACGATGGTGGCGTAGAATTTCCGAGGAACATTCCCACACGAGAAGACGTGGAACCGGGAGTCACAGACGTACTGATGAGCGGACCGATCGACGCATAAAAAGAGCGGCGTTGTCAATCAGAACGTCCACTGCGACGTAAATCCGAGCTGCCGTTGCACCTGAGGCGACTGTGCGAACAATCCACAACCGTCTACTGAATGCAGGACAACGTGTACGTGTGCCTCTGGCATGTGTACCTCTGACTCCAGCCCACCGTCCGGAACGGCTGCAGCGGTGTCGCCAACGTCTGCACTGGAGAACGCAATGGCGATCTTTCGTGTTCAGCGATGAAAGCAGATTCTGCTTGGGAGCCTCCGATGGCCGTATGCGTGTTCGAAGACGCACACGGGAGCGTCTCCACCCTTCTTACATCCGCCAGCGATACACAGGGCCTACACCTGGTCTCCTGGTGTGGGGAGCGATCAGCTATCACTCCCGTACACAACTAGTGTTTGTATCAGGTACGTTAAACAGCACTTCCTACATCAACAACATCATTCAGCCCGTTGTTGTGCCATTTGTAAGGTCGGTCCATCGTTGTGTTTTCCAACAAGATAACGCACGCCCACACATGGCACGTGCAACGCAACATGCACTTCAGGGTGTGAGACAACTTCCATGGCCTGCACGTTCACCGGATTTGTCCCCCATTGAGCACGTGTGGGATTTTATGGGACAACGACTTATCCGGTTTCCACGGCCAGCCACGACCATCCCCGATTTACGCGTCCAGGTTGAGGATGCTTGGAACTCAATACCCCAAACTTACATCCAACATCTGTACGATAGACTCCATGCCAGAATTGCACAGTGTGACGCAGTTCATGGCGGTTCAACCTCGTACTAACCATGTTACATGGAAATGTTATTTTTAAGTTTACCAGCAAATACAGCTGTATTTTGCCATAATGTTTTGATCACGTTATCCTCTGTATTCCGTTATGATGCTGTATAAATTTCGTTGGTATCAGACGTCTCCTTCTTCGTGTTCATTTTTCACTTTCTGCCAGTGTATATAGTACTTGACATCTCCCAGATCTTTCTGATTTGTTTCGCTGCATATCAAAATATCATCCACATAAACTACCAAGTAAGTAGCAGATTTTGGGTCGACGAATGTGAAGAAACCGCTACTTCTTATAATCATCCAAGAATTTTACATGTGTGCGATTCCAGATTCTTCCTGACTGCTTCAGAACATAAATAGTTTTCTTTAGTTTTGCACACTTGATTTTCGTAATCTTTTAACCAGGAGGTTGAGTGAGGTAAATTTCTTCAACCAAATTACCATGTAGGCAAGCAGTTTTTATGTCTGCATGTCTCACGTGCATTTTGTAAATACAGCAGAAAATCAACTAAAAGTGCATTCTTAGTGAGTTAACTGCACATGAAATTTTCCGATAATGCACACAACCATTTCCCTGAAATGGAGGTTGTCTTTATTATCGGAAAATATGAATTTAACAAATATTATATGCATTTTACTCAAACACCTCCTGAGAAATTTGGCAAACAGATTTGAAATCAGCGCAAAACATACTGTAAGAAGTACCCTATCAGATCAGTTAACGTAAGAAAAGTAAAATTTTGTCAACTAGTGTAATCAGTTACGGTAATTCATTAACGTTGATGCTCTAGAAAAACTTACTTTTCATGTGTATTTACACTCATAAAACCAAAGAACACCACAATGAGAAAGAACGGGAAAAAAGTGACTTTGGAAAGGTATTATAATGGGTGCTAGAGGCGGGCATGTTCAACATCTAAGAAACAGCAAACCTAGGCTATGAAAGAACAATTGTATCAAGATCCTCCTCGAGGGAACATTCAACAACTGACAGACGCCATCAAATCCTCTTATCTGAGCATACTTGTAGAACGATATCAACACATCCTTGAATCCATACCAAATCAAATCGAGACTGTTCTGAAGGCCAAGGGCAGCCCAACTCAGGTATTCTTAATAATTTGTTACTTCAGTGTTAACACTCTTCAAAATTTCCACATATTTTTACTGCAACTAATGGCACCTCAGGTCCGACACTCGCCCACTAAATTATGAGACAGCAGCAGCATTGACAGTTAATCAACCCTGAAAAATTTCCCCCAGCACCGATGCCCTTAAAAATGAAAGTCGACATGTGTATTTACACGATGAGTATACTACGTATTACGGCCATTTCCCTGAAATGGTAAAATCACCTTCGACTGTACTAATACTGGGAATTTCTAACAGTACGTTACAGGGCATATGTACACCACACATTGGGAATTACGTAAAACTTTTTGTACACTGAAACTGCGTAGTATTTCACGAACTGTACACGCACGAACAAAATCGCATACTGTGCAAAATCCCTTTACCGACTGTTGAGAATTTCATCGTGGGAGACGAATTTCGTAACTATGGTATTTCATTTTTAAAAGAAATCCTTGGGCATTATTTTTTAGACGTAAAGCTTGTCCGGATAACTTGATCTTGTAATATACGTTTGTGTGACGTCTTCAGTAGCACGTCTGTGTGACGTAATATACGTTTGTGTGACGTCTTCAATAGCACGTCGCCACCCCCGTGGCGCAGTGGTCTAAGCGATGGCCTCTGATCATTCGTCCGAACGGGGTCCGGGTTCGAATCCCGGTGAGGCATGGATGTTGTGTTTGTCTTACGGCACTGGCTCTCTCCCTTCCCTGGAACCAGTGACCCTAAATTAGGGACGGGCGACTGCTTATAGCCCATTGAGTTGCTCACGGTGATCGTTAAACCTCAAATCAAAAAAAAAAAAAAAAAAAAAAATAAATAAAATAAATAAATAAATAGCACGTCTGTGTGACGTAATATACGTTTGTGTGACGTCTTCAGTAGCACACGGGAGCGTCTCCACCCTTCTTACATCCGCCAGCGACACACAGGGCCTACACCTGGTCTCCTGGTGTGGGGAGCGATCAGCTATTACTCCCGTACACAACTAGTGTTTGTATCAGGTACGTTAAACAGCACTTCCTACATCAACAACATCATTCAGCCCGTTGTTGTGCCATTTGTAAGGTCGGTCCATCGTTGTGTTTTCCAACAAGATAACGCACGCCCACACATGGCACGTGCAACGCAACATGCACTTCAGGGTGTGAGACAACTTCCATGGCCTGCACGTTCACCGGATTTGTCCCCCATTGAGCACGTGTGGGATTTTATGGGACAACGACTTATCCGGTTTCCACGGCCAGCCACGACCATCCCCGATTTACGCGTCCAGGTTGAGGATGCTTGGAACTCAATACCCCAAACTTACATCCAACATCTGTACGATAGACTCCATGCCAGAATTGCACAGTGTGACGCAGTTCATGGCGGTTCAACCTCGTACTAACCATGTTACATGGAAATGTTATTTTTAAGTTTACCAGCAAATACAGCTGTATTTTGCCATAATGTTTTGATCACGTTATCCTCTGTATTCTGTTATGATGCTGTATAAATTTCGTTGGTATCAGACGTCTCCTTCTTCGTGTTCATTTTTCACTTTCTGCCAGTGTATATAGTACTTGACATCTCCCAGATCTTTCTGATTTGTTTCGCTGCATATCAAAATATCATCCACATAAACTACCAAGTAAGTAGCAGATTTTGGGTCGACGAATGTGAAGAAACCGCTATTTCTTATAATCATCCAAGAATTTTACATGTGTGCGATTCCAGATTCTTCCTGACTGCTTCAGAACATAAATAGTTTTCTTTAGTTTTGCACACTTGATTTTCGTAATCTTTTAACCAGGAGGTTGAGTGAGGTAAATTTCTTCAACCAAATTACCATGTAGGCAAGCAGTTTTTATGTCTGCATGTCACGTAATATACGTTTGTGTGACGTCTTCAGTAGCACGTCTGTGTGACGTACTACTGAAGTAACGCAAAAGTCAAAACGCCAGGTTGTCGGCGTAGTTCAGCCGGGACATCCCTCTTCGGAGTATGAAGGGTGGATTTATGACGAATATTCTAAGTTAACTTTCATTTTTTAGTTTCTTTCCCTATGTAAATTTTGAGTTCATCCTCTTTAACCCTTTAAGTGGCCGATGTACCAGAAACAAATGATGCCCCACCCTTTCTGCGCTCTGCAAAGAGAAATGTTCACATAGCGGCCAGGTTTTAGGAAAGCTGCGGCAAAACAATTCCTTTCCCGCTCTCATCTCAATAGTTCTGATCTCAAACCTGTCACAACCAACCATCATCAATGCCCATCATAGATAGCCCCTTGGTTATACGAGCTCCTTTCTTGTCCTTTGTTCTTTGGTCCATGATCCAAGGAATGATGGGGAAGGGCAAGTACCTCTGACACGGACATTATGCCACTTTGGGTCGAAACAAGTGACTCAAACATCTCTCTCCTTTCTTAGGATCTTAGCTATTATCACAGCCTTTTCAGTAGGTTATCAGTCTGTATGAATTAGTGTCAATCATCCGCATAAATGACCACTTTGAATAAGAAAGCTAAGGGAAAAGAAACGCTTTCTGATGCGCCGTTTCACTCCAATCAGCGTTCAGCCCACATATTAGACAGCGAATATATTCGTTCGAGCTGATTTCAGCCAACACTTAACTCGGTTGCAGTGAGTTAACTCTAACCCCGAGTAAACTCGTTGCAACCGGTTAAAGGGTTAATCGTTTCAACCTTAGCGTTATATTTTTCTCGCTCACTGAATATCATGTGGCAACAGTCTTGAGAACAGGTTGAATGACGTATGTATGTTTTGACAAAATAAGAAATATAGCGTTTCTCCTTACATATTTGATGAAATTGTGTTGTTATACCGTATACAGTATATACACATTAAGCCTCCTGTTATAGTGGTTCAGTTTATTGAGACTATTGAAGTACCTTGAAGCGTAGTGCTGCTATTCTTGAGAGACCAATAAAGACGGTTCATGTGAGTAAATAGACTATATCTGCTGGACGTTAGGTCGCCTAATATTGTTCATTCTATAATGAAGGATTTTGTGCTACCTATAACGTCAAGAAGCTCCAGTAATACAAGAACCACAGATAGTGTCATAGCTAATGTTTAAGAGTTAACGTTTAATTAAGGAAAACATTACAGGTTTGAATCACACCACCGGAAAAAAAAAGGACATTTTTTCATATCTCGTAGTCGGGCAATAATTAGTACCTTAGAAATGTAATGCGGTTTGTAATTATAGGAAAATTTGAAAATCCATATGCATCGTTAAACATTGGTTTGTTATTAGTGAAGCCGAAAAGCGGTTGTGACGTTCTGTTAATGCTACAAATCATATGGTAGATGATAATTTAAAAAAAAACAAAAAAACAAAAACAAAAAAGATGATGCAGAATGAATCACATATGTATATCTTAGGATTCTTCCTCAGGCCATATATTCCCTTCTTCTTATCAATACATCCATTATAAATCGGATTAGGAAAGTCCCAGCCTTGAATGCAATACGAGGCGTAATCTACGACGAATAAACTTAACATCATTATCTGCGGCCATGAATGCACAAACGCTTATGCGTGCTTAGCTCATCATTGATTCCGTATTATCCAAACACTGCCGCACAAGAATATCTCTCAATCTCGCTTTGTCTTACTACTAAAGAGCTTAAGAAGCAATCTTGGAAGACAACTGCCTTTTCCCCCACCACCACGCAGTAACATTTATGTCCTACGGCTATATTCGCTATCATGAGAATAAAAGAGTAAACGCAACGCATTATTACATCGCACTTTCTGTGTAACAAGCAGATCCCATACAACCTTAAAACAAATGTGATATACCTGCAGATAACGGTAGAGATATCAAGGACTGAAAAAAAGGAAACAAAGGCAGCACAATATCACGACCGCACAGAGATCTGGGAACCACACAACTCGTGTTTATCTTGTTCGCTTGCTAACCTCATCAGATCCGACGAGGAACAGTCAGCTTTCACTTGGGAATGCTGTTAGCTGAAATTAAATTACCTCTTCATACAGTATACATGCTATATATTCATATCATCTACGAAACTGCAAGTGCAAAGGTTTGAATGTTCGAAGACACAGAACTTATAAAAACTGCAAAGGGAGTGAGACAGGGTAGACATCAGATTTCCCAAGCTTTTTAATGCCGCGTTGCAGAATGCCTTTCAGTCAATGAACTAGAAAGACTAGAGAATAAAAATTAAAGGAGATTATATTTCACAACTTTTTTTTCTGCTGATGATTTAGTCACTTTTGCAAGTACCCCATCTGAGCTTCAGAGTGTGATCCAGGAACTTTCTGACACGAGTAAAAAAAGCGGAATTAAAAATGAACTTTCAGAAAAAAAAATTGATGTACAATGCTTTTATAAGAAATGAAGGTTTATCAATTGATAGTGAAAAATTGGAGGTAACCACTAACTACATTTACCTTAGGCTACAGATACCAAGCGAGGGGCATATTGATGAAGAAATTAATCGGCGAGTTGGAGAGCCTTTGGAAGAAGCAATACAATTTTCAAGAGAAATATGCCATCATATCTTTAAAAAAAGAAAGAGAATTGTACCGAAAGTAATGCAAAAATGGGAACAACTTTTTTTATTAACTGACAGAGTTCGTTCAAATTGCACATGTTGGTAGAGTAACTCTTCCTCTATACAAAGGTATTACTCAACATAGTCGCCATCACAAGCGATACATTTGCGCCATCGTTGAACCAAACTCTTGAATTCTCTTTGAAACAATTCAGGTGTGGACTGTTGTACCCACTTCTTCAGAGCTACCTTTACCTCATTTGTGTCATCAAATCTTTGTCCCCGGAGACTGTCGTTCAGTGAAAAAAAAAACAGGTGGAAGTCGGAGGGCGCTAGATCTGGGCTGTACGGTGGATGGGGAACCACTGACCAGCCTAATTTTCTGATCGCCTGATTTATTGCCAAAGATGTGTGTGGTCTCGCATTGTCATGGTGAATGCAGATCCTTTTCAGATTCTTGTTTGATCTCTTCCTTCTTACGGCTTCTCTAAGCTTCTTGAGTGTCTCAATGTACCGCTCGCTGGTCACAGTATTCAGATAGCACAGCATTGTAATTTAACGTAGGCCCAAAGCTGAGCCATCGTCCTTTAGGAAGAGAAGACGGTGGCCCAGTGTTGGGCCTACGTTAAATTGCAAGGCTGTTCTACCTGGGTACGGTCACATTCCAGAAAATCAAGAATGACACCCCTGTCGTCCTAAAACACAGTTACCATGATTTTCTGTGCTGATCGCCGGCTCTTGAACTTCTTAGGCCTTTATGAAGAGGTGTGACGCCATTCCATGGATTGATTCTTCGTTTCCGGGAAGATATGCTCACGTTTCATCACCTGTCACCATATCGGGGGAAAACGTGTCTTCATTGGCTTCAAACGCTTACAGCAGACCAGAGCAGACTTCTGTCCTTCAAATCCGCAATGAAGAAGGGTTACTATAGAGGAAGAGTTGCTCTACCAACATGTGCAATTTGAACGACCGCTGTTAGTTCATTAAATCGTTATGCCCACTTTTGCATTACTTTCGGTAAAACCCTCATACAACGGCTGCGGGCAACTGAAAGCAACATGGAGAGATACATGTTTGATGTAACCAGGGAAGATAAGAAAAAGAACTCGTGGATCAGGAAAATGACAAGAGTGGAAGACATCGTGATCAAAGTAAAATCCCTGAAATGGCAATGGGCTGGATACGGGAATATTGCCAGAAGAACGAACCACCGATGGACCACCGAAATTTCAGACTGGAAATTTTAGATTTGTGGCATGTTTGTTCAATGAAGATTCTTGTGCCTTCTCGCTGGAACCATTTTCCTTAAATTAGGGACAAGAGACGTCTTGTAGCCTTAAATGCTGATGGAATTTTGAATTATTTACGCAGTACAAAATTCAGTATGCCATTGCTGCAATACGGTAGCATCCACTGCTTCATTACACATTATAAACCGAAATCCATTTCTCATTCAGAATATATCCAGTCTCGTAAATATATATTAAGGACTAGCAGGGGTTCTCGGCATTTCCTGGGTAAATCTTCGTGGAATCACCAAGTTCAGCGGGTGAAATTTTATGAATGAAAAATATATTCCTGTGATTTTCCAATAAATACCAAATTTGGTGGTTCTAAATTGAAAACTGTAAAACTTTTTTTGTACCAAATTTAGTGGTTGTAAATGGAAAACTGTATAACTTTTTACGAAAATTTTGTATGTGGGCCCTTTGAACCCCGGCCTCCTACCCCTTCCCCAAACCGTCTGCGGTCTAAGTCAGAGTACAATGAGATAGCATACCAAATTTAGTGGTTCTAAATTTAAAACTGTAGAAATTTTAACTAACATAACGAACATTTTGCATGGGGCTCCCTTAATCCCCCCTCCGGGCTTCGATCCCTTCCAAACCCCTTCTACGGTCTAAGTTAGAGTACCATGAGATAGTATACCAAATTTGGTGGTCCTAAGTTTAAAACTATAGATTTGTACAGCGGACAAACAAGCATACAAATAAACAAATATACAAACTTTCATTTTTTATAGATACAGTAAATTACGCCACTAATTTGATTTTTATCATGCACAAAATGCATTGAGAAAACAACTACATCCGCAAGGAAAATATTGCTCCACTGATTTTCGCACATTAAGCAATATTTTTAATTCCCATAACGAGCAAGATTTTTTTTTACAGCAAAGAACATTGAGATGCACAAACAATCTTCTTTAGCTATTCAGAACTTAGTTGTTGCTACTGAAATTTTGTTAGTTGTACAATACACTGCACTGAACCAACCAAATACACTTGCTATGTATGTCATGTTTGTCGCCATTAGCAAATTGACAACTGCAGCAAACTTGTAGCAAATTATTTAGCTAACTGTTTATTTAAGCGCCATAGATTTGGTAACGTCGGAAACACTCTCACCAAGCAAATACGTTTTGCTACATTAGATGAAAGCCCGTTAATAATGACGGAACAATATAAGATATGTACAGTAAGTTTTTAAATTAATCGATGTTCTGATATATTTTCAGTCCTATTAGCTGTACGTGTCTGTTCTAACCTAGATTCTTCCCGTTTACGAATCCTATTCTGTATAAAAAGTTCATTCTTTTCATCTTTTTTAAGCAACGATCGTTTTTTCCTTCGAAGTGGCATGGTTAAACAAGCACAGCAAAAATTAGTTGCTCCATTAAGTTGCTCCCGGTAGTCGTTAAACCCCCAATAAAAAAAAACTTTGCAAACATCATTTCGTTATAATTGTCGACCAATGTGTTCGACTGTCTTTTTCCGGTGATGCCTTCTGACAAAATGAAAATGTTCTCCCAATTATTCAATACTTTTTGCGTTGCGAGCTAGGAAAGCGCGAGGCGAAAGCCTATATTTATATAGGTATTCCCGTATGCCGGCGGGAAACGCCAAACTTTAAAAGCGTCGCTTCGTCATTAAGCATTGCGTCATTACCAGTTTGATTGTACCCTGTCCTTTCACCCAGTGAGAAGAGAGCGCTAAAAATAGCTACATCACCATGGCAGCAGGTTACGGAACCATAACTTTCCTGTGTGGTTGCCAATGAAGACAGAGGAAGTCGTTCGTTCCTTTCCTTTGCGTCTTTAAAAAATGCTTAAAAATTACAAAGTGATTTTTTCTGAATTGTTATTTTAAAATGAGGGATGATAGTTGTGAGTTTATGCTGTAAAAATTGTAATGCGTTATAATTTATAGTTTGCCATATATCCGTTTTTTAAAATGCATCCTATCGCGAAATAGAGAATTTTGTGAAATTAGAAAATATTATTCCTCGTAAACTAAATCGAAATTTAAAAAAGGGGCAACGAGGTGCAAAACTACCGCCATGGCCGTACATGCCTACAAAGTTTCGTGGTTCCATTGCTGTTAGTGTGTTCGGAATGTGAACTGATACCACTTTTTTGCTTACATTAACTTTGAAATACAATAGCTCTTGAAGTATGTTTTTTTCAGCGTGTTCTCCAAACAATTCTCTACAAACGATGTAAATTTCATGTTTTTGTGTTCAATACGTTTTGTGCTGTCAGCTACGAAAGCGGGTGTGTCGCGAAATTTCTAAAACAGGGGCGGCGGCAGAGGCATCAATTACTTTTTTTTTAGAATAGAAAGATACACAATCCTTGAATGTATGGCCTTGTCTTTCAGGGGAATACATTGCCATCCCATTTCCCAAGTGCAACGGCATCCATGCTGGAGTTGTGGGCTGCGCTAGGGATTGTTTGTTCTGTATGTCCTCGTGATTATAGTAATTGTGAAGTTTTCAAATACAACAGTCAATTACAACAGCAACGGAGCGCAGGAGTCTACCAATTGAGATTATTCAAAGATCTGAGGGCAGCTAAGTCCAAATGAATTTAACCCTTTAACCGACTGGAATGAATTAACTCTGAGTTAGCAAAATGAGCTGAAATTAGCACGAACGAATATATTCGCTGTCTAAGAAGTGAACCGAACGCGATTGGGACGATGAACCTGTACATCAGAATGCGTTGCTTTACGCTAAGCTTTGTTATTCAAAGTGGCCATTTACGGGGATGATTGACACTAGTTCTTTCTGACTAAATTCCCGCTAACCTAAGAAAGGAGGGAGAAGATGTTCGAGCCACTTGTTTCTATCCAATGACATGATGTCCGTGACAAAGGGACACCATGCCACTGGGTACATAGTACATTATGACATGGAGGACATCATGTCATTGGGTGCATCATACATCATGACATGGGGGACATCATGTCATTGGGTGCATCATACATCAAGACATGTGGACAACGGTGGACATCAGGCAACTTTCCATGATGTGGTGAGTCGTGTAGCAGAGATTAATAGACTTGAAGGAGAGCTTATCATCAGTAACAGGTTTATTGTCGTTACTGCTGATATGAGAGGAAATGAAAGGAACTGTTTCGCAGAAACTTTCGTAGAACCCGACTGCTATGTGAACATTTATATTTGAGAGCAGAAAATGTGGGGCACCATTTGGTTCAGGCACATCAGCCGCTTAAAAGGTTAATCAGAAGTTATTTTATCGTGAAACAATTACTTACATTAAAGAAAACCTTTGTGACGATTTTTGGAAGAAAATTCGAGTATTTGTTACAATATCGTATTCGGAGTTTCTGAAAATGAGAAAGCCTATAACGCAAATTTCAAAATACGCCAGACCGTGCACAAACAATAAACGTTTATAGCGCAATAAATCCGTTTATTCACTTGCGTAAATCGCATAAAGTTTCACCAAGCTTTCGCACTCCGCTGGGAGGCTTTTTCAATGAAAACGCCTTTTTCAAATGAAGAAGCCTCCTTCTTCGTGAAGGCTTTTCCAATAAAAAGCCTTCCAGTGGAGTGCGAAAGCTTGGCGAAACTTAATGCGATTTACACCAGTGAATGAACGTATTTATTGCGCTATAAGCGTTTTTTGTTTAGTAAAACCAATGTCCGTACATGTGGATATTGGCCGTATTTCACATTTCACTGAAATGAGGATTTTCGAACAAATTTAAATATTTGTTGCAATATGGTGCTGAGAGCTTATGAAAATTATTAAGCCTATGTCCACAAATGTTTGTCCGTACATATTTCACAAGTCACCAAAATGAGGTACTCCATGTGATTTTAATATCTTCATTTAAAAACTAATCGCATTAATAACAATCCCAAGAACAAGAAAGTTATATAGTCTTACAACATGGAATTAGAGTATTTTTGACTTAAATGAATGACTTTCTGCCAGTGTATTTTAAAACAGTTAGTGATCTTTGCTGAAGTAGAAACATTTATTTACTGGAAAATTATCTGCAGCAGAAAATTTACTGAGATAACCCAGCAAAACTGTTGCTAGGACAGCAAAATCTTCTTAACACAGAAACCAGAAATCTTACTAGACCCAGAAAAACAGTCGCTAGCACAGCAAGAACTTGTTGCCTCAGAAAACAGAAATGTT
The DNA here is from genome assembly GCA_039090855.1 of Macrothele yani. NCBI lineage: Eukaryota > Metazoa > Arthropoda > Arachnida > Araneae > Macrothelidae > Macrothele > Macrothele yani. The sequence goes on along the minus strand of CM077013.1, from coordinate 102,291,226 downwards.
GCTAGACCTAGAAAAACTGCTGCTTGTGCAGCGAGAAGTGCTTGTCACGAAACCAGAATTCTTATTAGGCCCACAAGGGCAGCAAGAACTGCTTGCCACAGAAACCGGGGCAGCAAGAATTGCGTGCCATAAAAACTAGATATTTTACTAGACCCAGAAAAACTGTCACTAGGGCGGTAATAACTGCTTGCAACAGAAACCAGAAATCCTGCTAGATCCAGCAAATCTGTTGCTAGTGCGGTGAGAAGTGCTGAACCAGAAATCATGCAACACCCAGAAAAACTGTTGCAATTGGACTGCTTGCCACATAAAGAAGAAATCTTGCTAGGCCTTCAACACTGTTGCTAATGCAAGAAGAAATGCTGGTCACAAAACCAAGAAATCTTACCAGACCCACAAGAGCAGCAAGAACTGCTTGCCACAGGAACCAGAAATCTTGCTAGATCTAGAAAATTTGTTGCTAGTGTAGCGAGAAGTACTTGTCATAATAACCAGAAATCTTACTAGACCCAGAAAAACCCTTGCAAGTGCAGGATGAACTGCTTGTTACAGAAACCAAAAATCTTGCTAGACCTAGCAAAACTGTTGTAAGGGAATAAAACTGCTTTCCACAGGTACCAGAACAGAAATCTCGCTAGTCCTAGCGAAACAGTTGCTAGGGCAGCAAGAACTGCTTGCCACAAAAATCCAGCTATCTTGCTGTTGTTGAAAAATGGAATTGAGCTAATCCAAGTAGTAAGCACAGCATGACTATCTCCTGTGCCTATTTTGACTAGCGATATTTGCTACCACTTCACTCTTTATTGACTTATAGCTGCTTTCAATGTACATATTCAATTCTCGAAACCTTTCGAATAGCGTACGTTGTTATATCTCAGACTGTTCATGCTGTTGAGTAGACCAGTTCCTAACTCTAAACATTCTGCGTAACCTTTGTATTACGAGGGTTGTACAGAAAGTAATGCAAAAGTGGCATACCTTTCTTATTAACTAACAGCGGTCATTCAAATTGCACTTGTTGATAGACTAACTCTTCCTCTATAGTAACCCTTCTTTTTCATTGCAGATTTGAAGGAGAGAAGGGTGGAAGTCTGCTCTGATCTCATAGAAGCGTTTGAAACCAATGAAGACACGTTTTGTTTTTACAGGGGATGAAACGTGGGCGTATCTTTACGATCCGGAAACGAAGAAACAATCCATAGAATGGAGTCACACCTCTTCGCTAAACCCTAAGAAGTTCAAGAGTCAGCGATCAGCACAGAAAGTCATGATGACTGTTTTTTGGGATGACAGGGGTGTCATTCTCCTTTATTTTATGGAACGTGGCCGTACCGTGATCTACGAACGGTACACTGAGACATTCAAGAAGGTTAGAGAAGCCATAAGGAAGAAGATACCGAACAAGAATGTGAAAAGGATCCACATTCACCATGACAATGCGAGACCCCACACATTTTTGGCAATAAATCAGACGATCAGAAAATTAGGCTGGTTGGTGGTCCCCGTCCACCGTACAGCCCAGATCTGGCGCCCTCAGACTACCACGTGTTTGGTCCAATGGACAGTCTCCTGGGACAACGATTTGAAGACACAGACGATGTGAAAGTGGCTGTGAAGAAGTGGGTATACAACAGTCCACACCTGAGTTTTTTCAAAGAGGATTCGAGAGTTAGGTTCAACGATGGCGCAAATGCATCGCTTGTGATGGATACTATGCTGAGTTATACCTTTATATAGAGAAAGAGTTACGCTATTAACATATGCAACTTGAATGGCCTCTGTCAGTTAATAAAAAAGTTATGCCCACTTTTGCGTTACTTTCCGTACAACCCTCGTACATTATTAGACATATGTATGTTGAACTCTCTTAAAATGATCGGCTTTTTCTTTTTTATTTAGCCGTTTTTAATTCTGTGCAATAGAGCGTCATAAAACGGTTTATTGAAAGAGATGCCTTGGAACCTTTTCAAGGAGGCGCGTTTTCAAGAACGACAATACGCCCTCGAAAATGCCTATGCTGTCTGCAGAATCGCGAGAGTGCGTGTGTTTGTGTCTTCTTCGGAACTTCAGAATGTGATCAATTCTTGGCACCTCTAGGGAAAACAACCTCATAACACGGTGCACGAATAACAAGACTAGATCCCGATCGGATGAAATATTGAAACTTCCTTGAGAGTAAGTTCAAAGTAGAGAAGTAACAGCGTCGACGCAGCTGGGTCTCAATCCTCATCTAAGACCCAGCCAAGATAACCCAATCAATAAATGACGTCAATGGGTGGGTGTTTGCAGCCAATCAGGTACACTACTCTCACTTCTCCATCGCCCTCCTCCCTTCTTTTGCTCCTCTCCATCAGGAAAACTTACATTCACTTTTTCTCCCCTCCCCCTTTTTTTTATCTCGCTGTAGGCAAACAAAACTCGCCCTCTCTTAGAATTTGCATTTATGTATTGGCCGTGATAACTCAAAATGTCTTTGAGTTCAAGCGGTCTTTTGCCACCAGGCTTTAATGGGATTATACGGTCCTATGAAATGCGCATTTACGTTTTACATACTTAAGCTGATAGCAAATCCCCAAATGTTAGCAGAACATGCAGGGATTTTGTACTTCGATACTTATTCCTAAAATCTTTAAAGTAAAATCGGCTAAAATTTAGACTTTGTATCAGTACGGTTTTCCGGGAAGTAACACGCCGTATCCTAGAGAGGAAGTGAAGAATCACTGATGTCACGAATTTGCCCTATTTTTAACTTTTCAGGAAATAATCCGAAGACCTGGCCACTCCCATTTGTATATAATCAATTCATAAATTCTCTGAATGAAACTTCTACAAGAAATTACGAGTAAAAATAAATCGGGAGTTGGTTATACATCATATCGGTAAAAGACATCTCAAGACGAAATTGTTTAGATCTTCGTAATTTTAGCAATATGTAGTCCCACATTTGGCGCATGATAACGTAATTAATTATGCAATCACTGAAGCATATATCTCACAAGTTTTAGAGAGCAGCGCGCTGTACCGTTGTGTTCGGCACTTCAAATTTTCACCAGTGTCATGATGAAAGCGTAGCAAGTGGGTAATGAAATAGCAGTTATCTCAATATATTCTATGATGAGACCATAGTAATTAAATGGTCTAACTCTTGGCCCATCCTTCTTAGTCAATCAGATTGCCCGAAAGTTTCTACAAATTATGCTTTATGATATAGATCCCCATAGGTTGAAAACTGTTGTCATCGTTATTGCAACGTTGGCGTAGCAATGAGAACGTTTTGTTATTCAAAAAGAAATTTCAAATCGACATCAGCAGTAATTATTCCAAGTACAGCAATTATCCGACTTTGCTCCCACAAAAAAATTAACTTCTCATTAATATGATTGCTTCCTTTAAACTTCTCCGTTCGGTTAACGGGAAATACTTACTTACTAACTCCTTCGTTCGGTTAATGAGGATTGGTAACTATTTTATACGGAATGGGAATGGTAGCTTCTTCGTTCAGTTAATGGGGAATGCTACTCGTAACTTCTTTAGGTTAATGAGCAACGGTAGCTTCTTCGTTCGGTTAATGGGAAATGGTCCTCATAGCTATTTCTTTAGGTTGATGAACAAAGGTAGCTTCTTCGTTCGGTTAATGGGGAATGCTATTTGTAACTCCTTACGTTAATGGGGAATGGTATTCTTAACTCCTTAGGTTAATGAGCAACGGTAGCTTTTTCGTTCGGCTAATGGGGGGTAGTACTCGTAGCTTCTTTAGGCTAATGAGCAACGGTATCTTCCTTCGGTTAATGGGAAATTATATTCGTAGCTTCTTCGTTCGGTTAATGGGGAATGCTACTCGTTGATTCTTCAGGTTAATGAGCAACGGTAGCTTCTTCGTTCAGTTAATGAGGAATGGTACTCGTAGCTTCTCCTTCAGGTTGATGAGCAACGGTAGCTTCTCAGCTCGGTTAATGGGAAATAGTGACTTAGTTTGCTATTGAGAAATGATGACTTCTTCCGATTAATTGGGAGCGATATTCATCTACCATTCCTTCATTCTGAGGAATGGTAGATGAATATCTTGCGTTCTTCACTTTCTCTTTCTGTATAACTTGATAAAAATATCCCATTTCTCCTGTAAATCTTGTATTAACTGCCATTCCGCGAGTTCCTGTGACAGAATCTGACCAAGCCTTCGTGACATTGCCCAGCTGGGAGCTATTGATTTGTGGGAACCTGAATGGAGCCAATTGTTTTGAACCGTGAATATCTTACCTTATACCAGATTAATATCTAATTAACCTCCAACTAGTTCAGGTCTTAGTGGATTAGCCTAGAGCATCGATTTAACTGCACATTGAGCTCATAATATCAGGCATTTCTGTTACATAACGTATAACATTTACACAGTCTGCATATATAAAGTTAAAAACGTTGTTTTCTGGTGTAGAGTTACTAAAATAATAGACATACGGTAACTAAAGTGATAAAATACAACATCTTATATAACACTGCATAACAATGGAATTGCTTCGGAAGTGAAAGTGCGCAATCCTCTATCAATTTAATGTGCTGAATACGAATATCGCCAGGAACATTTTTTATTGGCTCTCGTTTCGGAGATAAATTAATTTATCATTATAATGATTTATTAATTATATTTATTAACATATTAATATTATCTTATTTATCAATTATTATAATACAAGGTTACGAATTTTTGTCTCATATTTCATCATCCCTTGGTCTACCCCATACCGAGAAGTTATTGCATCATCCTGTGCTACGTCTAGAGTGACGGTGAGTTTACTGTTTATGACCCAGGTGATGCAATCGTTAGTTTTTATAGGCGAGACGGCGCGCCCTGAGTCAATTTCTTTTACTTCGTCGGGGAGTGTGTTCTGCTGTTTACTTCGAAGAACTAGCTTATACAAGTGATCCTGGCACTGCAAAATCAGCGGTAGCAATGGCACGTACGTGTGTTAATACTGCAAATAAATTTTGTTATATTTGCTGGAAAGTTACATTTGCTGCACAGAAAAAGGCTATCACTAAGGTAGTTAAAAAAGCTTATCATTTGTATTTCGGCTGTAAGGTAGGCGACCAAGATAAAGACTGGGCTCCACACATACGTTGCCACACGTGTGCAATGAATCTTCCACAGTGGCTTAATGGCAAAAGAAAGGCGATGTCCTTTGCTGTTCCCATAATTTGGAGGGAGCCTACCAATCACGTAAATGGCTGTTATTTTTGTATGGTGCCATCTGTTTGTAGAGGCGTAACGAAGAAAAAGAAGTACACTATAGACTACCCTAACATAGCTTCTACTGTGCGACCTGTACCGCATTGCGAAGAAATTCCCATTCCCAAGTCTCCGACAGATTTTGTCATCAATTCAGACGAGGACCACGATATGTATCCGCAACGATGTGTATCCTTCAGAGGTTCATGAAAGTAAGGAGGACGAATATGCATGTGATGGTGAAATACCTGCGCCATACAGAGAATCACATCGGAGGAACTTAACGACCTTGTTCACGATTTGGATCTATCTAAAACAAAAGCGTAGATACTGGCGTCAAGTCTCCAACAATAGAATCTTCTGGAACGAAATGTCCTAGTGACTTCGTTTCGTATTCGTCATCAGCAATTCGAAACTTTTTTCAAAAAAAAAAAAAAAAAAAAAAAAGCCTTGTGTTCTGCTGGAATGTTGATGGCCTGCTGCAAGAACTCGGAATAGCACATGATCCACAGGAATGGCGGCAATTTATAGACTCGTCAAAATTGAGTCTGAAGGTGGTTTTGCTGCATAACGTGAATCAGCTTCCATCAGTTCCTGTTGGAGATGCGGTCCACATGAAGGAGACCTATGACACATAAAGCAGCTGTTCGTATGATTGGCATATCTGTACGGACCTGAAGGTAGTGTCTCTGTTGATGGGCCTTCAACAGGGATATACCAAGCATTGCTGCTTTCTTTGTCAGTGGGACAGCCGAGCTGCAGATTCGCACTACATACAGAAAGACTGGGCTCCGAGGGAGTGTTTGAAACCCGAAGAAATGAATGTGCAGAACCCACCACTGATAGGCCCGCATAAATTCATCCTACCTTCTCTACACATCACACTCGGTCTTGTTAAAAACTTGGTTAAAGCCATGGATAAGAATAAACCAGCGTTCAAGTTTTTGTGGGTCCTCTGATCAGACAGCTCTTCAGAGACACGAAGTTTGAAAAACTCCTTCAGCGTGACAAAAAACAAGTGTGGGATGCATTTTGTCAAATGTCAACAAACTTCCTAGGGAAATGTCAGGGCAAACAATTACAAGGATCGACTTGAGGACATGCTGGCTCTGTTTCATAAATTTGGCTGCAAAATGTCCTTAAAGATCCACTTTCTTGATTCCCGTTTGGATTTTTTCCCGGATAACTGCGGAAAAGTCGGTGATGAGCACGATGAGCGTTTCCACAAAGATGTAGCTGTGATTGAGCAAAGATACCAGGGAAAGTGGTCCACCTCGATGCTGGAAGACTGCTGTTGGACGCTCTTCAGAGATGCCCCTCAGGTGTAATACAAGCGAAAGTCAAGTCGAATTCGAACGTCATAAACAGATAACTAATTGACATGAATAAATTCCTGTACATGTATTCTCAAATTAAATCAATAAAATAAAGAAATTAATAGAAAATCAATAAAATTAATCAAAACAATCTCAAATTAATAAAATAAATAAATGCATTATATTTTATTATATTTATTTTAATATTATAATACAATGAATTTAATATGTTTTTGTATACATATATCTCTAATATGCGAGGAAATACATATCAATTACAAATAAACCGTAGCCAATTCAGCTTTTTTTTTTATGTTCATATTTGTGTTCAGCGCATCGAATTTATTCAGATTTTGGTACTTTTATCTCGGAAGCATGAACTTTGTTCAAAATTGTTGTCCAGTGATAATCAAACAAATTGGAGAATTCTAAAGACACCATTTTAGTTTAATTGATAATTAATACGCAATGTATCATAAAAATTCGAAAAAAATTAACTTTATTTATTCATATTCTTATGGAATAGTGTTTTATGATGTTATTAAGAAACGGAGGGGGAAATACGTGGACTTAGTCCATATACTTTTACATCATCTGAAGTAGAAGCGTGGAATAATATCGTAAAATATTTTTGTTCCTTTTGAAAAAATTTATCATTTCAGTCAAAAGAGAACAAATTCAATGGAACGATAAAATGTCGATAAAAGCAGATCAGTACAAGGCAGAGTAGACTCTTAAGATCCAGAAAAAATTCACCTGAATTTTTTTCTTTCAACTATCTGCGTCAGTATTGCGCACAGCTCATGAGCTCGATCACAAAAATAAAACATCGTCACGTATTTTTTCCAATAAAATACTAATGTTTTGTATATCCGCTTGCAGTTACACAGACGATTGCCTGCCGGCTGTGACTGACCTTCTTAGTGATCGACGACCTCTTTTCTTCGCTCTTCCATGACCATGCAGAAAACTATCTTTTATGTCGCACTATATTCCATCATCCTATTTCTTTCAAACTGCGTCAACTTAACCTCTGATACCATTTTCCCTGGAAATTTTCTGATACTCCACATCCAATGTGGTGGTGGAAACGGGTTAGAATAAGTAGCATATCATGCAAAATAGATCAGGGTAGTTTATTTGAACGCTGTTTCGACTAATTTTGAAACAAATTATAAGTTCACAGGTAAAATCGACATTTCTTTTTTACGCTTTCCAACCGTAGGTTGAAGAAGCGTATATGCTCCGGCTTTGTCCGTCCGTCTGTTCGTCCGTCCGCCCGTCCGCACGATAACTCGCGTAAAAATGATTCGATTTCGATGAAATTTTAGTATGTAGTAAAGGACCACCTGGGGACGAACCCTGTTAAAAATGGACGAAATCGGGTCAAAGATAAGGACATAGGACCGGGATCCATTCCATTGCCCTTATGCGTCATAACTTACGTAAAAATGCTTCGATTGTGTTATAGGGTGCAGCCTAACTTGTGGAAAATTTTTATATTTCATTTATGCGGTAAATTTGTGTTTCGATGTAACTGCAAGGCAGCACTCATAGTTATAATTAATTACGGTAATTGATCCTCTAATTTGTTCATCACTGCCATTGTTAAAATTTGTTCATTATTTGATAAGTGCATAATTCGTAGATTTCTGGCAAACGAGAATTAAGAAAGGCCACATGGCGACAGACCATCTCTATTTCGGACTCATAGCAACAGTCTTGTGCATTTTCAACTCTAACGAAAGTCTGCAAAACTCACCCCCAAAATTCCCTCTGGAAGCCAAAAGACATTCTGTTGGTTGCATTTTTCTCCGAACTGAACGGGATAAGGGAGAACCGACTACCACCCACAGCTGAAAACAAGGTGATAAATCCCTTTTCAAGTGGCTAAGAGAAGCCCTGTGACAGGACAAAGAGGAGAGAAACGAGGAGAAGAGAAAAACAAGCGGCGTGGCATTCTCAGGACGGTGGCAAAGCCAGACACACGTACGAGAACAGCACCAGCGAGCTGCATGGAACCTAGGCCTGAGAGCTGACCGCTGGGAGAGCTCGGAAAAAGAAGAGAGAAGCATGTAAGGAGGGCTATGAATGATCCCCTCTTAAACGAGGACATCTCAGTCCTTTGGACTTCTCGACCGATACTAGGTCGACATTAGTGCACTTTTGCCTAGGCTGTCTATATACCAAAACAGGCAGGATATTTCTTGCCACTTCTCTGCGCTGAGGACCTCAGACAACGGTTGCCAAGGTATGTGGTCTTTATACGAACATTTGCTCACGACTTACAAGTGCCGTCGGACAGTGAACAGCATATAGAACTCTGTCCCCTGTGAAAGGGAGTACGCACGACAGCGGAGGCCTCCAACACATTTTATTCGTGATTTTTATTTGTGTTATGGCCATAAGTTTTAAGAGCTCTTCCCTGCTAATTTGGCATCAAGCCTATGCAGGTGTGTGTAATGGTATAGTTATATATAGCTTATAATTAAACTGCGGCAGTCATGATAATTACTGTATCATTTTAATTACTGGTACCCACGCTCGTACTCAATTATCGTTTTCTAAAGTGTGTATTTAAATGTTTTGGGTAATCTCTCACATATGTTTCCTTCGCTCTATTTGTTTAGTGTGCATACTAGAATTTCATCATTGAACAGTGTTTGAATAAGTGTTAATTGTTAAATCAGAGTTAGTTAAATCAGTATTATCGTTTAATCAGTGATAAAGTGTTTAAATCATTGTGCATAATTAAGCTGCCGATAGAGCAGCCTACCATACATTCATCTCAGCAGATTTTTGTGCCACATCATGGATAAAGGTGGCAGTGTATATAATATAACGTTGGATATTAAATGTCAAGCGTACGTGAAATGAGCGTTGGGTATCTTTTCGAGTGTGTGTGTGCGTTGCTGTGATTTTCGGTAGATTGGGACGTGCTGGAGTTAAATCCAGGCATCCACGCCCAATCGCGGTACGGGTTTTGCGGGAAGTTAATAATTAATTTGTTATAATTAATTATGGGAGGTCATTATTAATTATTGAAATCAGATAATTAATTTGTTGTTGCAGAATTTTCGGTTGTCAACGCAAGTAGGAAAACTCCTTGCTAGCCCCTAGCAGCAGAGGAGGAGAGCAAAATTTTTGACAAAATTTTCCTTAGTGTTTTTTTTATTTAGATGTTTATTTTTTTCGGTGGAGATATCGGGTGCTTCACTGCAGGCGATACTTCACCTGGTGCCGCGGCCACATCAGCCTGTAAAGGTAAGATCCAACAATTGCAACAAAACTTTATCATGTTGTTCCGGAGATACACTAAACCGGTTTTGTTGAATATCATCGAAATGGGATCAAAGGTCAGGGCACACGAGCGAGATTTATTTCACAGCCATTATTCTCATAACTTGAGTAATAAGTTGAGTAATGATTTCTGGTATGTTGGAAAGCGTATCATAATCAATGCATTGCATGATTTTACTAACTTGTTATTTTTGTTGGCGGTCACTGTTCCACGGACGCTTCCAACACTAGTCATGTATTAGACTAAACTTTCCAATGCATTCATTAGTTCCATCTGCATGTGAAAACCTGTGATGTTTGTGCATTATAACACTTTACGAAATTTAGGAATAAGAGTAAATCCACGCAGGGTATTGGCTTCAGTATTCCTCAAATTATGAATTTACACAATCTGGTTTTATTACTACTGTAGCGACAATATTTCTACTCCGTCAAGATTCGAGTACTTACAGTTGTCGTATTTTTTATAAGAATAGTCTTAAATTATACTCATTAAATGTCTTCTTCTTTTCAGGCTGGTTATGTGAGGTGCTGAATGAAGGCCTTCTTCGTTTTTATCTATCTCGATCTCCATTCTCTTCCCATTATTGTTCTAACTCATCACTACATTTATTGTTCTTTCTCTTTTTCCTTGTTGCAATTCGAGATTTCATACATACGCTGGCGTGTGCAAAAATTAAGGACAAGACGGTTTTTCGAATGTAACGTTGTGCAGAAGTGCTCCACATCGACTCAAATCATACCATAAGATCCCCAAGATGTAAGAATATGGGACAAGTGAGCAAAACCGTCCAAACAAGGAATCCAAAGGATACAAAGGCACTTTATTGAAAAGGTAGCTTCGAACACAACTGGACGGAAGACAGAAACGTCCATGTGACAGGCTGCTGCCATAAAAAATCCAGTCTTTAGTAGGGGATATGATCACCCCTGACTGCGTTGTAGGATTTACAACGTCTGCCCATGCTGATGACGAGGTTGTCAAGGAGCTATTGAGGCATCGCAGCCCATTCCTCATGTAGCGCCATTCACAGCTGCGGAATCGTTGCTGGAGGCTGGTGACGTGCTACCAAGCGTCTCCCGAGAAGGTACAATACGTGTTCAATTGGATTTAGGTCCGGGGACCTTGCGGGCCAATCCATGCGTTGAATATCTTCACTCTCCAACAGCTCTGCGACAGCCACTGTACGATGAGGTGTAGCGTTGTCGTCCATGAAGAGGAACACAGGACCCACAGCACCTCTAAACAGACGCACGTGAGGCAGGAGAACCTCGGTACAATAGCGGACACCAGTGACTGAACCTCCTTGGAAAATGTGGAGGTCAGTACGGCTACCAAGCATGATACTGCCCCAAACGAGAACTCCGCCACCTCTAAACCGGTCCCTTTCGATGAAGTTGGAGGTGTGATTGCGTGTTCTCTGCTCTCTCCAGATGTGTATACATCCAGAATCGCTCGTCAGATTAAATCAGCCCTCATCCGTAAAGAAAACTCGACCCCATTGCTGATGTGCCCAGTTCTTGTATTCCTGGCACCACAGAAACCGCCGTCTCCGATGAGTAGGCGTTAATGGCACACACCGTACTGGTCGTCCTGCAAATAGACCACCTTTGTGCAGCCTCCTGGCTACGGTAAAACGTGATAACGGACGTTCAGTTGTCTGTTACATGTGCCTTGCGATCTCTCCCGTTGTCTGCTGTCTGTCTCTTCTCGCCTGTAGGACAATATACCGGTCGTCCGCCTCCGTGGTTGCTCGTGGACGACCACTGCTAAACTCTCGGAAAGCTGTTCCTGTCGTTTGAAATGCTCTTCAAGCTGGTGAAACGATGCTGTGAGCGATCTCGAACTCCTCGGCCACACTAGTCACACTTCGACCTTCTTCCAACTTCCCAATGATGTGACCTCGGGTAAAGTCATCCAGATGTCGTCTACTGGATTGCCTGTTGGCCATATCACACGGTGGCAGCAACTCGACGTCGTTCAAACCGATGTGCACCGTGCAATAGCTTTCACCGAAATGCTGAGCATACACCGCCCGTGTGCTTTATACCCTTCCGACCCCCGAACGTCATGCTGCATATATGCGCATGCCCTACCGTACCGGACCCTAGTCTATCTCCTGAGTGGTTTTTCGGTCCGTTCTGCCAGCTCGTTCCGCTGTTATGCTAATTTCTCCTCCTCGTCCTTAATTTTTGCACACCAGTGTACTACGTCAAAAACAATTAATGCCAAAGGTCCCTCATGTTACAGGTGATAACTGATTACATTTGTAGCGCTATACAAGGCTTTTTCGCTTTAAAATTCAGTACAGTGTAAAGCAACCTCTACGCACGACGTGGCATTGAATGGAAGAGGTATCGGACATTGCAGGGCACATGTGGCCGAGCATTGTCCTAATGCAATATAACGCCAGGACAACTCTGAAGAAAGGGTATCACCTCTGCCTCTAAAACATCCCTGATGTATTGATGGCTGTTGAGGGTTTCCCCAATTCATATCGGGCGAGATCGCGAATTGAACCCAATGGCTGCAAACCATGACGCTTGGCGTTGTGCCGGTAGGTCGCTGCAAAGTGTCGATCAGTACGATTTCTGCGAACTCGTATGCGACCATCATGGTGCATTGAGGTGAATCGTGACTCGTCGGAAAACACGAACTGTTGTCCATCAGTGCTTCCCTGTCCGTGTTCGAGACCCTATTGCTGCCTGAGGCGCCCATTGTTGAGAGACAAAGGAATGCGCAGCAATTGGCTGCTAGTGACCAGTCCTATGTTAAGCAGACGACGTCGAATTGTGTTGAAGAACAAAGCCTAGCCTGTAGCGTTGCTCCACTGCTGCACTAACACTGTGAGTAGTATATGGGGGTACTATGGCACACACCCAATTCGCATAAAAACCTCAAAATCAGGCATTTTTTGATTTTTCAGACCTCAATAATCACGAACATTTTAAGGCTTTTTATGATCAAAAACACCATATTTTCATTAAAAATCATTGATTTTTGGGCATAAAATAGTCAAAACATCAGATTTTTGAAAATTGAAGTTTTTACTCTGTTTTTTCATAAAAACCGACATCATAAAAACACACATTTTTGATGATATTTGACGACTTTTTTGAACAATTGCAATCATTTTGAGCTTTGAATAGCTTTGAAAGTGATGAAATGATGGATTTAGTGATCAATAGAAAAGTTGTAAAACAAACTACTTTGCAAAGTCCTTTTTAAAAATGCATTAAAAAAAGGGGTACCCAAAATGGATACCCCTTATAGGAAGATTAAAAATTTAGGAAGATAAAAAGTGTAGGAAGATTAAAGTTCTAATTCAAATGGTATGTTATTTTTTCAATTTCTAAGTAAGGTTTAAAAATGTTTAATTCTAAATAAGACATGACTTGTATGCTTAATTCATCATTCTTTTTTCCTGATGCAAAGAGTATTAAAGGTTTATCTGTGTAGGCATCACTATTAAATAATATATTCTCCCCAAGTGTAATTAAAACTTCTGATTTCCCATTAGTATAATTAGGACGTAAATAAAATGTAATTTTCATATCCATATTTTCACTCAGTTTCATATTTCTGTCAAGGAGATTGCTACTAAATTTCATAAAAACGACTGTTTCCCAGTAACGCATAGCACCAAGAGTATTATATGCTTTTTTATCTTCTTGAATTGTTGCATAACATTTTTGATTATCCACGTAATTTTTATTAACTGCGTCATACATATCCTGAGGAGATGGAATATTCACTAGTCTTTTATTTTGAACATCAAACTTTTCATCTTTTAAAATTAAAACATTGTTTTCTAAATACCTCTTATTCACTGCATTCTTATCTGCTGTAGGATCAGCAACATTTCCTATTCTTTTACCTTTTGCATTAATTACATTCCCATCTTGAATATGTAAATATTTTTGATCCAAATTACTTAATTCACCTTTAAGTACAGCATCTAAATCTCTTATTCTTACAGCAGTTTCTTGAACAAAATCTGAAAAACTACCATTAATATTTTTTTCTATTTCACTTTTAACTTCCAGATTATTCTCTCTCATTTGTTTTAAAACATATTCTCTTGTAGTAACATCATGTTCATCTATAGGTTCTTTACAATTTTTTAAATTTTTTTCTTCCATATCATAATTACCATCATCTGTTAATTTAAATCCATTTCCAGGAGGTCCAGATGGTCCAATTCCAAATTCTTCATAAGACGAACCAAAAGGGTACCAATTCATTTATTTAATCTAAAGTTTTCAAAGTTTTAAATTCCTTATTAGCCATATTAAGTGATCCTCTTTTTGTTTCATTCACGATGAAATAAAATCTATATGGTTTACCTGGATTTGATCCTAATCTCCAGTTAAATTCTAGTCTTAAATTCGAAATATTAGTATACTCTGGATGATTAGATAAATTAAAATAAAAGATTGGATACAATCTCGCATAATTTACATAACTTATAAGACATCCACTTTCAGTATTATGAGTATTTAATCCAGCTGCTAATAATTCAGAATAACATCTATTATAATCTAACTGCCCATCTTTAAAATTCGTTTTATAAATTTCTTCTGGAACTTTTTTATTATTACATAATATCCAGCATTCAAGGAGATCTAAATTATCAAAAACCATATTGTTCTGATTTTGATTGCTTTCTTTTTCTACATACTGTGGAATGACAAGAACACTTAACACCTCATCAGATGTAGTTCTTATATGACATGCACCACTTGATGTTGTTTGCTGATTACTTTTCTCAATTGAAGCAGAACACCAAGTAATTTCAATAGGTGTAGAATTCAAAGCTATACTTTTAAATTCAGCCTCAATGGATGGGTACAACTCTACATAAGGTAACCATAATTGAAAATCAGATATAATAACTTTATAATTGGGATTTGCAACATCTGTGTATAACATATCATTATGACTATTTCTTTGAAATTCAAATGTAACTTTTATATCAGAAATTAATCTTCTAAAATCGTTGAGGAACCCAAACAGTTGTCTTAAAGGAATCCAAAATTTTATTACATTACTGTTTTTTGTTAAAAGCCATCTCTGTCTAAATCCTTTATTATAAGAGGCATTTTCTTTTAATTTGATATCTGATCCTTTCTTTACATCTTTATTAGGATCATCTATTACTATTTTATCTTTATCAGCTGATTCTGATGTATCAACATAATACATCATATTTGTAGCCTCTGAAGTGGAATAATCTTTTGTGAAATTTATAAGTCCATTAATTTGATGAATTAATGAAGCACATTCAATATTAGAATCAGTTTGTTCTTTTCCTATAGTTAATGAAGCGGATCTAAACAGATTCCCACCATTTACAAATGTAACATTATCAGTTCCTATAGTATCATTATTATTTTTTACTATTTTACTTTCTAAGCATATATAACCGTTACTATATAATATAGGTGAATTTGTATCTTTAATAGTAAACTTATATTGATCAGATTCTTTTACATTAGTACTATCTTCATTATGTTTTATATATTCATACTTAGCAATTTTATTACTATAATAATCTGGAATAGCTTTTAAGTCCCAAAGTTTTTCCATTTATTAGGATAAAAAACTCATTTATACCGTTTCAAACCAGATCCATCCTGAATTTTCGTTTTAGCTAATATATCATTAACAGTTACAGGAGGTTTAGATAATATATTTTCAAGTTTATTTTGAATAACTTTTTTAGCTTTATCTTCAATTGCTGTTTTACCTAAAACTTCTAATATTTTTTTCCAAAAGTTTTAATTCCTTCAGTGAAGATATTACCACCATATCGTTTTGCATATAATCTATGTTTGTTATAATTCATTTATTAAGCTAAAATTAATCTATATAAAACTCTCATATTATTCAAGTCTATCAGTTCATTATCTTGATTCGTGATATACATTCGAATTCTATGAATATAATTTCGTCTATTAATGGGTAAAAATAAAGGATTTATTTCATCAATTTTTATTAAACTACCAGGAGGATTAGATGGCGTAAAGGAATACAAAATATCTGAATTAATATTATTATATAGAGCTCCTGTAATTACATCACAATGAATGTGTATGTCATCAACTCCTCTAGAAATGTTTGCCATATATTTTCCTTCCTGATGATTATCTTCATATATTTCTGATTCAAATCCTAAAATTTCATGTAATTTGCCCTCTCTAAGATCAATTTTATATTCATCTTTTAATTCAATTATAAAGCGCTGTGTAGCGAAATTAGCTTTAAATTTAATTGGTGGTTCATCTCCAAATCGTTTTATTAAAAAGTTATTTAATTCCCTTAATGTGTAATTTCCATTATCTAAAGTTATTTCATGCCATAAACTACCATCAAAATACTTAAATGTATTATTTTCTTCATCAATATTGTTCCATGAAACCCACATAGACATAGATTTTAAAGCTATTTTTGAATTTTCATTAACAGGAATAGGAGGGACATATTCAATTGTAAAATCTTCTGATTTCTCAAAATTTTTGAATCTAAAATTAACATTTATTAAGCACAAAATCTTCATTATAACCACTTGGTTCTTGGGTAAAAGAATATAAAACTTCAACAGGTGATTTACCTTTATTCCTTTGAGTTATGTATTTCATACAATAAAAACCACATTTAACAGATGTTGGTTCTTGTAAAAAACTCGAATTATATCTAATTCCTTTATTAGATGTTTCAAGATATTTTACAATATTTTTAGGTATGAAAATGTTATTCAATTTAATGTCTTTATATTTATATTCTCCAAATGGATCAAAATATTCCACAAAATTATATTTAGGATCATTATAATAACAGACCCAATGAGTCCCAGGTCCTGTAGATATATCTAAATTAATAATTCCACTTTCAAATTTCTTAATCTTTTTAGGTAATAAATCTGATGTAAATACACCTCTGAATCCTTTTACATCTTTCATATTTTGTTCTATCGTTTTATTGGATATACCTCGTAATTCTGAAGAACTCCCTTTCCAGAATGTTTTTTTTTAAGGTGTGAACCTTTCGGGTTACAACCTGATCCAGTTACTTTACTTAAAGCTTTATTCACACCAAAACTAGCAGCACCAGATAAAGCACCAGTACCAAGAGCAGCTAAGATAGGGATCAAAAAGGGTAAAATACCTCCGTTTTTCTTTAATTGTGTCTTACTTATAGTTATTCGTTTACCATTTTTAATTTGAGTAATTTGAGTTTTTGTTAAATACATATTATGATTAGCACTTTTAGTTTTATCAATTTGCAATGTAATTTCTTCACCTTTCTTAACTGCTGATTTTAATTTGTTTTTCTGACCTTCACTCAAATAAATTCTTGATACAATATAATTACTCATTTATTAAGATAGAAACTTTGAATAATATTGTTTTACTTGCTCATTAGTCATTTTACCCTCTTTCAATAATAAATCTAGTATTTGAACTACTTGGTTATATACTTTCTTATTTTTAGTTCCCTTACATATTTTATCTGTTAATTTATCTAAAATATTAAGACCCTCACCCATATAGTAATTCCCCATTTTGAGAGCTTCTAATGCTCTAATATATTTTCGCACCTCAGCCATTTTATAATCGAAACGATCAATTTTTTTCTGTAATTTTTTCTTTTTTTCTTCATCTTTAGCATTATTAAGTGCTTTTACTTGAGGACCTTTTAGACGTCCGATTTCACTGATTTTTTCATTTGCTTGTTTTATTTTTTCATCAATCTCTTCATCAGACTTATTAACTAATTCTGAAGGTAAATCAAATCCTAACTTTTTTTTAATAACTGATACATTCAAGTTTTTGTTTAAGTTAATTTTATGAATTCCTGCTTCTCTCTCATACATTTCTTTAGCATCTGAAATAGGTTCTTCAACATCTTCTAAGGCAGGAAATCTTGAAGATTCTGCAATTGGTTGAAATGAAAGTTCTTCAATTGCATCTTGAATAGCTTTTAAATTTTCTTTTCTAGATACATCTTGATATTCTAATTTTTCAACTATGGGTTTATGAAATTTTGCGATTGCCTCTTCATATCCTAAATCTTCTAATTGCTTTTCCTTATTTCGTTTTCTTAGTTCAGCATTTACTTTTGCTAATTTTAATAAATCTTGTATCACTTTACTCATTTATTTAACTGAAAATTTGCTTCCAAGCAAATTATTTTACTTCCAAGCAAATTATTTTACTTCCAAGCAAATTATTTTACTTATATAAATGGAAGATTTTGAACAAATTGAAGAATATTTATCTTTTGCTGAAATGGCATTATATCTAGCTGAATGTTATTTATCTCAAGGAATACCAGCTGAAGACTTATTATTTGAAGCTGAAATGTTTATTGAAG
Organism: Macrothele yani; assembly: GCA_039090855.1. Lineage (NCBI taxonomy): Eukaryota > Metazoa > Arthropoda > Arachnida > Araneae > Macrothelidae > Macrothele > Macrothele yani. Next base: position 102,273,009 of record CM077013.1, on the reverse strand, counting down.
ATGCTGAATTTCTATTAAATAAATATGATTAAGCCTTGCAGCATTAAAATAAAAGATTATTCCGAACCAGAAGAATTTATAGATCCAAATCAAAATCCAATGTTACCTATTCATCCTTTTAAACTTTTAATAACAGGATCTTCAGGATGTGGAAAAACAAATTTACTATTAAATTTAATATATGATCATTTAAATTTTGATGCATTATTCATATGTGCAAAAGATATTAACGAACCTAAATACTCTAAATTAAAAGAAAATTACTCAATGTTTGATGATATAGAAGAGGAAGACATTTTAAAAATAAAGGGAAAGAATAAAAATAAGTTATTAAAATTATTTAAAAAGTTTAAGAAAGAAACATTATTTAGTTCAGACATAAATGAATTTATTACTGTAGATGACTTAGATCCTTCATTAAAAAATCTAGTTATTTTTGATGACTGTGTAAAAGAAAAAGATCAAAACGAAATTGAAAAATTTTTTATAAGAGGAAGGAAGAAAAATGCATCCATTATTTATTTATCACAGACCTATTATTCAACACCTATTGATATAAGAAAAAACTGTGATTACTTTATATTTTTTAAACTTCAGCACAGAGAAATTAAACAAATTATTAGAGAAATTGATGGTGATTTTAATATAGATCCTTATCAAAAAAGTATTAAAAAACCTTATGATTTCTTCATGTTAGATTTGAAAAATCCTCATATGAGATACAGACATAACTTTGATCCTATATAAATGGAAGAATATTTAGAAAAGAAAATGTATGTATACAGAAAAAGTTTTAATTACTATAATAAAATTAGTATATCATTATCAGTAGGCAAATTTATATTTAGTGCTTCAGGTTTATCAGCTTTTGCATTTATTCCTTTAGCAGCACTTTCTTTAGGAGCAGGAGTCATTGAAGTTGTTGATAAAACTCTAAATATTTCAGAAAGAAAAGAAGAATATAAACAAGCTTACAAATTTTATAAACAGATATTAAATTTAATAAACGCTAATTCAATTTCAGAACAGGATGCTTACGTTAGAGAAGAGGATTTTATAAAAAATATGAAGTATTTTCCTTTAGAGAAATATGTAAAACAAACGCAACTAAATGGTTATAGATATGTAAAATAGATTTACACTTAAATAAATGGAATTACAAGGAGGTGATATAGTAGGATGGTTACAAGATAAATTAAATCCACCTGAAATGCATATACCTGGTTACCAGTATTGTGGTCCATTTACAAAATTAGAAAAGAGATTAAAAAGAGGTGATCCAGGAATTAACAGAGTTGATAAAGCTTGTAAAAAACATGATGTAGCTTATAGTAAAACTAAAGATACTAAACAGAGACATATTGCTGATCAAGAACTCTTAAACGATTTAGATTCAATTGAAAATACTACAAGTGGATTCTATCCATTAGGAGAGAAACAAGCTAGAGCTGTTATAAAACCAATTATAAAAGCAAAGAAAACATTTGGTTTAGGAATTTCATCCTATATGTATTGCTTAAAGTGCAAACAGAAAACTGAAACTAAAGATATTCAAGAAACAGTAGCTAAAAATGGAAGACCGATGGCAAAAGGAAAGTGTAAAGTTTGTGGATCTAAAAAGAGTGTTTTTTTAAAGACGTAGACCTTAAAAATATTTATTATACACCAGAAACTGGTTATTGTGGTATTAATGAATTACAAAGAAAAACTAAATTACCCAGGAAAGATATAGAAGAGTTTTTACATCAACAAGATGTATATACAAAACATAAACCACTTATTCATAGATTTAAAAGAAGAAGAATTTATGTTTCTCATGTCAATGACCAATTTCAAGCTGACCTTATAGATATGCAAGAATTTAAATCCTTTAATAATGACACAAATTATATTTTATCAGTGATTGATATATTCAGTAAATATGCTTGGACAATTCCGATTAAAAGAAAAACAGGTGAAGAGGTAACTAGAGCATTTAAAAAAATATTTAAAGAAAGAAAACCAGAAAAACTTCAAACAGATAAGGGTACAGAGTTTATAAATAAACAAACTCAAAAGTTATTCAAGGATGAAAATATTCACTGGTTTACAACTGAGAATATTGAGATTAAATGTGCTGTTATTGAAAGATTCAATAGAACTTTAAAGACTAAAATGTGGAAGTATTTCACAGCAAATAATACTAGAAAGTGGTTAAATGTACTAGATAAATTAATTAAGAATTATAATAATTCTTATCATAGATCCATTAAAATGACACCTATAGAAGCAAGTAAGGAAGAAAATGAATTAAAAGTTTATAATAATTTGTATAAAGAAAAAGAGAAAAATAAACCAAAATATCAAAAAGGAGATAAAATAAGAATTTCAAAATATAAAAGAGAATTTAAGAAAGGTTATCTTCCAACATTTACAGAAGAAATATTTATAATTTCCGATATATTGAACACAGATCCTCCGACATATAAAATAAAAGATTTAAATAATGAAGAAATTACAGGAACATTTTATGAAAAGGAACTGGTTAAATATGATAAGAAAGATGAGGTTTATAAGATTGAAAAAAATTATTAGAAAGAAAGGAAATAAATACTTAGTTAAATGGTTGGGATATCCTGATGAATTTAACAGTTGGGTTGTAATTTGAAAAATTTTTGCAAAACGCCCTTTCGGTGGAGGGTCTAAGCTTCATTTTTTTTTATTTATTTGTACCTGGCCAGCCAGGTGGGCGTTAACTCTTTCGACCCTCCACCGCACACACTCTCTACCATCAGATGTTATTCACGCACACGCTCTACCGTGAACCCAAACTCTGATTTCAAAGTTTAGGACAGGGAGCCATTCTACCGTACCGAGATTCGAACCTGAGACCTTTTGCATGCATGTCTGACTCGCTACCAATCGGCCAACACAGGCCGATAAATTCTTGCTTGAAACATATATTTACGTTTCAAGAGAAACTTGGCGATGATCCAAAGTTGTTACGTAACGAAGAACTGCTTCTTTCCGAGGACATAATCGCGCGCCGTGGAGAGTATTTTGGCAGCTGTTCAACTCTGGTTATGTAAACATTTTCGCTCGCAGCTTATCAGTAATGACTACATCTAAGCAAGAAAGAGATTTAATTGCTTGTGCTACCATCTATATGTGAAAGAAAAAACTGTATTTCAGTATTTAAAGATATAATTTCTTAGGTAGGAATTATTAACGATTTAAAATAAGATATACGTGAAAAAGTATTTAAAAACATGATATCTAATAAATGGCTTCATTAAAAGATGTATGTTATGAACAAATCAAAGATAATTACTGGTATGGTCTATTTGGAGATTTTAAAATTATAATAGATAAAAATACTGGATACTTTAATGCTACAAAATTATGCAAACAAGGTGGTAAAAAATTTAAAAAATGGTTAGAGAATAAACAATCTCAAGAATTAATAAAATATTATAAAAATTGTGGTGGCCCGAATTCGGGCCGCCATAAAAATGATCAAATGTATGAAATAAGAGAAGGAACAGGTAAGAATATTATTAATGGAACATATGTTAAGCAGGAATTAATTTTAAATATATCTTGTTGGGTTTCAAACGATTTTTATGATAAAGTTAACAAGATTGTTAAAGACTATTACATTAAAAAATTCAATGATAAATACAAGAATGATAATGAAAAATTAAATAAGAAATTAAATAAGATAAAAAAGAAAATGGAAAAATTAAAACTTGAAAATGAAAAATATAAAGAAGTAGAAGAGGATATAACACCTAAAACTGCTAATTCTAAAAAGCTTCATATGTTTACTATCATACAGAAAAATAAAGAAAACTCTGATTATCCTTATTATGTAATCAGATGTCAAAGAGATAAAATGAATAAAACTATTGGTAATTTAAAAATAAAGTATCCAGATTTAAATACAGTATATGAAATAAAATATAATCCTAATTCTATTAATTTATTTAACAGAGTTAAAGAAAATATATCATACATAGAAACTAAATTTAATCATCTTAATATTGTTAATGATCATACTATTGATAATTTAAAAGAGGCTATTAAAAGAATAACTAAGTTCTAAAAAGTTTTTAATAAAATGATATCTAATAAATGGAAAATGATATTGAAGAAGCGAATTACTTTTCTTATTCAGAAGAAGAACAAATTGAAATTCCTGAAAATTTTAAAAAAGTAATGAAACAAATAAAAAGAATGAAATATGATGAAGAGGAAGACTGTTATTATATAGATTATAATAAATATTTAAAAAGTAGATATGTTAGTAGAATAAGATATTTTAATCAGTTTAAAAGAAAAAATAACCTTAAATTTAATAAGGAAGCAGAAGATTTATTTTTAAAATTATTGGATTTTATGTACTATGAGAAAAATTTAAAATATGTATATTTTATTAAAAAAATTTGTGACTATTATAATATATCAAATGATATTAAAATTAATATAAATCCAAAAAATGAAAAGATCTGGGAAGACTTTAAAGCAGCAAGCTTAAAGCAAAGTATTTATAAATTTGTTTCCTAATAAATGGAAGACAAAACATGCACAAGTTGTAAACAAACAAAACCTATTGATGAATTTTACATTCATCGTCGTTATGGTAGAGTTGATCGTCAGCATATTTGCAAATATTGTCAAACTTATACTCTATATAGGAAACTGGTTTGTGATTGTGGAAGAGAATATACTTATGCTCATTATCAAAGACATTTAAGAAGTTCTTTACATAAACGTCTTTTGAAAATCTGTTTATAAAAATACCTGCCTATAAATAGTTACAAATTTTTTTCCTTATAAATGGAAAAGTCTTTGAAGCCTATTATTGTGCATCTTAAAAGTGCTCTGAATGCTATTAGTGTTCAGAAACTTAGAAATGCTTTAAAAAGATTAAATATCAGAAAACGAAATGTAAAAAAAGATGATTTAATTAAATCGTTGATAAAATATATTAGAAATACAGGTGATTATAAGTCTGTTTTAGTAGATATCCTTGGATTAGATACATCAGAATATTTAGATCGAAAAAGAAAAATATTTATTATTCATCCAGAGAGAAGAAATAGAATTAAAAAATTATTTGATTCTTTTAATTTAAAATTCAAAGATAACAAATTGAAACCAAGAAAAGAAAAGAAAATTAAAACAGCTGTAAATCTTGAAAAATTATTTAAACCTGATTATGAAATTATTGAAACAAAAGGAAAATATATTAAAAAATATATGGTACATAGAAAGAATTATAGAGTAGCTGGAGTAAACATTAAACCTGAACAATATTTCAATATTTTACAACATATATTTAGAAAAGCAATTGGTAAAATTCAAGGTAAAGTAGATATAATTGTATATAATCCTAAACTGAATAAACCATTTCATGATAAAATGATGTATACTAAGGATGCCTATGAGCTATATATTTATAAATTATCTGATCAAATTGAATATAAGGAATTAGAAATAACTGATTGTATATTTGATTTTAATGTAATTGAATTACCTTCAGGAGGTAAACATATAAAGATAATTAATGATGAAACAATAGAAAATAAAAGAAGTATCTGTCAGATAAAAAATGATGATAACATATGTTTAGCTAGATCAATTGTAACTGCTCTATCTATTCAAAATCCTAAGCTATTATGTGATAAATTGAATCATAATGAATTATCAAAAAATGATATTAGATACATCAAAATGGGTAGAGTTTTACAAAAATCATTAGCTTTAAAATTACATGAACTATGCAATATTCCATTAGAAATATGTTGCTTAGAAGAGGTTAAAATATTTGAAGAATTCTTAGATATTCAGATAAATATATTTTGCAGAGAGAATTTTAATGAACGTATATATAGTGGTAAATATAAATCTACATGTATTTACATATTGAAAAATAGAAATCATTTCGATGTAATTACTTCTGTTAAAGGATTTTTAGGAAAAGAGAATTACTGTGATTATTGTCAAATAAGCTATAAAAGATCAGATCAACACAGATGTCCTCTCAAATGTGATAGATGTTTTAAAACAGATAGTAACTGTAATGGTGAAGAGATATTTTGTAAAAAATGTAATCGATTATTTAAAGGTGAGGAGTGTTTTGATAACCACAAAAGAAAAAATAAGAAAGGTGTTAGTGTATGTAAATGTCTATGGAAATGTTTAAAATGTAAAAGAATTATTAATCGATATGAGAGAAAACCCAAAGAGCATGTATGTGGTGAAAAGAGATGTAAAAATTGTTGGAAATATGTATTACATGATCATAAATGCTATATGAAACGTAAAGATGCTAAAGGTGGTAAATGTGAAAATGATTGTCCTAAGTTAACAAGAAATCGAAAAGATTGGTGTGAAAAATGTAGATATGAATATACTGAGAAATATATATTCTTTGATGTTGAAACTAAACAAGAAACAGGAACTCATGAAGTTAATCTAGTTGTATGTCAAATGTATGATGGTAGTGAAAAGATATTTGAAAATGAAAATGATTTTTGTAATTGGTTATTTCAACAAAAACATTTTGGATATACTGTACTAGCTCATTATGGTAAAGGCTTTGATTTTCAATTCTTAGCTAAATACTGTTTTAAAAACAAAATAGAAGTGTTTACTATATATAATGGAAATAAACTCAATTATATGCAGGCATCTGGATATAATATAAGATTCATAGATTCAATCAATTTTACTATGATTCCATTAAGAGATTTTCCAAAAACATTTGGGTTAGAAGAGATGGCAAAAGGTTATTTTCCTCATTATTTTAATAAAGAATGTAATCAAAATTATATAGGTAAATACCCTGAAAAACATTACTATGGATGTGATTCTATGAAATCTGAAGAGAGAAATGAATTCTTAAAATGGTATGAAACTGTTAAAAACGATACGTTTGATTTTCAAAAAGAATTTGTTAAATACTGTAGATCAGATGTAGATATTTTAAGAAGAGGATGTTTAGAATTGAGAAGATTATTCTTAGAAATCGCAAATATCGATCCATTTAAATATGTAACTCTAGCAGGTGTATGCATGAGTATTTATAGAGATAAATTCTTAAAAAAAGGTACAATTGCCATAGATGATGATACAATTCAAAAAGACAAATATAGTAAAAAATCAATTGCTTGGTTAGATTATCTGTCTAAAAAGAATAATATCAATATTCAACATGCATTAAATGGTGGAGAGAAAAAATTAAAATTAGGTAAGAAAATTTATAAAGTAGATGGATTTTATGAAAACACAGTGTTTCAATTTCATGGATATCACTGGCATGGATGTAATAGATGTTATAGAGAATCAACTATAAATGAACAGAATCAGATATGTATGAAAGACTTATATAAAAGAACTAAGAGGATTCAAAAGAAGATTTTAAAAGCTGGATATGAATTAATTGTTATATGGGAATGTGATTTTAATAATAATAAAGAAATTAAAAAATATATAAAAAATGAATGGAATAGAGATTTCGTGGAACCTTTAAATCCTAGAGATGCATTTTATGGGGGTAGGTGTGAGCCTACTAAATTGAAATATGAATTTAAAAATAATGAAAAAGGTAGATATATTGATGTATGTTCACTGTATCCAACTGTAAATTACTTTGATAATTATCCAATTGGTCATCCTGTTAAGATATTTAATCCTGAAAAATTTGATAAAGAATGGTATGGTTTCATCAAATGTAAGGTCTTACCACCTAGAAATTTATATCATCCAGTGTTGCCAATTAAAGATGAAAAATTGATGTTTGCTCTTTGTAAATCATGTTCTAAAACTATCAAATGTAATCACTTTAAAACTGTTGTAGATAAAAAGAAATGTAAAGAATGCTTTGAAATTAGAAATAAGGAGTGTAATCATAAAAGAGACGAAAGATGTTTCACTAGTACATGGACTACTGATGAAATGAATTTAGCAATTAAAAAAAGATATAAAATTTTAAGAATATATGAGGTTTGGAATTTTGAAAATAAAACTGATGAACTATTTAGAGATTACGTTAAAATGTTTTTGAAAATCAAATTAGAAACAGATGATAAATGGTCTGAAAACTTTAAAAGTGAAAAAGAATATAAGAAGACAGTTTACAAGAAATTAGATATAAAATTAGAAAAAATAGAAAAAAATCCAGGAATGAGATTTATAAGTAAGATATGTTTGAACTCATTATGGGGTAAGTTTGGACAGAGAAAAAATATGAAACAGACTAAATACGTAATGGATTTAGATGAATTTTATAAAATTATATTAGATGATAATCTCAAAGAATTAAATATGATATTTATGAATGATGACTGTGTAGAAATGACTTATAAAATGAAAGATGAATATGTTAAAAATAACTTCAATACTAACGTTTATATAGCAGCTTTCACCACTAGTTCTGCTAGAATTAGATTATATAAAATGCTTGATAAATTACGTGAAAAAGTGATTTATAAAGACACAGATAGTGTTGTGTATATAGATGATGGAACTAATAAAATCAAAACAGGATGCATGTTAGGAGAATGGACAGATGAATTGGGAGAGGACAAATATATGAAATCCTGGATAGCTGGTGCACCAAAAGACTATGGATACATACTAAATGATGGAACTGTAAAAGGTAAAGTTAAAGGATTTAAAATGAGCTATGAGAATGAAAATATTTTGAATTTCAATGATAGAATGAAAGTAATAACAGGTGAAACAGATTACTTAGAAATATCAAATAATCAGTTTAAGATACAAAAAGATAGAAATATAGCTGTAGATACACTGAACAAGAAATACATGTTTGGATTTGATAAAAGAAGAATTCTAGATGATTTGAATACTGTACCTTTTGGATATGTATTTAAAAAAAGTGAGTAAATATAAACAATGAATGATATAATTGTGATTATAAATATTCAAGGATTTGTGCTCCCAAATCGTAAGATAGCAAGAGAGATAAGTTGGGTACACTCAAAACTGAATATTGGTGAAACAATATCAGTGTTCACACCTGACTGCAAATTAGATGAACAAGAATTGAATATCGTACGTAAGTGTGTTTTAGATGTGCATGGACTGAGATTTAAAAGATATCCAAATAGCAAAGAACTATGGATTAATAATTGTGAGGTAAAGAACTATATTAAAAACCTGTACCATATTTATGGTGGTACATTTGCATATAAAGGAGGAGTAATGGAAAAAGAGATGCTTGAAGATATTCCATCTGTTGATTTAGATATACCTAAATGTCCAAGAGTTTTAGGCCCCGGATGCTCTATGTATAGATGTATGCATTATAAGAATTATATTTCAAAAAATGAAAACTTATAAATGGATTTAATGGGTGACCTAAGAGCTCTATACTGTTCTTCAGATAAAAAATATAGTAACGAAATATCTCAATTCGCTCATTTTTGTGATGACTTGATTCATATGTATAGAGATAATTACAAGTTTTCAGATATTCTAACTATAGTTTATAAATATTTAAAAAAGGTAAAAAGAATAATTGATAAAAAAGAAAAAAACGAGGAAATTAAAAACAAAGGATTAGAAATTTTAAATGAGTTTGTAAGTTATTGTAATTTACAGTTCTCATCACATGTATTCAAAAACCTTTAAAAAAATAAAACCTTATAAATGGATGAGTTCAATAGCATCAGATTATTTACAGAAACACAGAAATTAAAAGATTTGAATCCTGGAGATTATAAATTGATGTCACTGAAAAAAATCCAAACGAAATTCGGAGATGCAACTATTGCAAAAATAGAAGTCAATAATGAAGAAAGCGAATATTATCTTAGAAAATGTCACGGAAAACTATCTGACAGTGCAATTAAAAAAATTAATAAAGGTAATTATATATTCAGATTCAGAGGTAAAATTGATGATCTATATTATGATTATGAATTAGTAAAAACTTAAAAAAACGAATTCTATTAAAATGAAAGTTCACTTCGATCCTAATGTCATATATGTAGGAAATGAAAAGGTATATGGGAAACATATGCAGTTGATCGAGAGAGGTTCAAAAGAAGAATTACCGAAACAGAAAATAAAATTATCTTTAAAGAGAAATGAAGTACTACATAACAAAACCTTATATTATTGAATTCGTTTAAATCTTTGTAATATTTTTAATTAAATCTTGAATTTGTTTAATCTTCCTAAATTTTTAATCTTCCTATAAGGGGTATCCATTTTGGGTACCCCTTTTTTTAATGCATTTTTAAAAAGGACTTTGCAAAGTAGTTTGTTTTACAACTTTTCTATTGATCACTAAATCCATCATTTCATCACTTTCAAAGCTATTCAAAGCTCAAAATGATTGCAATTGTTCAAAAAAGTCGTCAAATATCATCAAAAATGTGTGTTTTTATGATGTCTGTTTTTATGAAAAAACAGAGTAAAAACTTCAATTTTCAAAAAATCTGATGTTTTGACTATTTTATGCCCAAAAATCAATGATTTTTAATGAAAATATGGTGTTTTTGATCATAAAAAGCCTTAAAATGTTCGTGATTATTGAGGTCTGAAAAATCAAAAAATGCCTGATTTTGATGTTTTTATGCGAATTGGGTGTGTGCCATAGTACCCCCATATACTACTACTGTGGATGCCGCTGTGTTAGTGCAGCAGTGGAGCATAGGCGTGCGCAGGGTTGCAACAATGCTCCCATTGGTCAGCCGCACCTGTTGGCTGTTCCAGTACTACTGTACCAAGGATGTACCAGGACTGGATTAACCATGCACAGACATCCAGCAGAAGGGCTCACGTTGGTCAGCCGCACCTGTTGGCTGCTCCAGTACTACACTGTACCAAGGGTGTACCAGGACGGATATAACCATTCACAGACATCCAGCGGGTGCATGACGCAGGTTCAAAAAAGACCCTGTCAGCAAAATAAATAAATAAATAAATAACGTTGGAGTAATGAGGAATTCAGATTTTGGAGGCACAGAGGAGCTGTATTTCAAAAGCTTAATGATATATGTCAAAGAAAAGTGGTTTTTACTATCTGGTCCTTATAAAATATAAAATTTAAATTATATTGTTACAATCATAATGCCTACATAGAGTGAGTTTCCATACACCCCTCCTTCATATTTGTCCAACTTTTGAATTGGTGGATGGATTTTTGAAATGATGCTGGATTTGGATATCTAACGAAATAAGCTTTCTAATGATATGTTCCATTTAAAATTTTAAAGTCTGTGTGCGCAGTAATGTCATGGTTCGTCAAAAACTAATTCATTAGAATGCACAGGAAAAATTACTAAAGATATGCAAATTTCATTTTAAAATATAATCGAATGACCCAGTCAAAAATAAAACCGGGTGGGATTATAAAAACTCTATCTGTACGTATGAAATCACAAAAGAAAGAAAACAAAAGTGTTCACATTGTATTTACAACGACATTCGTCAGGGAAATGGAACCATGTTTCGGAATTCGCCAGTCACATCTTCCAGCTGTGTGGAAACTAGTGATTGTTCAATAGAGCCTTTGCACCGACGTCATTTTTTGACGTCACGATTACTTCCGGATGGTAAAGAGAAAGTTCGACTGCTAAGGTTCCCATAGGATTAACATGGGGAAGCGATTTCTGGACCGTCTGCCACTCGATTGTTTGAAGTTTTAGAAATGGTTAAAAGTTGTGTGGTGTATGGGTGCTTCTCAAAGTACGAGTATGGTAGTGGAATTCCCTTTTATCGCTTTCCAACGGCAGAAAAACGCTTGATTATGTGGAAAATAGACGTAAATCGGAAGGCATGGTCGCCCAGGCCGTATGACAGGATCTGCAGTAAACACTTCATTTCAGGTATCGTAAATCTGCATGTTTTACTACGTTAATAGTCGAATTTATATCGGTACATTTTCTTGCTCACTCTTATGTACTATTTTAAAGTTTTTACATAAATCCTTGTTACTCTGTTTAAAATGTTCTGAATGCATGGCGGATTAACTTTGCTGTAGAATCGGAAATTGCTAAGCTTTCGTGAACTTTCAACATTTTCTACTCTTACTGATTTCTAAATACTGAAACAGATGCCTTTTTCCGAACCGAAATTTAAGGATACACGTCCACATAGAATTAAAGGGTGCTGATATACATTATTGTGTCGTCCGTTTTCCCGGATGTGTTTTCTTTTTTTCTTTCCTTTATTTTTTATTTTTTTTTTCGTTGTGTGAAAAAATAGTCCGTTTTTCGGGATATGATAAGTCGGTATTTTCTTTTTTTTTAATTGCAATACACACTGGAACCACCCATACACACTGGAACCAGTCAGAAATGTAACAACTTACCTTAGACCGGATAGGAAATGTTTTCGTTTTCATTCATTAGAATTAATACATTTCTAACCCACCCATTGGTAAAATATTTATATGCATCAAGGCTTTTATAAACTTTTAGAACTTTTCCGGTATAACACGAAAAACTGCCTGTTAAATAGTTATAAATATCGTGATAGTTCAGATCAGGGAGGTCCGTAGCAACACCAACTTCCAGACGATAAAACTATCTTTCAGGTATGTCATATGTATCTTCTATGCCATTATTTTTAAGCTTTCCTTCGTAACCTTGCTTTTCCACCACATTAAGATGGCAAACTTTGTTAGAAAGAGCAGTTTTTTTTAACTCTATTTACAGCAGCAGCATCAGCAGCTATTGAAAAGCATGAAGAGAGATCAGCTCGGGTACTTTCTAACCACACGGAAGTCTAGAAGACAGTTCTGTGACGTCACGTGCAGAGTCTCCATACATAGTACCATCAATGAGCTCAGCCTTTCTGTGTCATCGTACGTAGAACGCAGTTTTGTCTTCACGAGGGAAAGTTTTGAGAAGCTCCTCTCACTCCAGCAACTCGTTATTGGGATTAAGTAGAAGCAGTAAAAGCAGAAAGTTAAAAGAAAACTAGTAAAAGCAGAAAGTTAAAAAAAAACTATTTAAATTATAACTCATCAATTTGCTGTAAATAAGAAAAAATATATCAGCTACCTAACTTTCCGGTTGCTCGGTATTCTGATCTAATGTTGGCAAAGATACGGGAAGCTGTAAATCGAAGGGCTGGGTACAACGCAATATTCTTCTGCTGATAAGTCATAATATTATTGTTTTTAATTTTCAAATAATTCGCAAAAGTATTAATTTCTCCCAAGTTTTGCAGATTCGTCGTGGCAAATGCAAGGGCTAAGGGGTTCGCAGCCACACATCCTGCACCCCCGTACGTGCCTGCCCAGCAGGACGCACACGACATAAAGGCAGATAGCAGTCAGAACGAACGTCCGCGTAGCTCAATTGGTAGAGTGACTTATTCCGGAATGAGGAGACCCGGGTTCGAGTCCCAGCGTGGACAAAAATGACGGGGAAATTTACTTCATTAAAATATATATAATATTATATCGGTAAAATAATTAGAGGAGCATGTGAATTTGTCGATGTGGAAAATGCAAGTCGAATGTGACGCAGATAGTGAAATTGTGCCTGTCCTTATGCAAATTAGCGTCTGTGACGTCACAATACATAAATCACAGACTGGGATGAAAACGGAGGTTCTCCTGCAATTCCTTTATTCTGCAACATTTATCGTTACATTTCGTTTCTTGAAGCCTTCAGTTCGAACGATGTCTCAACAGCATGCTTTACTAGAATCAACGGCGTAGAGAGCTACTGGTAGGCTGGAAACAGGTCAGACACAGTCAAGGTCAAGGATGTCCACGAACAACTACAGCAAGGGACGACCGTTTTCTGTTGCTAACAGCCCGTCAGAACAGGCAGCGAAATGCTACACAGCTCCAGCGAGAGCTTCTCGTGTCAACAGGACGCGTGTTGTCAACACAAACCATCCGCAGTCGCCTTCACCATGGCGGCCATTATGCACTTAGATCAATGGTACATGTTCCTTTAATCACACGACATCGTACGGCCCGTAGAGACTGAGCTGAGGAACTTAATGGTTGGAAACACGACGAGTAGAGTCAAGTCCTCTTCTCTGACGAGTCCGGATTCAGTCTGGAGGCTGACAAACGACGAGTTCTCATCTAAAGGGTGCAGAAAATATCACAGTACGGCGGACATGGATTGACGGTCTGGGCAGGCATAAACAGAGGTGTAATCAGGTAGGGAGAGGCGCGTCCGCTTCCCTGGGGCGCAGCTCTAGAGAGGGCGCAAAATTCATTGTTTGCAATCTGATTTAAACTGGAATTGAAACTTTTACACCCGTTTTTTTTTGGTGCATTTTTTTTGCGCCATATCTTGTTAGTTGTCCATTTACAGAATTTGCTTATAATATATTTCGTTAGTTTGTACGCAATGGCATCTTACAATTTATATTTCTTCATCAAAATGCTCAGAGGATGTTAGCTTATCACATTCAAAAATGATGTGGCAGTTATATAGACCGTTCAACTAAGGAATAATCACGGCTTACTTCAACAACAATGGGGACAGCGATTTCTCTTCAGTTGGATGAACTATACACAGGTTACAAGACAAGAATATCGTTCACACAATAAAATGTTTATTATACATCGACTATAGTTTCGCAGAGCGTTTGGCTCGACTTCCTCAGGAATTTATCAGATACCTTGTGAATGTGGACTTTCATATATAGGACAGACCCGCAGGGCTTTAAGTTTCCGTGTGAAGGAACACAAAACATATGTACGGAACTATGAACTGAAGAAGTCGTCTATAGCTCAACATTGTCACGAAAATAACCATAACTTTTTGTTTGGAAACGCTACGCTTATTGATAAACCGGACTCGACTTTCAAGCTTAATATATTAGAAGCTTTCCACATATACCGGAACTCGTCACGGCTTGTCAACGACATGACGTCGACTCCATTTCTTTCAAGCGCGTGGAAACAACTCGCCAAGACCCGTGACCGTCAGAATTCTGATGATGTCACAATGATTTGAATGTTTACGCTCCATTCGTCCTGGGGAAGCCGAGCCATACGCTCTGCGAAACTATAGTCGATGTATAATAAACATTTTATTGTGCGAAACGTTGTTAATATTATTCTATCTTAACACCGCAAGCTTTGTAGTCATAAATTATATATAAAATATCGTTCACATTGTGGAAGATTCTTTGGAAGATATTAATATTTAATCATTACTGCGAGCAACGATTGCAGCTGCATTTGGTCCGTTTGACGGGACACTGAAAGTTCGAACTCCGAATTAGTTGCCAAAAGCTGTACAAACAGCCAAAACTCACAGTTTGATATGACGCGTACATATTGGCAACCATTATCAATCCACTGCTGAATTAAGGTCTCCCCAAGTTTCTTCTACAACTTTCTGTCTTGAGCCCGACTCCTCCATGTTACTCCGGCAGGCTTTCGAATATCATTCATCCATCTTCTGGGTCTTTTTATGTCCCTTGGAATCCAGTCTAAAAAATGCGTTGGTCCATTGGTGGTCTGTTCTTCTGTCAACATGTCCACCCCATTGTCATTTTAGGAATTTTACTCTGAGCATATATATATATACACTGAATGGCCACTTTATTATGACCACCTGACAGTTTTAAGCAAATGAGCTATGGCTGCACGCTGTTGCCACCAGAGGGCGAATCTAGTGTAAACAGGGAAAGCTTAGCGCTTGCGACAGTAGTAGAAGTGGTTTTGGGGTGACGAGATGGGTAAAAGTACGATTTGACGGACTTTCAGCGTGGGATGATTGTAGGAGCTCGGAGCCATGGAGCGAGTATCACCAAAACCGCCGCATTCGTGAAATGTTCAAGAGAATCAGTTGTTAAAGTGTTTAAAGACTGGACTGTCAGCCAAAAGACTAGGTCTCTATGTGCAACGTGTGGTCGTCATCGACTAGTGACTGCTCGGGCGGAACGGAGAGTGTCCAGACTGGTAACAGACAACAGAAGAACAACAGTGCAGCAAATTACAGACCACTTAATCAAGGATCTCCTCAAATGATCTCTGCATGCACTGTTCGCCATACACTGCATCGGATGGGATATGGCTGCCGAATGCCTGTTTGAACACCTTTGCTGTCTGCAGTTAACAAAAGAAAACGCACAAGGATTGGACAGTCGATAATTGGAAACAAATTATGTGGTCCGATGAATCACATTTTCAGTTGCACCATGCCGATGGCCGAGTGAGAATTTAGCAGAAACAGCACGAAAGCATGGACTCCAAATGCATTGCTAAAACCCTTCAAGCTGGTGGAGGCAACGTTATGGTTTGGGGAATGTTTTCCTGGCATGCTTTGGACCCTTTAATTCGTGTTGATCAACGTCTGACTGGCACATCATATCTAAACATCGTTGCGGACCAAGTGCATCCTGTCATGTGGATGGTTTATCCCAATGGCGATGGCTACTTTCAACAAGATAATGCGTCCTGCCATAGTGCTCGTGTTGTACAAGATTGGTTTCAGGAACATGCCGGTGAGTTTACTTTGCTTAGGTGGCCCCCACAATCTCCATATCTCAACCCCATTGAGAATTTGTGGGATGAAGTTGAACGTGCCATCAGACAGCTGGATCCACAACCCTGCAATCTCACACTCCTGGAAAGTGCTATTCGTCAAGCATGGTCTCAGATTCCACAAACCACCTATCCACATCTCGTGGAGTCCATGCCACGAAGAATCGACGCAGTATTAAGGGCAAAATGTGACTATATATATATGTATATATATATATAGGGATGTAAGGTCAGGTGATGCGTAACATCACAGCCTCTCCTTGACAAATGTCAACCCCGCCTTCTCGTGGTGCATCCTGTTCCCACTAAAGGGGCTCTGACGACCGCTAATAGCGGTATAACTATACCATCGGGATCAGAGGAAATTCTATCCCACACTCACCAACCAGCTTGGCCAGCGTGGTGAGTTATGGCCAAACCCCTCCAAAATGACTCCACAACTTAAATCTTGGCCCTCAGTCTCCGGCAGCTGGAATGTACCTGGCCAAGGCAGCGGCCAGTGCGACATGAAGGCAGAGGGTGCTAAGAATCCCCGGAGGACCGGACTAGGCTGCCATCTGATGCTGACCTTGGCAACGTACAATGGACGCTCCCTATCTTCTGATTCAAGGCTTCTTGAATTGGAAGAGGAACTACAAAGGATCAAGTGGGACATCGTGGGGCTAAGTGAGGTAAGGAGAAAAGGAGAAGATCTCATCGAACTGAAAAGTGGACATCTCTTCTACTATCGTGGGACAGATACTGGCAGAACTAGTGGTGTTGGATTTATAATAAACAAGAAACTGAAGGATAAAGTGGTAGA
Organism: Macrothele yani; assembly: GCA_039090855.1. NCBI lineage: Eukaryota > Metazoa > Arthropoda > Arachnida > Araneae > Macrothelidae > Macrothele > Macrothele yani. The sequence goes on along the minus strand of CM077013.1, from coordinate 102,255,721 downwards.
AGTTGAAAGTTCCTCTGACAGAGCTGCACGACTCGTTATCCAACTATCGAGAAGATACCAGGCTCAGATTATTCAAACTTATGCACCCACCACAAGTCATCCTGAAGAAGAAATTGAAGAATTTTATGAGGAAATTTGTCATCTAAATAATAAAGGTAAGCAGCACTTGAAAATAATTATGGGAGATTTCAATGCAAAAATAGGGCAACGGCAACAGAATGAAACTTCAGTAGGTAAATTCGGTCACGGCAACAGAAACCAGCGTGGAAATACTCTCGTTGAGTTTGCAGAGGCAGAAGGGTTTTTCATCTTGAACTCCTTCTTCAAGAAAAAGCCACACAGGAAATGGACATGGAGACATCCAAATGGGACGACAAGTGAAATTGATTTTATTATGTGTAACAAAAAATTCGTCATAGAAGACTGCAGTGTGCTAAACAAGTTCAACACAGGTAGTGACCATAGATTGGTGAGATGTAAGATGCACCTCAACACTAAACTTGAACGTGGCAAGCTCATAAGACAAACAAAATCTATTGACATAACCAACCTTAAAAAACACCATAATACCTTCAAGTTGGAACTGAAGAACAGGTTCTCTGCTTTAGAAGGCCTAACATCGGAAGTAGTGGACATCTCTGAAGTTAACAGAAAAGTAACCAAAGCTTTTATGGAAACAGCAACAAAATTAGCTGGGTCTAAGAACAAGTTGCATGTAAATAAATTATCAGGAAAAACGAAAATGTTGATGCAAAAAGAAGAGAGATGAGGACGACTAAAGAAGATGTGACTTCCAAAGTGGAATATATAGAGCTATGCAAGACAATACGAAAAAGTATTACTGAAGACGTAAGAAAATTCAACTGTGAACTAGTGAGGAAAGCAATTGAAAACAACCAAAGCCTAAAGATAGCAAAGGGACATCTCAGTAAGGGAAGAAAACAGATTATGGCACTGAGAAAAGAAGATGGTTCTGTAACAAGAAATAGAGGCGAAATTTTGACAAGAGTGAAAGATTTCTACTCCAAATTATATGAAAGGGATGATACATGCACTCCAGACATCATGAAAGATACCAGTACCAGAGTTCCTCCAGTCCTTCCAGCAGAAGTTGCACATGCAATCAAGAACATGAAGCGGGGAAAAGCTCCAGGAGAAGATGGAATTACTGTAGACATCATACAAGAAGCAAGTGGAGAAATCGAAACAGTACTCGCCCAAATTTTCACTCGATGCCTTAATGAAGGAAAGATTCCTGAGGATTGGAACACCGCTACAATGATCCTGCTACATAAGAAAGGTGACATTGAGGATCTCGGAAACTACAGACCTATCAGCCTCCTATCAGTAGTTTATAAAATCTTCACTAAAGTTCTTTCACACCGCTTGAAGGTAACACTGGACATGGCTCAACCGAGAGAACAAGCTGGATTCAGAAGTGGCTACAGCACAATAGATCATATCCATGTGCTGAGAGAACTAATTGAAAGAGCGAGGGAATATGAACTTCCATTGTGCATGGCTTTTATCGATTATGAAAAAGCCTTTGATTCGGTGAAACCATCAGCAGTTACAATGGCTCTGAAAACCTGCGGTATTGAAGCTGCATACATTAATATTATTAATAACATCTATGAAAATGCAAGTGCAAAGATTAGGCTGTTTGAAAATACAACACACATAAAAATTGGAAAGGGAGTGAGACAAGGTGACACAATATCTCCGAAGCTCTTTAATGCTACATTGGAGGGTGTTTTTCAGTCACTGAGTTGGGAAAACAAGGGGATAAAGATTAATGGAGATTATCTAACCCACCTTCGTTTTGCTGATGACGTAGTCATTTTTGCAACTAGCCCATCAGAGCTGCAGAGTATGATCCAGGAACTTGCTGACAAGAGTAAAGAAGTGGGATTAAAAATGAACTTTCAGAAGACAAAAGTGATGTTCAATGCTTTTACAAGAAATGAAGATTTATCGATTGATGGAGAAAAGCTGGAGATAACAGATATGTACGTTTATCTTGGACAGCAGATATCAAGTGAGGGTCACATTGATGAAGAAATTAATCGGCGTACAAAACTTGCCTGGAGAGCTTTTGGAAGAAACAGCATAATTTTCAAGAGCAATATGCCATTATGTCTTAAAAGAAAAGTGTTTGATCAATGCATCCTTCCAGTGCTTACGTATGGTGCAGAGACGTGGACCTTAACTAAAAGAGACATACAAAGGCTGCAGACAACTCAAAGCAGCATGGAGAGGTGCATACTTGGTGTAACCAGGAGAGATAAGAAGAGGAACTCGTGGATCCGAAAAATGACAAGAGTGGAAGACATCATGATCAGAGTTAAATCCCTGAAATGGCAATGGGCTGGACATACTGCCAGAAGGACAGATCATCGATGGACAGCCGAAATTTTAGATTGGATTCCAAGGGACAGGAAAAGACCCAGAAGAAGACCACATGGGAGATGGGTGGATGAAATTCGAAAGTATGCAGGGGTGACATGGAGGAGACTGGCACAAGACAGACCGTTGTGGAGGAAACTTGGGGAGACCTTCGTCCAGCAGTGGATTGATAATGGTTGACAATGATGATGATGATGATATATATATATATATATATATATATATATATATATATATGCCTAGTTAGGCCTCTGGGCATAAATGTCGGTGGACGTACGGACATGTGCGTCATCCGAAACGGCAGTTTGACGGCCCTGAGATTTAGAGACGAGATTCTCAAACCCATTGCCATTCCATATGCTGCAGCCGTCAGTGATTAATTTCTTTTTATGGATGTCATAGAGCTCGGCTAGTGGACAACATGCTTCGGGAGGAGGGAATCGAGCGTATGGGGTGGACAGCATACTTCCCGGACTTAAATCCAATAGAGTCTGCCTAGGACGCACTGCAGCTCCGTTGACTCTTCATGAACTGGAGAATGCCTTGATTAAGGAGTGGCGAACATACCCTCAAAACTTCCTCGAGAACTTCATCAATTCCATAACATACTGGTGTGCAGCAGTCTTAGCCGTTGGAGGGGACATACACCCTACTTGAAGTCAGTTACCACCTTCAAAATGTAATTTCTCCTTGTTATACTGATATGCATATTGTTGTATAGCACATCGCATCATGTGCATTAAATGATACTATTGCATAAGAATTCGCTAATGTGATTTTTCTTACCCTTCTTACTGAATATTCTACTTTACCTTACATAAAATTAATATTTTACGTTTAATCATAATTTTCCTTACAATATCTCTTGCACCCCTAATTCTGTTAAGCAGTGTAATTACATCAGTACTGTACTCTTTCTCCTGCGCTTGTTTAAAAAATCTTACAGAAAAGCCAAAAAAATTTCGCAAAGTTTTTCTTGAAACAAAGGATAAAGAAAAGAGAGAATATTTTTCAAGTTACATTTCACTAAGGTATCATCCCACAACAGTTTAAATTGTCAATTTTTAGTACTCTGTGTGTTCAGTGCTTGATGGAAAGAAAGAAAACGCAGTTTCATTTTATTTATTTTTTCGAAGCAATGCACATACCGCAAGGAACATCGAAAACGTTTCACACACCACTCAATCCAAAGGGGAAATAAACCGTTCCAAACCCACGGACTACTAGGAGGTGATTGATTGACTTGAATAGACGGTATTACAGTTATCCGAAGTACCTCGTGTTCTCCCGAGCACGACAATAAATCTTCAGAGATAGAATCATGAACGACAGCTGAAAGGCATATTTTCAAAACACTCTTGAACTCGATGCCATTTATGACGGCCCAATTCAGAAGAATAAAGGAAATTCGCGCTCTTGCTCCAGTGCTTTTATACCAATCATTTTTCTCCCTTTCTTCTTCTTCTTCAGAACTTTGTTGATCGCTTAATTTTCTGGAGAAAATTGAACTATCATTTTTATGAAAAATTGACTACCAACGAATGCGGTCGGAAATTAAAAGCCCGGGGAGTAATGAAAATGCTGTTTAGATTTAAACAGCATAGAAATTAAGGAGGAAATTAATCTTATGAAGCATATGACATAGCAGCAAACGCGAGATATGTATTTTTTTAACAAAGTTTTGGCTTTTCGAAGGAAGTTTTAGCTGTCACTCAAATCCGTCTGATCAGATCTTCAGGAACGTTAAAGACTTAATCGGTTTGCCACGGTAATCGAATTTACATGTCTTTACATTTTTTTCGCAGCTCAATAACATAATAAAAAACTAAGAATATAATAGGTTACTCATTCCTAATTTCGAACGTACATCTCTTTCTCACACTCTTTTTCATCATTTTGTTTAATTTTTATGTTTCGGAGTTTAATAACGCCATAAATAAACAAGGAAAGAAGACGTTATACTGGTCCTTAATTTCGAACCTGCATCCCCCGTCTCTCTCCCTCCTTCTCTTTCTCTCCCCCTCCTTCTCTTTCTCTCCCCCCTCCTCTCTCTCTCTCTCTCTCTCTCTCTCTCTCTCTCTCTCTCTCTCTCTCTCTCGCCCTCTATCTCTCCTTCTACCTCTCTCACTCATTCTCTCCCCCCACCTCTCTCTTTCTTACTCTGTCTCTCTATCTCTCTCACCTTCATTTTTTTATTCGGAGCTTAATTATATGATATACTCCTACATAATTAAAAAGAATTAAATAAAGAACCAAGGATATAAGAAGTTATCCATCCCAATTTCGAACCTACATTTATCTCTCTGTTTTTAGAGTTTAATAACCTAGTAAAGAACTAAGGATAGGAGAATTTTGCCGTCCCAAATTTCATACCTACATCTATTTCTTTCTTTCTTTCTTTCTTTTCGGGCTTGCTTCGGAGTTTAATAACCAACTCCACAAACAACTAATGGTATAAGAAGTAACCCTTTCCTAATTTCTGTAACCTACATCTGTCTCTCACTTTTTCTTTTAGAGTTTTATAATCCCATGAAGAACTTTGGATGTAAGAAGTTCTTAATTTCGAACTAACATCTCTCTCTCTCTCTCTCTCTCCTTTTCTTTTAGAATTTAATAACCCATAAATAACTACGGCATAAGAGGTTCTCCATCGCTAATGTCTCGAGCCCACATCTTTCTTTTCTTTTTGTTACAAAGTTCACTATCGCCATAAATAAATAATTAAATAAATAAATAAGAAGCTATCCATCCCTAATTTTAAGCCATTTGCGTTTGGTAAGGATGAGAGCCAGCAGTGGAATGATAAAAACAACATCCATGTTTTGTTCGTGATACGAAAGCAGACCCAGCAGTACAAGGAATCAGAAGACCACATCCTAGAACTTTCAACTACTTGAGATTTTCTTGTTACACGTCCGTGTGTATGTTTCCTTTTAACACCACCCAGGACAACATATGTCTTTTTACTTAGGGGTTTAACGACCTCCTTGAGCAACCTATGACGTAAGCTCTAATTAATTTAGCTTCCATTTTTAATTGTCTTTCCTCTATGTAAATTTTGAGTTCATTCTCTTTAAGCATTTCAACCTTAACGTTATATTTTTCTCGCCCACAGAAGATAAATTAGCAAAAGTTTTGAGGCGAAGGTGCGTGACTGTGTGCGTGGAGATGATAAGAAGGAGTTATATGTTGAAGCAAGCAACGAAAAGTGCGGTGTGATGTAATCGTAGAAGCTGCATTACGCTGAAACGGTGTTTATTTGAAGTCTGCGTGTTCGAGTTGTGTTGTTATACATATATATATATATATATATATATATAGTGTTGGAGTTTCTTAATCAAGTTTTCCGCTTACTAACTTACGTTATTTAGCTGTAAAATATTTGTGCTGTTATTAGTTAATTCTTCATGAGTAGTACTCGTGAGATATTGACGGAATAAAAGGAAGAACTGTAAATAACTATTTCTTGAGCTTTATTTGAGTGACTCCCTTTTCACTTAAAATGAGTAAATAAGAAGAACTTACTGTTTTTTAGTGTTCAATAAGCCATACATACACGTTTCAAATAGTAAAGAACGCTACAAACTCAGTGGGCTATAAGCAGCCTGCCGTTCCTAATTTAGGGCCGATGGTTCCAGAAGTGGTGACGGAACAGCTAGTGCCGTAAGAAAAACACACTCATGTCTCATCTGAGATTCGAGCCCGGGCCAATCTCGGACGAACGATCAAAAGCTAAAGCTTATACCACTCAACTACTGAAGCAATGGTAGTGTATCACCAAGTGACTAAAGTATAGGCATTTGAATAAATTCCGAGAGTTGCCGGCCGAGTTTTCATCCACTTAAAGATTTCAATAAAAAAAAATAATGCAACGTTTTAACACCATACTTCTGCCAAAAAATTACGCGCTTGTACTCTACAGCTTGTCTCTCTGGCTATCCGTTTCTAAGTGAGATATCTCGGCTTTCTGAATAGGATAGAAATAACATAATTAAGATTTTCCTAGGATAGAGTGAAGAGCTTTTTTTTTTTTTTTTTTTGCTAGATGTCGGAAATATATTTTTATTTGTCACAGTATCTGCGTTTCTCGAATTTTTAATGCAAACTTTCGGTTCCCAATTAATACAAAGAGATCATCATTGACCACATATATCTTCTGCAAGGCTAAGTAAAAGCAAAGGATGAGTCAAAACGATCTTCCTTGTTGCAAATATTAATTGTGAAGAAAATAGTAAAACGGCTTTAACCATTCAAATGGCAATTCTAAGATTTTTTTCATCGTACATTATGAAAGTCCAGTAAGATTTCCACGAGTGAACTGCACACTTTCTAACGATAACCAACTTCTTTCTAGATCATTTGCAGTAGATTGTGAATCATTTGTGCAACAACTGATTGTATTCTATACTTCAAGTTATACTATTTTAGTACACACTTACAGGACTTCTACTAGAGCAAATAAAGGTAACAAAATCACTTGCAATTGTGTTTCAGATATATTGGTTCATTTGCATCCTTGATGGTTTGCACATAGCATAATAGTTGAACTTTCCTTATCAAAGTTTGAAAACACACACAAAGTATTAGATTAGCTAACGAACAGAACTAATTCAAACTATTCGTCAGTTATTGATCTTAAACAATGAACGTGAAGCAAATAAATATGTACGTCTGTTAACAAAGATTTCGTTGAGGTAATAAAATATCTAGATACGCCCGTATTAAAATCCCCTAACCTGACAGACGAAATCATCTAACACACTTAGCATGTCTTGTTGCTTGTTCACATTTTCATCTGAGTTCAGGTGATGCCACACGTAGAGGAAACTCGTAAGTTTAGACATGGCGTTCGGTTTGGAAAGTACAACGAGAAATAAGCAAAATTTACATAAAAGGTAGCAAACAAAAAAGGAACGTTAAATACGAATAGGTAATATATGTCACAAGGTTATCAAATGTTTCATGTAGCATTAGAATGTAGGGCTCATCCGTCATGAATCTTCTCAGAAAACAGTCGGCGAAAGTGAAACCTAGAAATAACAGTGAATAATTCTGGAGCCCCACAGGAGATCCAGCGTTTAGGCAACGCCGTATTAAAAAATATTTTCACATAGCTTGTGGATGTAAGATTGACTACGACATTCGGCTATAAAGATGTCCAAATACAACATCTTGAACATACTATTAGTAACCCGAATTTATTGGCGTAAAATAGAAATCAAAGTTTCGCCAAGCTTTAGCACATCAACCAGATGGTTTTTCAAGGAAAACACATCTCTCTCTCTCTCTCTCTCTCTCTGGAATCGCACAGTTGTAGATAGGTTCAAATTTTTTATGTATTTCTCCTCCAGGTGGAGCAAATATTGAATTTTAATTTCTATTGTCTGTGTATAAGACAGACTTGAGAAGTTGTTTTGAGAGTAGAGTCACCGTTACCATTTCCCAGTTTTCTCGTTAAGTGGAGTAATGGTATATTTTAATTCTGTTTTAGAAAGTGGAAAAAGCTTCGTCAAAGTGATCCCTCTAATATCAAAATAACATGGTAAGAACAAACCTTTACCGGAAAAGTTTCCGTTCGTCTGTAGAGTGGACTCCGTTGACTGAGTCTGTCAGAGACGACACAAGATGCCACCACGACCGCTTGCTCGTATGATGCGATAGCGTATCCTAAGATATACAGTATTTTTAGCACATCTTTTGTAAAAAAAGATCGTGCTTATGTTGTCGGTTTGTCCTTCCGTCCGTCTGTACCTACGGTATCTCTGCAACTAATAGTCCGATTTGAAAAATTCTTTTTGCATTCGGAAGCTTGAAATATGCAAATGATGATCATTTAATTCGTTTTTTTTTACGATGTACAATTTCGCCGCTAGAGGGCGTAAATGCAGATGATGTCGAATTCAAAATTACGTTTTATTCCACATATTTACTTCTAAACATCCGATTGAAAAAATTATTTTATCTTTCGATTCCATTTATGTCGAAGAGCATTTTAGCTATAGTTTCTTTTTCAAATTATGCATAGATTTTCTGCTTGGTGGCGTAAAAGTAAATTACATTTTTCCCGATAACTGTTCTTCTAAAACTCCGATTTGAAACATTTTTTTTCAGCGGATACATCTCCTGATGGAAAATCTTTTGCATATAATTTCGAATTTTTGTTAAAGAATACTGTGGCCACTAGGGGGCGTAAGTGTTCATTTTTGGTTCTGATGTATTTGCCATAAAATCTGAGCTTCTAAAGATCGATTGAAAAAATTATTTCGAGGACTGAGGCCACTCACATCAATAAACCTTTTTAGAATATTTTCTTCCTAAAATATTCCACAGTTTCTTCGCCAGGGGCGTAAATATATATCTCATTCTTGTCAATATCTCTACTTCTGGGAATCCGATTTGAAAAATTCCTTTTTTGTTGGATAGTGTTTTTCGTGTGACATGTTTTTCATATAACATAAAAATTTTCAAGTAATTCTTAGACTTTTCGCAAGGCGGCGTAAAGGTAAATTGCGTTTCTCCCTATATCGCTGCTTCTAAATCTCCGATTTGAAAAATTCTTTCTGCACGGGATACAGCTCCTGGTGGGAAATCGTTTACACATAATTTCTAATTTTTGTAAAAAATGGTTTGGCCACCAGATGGCGTAAGTCTTAAATTCTGCTTCTGATATATTTGCAGCAAAACATGAGCTTCTAAAAGTCGTTTGTTGACCAATACTACTCATGTCGACAAACCTTTTACGAACATTTTCTTCTTGAAATAATGCAGGGTTTCTACGCCAAGGAGCGTAGATGTATATCTCATTTTTGTCAATATCTCTACTTCTAAAAGTCCGATTTGAAAAATTCTTTCTTTGTTGGATAGTGTTTCCGATGCGAAATGTTTTTCCTATAAATTCAAAATTTTCAAGTAAATCATAGACTTTCCGCTAGGGCGCACAAAGGAAAATTTCGTTTTCTGCTCCTAAAACTCCAATTTGAAAAATTCTTCTTGTATCGCATTCAAGACCTGATGGAAAATATTTTTCACATAATTTCTAATGTTTGGTAAAGAATGGTTTGGCCACCAGGGGTCATAAGAGTTAATTTCTGCTTTTGATGTATTTGTAGCAAAATCTGGGCTCCTGAAAACTCGACTAAATTTGTTTTTCTTGGACCGATACCGTTCATATGGATAAACCTTTTGAGAATACTTTCTTCCTAATATAATACACGGTTTTCCCACCAGGGGACGTAAAGTCACATCTTATTTCTGTCGATAACTCTGTTTCTAAGAGTTCGTAAGCTCACGATTCCGTTTACAGCAATATCTGAGGGATTAAAGACCCGATTGAAAAACTTCTTTCTTCCGTCAGATACTATTGTTTTCCATATCGGCTCCATTGACTTTGAATAGCTTTGATAAATTTAATTTGCGTAAGAGCGGATTCAAAAGACGTGTTTTATTACACCCGAAAATTCGGTGTCATCTTTCTTGTTAGTTTTATTTTGGTGTTAACCCTTTAACTGAGTGGAACGAACTAACTCGGGGTTAGCAAAATGAGCTAAAATCAGGTCGGAATAACATATTCGCAATCTAAGAAGTGGGCAGAACGCGATTAGAATGAGTGAACCTGCCCATCAGAGAGCGTTGTATTTGCCCTTAGCTTTGTTATTCAAAGGGTCATTTAGAGGGATGATTGGCACTAATCCTTTCTCCTGACTGATTACCAGCTATAATGGCGACGAACCTAAGAAAGGTAAGAGACGTTTGATTACCTTGTTTCCATCTAATGGCACAATGTCCGTGTCAGGGAAACTAGCCCTTCCCCGTCATACTTTGGGTTACGAAACAGAGAATAAAGGGCTAAAAGGGAGAGCTTAACACCAGTGACAGTTTTATGAACGGTATTGCTCAGATGGAGCGGGAGGAGGAATTGTTTTTGTCAGAGCTTTCGTAAAGCCCGGTTATAATGTGAACATTTCTGAGCAGAAAAGTTTGGTAACCATTTGGTTCATTTACATCGCCCGCTTAAAGGGTTAATAAGACCTTTCTTGTTGTTTTTGTTGCAAACGCAAAAAACGTACTTTTTTCTAAAGTTTACGAAGGCAACTTGATAATCTTTGTGGTAAGGTACCTGGAAGTTCGGGTAAGAAATAATGAACGTCGTGGTGTCATTTATCTTCCTTGCAGCCAATCTTCCCTCGTTAACCCAAATTCTTTGTGCCTACGGTAAGGAAGCGGAGTTTAAGCGGATCGCCAATGATTTGTGTTTGAGTTCCAGCTTGTAAATCAACCAAATTGATGTAGTGATTGAGCGCCAGGTACATGCAGCCCATTGATCCGCCATTACCACATGCTCGGGAACTACATACTTCTGAATGGTAAGGGTGAACGTAGCAGAAACCCGTGTGCTTCGTGAGCACGCTTCAATACGAAGTTATTTGTATACCTCTTCTGTGCAAGCGCACGATTATATATGATATTCATCGTTCCTTACCTAGGAGGTAAGGATTTCCTTCTTTACCTACCACAAAGGTTACCACGGTGCGTGCTTAAAAACCGAAAAGTCGTTTTTGCTTCAGAATTAATAATTTTTGGCACCTCCAGCGTACAAAATGTTCCTTTTAAAAGTCATTCAGTTAAGGTGGACGTCAAGTAATTTTGCTTCCTATACTTCCAATGGAAAAACTTTTGTACACATTTCCTTCACAATTAGTGAGTTCCCAATAATGGAAATTTGAACATCGATTAAAATAACTTCATATTATAATTTGGAGTACTTTACATTTTCTAAAACATAACCATATTTATATTAAAAAACAATAACGTTTCCTTTGGTGGTGTTGAAACCAGAAAAAAGATGGCGCGACCTGTACTTTGATGACGTCAGTAGACAAATAAATGTTGGATTGCATAATTATGGTTATGTTTTAGAAAATATTAAGTATTCCAAATTATAAAATGAAGCTATTTTAATCGATGTTCAAATTTTCATCCTTGGGAACGCATTAATTGTGAAGAAAATGTGTACACAAGTTTTTCCATTGGAAGTATAGGAAGCAAAATTACTGGACGTCCTCTTAAGAAAACTAAGTATCCATGTGCTCAATAGAGCTGAGTTCTGGCTCAATTTTCGCAGCTCGAGCCCGTCCGAGCCCGTGGTATAATAGCCCGAACCCATCCGAGCCCGAATTTTTTATTGCAAGATAGAGCCCAGGCCCGAACGAGCCCCAAAACTGGCTAACCTGTTCAACCATTGATAAAAAAGCATTTCCTTCCCCACACTTCCACTCTCTTCTCCTACTGCAATTAACCAATGTATTTCTCAAATAAGGAATGGTTGGAAGGGACCTCTATCTCTTTCTACAGTGTAACTGGACGATTTTCTTCGACCGTTGGTTTCCACCTGAAGTGCTTTGGACGCCGGGCATCCAAAATGACCGGGCGCTGTTGCAATTGTATGTTGCTCAAATAATACTAATATGTATTATCGCGCCATAATGCGCTACAATATGTACTTTGCTAAATAGAATTAGCAGGGAGCTACAGCGTGGAGATAAGGGGTAAATTATCGTCGGCATGCTATCAACTATCCAATATCTGTAGTTCTTGAAAAAGGCTTTTCGTTCTTTGCAGAAACACACTAATGCCCGGCCTATGGCATTTTTTACGCAAGCCCGGAATAAATAGCCATCTCGATTGCCCGCTCCCTAACCAGAACCAGTTGCCGAAGAATTCCATTTACCGATTATAAAGTGCCTCATTTGCTAAATCATATAAAATCACATTTATGTATAAAAAAAATTATCTCGCCCTCCTCCTCTAAGAGCCCGAGCCAGCCCGAGCCCGAACCGCCGTAAATGTTCTACAGCCCGTCTCAGCTCTAGTGCTCAAGGCTACACTATCGCATAAAACCAACAAGTGGAGGTGGCGACATCTAGTGTCGTCTCTGACAGGTTGAAGTAGGAAGAATCATTCTATAAATGAACTAAAGTCTCTTAAAACTGACCTTCAACACCGGTAGTGCACAAGACAGAAATAATTCAAAAATTGACAGAAGGCCTTATTCTGTTAACTTATGAACGATAGTAGCCCATTGTCAGGATTATATTCACTGGATATTTTACTGGCAGTTTTTAATTACTTGCTTTCTTAATTTTGTCTATTTTTAATAAAAAAAATCTTGTACAGCTTGCTTTAAAAGCAAACATTTTCTGAACTTGGAAAACAGATATTTTTGCTAATCGAAAAGGACTGACCCCAGTAATCAAGTTATTAAGCTGTCAGCATTTCGAGCTGACATTTTGACTTAGACACGGTTGAATATTTGCTCCTCAATTCTGCTTTAACGATTTTGCATTGTCCATCGACCAAAATTCGAAATACACACTTCACCGTTCGATAGTTGGGTAGGCAGTCACTCTATCACAAAGAAAGTTGAGATTACGTTTTGCAGTATTACATCACTGTCACGATATACAGTATTTATTTTCTGTGTGAATGTACGGCATTTATTCGCCTATTTCATTTCCTCCCTTTCTGAGCAGTTTTCGGAATGTAAATCGTGAAGCGGGAGATGCGAAGACTTTAGGTTGATGTAAAATAAATATACAGTTCTTCACAAGGAAAAATATGTTTTGTCGTTTTCGAAACTCTCAGCCTATTCGGATTTATCGGTCCCATTTTCTTGCACGGCAAGACTCTGGCCCAGATGAATCGCACATTTTTCTTCCTCCAAACTGATAGTGAAATACTACAAACTAAAAAAAAACAGTTTTTGTTGAAATTAGCTCTCCTCAGTACTACAACACATAAAAACACAATTTCAAGTTTTAAATATCAGTAATTAAAAATGTTTTGACTGCAGTTCTTGTGATCTAGAGACAGATCAAACGAACAACGTTAATCGCAGTACATTTCATTTTAAGGTCTACTATAGTTTCGCTTAGAGTTTCACTGACTTCATCGGGAGCGTAAATACTTATATCACTGTGACATCATCACTTCACTGACCTTCCAGAATTCATTATATTGAAGAACTCTCTTTCTATTTTTCTTGTTTTACAAACAGTTCATTAGATTTCGTTCAGAACTTTTTCATCTTGGAGTAATATGTACACTCCCTTATTGTAGTGCATCATGGGAAGACAGCTTTTCAATCCTCTTATCTCCTATAAATTCCCCAGACGCATGTGATGTTTTATATTGCAAAATTGAATAAGTCAAAAATGTCATAGATTTCCCTTTTGGGGAAAGCAGATATAATGAAGATTCACTCCACACATTATCCCAGTTGGTTTTTTTTTTTTTTTTTTTTTTTTTTTTTTTTTTTTGTAGTATCAATATATAAGACATCTTTTTAAATTATCAATATTTATGACATAGTCTCATCTGAATTGGCCCTTGGTTATATCTGAAATCTGTCAGTGTAGTTTTTTCCCCCGAAGTATCGGATTTTCTCCACTAATTTTAATTTTAATTGCTCATTCCCTCGTTCTCTCTTACATGTACCGTCTGTACATGTTTACTACATCTGTAAGTTCTTAACCATATCATGTATGTTCAATAAAAGTATCTTGGGCTGTTTACTGCCCAAACTATCTTTAAATTACATGCATAAATACCATAATAATATATCAGCTTACCCTTTTTTGGTCAGCTTCTGTTGAACATTTTCTTGCACGTCAAGATTTTGCGTTTCCTGTAGGTTCCAGCTAGGTGTGGTCCTCTCATTTCCCCATTGTCGTAACTTCACACGCGCAAACGAACAAATTAAGTGACACGAAGCAGTTTTGTACTAGCCCGAAGTGCACCATGACTTTAAAAATACCTTACACTCCCTTGAATTATTTTACTAACACATAAATTCAAACTTAGGCAACTCAGGAAACCTATTAAGTATACATGCACTTCACAAAACTATAACATACAACCGAATTCCCGCTCACATCACAAACCTGGTACCAAAAAACACAGACTAATTGGGTTTTATTAAGTTTTTAGAGTGTAGTTACAATTAGTCTGTGTTTTTTGGTACCAAGTTTGCGATGTGAGTAGGAATTTGGTTGTATGTTATAGTTTTGGGAAATGCATGTATGTTTAATAGGTTTCCTGAGTTGCCTAAGTTTGAATTTGTGTTAGTAAAAGAATTCAAGGGAGTGTAAGGTATTTTTAAAGTCATGGTGAACTTCGGGCTATTACAAAACTGCTTCGTGTCACTTAATTTATTCGTTTGCGCGTGTGAAGTTACAACAATGGGGAAATGAGGGGACTACACCCAGCTGGAACCTACAGAAAACCCAGAATCTTGACGTGCAAGAAAATGTTCAACAGAAGCTAACCTAAAAATGGTAAGCTGATATTTATTATCATATCACGTATGTTTAATCATATAATCTCAGCTTAAACATACATGATATGGTAGTCCTGTGGTGCTGTTCCCTGGTGTTTAGGGGGATGGGGGGCCATGACACATATGGCATTTTTTTTATTATCCCTGCAAAATTGGATAGGTCAAAACTATCAGGATTGATAGGTTTCTAGTAATTTTGTTTGCGCTTTTTAGGCTATCCCACTTTTATTATTTTTAAACTTCTGAGCTCACAACCTGAATTTTCTGATCTGGCGCACAAGGCGTTTTTGCTAGCGCCAGACTCTTCAGCCCGCGTATAGTAAATTTAATTATTTAATTTTATTTTTCGGGATTTTGCTAGTTTTTTTTTTTTTTTTGTGGATAGATCCGATAGAATGATTCATTTAAATTTCCTTCTAGTTTGTAACGTCCGACGTCATTCATTCATTCATTTGATGTTCTGACAGTCACCCGATTTTGGTAAGTTGCCTCCACGCGTTTGAAAGAAATGGAGTTAGTCATGTCGTTGATTCTGTTTTATCTACACCGACTTTGCTGAAGCTTTTGAGAAAGTTCATCATGGCATTTTACTCAAGAAGTTAAACTGTCTTGGCTCCAGTGATAATCTGTTGTCTTTGTTTGAGTCCTATCTTTTCAACCGATCCTATAGTCTGTTACTTACGTATAACAACCATGTTTCTATTCCCTATGTTGCCACATCTGTAATACCCCAAGTCTCTAATTTAGGATCAGTTTTGTTCTCCATACAGATTAATGACCTTCCTTTTGTCTTTTGTTCGCTGATGATCTCAAACTTTATCGCAATGTACAGACTCTTAATGACTGTCTTGCGCTCTTCAAACTGACGTCAGTAACCTGCTTCAGTGGTGTACGTTAAACTACCTCCGCCTCAGCATCTCCAAGTGTCACGTCGTATCCTTTTCACGGAAAAGAAACCCAATTCTTTTTTACTACAAAACTGAAGTCTATCCTTTTTGCCGGACAAAAGGTGTCCAGGACTTGGGGGTCACATTTGATTCCAATTTAGGCTTTAAAAGTCATATCAAAAGAATTGTACGTATAGCGTATAGACATCTTGGATTTATCATGGGACACTCGAAGTATGCTTTGAATCTTCAGACACTTATACGAATTTTTGAGACTATGGTAAGATCCTAACTGGAGTATGCGGCGATCATTTGGATCCCTAGCCTCGTTACTCCAGTAAATGAAATCGAAAAAGTTAAAAAAAAATACTTCTACACCCTTTTTACAAATCGACTGGTGTTTATATAGCGGACATTCCAACGGCTGACCTTCTGTCATTCCTCAAGATGACCTGTCTGCAATCGAGAAGGAAGGCTCTCCAACTCAAGTTCCTGTACGGTATCATTAATGGATAGATAGACGATACTCGGATTGTAAAATAACTAAGTTTCCGTGTCCCACGCTTACCGAAAACAAAATATGAACTATTTGCAGTGTCATTTTGCAGGACAGATGCTGGAAAAAATTATCCGTTATGCAAAATGTATAGACTTCACAACTCACTTGAAAAATGTCCGGATCTTTTTAATGTAAGTCATAATTGTTTTCGTAAAGCATGTTTCGCAAGACTGTGAATATATCTTGGGAATGTAAATATCGCTGTAAATACCACTGTAGCAATTCCTGTAGCTAGATGTACCATCTGTAGAGATGTGCTCACAAATAAATAGGTAAGTCGTTTAAAGCGTTGCGCTACATGTGGAATACTTCCAAAGTATCAAACTTGATGGGTTGAATCAGGTTTATCAATACGTTTAACGTTTTCAACCCGATGTTTATTGTTATTTTTGAGGCAATGTTGAGCTATTTACTTCTTCAGCTCACAATTCCATACATAAGTCTTGTGTCCCTTCAAATGGAGTCGTTTGACCTATCAGCAAGATCTCTGTAGTCTTGCTAATCATATAATCTTCAACATTACGTTAGCTTTCACTTTCCTGTCTAAAACATGTGATCCATTTTGGGAATTTTTTATTCCAGTCCATTTTTGTCACATTTTTTCGTGATAAAGGTTTTACGCTTGCACAATAATGTGTTGTTGTTTTTTCCACCGACAGCTTTCAAATCTTTTTGGTGTCAAGACACAGAGCCCCATGCGGCAAAACTATTAACTGTACAAATCAGTTTTAAAGCGTTTTAAGAGAACGCAACATGTAATTTGAGAGAAAACAACAATACCTTTACGAATCAAAATATACGGCATCTTTATCTCTCACCTTCCTCCATCGGTCGAGCAGCTGACGGATTCCAGATATGAAGAATACTTCGTCGTGTGACACGAGGAAGTCGTCAACCCATTTTATACAGCAGACAAACCATGTAGCATCGATCGGAATAAATGATAGTCTGAAGGTGCTATGTACGGACTATACTCCGGGTGCTCCAAAAACTTCCCAGCCAAGCGTCAATAACGTTTCCTTGACCGATTTCGCGACATGCGGCCTATCGTTGTCATGCAGTAATTTCACGGGACGCAGTTCTTTTCCTGTGAATGGACGTTTCCGACAGATTTCCTGGTTCAGTCGCAGCAATTCTTGCTTCTAGCGATCAGCAGTAACAGTTTGACCCTGTTCTAATAGTTCATAATAGAGCACCACACCCTTTATATCCCACCAGATGCACAGCAGAACTTTCTTGGAGTGAATATTACGTTTCGGTGTTGAACTTCTTGCTTAACCGGGGTCTACCCAGTGTTTTGGAGCTTGGAATTGTCGTACTATATCCACTTTTCATCACCCGTAACAATTTTATAGAGGAAAGACTTTCTGTGTTGTTTATTCGACAGATTCAAACACTTCATGACACACTCATCCTTGTTCCTCTGGCTCAGGCCATGTGGCACCCATTTTTCCTTCCTTCTTAATATTTCCCATTGCGCGTAAATGATTGAAACGGTTTATTGAGTCACCCCCACTTGTTCAGCTAGTTCCTTTTGCGTTTGATACGAATCTTCATCCAGCAATGGTTGCAGTTCCTCATGTGCAACCTTCAGCGGGGCTCCGCTACGTTCTCGATCGCTAACATCAAAATCACCTGCTTTAAACCGTTAAACCAAAACTCACACGTGCTTTTCGATACAATATTCTGCCCCAGAACAGAACAGATCAATGCACACGCTTTTGCAGCATATTTTCCTTGATGAAATTCGTAACGAATGCAGTGTCGAATAAATGCAGAATCGCTTGCCAACTTTCACCTACCAATATGCAAGTGCATTTGACTGTTGGGCAAACTTCTGTGTAACATTTTATACTCTGGACCAGTTACGGTCATATGACAACAATGCGGGGGAATATCGGATATGTAAATTAGCGGTATACGTCACTCAAAAAACGCTTTAAAACTTATTTGTACACCTAATAGAAGAAATATTATACTGATAAATAACATTTCAGGGTTTTTACTTAAAGAACCAAGAATAAGATACATGAAGGGGACATAAGTATATAAGATTTACGCAGCAGTTATTTCTTCCGATTATGGCTTCAACATTTGAATTTAGTAATCGTCCTGGGAGGACTTCTTTTGACTGAAGGTTTAACGACCACCATGAGCAATTCAATTGGCTATAATTTGTCGCCCGTCCCTAATGTATGGTCACTGGTTCTAAGAAAGGAAGAGAGCCAGTGCCGTAAGACAAACAAAATATCCATGTCTCACCGGGATTCGAACCCGGACCCTTCTTGAAAGAATGGTCATAAGCCAGTGCTTAGACCACTGCGCTTCCACGGCGGTCTGAGAGGACTTGGACAAGAAGTCCTCGTTCGAACCTACAAAAGTCACTCTGAGAGTTTTGAGGTATGAATATGGTGATCAGATATTGTAACACTGATTTGAAGACAACACATCGTCATGTCTCCGACTCTTAAGATCGTTTGGTGGCGCGTATAAACTCAGACCAAATGAAAGAAATTTCACAGAACGTCGTTATTTTAATAAGTACATCTGGAAATGTGTATCTTAAAATGATACACGTTTAAGAATGTTTGTAATTCGTTAAATTGTAAGCCAAATCAGATCTGTGATGAAGAGAACACACCCATGTTTCATAACGAGCAAGCTGCATAATTCTTGTATTTTTTTGAATAATCAATAGGTCACCTCGGGTGCTCAGTGGTCTAGGCACTAGTTTCTGAACATTCGTGCGACTGGATTCGAGTTCCAGTCCTAGATGAGACCGGATGGTGTGATTGTACTACGGGACTGGCTGACCAAACCCCGCGGAACCAGTGGCCTCACATTAGGCACGGCGACTACACATACCGCTTAGAGGTGCTCACGGTACTTGTTAAACACACACACACACACACACACACAAAGATTGCATTGAAAATTTTCTCATTTAGTAAACGCTTTTGGTGGAACACAGAACTAGCACAATTAAATTTTACTTTCACAATAAGCATGTCAGCAGCTGGATAACATGAAAACTATTTTAAGCACAATTTTTAATACAGACGTAATGAGCTGGTGATAAAGTATAAATGTGAGGGCATTTGTGGCCAAACATCAAAATTCAGGAATAATTTCCGTCCTTAAAGGCATTTGGAGACAGTAAACACAATTCAAGGGCTGCCTCGAGAATTCAGGACCTCATTTCAGTAAAGATATGAATAAATTCGAGGACAATTCGAGTCCCCAAACAGAGCAGATGTTTTGGGGGGCAGTAGACTAAATTCGAGTATTGGTCTGTAGAATTTGGGTCCTACGGTCCATATAGATATGAAAAAAGTATTATACATACCAAACGTTGGCAATGGTGAGCAGAAGGAGGAAACGTCTTCTGCGTAGCAAACCAAGGTTTTGTGAATTTTTATTTGTCTCGCTGGCAACACTAATAATGCAGGCTGTGAGAACAAGCGTGGTGGAATCAAGAATAAGGGGAGAGAGCATGTGCTCTCGCCATTGAAGCCAGCTACGTTGGGTGGACGCCATGTTACATTACCCTCAGTTGCTCATTTTTGCTTTGTAAATTAAGGAAGATTTCAGTTTTTGATTTCGTGTGAGAAGGGCTTTTGCTTATGACTGATTTATGGAATTTTTCATTTGAAGTTCAACTAACATTAAAAGCTGAAGAGAGATCTATTTGCGCATCAAAAACTTGTGATGGAATAGTTAAACATTTCCAGTACGAATTAGAAATTTGTCCAGTTTTTAATAACTCCTGGTCAAAGATCACATTCCCGAAAACGTTTTATTAAAACTTTGTAAAAAGCATTCGTTACTCGCGCACAATAAAATCCGTGCTTTTTTTGTTTTTTTGTTTCTTTTGTTATTTTAAGTTTGTAAATTATCGCATTCCTTATTAGTACATAGTAATCTATCAACGCTAACGGATTTTATTGTGCGCTACAAACGTTTTTCAATTTGCATATGCCGTGTACTCTTCGTTAAAATTTTGTAAATTATTAAAGTTTAGCACGAACTATTGTTTCAAAGGTAACATTTCGTTGCGTTTCTGCCTTCAGAAACATTCACTCGATCACATGAATCAAATCAGGTTTTCTTCTTCACTTTAGAGTTTGTGAACGGCTTCATGCATTACTTTAAACAGCATGTACTTTTCGTGTGACGAGTTAAAGTGATTTTTGTCGTACGCAGCAGTAAAACGTGACTTAGCGGTGCTTTGAAAGGAAAAATAGAAAACAGTGGTGATATTATAGACTACATCCACAAATGTACATGATATTTTTTTCTTTTGGCAAGAAGACTTTAAAAGTGTAAGCCTGCCTATATTGTTAGGTACGTAATTCGATGGGAACGCAGTCAGAAGGGTAACATAAGATGGCTACCGCTTAGAGCGTCGGCTTCAGAGCTTTACGTAGGGCTTGCTTGTTATGCTCCCTCCCCTTATTCTATCCTCCTTGGGTGGAATACGAGGAACAACATTGCTCGATATTATGTCAGGATTTTAATTTTGGTTTGAATGGAAGTGTAGCACTAGAACATTTGCAAACAGCTTTCGGGGATGATTGCTTTTCTCCAAAGAGTGTGTTTCGGAGCTTTAAGGAATCCCAGCGGTACAACTTACTCAGAAACACACCCCGTTTCAGAATACTTCGTTCAATGGTCTCCTTTGAAACCGTAGCTGCTGTGCGCAAAATGGTGGAAGTAGATGCACTAAAATGATAGAGAATATCCTCACGATAAGATCTAACGCACTGTCTACCGTTTTGTACGAAGAACTTAATTTTTAAAATTATTTATCATTGGATGCCACACGTTCGCCTCAAAAAGCAGAACATGTAAGAATCAGAGAGAACCTGGGTAAGTTTAGCGAAGAGGGAGATCGGTCATCGTATTATTTGGAAAAATCATAACGGCTGAATCGAAACTCGTTTCATCTTTCTAAATGTTCATTCTTTCAAATCTGTGGCTCCATGAGGATGTAAGAACGCTAACAAATAGCGTTCAATGAAGAAAGAGAGGCGCGGTGTTCTTGAGGAGCACTAGTCTCGTTGAATCTGAAAAATCAGAAGAGAGTTACCGCTAATGGTACACCAAAAAAAATGACTGCCTGAGGGTGCTATATATTATTAAAGGTTTAATGTTGCATGAGGTTGGCACATCTTAGCACACAACAAAAAAAACGCGGGATATCTTGAAGGAAAATCATCAGATGGAATTCGTTGAGCAAACTCTCCCTTCCTTATTCTTTTGATTTTGCTCTATATGTGGGACTTCTTTAACATAAAAAAAAAAAAAGAAAAAATATGAAGACGACAGAAAACGATATCAAATCTTGTATTACGCATTCTTTAGTGTTCCAAGAAGTAACTCGGTGTATGCTTTTCAGTTGTGAAGAACTCGCGCTGTCTCTGAAGATGAATACCTCTAAAATACTTTAAGTAAACAATGTTATTTCCCTAATCATTTCGCCCCATCTCAAAAGTACACGGTTTCCCGTATTTCTTCAGCTTGTCAACAGCGCGGATGGAAAGCAAGGCAATGTACATGTAAAATTTCAAAACTCCGAGTGAAGTAGATACGAAATGTGAGAAAATGTTCAAACAATTGATCATGCGAGGAAACTACGCTAACAGGAACATCGCAATTATGTATTTTTGAAATTAATACATATATTTTATCGTCAATTTCTGCTGCATTAACAGAGTGAAAAGGTTAAAAAACTAAAGCAACGAGCTTTTTTCCGCTATTCGTAAATTCACAATGTCGATGAACGTTTTCTGGTGATTTAACCAAATGTATTCAGACACCGCCAACTCTTCGTTCACTTAACACCAGATTTTAAGGTATCATTTATGTTTAGTTCTACAAAAATGTGACCCTCTACCGAAATCTAAAGAGAATGAATTTTACAATATGAAAATTTTGGAATTTTGAGTAGTTTTTAGGAATAAAATATCGAGATTTAGTCTTGACGGTGTTATAAAGACTGCGTAGACCCCCCTGAGAATACTGCATTGCACTTAGATGCTTCAGAAGAATTTTGCCTAGGATTCATATATCTCACATATAAATCAATTTTCTAATATCAGAGTCCATCATTTTTCCTTTTCTTTTTCTCCTATCAAAGTAATTATGGGTCATCCTAAAGCATGTAATGTACAGAGGATGGACAGAATAATGTGAACACCATGCTTAGAGACGTGACTTTTAATGCATCTGCGTACAACGCAATACACAAAGATATCCACCACTCTTTGGTTGTAACAGCTTTGTTTAGAACCTCAAGGTAGAGATCTGCACAGGCCTCAATTTGGAAAGCCCGGCCCGTTTCAAATTCTTTAATTAAAGCCCGGCCCGGCCCGGCTCACATATTTCTCCTGTTTCCAAGGCCCGGGCCTGCCCGTAAAATTTCAACAGTTACCAAAACATGAATTCGACACCTGGTGCACTCGGTCATTCGATTCCTGAAGAGTTTTCGTTTTCTTAATTGCTACACGTATTCTATTACAATAAACGTTAATTCAGAATATTTCTGAGACACTAAGTCACGTGACGTCCGGCTTGTATACTCAAAAATATTGCATGAAAAGAAAAATGTCCATGACTTTCCAATTTTCTGGGTTTTCAAATTATCATTCCCTACCACCGGACCCGGAAATATCCTTGGGGATAAGGAAGAGGGAGGGGGTTTAATTCGAAAAGTACGAAATATCCAGATTTATGAGTTCGATCGTTTTACTGGGAGATGATTTTATGGCTTTATAAACTGCGCCTATATCTACTGGCATACCATATCGCTGGAACCCAATATGTTTCTCGTGTGTGTGTGTGTGAGGAGCACATTTGTGCCGCTTAAGATGCGATGTTCCAGACTTTGTGCTATCGTAACTCAAAAAGTTTTTGCATTTAGTGCACTGCACAACGTTTACCAGCCGACTAGTTTCAGAACGGGACAGTAATTTAAAATATTTCCAAATATCGCCTTTCCCCTTTACATTGTCTACAAGCACATATTCTCTGGAAGCGATTTTTTCGCGAAAATCTTTCGCTTTCTTAAACTCCATAATAAATATGGAAGAGTATTTATCAGCAACACTGAACTGAGCACATGCTAAGGGAAAACAACGACAGACTACCCAGCTAATCAGTGTCACAGAAGTTTTGAAAATGGCTACCTGATAGTACAAATGGGGAAAATACGGCACAGATTTATACACAGAAGTAAGTTTCTCCCAGCCCATTTCTCCCTTGCCATTTAAGACAACTTTGAAGCTTTTCACACATCTCGAGAACAAAGTGCCGCAGACCAGAACAATAAAAAAGATCGTCTGCGACAGTCCTGGTCTGCGAGCGGGTGGCTCGGTTTAGAAATGCTGCAGTTAATAGCCTGCCCTGAAGCATGAGAGGAGGTTGGAAGTTAGGGAGAGAGAGAGAGAAAGGACCACATTCACATTGAAAAACTAAGGCAGCTGACCCACTCCAATTGTTTTGTAGGAGGGGAGGATGTCATAAAACGTCTATTTTTTCCATCAGTGGAAATTGTTCAATCTTATCCTGCTGCTGTATGTTGCGAGTTTTCCAAACGAGAAAGGCATCATACAGCGATTGTTTTGCTCATAAAAAAAACCCTGCTCGGCCCGTGTCTGTTTTACATTAAATATTGAAAGCCTGGTCCGTTTTCCCAACTTAGAAATGAGCAAAGGCCTGACCCGGGCCCGTGCAGCCCTCTACCTCAAGGTCCTGTTTAAGTGCATTTAAAGTGTCATATTTCAAAATTTCTTTCAGGGTGACGACAAAATGAGCAACCTAACGGACTTCGAAAGAAGGCTAATTGTTGGTAGTCGGCTAGTTGGTGCCTCCATGGCAACAGTCGCCATGGTAGTGGGGGTATCGACAGCTACTATGTCTAGCGTCATGACAGCATACCCTGTGTTCGTGACAAAACCTCGTCTGCGAAACCCAAGAGTGGCCAGAAATCGACCCTGACTCATAGAGACAGGAGAGCATGAAAGAGAATTGTTACCTGTAATAAGAAGACCACGGCACCAAAAATTAGTGCGGAGCTCAATCTGCATCTCCAGACCCCAGTATCAACGAAAACAGTGCGCAGGGAACTGCAGAAACAACATATTCGTGGCAGAGCTGCTATTGCAAAACCTCTGGTAACCCGGCTGAATGCACAACGGCGAAGGTAGTGCTGCCCGGAGCATACAACGTGGACTGCGGATGCATGGAATTCATCCTGTTCCTATTGGATGCATGGAAGCATGTAATGTGGCCAAATGAATCCACATTCACACTATTCCCCACCGGAGGACGTGTTTACGGGCGGAGAACACCGTCAAAAGCGCACAACCCAGACTGTCTGCTCTCAACAGTGCAGCATGGTGGTGGTTGTGTCATGCTCCGGGCGGTTATATCATGGTTTTCAGCAGGTCGCTCGCTGACCTTGAAAGGACGGATTACTGGCAGGGTGTATGAAACCATTTTGGTCGACAAAGTCAATCCAGTGGCTCAAGCATTGTTTCTTGTAGGGGATGCTATCTACCAAGATGATAACGCCCCAATTCACCGAGCTCGGAATGTCCAATCATGGTTCAAGGAGCATGAAGACGAACTTTCACACCTTTCTTGGCCTCCCCAATCAGCAGACTTAGACATTATCGAGACACTGTAGTCTGTGCTGGAAAACAGAGTAAGATCCCGTTATCCACCTCCTGCATATCTCAAGGACCTAGAGCAGCTTCTTCATGCAGAATGGAGTAATATCCCACTAACCACCATCTAGGATTTGTATGTCTCCATTCCAAGGAGGATTCGGGCAGTGTTGAATGCCAAAGGTGATCCCACACCCTACTAGGTACGCAAAACCTTCTTTTTCTAGGTGCTCACATTATTCTGTCCAACCCCTGTATATTCTAATTTAACTTTCCTTTTCGGTTCTTGCTATCTTATGTTAATCTTGATTCATTCCTTTTAAGCAGTTTCTGATCTTAACTCTACATTTTCTCTCTCGCTGAGTTTTGGTGTGGCAATCTGACGTTAGGTCAAAAGTGAGTGGCGTATGTTAATGAGACTGATAAAAGTGATATTTTACGATTGTATCAGATCTCTCGTTAGAGGTCGGCTAGAGCGTGAGATCGTTGTTATTTTGCTTTGGAGACAGCTCATATTATTTTGATGTTATGCGATTACCGTTTGACTTTATATAATTTGGTATACACTATAATTCGTGCATAAATACTAGTATTAAGAGAAATCCGTCTTGTTGCACGATGATATTTATTCAGCTAAAAAACGAAGTCTATGTTCAGGTCTTACCAACATACAGTATGTTCCCATCATAAAATACAATTTGGAATACGATCATGCAATCTATATTCCATTATCCGCAACGATCGTGACAAAATTAACAAAGGGAAAAAATGGGGTGTGTATGTTATTCCTATGCTCGACACTATATCTGGTGAACTAAATAATCATTGTGTGGGTTCAACCAAAAGAAATTTGGATTTGTGATTTAATGAACACAGATATGATTTGAAAATGAATCACCAAAACACCTCTTTTGCAAGAACTGTAAGTGCTGGAAATTCCATCCCAGACTGGGACAACGCTAAGATCATAAACACACCTAACTGTGTTTATTCCTTGTTATTTACAGAAAGCCTCTATATTTCGGCTTATAATACACGTTGCTGTAATGACTATTATCCTTATGTTTTACCTGAACCCTGGAGCAATCTTATTGGGAAGGACAGCACAATAACTATTGTTTCTGTTGAGTAATTTTCATTGGCTAATTATGCTTTTTTGACTGTCTTGTTATCTGGCATGTGACACTAACATTACCTTTCCCATGATGCATCTGCTCCACGTATTTAAGACCAGTATGTAACCACATGATGGAAATCACATCTGCTGAAGGTGTCACTGTGACACCGAAAGTGCTCATGTGTTTTTTAACCTGTACATAAACTTCGTTTTTTAGCTGAATAAATATCATCGTGCAACAAGACGGATTTCTTTTAATACTACTTTATATAATTTGATTAATTCTTTGCCGTTGAATAGTAAGCTATGCTGAAATAAGTCTTAAATTATTATTGCGGATTTCGTATGACTTGAGAAGTATTCTGTATACTGAGAATCTGCCGCATGTCGATCTCGAAGACCTGGAGGACGGACGCACCAAGTGAATTCTGTTTTATGATGCTGTGCTGACTTGAACCCCTGCCCAACAACAATAAATAATTGAACTCATGAGTAGACTTTACTTTCCTGCCAAAAATACTATTCAGTGTTTAGATAGGTTTGTGTTATAGATTTTAAGCTATCCGGAGCACGACTTAAACTTTATACGTTTCAATAAGAATAGTGTTCACTTTGAGGTATGCTAGTGTTTTGGTATAACATAGACAATTAACAGATGTCTTCAATCAATAACATTAAAAACGTTCACACAATTTCAGAAAACTCCAATCTGTAGTTGATTTGCTTTAACTGAACTTACAGTAAAATCTTAAAGCTCTGTCTCGTAACAGGGTTTACTTATAGAAATACTATGCAACCTGATCAAACCCAACGTGAAGGCGCGAAGATAAGTAGTTCACGATAAATTTGAGCCATTTCTTTTTAGAATTACTTATGTTAAAACAACGTTCTATTTTCTAGCTCACAACGTCGTCACAGTATGATGACCTTCTGACGTATCACACTTTTGAATTAATAACGCAGATTGAAAAACTACATTCTATTTTCCTTTTTTTTCTTCTCCGCCCTCAAGGTCATAATACAATCGGCAAACAACGCTTACAAAAAAGGGCATAATAAATGTATTTGCGAATGAAAATAGTCGTAACGGAATTCTAAAAAGGAACGCCTAAAATTGATAGTGAACTACTTTTCTGCACGCCTTAACGTTCGGTGTGATCAGGTTGCTATCAACAAAGCGGAAAGACACACTCAGATCGGGTAGAAACGCGTAACATTAAATAACTAAAAACCAAATTCAAATTTTAAAAAAATCTATTCGAGGTGCACCAGAAAATGTCTTCAGGTACCTTCATAACAAATTTCGTCGCTCTAGGTCGCCTAATTCTATGTGAAATCCGACCGACAGGCACACACACAGTCTGTTTTATATATATAAGAGATAAATCAAGTCGATTTTTTTTTTTGATTGGAGGTTTAACGACCACCGTGAGCAACTCAATGGGCTATAAGCAGTCGCCCGTCCCTAATTTTGGGTCACTGGTTCCAGGGAAGGGAGAGAGCCAGTGCCGTAAGACAAACACAACATCCATGCCTCACCGGGAGTCGAACCCGGACCCCTCACGGACGAATGATCAGAGGCCAGCGCCTTAGACCACTGCGCCACCGGGGCGGCCAAGTCGATTCCGATAAGACAAAATGAATTAACTGTAGGATTCCGAAAACAAATAACACCGAAGAAATGTTTTCTTGTAACAAGAAAATAATCGCGTTTATTCATTTTTATTTCCCTTCGCGACACTGAATGCATTACTTTCAGTATAAATATTCATGTTTTGAAATATTCTACCACTTACACACAGTCGAGTCACATTATTGTGACCACCTCCTACTTTTGACGTCAACAACGCGTAGCAAATGAAAGAAGGCACGTCGTGTCGTGAGCTGGCTTCTAGGGTATATAAGGTGTGTTGTATGCCTTCTGAAAACATTAGGCCCGCGGGTGGCTTAGTGGGCAACGTTCGTGACTGCCACGGAAAGGACCTCAGGTTCGATCCCAGGCAGGTACGAACGCTCGATCCACTAAATATCCGCCGTGCGTCGGATCGGCACGTTAAGCCGTCGGACCCCGGGTACTGGCCCCCGGTAATAAATAAGGGCGTCTTCCTCCCCCTTTCTACTTCGCTTCCGTGTCCCTTTCGTATCGGGCGCTCTAGCCCAAATCTCCTAGTTTCCTATTTCTAAGGGTTGTTTAAGACCTGTGGTCAGACACTCCCTTCCTAAAATCCGGACAGATGAGCCATAGTGCGTCATGTGAGCACAATGGAAAGAGATAGTGATTTGCCGAACTTTAGAAAAAAGCATGATCATGGGCTACTGCGCCAAGGGTAGAAGCATCTCAGAAACAGCAGACTTCGTGAGCTGTTCGCGAGGTGCTGTGTAGTAAGGGTGTACCAACAATGGACTGCTGGCACACCGAGTACCTCTCGACGTCATAACTGTGGAGCCCCAAAGGCCATCGACCCTATAGGAGAACGTCGGCTCCGTCGACTGTTAAATGACAATCGACGCGCAACAGTGCAGCAATTGAACACTGGGGCACCTAGGTAGGTGTCCCCGATAACAGTAGAACGAACCCTTTTACGCATGAGCCTCCGAAGTCTACGCAGCGTCAAGGCTCCCATGTTAACCCAGCTCCATGGGCAAAGACGCCTCCAGTTCGCATGGGACTACAGTCATTGGACAGTGGAAGAGTGGGAAAAGGCTGCCTTTTCCGACGAAACCAGGTTTCTACTCCACAGAAGTGACGTGAGGTGGCGGATATGGAGTCTAACACACGAGAACTAACACCTGGATAGGCTTGTCGGTCAAGTGCAGGCCGGCGATGGCAGTTTGCATGTCTGGGGAATGTTTTCCTGGTATGAACTCGGACAGCTGGTACCACTGGATGTGTCCTTGAACGCCAATGGCTACCTGACCATATGCATCGCTTCATGTTGGACGCTTACCCTGGTGGTGATGGTGTCTATCAACAGGACAACGAGACCTGCCGCATAGCTAACGGGGTGTGCGACTGGTTCCAGGAACACGACAGCGATGTCTCCGTTCCCTCTTGGCCGGCGAAATAGTACGACTTCAATCCCATAGAGCACTTGTGGGACTATTTGGATCGACAGATTCGACGTGCAGACCCACAACGACGTCATCTCCTGGACCTCCATACTCTGCTGCAGCCCGAATGGGCACGTGTGCCTCGGGCAACCTTCCAGGGTCTCATTGCGTCCATGCCACGCCGCCTCGCCGCCGTCATCCGAGCCAAGGATGGTAATTCCCATTATTAGGTAGGTGGTCATATTATTCTGATACGACTGTGTACCTCGGAGGCATTGCGGGTTCGGTTCCTGACCATCGCAATAAAGCGAATAACACGAATGTTTTAATTTTCTAGTGCATATAAAAGTTACGTTTACACTACACTGTAGTCTTCTAAGTGTGCAATAGCATTATGTCTAAAAATGCGCATAGACTAATTAAAAAATACTTCATTGTTAAAAAATTCTAATCATCATCTGAGCCTGCGAGTCGTAATTATTTTGCTGATGAAGAGTCTCTTGCCTCGATGTTAATGGCTGCTGACTGATCAGGTTGCTGAAGGTTGGAGGGGCTGTGGCAATTTCTTAAAATGAGACAACAATGAAGTTTTCCGCATCGATTGACTCTTCTTTCCTCGAAAGATTTCTCCGTAGCATGCGATGCTGTTTTATGGCATTTTACCCCCAACAGAACTTTCATAATTGGAATTAAAAACTCTGCCGCTGCTTACTTTATGTAATACTAGCTTTACAACCCAGCTTTACCCGGGATTTAGGCTTATTAATTTCATATTCCCTCATATGTCACTGAAAAAATCGGGGGAAAAATTGATACTTGCAAGAAAGAAAAAAGCTGAATTCACAAATTCGGTCATTACAAATTATTTATTCATAGTGTGATTATTTCAGCACTTGGCCGTACACAACAATCTGTAGAATCAAACGGACCAAAAGCGTTACGAATTATTTAACACGCGCCCTGGAGACACAGCATTAGAACTGAACAAAATTAGTTTACAATTTGTTATCGACGATCAAATGCATCACGTGCTTTCAGTTTCAGATATCTTTGAGGGGCGAATCTCTGGGATAAAAAAGTTAAAAACGTATCTTTGCGAGTATTTTATGAAACTGGCTGAAATTGTAATGAACACCATAAATCGTTAATAGGAACAGGACCTCCAAATTTCACCTGAATCGGTAAATAAATTTTAAATTAGCCGTCAAAATGTTATTAACCGTTTCTGAGTATATATTTCTGTTTACCGATGAATTAAAAATTCCATGCCTGTTTTAAAAAGTTTTGACCGGATTCCGGTGAAATTTTGAGGGACTCCTCTTATTACCAATTAATGGTGATAAAAATTTCAGCCCGTTTCGTTAAGATTTCGCAAAGTTCGCTTTTGCATTTTTTTATGCACAGTTCTCAAAGAATAGAAACACCTGTGGATATGCTGCAGCGATGAATGCAGTCATGTGCTTTCAGATAACGATGACGTAGCAAATGACGCTGACTTTATTGATTAGCTTATTAATTAATTCATAACTCGCGAACGGAACAATGTAGAGTTCTTAAAATAGTTGCGTTGACCTAGAAATTTCAGTATTAATAAGCTATGCAAATTTCACGATACCACAGTTCGGCGTTCAAGCGTTTTTGCTACTTCAGACAAACAGACGTTTTGTGTTTTATATATAAGATTCTTTAACTATACTTTTAACTAACTATTCTAAATTCTTCTTTGTCATTTCAACAATGTTCACAGCATCTAGCTTTGCTCAACGCAGGGTTACCGCAAACCTTCAATTTGTAAAAAACGCAATATCTGCGAAGAGCAATAAAACGAGGTATACCTGTATTTGTATACGGTGACCACGTGGCTATCATGAAGAGACCCCAATTGCTTACCGTTTTTGACTGAGGGATTCAACATCAATCTCTGGTAGCTCAGTAAATACAGGCACAGGTATTTCCTCACAGTGCTCAACTGGTCGTCTGGCAGATGGGATATCTGGGAATTGTAAGTGTTGTTTGTTTTTCTTATTGAAACCTTTTACATTGACAAGGCAGAAGTAGCAGTTATCCAAATGGTTTGTAGATTCTCTCCAAACCATTGGCACACCAAACTTCAGCTTAGCATTCTTTCCTTTAAACCATGATTGCATAGTTTCAACACAGGTTTTACACACTTTGTGAGGAGCCCAATTTTTGTCTTGGTCTCCAAGTCGTACTTTAAAGTAGGCAAGATAAACCTTCTTGACAAAGGTATTGATGTTGCGCCTTTGATCCTGCAAAGTGAATCTGCCACAGATGTAGCAGAAGATATCTGGGTCATTACTGCATTTACTTCTTTTGGATGTTGTAACCATTGTTAGATCACAACCTGCAGAAGCAAAATATTAAATAAATATGGATATCTACATAAAATGATATTATAAACACACTATCCTAAAACTACAACACCATATTTTAACACTAAAGCAGTCACTCACTCGCAACAACTTGTAATCATAAGTGACAAAGAGTTATTAAATAGTAACATTGTACTAGTGATCCGATTTATTGGCGTAGGAAATAAACACATGAGCGTTTCCAAGATTTCGCACATCAACCAGATGGCTTTTTGAAGGAAGTTAGACAGAAACTGCAAACTGAAAAATAGAACGCTTAACAATTTGGACGCAGGAACTTGACAATAAATAAATGCGCCGTTACATTCATTAAAGATACGAGGCATCACGTTGGTTGCACGCGGGATCCTGGTAAAGAAAAGGCGTTACTTGAAGAATTGGTTCCAAATTCGTGGCAACTCGAGTGAGACGCAATCATTGCAAGTATCGCTGTTGATAATGATCTCCAGGGTTTCCCGAATTGCTGTACATTTAGGGGTAGAGTAGCTAGCTAATTTTTTTATATCACCCCACATAGGAGTAGCTGACTTGAATTTGACTTCTCTGGATAGTGCCGTGGTTACTTTAACGTATTTTGTGCCCCTTTTATGTTCGTTGACTCTGATTCCAAACGAACGCTTGGTCATTCCAATGTAGTAACGTTTAGAGCCGTTCGGATACTGTAGGGGGATCGCATAAACGCCTGCTTCGCAGGAGAGAGGTGGTTTTTCCCTATTTCTCTTTAGTATAGTATGTAAAGATGCAGAGGACCTTATGCCGACGCCGTAGTTCATCTTCTTGAGGGCGTTTTTGAGTTTGTAAGACACACTTGGTATGTAGGTAATTGAGCCTAAATAACGTAGCTGCGGCACAGGAAGACTGAAATGTTTGGCTCTGGCTTTTTGGATAAAGCTACGTATCTGATTCAATGAATATCCTGCATCAGTGGCTAACTTGATGACGCTTTCAATTTCGTGTTGTCTAGAATGGGTATCAGAAGAAACGGCGAAGGCTCTTTGAATTCGAGAACGGAAGATAGCTGTTTTGTATTCTGCGGGACAGAAAGAGCTGCGGAGCATCAGGTTGGGGACGGACGTGGGTTTATAGTAGACTTGTGTACCGAGGCCAGAGCCAAACATTCCAGTCTTGCTGTGCCGCAGCTACGTTATTTAGGCTCAATTCCCTACATACCAAGTGTGTCCTACAAACTCAAAAACGCCCTCAAGAAGATGAACTACGGCGTCGGCATAAGGTCCCCTACATCTTTACATACTATACTAAAGAGAAATAGTGAAAAACCACCTCTCTCCTGCAAAGCAGGCGTTTATGCGATCCCCCTACAGTATCCGAACGGCTCTAAACGTTACTACATCTGAATGACCAAGCGTTCGTTTGGAATCAGAGTCAACGAGCATAAAAGAGACACAAAATACGGTAAAGTAACCACGGCACTATCCAGAGAAGTCAAATTCAAGTCAGCTACTCCTATGTGGGATGATAAAAAGAAATTAGCTAGCTACTCTACCATTAAATCTACAGCAATTCGGGAAACCTTGGGGATCATTACCAACAGCGATACTTGCAATGATTGTGTCTCGCTCGAGTTGCCACGAATTTGGAACCAACTCTTCAAGTAACGCCTTTTCTATACCAGAATCCCGCGTGCAACCAACGTGATGCCTCGTATCATTTGCGAATGTAACGTCGCATCTATTTATTGTCAAGTTCCCGCGTTCAAATTGTTAAACGTTCTATTTTTCAGTTTGCAGTTTCTGTCTAACTTCCTTGAAAAAGCCATCTGGTTGATGTGCGAAAGCTTGGAAACGCTTATATGTTTATTTCCTACGCCAATAAATCGGATCACTAGTACAGTGTTACTATTTAATACTTATTTGGTGTACTGTTCCTCGTTATAAATTTTGACAAAGTGTTAATTTCGGGAAAAATCAATGAAAATGGAATATGCCGATAGCATAAAAATGAGATGTGATAGAGCAAATCTGAGATCAGATTTGGAATCAGCACCCTGAAATTAGCCTAAAACAGCAGCAAAAGTGCAGGTCAGAATTTTTTTTTTAATAACCAGTTTTATTTTTATTGTTCCTACTGCTATATGTCACCCACCTCTACAATCTTTAGCAGTTCCAACTTGTAATCCATCATGTGCCAGCTTTTGAGAGTAACTACTCAAAAGTTGTCCTAAGCAGAAGCTTCAGTTCTTTGCAGAGGTCGGAATGAAAAGTAGGTTCTTACCTTTTACCTTCACTGTGCTGTGTGAGACGCCTCGAATCTGAATTCTCCAATCACATTAGACAGAAGGACGTCATGATACTAAATTAGCAACTGTAACGTATATCTTAAATTTAACCTGCCTTTTAATGCTCGTTAAAGGTTTTTCTGACTTAACGACACATTATTTCTCCCGACGGGATTCTAAAGTTGGCATCACTCGCAGTGAGTCAATGTTCAATGTAATGATATGTTATGTATAATTTTGGAGAGCTAGGTGAACGATAAGAGAGAACGGAGAATGACAGGAGAGCTATTTGTTACATGTAGAGACTTTTTGTAGACGATAAGAGCAGAGTTGATATGTTCATACCGGGTGCGCCATATAAAAGAGGCCTCGTGGCCAGACGTTGTTAGGCGGGTTAAACTTGTTTGGCGAGTTTCCAGTTAAAACCACTTTGTTCCACTTCTAACTGGTTTTTGCGTGTACAGCTGCAAAGGAATTCTCCGGAGTGATTAGTCACAGCTAGAGCAGTGTAGGTACGTGGTCATAAGTGTAAGTGAAGAGAGAACAAAGGCGACAGAAATGGTTTTAAGTACGGAACAGCGGATTTCTATTGTGGAACAGTATTTCAGAAATAACTCATACAAGGTTTCAAATGAGTTCTTTACAGAAAAATGTCCACATTGTGCACCACTGGCGTAATCAGTGGTACAGAATTTAGGAAATTTCGTGAAACCGGCACGGTGTGCAACAGGAAAAGAAACAAACCCAAGACAATTCGTACTGAAGACAATATCAAGGATGTGTGCACAATGATGTTACAAAGCTCTCGGAAGTCGATCCGCCGATTATATATCGTCTGCAACGGGAATATCTGCCACGTCAAGCCAACGCATACTTAAAGTGGATTTGCATTATCGGCTGTACGAAGTTATGGCGCTGCAAGAACTTAAAACTCCTGATTTTGTAAAACGGATCCAATATTGTAAGTCGTTTCAGGAGACCATTGTCAATGGTGAAATGGACCTATTACTTTATTACATTACAGATGAAGCATGGCTTCATCTGCCCGGGTATGCAATGCGCAAAACAGCAGGATTTGGTCCGACATAATCCCAGATGGACAATGGAGACTCCTCTGTACGGCCATAAGATTGGCGTTTGGTGTGCTGTTTCCGCGAAGAGGATAGTCGACCCATTATTTCAGCAATTGTTGTAAACGCAGGTAAATTACTCCTATTTTCTGTCATTTCAACTATTCTTTATCATGTACAGTTACGTAAAACTTAATAGCAACTCTGAAAATTTCTGATGTTTTTGGTTTTTCAGTGTTGCTACAAAAGTAAATATGCAGATAATACTCACAATATACTATATATATAATGTTAAAGCACATTTCATGCAGAAGCCAAATCAGTTTACACAATAAGAATATCTTTAACAGAACTCAAGTTTTAAACAGAAATGTGCTGCGAAACAGAAATCATAGCAAAGTAACATGTTCAAATTCAAATAAAATTACATATCTAATATTTCGTTGGGTGACCTTTTGATTTAACAACAGCTTCACACCTGTTGGGCATGGGGTCAACCAACTTACGCAACATATTGGATGAAATACAGTTGTGACAAACGCCAGTAATTGCGTTAATCAGTTTCACTTTCTTTGTGGGGTGACGCTCGTGCACTTTTCTTTCTAGAATTCGACACAAATTCTCAATCGGGTTCAAGTCTGGCGAATTACCAGGCCAAGGAAGAGGCATAACATTGCCTAAAGACGTCACACGAGCTTTAATGATTTTTGCTCGGTGGCATGGGGCCCAATCGTATTGGAGGATACTTTTGTACACCTGTGCATTAACAGTGCTCTCACACACATGGATTCTGCCCATTCCAGCAGCAGCTAAACATCCCCAAATCACGACACTGCATGGATACTTTCTTGTATTAAGTGTACAAGAGGGATGCAACACCTCGTTATCTCGTCGAAACACTCGGCACCCCGCGTCGTTAACGTCGATGTTCAATTTTATCTCATCACTAAATAACACTTGACGCCACCTATCAGTGTTCCACTCCTTATGTTTCTTTGCCCATTCTAAACGTTTCTTGCATTGTACATTGGTTAGCAATGGCTTCTTTACCGCCCTATGAGACGTCAGACCCATAGAACGTAACCTGTTCCTCACTGTTCGAATACAAATAACAGTACCACAGCTCTCCCGCAATTCTTTGGCAAGAACTGTTGACGAGACGAACATGTTTCGCAGACATAGCCGTTTTAACGTTTCTAGGAGTTGTTTTCATTTTTCGGCAACATTTCCCCAGCCTGCCATTCTGATTCCACCCATATCACGGATCTTCGCCAGCTGCCGTCCAAATGTACTCTTGTGCACCCCAGTTATCCAGGCAATTTCTGCATTGCTTTTGCCGAATTCACTTAAAGTCCCCATTTGCGAAGCTTTTCGTGGTGAAATATCACCTAATCTTTCCATAACTGCAACACAGTCTGCACAGAATAAACGAAATGCACTCTAAACTTCAGATTTTCACTGCAGTCCACAGGAGTAATGAATACACACTCACGAATGCAAACGAACTACCTACGCGCACTGGGAAAACGTCTGAAATAACTCCAGATCATATGTAGAGGAATTTAGGAAGGGAGTGTCTGTCCCCCAGGTCTTAAACAACCCTTAGAAACAGGAAGCTAGGAGATTTGGGCTAGAGTGCCCGATAGGAAAGTGACACGGAAGCGAAGTAGAAAGGGGAAGAAGACGCCCTTATTTATTACCCGGGGTCCGATGGCTTAACGTGCCCATCCGACGCACGGCAGATATTTAGTGGATCGAGCGTTCGTACCATCCCGTAATCAAACCTGAAGTCCTTTCCGTGGCAGTCACGAACGTTGCCCACTATGCCACCCGTGGCCCATGGAATGACTCCACGCACATCGCCTGCTTTTTATATCGCCTATACGCGGTCGTACAAGCAAGCTCCGTCGGCTTGTAGCAACGATGATGACATTTCACATAACGAAGTGTGCTTCCTTCGCAGCATATTTCTGGTCGCAACTTGAGTTTTGTTAAAGATATTCCCATTCTGTAATTTGAGTTGGCTTCAGCATGAAATGTGCTTTAAAATGGTACATATATTGTGGGCATTATCTGAATATTTACTTTTGCGGCAACACTGAAAACCCAAAAACGTCAGAAATTTTCAGAGTTGCTATTAATTTCTCCGTATGTGTATGGTAACAATGCCTGACTGTTGTCGTTCAGATCAGATCATATGTAGAGGATTTTAGGAAGGAAGTGTTTGACCCCAGGTCTTAAACAACCCTTAGAAATAGGAAACTATGAGATTTGGGCTAGAGTGCCCGATAGGAAAGTGACACGGAAGCGAATTAGAAAGGGGAAGGAAGACGCTCTTCTGTTGTCGTTCATTATACGCGGGCTTCTTTTATATGGCACACCCTACCTATTTGTTATAAAGAAGCATCATTTGAGTTAAAGATTTGTTGAACGGAATTTAGGTAAGGTATTGATATTGTGTAAAGTGTGCATGTTGACATCCGCCTGTACAGAGGTAAAGTGAATTACATTCAATATTGTGCTACTTTATTAAGACAATATGAAAAATAAAAAGCCATACCAAAAATGTTAGTATTACTTCTGACTTATTGACTCTAGGCCGTTTAATCAAAATGCACTATCTGATCAAAAGTATCTGGACACTTCTCTATCTACAAACTTCCTATCCTTTACCAACTTCCGGTAATAGGAAAGTAGTTAATAACAATTTGGTTCACACTTTGAACAATTATAGTTACAAGAACCGGATCTTGAAAAGCGTGTGTCTTATTGTCACTGATTCCTGACACTTTTTACCTTCAATTCCGAACATTTTGGGTTTGACCTGATTCACTGACGAAACATAGTTTCATTTGGACAGGTATGTCGATTCCCAAAACTCCCGCATCTGAGCTACAGATAATCCACGTGAATTACACGAAACCCATCCTGCAAAACTCCCTGTTTGTTGCGCTGTGTCCCGAACCAGAAAAATAAATTGGACCCATTTTCTTCAAAACCTTAGTAAATACTCGGCGTCATATGTGAGCATTTTCAGACAATTTGTGGACAAATAAACCGAAGTCGATTTGACACCTGGGTGCTTCCAACAGGATGGAGCGACATGCCACACGTCCCTTGTGAGCATGAGTGAAATTTCTTCTTTTTTCGGTGACATGTAACGTACCAGGAGATGTGACGTATCTGCCAGAAGGACGCACACGACATAAAGGCAGATAGGAATCAGAATAAAACGTCCGCGTAGCTCAATTGGTAGAGCAACTTATTCCGGAATGAGGGGACCCGGGTTCGAATCGTGGCGCGGACAAAAATGACGGAGAAATTTACTTCGTTATAGATCGAGTGATCTCTAAAGGTCTGTGGCCACCTCGTTCACCCGATTTGGGTCCTCCCAATGTTTTCTTATGGAGATATGTAACCCTTTAAGCGGCTGATGTGCTATGCTTGAACTAAAGGTTGCCCGAACTTTTGCTCTCTTCATACAGAAATGTTCACATGGTGACGGTGTTTTACGAAAACTACGTTAAAATAATTTATATTTACCCCCTCTCATCTCAGGAGCCGCGAAAGTAAACATGTCATAAGTAATAAACTCCCCCTTCTAGTTCCACATTCCCTCTTCCATGACCGAAAACTTGATGGGGAAGGGCTAGTCTCCCTGAAACGAACTTCATGCAAATGAGTAAGAAAAAAAGTTACTCAAATGTCTTCTCTCTCCTTCCTTAAATTCCTCTCCACTACTATAGTGCTGTATCAGTTAATTTGTTAGAATGAATTGGTGTCAATCATACGCCTGAATTACCTGTCTGAATAACAAATCTAAGGGCGAAAGCATCTTTTTTTTTTTTTTTTTTTTTTTTTTTGATGCTCTAGTCTTCAAAGTAACTCGTACAACGTACGAGCAGCTTTGGTACCACTAAACATACCATGAATGAAATCGTTCCAGTTGCGTTAGGCCCACTTCTTAGACAGCGAATATACTCGCTGGAGTTAAGGTCAGCCCATTTTTTAACCCCGAGTTAACTCGTTCCGGCCGGTTAAAGGGTTAAAGTGTCCTGCGTAAAGCCTTACACGTTAGAAGACTCAGAAAGCAACATCAGCGAAGCAATAAGTACTGTTGATGAGGACATGCTGTGGAGAAATTTCGATAATACGCAGCGTCGCGTTCAAGTGTGTTTCGATGTCGGTGAAGGACGTTTGCAGCATTTATTGTAAATGGTGCCACATTTCTCATGAACTAAGGTACGTTTTAAATCACATGTAATGTTTCTAAGTACAGTGTGTTGCAAAAGACGACTGATTTTTTTTTTTTTGGGGGGGGGGGGTGGAACTACCTAGTAAAAAAGCCTGTATTTGTAAGGTTATTTCATTTGGTCCAAGGGCTTTCACTCATTCTTCGTAAAATTTGAATTTTGAAGTCGTTGATGACTTTGTTTACATGATAAAATGTTTCCTTGGAGGTGGTGAGATTCGCAACCACATCTTCCTACTCCGGAGCAACTGTTCTACCAATTAAACTATGCCGATAGGCTTATAGCTGCTTCATTGTCGATCTGACACATGCTTCACGTCAGTAGTAGGCCATCAACGTCACGTCACGCACTACGTTACATCATCCTCCAACCTGAGAAAGACGGGGGCACGAAGTCTCAGGTTTCGGGTCAGCCGACTGTGATGATGTGGAAATCGTGAGAGAGAAAAAAAGAAATGGAAAACATGCCAATAGTGCACAGGAATATGGGAACTGCTGAATTATAAAAAAAAATAAATGTGGGAAAACTCAGAAATGGGCAAGTGAAAGGCAAGGAGGGGAGAAGGACGGCCAACTTAGTGACCAGTTCACAAGATCAGGACGATCCCATGAATTCTCAAAACTTTGATCGTGGAATTCTTTGAGAGAGCAAAGCAATAGCGAGGGAGAGGTCACCTGGCTTACGTAACCGGGAGGGCTTAGGACGCGGAGAGTGAAAGATGCCCAGCAAAGGGGGCAGATTGCGTCCTTGTGATTGGCTGAGCTCTCTCTGGGGCTCACAAAAGTTTGGGAGGACTCGGGAAGTTAGGTTTTTGGCGGGCACTCTTCTTGCATAGCTTCCACAGGAGTAAGACGTCAGGTGACCGCGTGGGGTGATTATTTTGACGTAGGAACGGCGCTCGACTGAGGTCGAGTTAGCTAGGAGTAGATTTAGACTAACTGCAGTTAGTCAAAAATATCTATATTTTTTTTTTCAAGGGATAAGGCTGCGGTCTAGACCCATCAACCAGAGATCTGAAAATCTCACATCTAGTTTTAGAAGTGCTGCATAATTGTCTGCATGAGTTACAAAGTTATTATAGCTGACATGTGTGCTATACACTGAGCGGCCACTTTATTATGACCACCAGACAGTTTTAAGCAAATGAGCTATGGCTGCACTCTGTTGCCGCCAGAGGGCGGGGCTAGTATAGAAAAGGAAAGCTTAGTGTTTGCGTCAGTAGTAGAAGTGATTTTGGGGTGACGAGATGGGTAAAAAATCCGATTTGACGGACTTTCAACGTGGGATGATTGTAGGAGCTCGGAGCCATGGAGCGAGTATCACCGAAACCGCCGCATTCGTGAAATGTTCCAGAGCAGCTGTTGTTAAAGTGTTTAAAGACTGGACTGTCAGCCAATAAACTGGGTCTCTATGTGCAACGTCTGGTCGTCATCGACTAGTGACTGCTCGGGTGAACGGAGAGTGTCTAGACTGGTAACAGACAACAGAAAGGCAACAGTGCAGAAAATTACAGACCATCTTAATCAAGGATCCCCTCAAATGATCTCTGCACGCATTGTTCGCCATACACTGCATCGGATGGGATATGGCAGCCGAAGGACTGTTCGAACACCTTTGATGTCTGCAGTTAACAAGAGAAAACGTCTCCAGTTCGCACAGAAGCACACGAATTGGACAATCGATAATTGGAAACAAATTATGTTATCCAATTAATCACGTTTTCAGTTGCACCATGCTGATGGCCGAGTGAGAATTTGGCGGAAACAGCAGGAAAGTATGGACCCCAAATGCATTGCTACAACTCTTCAAGCTGATGGAGGCAACGTTATGGTTTGGGAAATGTTTTCCTGGCATGCTTTGGCCCCTTTAATTCGTGTTGATCAACGTCTGATTGGCACATCATATCTAAACATCGTTGCGGACCAAGTGCATCCTGTCATGTGGATAGGGTTATCCCAATGGCGATGGCTACTTTCAACAAGATAATGCGACCAACCATAGTGCTTGTATTGTACAGGATTGGTTTCAGGAACATGCCGGTGAGTTCACTTTTCTTAGGTGGCCCCCACAATCTCCAGATCTCAACCCCATTGAGAATTTGTGGGATGAAGTTGAACGAGCCATCAGACAGCTGGATCTACAACCCTGTAATCTCACACTCCTCGAAAGTTCTATTCATCAAGCATGGTCTCAGATTCCACAAACCACCTATCAACATCTCGTGGAGTCCATGCCACGAAGAATCGACGCAGTATTAAAGGCTAAAGGTGGCCCAACGAAGTACTGAGGGGGTGATCATAATAAAGTGGCCACTCAGTGTATATTTTTGTGTTTGCTGTATGAACTGAAGCAAGGACTTATCACCACTGAACTCTCGTGAAGCGTGTCTTCCGCATTCGCCTATTCTTGATTGGCCTATTCTTCGTACGTCGAAAGTTAATGGGTTCCGCCATTTTAGGCGAGGGAAGAATTCTTGATTCGCCTATTCTGGTCTGGCCTACAACTTTCACCTGCTAGAGGGAAGGGATTCACCTGGAGAAAACTTCTTGATTCGCCTACGTCGAAAGTTAATGGGGCGAGAAAATGCTATTACATTATTTCGCTTAAGCTTTGACGGAGTGATTTAAAAAAAGATACATCTTTAACACCATATATCTATATGTTCAGCTCAAGTTCTGTCTGTCAATTATCGATGTTCAAATGCCAGCGTGTAAAACCAGCTTTAATCCTACCCTAAGTGGTTAATAAATCTTGTTATTATTTGTTAAATATCTTCAGCTCATTTTCGACCCCAGCTTGGATAGCCTTCACTACGCCTCTCGCGAATAACGTGGATCTGGATAAGGCGTCTAGACTTTACCCTCAATCTTTCTTTTTTTTTTTTTTTTTGATTGGAGGTTTAACAACCACCGTGAGCAACTCAATGGGCTATAAGCAGTTGCCTGTCCCTAATTTAGGGTCACTGGTTCTAGGGAAGGGAGAGAGCCAGTGCCGTAAGACAAACACAACATCCATGCCTCATCGGGATTCGAACCCGGACCCCGTTCGGACGAATGATCAGAGGCCATCGCTTAGACCACTGCGCCACCGGGGCGGCTTACCCTCAATCTAGACTGATGGCAGCGAAAAAGTAACTGCACCTTGATGGTAAAAGTATCGCAGTGAAATAAATTAAATATCATTCGCCATGCAATAGCTCTCACTGTCCCACACCAAGTAAACCAAGGCCGCCCCGGTGGCGCAGTGGTCTAAGCGATGGCCTCTGATCATTCGTCCGTAAATGGGTCCGGGTTCGAATCCCGGTGAGGCATGGATGTTGTGTTTGTCTTACGGCACTGGCTCTCTCCCTTCCCTGGAACCAGTGACCCAAAATTAGGGACGGGCGACTGCTTATAGCCCATTGAGTTGCTCACGGTGGTCGTTAAACCTCCATTCAAAAAAAAAAATAAGAAATAAATAAACCAAGAACAACGTTTTTGACACCGACATCCATGTTCGGAAACCATCTCGCTATAGAAGAATTAATTTTTAGTAATTACGTGCGTGGTGTTGAAGAAACATTACACAATTTTTTTAAACCTCACGGCCAAGATATTCATCCTCGTGCAGGAGGATGAATCCCTTGGCGGCGCCATCGCGTTTAGGTATCTCCCTTGCGTCATGGATCACGATTTTACATAATAATGAAATATTAAACTACATATAATTTATCTAAAGATGCGCCATAACATAGCAAATCGTTCAATGCGTTCTCGTTGCAGACATTAGGTCTCGTCAGGATCTCGATGGATTCTCTCACAGCATTTTTTTCTTTTTTTTGACGTAGTAGGACTACGTCTAATTCCGCGGATAGTATGGTGCGACTTATGGCTGACCGCCTGTGACAAAAAAGTAAGTCACAATTGATATCTTTATAGCGTTAAAAATATGTACCACACATTAATCGTGCTAGCATATTCGTAAACAGCATGGAATCCAATTCGCGTACGGCGCAATTTATCCGACGCACGAAGCTATGCCTCGCTCCCTGTGCGCGGGGGAGATGGCGCAATATATCTGGAGGATGCCGCCGCGATTGACTCAGTCTATCTCGGTAACCGTGAGCGCAACACAACTGTGCGTGCTATCGTTTTAAAGCTCTCGACGAGATCTATTCAAATACAAGAAGAACATTCGCAGTGGTTTCAACTGAACATTTTAAAAATTGTTTCCTTGTGAACCGGTGAACACTTTTGAAAAAGTCCCTGTTTGTCTGGACAACCGTGAGTGCAAAACGACTATGCGTGCTATCGTTTTAAATCTCTCGGCGAGATCTATTCAAATATATAAAGAACATATCGCAGTGGTTTAAACTAAAATATTTGAAAATTGTTTTCGTGTGAACGTGTTAACATTTTCGACAATGCCGCGGAATTCGCAAAATGAACGCAAGCAAAAGTGGAGAAAATCAAAAGGAGAGGCAAGAGCAAGTGATGAGGAATGTATGAAGCACAAGAAGACAGTGCACCACGTTGGGTAATTTGTGTGTCGATCTGCTTTGTGTTCGTAATGTATCCAGCATTATTTGTAAAAATTATGTAGGCTGCTTTTCATATCATAGACCTGTGTTGGCTATAACGAATCAAATAAACGCTTTGAAACCATACGCGACTAGCTCATTTCAACTCCCTGATA
The DNA here is from genome assembly GCA_039090855.1 of Macrothele yani. Taxonomy (NCBI): domain Eukaryota; kingdom Metazoa; phylum Arthropoda; class Arachnida; order Araneae; family Macrothelidae; genus Macrothele; species Macrothele yani. Next base: position 102,212,072 of record CM077013.1, on the reverse strand, counting down.
CGCAAGTCGTAGTCCTATTCCAAACTGACGGCTCAATCAGAACTGAGCCTACCTGTATTCTTTTGGGTGGCATTTTGCCTCTTGCCAAATAGGTATGGTTGCATTGAATAAGACCTCTCTAGAAGTCGGTTTTTCATCTTTTATGTTCCTGCCATGCTCCTTATTCTGGTTCTTATTGATTGCTTGGCTGCTCCTACATAAATGTTTACTGTTCCATCCTCACAATGCAGGAGAATGGCATATATCCCAGCGCAGTCTGCCTTGTTGTTTTTCTTTCTATTTGTTAAAATTGCACCAACAAGTTTGAGAGACCTTATTCCAACCTCCAACCCAATATTTTTTTACACCAATAAATTTTCCCTTGCTCCGTAAAACACCAACCAACCACCAATAAAATTTCCCTTGCGCCATAAAACACCAACCAACCACCAATAAATTTTATAACAGACAGAAACTTCTAGTTTTCCGAAATGTATCATTAAATGTTGTGTTTTTGCTTTTGAACTACATTTGTTTCATTTAACTCAAAAGTAATATGTAGGCTCGTCACTGAAATGAAATTATTTCCAAATACTATCTCATCCCAGTAACAAGAAAAGGGAGACGACTTTCGTTATGAAAAAGGACTTGCACTCAAATCTGAGGTAAAGAAGATGATCTCTGCTATTCCTGCGGTAATAATGAATTTTATTACTAGGCTTTGTGTCACTTAAACTACACTGCCGGACAATTGCTAAGGACGGACGACAATAGCAACGATAACAACCATAAAATGGAAGGCAGGAAAATGTGGAAATTAGCATAAGTGCGGGATACAGTAAGACGCGTTGTGCGTATGCAAATTTTGGATTGCGGAAATTGTTCGTGACGTCATAGCGCTGATAAGAGATATAAAGGATTTGACGCGTATTGACCGTTGTTGTTCAAACGCAAAGTTGAAAGCGAAAGAATCAATTGACGAACTTGCAATTTTCAGTATGTCTTCCCGACGTCACCTAGATGATTTTACGCGTGGCCGTATTATTGGCAAGATTGAAGAAGGGCGAAAAATAACAGATGTTGCCAGGGAGTTCGACGTCAGCCACAGTGTTGTTTCAAGGCTTTGGAAATCATTTCAAACATATGGAAAGTGTAGCAATCGTCACAGGGGAGGTCGTGTTCGCAGTACGACACCTGCAGAAGATCGGTACATAGTGCTATCAACAAAAAGACACCGGCACAGCACAGCTAGTGAGGTAGCAAATCAGTTTATGGCTGCTACTGGCAAGCGGATCTCCCGAAAAACTGTCGCCAGACGTTTGCATGAAGGAGGACTATACGCCCGCCGTCCTGTTGTATGCATCCCATTGTCCATACGTCACCGTACCGCCCGTTTGCAATGGTGCCATCAACATCGCAATTAGACTGATAACGACTGGTCTGCTGTCCTCTTCTCAGATGATAGGAGATACAGTCTATCGTCTGATTGTCGACGACAACTGATCTGGCGTGATAGTGGTACTGCATATTGTCCAGCAAACATACAGGAAGGGGAACGATATCTGACATGTAGTGTCATGGTATGGGCTGGCATCAAGATCGGTGGCCGTACGTCCATCTATGTGCTTCCAACTGGGACTATGACTGGCCAACGATACATTAATGATGTTCTGCTCCCTCATGTTTGCATGTTCCGTGGTGCTGTCGGTGATAGATTCATTTTCATGGACGACAACGCAACATGTCATCGAACAGTCGCTGTCCAGGAGTGTCTTGAGAGCGAGGATATTCAACGCCTCGTATGGCCAGCACGTTCTCCAGATCTGAATCCCATTGAAAATGTGTGGGATGCTTTGGGGAGGAGTCTTGCTGGTCGCCAATGCCCTCCAATAAACAAGGACACTCTCATCCGTGCACTGACAGAGGAATGGGATAAATTACCCAAACAGCTGCTTGATCATGTTGTGCAAAGCATGACACGACGTGTGGAATCTTGCATCGCCCTCCATGGTGGCCATATCCCGTATTGAAATCTTACGCCGGAACGCCTGCTGACGGTAATTGCATTTTTTCACGTTTACGTATTCTGCACAAAATGGCCTGTTTGTCCCTTGAACACGTTCCAAAGCCTTCTGGATTTCAGAGCACAATAAATTATCTTTCTTGTAATGTCCTGGCATTCTGACATTATTTTATTTCACTTGGCATCCAACCACACTTACTTTTTTATGCGCTATATAGCTGTTTATGATCCGTCCTTAGCAATTGTCCAGCAGTGTATTTTTAACGACGCAAACAGTTTTCAGGACCAATACAAAATGAAATAATGCAAGCGAATATTAAGGCTTTCAATGAACCGAGAATTATCAGCTGTACGTTGTAACGTACCAGGAGATGTGACGTACCTGCCAGAAGGACGCAGGCAACATAAAGGCAGATAGGAATCAGAATAAAATGTCCGCGTAGCTCAATTGGTAGAGCAACTTATTCCGGAATGAGGGGATCCGGGTTCGAATCCTGGCGCGGATAAAAATGACGGAGAAATTTACTTCGTTATAACGTGTGCAAAGAGAAACGAGCACATCGGTGAGCAACATATTAAAAGGCTCTGATTCAATCGATATAGACATTATAGAATGTGACATTCTTTGTGGAGGAAAGGAAAAACCATGATCGAACAAAAATATTGATTATGTGTCAATCACGCATTTTTTATGCATCGATAATACGATATGTGGGCGGTTAATGGAGTTGCAGCATGACAAGACCACAAAGCGTCAACTAAATGTTTACCGTCGAAAGTAAAATAGTAAGATAGAAAAAAAAACTAACTGCAAAAGGGAAGAAAACGTGTTGAAAGAGAAGTATGGAGGGTAATGAACTTAAAAGACAAGCGCAAAATACTTTACATCGATTGAACACAGTCGACAAAGCAAACTACCCACGATTGAAAGAATCTGATGGAGGAAATGGAAATGTATAGCAAACAAAAGACCAGAAGGTGGCCGACAGAAAAAACACTGGCCATTTAGATGATACATGGTAATCCGTGGATCATTGGAAACACGAAGGTTGCATTGCGAGAGAAAACGCTGTGACTGAAATTTGTATAACACGAATCATATGTATAATACATATACATAAATATAATAAACGGTTGAATTATTAATGGGGAGTTTATAAGATAGGTCACCAACAACAAAATGTTCATAATATTCCCATGCCAGAAGCTTATTATATAGGTTAATAGATTTTAACCCGTCATATGACTGTCACAGTACGTTATTTCCATGCTCATCAACAGAAGATTTCCATAGCGAAAATCCTCCAAATATGTGGCGTCAGTGAATAAACAAAGACATCGCTCTTTCCACGTTTTAGCAACACACAACAACCGAAAAACCGTGTAAGGCTAACGCGTTCGGATGGATATCGAGAGATCCGGGATTCGTTTCCCCGGCGGTGACCGAATAACAATTTTTCGGTTGCTGAAACGTGCAAAGAGCGATGTCTTCGTTTACTTAGAAGATTCCAATGCTCATCAACAGGATGGGGCAGTTTTATCTTGCCCTTTCGGCAGCAGCTGTTAAATTTGCCATCAGATAGCCACTCAGCAGAAACGTTTCTTGACATACAGAACTGGCAGAGAATGTTTCGTGGGCCACAGCTATGTTCAACAACTTGAGCTTCATCAAATTGACTGCCTCTTCTCGAATAACTTGACCAAAATATTTTTATTCAATTGCCTCCCGCTAGAGATGATTTGCTTGTGAGTGAGCATTTGCAGCTCGTCGAGCCTAAAGTTCTTCTTGCTGTCGGCGTTTAGCATGCCCCAAAAGCATCAGTAATGTGTCTGGCTTGTGTTTCTTCACAAGTTTCATTTCGTCTGCGATTAGCTCTACCTTCGTTCAAGATATGCAAAGTATTCGAAGATTGGTTTGCACGCCATCGCCGTTGTCGTTCTCTATTTAAAGGACGTTTTCTTTCAGTTTTATCTTTTTTCAACTTGTACTACAAATTATTAGGAGATTAGTTGGTTTGCACGCCATCACCGTTGTAGTTCTTTATTTAAGCGACGTTTTGTTTCAGCTTTATCTTCTTCCATCTTGTACTGTAAAGAAAAAATTCCATGAAAACAATAATTTTTCAAATTTCTATCACAGTGAATCAAAACTGAGCCTGCAGTTACTTTCTTACAAATTTACTTGTTCCTTTTTATGAAACAAAATAATGCTGATTCTTTTTAATGAAATTACTCTGCAATTTTGCTCCTTTTTATGAAATTACTCTGCAATTTTACTCCTTTTTACGAAATTACTCTGCAATTTTATTCCCGTTTGTTGTGTCACCGTTTGTGGATCTTTGGAAATTCATTGGTCAGTCTATTCCACACACCGCTTACGTCACGCTGTGTTTTGTTTTGTATATATACTTGTGGGTTTCTCGCCCTTGCGTCATATGTAATTACATCTAAAGACGAATTGATAGCCAATTCGAAAGATCTGTGTTTTTAATTTGTAAAGATTTTATCGTGCATAAGACGGCCTTTTTGTCTAATGGATTAGATTTAGCACGATTTCAAAATCATTATTTTATTTCATTATTTTAATTTAATTCCTTTTTATTAAATTACTCTACAATGCGAGAAAAATGAAATAAAACACGAAATAACACCTACGTAACAGAACAAACGTCGCAGACAGTTGTCCCAGCACGTCCGTGTTGCCTCAGATGAAGTCGTTTATCTTACACTGCTGGACAATTGCTAAGGACGGATCATAAACGGCTATATAGCGCATAAAAAAATAAGTGTGGTTGGATGCCAAGTGAAATAAAATAATGTCAGAATGCCAGGACATTACAAGAAAGATAATTTATTGTGCTCTGAAATCCAGAAGGCTTTGGAACGTGTTCAAGGGACAAACAGGCCATTTTGTGCAGAATACGTAAACGTGAAAAAAATGCAATTACCGTCCGCAGGCGTTCCGGCGTAAGATGTCAATACGGGATATGGCCACCATGGAGGCCGATGCAAGATTCCACACGTCGTGTCATGCTTTGCACAACATTATCAAGCAGCTGTTGGGGTAATTTATCCCATTCCTCTGTCACTGCACGGATGAGGGTGTCCTTGTTTATTGGAGGGCATTGGCGACCAGCAAGACTTCTCCCCAAAGCATCCCACACATTTTCAATGGGATTCAGATCTGGAGAACGTGCTGGCCATACGAGGCGTTGAATATCCTCGCTCTCAAGACACTCCTGGACAGCGACTGTTCGATGACATGTTGCGTTGTCGTCCATGAAAATGAATCTATCACTGACAGCACCACAGAACATGCGAACATGAGGTAGCAGAACATTAATAATGTATCGTTGGCCAGTCATAGTCCCAGTTGGAAGCACATAGAGGGACGTACGGCCATTGATCATGATGCCAGCCCATACCATGACACTACATCTCGGATATCGGTCCCTTTCCTGTATGTTTGCTGGACAATATGCAGTACCACTATCACGCCAGATCAGTTGTCGTCGACAATCAGACGATAGACTGTATCTACTCTCATCTGAGAAGAGGACAGCAGACCAGTCGTTATCAGTCTAATTGCGATGTTGATGGCACCATTGCAAACGGGCGGTACGGTGACGTATGGACAATGGGATGCACACAACAGGACGGCGGGCGTATAGTCCTCCTTCATGCAAACGTCTGGCGACAGTTTTTCGGGAGATCCGCTTGCCAGTAGCAGCCATAAACTGATTTGCTACCTCACTATAGCTGTGCTGTGCCGGTGTCTTTTTGTTGATAGCACTATGTACCGATCTTCTGCAGGTGTCGTACTGCGAACACGACCTCCCCGTGACGTTTCCTACACTCTCCATTTGTTTGAAATGATTTCCAAAGCCTTGAAACAACACTGTGGCTGACGTCGAACTCCCTGGCAACATCTGTTATTTTTCGCCCTTCTTCAATCTTGCCAATAATACGGCCACGCGTAAAATCATCTAGGTGATGTTGGGAAGACATACTGAAAATTGCAAGTTCGTCAATTGATTCTTTCCCTTTCAACTTTGCGTTTGAACAACAAAGGTCAATACGCGTCAAATCCTATATATCTCTTATCAGAGCTATGACGTCACGAACAAGTTCGGCAACCCAAAATTTGCATACGCACAACACGTCTTACTGTATCCCGCACTTATGCTAATTTCCACATTTTCCTGCCTTCCATTTTATGGTTGCTATCGTTGCTATTGTCATCCGTCCTTAGCAATTGTCCGGCAGTGTACTAACTTTATTTTGTTTTCCGGTATATCTCCTTGATTTTACGTATCGTGCAATAGTGGTCAGCTTAGTTCCGATTTCCGCCACCGGATAAACGCAGATGGCGCTATATGTTCTGAATGACGTCAGAGCAAGACGTAGCCCATTATATAGGTTTAATACAAAGGTTAGACAAAATAAAGTAAAAAAAAAAAAAAATTATAGGGGTTAATGTTATTTGTGCAGGCTACGTTGAAAACTACAATATCTTTCGTGCAGCTTTTTTTTTACATATTCTTCAGGTAGTAAGGTGGCTTCAGAAGAGGTTTGTACCAGTGGTAGATGAAATGGGTGACCTGTCTGACTTCCAATGAGGACAAATCGTACGAGCCTGTTTAGCAGGAGCTTCTATAGCCATAACAGCCAAATTGTTTGGTATTTCAAGAACAACAGCCTCCACGGTCATGACTCCGTACGCAAAGCATGGCAACACTCCATCGGCGAAAAAGATTCGTGGAGAAACCAAGATTTAATGAGACGGTCCGTCAAACACTAACAATCATTGTGTCCAAACAACATACCCGATCGTGTCACATTATTGTGACCATCAGCTAATATCCAGAGTAACCGCCGTGTGCAGCGCGGACAGCAGCTAGATGTGATGGGAGTGACCTAATAAGGTGCTGGAAGGTATTCACAGGTATGTGGAGCCATGCTGACTGCAGTGCATCTGACAGCTGCTGGAGGATCCATAGAGCGAACAACACGATCGAGATGATCCCACAGATGCTCAATTGGGTTTAAGTCTGGAGAATTAGGGGGCCAGGGGAAGTATTTTGAAGTCTTCATCGTACTCTTTCAACCACTCTCGGGCATTTCTAGCTGTGTGAGACGTCGCACTGTCATGCAAGAATATCCCGTCGCCCCAGGGAAGACAATCAGTATTTATTAGTGTACTAGGTCTGCAAGGATGGGTTCATAACAAATTCGATCCATAGTGCCTTCCACAGGTATGAGTGGACCCAGGAACTGCCAAAAAATATTCCTTAGACCATAACACTGCCCCCACCAGCTTGTGTTTTTCCAGCAATGGTTGAAGAGTGTTTGTTTTCCGATGTTTCTCGCCTTATACGCCAACGTCCATCCGTTCGGTGAAGCAGAAAACGTGACTCATCGGAGAAGGCAATCCTTTGTCAATCAGCGGAGGTCTAATTCTGATACTGCCGTGCAAATGTAAGCCTTTCCTGTCCAATGCACCTTCCCTAGCATAGGTGCAGTGACCATCCGTCTGCATCGGAGCCCTATACGCAGTAAGGTTCGCTGAACTGTCGTTTTAGACACACTTTCGGTTTCCTCCTGTTTCATTCGGGCAGTGAGTTGCTACACTGTAGCGTGTCGATCGGCCCTCACTCACCTTCGAAACCGACGTTCACCTCTCACATCAATGGCACGTGGTGTTCCGTAGTTTTTCGCTTCGCTTATTCGCAATGGTGCCATTTCTCCAATCACGATACACTTTCACTACAGCAGCACGCGAAGAGTTCAAAAACTGCGCTGTTTTAGAAATTCCGCGACCCTTGGCCTGAATGCCGATAATTATCCTTTTTTGCAAATCTGATAAACCCCTCCTTTTATACATGACAGCAACGAGTGATTTGTTTTCAGATTTCCTACGTTGCACCTTATATACCCTGCAAGCCAGCTCACGACACGTGCCTTCTTTCATTGGTTACGCGCTGTTGACGGCAAAAAATAGGAGAAGGTCACATAATGTGACCCTACTGTGTATTTAGCAGGTGATCACAATGTTTTGGCTCTTTAGTGTAGCTGCAATTTTAGAAGAAATTAGTTGACTGATTGATTGGCTAATGTTCTTGAATAGCTGAGCTGCACATAAATTGCCCTTTGTAAAAAAATTGCCATAGATAAGAATCAGCATGACTTACATTTTTCTACTGTTTTATTCCTTCACTCAATGAGAGGTAAAATCCACTGATATATCGTAGATATCAGATCTTTACACAGAATGCGATGTAATGATAGCAATAGCTGGTAACATGCAGTATAACTCAACAAGCTTTGCATCAGCGTTTCACAATCTGAACATTTAACATTTACTCGTAACTTTGCAACTCTACGTACATAGATCTCGTCAATGCTACAATTGGCTATCTTTGTTGTTGTTACGTTCCATCGTGTCGTGCTTGAATCTTGGTGACTGTATAAACAAAAGCTCTCATTCCGATCTGTTCTCAGCAAGATCTCGCAAGTCTTTTATGGTCATTCCACAAGCGTCTTTGTTCCCATCAAATCATCTTGTTCTTTGTCTTCCCCTTCTTCTGCTTCTTCCAAGCTTGCTAAGCATGAAGATTTTTTCAAACCCATTATTGGCACGCATCACATTTCCAAAATATGTGAGTTTTTAGGTACAGATCATTGTCTCAAGGAAGCAGCTGGGTTTGATTTGGTCAAGTACTGATTGATTAATTCTTCTTGCAATGCATGGAATTCTGAGTAGCCGTCTCTGAGTCAATAATTCAAAAGCGTCTATCTTCTTACTCTCACTCTTCCTCAATGCACAGCTTTCACAACCATGCATTACCACAGGAAAAATCATTGCTTTAACAATTCTAATCTTTATTGTTATTGAAATGTCTTTATCATTCATAGTCTTCCCTACATTTGCCATTGCCTTTCTCCTTAGGGATAATATCGTCTTTATTTCTCCAGCACACGGCTCCTCGTTACCTATTCTGGAGCCAAGAGAATAAAATTGTCTGCGACCTCCAATTCCGTCGCGTCGTTTATAAAATCTGTAAGGTTGGAAGTTGGCATGATCTTTATCATCTTAATATTTAACATTAAATCTGATTTTGCACTTCTAAACCTATGGGGTAAAGAGACCACCATAGAGCTCATGAATCATCTTCTGTTTCGCGCACCAGCGCAGTCGACACAACTTTAAGCGTTTCGTAACCACTATCGGCAATGGAGACACACACGCCTAACCTTGCTCCACTGTCTTCTCATTCACAAGGCAGACCGGAGCCATGTATCTCCCGATGGCCAGTATGGAAGGAACAACTCAACATAGATAATTTGCATCGCATTACCCTTGCATATTTAAGTAATTTTTTTTAATGTAAAAGATGCTAGTACGTTTCGCCTCCTGCTCGATTCACTCATGATTTTGTATACTGAGCAAGAATTAGTTTCATGATTAAATTACAATGATGCTATTGAGGAATTTAATCCATCAGTAACAACTGGGTGAGAGACATTTGTCTCTATAGGACGTAACGATGAAGAAACCTAAATCTACCTTTGTCAGTTTGGGTTACAGAGGTTCCCAAAGTTTTTGAGACCGCGCCGCCCTTCACATTTCACATTTTCCGTGAGACGTGACACCCTGTACCCAAAATTTGAAAACAATTGCCCAAATTCGAGTTCGTGGTATTTTTTAAAAGAAAATAGTCATTTACATCCCTAGCTTGTATTCAGGCTGATTACATACTGATTACACGCTGAGGACGTTCTTCGTTATTAGCAGCGTTCGGTTAAACCGAAATCCAAGTACTGTAACGTACCAGGAGATGTGACATACCTGCCAGAAGGACGCACACGACATAAAGGCAGATAGGAATCAGAATAAAACGTCCGCGTAGCTCAATTGGTAGAGTGACTTATTCCGGAATAAGCGGACTCGGGTTCGAGCCCCGGCGCGGATAAAAATGACGGAGAAATTTACTTCGTTATAATGACCCCCGAACTATCCGGATGACCCGACCGTTCAAAATCTCGCATTGGTGTGATGTTATTTCCACACCGCGAGATAGGAAAAATCAGAGAATTCCTTCTCCAGCGCTTCAAAAAAAAAAAAAAATAAACAAAAAAATAAGAGGGAGATGATGTAACGTACCAGGAGATGTGACGTATCTGCCGGAAGGATGCACACGACATAAAGGCAGATAGGAATCAGAATAAAACGTCCGCGTAGCTTAATTGGTAGAGTGACTTATTCCGGAATGAGGGGATCCGGGTTCGAATCCTGGCGTGGACAGAAATGACCGAGAAATTTACTTCGTTATAGTACGTGTTATCATAATTTCTGGACTTGTTCCTTCTCGCTTGTTAAGAACTATTGCGCTTGTAACTTCTTCTGCACCAGGTTTGTTATTTAAAAACTTCTCCATTATCGTAAACCAACACACACTCACATGGAAATAGCTACGTTCACAGTTATTAAAACACAGCAGCTCAGTTCTAACGAATGTTTATACACTATCTACCAACAAGTAATTGGACACCCCTGCAACCGACGATATCTGCGGTCCTGATACACGTCACGGCCGCCGCCGTTAAATACCGTGTGGGAAACAACAACGCAGCATGCAAGTTGCCACGCAGTTCGGAGCTCCCTGATTTCGAGAAAGGTGTAATCGTCGGGTATCACAGAAATGGCCGATCCATACGTGACATATCCAGCGAATTGAAGTACCCAAAATCGACAGTGGCCTACGTGATTGGCAAGTGGAAGATGAGAGGTGACTGTCGGAATTTGCCCCGACCCGGCAGACCCACAAAACTGGGAGTTAGAGACCGACGGGTGCTGGCCAAAGAAATTCGGATGAACCGCACCAAATCGATGGGCCACATCCGCGAAGAGTTTCAACAGGCATCCGGGAGTGTTCTTTCGATGAATACCATCCGTAAGGAAGCCCATATGCTCCGTTATCATGGACGTGCTGCTCCCCACAAACCTTTGATCACTAAGCCCAATAGCGCTGCTCGGCTAACGTGGTGCAAACAACGTCCACAGTGGATCGTTGAACAGTGGAAACAGGTTCTCTGGAGCGACGAATCAAGGTTCACCTTGTACCGTTCGGATGGCAGGGTCTGGGTTTGGCGTCTGCCTGGAGAACGCCTCCTGCCAGAATTTATTGTGCCAACTCTGAAGTTCGGCGGCGGTGGAATTATGCTATGGGGGTGTTTCTCCTGGTATGGCACGGGACCCTTGGTCGCAATTCCTTGTAGACTCAACACCGAGACCTACTGCACCATTTTGGATGACCATGCGCTTCCTACGTTGTGGCAAATTTTACGGGGTGGACCTATGTTACTTTCAGGATGACAATGCCACCTGTCATGCTGCGAGATCCACCCTGGCTCGGTATGGTGACAATGGGGTTAATCGAATGGGCTGGCCTGCGCAGAGCTCGGACCTTAACCTTATCGAGCACCTCTGGGACCAGTTGGAGTGTCGACTTAAGGGGTGCCCCCACCGTCCGAAATCGGTGAAGGAACTGACCTGTTTTCTCCAAGCCGAGTACAAGAAAATAGCTCTAACCGTCGTAAAACGCCTGGTTGAGAGTATGCCCCGGAGGGTCGCAGCTGTAATAGCCGCTCGTGGAGGCTCCACCAACTATTGAAGGTGAATAAACTTCGTTTTCCTTTGCTATCACAGGTGTCCAATTACTTGTTGGTAGATAGTGTACAAGCTACGTATGTACAGGATGAACACTGCGTAGTAAACAAATGGCCCAACAATGCGGCGGCAGAACGTTATCGCTTGACCTTGCCTGGCGCAGTCCATTTTCAGACTGCAGGGGCAGCGAGATCAGTACGACGTCACGCCAAGCTTTCAAAGAGCATTACAGTCCAGAACTCAGATGTGCGCTTTCACAACAACAAAAAATGATGTGTTTTCTTTTTTCTTTAACATTCTTTCTTTCAATTCATCTTTAAAACATGTACATGTCTTGAAAATTTGCATGTTGCGTTTCACTATAAATTATAAGTTATAATTTTTCCTTATCTTCGTGACGCCCCGGACCAAGGCCGGTGACGCCCTGAGGCGTCGCGACGCACAGATTGGAAACCTGTGGGTTATCTCATTACCGGTAAAAGATAAAGATCATGAAAGTTACCTATAACTTTGTATATGCTTGGTCGTCACTACAGCAAACTTTGGTAAATTTGGTTTATTTGCGGGTTTAATGACCACTATCAGCAACTGCAGTGTGCTAAACAAGTTTAACACAGGTAGTGACCATAGATTGGTGAGATGTAAGATGCACCTCAACACTAAACTTGAACGTGGCAAGCTCATAAGACAAACAAAATGTATTGACATAACCAACCTTAAAAACACCATAATACGTTCAAGTTGGAACTGAAGAACAGGTTCTCTGCTTTGGAAGGCCTAACATCGGAAGAAGTGGACATCTCTGAACTTAATAGAAAAGTAACAAAAGCTCTTATGGAAACAGCAACAAAATTAGCTGGGTCTAAGAACAAGTTGCATGTAAATAAATTATCAGGAAAAACGAAAATGTTGATGCAAAAAAGAAGAGAGATGAGGACAACTAAGGAAGATGTGACTTCCAAAGTGGAATATATAGAGCTATGCAAGACAGTACGAAAAAGTATCACTGAAGACGTAAGAAAATTCAACTGTGAACTAGTGAGGAAAGCAATTGAAAACAACCAAAGCCTAAAGATAGCAAAGGGACATCTCAGTAAGGGAAGAAAACAGATTATGGCACTGAGAAAAGAAGATGGTTCTGTTACAAGAAATAGAGGCGAAATTTTGACAAGAGTGAAAGATTTCTACTCCAAATTATATGAAAGGGATGATACATGCACTCCAGACATCATGAAAGATACCAGTACCAGAATTCCTCCAGTCCTTCCAGCAGAAGTTGCACATGCAATCAAGAACATGAAGCGGGGAAAAGCTCCAGGAGAAGATGGAATTACTGTAGACATCATACAAGAAGCAAGTGGAGAAATCGAAACAGTACTCGCCCAAATTTTCACTCGATGCCTTAATGAAGGAAAGATTCCTGAGGATTGGAACACCGCTACAATGATCCTGCTACGTAAGAAAGGTGACATTGAGGATCTCGGAAACTACAGACCTATCAGCCTCCTATCAGTAGTTTATAAAATCTTCACTAAAGTTCTTTCACACCGCTTGAAGGTAACACTGGACATGGCTCAACCGAGAGAACAAGCTGGATTCAGGAGTGGCTACAGCACAATAGATCATATCCATGTGCTGAGAGAACTAATTGAAAGAGCGAGGGAATATGAACTTCCATTGTGCATGGCTTTTATCGATTATGAAAAAGCCTTTGATTCGGTGAAACCATCAGCAGTTACAATGGCTCTGAAAACCTGCGGTATTGAAGATGCATACATTAATATTATTAATAACATCTATGAAAATGCAAGTGCAAAGATTAGGCTGCTTGAAAATACAACACACATAAAAATTGGAAAAGGAGTGAGACAAGGTGACACCATATCTCCGAAGCTCTTTAATGCCACATTGGAGGGTGTTTTTCAGTCACTGAGCTGGGAAAACAAGGGGATAAAGATTAATGGAGATTATCTAACCCACCTTCGTTTTGCTGATGACGTAGTCATTTTTGCAACTAGCCCATCAGAGCTGCAGAGTATGATCCAGGAACTTGCTGACAAGAGTAAAGAAGTGGGATTAAAAATGAACTTTCAGAAGACAAAAGTGATGTTCAATGCTTTTACAAGAAATGAAGATTTATCGATTGATGGAGAAAAGCTGGAGATAACAGATACGTACGTTTATCTTGGACAGCAGATATCAAGTGAGGGTCACATTGATGAAGAAATTAATCGGCGTACAAAACTTGCCTGGAGAGCTTTTGGAAGAAACAGCATAATTTTCAAGAGCAATATGCCATTATGTCTTAAAAGAAAAGTGTTTGATCAATGCATCCTTCCAGTGCTTACGTATGGTGCAGAGACGTGGACCTTAACTAAAAGAGACATACAAAGGCTGCAGACAACTCAAAGAAGCATGGAGAGGTGCATACTTGGTGTAACCAGGAGAGATAAGAAGAGGAACTCGTGGATCCGAAAAATGACAAGAGTGGAAGACATTTATGATCAGAGTTAAATCCCTGAAATGGCAATGGGCTGGACATACTGCCAGAAGGACAGATCATCGATGGACAGCCGAAATTTTAGATTGGATTCCAAGGGACAGGAAAAGACCCAGAAGAAGACCACATGGGAGATGGGTGGATGAAATTCGAAAGTATGCAGGGGTGACATGGAGGAGACTGGCACAAGACAGACCGTTGTGGAGGAAACTTGGGGAGACCTTCGTCCAGCAGTGGATTGATAATGGTTGACAATGATGATGATGATGATCAGCAACTCAATAAGCAGGGGCGGAATTCCGGCTAGGCGCACTGGGCGCGCGCTTAGGGCCTCGCTGTTTGAGTGGCCCCAAAAACATATAATTGGATTTTCAGTTTTGGTTTTCACGGACCGAAGCAAATCGATCCTTAAAGTAACTACTATGTATTGTCAATTGATATTTTACTTTCTCATCTTAATAATACTATATTTTTTCTTGCTGTTGCTGATATTCCGAATTTTCGAGTTCTTATCGATGTACTTATTTTGAAAGGAACGGTTAAAATGATTTTGAGTTCATTTTAGTGGTTGGTAAAGAAGGTATTCACGCTTCCCACACTTTTCATTGTTTAAGGCGTATTCTTAACTGGCATGCTGTGCTATAAATTGCTTTCATGGTATTTCCAGCCAAGGGAACACATATGTGTTGGAACCTTCACACCTTCTTCCTGAGTTGCGATGAGGAGTACTTGTAAAAACTTTCCTGATTATCGGGCGTGTTTGCTGTTAATAGTTTCTTTCCTTCGTGGTAGGATAATCAATGAAGAAAGAAATATTCTTCACAGGATAACTCTTCTTAGGACAATCAAGTTCTTTCTCGGCCCTAATCCCTCTAAACCATCTTAAACCAAACTAGTTATTAATATTTAGGCTGAAAAAACAAAGAAATTTGAGAATATCACATTATCTTATTTAATAGTGTTAAAAGTAATTTATATTGTATTGCAACAACATTTTCTTGACTTAATACTGATAATTATCAAGTATTCTCACCTTTTCTATTCCTTAACTCGACTTAAAACTAGCTTTTGAAAAAGCAATAAAAAGTTTCAATGATACTCTTACTCAAAAACCCGCAGTTCCTACTTTTCCATTTTCAAACCGGATCTTTTGCATTTAATTTGTATGCTTCAGCTTCTGATAGCTGAAGTGCAGGTATAAATGGGATGCGGGTATTTAAAGTGCCAAACCTAGCATCAGTTGATTCCCTATTACCCTTAAAATTCTGTTTATGATAACTGCAGTGCATGAAGTATATGGGATATTAAAAGTGCCAAACTTTATATCCATTGATTTCCTATTTACCGCAAAAATAATTTTTGAAATATCTCTGAAATCAAAAAGTTTGATGTGCACGGACAGACAAAAATATTACACTAACACTGTTTCTTACAGAACGTTATAATAATAGGAAGCGATGGCGTTTTAAAAAGTAAAAAAGTGTAAAAACCTTTTTCTTGACCCCCCCCCCCATTTTTTTTTTTTTTTTTTGTTAATCTGACGGATGAACATTTATGAAGGGATAAGAAGGAGGAGGGGCCCCTCAACCTTTTAGCGCCTAGCGCCCCAATAGATCTAAAGTCTCCTCTGTCAATAAGCTGTAACCCGTCCCTAATTTGGAACGCTATCTCCAGGAAAGGGAGAGAGCCAGTGCCATTAGACAAACACAATTATCATGCCTCGCTGGATTCGAACCCGTACCCATTTCGGATAGTCAGAAGCCATCGCTTAGACCACTGCGCTACTGCCGGAGCGGCTTTGGTGACTTATGCCTCATATTTTAGGTTTGTATTTTAAAAGAAAAGCTTTGTTGCTTTCTTTAAGATTTGTTAAAAATAAGTTTAATAAGTTTGACTTTCTTTAGATGAATAAAAATGCTTTAAAAGTATGTTCTTTACGACTGAGTATTCAATAATTATCGCTTCATAAAATAAATAAAAAAAATAAATTGCGCACCTTAATGTAACGTGCTGCACACGCCTATGAACTCTGCTAATTGTTTTGAGTAGCATAATAATATTCAAATTGCGCTAAACCATTTGCACTTTTGCTAAATAAATGCTGCGCACGTTACTTGCAGCGAGCGACAGCCGTGAAATTAACATGCCACAGCTATTTTCTTGCGAAAAGGAGCGCGAAGGTCGGAGAAACCACAGCGGGTGAAAATGGAACACACGACAACCCAAGACTCACCTGGGATTTGAATTCCTCCCATGAAACGAGAAACTAGTTACTGGTTCTTTTATTTGTTTCCTGAAAATAAATTCCGTGCATTGTTAAGTGCAATTCCATTTAACGGCGCAGTGAATTTAAAGCATTATATTTGGCATAGCGTAATTCTCGATGAGAATAACTTCCGAAGTCTCGAGAATTTGCATTTCTTATCTGAAAGTTTCAAGACTTTTCAAATTCGGATCAAAGCTATCGGGCATATTGCTAAAACGCATCGTCAGTGCCATCTGAATGAGGAGAACGGCAAATAACTTTTTTCCAATAAGAAATCAGTTGTGTAAAGTCTGGTACGCATCCCCATGGCCAGTATTTAAATGTGAAAATGCTCATTTGTTCCCCACAGGGCCTTAGCCAGCATGGGAGTGGAGGGGGAGGGGGCTTACCCCCCCCCCCGTAAGTCAAGCAAGCCTGTCCCTGAGGATGGATGCTGTAGTAAATTATCTGAACTTTTATTTTCGGTTCTTTATGAAAATTGCCCTTGTATTTCATCAAAAGCGAAAAGGCCTTATTTATTCGTGTATTGAACTTTTCTGAAAAAGGAAAAATTCAAATGATACAGCACAAACGATGGATAATGCTAAAAAAATATTTATCGAGGGGAATCAGTACAGGTAGCTGTGCCAATGATTCTCAACAAGCTTATTGGTTTTAAGCGTAAGCAAAAGAAGAGAGAAATGACCCCATTTTTTCGAAGAAACGTGAAATGCGGAATGGTGTGACCCCCCCCTTCCCCCAAGAAAAGAAATCATAGTTGTGCAGAAGGGTAAAGCTATATCTCACACTTGATAAATAACTATGAATTGTTAAGCTACTCTTAAGAAGCTTTCAGGTAGTTAATAGCCAGCAAAGAAGCAATGTCGAGAGACAGGTTTGTGGAGGTAGCTAAAGGTTTATCCCTCTATACGCTTGGAAAATGGTGCTAAAGGGAAATCCATGTGTTAGAGAGAGAGAGAGAGAAAAGAGACATTCCAGTTTCTTCGTATCATTGCATTGAGGGTCAGTAGAAGTGGTTTTACGATGCGTGCAGGTGGGCGAAAATGGGTTTATAGGCGTGAATCTAAGGACTTTTCGTTTTTGAGTGGAAAAAGAAGGGAGGTTGACTTTTTACAACAGTAAGAAGTGTCTATCTCCGAGCACCAGCTAAGAAGAATTTGAGAATGAAATAAAATATGGAGGAAACAAGGGAACCGAATACGGGAAATACGAAGAGTTAAAATACGACATGAATAACTCATCGATGCTATTACCCGGATCCAGGGAAAGGGGTCAGAGTAGTAAACTAAAAAATTAAATAGTTTATCCAACATAAGGAACCGACGTCTCAACCACAATAAAGCAAATTCAGAGAATGTGATATATGCAATGAAGTGCCAGAAAAACTGGTACAGACGAGCTTATGCAAAATACATAGCAACGTCACCTATACGCGTATTCGGTTGCGTCTGCCAGTGTGTATATAAAGCTATAAAGCGATAGACGTCTTTTCCAGCTGTCAGAGCTGTTTTCGGCGTGAGAATGACAAGTAATACCGATTTAGCGATTTTCAACGCAGTGTCATAGTTGGTGCTCGTGAGATGGGCCATAGTATTTCGGAGGTAGAAACGAAGTTCGGATTTTAACGGACAACCATGGCAAGGGTGTACCGTGACTACAAGAATTCCGGCAAAACCTCCAACCTACGATACCAGTGTGACCGTAAAAAGACACAGGGTGAACGCGACCATCGTCGGCTGTCAAGAATCGTTTCACGCGATAGGCGTGCAACACTATCGCAGGTTTCATCGGAATTCAATGCTAGAGCCTCAACAAGCATCAGCGTCCGGATTGTGCAAAGTACCCTGCACGATATGGGCTTAGGGAGCCGACGCCCAACTCGAGTCCCCTTGATGGGTGCACGACACAGAACAATACGCCTCGCTAGGGCACGGCAACCCGCGAACTGGAAACAAGCAGCCTGGTCTGACAATGCATGTTTCCAACTGTATCGGGCAGATGGAAGGATTCGTGTGTGGCGCAAACCCCATGAAGCTATGGATCTCGCCTGTCAACATGGAACTGTACCGGCTGGTGGGGGTCCATAATGATATGGGGTGTGTTTAGCTGGACTTCACTGGGACCCCTGGTACGTCTAGAAACGTCTGTGACCGGCCAACGCTATGTGCGCATCCTTTCTGACGAGGTACACCCGTTGATGTCCTGCATTCATGCTGATGGGTTGGGTCTGTTCCAACAGTACAATGCACTTCCATACAAGTGTCGAGATGCCCCATTGTGGTTGGAGGAGCATTCATCTGAGTTTGGGGTGGTGCCATTTCCACCCAAGTCCCCAGATCTGAACGTGATAGAACACATTTGGGATGCCATGAAACGCGCTATCGAACACAGGAATCGGAAACCTCGGAATACAACCAAATTGTGGAATGCTCTGCAGGAAGTATGATGTGCATTGCCTACAGCATATTTCCAGAAGCTAGTGGAGTCCATGCCCCGTCGTATTTCTGCAGTCCTGCGCTCTCGTGGGGGACCTACCAAGTATTAGGCTGGTGTACTAGTTTTTCTGGCACTTCAGTGTATATATGTTACCGTTAAAGTGTATAATTCAGTTATTTCATAGAATACCTAGTTATTTCATGAAATAACTGATCAAGTTAGTTAAAGCGTGTAATAAATTAATAATTCCACACTTTAACTAGTTATTCTATGAAATAACTAGGTATTCCATAAATTAACTAATGATAGACAGTTAAAAGTGTAAAATAAACAATTTGACTGAATTATACAACATACAAGATGTTATTTATATAAAGACAATAAAATCATTTGTTACAACAGGGGTTACTAAAATGGCATTTGGAATTGCATAGAACATTATTTCTAAAACAAATACATTTTTTGTTGACACACTGCGTTTTACATGAACATTTTTTAAATCCCTGACCGGTACCTAAACTTTGAGCTGTAGCAACCGACCGGAGCGATTTCTCTATATCCGGCACTTCTTCTATCTGAATTAGTTTTTGTTCACAGACGCTGAACTGTTATTGGGAATATAGCTGTCTTATGCGGCCGTTTCTTGTTCCCAATTGAAAAAATCCTTCTTCCGTTATTTTCATGATAACAGCTAAAATAGATCTAGCGTCATCCCTTCCTCTGTCAACTTCAGGTACTGGGATACGGACTGTAAGCCCCACAGAGGCTTACAGTCCGTATCTAGCACCTAAAGTTGACTTTAGAAAATAACTAACTCAATACCTGACACATCGAAGCAGTGTTAGACGTACAGCAGTCGGCACATGGAAGCAATCAACTAACTTGAATGAACTGGTGCCAACACGCCAACAGTTGCACAACACACTAGACGGTCTACCAAACAAGTCCACCCCTACGGTCTGGAAGAGTTCATAAATTCAGTAGGGGTGGAAGGTAAATGTGTTTCTTGTTGATGTTCTGAGAGTCTGGCGCAAAAAAATATACGGCTACAGTAATCTCTATATATATTAAGTTCAGCAAATTGTCATTAATTACAGAAATATAGCGTGTAAATGAAAGTAATATTTTCCATATTCTTAAACGAAACATAAAAGTTAATACCATTATTATTATAAAACACTTTATAGTGGGTTGAAAATGGTGTGCTATTTCTGACCAGAGGTTCTCACTTTACAGCCTTTTGAATTTGGGATTTATTTACTCGGTTATTTTACACTGTAACGGGGTGTAGATCGTTATTCTATTAAATAACTAGTTAAACCATAGAATACAAGTGAGTTGTACGCTTTAACTGACTTGATCAGTTATTTCATGAAATAACTAGGTATTCTATGAAATAACGGATTTCATACTTTAATGATAACACACACACACACACACACACACACACACACATATATATATATAAGGGATGTAAGGTCAGGTGATGCGTAACATCACAGCCTCTCCTTGACAAATGTCAACCCCGCCTTCTCGTGGTGCATCCTGTTCCCACTAAAGGGGCTCTGACGACCGCCCATAGCGGTATAACTATACCATCGGGATCAGAGGAAATTCTATCCCACACTCACCAACCCGCTTGGCCAGCGTGGTGAGTTATGGCCAAACCCCTCCAAAATGATTCCACAACTTAAATCTTGGCCCTCAGTCTCCGGCAGCTGGAATGTACCTGGCCAAGGCAGCGGCCAGTGCGACATGAAGGCAGAGGGTGCTAAGAATCCCCGGAGGACCGGACTAGGCTGCCATCTGATGCTGACCTTGGCTACTTACAATGGACGCTCCCTATCTTCTGATTCAAGGCTTCTTGAATTGGAAGAGGAACTACAAAGGATCAAGTGGGACATCGTGGGGCTAAGTGAGGTAAGGAGAAAAGGAAGATCTCATCGAACTGAAAAGTGGACATCTCTTCTACTATCGTGGGACAGATACTGGCAGAACTAGTGGTGTTGGATTTATAATAAACAAGAAACTGAAGGATAAAGTTGTAGAAGTTGAAAGTTCCTCTGACAGAGCTGCACGACTTGTTATCCAACTATCGAAAAGATACCACGCTCAGATTATTCAAACTTATGCACCCACCACAAGTCATGCTGAAGAAGAAATTGAAGAATTTTATGAGGAAATTTGTCATCTAAATAATAAAGGTAAGCAGCACTTGAAAATAATTATGGGAGATTTCAATGCAAAAATAGGGCAACGGCAACAGAAAGAAACTTCAGTAGGTAAATTCGGTCATGGCAAAAGAAACCAGCGTGGAAATACTCTCGTTGAGTTTGCAGAGGCAGAAGGGTTTTTCATCTTGAACTCCTTCTTCAAGAAAAAGCCACACAGGAAATGGACATGGAGACATCCAAATGGGACGACAAGTGAAATTGATTTTATTATGTGTAACAAAAAATTCGTCATAGAAGACTGCAGTGTGCTAAACAAGTTCAACACAGGTAGTGACCATAGATTGGTGAGATGTAAGATGCACCTCAACACTAAACTTGAACGTGGCAAGCTCATAAGACAAACAAAATCTATTGACATAACCAACCTTAAAAAACACCATAATACCTTCAAGTTAGAACTGAAGAACAAGTTCTCTGCTTTAGAAGGCCTAACATCGGAAGAAGTGGACATCTCTGAAGTTAACAGAAATGTAACCAAAGCTCTTATGGAAACAGCAACAAAATTAGCTGGGTCTAAGAACAAGTTGCATGTGAACAAATTATCAGGAAAAACCAAAATGTTGATGCAAAAAAGAAGAGAGATGAGGACAACTAAAGAAGATGTGACTTCCAAAGTGGAATATATAGAGCTATGCAAGACAGTAAGAAAAAGTATCACTGAAGACGTAAGGAAATTCAACTGTGAACTAGTGAGGAAAGCAATTGAAAACAACCAAAGCCTAAAGATAGCAAAGGGACATCTCAGTAAGGGAAGAAAACAGATTATGGCACTGAGAAAAGAAGATGGTTCTGTAACAAGAAATAGAGGCGAAATTTTGACAAGAGTGAAAGATTTCTACTCCAAATTATATGAAAGGGATGATATATGCACTCCAGACATCATGAAAGATACCAGTACCAGAGTTCCTCCAGTCCTTCCAGTAGAAGTTGCACATGCAATCAAGAACATGAAGCGAGGAAAAGCTCCAGGAGAAGATGGAATTACTGTAGACATCATACAAGAAGCAAGTGGAGAAATCGAAACAGTACTCGCCCAAATTTTCAGTCGATGCCTTAATGAAGGAAAGATTCCTGAGGATTGGAACACCGCTACAATGATCCTGCTACATAAGAAAGGTGACATTGAGGATCTCGGAAACTACAGACCTATCAGCCTCCTATCAGTAGTTTATAAAATCTTCACTAAAGTTCTTTCACACCGCTTGAAGGTAGCACTGGACATGGCTCAACCGAGAGAACAAGCTGGATTCAGGAGTGGCTACAGCACAATAGATCATATCCACGTGCTGAGAGAACTAATTGAAAGAGCGAGGGAATATGAACTTCCATTGTGCATGGCTTTTATCGATTATGAAAAAGCCTTTGATTCGGTGAAACCATCAGCAGTTACAATGGCTCTGAAAACCTGCGGTATTGAAGATGCATACATTAATATTATTAATAACATCTATGAAAATGCAAGTGCAAAGATTAGGCTGTTTGAAAATACAACACACGTAAAAATTGGAAAGGGAGTGAGACAAGGTGACACCATATCTCCGAAGCTCTTTAATGCCACATTGGAGGGTGTTTTTCAGTCGCTGAGCTGGGAAAACAAGGGGATAAAGATTAATGGAGATTATCTAACCCACCTTCGTTTTGCTGATGACGTAGTCATTTTTGCAACTACCCCATCAGAGCTGCAGAGTATGATCCAGGAACTTGCTGACAAGAGTAAAGAAGTGGGATTAAAAATGAACTTTCAGAAGACAAAAGTGATGTTCAATGCTTTTACAAGAAATGAAGATTTATCGATTGATGGAGAAAAGCTGGAGATAACAGACACGTACGTTTATCTTGGACAGCAGATATCAAGTGAGGGTCACATTGATGAAGAAATTAATCGGCGTACAAAACTTGCCTGGAGAGCTTTTGGAAGAAACAGCATAATTTTCAAGAGCAATATGCCATTATGTCTTAAAAGAAAAGTGTTTGATCAATGCATCCTTCCAGTGCTTACGTATGGTGCAGAGACGTGGACCTTAACTAAAAGAGACATACAAAGGCTGCAGACAACTCAAAGAAGCATGGAGAGGTGCATGCTTGGTGTAACCAGGAGAGATAAGAAGAGGAACTCGTGGATCCGAAAAATGACAAGAGTGGAAGACATCATGATCAGAGTTAAATCCCTGAAATGGCAATGGGCTGGACATACTGCCAGAAGGACAGATCATCGATGGACAGCCGAAATTTTAGATTGGATTCCAAGGGACAGGAAAAGACCCAGAAGAAGACCACATAGGAGATGGGTGGATGAAATTCGAAAGTATGCAGGGGTGACATGGAGGAGACTGGCACAAGACAGACCGTTGTGGAGGAAACTTGGGGAGACCTTCGTCCAGCAGTGGATTGATAATGGTTGACAATGATGATGATGATGATGATGATATATATTATAAATGGTGCAGAGACACAGACCTTAACTAAAAGAGACATACAAAGACTACAGACAACTCAAAGCAGCATGGAGAGGTGCATGCTTGGTGTAACCAGGAGAGATAAGAAGAGGAACTCGTGGATCAGAAAAATTACAAGAGTGGAAGACATCATGAGCAGAGTGAAATCTCTGAAATGGCAAAGGGCTGGACATATTGCCAGAAGGACAGACCATCGATGGGCAGCCGCATTTTAGGCTAGATTCCAAGGGACAGGAAAAGATCCAGAAGAAGACCACATGGGAGATGGGTGGATGAAATTCGAAAGTATGCGGGAATAACCTGGAGAAGACTGTCACAAGACAGACCGGTGTGGAAGAAACTTGGGGAGACCTTCGTCCAGCAGTGGATTGATAATTGTTGACAATGATGATGATATATATTTCAAGAGAGTTCTGTTTTCTTCCATTCCTTGTTTTTTACATTTGTATTTTATTTTATTGTTTTTACATTTTCGGCAGGGAGAATTTATTCACTAGTGAAGTAAATTAGTGTAAAAATCTAGCGATCAAATCTACACTATGCGGATGACACCACTATGACAGTTGGTTCAGAGGAGCAGATGGTGCAATTTCTCGAACGCATCGAAGACTTCAGCGCCGAAGCTGGTCTCAGACTAAATGGAGCCAAGTGTTGTCTTATGGTAGTTGACAAGGCTGGAGTGCGTCTTCAAAACTTCGAACAGATACCCGATATTGCCTGAAAATCAGAAGTCATATATCTGAGGGCCAGCATAACCAACAATGGCAATTGCGAAGGCGAGATCAAAAGAACAATCGGAATGGCCAAATATGCTCTGGTAGGGCTTACAACAATCTGGAAGGATCGCCACATCAGCAAAACCACCAAGCTGAGGCTGGATGCTGAGAATATTCTGGCTTGGGCATAGGACTAATGCCTCAATCTTGAGAGAGCTCGACGTAGAGGCCCACAAATGACCTCTTCCGACTGTCCAACGACAGTCGCGCGTCGTTGGATAGTCGGCCACATCATCAGGCGAGACGGTTTAGAAAAACTTTGTATTCAGTGGAAAGTCGACGGCAAAAGAACGAGAGGACGTTCCCCGGGCAGATTCATCGATCCAATAAAAACTCTCACAAGTCTCTCGGTTGCAGAAATCATGAGAACTGTGGAGAACAGACTGGAATGGCTACCGACAGGATGTGAATTGGGTCACAACACTCGAACCGTGCAACGAAGAAAGAGAGAAAGAGAGAAGTAAATTAACAAAAGGAGCGAAAAAACAAAGAAAAACTTGTGTATGGATTCATAAAAAAAGTTATTTTGAAGTACAGTACGGAGCCCAGGTAACATTTCACTCCCCCGGGGGGAGAGGGGTGCTGGGACCTAACTCCGGCGTGTTTCCCCAGTCTTGAATCAAATAACTAACAGTAGTAATATTCGAAAGAACTTAGATACCCTGGTGATCGAGTGAACTGAAGCGCTGTCTTCTGATCATTCGTCAGAGATGGGCCCTAGCTCGAGTCCCTGATGAACTGTGTGTGGTGCCTTTGTCTGATGGTCAGATCCTTCCAGGAACCAATGGCCCCAGTTATTAATGGGAGCCTGCCTACACTTAAACTTCAAAACAGTAAAAACAAATCAACAGAGCACCCTGGTACTCTTTGCAGATAATTTGTGCTACGCATCCTTCGCATGCCGAGACCTTTGTGGGTGTAAAATAAAATGAGTGATTCGAAAGTATACATTTATTTGCGTACAACACATTCGCGTCACTCAGGAACACAGCGAGCCACAGTCCGGTACATATTAACTGGAATTAAATCGTAACAACAAACAATAAGGTTTACTAATTCCTGATATTGAGTGGTACCTATGGAGGAGGATTTTATATAAATCATAACAACAAACAATAAGGCTTACTGATTCCTGATACTGAGTGATACCTATGGACGTGGATTTTATATAAGTCATAACAACGAACTATATATATATATAATCATAACAGCATATATATAATTATATAAATCATAACAGCAAACAATAAGTTTTACTAATGCCTGATACTGAGTGGTACCTATGGAGATGGATTTTATATAAATCATAACAACAAACAATAAGGATAATATTATTATTTCAGGTGGATAATATTGTTATTTGAGGTGGATAATATTATTATTTGAGGCGGATAATATTAAATCATATCAAAAAACAATAAGGTTTACTAATTCCTGATACTGCGTGGTTCCTACGGAGGCGGACTTTATATAAATCATAACAACAAACAATAAGGATAATATTATTATTTGAGGTGGATAACATTAAATCATAACAACAAACAATAAGGTTTACTAATTCCTGTTACTGAGTGGTACCTATGGAGGTGGATTATATATAAATCACAACAACAAACAATAAGAATATAATTATTTATATATATATATATCATCATCATCATCATTGTCAACCATTATCAATCCACTGCTGGACGAAGGTCTCCCCAAGTTTCCTCCACAACGGTCTGTCTTGTGCCAGTCTCCTCCATGTCACTCCCGCATAGATGGACAGCCGAAATTTTAGATTGGATTCCAAGGGACAGGAAAAGACCCAGAAAAAGAGCACATGGGAGATGGGTGGATGAAATATATATATATATATATATATATACTTAAGAGCAAAACTGAAGACTAAGGAAAAAATTTTAGAATTTAAAACGAAGGGTGCAAAATAACCTGAAAATCAAAACGCGCAACGCAGCAGTTTTGAAAATTCAGAATTCACATTCTATAAAGATACCTAAGCAAAAAAATACATATATAGTTTTGACTCACACCTAGTACAACATAGAAAAGGTTATGTATCTACCTGTGTGAGTAAAAGGAGAAAAGAAAAAAAATAAAATAAAACAACTGAATGTAGAAGGTGTCGAGAATACTGAGCCTTGGCTTTATCAAGGACCAGCAAAAACTCTGCATTTTCTCACTTCCACAAAGACCTAGTTGGAAATGGGTTTCTGCAAGGCCATAGATGCAAGTAACATTCCCACCTAAAATAGTTTAAAAAATATATATATAAGTCATGTCCTCCGTAGAGTAGCATGACCTAGCACTAGTTAACAATTTCGCTTGCATCCATTAACCTTCATGGCCCGACCCATGCTCTTCATCTGTTACTATTAAACAGAGAGAAGAAGATTAAAGAGAACTCAAGCTGTGAGAGTGACATAATAAATAGAAATGATTTTCAGCTATAACGAAATTCCAAGTTCGTTTGAGAGAGAATTTAAACCTGAAAAACAAATTTTACATTGCAATTAAAAAAGGTTTAAATTCTCTCTCAAACGAACTTGGAATTTCGTTATAGCTGAAAATCATTTCTATTTATTATGTCACTCTCACAGCTTGAGTTCTCTTTAATCTTCTTCTCTCTGTTTAATAGTAACAGATGAAGAGCATGGGTCGGGCCATGAAGGTTAATGGATGCAAGCGAAATTGTTAACTAGTGCTAGGTCATGCTACTCTACGGAGGACATGACTTATATATATTTTTTTTAAACTATTTTAGGTGGGAATGTTACTTGCATCTATGGCCTTGCAGAAACCCATTTCCAACTAGGTCTTTGTGGAAGTGAGAAAATGCAGAGTTTTTGCTGGTCCTTGATAAAGCCAAGGCTCAGTATTCTCGACACCTTCTACATTCAGTTGTTTTATTTTATTTTTTTTTCTTTTCTCCTTTTACTCACACAGGTAGATACATAACCTTTTCTATGTTGTACTAGGTGTGAGTCAAAATTATATATGTATTTTTTTGCTTAGGTATCTTTATAGAATATATATATATATATATATATATATATATATATATCATCATCATCATCATCGTCAACCATTATCAATCCACTGCTGGACGAAGGTCTCCCCAAGTTCCTTCCACAACGGTCTGTCTTGTGCCAGTCTCCTCCATGTTACTCCCGCATACTTTCGAATTTCATCCACCCATCTCCCATATGGTCTTCTTCTGGGTCTTTTCCTGTCCCTCGGAATCCAATCTAAAATTTCGGCTGTCCATCAATGGTCTGTCCTTCTGGCAGTATGCCCAGCCCATTGCCATTTCAGGGATTTAACTCTGATCATGATGTCTTCCACTCTTGTCATTTTTCGGATCCAAGAGTTCCTCTTTTTATCTCTCCTGGTTACACCAAGCATGCACCTCTCTATGCTGCTTTGAGTGGTCTGCAGCCTTTATATATATATATATCATCATCATCATCATTGTCAACCATTATCAATCCACTGCTGGACGAAGGTCTCCCCAAGTTTCCTCCACAACGGTCTGTCTTGTGCCAGTCTCCTCCATGTCACTCCCGCATAGATGGACAGCCGAAATTTTAGATTGGATTCCAAGGGACAGGAAAAGACCCAGAAAAAGACCACATGGGAGATGGGTGGATGAAATATATATATATATATATATATATATATATATATCATCATCATCATCGTCAACCATTATCAATCCACTGCTGGACGAAGGTCTCCCCAAGTTCCTTCCACAACGGTCTGTCTTGTGCCAGTCTCCTCCATGTTACTCCCGCATACTTTCGAATTTCATCCACCCATCTCCCATATGGTCTTCTTCTGGGTCTTTTCCTGTCCCTCGGAATCCAATCTAAAATTTCGGCTGTCCATCAATGGTCTGTCCTTCTGGCAGTATGCCCAGCCCATTGCCATTTCAGGGATTTAACTCTGATCATGATGTCTTCCACTCTTGTCATTTTTCGGATCCACGAGTTCCTCTTTTTATCTCTCCTGGTTACACCAAGCATGCACCTCTCTATGCTGCTTTGAGTTGTCTGCAGCCTTTGTATGTATCTTTTAGTTAAGGTCCACGTCTCGGCACCATACGTAAGCACTGGAAGGATGCATTGATTAAACACTTTTCTTTTAAGACATAATGACATATTGCTCTTGAATATTATGCTGTTTCTTCCAAAAGCTCTCCAGACAAGTTTTATACGCCGCTTAATTTCTTCATCAATGTGACTCTCACTTGATATCTGCTGTCCAAGATAAACGTACGCATCTGTTATCTCCAGCTTTTCTCCATCAATCGATAAACCTTCATTTCTTATAAAAGCATTGTACACCACTTTTGTCTTCTGAAAGTTCATTTTTAATCCCACTTCTTTACTCTTGTCAGCAAGTTCCTGGATCATGCAAAAATAACTACGTCATCAGCAAAACGAAGGTGAGTTAGATAATTTCCATTAATCTTTATCCCCTTGTTTTCCCAGTTCAGTGATTGAAAGACATTTTCCAATGTGGCATTAAAGAGCTTGGGAGATATGGTGTCACCTTGTCTCACTCCCTTTTCAATATTTATGTGTACTGTATTCTCAAACAACCGAATCTTTACACTTGCATTTTCATAGATATTATTAATATATGTACATATCATCATCATGATCAACCATTATCAATTCACTGCTGGATGAAGGTTTCTCCAAGTTTCTCCCACAATTGTCTGTCTTGGGCCTGTCTCCTCCATATCACTCCAGCATACTTTCGAATTTCATCCTCCCATCTCCCATTGGGTCTTCTTCTGGGTCTTTTCGTGTCCCTCGGAATCCAGTCTAAAATTTCGGTTGTCCATTGGTAATCGGTTCTTCTTGCAACATGTCCAGCCCATTGCCTTTTCAGTGATTCCACTCTGGTCATAATGTCGTTCACTCCTGTCATTTTCCTTATCCATAAGTTCCTCTTCTTATCTTTCCTGGTTACACCAAGCATCCATATCTCCATGCTTCTTTGTGTTGTCTGCAGTCTTTGTATGTCTCTTTTAGTTAAGGTCCACGTCTCTGCACCATATGTAAGCACTGATCAAGCACTTTTCTTTTAAGACATAATGGCATATTGCTCTTGAAAATTATACTGTTTCTTCCAAAAGCTCTACCGCGATTCAGAAGTGGTTGAAGACCCTTCTGCTCTGGAGGAACAAGGCTGCTGTACTGAACTGAACTACATTAGTCGTAAAGAGAATGTAACACAGAGAGACGCGCCATTTATCGTAGGAATTCCTTCCACAGATGAAGTTTAGACCCGATTACATACTTCTGTTACAAATGTAAACGTATTTCCCCTTCTACACTTAAGTATAAACAAGGTAGTCATCTATCCACAAATATTGAAACAAATACTTTGGACATCCTCAGCTCTACAATACAAAACACTATTGATGATTTCTCAGTTCAGGTGTCGCAACGAATCACTCCAGAAGCTCGTTTTGGTTTCGTGAAGCTGAAAACTCTGATTATTTAAACGAAAAAATCCACGTGTTTTAGTCTCTAAAGCCAGCGAGATGGAAACGGAATTTGATTTCAACTTTTAAAGAAATAAACTATCCCATTTCAGGGTCTGGTCTCTCAGGGCGGCTCGTTAGTTTCGGCTGAAATTACCGTATTTTCCGGGGTCTTGAACGCTAATTTTTTCCTGAAATAAATCTGGAAAATTTACAGTGCGTCCTAGAGACCAAAGGTTACGTTTTTCGTAGGGCTATGCTAACCCCAGAGGAAGGTTATCTATGTTAAAAGGTTTACCGGTGAGTCTTAGTAATAACAAGACTGACTTCGCCGTGAAACGTCATAAGAAGACTAATATTACTTGTTTCTTCGTGTCGCTTTTGTTGGAATGCATTTATGGTAAACCACGTGGTCTATACTATGAGACCGACACACACATATGGAGCTCTGGATCAAAAGAGCCGCTCTAATGAGTTTTTGCCACCAAAACGTGTAAACAATCTTAGCTCGCCTGTTCGAAAAGTTTTTCCCACAGTCGTAGTTGAAAATCTTATTAAAAAATGTGGCATCAGTAATGCGTTAGACGGCACAGAAGCTAACATTCTGTTTGAAAATAGTGACACTTCGGGTAGTATTGACTACCCTGATTATGACAATGATGCCAGTGATATGGATAACACCAGTGAATTTTATGGATTTGAGGATACGGATGATTGAAACGTTTTTCCTTATATGTAGGCGTAAAATTTGTATTGCTTTTAATCTTCATGAAAGTGCTGAAACCTTATTTTTATGTTTATTCTTTTTTCTCAAAATTTTGCATTTTAAAATTGGGGTGCGTCTTTGACGCCAGGAAATACGGTAATCAATGTATCCGGATGCGGATGAAATCTTTTGATTCACTCAGTGAACTTCGCCATTTGATTATTTAACAAGTCACTCTTCGTTTTGTGAAACGAAAAGTTGCTTTTCTTTTTTATCCAGGAGCAAAATGTTAAACCTTTCAATACAGGCCCGGTCGGCCTGAACCCAGAATTTTTTATTTAACTGAAAAAAAAAATAAGCCCGGACAGGCCCGTGCAGACTTCGTCTTAATAATTTTTATTTCGTCTTAATAATTTTAATGAATAAATATATGTAAAAATTTCAGGAAAATTCGGACGCCGTTTCGGCATAAGAATTTCTGCGAATAAATATATATGAAAATTCGTAGAAATTCCAGTTGCATACCGAACTACACACTACTAGTTCTAGGGTAGGTTCTTGTTCGCCACTCCAAATATCAGAACACAAGCATTCCAGGCTTAGAGGGATGTGTAATCTATACCGTATCAAAAGTTGATCAAAAGAGAAAAAAATTTACATACAAGCATCTGGTTCCCTGCGGAAGTTTGGAAAGGTTATCAATTGCTCCTGACTTCACTGCAATATCGAGTGGGCGTTGTTCTGAGTTGTAGTTTAAATTAAACGGGGTAATGGTGAACAAGTTAGTAAAATCATGCAATGCATCCTAATATACAAGGTTTGTCCGGAAAGTAATGAAACCACTTTTCTTGGACCAATCAGAGGGGCCGGAGGGCGGAGTCTCCGGGTGTGACGGGTGGCGGGGTATGTTAGGTAAACGATCGATGCCTCGTCAGTTGGCTCTGAGCTTTTACAGAGTGAGGATCGCTTGCGAAGTGAATAACTGTGTGAGCGTCGCGTAATGGTCAAAATGCAGAAGAGTGTCGAACAGCAATAAGCGGTAAAGTTTTGTGTTAAACTTGAAAAATCCGCTACCGAGACGCTTGCTATGATACAGAAAGCCGACGGGAAGTATGCTTTAATGAAAGCACAAGTGTTTCGGTGGCACAAAACGTTCACATAGTGAAGACAAAGTGTCGAGGATGAGCCACGCCCAGAGCGCCCTTCAACGTCTCACACTTCGGACAATGTGGAAAAGGTAAAAGCGGTTTTGGACTCTGACCGATGTATGAGTGTTAGATTGGTAGCAGAGCATGTGGGACTTGCGAAATCCATTGTTCATGAAATCATCACGCAAGAATTGCAGATGTGGAGAGTTTGCGCCACATTGGTTCCTAAGGTTTTGACCTATGACCAGAGGAACAACCGTGTGTCGATTTCTCGTTAACTTGTGGACCGTATGAGGGGTGAACCTGGTTTTTTGGAAAAAGTGATAACAGGTGATGAAACGTGGGTCTTTCAATACGATCCGGAGACGAAAAGACAGAGCTTAGAATGGCACACTTCCGAGTCTCCTCGACCAAAGAAGGCTCAAATGTGCAAATCGAAGATGAAATGAATACTCATTGTCTTCTTTGACTGTAAAGATGCTGTCCATAAGGAGTTCGTACCACGCGGACAAACAGTCAACGCTCCATTTTACGTGGAAGTGCTTCAACGGCTGAAGAAGAGAGTCGCGCGCGCGCCCGCCCGGAGATCACCAACACTTGGGTTCTTCACCACGAAAATGCGCCGAGCCATGCGTCGCTGAGAGTGAGAGAGTTTCTGGCGAAACACAACGTGGCAACGTTGTCCCAACCTCCCTACAGCCCGGACTTGGCCCCGGCTGACTTCTTTTTGTTTCCCCGGCTCAAATCCAGCCTGAAAGGATACCATTTTGGGGCTGTTACAAACGTGCAAACTGCCTCGACGAATGCTTTGAAAACGATCCCTGTTCCCGACTTCCAGGTAAGCTAAGCGGCGTGGCAGAACCGCTGGCAGCGGTGTATTGATGTTCAAGGATGTTATTTCGCGGAATTTTAATGTTATGTAAGTTTAACTTTAATTAAACGTCTGTTATTGAGTGAGTCTCATTACTTTCCGGACAGACCTTGTATAAAAGACTAAGTTGCCGACGACCTGGATCACTTTTTGAGTCGTCATAGCAACAACCGAGAAAAAAATGTTTGTGACGTCACGATTGGCTTTTTGTGTTTTCGAGCAGGTGATGTCATCAGCTACATGTGCACAGTTCACGCGTATATCACTTTTTTTTGTTGTCATAGTAACAAAGAACACAGCTGCTCGTTGTGACGTCATCTCATCCAAATCATTCTCCCATGACGTCAGAGATGCGTTACGTCACACGGTCAACTCTTTAGAAATAGGAAAACTACGTCAGGAATTTTGGTTCCACTTTACATACTCTTGATACGTTTTATTACGCTGTTTACCAGAAAAAGACAAAAACATTTAAAGTCCGGCGCTCACACCATGTTATCCGTAACCGTTCCTGTTTTACGTTTTGTTTATATCTTTTTTACGCTTTCCAACCGTAGGTTGATGAAGCGTATATGCTCCAGCTTTGTCCGTTTGTCCGTCCTCACGGTAACTGGCGTAAAAATGGTTCGATTTCGATGAAATTTTAGTATGTGGTATAGGACCATCTAGGAACGAACTCTATTTAAAATGGGACAAATGGGGTCAAAGGTCACGACGTAGGAGCAGGACCCATTCCATTACACTTATGCGTCATAACTTGCGTAAATATGGTTCGATTTCAATGAAATTTCATTATGTGGTAGGGGACTACTTGGGGACGAACCCTATTCAAAATGGGTGAATTGGGGTCAAAGGTCAGGACATAAGAGCGGGATGCATTCCATTGCCCTTATGCGTCATAACATGCGCAAAAATATTTTGATTTCGATGAAATTTCAGTATGTGGTAGGGACCACCTGAGACGAACCCAAGAAGGTTATATTACTGGAGACACCACTCCTATCCACGCAGCATTGGCCGCCATAAGTCACCGTCTCTGTTGCAAATGACGTCATGAGCAGGCACGACGCAGCCACAGAAGAGAAGCTGCTTGGAAACCAATGGAACAAAAGCTTCTAAGCGTGTAAACAGATAAAATGAGTAATTCAATAATCTTTATCAATGATACACAAGATTACTGTTTCATCAACGGTATAATTTAGTTCATTTTTGCCTGTTTGTGACGTCACACCACAGATTAGCTGTGACCTACGGCGGCAGAGCCAGTGGTATCTCCAGTAATATAACCTCCTTGGACGAACCCTATTGAAAATGAAATAAATGGGGTCAAAGGTCAGGACATAGGATTGCGATCCATTCCATCTCCATTAAGGTGGACGTCAAGTAATTTTGCTTCCTATACTTCCAATGGAAAGACTTTTGTACACATTTCCTTCACAATTAATGTGTTCCCAAGGATGAAAATTTGAACATCAATTAAAATAACTTCATATTATAACTTGGAATACTTAATATTTTCTAAAACATAACCATAATGATATTAAAAAATCAATAACTTTTCCTTTGGTTGTGTTGAAACCAGAAAGAGGATGGCGCGACCTGAACTTTGATGACGTCAGTAGACAAATAAATGTTGGATTGCATAATTATGGTTATGTTTTAGAAAATATTAGGTATTGCAAGTTATAAAATGAAGCTATTTTAATCGATGTTTAAATTTTCATCCTTGTGAACGCATTAATTGTCCAGAAAAAAGATGACGCGACCTGTATTTTTATTACGTCAGTAGACAAACAAATGTTGGATTGCATAATTATGGTTATGGTTTAGGAAATATTAAGTATTGTAAGTTATAAAATGAAGATATTTTAATTGATGTTCAAATTTTTATCCTTGGGAACGCATTAATTTGGGAAGAAAATGTGTACAGAAATTTTTCAATTCGAAATTCAGGAAGCAAAATTACTTTACGTTCACCTTAAAGGAGCAATTCTTGTATGTATGTAAATTTTATTTTGAAAACGGCTCTAAGGATTTTGATGGAAGTCGTTAACCTACCGTTTTCTGGTACCAGAAATCGATTTAGCTTGATCTCGACTCTAGGAAAATTCATTTAGTGGGTTAAATAACCACCCCGAATTACCACGTTTTTAGTGTAGTGTCATGGCGTCGTTCCATTAGATGTTGGCGCGCGGTCCCGCCATCTGTCTCATTACGTCACGCATTGTGTGTGGATACCATTAAAGTTCTATGGCGTCACACTCTTGCGAGCAGATCGTCGAGATTCCCATCTGCCTCATTACATCACGCGTTGGGTGCTTATGTTCGTCCGCACGATAACTCGCGTAAAAATCGTTCGATTTTGATGAAATTTTAGTATGTGGTACGGGAACCCCTGGGAAGGAACCCTATTGAAAGGGAACGAAATGGGATCAAAGGACAGGACATAAAAGCGGGCTCCATTCCACTGCTTTTATGCGTCATAACTAACGTAAAAAAGGTTCGCTTTCGATTAAATTTTAGTATGTGGCAGAAGACCACATGGGAACAAACCCTTTTGAAAATTGGCGAAATGGGGGTCAAAGGTCAGGACATAGGAGTGAAATCACTTCCATCGCCATTATGCGTCATAGTGTACGTAAAAATGTTTTTATTTGGATGAAATGCTAGTATGTTGTAGGGACCTTCCTGGGGACGAATCCCATTGAAAATGGGCGAAATGGGGTCAAAGTTTCGGACACAGAAGCGGGATCTATTCCATAGCCCTTATGCATCATAACTTAAGTAAAATTGCTTCGATTGCGACAAAACTTTATCATGTTATTTCGGAGGTATACTGAACCAGTTCTGTTGAATATCATCGAAATGGGATTAAAGCTCAAGGCACAGGAGTGAGATTTATTCCACAGCCATTTTCCTCATAACTTGAGTAATGATTTCTAGTATACTGGAAAGCGTATCATAATCAATGCATTGCATGATTTTACTAACTTGTTTCTTTTGTTCAAAGTTAGAGTGTGCTTTTTTCCGAGTGCGGTAGAATTGGGGAAATACGGTTCTAGGCTGTAAGTTGTTTCTTATTTATATATTTAAACATACAAGACTATTATTTTTTCATACATTTTCCTCCTAAAAACATTTAACAGCCTTTAATACTTATAATTTTATTAATTTTAATACGTACTTGCGACGACGTGGATCATTTTTATTTCAGTAAGGCAAGGACGAACGTTACTGTCCTTCGCGAACTTGACTGTTGTTTCAAACCTCGCGTACGCCGCGTCAAAAAAGAAATTTACCTCCTTCATTAGATGAAGATACTGAAGATAAACGCCGCAAAACCTATTTGCCGCCCCGGTGGCGCACTGGTCTAAGCGATTGTCTTACGGCACCGGGTTTCTCCCTTCTCTAGAACCAGTGGTCCTACATTAGGGACGGGCGATTGCTTATAGCTCATTGATTTGCTCATGATGGTCGCTAAACCCCAATAAGAAAAAAAAACTATTACGATCGAGCAAGACGCGAACAACGCACTGCAGTCGAAAGACAAGATGTAAACTTGCGGAATGCCGAACATGCCAGAAAAAAAGACAAAAATGCAGTGCAGTTGAAAGAAATTCGGAAATTTGACGTTTGCGTGATCGTCATACTAATAATATGACGCCAGAACATATTGAAGCTGAATCTCAGTGCTTGACAAATGTATGTACTGCAGAGGCACAAAAATACGGCTTCCGAACGGAGGAATGAACGCTGCGCTCGAGAGGTTCAGAGGGCATTAAAGAACCGACAACAACAAATACATGCTACACGACATGTGGCTTTAAACCATATAGACAATGAAAAGAATGTAGCGAGACACTCATGGGGCACTCTTGGGCAAATTTGTGAATTTTGTAAAGCCAAAAACTTCGCCGGAGAAAGACCTTCAGATGGTAAATTTTCTAAATGTTGCTCAAAAGAAGCAGTAAAATTAGATCCTATTCGCATTTCCCCTTTAATTGAACAACTTATGAAATCAGCATGAGCATTCAAAATACTTTATGGTTAACATACAGTCAATTAATAGTTCTCTTGCATTTGCATCGATGGGAGCACAAATGGCTCCTCTACCAGGTTGTAGGTCTTATTGTTTTAGAATAAATGGATCAATCTATCATCGTGCAGATACATTGCATCTTGATAATGGTGAACAGCGGAGATACGCGCTATTGTACATATTGGATTCTGATGAGGCTGCTGCCCATAGAGTGCAAATGCGAGAAAATAGTGAGGGCAATAAAGATCTGTTACAAACACTGAATATATTCACGACAGAAAATAATCCATTTCTGGAAGCATGTAAAATGTTTTATGAAGTCGAGCAAGAGAGTATTCAAGATGCTCAAATGAATAATGCTGTTCCATCTAATGTATCAATGTCTTTTATTCAAGATTGTAGAAATGATCAAAGGCATTATAATGCTCCAAGATCTAATGAGGTTGTTATTATATTATAAACCATACTTAAGCTCTGATTCAAATGATGCTGAGGGCGAAGAAAATACTGAACGGTATTATCCTATAGAGTTTTTAAATGAGCAAACTCCATCAGGAATGCCACTTCATAGACTGAAGTTGAAGATTGGAGCTATTATCATGCTCCTCAACGAGGTGTATGCAATGGAACAAAACTGATAATTAAAGAACTAAAACCCAATTTGGTCATTGCAGAAGTACTCAAAGGCTCAGCATGTGGTAAAACTGTTTTAATTCCGCGAATTAACCTCGCACCTACTGTTATAGACTTCCGATGATCATTAATACGACGACAATTTCCTGTAAAACTCGCCTTTGCTATGACCATTAGAAAGTCTCAAGGTCAAACACTGGAGAAAGTAGCTATCTACCTTCCTGAGTCGGTGCTTAGCCATGGACAACTTTATGTTGCATTGTCAAGAGTTCGACGGTTTGATGATGTCACAATTAAAGTAGTCCATGGGCCTGAACAAGGAAAACTACTCCCAGATTCCAAAAAAATATTTACAAAAAATACCGTGTTCAAAGATATTTTCCAACGTCGTTAATAAACGCTTGAATATCAATAAGTGATTTCTAGAACCCGTTGTACTCTTATCGCAACGGGCTTTACAGCTAGTTGATTATATTTCGCTTTCCAACATACCAGAAATCGCGCGCAGACAAATCCTCTTCCCTACCCTGACTATTGATTCGTTCAGTATACCTCCGGAACAACGTCCTAATTTTTTGTCATAACAGAAGCATTTTTACTCATGTTATTAGTCAAATTATGAAGATAATGGCTGTGGAATAAATCTCGCTCCTGTGCCCTGATCTTTGACCCCATTTCGATTATATTAAACAGAATGGGTTCAATATACCTCCGGAGCAACATAATAAAAGTTTTGTCGCAATAGAGGCATTTTTACTCAAGTTATGAGGATAATGGCTGTGGAATAAAACTCGCTCCTGTGCCCTGACCTTTGACCCCATTTCGATGATATTAAACAGAATTGGTTCAGTATACCTCCGGAAAAACATGATAAAGTATGGTCGCAATCGAAGCATTTTTACGTAAGTTATGACGCATAAGGCCGATGGAATGGATCCCGCTCCTATGTCCTGGCCTTTGACCCCATTTCACCTATTTTCAATAGGGTTCGTTCCTAGGTTGTCCCCTACCACATACTTAAATTTTATCGAAATCGAACGTTTTTATGCGAGCTATCGTGCGGACAGACAGACGGACAAAGCTGGAGCATATACGCTTCTTCAACCTACGGTTGGAAAGCGCAAACAAAACTATTAAAGATAAGGGCGACCCTCCTGAAAAAGTGGTATTAGTCGGAGATAAATATTGTGATGATCTTTTTGTGGGCAGGAAAAACTTCAAAGCGGAGATCCAACACCAACAAATGAATAATGTGGTCTTGAGTTCACGAATGTATGAACTGTGTAGATTCCTGCACGTTTCGTACGTTAACTATGAGCAGAGGTCAACCTGAATTGAATGAGCTTCACATGGAAAGACTTTAATGGTAACAGTGAACATCATTGCGTGTGTGTGAAGCGCAGATAATGAACTTTGAGCTGTGAGAACCATTGAAACAGCAAACTGGAAGAAAATATTTCAACAATGTGAAAACACAAGTTTGTCCGCGACGGTAATCGAATCCGTGTCCCCCTCATTCCCTCACTCCGGAGTAAGTCGCTCTCCCAACTGAGCTACGCGGACAGAATGTCTCGCTGCAGATTTGTCGTCTTGACACATGTTTTCATCCCTGTAGTACGTCACATCATCTCACTGTTAATTTTTTTTTAAGCGAAAAAGGAATTCTTCATTAATTCCAAACAGCTTGTAGAAAAACATCACACATTTTTCGAAGAACCCAACGGCCAGTGGATCCGTTTTCCACAACCAGGCGCCAATGTGAAAGTAGAATTTTGTCCGCGACGATGGATCGACTCCGTGTCCTCTCACTCCGGAGTGAGTCGCTCTATCAACTGAGCTACGCTGACAGAATGTCTCGCTGCAGATTTGTCATCTTGACACAAGTTTTCACCTCTGTAGTACGTTACAATATTCTGAAATGAGTAAATGCATGTGGATATTTGAAGCTTATCTCTTTCATAACGTATTCTAGAGGCTGATTTGATGCCATAAAACATGTCTGAGTCAACACTGTGGCTATGTACGTACATATAAAGTAAGAAGAATTACAACTTATATTCCTCGTTCTTACGCATGATAAATAACATTGTAACTTGATATCGGATGTTAGTCATTTTATGGGAGTCCTACGCATTTTAGAGCATATTTTAAAATGAAAGGAATACGACTGATCCATAAGAAATAAGAAGAATGCAGAAAAAGAAAAGAAAAGACCAACCCA
Organism: Macrothele yani; assembly: GCA_039090855.1. Taxonomy (NCBI): domain Eukaryota; kingdom Metazoa; phylum Arthropoda; class Arachnida; order Araneae; family Macrothelidae; genus Macrothele; species Macrothele yani. The sequence continues at coordinate 102,172,614 of CM077013.1, read as the reverse complement.
GAACGCGAAAAAGATAAAAAGAAAAACGTGGGAAAGAACATAGAGAAACAGCAAAAAAGTGTAGATACAGAAAAAGAGGGAGAAGGAAAGAAAAAGAAAGAGAGGAAGAGAGCTAAAGGAAGAGAAAGAAAGAGAAGCTACCCAAAGAGCAGAAGGTAACAAGCAAAGGAGTGTTACAATGAAAGAGAGAGAGAGAGAGAGTAATACAGTGTAGTGCATGCTTTCTGTGCCTTATGTAAACTTGATTTTTTTCATTAAACTTTTTCTGACTCAACGACACATTGTTTCTCCCGACGAGTTTTCAAAGTTGACCACCTGACATTGGGTCAAAAGTAAATACAACGGAATGTAAGAGAAGATTTATGTATGCTATGCTTGAGGTGCTGGTGCTGTGTACGATGTGCTATGTGTTAAGTAAAGAGCGATAAGGGACTGTAAGAGCGAGATCAGAGGGATAAGTATTGCACAACCAGATATACGTGAATTACGTATATCTGGTTGTAGCGAGTTAGCAAATTGATTGTCACCTCGTTATTGCGGAGTGAAAAATATTCAACGTTGTTCGTCTTGATGTGCCCTCATAAGAAATAAATCTTGGACACTGAATTTGTATGTGCTGATTCTGCTGATGATTTACTCTGGACTGTTGTTTTTAAAAACTTAATTAGAGACTTCATAAATGCTTTGTTAAATTTACAGTTGCAACTTCTTCAAGCGACAAGCAACGAGTAAAAATTTTGAAGGTCAGCGAATAGATTTAAATCATGAGTAACCTTAAAACTAATATTTTTCACAGTAAAACATCTTAAAAGTTTTACGAAAAAAGAAGAAAGAGATAAATGGAAAAAGAAAGAGCAAGAGACCTAGTGAGAGAGCAAGACAACTGTTTGACACGATGCAGGAAATGAAGTCCGTAATGTTATGCTCTCTTAAACATAAAAATAGCCTCAATATCAAATTTCACGAGGTGGAGAAAATAGTACAATGCCGTTGCCGATTTTTATTAGAACTACGTGACAACTCAGGGCATAAAAATGCGTAAAAGTTCATTGCTGTCCGGAAACTGAATTAGTTAACAGAAACGCAGAAAATATCAATGATATGGAAGATCAATAGAGGATTCAGTTGTTCCTGTGGTTACAGAGCGGGCGACACAAAACAAAATGGGAATAAAAATTTGATACCGAGCTTTATAAAAAGACAATGGTATTTATATCAGTTAATGGTTATTGAAAAAAACAGCACTGTGTTCGATATACTTCTTCAATGTCATCTTAAATTTCCCTAATGTTAGCAAAGGATTTTAAAATTTGTAAAATGCGAGCTCAATATTAATATTGTCTTACAGTTTTCAAGGAAATCTGATAAAGCCAAAGTATACCATGAATGATATTTTGCATTGTTTTTAATGAACTGTAAAGACGAAGACTTCTTGAAAATCATTTAAATAATTATTTACGTCGAGCACTTACAGCTCCAGCATTCTCAAGATTCCTATTATTTTATTTGATGATTCATATTATGCTACAAAATAATCAGGTTTCCTTGCATTATCTTAATAAAATAATTCATCTAATTATTTTCAAGGAATCTGTAAGTGATCGACGTAAATAATTATTTAAATGATTTTCAAATAGTCTCGTAAGTAACCGGCAAAATAGCAATAAAGTTTATGTTTTCTAATTTTGTTTAATTTCCTCGCGTCGATATCAAACAGATTCAGGTTTCTGATATCTGCAAATCTCCATTTCTTTTCATTTCGTAAAATTTTTTTCATGTCCTGTACGTCATTCATCCACTTCTGTGAGTGAGTGCAGGAAAATTCTCACTGGTGAATGTTAACACATTTCATAATGTGTAAATCACATTTGTTTCTTTTTTACATTAATTCTTATTTTTAATATTGAGAGTTTTCCTTTCGCCGACAGTTTTGCAGATCCTTTAGGTCCCGCCCAGAACTCTGGACAATGCTATGATAAGGTACGCGCAGCTGGTTAAAAGGCGGTTTCAAGCGCTGCGGCGGGGAAGGGGGGAGGACAACACAGTATGTTTTACCGGGATTCAAGCGGTTCTCCAACACCGTCAATGACCAGAGACTTTTTCCTCACACCACTATGCTGCCAAGTGATGTTATTCATTGAAGCATAATTTTAATAACAATATGATCACTTTTTTATAAAATATAAATGGTCACTTATTAAAATATAATATGGTCACTTTATCATAAGTAATCCTCAAAGATGTGATCAGCGAAAATACAACTGGAAGTAATGACTGTACTAAAGAACCGTCGAACTAAATAAAATTTACCTAAGGTACATAATTTACCACATTTATTGCTCGCATTTCAAAAATAATAAAACTGATCTAAATAATTTATCTTTCTCGTTGACTAAATTTTGTAAAAAATAAGCGAAGTCAGCGTTTGCAAGAATTCGGACTGTATTTTTTCGGATATTTATCCCATTCCAGGAAGAAAAAATCCCTAACCAAACACAAACCTGTCACAGGAGTTTGAGCTTCTACATCCTTACAATTTGATGAATAACTCATGCCATTTTCTTGTAACAAATGCTTAAAATGTAATTATCGATAGGAGTGTTTCTTTCCGTTGTACCTAATGAAGTTGCCACTAAAATGCACTGGAAAAATATATGCATTTAGTAAAAATGCCAAGTTTTGCGAAACAGAATGCGGGATATGAAGGACATGAAGGCTGGAAACAAGCTCTTACAATGCCAAAATTTCTGGTAATTCGATACATCGTCTTCTAGAGACCTTAATTTCAAAGATGCATGGCAATTTTTAGAATAGAAAATGAACATTACGGACGCGGTTCTTCATTAATTAAGGCGTTCAGGTTGATGAGTGAAATTAAAACTCTTCAGCTGCTTGAGAATGCTTTTACTTAGGTTTAGTTAGTAAAAGGTGTTTTTTTTCCTGTATGTACAGGGAACAGTAGCTGAAGCCGTTTTCTGCGCTTCAAAACATCTGTACTATATTAATATATGACGCTATTACAGGCCCATAGATCTTTTGGATGCCATCGCAAGAACATAATACTCTCCCTACGATGGACGATGCAAAAAAATTGGGTAGCACGAAGCTGATGGCTGGACCTAGGCAGCGGGAATCAAACACGGACCCAAATTAATACGAGCGAACAGAAGTCTACGCTTCACATTACTCTATCACCGAGAAAACGCATTACATATTACAATTGCACAGCTTTAGTGTATCATGAAACACGAAAACTATGAGCTCACAAAGGTCCAGTAAATGCTGAAGAAAGCAAATGCGCATGAAAGTATAATTATTACATAATTTACAAAATCGCACTTACCAATGTCCACATTAGTTTTAGGGGGTTAACAATAACCACATGAATACTCTAAAGGCTATTAGGAGTTGCTCTCTTCTAATTTGGGGCCTCTGGTACCACGGAGAAAGCATAGCCAACGTCACACGACAAGCCTGCGCCTAATAGCCCTTAGAGTGCCCTGGACCCTACTCGAACGACTGATCCGAAGCACACGCCTCAGACCACTCGACTACCCGAGCGGCTCACATCTTAACTGTCAGAACATTCGTTAATTTAAACAGAACTTGGATTTTTTTTTTTTTAAATAAGAGAGTGGGGAGTTGTTTATTTACAACCGCGTGCGATTTTATGAGAACAACAGTAGTGTTTTAACATTATTATTATTTTTTCAGTTAAGAATTTAGTTCTTGGCATTTATCAACGGAAAGATTAAATTTCAGTTAAAATTTCTTTTTGAACTTTAGAACGAATATTGAAAAGTACTTACGCATGAAGAGTAGATATTCTGAGAGCGTGAAAATCTGGGCTGATCCGCGTGGAGCCGGCAGCAAGTGATGCAGTGTGTAAGTTACGGGAGCAAGGATGTTGTCCTCGAAGACCGCATCCCTCGGAAACGGGAAGCGCAAATCCGGCAGCAGCAGTAGCGATGGTTGAGCATCTGGTACCTTTCCGGTGTTAAAGCCGCCTGAGAGACCGACTACTGCGCCCTCAGCGCCGACACACATACACACAAGCATCGCAGCTGCTAACCCACCGCAAACTTATACCTAAGACCTCAGAAAAGTGCTCCTTGCCGAAAATTAAATAGCATCATGACTGCGTGACAGTATGTATAGTCATAACAACTGCATACATGCATATATATGTATGCATGCATATCAAATTTTCCAGGAAGTCGCCTGTGTTTTTCTCACCACGTATTGTCTTTTTTATAGCATTTATTTTCCGAATTTCATAAAGAATTAACTAACATTTTTTAATCATATGCAGAGCATGCCTTTAAAAAAGTATATATATTTGCGCAGTCTTCGACGAAATATCTGGGCTTCTGCAACTCGTACTGCGAAAGTTCCTTTTGTGTTGGTAAGAAGGCTTAAAATTTTATTTTTAACTTTTTCTTTTCAGGAGAATTTTTCGTAAATATTCGTACTTATCAGATACCGCTAAAATAGCCATATCTGGTACTTCAAACGCAGTCGAATGTAAATGGAAAAGGAAGTTCACAGTTTTGTCCTGCAGTTGTATACATAAAAAACATTAATGCGTTAATAATTATCATATATTTCAAGAAACTGAAATACATAAATCAGTTCTCTGTCTTATAAATTCTATACTCAAGTCAGGTTAGCATGGAGAAAAGATGGCTAATTATTTTTCTTAAGTGGGATTTCAATGCAAAATCTATTTTCTCAAAGGCAATTGCGTTCTGGTTCTCAAGAATTTGAGCGAAAATGAATGAAGTCCTTTTCTATTGTATATCCTAGCTTTGATTTCGGGAAATCAGTCGGAAATTGTTTTTAAATTCAATTGATCTCAATCGGAAATTATTCCGGTTTGGCACCGATTGAGGTAAATTGGATTTAAAAAAATTCTGGCAAAATCTTTGGGCCCACCTGGTTGCGCAGTGATCTAAATACTGGCTTCTGACCATTCGTTCGAGATGAGTACGGGTTTGAATCCCTGTGAGCCATGGATATTGTATTTGTCTTACAGCCCTGGTTCTCTCCCTTTCCTGAAATCAGTGGCCCTAAATTAGGGACCGGTGAATGATGAGTTGCTCACGGTCGTCATCAACCTTCCCGGTTTCTTTGTCTTCGAAATCACAGCTAGGGTATATATGTATTAGCTAAGGACTTTTTTCTTTTTTTTTTTTTTTAGGTTTAACGACGACCGTGAGCAACTTAATGGGCTACCAGCAGTCGCCCGTCCCTAATTTAGGGTCACTGATTCCAGGGAAAGGGAGAGAACCAGTGCCATAAGACAAACACAGCATCAATGCCTCACCGGGATTCGAACCCGAACCCCTTTCGAACGAATTATCTTAGGCCGTCGCTTAGACCACTGCGCCACCAAGGCGGCGCTAACGGGGCGGCGCTAACGGGGCGGCGCTAAGGACTTTACGTATTTGCGCTCAAAATTTTGAAGACCAAAACGCAATAGTTTTTGAGAAAATGGGTATAGAACGAATTAGCTTTGCAGGTATAGAATAGATTTGCCCTTGTCCCCCTGAAGAATTCAATATGAGTGCAAGAATGGAAGTAATTTTTTTTTACCCGTAACTGGAGGGTTTGAAGGAACTTTCTCTTTTCAAAACATAGTTTTCAAAAGCTCAGACGAATTTCATCTTTTCTAACTCCCATTTGGTTACTATTTTTTAAAGATATTTTGCGTTAAAAACGGCAAAAAATGAACTGCATAGATAATCTGCATTTTAAATGCGCTCCCTCTTTTTTTCACAACCCTTTTTAGAGAGCTCTGCAAAAAAAGGCCTAATGTATAACCCTTTTACAAAGCTCCCTAAAAATGAAATAACGTGTCTACATAATGCGAACTATTTTCTTCTTTAAAATGTTCATAAATCTTTTTGTTGTGGACAAGATATTTAAAACTCGCAATCTGAGTTTTTAATATCTTGTTCACTACAATATGAGTCAGCAATTGCCGCCAATGTGGGCATCTTAGACATTTGCCTGGAGTGTCTGTGCTTAAAAGTATCCCTGCTCAGTCGTTTGAAATACCTTATTCTTGCAATTCCATGAATAGGTGCGGTCACGCTTTGGTGCCTCAGATGGGTTATATAATACTTTCATGAATATTAGTACGATTTATATAAATAAGTTTTATGTGTGTAGATTATAATATTTAGTTTGATTAGATCATCATCATGTCACTCAGCTGTTCTCTGAGATTCAGAGGTTAGCTCTACAAATAAATACAGACTACCAGATACATTTCTGATTATTTACTACAGTTGCCGTATCAAACTTCTCCATTTACAGTGATCTTTTCCCACAACTAGGGCTTCACTGACATCCATCACACGATGTACACCAGACCTTCTATACTTCATACTCATAATCTTTTTCTCATGCAGACACTCCAGAATCTGATCCTTCCATGACTTCCTTGGCCTTCCTCCGCCTTTCCTTCCTGCCACTTGGGCTAAACAAAATTTCTTAGTAAGTATCTCATCACTCATTCTTTCAACATGTCCAAACCACGGAAGAATATTAGTCTCTACCTTGCTAACAACATTTTGTTTCACATTACACAACTGCAACACATCTTCATTTCCTCACACTATCAGGACATGTTTTTTTTTTTTTTTTTTTTTTTTTGATTGGAGGTTTAACGACCACCGTGAGCAACTCAATGGGCTATAAGCAGTCGCCCGTCCCTGATTTAGGGTCACTGGTTCCAGGGAAGGGAGAGAGCCAGTGCCGTAAGACAAACACAACATCCATGCCTCCCCGGGATTCGAACCCGGACCCCTTTCGGACGAATGATCACAGGCCATCGCTTAGACCACTGCGCCACCGGGGCGGCGACATGTTTTGCCACAAACCCTCCGTAAGGAACGCGTTTCTCCAGCACACAAACGACTCCTATGTTCCTTCTGTAGTACCCAGGTTTCACTGGAGAGATGGATTTGCCTCCACGGGGCGCTCCATGGGCAACAATGGCACACAAAACAGCAACAAGGGCTTCTTGATCTCAAAAACTACAGTCTTCTGACAATTATATTAGGAGCTTGAATTAATTCCCGCTGGGTTTTTTTCACACAAACACCTGTGTGTTGCCACAGAACGGTATAGGATAGTCTATTCAAAGTAGTGTCCGTTGGCAGCTACGACCCTTTCCCACCGTTGGGGTAACAAATGAATTCCGCGGTAGAAAAAAATGCAAGTTTTTTCGAGGCAAACCATTCATCGAGACACTTTTGGATATCCGCGACAGAAAGGAAGTGCTGCTTTGACAGGCCATGTTGTAGTGTCCGGAACAAATGGAAGTCCGAGGAAGCAATGTCCGGGGAATAAGGCTGGTGGGGTAAGAAGTCCCAGCCAAGTGCCTCCAAGAGGTCCTTCACGGATTTGGCGACATGAGGTATAGCGTTGTCGTGGAGAAGAATAACCTTGTCATGTGGGATCCAGTTTCCGAGCTTCTGGATCATTCCCATTGCCTTTGAACGTTTACTAACCGTTGATTCATCGACCCGTAGTGTTTCAGACAACTCGTGGAGCGTCTGACATGAATCCTCGTCCAATAAGGCCTCCAATGCGCCATCTTCGAACTTTTTCGGCCGCCCAGGGCGCTCTTTGTCCTTCACGTCATATTCGTTGGCTTTGAAGCGTCGGAACTACTCTCTGCATGTTGTTTCCCATAGGGCATGTTTCCCATAGGCCTGCACTAGCAAACGATGACTTTCCGCTGCAGATTTCTTGAGATCAAAGCAGAAGAGTAATGCTTCCCGCAAATGCTCCTTTTATTGGTACGAAACTCGACATCGTGAATGCGATACAAACTCGTGTTCTGTGCCCTCCGATCGCGTGTAACACACTGCTTCGCCCAGACTACCGACGGTACGTGCGTGCGCAAGGGAGGTCACGTGTGGCCCGGGTCACAACGCACCACCGCTGCGCTCTATTGGGCAACAGCGGGAATTAATTCAAGCACCTAATACACTGCCGGACAATTGCTAAGGACGGATGACATTAGCAACGATAGCAACCATAAAATGGAAGGCAGGAAAATGTGGAAATTAGCATAAGTGCGGGATACAGTAAGACGTGTTGTGCGTATGCAAATTTTGGATTGCCGAACTTGTTCGTGACGTCATAGCGCTGATAAGAGATATAAAGGATTTGACGCGTATTGACCGTTGTTGTTCAAACGCAAAGTTGAAAGGGAAAGAATCAATTGACGAACTTGCAATTTTCAGTATGTCTTCCCGACATCACCTAGATGATTTTACGCGTGGCCGTATTATTGGCAAGATTGAAGAAGGGCGAAAAATAACAGATGTTCCCAGGGAGTTCGACGTCAGCCACAGTGTTGTTTCAAGGCTTTGGAAATCATTTTAAACAAATGGAGAGTGTAGTAAACGTCACGGGGGAGGTCGTGTTCGCCGTACGACACCTGCAGAAGATCGGTACATAGTGCTATCAACAAAAAGACACCGGCGCAGCACAGCGAGTGAGGTAGCAAATCAGTTTATGGCTGCTACTGGCAAGCCGATCTCCCGAAAAACTCGCCAGGCGTTTGCATGAAGGAGGACTATACGCCCGCCGTCCTGTTGTGTGCATCCCATTGTCCAGATGTCACCGTACCGCCCGTTTGCAATGGTGCCATCAACATCGCAATTGGACTGATAACGACTGGTCTGCTGTCCTCTTCTCAGATGAGAGTAGATACAGTCTATCGTCTGATTGCTGACGACAACTGATCTTGCGTGATAGTGGTACGGCATATTGTCCAGCAAACATATAGGAAAGGGACCGATATCTGACATGTAGTGTCATGGTATGGGCTGGCATCATGATCAATGGCCGTACGTCCCTCTATGTGCTTCCAACTGGGACTATGACTGGCCAACGATACATTAATGATGTTCTGCTACCTCATGTTCGCATGTTCCGTGGTGCTGTCGGTGATAGATTCATTTTCATGGACGACAACTCAACATGTTATCGAACAGTCGCTGTCCAGGAGTGTCATGAGAGCGAGGATATTCAACGCCTCGTATGACCAGCACGTTCTCCAGATCTGAATACCATTGAAAATGTGTAGGATGCTTTGGGGAGGAGTCTTGCTGGTCGCCAATGCCCTCCAATAAACAAGGACACCCTTATCCGCGCACTGACAGAGGAATGGGATAAATTACCCCAACAGCTGCTTGATAATGTTTTGCAAAGCATGACACGACGTGTGGAATCTTGCATCGCCCTCCATGGTGGCCATATCCTGCATTGACATCTTACGCCGTAACGCCTGTGGACGGTAATTGCATTTTTTTCACGTTTACGTATTCTGCACAAAATGGCCTGTTTGTCCCTTGAACACGTTCCAAAGCCTTCTGGATTTCAGAGCACAATAAATTGTCTTTCTTGTAATGTCCTGGCATTCTGACATTATTTTATTTCACTTGGCATCCAACCGCACTTACTTTTTATGCGCTATATAGCCGTTTATGATCCGTCCTTAGCAATTGTCCAGCAGTGTATATATATATTAAGATAATACAACGAGGTTTGTCACAAATATTTATTTTTTCAAGTCGACCATGGTTGCGCTGGATATTGAACTAACTTTATTAGAACGAATGGCACGTAAATATTCAAATTGTATATGATATCATAAATGGTGTTTACAGTCACTTGCTTTGGTTAGATGTTTCCTCGCGTTTGATAGAAATGGGGTGGATGCCGTGTCATTTACAAGTTGCGAAGACTTCTGTTATATGTGGAAAGCTTCTAAATATCAAGTTTGGTGGTTGAATCTGGCTTGTCAATTAGTATTGCTTCTTCTAAGAGAAATTTATGGTCCTTTTCGTAAGAGTGTTTAGCCATCGATAACATCTTTAGGTCACAGTTCCGAATGTAATTTCTTGTGCTCCTTCAATCGATTGAAAGAGCACAAGAAAAAGAAGTCATCGATGGATAAACACTGTTACGAAAAGGACCATAAATTTTTCTTTGAAGAAGCAAAACTAATTGACAAGCCAGACTCAACCACCAAACTTAATATTTTGGGAGTTTTCCGTATATATCAGAAGTCTTCGCAACTTGTTAATGACATGGCGTCCACCCCATTTCTATCAAACGCGAGGAAACGTCTAACCAAAGCACGTGACTGTAAACACCATTTATGATATCATATACAATTTGAATATTTACGTGCCATTCGTCCTGATAAAGCTAGGTCAATACCCAGCGAAACCATGGTCGATTTGAAAAAATAAATATTTGCGACAAGGAACAAGGGCCTATCTTGGAGAGGCACCAGCTAGTTCTGTGTGACATTAGCAAAAAGAGCTCAACTCACTGGGTTTTGTTCCAGAATACTTAGGTTGAATGACCAACTAGAACCGTCATCTGTGGGCTAATCCCTCACAGTGGTGTACTTTCCTGATTAAAGTTTGATTAGAATAAAGGGAAAATATAGAAGTCTTCGTAGTCATGAATTAAACACATGCGGAACAGTGGCCATTTCTTTTTTTTTTAATTTTAGATGAAACTTGAGAGGACGGCATTTTGTTTTCCTGTTTAGTTTAGCGACCACCATGAGCACAGAGGAGCTTGTGCCCCCCTCCCGAACTTTAGAAAATTTAAATGAGAGAGCAAGCCTACGACGGGGTAGCAAATATGAATTGGGAAGTTTAATGTGGTCACTACTGAAAGGAAAAGCCAAGAGCTATATATATACACTGTGTTATGCATACATTTTAGATTTGGCTGTGATTCTTTTTTTTTCTTTTTTGGCAGGAAGTTCAACCACGGCAAATCAATGTAGAGAACTTTTATGTAACATTATTCATGTATCAGTAAAAAAATTGTAGTATTTAAAAGAATTTGTAAAAAAAAAGAGTGGACCTTATTTTCGGAAAACTTAGCATTTTGACAAAAATACGGTGGACTGTTCGTCATCGTTCGTTATGAGCAGTGATTGAAGAGTAATGCATGACAAAAAATAGTTATTAATCACTTAAAAGACGCAAATTTTGTGATATTTACGGAGAAACTGTTTTCAAGAATGGCATGCCCCAAAAGGAAAGCGTCACTTTACACTTTTTCTTGCCCCACCAATAGAAAATATGAGTTTACACTTATTCGTTCAACTCCCTCCCAAGGAAGACATCAGTTTAAAATCCTACCCCCCCCCCAAAAAACATTTTTTCGGTCACGCTACGCCTCTGCTGGTGTTCCCTCTTAAATTCCGTATCACCAATGAGGAGGATACTTGCGCTATATTGGCTCCACAGCTCGGACACTCAAAGTCCGATTGTCAGAACATCAGTATGACATTAAAAATGGTGCAACTTCCACAGCATTAGCCCGGCAAGTTTTTAAAGGCACTCGCGAACTAGTGTGGGAAAAAACTTCTAGTCTCACCGCCCCTTCATCTAAATCTCGGCTATTGTTCACTGAGAGCCTTTACATTCATAAAATGAACTTTGTCTGCTGTAACGACGAAAACCCTATGTTCATACCGTTCCCGTGGAGATCGGCATTGGAGTTGTAGCTCTGAGACTCTAGCTGACTTAACTAAAAGGGTCTCTTCATATTGGAACTTTATTTTGGACTGAAAGACTTACCTGTATATACACTATATTGACAAAAGTCACCGAACACCTAGAAGAGAAACACAACACAGCATTTATTGATTAACATTAATACGGTGTTGGTCCACCTTTGGCCTTAATGCATGCATTGACCCTTCGAGACATGCTTTCCGACAAGGTTTTGGAACACACGATAGGTATGCGCTTCAATTCAGTACATAATGCTGCCGCTAAGTGTTGCTTAGTAGTAGACATTGGTTCCAAACTTCTTATGCAGCGCTGTAATTCATTCCATATAGGTGCTCTATGGGATTAAGATCAGGGCTCTGTGCTGTCCAGTCCACACACGATACGGAATTATCTTCAAACCGCACCGTAACAGTCCTTGCTTTATGGCTCGGTGAATTATCCTGCTGGTACCAACTATGCTCGTATTGCCACAGATTTGGTAAGGCATAATTGTCCAGAATATCAAGATAGACGTGCTGGTTAATAGGTTTGTCCACGATAACCAATGGGCTGGGACCATACCACGAAAAATACCCCCACACCAGTACACTGCCAGCTCCAAACTTGACCGTAGCAACAGTAAATTGTGGTAAATAGCGTTCCCCGGGCTGCCACCTCCAAACTTGACCGTAGCAACAGTAAATTGTGGTAAATAGCGTTCCCCGGGCTGCCACCATACCCACACACCGCCATCAGATTGATGGATCCTGTATCTGCATTCATCAGTCCACAGGACCCGTTTCCATTGATCTACGGTCCACGATATATGTTCTTTACACCATGCTAAGGTAACCCATGGAATGAAGTTCTATGCGAATGGTACGTGTACATACCGAGGTTCCAGCATTTTTACTCACCTGTACACTGAGGTCTTCTTGTTCAGTGCTCCGTCGATTAGTAGTAACGACTCTCCCGAGGCTTCGACGTCCTCTATCACTGATTTTCTTTGGTCTGCCGGTACGTTTTTCTGCTTCAGGCACGCCATGTGTTTTCCACTTATTCAGTACATCCAAAACAGTTGACTTGGGTATGTTTAAATGCCTCTCGGCTTATCTTATGGACAACCCACTATTATAACATCCAACAATCTTTCCTTCCTCAAAGTCAGTTCTCTCCCGCCGCGCCATTTTCATTGAACCTCACAATGCGATATGATCGCGGTGCTTGTTTTTATACCGTTTGCAGCTGTGCCGCGCATCTTAACAATCCAGCGGACCCGGTCATTTGCTTTTGAAGGGGTGTCCGGTGACTCTTGTCAATATAGTGTATATTAATAATACATCTTTACTTCAAATTGCAGTGGGGCATTACACTTAAGTTAATTATGGGTATTGTATTGCTGATATTATTATACGTTACAACTTTTAAGTGTATCTCAAATCACTATGACAACGTTCGATTTAATTGTGGATATGCTCAGATCATGATTCGTTCTGTCACAGGACACTTATAAAAACTGCGACTTTGGCGACCTTGTTTCATTTGTCTTTTATTCTGAAGGTGGACCCAGCAGGTGGGGTCCGAAAGATCGCACTTGTATTTTAACTGTAATAAAGTATTTTAACTTATCATCTCATATATCGTGCTTAGACGGTTTGTAATTTTTTTGCCATTGCATCATACGGTGTATAAAAGCAAATCAATGTGCACTTTTATTTCGGAGACGCAGTTTGTACAATAGTTGGTTAGCCAAAGGTTCATCTATTTCAGCCAATTGTTTTGAAAAGCTGTAAAACAAAGTTTAATTTGTATGAAGAAAACTTTACAAAACAGCAAAAAATTACATGTACTCACTAATTCTATGTTGAGTACTTGCTCACCTTTAATTTTGAGTGAGCTGCCAATTTTGACCATCGCATTTTGTAAGGGGCGTTCCGGAATTTACGGTTGCTGTTTCTGTATAGTAAATACTGTGCAATTCCTGTCGCCGCCCCGATGGCGCAGTGGTCTAAGGCGCTGGCTTCTGATCATTCGTCCGTAAGGGGTCCGGGTTCGAATCCCGGTGAGGCATGGATGTTGTGTTTGTCTTACGGCACTGGCTCTCTCCCTTCCCTGGAACCAGTGATCCTAAATTAGGGACGGGCGACTGCTTATAGCCCATTGAGTTGCTCACGGTGGTTGTTAAACCTCCAATCAAAAAAAAAAAATCCTGTCAAGTACTCTGACGGAATCAAAGAAATGCAGCACACTTCAACTAAATGTGATTCCCAGTAGTAACCAAAAAAAAAAACTGATCACAGAACAATGTGATAAATTTCTGGAACATACAATACGATCGATTTCGACATCAGTTCTCCCCAGTGGAACACTGTTCTACTATGAATACAGCGAATGGCTGCCACTGCCCACGTAGTGGGATGGTCTGAGACACTGGCTTCTGACCATTTTCCAAGACGAACCCAGCACGTTCACACTTCCGTGCCGGATGAGGCACGGAAGTGTGTTTGTCTGATGTAACTGGCTCTGTCCTTTTCCCGTAACCCCTGATCCTAAATTAGGGCTAGCTGACTGCGTATACCCCTTATAGTTGCTCACGGTGGTCGCTAAACCACAACAGAAAGGAAAATGGTTTCAGCGGAAGGAGGGTCGGTTCTTCTTTGGTCTCACTTATGAGGGAAACGGCTTTCTTACAAAAATAAATCTTTGAGTCGCCGAACAGTTCGTAACGGAAATTATAACATGTTATTGATTTAACCCTGCATTGCTCAGGCCGAGAATACTTACGTTATTACTCAGGTGGGTTCCACACACCCCAAATTATTTTCTAAAATTTTACCAGTATTTTCAAGATGCGTGAAATGCATAAAACAAACACGTCTTTTCATCTTTATTAACTAATGTGTTTTTGCAAAATTACAGTCCATTTGTCTGAAATAGAGGATAATTTATTTATTAACATTTTCCTTACACAATTTGCCACTTGAATGAAACAAATACCTTTATATGGTTAAAAAGTTATCAATATAGTATTAAATGGTTATACAGATTGATAAAGGAGAGTATTTAATAAAAAAACATATTACACATTGTAGAATGTTCAGAATATTGATTTATGCAAATATCCAAACTGTGTTCTGTTCCGAGTTACTTTCATAGAAGCAGTCTTTACACAATGAGGAAATGTGTTCTAAACAAATACGTGTTCCACATTTTTGACACTGAAATCTTGTTTCCTTTGATTTGGGCAAGCACTGCAACTTCCTTGCTTCTTAGGTTACTTTGGTGGAGAATTACACTCTTTGCCTTTTTCAGCTAGGCGCTTGATTTTGTTTCGCAATTCTCTCGACAGATGTTCGCTTTTAGAATTTCTCGTCACAATCTGATCTTTAATAAGTGTTCTTCCTAAGGCCTTGATGAATTCTCATCGCTGCATTTTGACATTAGTATTTGTCAAATAGATGACTTACGCATTGATAGCAGCAACATTCATGAATGCGAAGAAAATCGTAAGCGGTCAGCGCCTGCTGTTTCTCGAGACGCTGTAAGTAGAGCACATCTGGTCCAGTGGCATAACAATCACTCCCGCAGCTGCGAGGTGGTGCAGGTAGCGAAGGGACGTACTGCAGCTGCCAGTTATAGTTTTATGAAAAAATTTGAACACGCACAGTAATTAACCCAAAGATTAATATTTTACTTTAAGATATATTTAGCTTTGCCTAAATAAATGCCTAGTTTTACTTTTAAAACACTGAATGTCCCACAGATTGAAAGTGTTCGGCTCTTTTGACTTCGGTTTGTAATACGATTGCTCTGCAATGGGTTGTAAACAATACGATCGCTCTCCAATCGCCCTCTCTCTGCGCTGCTGAGGAAAAGCGCGAGACCACAGTCGGATTCCCCGTGGAGGATGTGGGAAAAGAGTCAGTTACCTAGGATTATGTGCACGACAAGCGTCAACATTTATTCACATCAGCCGCAGATCTGCCATGTGTAAGAGGGTGATTTCTTCAGGAGATTTATTTTAGTTTTGAGCAAACCAATTACACGTGTTGGCAAATCTATTACTTAAAAATTAAAACTACAAGGCTCTAGGCACCACCATTACTTTGGAGACACTTTCCCTGACTTTTTAACCCCCCCCCCCTACCTCCAACCACCACATACACACACCGCGAAAAATGCATCCTGCCTCGTGTTTGAAATCCTGGGGAAATTACTGTGCTTAAGGGTGCTAAAGTGAATCTTTTTGGTGGGGGCGCACGTTGTGCTAGTTACTCCACTGATCTGGCCCACTGTGCCAACGCCTTCTTTCGTTAAGTTGTACAACGCTATCATTTCAGACTTCTTTTTGTCTCCGAAGCTGTCATTAATTTTAGCATCGTGATGCATTGTTGAGAAAAGTAACAACACTTTGTTTTTCTTTGAGACATACGACACTAATGTCATGTCCCCTTGAAATTCAAATGTAGGCAAAGAATATCTGAGAAGAAGTTAAGGCTCGGCGAGACGTAACTAGCGCCGTCATATCTTAAGAGTTAAAATGCAGTGCACAGAAGCCTGCACATGGGTGTTTCTGTTGACTTCAATTCTTTAGGTAAGAGTTAAAATGCAGGGCACAGAAGCCAACATACAGGCTGATGCCGGAGCAGACTGCGCATGCGTATTTCTGTTGACTTCAATTCTTGGGTAAAGAACAGTCACCCGAGCTACTCAGAGCACGTGCTACTGACATCGCGAATCGGATATGTTAGTTTTGCTGAGCCAATCGGGTTAGTTAAGGCTTTTGTTTGTTCTCCAGTTTTTCAGAAATATTTTCAGTAATACCAAATACTAGGGAATGTGTGCATTTTGTACAGATCCTTAGGCCTAACTATAATATTTGCTAAAATTTAATTTAAATAGTAATACTAAGGTTATTGCATATTTTCCTCACCAAAATAAGGGATGGGTGGGATATCAGAAAACAGCAAAAAAAAAAAAAAAAAAAAACTGTTCTAATCAAATAGTCATCAGTTCGAAGGAAACCACCGTGGATCAAAGAAAAGCTTTACTGCCGTAGTCCCCCTAACGTGTTTTGCTCCTGAATGATAACTTTCCCGCAAAGCATATTATCTCTTAAGATGTGGTGGCGCTGTTGTCGCATGTTTTACGTTATTTCTATGAGAGTTGGCGTTCTTCACGCGAAGCTTTGTATTCTTTGATGTAGGGTCTATTCGTTGTGGGAGCCTGCTTCTTTCCTGCAGTGAATTCAGGTGGGATTTCTTTCTTTTTTTTTCCCTCAGTGTTCCCACTATCGTCAGCCTGTGATATGTCAGTAGATCGCCTACCAAAGGGATACTCAAGAATCAATTGTCCATTGTCAAGTTCCTGCCAGAGCCAAAAATTGGCTGCACCACTCGGTTGGCAATGTCTCTTGAAGAATTGCTAATAGTATATAGCCCCTCCGGCTGTTTTCCGCAATAAACCTTTAGGTTAGAGGTGTAATAAGTTGTGGCATCTACAAGAGCAAATATATTTATACCATATTTCGCAGGTTTAGATGGGATGTATTGCTTCTTGAGACATTTTCCTCTAAATGTTCCGGTTTCTCATCTAATGTGATATATGCTCCAAGTGAATGGGTACTGGAGCAACTTTTTATAAATAGTTCAAAGAGCTCTGGGATTGATGCTAATTTATTCAGTGCATAACAAGAGGGGCGAGTGTTCTTACCAAATCGGATTGATGCTAACTTAACCAGTGCAGAACAAGAGGGGTGAGTGTTCTTATCAAATCGGATTAATGCTAACTTATCCAGTGCAGAACAAGAGGGGCGAGTGTTCTTATCAAATCAGGGACACCGAAATAAAAATCTAAACCTAAAAAGTGACATTGTAATTCTGGAAATTTCAATTCCAATGCCATCAGTTGCACATAAATCTGCTTGGTTCTGTCTGTTACATCTGAATATACCTGCAAGGCACAAAAGGACAAGAAGAGCTTTTATCTCCGTTTCATCGGTAGTCTGCACTTTGTTCTTGTCAGTATAATTTGTAGTTTACTCACCATATATTTATTTGTATTTTTAACTAATATTTGTATCACATCATCAATGCAGAGCAACTTGAAGCATTCAATGGGAGACTTAGCATTTCGTGAGTTATTTTTCACACGTGGAATGCTGCTCACAATGCTGTGTTATCGGGTGTTAGTATTTGCATGTGTTTGTCTCTTCCAACAAAGTAATCTGTGCCACTTGCATCGTCATCAAAATTATCTGCATCCACATCCGAATCAGTATTACGTTCACTTTCACTCGTATGATCAGACCATCCATCATCCCCTTCCCTGTCTGCTAACTCGAAGTCAGATGTCTCCTCTGCTTCGGCCTCTCGCCATAAGCCTCTCAATTCGCGCCACTTCCTCCTCGTAATTCACCTACAAATTGTATAATAATCAGTATTGTAATACTTACATTTACGCAATACACCCACTCAAGCTTTAATCAGGTGGGCTTCACTGCACATAGTACACTAACGAAATTACTCAGGTGAAATTTCTCAGGCCCCAGACACAAAGAAAGCGACCTGTAGCTTCGAAACTGAAGCAGGAACAAATGCCAAATACCTGACTGCCCTGAGGAGGTGGTAATTAAAAGGTATACAAATGCACAAAGGGTAATCAAGCCCATTTATCAGCATTTCAATGAAATAAATCTGCTAGGGTTTACCACACCCCACATGAGCAATGCAGGGTTAAATATTTTCGGATTTCAGGGAAATCTGTTACTGACTGAAGCTCCTTCTATATATATCTAAAAACGATTATTCTAAACTTCATGATGTCCGTTACATGGAAAGAACTGAATCAGGGGTCTGCACCGTCCGGGCCGGTTCGGGCATTTTTTACTCGTAGTTTAGAGAACAAAGCAACGGGTCAGATTGGACTTTTTTCCTGACACTTACGGCTGGGCCGAGCCAAGTCGACCCTTTCTTTTTATCGCAATGGTAAAGAAAGATAAAAAAGTTGTGTTTCCCGATTTCCTGGTCTGTTTAACTGTTTCGGTAGCTCTACTTATTTCCCTGATATAATCCAGGGCATAATCACAGAGGTGAGGATCATATCATATGTAGAGGATTTTAGGAAGAGTGTCTGACCCCAGGTCATAAACAACCCTTAAAAATAGGAAACTAGGAGATTTGGGCTAGAGTGCCCGATAGGAAAGTGACAGGGAAGCGAGGTAGAAAGGGGGAGGAAGACGCCCTTATTTATTACCGGGGGCCAGTACCCGGGCTCCGACGGCTAAACGTGTCCATCAAACGCACGGCGGATATTTAGTGGTTTATGCGCTCGTACCTGCCTGGGATCGAACCTGAGGTTACCTCCGCGGCACAGAGGCGAGGAGAGGCACTCACACTGTTTTTACCAACTGTAAGTATTAAGATGGTAAAAACATTTTGGGGCTTCATGACTACAAAAATATTTGACCCCAAGCGAGTGTGTGTGTGTTGTGTGGAGTGGAAGACGGAATTGTCTTCAGTTGGGTGGGGGCAGTGTGTGTGTATGTTTGTATGAGAGAGTGGGATAACATCGATTGTTTCTCCTATCCCTAATCCGTATAGGGATTAACTTTTGTAGAAAATGCAGAAAAACATTCGTGCACATGAATCAATTAGATGAATACCGTCTTCACACGATTTTAATGATATTAAAATATGAAATATATGTACAATTAAAATACTCTAAAACACACTAGCACTTTCAGAGCGACAGTCGCCCCATCATCAGGTGTGATCGGATCTCCCAAACCGTTCAGTATAAATATCTGTAGTGTACCATAACCGGGATCGACGTAACAGAATTTTGCGACGTACGCGCCATCTGTCCCGGCGGTTAAACCACGATCAGAGCGACACCACATCACAAATCGTAAACATGATTATAACTGCAACATTAAGTATTAAAGTCTAAAAAAGGAAGATAGTTCTGTGGATTGTCCAACACTTGTAGACAAAAGACGTCTCCAAATATCAGGTTGATCCCAAGGGCAATTATCATTACAGCAACTTCCTTTGAATGCGGAAATGAACAAACTCTCAGTTACCAGTAGCATGTGTGTGGAGGCTGGGGTTATAAAAATTTTGGCATTCTCCCGATCAGGGATTAAATCTTCTGAATCAATGCATTTGGTAAGGACTGTACAGATATGGCTTGCTTTTAAACTATATTTATGTTCCTGCAGCCTGAGGCACAGTTTGCGACGAGTAGAGCCTATATAATAATTAATACTCTCGTGCGAGCCATTGTCCAATAGTGGGATGCAATAAACACCCCACCTCTGTGAATCATCAATTCCTTGGCGGTCTTTTCTCAAAACAGATGATAGGTTGTTAACACCCACGCCAAAATGTAGCCGGTTTCTAGAGCAAATTTTAGACATTAAAGTAGGAAAACCGGATAGGAAAACCATTTTTCCAACAAACCTTTTAACAGCAGGTGGATCACCGACCAAAGTTGACAAAGGTCGACGGGATGCAAAAACTCGACGAAAAATTTTACAAGCAATCTGTCGAGGATAGCCGAACGAGTGGGCTAAATCAAAAATGTAATTAATTTCCTGGTTAAAGAAAAACCTGGTGGAGGCATGTGTAAATGCTCTATGAAACAAAGAGTAAAGTGCAGCAACTTTATGTTGCATTGGATGAAAAGAGGCAAATGGGATTAAGGAACTCGGCGCAGAAAGCTTACAATAGACCGAAAAAGATAAGTGATTCGAGATTGGGTGCCTGTGAATACAAAAATCTAGAAAAGGAATTTCACAGTTAGACTCAAGTTGTGCCGGGAGCTTGATAGTGCGATACTTTGAAGAAAGTACGTCGGCGAAACAAAATAAATCATCTTGGGAGTGAGGCCACGCTACCATGATATCGTCAACGTACCTTAAAAATAAAAGCGGGGGAAGGGGAAATTCACTAATAACTTTGTTCTCAAGGTCCTGCATCAGGATCTCAGCAAGAACTGCTGAAAGAGGGGAACCCATAGGGGAACCTTCAAGTTGCTGATAAATACAGCTTTGGAATTTAAAAAACGAATGCTGCTTAACAAATCGCAAAGCATTCATAATAGCCGAAATTTCGAGGGGGTAAACGCGGGTATCAGCAAGTTTAGCCTCGATAATTTGATGTGTAGCCTCTATGGGTACATTAGGGTACAATGCTACAACATCTAAAGACGCCAAAATGAGAGGCCCTGGGTGAGGCTGAAGTACCCTAAGCCTATCTAAAGCCTCAACGGGACTCTTAATCGAGTAAAGTGAACTCCCGGTAAATTTGGCAAGATAATTGGCCAAAGCTTTTTCTAAAGGTCTGGTAGGGCTAACATAGTCCGATACCAGAGGACGAAACGGGTACCCCTCCTTATGCAATTTAATGCGACCAAACATATCAGGCACACGGTATCCTGGGGGTGGAGTAAACGCAAACGCAAAGCCCTCAGAAAATTCATGAGCTTTCTTTAACCTACCTAAAGCAGAAACAGTGGACTTCGTTGGATCAACACGTAACTCCTTGCGCAAGATAGTATGAATTACTTGATTCATACCTTGAAAATAAAAGCTGCTGTTTACAATAACCAACTGCGAAGATTTATCAGACAACACAATAGAGATCTGCAGGTCATTCCTAAGCAGAGCAAGCTGTCGCCTTTCCTCAGCAAAATCAGAACGTACGCCAAAATTGTGTTACATCGATTCCGGTTATGGTACACTACAGATATTTATACTGAACGGTTTGGGAGATCCGATCACACCTGATGATGGGGCGACTGTCGCTCTGAAAGTGCTAGTGTGTTTTAGAGTATTTTAATTGTACATATATTTCATATTTTAATATCATTAAAATCGTGTGAAGACGGTATTCATCTAATTGAACTTTTGTAGTGTTACCGCTTGTTAGTTCAGAGAAAAGGAGATGTTGAACGCGCTTAGTCTTCTCTCTCTGTCTCTCTCTCCCTCTCCCTTTATTCTTCGATAATTGCCAAAGTTTGGTTAATATTTTTATGTTTACACTCAACTAAATGTTACAGGTCTTGGTACTGAGTTTTATTTCAGGGCCCCGAGTGTAGAGTTCGTTGATGTTTCGTTTGCAAAGAGTTTTTGTATCGGGAGTTGAACCCGTACTTTACACGATTGCAGCAAATAAATAAAATCTCAGCTAAAGTTATAACTCGCTCTTGTAATGAGGAATGTATTTGTTCACTTAATATGGGGAGGTATCAAGTTGTCTGAGATTTCCATTCATCATCTATAACTATTAACACGTTGATCTTCTCTCGCGGCCAGTATTCGCGTTCCTATTTTTCCATTCTCCCTCGATGATCAGTATTATCTCGGTTTCACACTCACGAGCACGATTCTCTCACTTCGCTATCTACCCACTTTCAACAGACTCTCCAGTCCTCAGAGAAGTGAAGTCGACGTTAAGAAACACCAAAGACTGTGTGTGTCCTTATTCTAAGGAGACGCAGATGTTTCTTAAATGCCTTCCTCTCACCCCTCGGAGATCATTATCCAGTTCCTCTCTCGCTCAACTACAATACCCATAAACCTACCCTTTCCTCCGATGGGACGTAAAGAAAGTGAGAGCCATGCCCACTGACCAGCTGCATCGGAATGGCAAAAAAATCGCTAAGGAAAGAAAAGATGATTCAAATTCACTATATTCAAAATGGTGCCTAAAATCACTACTGTCAGATATTGATGCCCAATTACATAAATATTTTCAATAATATCTCTTTTTTTTTCATTATTTAATTTTCACAATTAAATGAAATACAATAGAAAGACAAAATAATACAAAATGGCACATTACGGCTCAGGCCGGGCCGAATGTCTAATATCTGAAACGGGCAGGGCCTTAACCGCAATGCTCCCCAAATAAGGCACGTGCAGTCTTTTAAACTAAGTTACAAGATGACCATCAAATAAAGAGAGCTACCGCAGGTCGTCATTTAATGACTTCACCAGTAAACACATTCCCTCAGATTATAAATCATCCGATTAAACAAGCGTTCTAAAATTCATCAAAATATATGCTACAAATTCTAACAGTGTCTCAGCACTTCAATTAAAATTTATCAAAGCATGGCTCACTAACACTTCTTGTACTTTTGATGACAATATCTCCAAGTAATCATTTATTGCAGAATGAAATGCTTCAAAAAAAAAAAGAAAAAAATATATGGAATGCAAAAAAAAAGGTGCTATTAGGGAACTAAATTCTAAAAGAAAGACTTAGCGAAGAGAAAAGACAAATCGAAACTAAATCTAAGAGAAAGACTTAGCGAAGCATACGTGTACATCGCAAACAGTGCGCGGCTTCGTCTATAAAAGCACATTAGCATGTGCTAACCACCATTTTCGGGATATTGTATTGGATTAACAAAACAAATTACGATTAAAACAATCTGTGAATGTGAAGATTACTTTGAAAACATATTGATACTCTGAAAAGCAACTTTACGGCAGTGAAAACATCTTGCATTTCTTTGCAATTAAACATTCAAGTTTTGCCATCCATAGCTCATGTACAGCCTTAAATTTTGCTTCCAGTGAGCAAAATTTCCTGTTGCTGGGGCTCAGGATACTTGAGCATGCGCAGTTAAACACTCTGCTGGAAGCTAGCCGGAGCTGGATAGAAAAGCATTAGAGTGCCCAATTTCGTTTTATTATTGGGCAAAAACTCTCTCTCTCTCTCTCTCTCTCTCTCTCTCGTGTCTTGCGTTAGTTATTGGATTATTTTAGTGCCAGTCTTCTGTTTTATCATTGGAACAGTGTCAGTTATAGCTCAATACCCTTATATAAATAATGAAATGTGAGAAGCTGCAAGTTTTTCCTTAATCATGAATACTGCTGATAATTTGCGGAAACATCCGTTCTTCTCGCATTCGCCTGATCAGAAACTAGAAATTAAAAATGGATATACCTATGGCTCAACCGAGAGAACAAGCTGGATTCAGCAGTGACACAGCGAGGGAATATGAACTTCCATTGTGCATGGCTTTTATCGATTATGAAAAGGCCTTTGATTCAGTGAATCCATCAGCAGTTACAATGGTTTTGAAATCCTGCAGTATTGAAGATGCATACATTAATGTTATTAATAACATCTATGAAAATGCAAGTGCAAAGATTCGGCTGTTTGAGAATACAGCACACATAAAAATTGGAAAGCGAGTGAGACAAGGTGACACCATATCTCCCAAGCTTTTTAATGTCACATTGGAAAATGTCTTTCAATCACTGAACTGGGAAAACAAAGGGATAAAAATTAATGGAGATTATCTAACTCACCTTCGTTTTGCTGATGACATAGTCATTTTTGCAACTACCTCATCAGAGCTGCAGAGTATGATCCAGGAACTTGCTGACAAGAGTAAAGAAGTGGGATTAAAAATGAACTTTCAGAAGACAAAGGTGATGTATAATGCTTTTACATAAAATGAAGATTTATCGATTGATGGAGAAAAGCTGGTGATAACAGATACGTACGTTTATCTTGGACAGCAGATATCAAGTGAGGGTCACATTGATGAAGAAATTAATCGGCGTATAAAACTTGCCTGGAGAGCGTTTGGAAGAAACAGCATAATTTCCAAGAGCAATATGTCATTATGTCTTAAAAGAAAAGTGTTCGATCAATGCATCCTTCCAGTGCTACGAATGGTGCAGAGACGTGGACCTTAAAACTAAAAGAGATATACAAAGGCTGCAGACGACTCAAAGGAGCATGGAGAGGTGCATGCTTGGTGTAACCAGGAGGATAAGTGGAGGAACTTGTGGATCAGAAAAATGACAAGAGTGGAAAACATTATGACCAGAGTAAAATCCCTGAAATGGTATTGGGCTGGACATATTGCCAAAAGGACAGACCATCGATGGACAGCTGGAATTTTAGACTGGATTCCAAGGGACATTAAAAGACCCAGAAGAAGACCACATGGAAGATGGGTGGATGAAATTTCGAAAGTATGCGGGAGTAACATGGAGGAGAGTGGCACAAGAGAGACCGTTGTAGAAGAGGCTTGGAGAGACCTTCGTCCAGCAGTGGAATGAAAATGGTTGACAATGATGATGATAAAGGAAGGGTGCATAGGAAAGTCCATTTAGCCTGAAATAACTTGCGAACGGAGAGAGGTACAGTTATGCAAGTGAGATAACGGTATAGTAAAATGACTATGCCCAATCGAATGCAACCAATAGCAGCGCCCCTAGTGTCGAAATGCGGAAGTTAACCATTGCAAATCGAAAACGAAACGAGATAGAGCAAACTTCCCAATTACAAAGTTGTAGAGCGTTAATTGATCAAAACGACATTTGTTTCACACGGATAAGATAAATTGTCGCCTGAATATCCTAAAATGTCAGAAATCGATGCTCAACGATTCGAATCTGCATATTAACATTTCGCAAATGTAGCCGTATGCAAATGCAGATTGTGACATTGTACCGTACCTACGATATAACAGGAAAGATGACACCGAATTTCCGGGTGTAATAAGCACGTCTTTTGAATCCGTTCTGACGCAAATTAAAATTTATCAAAGCTATTCAAAGGCAATGGAACCGGTATGGAAAACAATAGTATCTGACGGAAGAAAGAAGTTTTTCAATCGGGTCTTTAATCCCTCAGATATTGGTGTAAACGAAATCGTGAGCTTACGAACTCTTAGAAACAGAGTTATCGACAAAAATAAGATGTGACTTTACGTCCCTTGGTGGGAAAACCATGCATTATTTTAGGACGAAATTATTCACAAAAGGTTTATTCATATGAGCGGTATCGGTCCAAGAAAAAAAATTTTAGTCGAGCTTTCAGGAGCCCAGATTTTGCTACAAATACATCAGAAGTAGAAATTAACACTTATGACCCCTGGTAGCCAAACCATTCTTTACCAAACATTAGAAATTACGTGAAAAATATTTTCCGTCAGGTCTTGTATGCGATACAGGAAGAATTTTTCAAATCGGAGTTTTAGGAGCAGAAAACGCAATTTATCATTGTGCCCCCTAGCGGACAGTCTATGATTTACTTGAAAATTTTGAATTTATAGGAAAAACATTTCGCATCGGAAACACTATCCAACAGAGAAGGAATTTTTCAAATCGGACTTTTAGAAGTAGAGATATTGACAAAAATAAGATATACATCTACGCCCCTGGCGTAGAAACCATGCATTATTTCAAGAAGAAAATGTTCTTAAAATGTTTCTCGACATGAGTAGAATCTGTCTACAAAAGACTTTTTCAATCGAGATTTTAGAAGCTCATATTTTGCTGCAGATACATCAGAAGCGGAAATTAAGACTTACGCTACCTGGTGGCCAAACAATTTTTTACAAAAATTTGAAATTACCTGCAAATGATTTACCATCAGGAGCTGTATCCGGTGCAGAAAGAATTTTTCAGATCCGAGATTTAGAAGCAAAGATATAAAGGAAAACGCAATTTACCTTTAACCCCTAGCGGAAAGTCTATGAATTACTTGAAAATTTTGAATTTATAGGAAAAACATGTCACACTAGAAACACTATCCAACAAAGAAGGAATTTTTTAAAATCGGACTCTTAGAAGTCGAGATATTGACAAAAATAAGATGTACATCTACGCCCTCTGGCGTAGAAACCGTGCACTATTTTAAAGAGAAAATGTTTCTAAAAGGTTTGTCGACATGAGTAGTATCGGTCTACAAACGATGTTATTTTCAATCGAGAATTTAGAAGCTCATATTTTGCTGCAAATGCATGAGTAGCGGAAATTAAGGTTTTCGCCCCCTGGTGGCCAAACCATTTTTTTACAAAAATTAGAAATTATGTGCAAACGATTTCCCATCAGGAGCTGTATCCGGTGCAGAAAGAATTTTCCAGGTCGGAGATTTAGAAGCAGAGATATAGGGGGAAACGCAATTTACCTTTACGCATCCTAGCGGAAAGTCTATGAATTACTTGAAAATTTTGAAATTATATGAAAAACATGTCATACGGAAAACAGTATCCAACAAAGAAGGAATTTTTCAAATCGGACTCCTAGAAGTCGAGATATTGCCAAAAAATATAAATATATACATCTACGCCCCCTGGCGGAGAAACTGAGGAATATTTTAGGAAGAAAATATTCCGAAAAGGTTTATCGATGTGAGTGGCATCAGCCCACGAAAGAATTTTTTCAATCGATATTTTAGAAGCTCAGATTTTATGGCAAATACAACAGAAGCCAAAATTAACACTTACGCCCCCTGGTGGACAAAGTATTCTTTACCAAAAATTCGAAATTATATGCAAAAGATTGTGCATCAGGAGATGTATCCGCTGAAAAAAAAATTTCAAATCGGAGTGTTAGAAGAAGAGTTATCGGAAAAAATGCAATTTATTTTTAGGCCCCCTAGCGAGAAATCTATGCGTAATTTGAAAAAGAAACTATATCTAAAATACTCTTCGACATAAATGGAATCGAAAGATAAATGATTTCTTTCAATCGGATGTTTAGAAGCAAATATGTGGAATAAAACGTATTTTTGAATTCGACATCATCTGCATTATGCCCTCTAGTGGCGAAATTGTACATCGTAAAAAAAAAAAAAACGAAATAAAGGATCATCATTCGCATATTTCAAGCTTTCGAATGCAAAAAGAATTTTTCAAATCGGACTAATAGTTGCAGAGATACCGTGGGTACAGACGGACGGACGGACAAACCGATAACATAAGCACGATCTTTTTTTTTACAAAAAACGTGCTAAAAACCAGTAGCAGGATGTACCCTGATCAGAAGTTTAGGTCTACGTACGCTGTGTGAGAATGGCGAGCTTCACTCACTTCCAATATTGGGAGATGGTGCTTATTGACGGCGAATGCCAACGAAACGCGGCGCTAGCTGCACGGGAATGCGCCGTTCGTTTTCCAGCTGGGCCATATTCAAGTGCGGTTACCATCGCAAGTGTAGTGAAGGAAGCACCTAAAGTCGTTTTCGTTCTGGAAGACCAGTGGGTGCAGGTATGCGTATAATGGCAGAGGATATTTTGGCATATGCACAAGCCCATCCACAAAGCACTACAAGAGATATCAGCAGGGTGAGTGGTTTAACACGGGGCCGTGTATGGCAAATATTGCATGCTCAAGGTGCACATCCCTGTCGTGTTACTCCTCAGCAGGAACTGTTACCACGGGACAATGAGCGTCGATTTGATTGGTGCAACTGGGCGTTGATTAATGTTGAAGGTGACTCAGACTTTTTATCCAACATTCTTTGGTCGGACGAGGCAGTGTTCCACCGTTACTTTCACGAATACGAATGTGTACCGTGGGCAATGGCGAACTCTTTGAACATACTCGACATTAACTTTTTATCACTGTGCGCTAGTTTGCCTCTTTTGTTTTTGTTTTGTCTGACGTCATCAAACTGTATTGACATAAGTACGCATTTATGCAATAAATTGTGTGTATTTGCTCATACCTATGCCTGTTCCCTTCAAACGTTCACACAAAAGGTCGCGCATCGATTTCTGACATTTTAGGGTATTCAGGCAACAATTTATCTTATCCATGTAAAACAAATTTCGTTTTGCACTAACTAATTGACGCTCTACAACTTTGTAGTTGGAAGTTTTTCTCTATCTCTTTTCGTTTTCGATTTGCAATGTCTAACTTCCACATTTCGCCACTAGAGCCGCTGCTATTGGTTGCATTCGATCGGGCGTAGTCGCTTTACTATACCGTTATCTTACTTGCATAACTGTACCTCTCTACGTTCGCAAGTTATTTCAGGCTAAAGGGACTTTTCTATGTACCCTGTATACGTAAGTCGTTTGCGGAAGATACCATTTACCGCATGGGTGTGGTGGAACGTATAGGACATGATAGCGGCTTTCAGTTAGTTTGTTTGCTTTTTGGCATCCCAGTGAACGAATAAATATGCGGCTGTGACATAAAAATGCTACACTTTGCTTCCAATGTCTGTGACATTTTTTTGACAAAATTCAGAAGCGTAAAGTTTATATTTCAGGCAGCTTGCTTCGTTGCACGATACTTTAAAACCTTAAAAACTTAAAAGAGTTAAACCCCTCACAAGTCCAAAAGGCTTTTATTTTATTGTTATTCAGAAGCAGGATGTGTCCTCTGCACACAAGAGCAATGTACTGATTTTGGATCTACTTGGTAGGGCAAACATTAAGATCGCAACTACATTCTAGTTACATGTGGCGAATTCAACAGTAAAACGGAAAAGTAAACAGCAATCGACTTATAATCTGTATTTGTTTTTGTGGAGCATTTCAACTTGCTCTGTGAGGACATAATGAATCGAATTCGGCATCCAATCCAGGATTTTTTGTTCTTTTTGCAATCTTGTTTCTAGAAGTACTTTTAAATACCATTGTGGAGCGTATAAAAATATTAATTTACCACTTCTCAATTCGGAGGGTAAGTAAGCTGTCGATGCACGATAATCAACAAGCCACGAGAATTCAATAGCAGATAAAAGACGAACTTTATATACAATTAAAAACACTAGCTACAATGGGTTAAAATGACACATGCAAGATCTTTCTTGCTTGCCTCAAGCCCATCATCAGGAAAAACAGACAGCACCTCGCCGACATACCACAAAATACAAGGGTACGAACTCCCAGAATGCGTCAGTTATTAAGTAATAAGTAAAGTTCGGAAGGCATAATATACATATGTGCATAAGACACTATTCGTTGGCGGTTACAGGTTTATATACATTTTCGACATAAGACCTCCACAACTGTTTTTTGTTTTGATTGAAGGTTTAACGACCACCGTGAGCAACTCAATGAGCTATAAGCAGTCGCCCGTCCCTAATTTAGGGTCACTGGTTCCAGGGAAGGGAGAGAGCCAGTGCCGTAAGACAAACACAACATCCATGCCTCACCGGGATTCGAACCCGGACCCCTTTCGGACGAATGATCAGAGGCCATCGCTTAGACCACTGCGCCACCGGGGTGGCCCTCCACAACTGTGGTAGTATACATGGAGAGTCGTCATTACAGCAAATAGTCGACAAACTACAAATGTTTAAACTTTCAGTAAATAAAACGGTAAATTTATTAGAAGCAGGAGCAAGAATCTTAGTCTCTTCCCAAAGGAGTGTGTGTTGGCCCCCAGATACCAGTTTGGCGAGGACAGTAGTGCTGGCACCAGACTTGCAATAATCTTGCCACCAGACATCAAATCTTGCCAAATCTCTGCAGTAGTGGTAGCACCAGACTTGCAAGTCTCTTCCCAAAGGGGTGTGTTTTGGCCCCAGCCACCAGTTCGGCGAGGGCAGTAGTGGTAGCACCAGACCTGGTCTAGTGCTGCCACTACTGCCCTCGCCAAACTGGTGGCTGGGAGCCAACACACACTCCTTTGGGAAGAGACTAAGATTCTTGCTCCTGCTTCTAATAAATTTACTGTTTTATTTACTGAAAGTATATACATTTGTAGTTTGTCGTTTATTTGCTGTAATAACGACTCTCCATATATACTACCACAGTTATGGAGTTCTTATGTCGAAAATGCATATAACCTTGCTAAAGCTAAACCTGTAACCGCCAACGAATAGTGTCTTATGCACATATGTATATTAAGCCTTCCGAACTTTACTTATTATTTAACAACTGATGCATCCTGGGAGTTCGTCCCTTGTATTTAGTGGTATGTCGGCGCGGTGCTGTCTGTGTTGCCTGATGATGAGGTCTGAGGCAAGCCAGAAAGATCTTGCATGTGTTATTTTAACCTATTGTAGCAAGTGTTTTTAATTGTATATAAAGTTCGTCTTTTATCTGCAATTGAATTCTCGTGGCGGCTTGTTGATTATCGTTCATCGACAGTTTACTTACCCTCCGAATTGTTCCACCTGCCCGAAAAAACTTTATCTTTCATACCACTTCTCTTTACGTCTGCTGCATCTGCTTGCTAAACCACAAGCCGCAACTCATGGCAAGTATGAAATCCTGATCAAAGACCATCCATTTGTAATGGGTTGGATATATTGCTAGAACCTCTGACACTGTAAAACACAAGTGGTGTGAATTTACGAAAAATTTCGGAAAATAACGTGCAGCATAATTGCCTGTAAATGCGCGTCTTTCAACGAAATTTCCGTTTTTAAAAGAGCTGAGTTTTTACGTTTTCCAACCGTAGGTTGAAGAAACGTATATGCTTCAGCTTTGTCTGTCTGTCTGTCCGCACGATAACTCGCGTAAAAATGGTTCGATTTCGATGAAGTTTTAGTATGTGGTAGGGGACAACCTTGGGACGAACCCTATTGAAAATGAACGACATGGGGTCAAAAGTCAGGACAAAGGAGCGGGATCCATTTCATCCCCCTTATGCGTCATAACTTACGTAAAAATTCTTCAATTGCGACAAAACTTTAGTATGTTGTTCCGGAGGTGTACTGAACCGGTTCTGCTGAATATCATTGAAATTGGGTCAAAGGTCAGGACACAGGAGCGGGATCCATTCAATTGCCTTTATGCGTCGTAACTTGACTAAATATACTTCGATTGCAACAAAATTTTATCATGTTGTTCCGGTAGCATACTGAGCCGGTTCTGTTGAATATCATCGAAAAGGGGTCAAAGGTCATAGCACAGGAGCGCAATTTATTCCACAGTCATTATCCTCATAACTTGACTGAAAATGCTTCTATTGCGACAAAACTGTAGCATGTTGTTCCGGAGGTATACTGAACTAATTCTGTTTAGTATAATCGAAATGGGGTCAAAGGTCAGGGCGCAGGAGCGAGATTTATTCCACAGCCATTATCCTCATTACTTAAGTAATAACTTGAGTAATGATTTCTGGTATGTTGGAAAGCGTATGATAATCAATGCATTGCATGATTTTACTAACTTGTTATTTTAACTTCCGTATTTTCACAGATTTTCTGTAGTCATAAATTCCATTTATTTCAGAAAAGCCCGTTTCAGGTTTTTCCGTATTTATACTGAGATTTGGCAAAATCGAAGACGCTCAATTTTTCAGCCCTTACGCAACATAATCCTTCGCTGCGATGGTATGGATCGAACCGATGTAGTTTGGGTTGGTGTAACAGATAATGCGCGTCTTAACCACTGCGCCAGAAAGTCTCGGAAATCTGAATCACTTTCATGGTAAAACTAATTGCACGATGATGATTTTTTATTACTTTGTAATTGCAGTGGGTATAATAAACTGCATTGTAAAAAATAAGTGTGGTGTAAATTCTCGGAAAATGTTTTAAATAAAACTTGCAGCCAAGTTGCCGGTAGGTGTTCACACTTTAATGAAAATCCGTTTTTAAAAGTTCCGGTGTTGTTCTTTCTTCCGTATTTTCACAGATTTTCGGTAGTCAGAAATTCCGTTTATTTCAGAAAAGTCAGTTTTAAATTGATACAGAAATTTCGCAAAATCAAAGACGCTGAAATTTTCAGCTATTATTCAAGGAATTTCTTTCGCACTAGTAGGACTCGAACCGAGGTCGTTCGGGTTGGCTCAACAGAAATCGCGCGTCTTAGCCACTGAGCCAGAAACAACTGACGAATCACACTCATATTCAAGATTTAAAAAAAAAAGTTTTTTTGCGCTTTGATGACTTTTTTTTGTCAATAATCCTATTAGTTATTTTATTTTCTGTTGGAGCTTATTATTTCTTTGAATAGGTTTGTAATCATTTTAATTTTTCTGTAGGAAGATTTATCACAAATTAAGTATTGTCATGGTTTTTCGAAACAACAGGGTAATTAATGCTTGTAACATGAGATCTTTTGAAGCTGACAATGGCTTTCAATTATCCTTAAGAAAAGTGAAATGTACTGTTTTATAGCATTATTTCACAAAACTCCTAAATATAAAATTTACTCTTGTTCACTATAATAGCTTTTGTCTTAAGGGCTCTAACGGCTGATACTACATAATTTTTAAGAACCCAGTTCCTTACAGTAACGCAATGTATAATATCTGGTGCACAAAATGGGCGAAAGAAGAAGAAATATTCTGTGCCAAAATAACCAAAATTCATGCTATGTATGTATCCACAATATCTGATCTCACTGCAGAACTTCAAAATCAGATCCTTCAATAGATTATTGAAATTTAACAGTTAATCAAACCTCAAAGTATTCCTACGAATTGCTGCTATTATCCCGAAATTTCTCGCCATATGGATACGGAAAAAGTAAGAACGGAGTTTTTTCGTTAATGTAAGAAAGGAATTGCGGAAAGCTTTTGAGTTTGTAAGACGTCCTTGGTATGTACGGAATTGAGCCTAAATAACGTATCTGCGGCACAGAAAGATTATAATGTTTGACCCTGGATTTTTGGATAAAGCTACGTATATGATTCAATGAATATTCTGCATCAGTGGCTAACTTGATAACGCTTTCAATTTCGTGTTGTCTAGAATGGATATCGAAAGAAACGGCGAAGGCTCTTCGAAATCGAGAACGGAAGATAGCCGTTTTGTATTCTGCGGGAAAGAAAGAGCTGCGGAGCATCAGGTTGGGAACAGACGTGGGTTTATAGTAGACTTGTGTACATACACGGTTGTCAGGCAATTTCCTCAATAAAACATCAAGATAAGGTAAAGCGTTGTTGCGTTCAAGCTCCATCGTGGTGTATATCATTGATTTTATCAAGGAAAATTGGAAGAGTCTCTTTTTCCGTGAGGCCATTCAAAAAATACTTCGTCTGCATAACGCAGCCAAGTGGTAGGCCGTGGGGTAATGCTAGAGAATATATTCCGCTCAATTGGGCAAAGTATTGCTTCTGCAAGGACGGGTGAAAGTGAGGATTCCATCGGAGCGCTATTATTCTGCTTATATACTTGTCCTTGGAAACTGTAGAAGCTAGTATTAGTGACCAAGTCTATTAATTTGAAGATGCTGAGGCACGACTCCTGCGTTTAAAATGTTAAATTTGATATGGCCTCCTTTAATGTTCTGGTGGCTTCCGGAACGGGGATTGAGGGTAAAGGGAAACCACGTCGAAGCTGCCGATAATGTTGCTCGGTAGGACAGTGAGCTTCTTGACTTTCGTTATAAAATCCAAAGTGGAATTTATTACAAAGTCCGATTCAGGAAGAAAACTACGCAGGAATTTGGATATTGCGTTCTCTAAAGGGTACGTTGGTGAAGACTTCCTGGATACGATGGGTCTCAGTGGGTTTCAGGGCTTATGGTGCTTAAGTCTTCCAAAGAGCTTTGGGATCTGAGGTCCTGGTGGTAGTTTGGCGACTTTCCTGAGATCGTCTGGAATAGGAGCAACCGGGCTGCTCTTTGTACCTGCGCAACCGAAGAATTTAGAGGGTTCCTTTGAAGAGCTATAGAGCCAAAGTCAGTGATAAAGTCTTCAAGTTTCATATTGTAGTCCGCTGCGACCCGTAAAATAGGAAGCTAGGAGATTTATGCTAGAGTGCCAGACAGGAAAGTCACACGGAAGCGAACTAAAAGGGGAAGGAATACGCCCTTAATTTTAACCAGGGGAGGGTGGGTCAGTACCCGGGGTCCGACGGCTTAAGGTGCCAATCCGACTCACATAGAGTTGTTCGAGCGTTTGTACCTGCTGGGATCGTTCCTGAGACTATTTCGTAGCAGTCACGAGCGTTGACTGCTAAGCCATCTGCGGCCCGTGACCCAAAGCATAAAGTAGTGGAAGAGACTTGAAGAGACTTTTGTTTCGCAGTGGATACAGAATGACTGATGATGATGATGATGATAATATAGCTGGTAACCTAAGTTGTGAAGCTAAAATGTACGGATGAACAACGTTTAACCATGTCATGTTCATGAGAAAGGGCAGTGAAACACAAAAAAAGTGTCAATATTTAGTGTATTGAAAAACATGGGTGTAGGTTGTGTCTGGTACACACCCGTAGGTTTTATTTACGGCGATTTTTGCTCCTTCGCTGCGTGCATTACATAATGAGTGTGTGTGTTGTGCGGGAGGAGTGCTAGGGACGCGAAATATGCGGCGGGTGTATTTTTGAAAGTAATGGGTTTATTTTGTAATATGGCTGGCCCTGAAAAGTGCCTTTTATGGAATGTGAGTAGTTCGGGTGTTGTTAAATATTTATAACGACGGAAAAGAAGTGTTTCCTCCTCATTGAGAACCTGTCTATCTAGTACGAATATTTAAGTGGAAAACATTACGTACTAGGGAAGAACTGTTTGGTAATAGCAATCATCACCTCAAAACAGTGTTCAGAGGAAAGACTACAATTTCGTCGGAATAAATATTCCAGAATGTGGTCTGCCAAGTGGTCTTTGTGAATTCCATTCGATAGTGTGCGTTTGAGGGATCGCCAATTGCTCTCAACACCTTGCATATGTGCCCCAGTTGTCGGATCGACGAAATTGAGCGAGTGGTTTACTGACAGATGTTGAAAACCACAGGATGAGAGATTGCGGTACGCAGCCCACTGATCAGTCATTACAGTACTTCCAGGTTGAACATGTTTCTGGATGAACGGCAGCAATATGTGAGCAGAGCGGTTATTCTCCGGGCAGATCTCAACCCTGAATCGTTTTAGAATCTCGTCCAAAGATGCCAAGGATCCAGGTGCCCTCAACGAGACGACCACGATTATACTTCCGCTTCCCAATCTTAGCCTCATCCACTTCTACGATGACACCAGAGCCTCCAATCTGTCCTTCGTCTTGTTCATAGGCTACCATAAACTCTGCGACTAGTTCTCTGCAAGACTGATAATAGTCACTGACTATCGCATAGGACGTGAAAACCCCACCCTGGGAAGATTCCTCAATTGCATCATCGTAGGACAATCCTTTGGCGAAACAATATAAAAGAGTCATCCCCTTATCAAGAGGAATACAAGGAGCTTCAAACCGTGTCCCAAGTAAACGGGAACACTACTCACTTTTCCCTGTAAGGTGTTTGTTCTTCCTACACCTGAATTGTCCTAAACGATGACACGTATCCACTCGCAAACTCATTGGATGACCTGCGGAACATCTTCGTTCAGTTGGAAGCAATCCTTTCCGCTCACACCATGCAATGCATGTTTCTTCATCCTTCCCAACTTCGTCAAAGAAACGCCTCCAGTTCCACATGGCTACTGACAGAGCTACAACGCACGCTGAAAAAAACACAAGCCACGTATCGCTTAGAACAGGGCGAACAGAAGTAAGTATACGGGATTCACGGCTCACGCACTCAGCAAACAGCGATTACGTAACACACACAGCGCAGGAGAAAACGCCCATGCAGCTGCAGCGCCACCTATCACGAAACGTTTCTCCCGGCATTTAATTGGCGCGATAGCTGAAGCAGACGACGGGGGCCGAAGTCTAAAGTGTAACCTGATTTTCTTGATGTTTTCAGAGTAATCGCAAAGCATCTGGAACATGAAGACTTCTAGTGATGTTTGTGAAACGTTGGGATGAATGTAAACCGGACCAAGTATGAAGCGAGTTTGAGAAGACACTGTCACATCAACTAGACACATGTCACTCATGTATTCATCTTCAATTCTAAACCTGTTGTCGATTGAGACATTTACGGGTTGGCAATATGTTAGACTATTGATGTTTTTGCAAATGGCAACTCCCCCTTGCAGTTCGTTTTGTGCGTGAAGTAATACATTTAGAAGTGGATGGTTTGTGTTGAACTATTGCCCTATTTCTTTTCGCCTTCAATTCAAAACCAGGCAAATGTATTTGACTAGAATCATTCATCCAAGTTTCACTCACGGCCAAGTAGTCCATTGATTTGCATGTGGTATCTGTAGAAGTGCTTGGTTGTGGCTCCACGCGTTGTGTGGCTTCGGCTTTCTTCTTCTGTCTATAAGCCCTACATCGTTCTGTATCAATCGCTTTGGGCTTATTCGATTCCTTTTGAGTTCTTCGTTCTTCTGCTATACCGTTGTAGTATTTTGTGTCGAACTTTTGCTTCAAATATTTAGACATTTTGATTTTCTCACAAATATGTTTTCTTTATCTCTTATGACTTATAAAGTACTTATTAAATGTTTATGAATTTATTAATTTTTAGATAGATCTTATCCAGACGAATCGTTTGAGACCAATATTACGATCCTACCTCTACGCGATCTCGAGTTATACTGATTTCAAGGCCATTGACTCAGCGTGTTCGACCCCCAGATCATCAGATCAGATCATCTGTAGTGGATTTTAGGAAGGGAGTGTCTGACCCCAGGTCTTAAACAACACTTAGAAATAGGAAGCTAGGAGATTTGGGCTAGAGTGCCAGATAGGAAAGTGACACGGAAGCGAGGTGGAAAGGGGGAGGAAGATGCCCTTATTTATTCCCGGGAGGCCAGTACCCGGTGATGTATTCGACCCCAAAATGACTGACGCCTTCCCGTCTCCGCGCTCATGCGCATGACCTTAAAGTTGATATTTTTAGAATCACTGGTTATTACTCTTTTTGTGTCAGTTATTAGATTTTATCTATTTGTTATAATTTAGAAATTATAAGCATATGATCAATCGTAAGAAATTATGTCGGTCAAGTTTTCCTATAGGGTACCTCCATGGTACCGATTTTAAAGATATATCCACGTCAAAAAAAAAAAAACGAAAGTGGGTGGGGCTTCACTGAACTTAATACAATCTGTTTGGCACCCTGAAGATTACCACCATTTACTCTTCCAATTACCAGATATGAAAGATCAATCATCGGAAACAATATTACCACGAAAAACGCTTTTTTCCCCCTTCTTGAAAACTTGATTAAAATAGGAAAAAATCGTTATGCATGCATTCTTAGACGCCGAACGAATTCATCTCCTCAAATATTGCTTTACGTCTTTCCCACTGAAACCAAGATTGGATAAAATAACATATGGAATGAAAATCGATGCCCTGTCTCTTTGTTCCTAGCGTTTTAGATACATTTCTCCGCCTCATCTACTCTCATCTTCAGCATGTTTTCGACTTATAACTGAAATCAAAAATAGCATGCTTATGTTATAGTATTATGGTCCATACGTTGGCATATTGCACGATATGTTGCTGGCTTCGAGAAGTTTGAGGTGGAAGCATATTTTTTCACAGATTGCGATCTGAGCATGACGAATATATCCACGTGTTTCCCCGTTTACTTTTAAGCATTCCTCCATAAGCAACGCTATTATTTGTATTTTGGTATTGATCATACAACTTATCCGTCCAAAGTAGTCTGGTACTTAGAACAATCCTTCTTGCATCGTATAAAAATAACAACGCTAAAGACATGCACTATATTGGCAAAAGTCACCGGATGCCCTTCAAAAGCAAATGAACGGAGCCTCTGCGTTCTTAAGACGCGCGGTACAGCTGCAAACTATATAAAAACAAGCCTGCAGCTGACCGCGATCATATTCCACTGTGAGGTTGAATGAAAATGTTGCGGCGAGAAAGAACTGACTTTGAAAGAGGAAATATTGTCGGGTGTTATATTACTGGGTTGTCCATAAGAAAAACCCAGAGGCGTTTAAACCTACCCAAGTCAACTGTTTTGGACGTACTAAATAAGTTAGAGACACATGGCGTGCCTGAAGCAGAAAAACGTACCGGCAGACCAACGGAAAATCAGTGATAGAGGGTGTCGAAGCCTTAGGAGAATCGTTACAGCTAATCGACGGAGTACTGCACAAGACCTCAGTGTACAGGTGAGTAAAAAATGCTGGAACCTCCGTATGTACAAGTACCATTTGCAGATAACTTCATTCCATGGGTTACTGTGGTCGTGCGGCTGCCCATAAGCCTTTCATCTCCACTCGGAATGCTACTCGTTGTTTAGCATGGTGTAAAGAACATTTATCGTGGACCGTAGTTCAATGGAAACGGGATCTATGGACTGATGAATCCACATGCACGATCCATCAGTCTGATGGCCGTGTATCGGTATGGCGGCAGCCGGGGAACGCTATTTACCATAGTGTACTGTTCCTATAGTTAAGTTTGGAGCTGGCAGTGTACACTTGTGGGGGTGTTTTTCGTGGTATGGTCCCGGCCCATTGGTTATCGTAGACAAACCTGTTAACCAGCACGTCTACCTCGCTATTTTGGACAATTATGCCCTACCAACTCTGTGACAATACTATGGAACCGAGCCTTGTTGGTACCAGCAGGATAATGCACCGAGCCATAAAGCAAGGACTGTTACGGTGTGGTTTGACGGTAATTCAGTTTTTTGTGTGGACTAGCCAACACAGAGCCCTGATATTAATCACAAGGAGCACCTATGGGATGAATTAGAGCACCACATAAGAATATTGGAATCGAGGCCTACTACTAAGCAACAGTTAGCGACAGCATTATGTACTGAATGGATGCTCATACCTATCGCTATGTTCCAAAACCTTGTCGAAAGCCTGTCTCGAAGGGTCAGTGCATTCATTAAGACTAAAGGTGGTTTCATAATTCGCTTTAATATAGCTCAGGGAATATACATCGAGAAAACAGGGAGAAAAACAAGACACAATACAATACGTACGGGGTGCATTGTACCGGAACACGCGCACAGGTGCGAGGTGTGTCGGAAAGCAAATGAACAATGAAATTTACAATGAGCATTGGAAACCAGGGCACACACTACAGCAAACAGCGAGGCGTGTCGGAAAGGTGCATGACAGACGATGAGAATATGTATAATGATGCCCAATCAGCACTAGTAATGTGAGAAAAATTGGGAACACTGGAGTATAAAAATATAGGAACAATAAAATGCATAACAAAACACAAAGGCAAATTTATGAACACTGGAGTGTAAATGCGAAAGAATAATACAAAAAGTTGAAGTGCAGTCTCTGAGACGGCGAGTGTAAATATACACTCTGCGAGGAGAGAAAGTGTCAAGAAGGTGGTAATTATGTACGTTCATCAGCGGAAGAAGTGCAGGAGTGCTGGGAGTCGGACGGTATGGAAATCAGTTCATCGGAAGGAGCGGTTTTGGCTTTTGGAAGCACTTTCGGTTCAAGCATGTTCAACCGACGATTAGCGTACCGTAGCCTGGGTGGGAGAGAATGATAGTCTTTTGTAAATAATGCAGGGTATCATAATACGGGCTGAGTTGTTTGTAGATGAGATTCCAGCGGGCACGCTTATGGCGAGCTGGAAACTGTTTGGTGGTATGTTCACGCGGTGGCGTTAAAAAGAAGCGATGAGCTTCTGACATAGTAAGCGGTGAAGGTGGGAGTTGATAAGACTGTAGGAATACAGATAGCTGTTCTGCCGTGAAAGGTGGAGCTGAATGGGACACCGCAGCAGATGTAACGTAGTCGGCTGTAAAAGCTGGCGGGGCAAGACTCAGTCTTGGGCGAAACGTACGGTTCTGGGAAGAGGAAGTACACACTTTCTTGACAGGAGGAGTAGATGACGATGGTGATCATCGGGTATCAGGAGCTGCAGAAGATGAAGCACTGTTGGTCAAGAAAAAAGCAGAACCGACCAATGTACCACCTAGAGGAGCAGATACAAAGCTCAACGCAGGCGGTTGCTGAAGAGTCGCAGAAGCTGATGACACATCCATGGACGTGTCGGGCAAGGGGTAACTGGACATAGATGAAGCACGAGACGAGCACTGACCGTGGGCTGTAACTGACTGTTGGGGAGAGTCAGACCGAGTAGATGAGGACAGAGGAGCTGAAACAGTTGGCGAGCGTTGATCAGGAGCTGTAACTGACTTTCGAGGAGGCGGGTGTTGATCAGAAGCTGTAACCGACTTTTGAGTAGAATCGGTTTAAGAAGGAGATCATAGGGCTGAAACGGAAGACGAGCGTTGACCAGCGACTGTAGTTGACTTGTAAGAAGAATTGGTATGAGGAAAAGACTGCAGAGAAACTGAAGTAGAAAAAACCTGCCAAAACACTAACGAAAGGCGGAGGGGCAGCAGGAGAGAATGGCTCAATCGAGATATCAATGCGACGATGGTGATTCCACATCGCACAATGAGAACACATGGGCAAGCACGTCGAAGAGCAACTGAGGAGAAAACAACTCGGGCCTGGCGGCAAAAACTTCTAATCAATCGATTGGGAGTATCTTTAGGTGCAGATGAGAGCGTTGTGATGTGGCCAATCACCTTTCCAAATCGGCCTAGGGCAGCATAAAGCATCGCATCGGTGAACTCAGAAGGCACAGCAGGAAAAGTAACGAGAACAGGGCGTAGGGCAATGGGCTGTGGAAGCAGATGACGAGAACCCAAGTGAATACCTTGGGCTGACACCTGTGTACCAAAATCAAGATGTGCAAAATACACGACAACAATCCGAGGCTTTCTAGTCAAATGAGTAATGGCCCCGGAGGGCAGAAATGTCTTAAAGGCAGAACAGTAGGATTTCAGTGGAGAATCCTGCAATGCTTCAAAGAAGACTCCAAGACCTAGGGTGGAGTTCATTTGCCGTCCAGTGGGAGAATCTTAGGAAACTTCAATGAGAACTTCATTACCTCGAAAAGTAACAGGATAATCAAGTGCACTTACCGTTGAAGTAGAGGATGGCACACCTGTTGACGAGGTAATGGATGCGTAGGTATTCGCAGAGGCTGTTGAAGAACGCTGAGCCGATGCCAGTAGACGAAGACATGAGGGAAGGATGAGGAGCAATGTCAGATGTAGTGTCTAAGACAGCTTCCAATGACGTAGACAGCACAAAGCCGTTGGCACACCGGGAAAGCAGAGAGGCCGAGGCATCACCAGAAGAAGGATGATTGACGTCAGTGGGAAAACCCGAAGCCGCATCAGAAGAAGGCAAGGCATTGGCCTTGGAGTGAGAGACAAGGATATCACCCAATCCAGGCGAAGACGCCTTTGCAATGGCGAGGCAAGTTCTTTTAACTGCCAACTTGGTCCAAAAGTAAAATACAGATTATTAGTAGAAGTAAACACTCACCGACTTGGGAGATGTCTTAAAAGGAAGATGAGAATTTCACGGAAATCGTACACTACAAGGCAGATGACAAGAAAACCAGGAAATGTACTCAAGGGCACAAAAATAAGAGAGATGGAGCACACACGTCCAGGCCAAAGGTGGACCAACACCGTACTAATGTACACTGAAGTGCCAGAAAAACTGGTACAGACGAGCTTATGCAAAATACTTAGCAACGTCACCTATGCGCGTAATCGGTTGCGTCCGCCAGTGTGTATATAAAACAACAGACATACTTGCCAGCTGTCAGAGCTTTTTTGGCATAAAAATGACAAGTAATAACAATTTAAGCGATTTTCAACGCGGTGTCATAGTTCGCGCTCGTGAGATGGGCCGTAGTATTTCGGAGGTAAAAACGAAGTTCGGATTTTCACGGACGTCCATCGCAAATGTATACCGTGACTACAAGAATTCCGGCAAAACCTCCAACCTACGGTACCAGTGTGACCGTTAAAAGGCATTGGGTGAACGTGACCATCGTCGGCTGTCAAGAATCATTTCACGCGATAGGCGTGCAACACTCTCGCAGGTATCATCGGAATTCAGTGCTGGAGCTTCAACAAGCATCAGCGTCCGGACTGTGCAACGTACCCTGCACGATATGGGCTTTGGGAACCGACGCCCAACTCGAGTTCCTTTGATGGGTGCACGACACAGAGCTATGCGCCTCGCTTGGGCACGGCAACTTCGCGACTGGACACTTGATGACTGGAAACAAGTAGCCTGGTCTGACGAGTCGCGTTTCCAACGGTATCGGGCAGATGGAAGAATTAGTGTGTGGCGCAAACCCCATGAAACCATTGATCCAGCCTGTCAACAGGGAACTGTACCGGCTGGTGGGGGGGTCCGCAATGGTATGGGGTGTGTTTAGCTGGACTTCACTGGGACCCCTGGTGCGTCTACAAACGTCTGTGACCGGCCAACGCTATGTGCGCATCCTTTCTGACGAGGTATACCCGTTCATGTCCTGCATTCATGCTGATGAGTTGGGCCTGTTCCAGAAGGACAATGCACCTCCTCACAAGTGTCAGGACGCCACATTATGGTTAGAAGAGCATTCATCTGAGTTTAAGGTGTTGCCATTCCTATCCAAGTCCCCAGATCTGAACGTGATAGAACACATTTCGGATGGCATGCAACGCGCTATCGAACACAGGAATCCGAGACCTCGGAATACACCCGAATTGTGGAACGCTCTGCAGGATATATGGTGTGCATTGCCTACAGCATATTTCCAGAAGCTAGTGGAGTCCATGCCCCGTCGTATTTCTGCAGTCCTGCGCTCCCGTGGGTGACCTACCAAGTATTTCTTTTGATAAAAAAAACTGGTGTACCAGTTTTTCTGGCACTTCAGTGTATGTCAATAAATGCTATGTTGTGTTTCTCTTCTGGGTGACCGGTGACTTTTGTCAATATAGTGTACGTATGTGTGTGTGTGTGTGTGTGTGTGTGTGTGTGTGTGTGTGTGTCTGTGTGTGTGTGCTTTTTGCTGCACGTATTTTTCACCAGATGCCTCAAACACTTTTTTAAATTTATTGAAATGCGATTTTTCCGTAAATTACAGGTTGGGAAATTTCTTTTTGAATCAATGAACTTTTCTTTTTTATTAGTGCTGAATTTTTTTAGAATATTTCTGATAACGTACAAAATGGTTAGAAAAACTACAAAATTTCCGCCGTTTGCAGCTGTGATATCTCCGTTAGGTATAATGCCTGTGATTTTGAAATAGTCCTGCAGCATTTTAAATTTGTCACTTTAATGACCGACCGGTCACCCCATACCATGACGGCTTATACTGTTAGCTTTTTCTCCTCATATGTACACATATACACATTGTAAAAAGTTTTCTGAATTCACTAGCCACTTTCCGTGATTCCTTTCGTGAATTAACGAAACATATTTCTGATACCTTTTCTGTGAAATAATGGAGAAAAAACTGAATTTCACTGATTTTTCATACGTCAAGAAAACTCTGAATTTTGAAAAAACCTGTCTTCAATTCCTTTCTTATATTGACGGTAAATTGCTGTTTTTAAGATGTCTTAACGGAAAATTTTGAATTTTCAGAAACCTTTCCGCAATTCTTTTCGTATATTAACGGAAAAACTCCGTTCTCACTTTTTCCATATCCATATGACGAAACATTTCCGGTAATAGGAGCGATTCGCGAGAATACTTGAGGTTTGATTAACTGTTAAATTTCAGTCGTCTGTGAAGGAATCTGATATTGAAGTTCTGTAGCGAGTTCCAATATGTGGATAGCATATCGCATGAATTTTGATTATTGTCACACTGAAGAGCAATTGAATTAGAGATACCTGTCTAGTAACGTGTAGCACCACCTTTCGACCTGATGACGGCGGCGATTCGTCTTGGCATGGACTCGACAAGATACCGGAAGCGTTGGGAAGCCATACGGATCCACGACCCCTGAACAATCTCCCACAATTCACGAAGATTTGATGGAGGGGGTCACAGCCTCGAACATCTCTCTTGATGGCATCCCAGATGTCCTCGATGGGACTGAGGTCAGGTGACCTAGCTGGCCTAGGAAGCGAGGTCACGTCGGTGGAGTGTTCATCCAACCATTAGGATACAATTCGGAGGAGCGATGGCACGGTTTATTGTCTTGTTGCAGGATGAGGTCCCCAGTGAGATGTTGAAGACGCACAAACGAGAGCAGTTAATTTTCCAGGATATTCCGGTAACGTTGGCCTGTGAGGAACGATGTCACACGTACCAGTGGTCCCCATTTCAGTCCACGTAAACAGTCCCCAGATCCCCAGACGAAAATGCCACCCCCACCAGCATGAAGAGTACCCTGCTGGCAAGAAGGATCCATCGCTTCATGTGGTTTACGCCGTACTCGTATCCTGCCATCCGCATGTACCAATGTGAATCTCGACTCATCAGTCCAGGCAACATTTTTCCACATGTCTAGGGTCCAGTGGCGATGTTCCCGCGCCCATGCTAATCTTTGCACCCTGTAATGTGCGGTCAGCAGCGGTACCCTCGTGGGACGGTGGTTTCTGTACCCCATAGCGAGGAGATAGTTCTGGATGGTGTGGCTGCTTACACGTTTTTGTGCACTAGCGTTAAATTGCCGTATGATTTCTTGCACTGTGTCCCGTCTATCCGCTGTTACAATACGAGCTAGAAGACGATGACCCCGCTTATCCACACGGTGTTGTCCACGGCAGTTGGCCCTTGCAGGGATGGTTTTACCTGACTCGATGTACTCACGGTGCACCCGTGACACAGTGGCTCGTGAAAATTGCAGTGCTTGCACGACTTCTGAGATGG
Source organism: Macrothele yani (assembly GCA_039090855.1). Lineage (NCBI taxonomy): Eukaryota > Metazoa > Arthropoda > Arachnida > Araneae > Macrothelidae > Macrothele > Macrothele yani. Next base: position 102,127,851 of record CM077013.1, on the reverse strand, counting down.
AGTGACCCATTCGTCGGGTCCCCGACAATTTGCCCGCAATTAAATGCGCTTAGATCCTTCGTCTTACCCATATTGCGTCCGACTCTTACTGATTCCCGTCGCATCACTCCTTATATTGTCGGATCGCTGCATACGTCATGTCGTTTCCGTTTACAGGGCCACCCACAGCGCCACATTTGCATAACGCCAGCTGTGTCTAATTGAATTGCTCTTCAGTGTATATTTCTTCTCCTTTCCATCATTCTTTGCACAAGCTGTTATACCGGGTGATTCATAGAGAAGTAAACAGTTTCAACGCAATATAAAACAAGAACAATGTAAGTTATTTTATGCTACCTGTTACAGAATTGTAGTGGAATGTTTGAAGTTTTTTTAGAGACAATCACAGATGTTCTATGTGGGCACCCTTAGTCACACGACACATAACGAGCAGGTAATCCATTTCCACCCAAATGCGAGGTAAGATATCTGAATCAAGTGCAGTGATAATGGCGGTGATGTATGGAATCATATGGAATCATTTTCAGCTTCTTTCTCAAAATTCTCCAGACAGTGGGCTGTGAAATCTATACTTCACGACTCATCCTCCTCGTTGATTTTCCCGGGCTTCGTTGAATGGCGGTGCAAACACTTTAGACGACTTCTTCCGACACACGCGGACGTCCAGGACTTTTAAGGTAGCACAAACAACCCGTAGTTTCAAATATTTTATGCCAATCGTAGATAGATTTTCTGGTTGGAGGTTCTTTTCCGAATTGTGATCGAAAATGCCGTTGCACAACAGTTACAGATTCCGTTTTGCTCAATTCAAGAACACAAAACGCCTTCTCCACTGCAGACGCTGCCATTTTGTCTGACTAGTCACGTGAAACGCGCGCTATAGCCTACTTCGCTTCCCTCAGTAGCGGGGCACAAACTTTATGAGTAGATCTACCTAACGGCTCGCAGTTGTGGTCCGTGTCTTCAACCGTTACTGTTTTACAGCATCTGGAAACTGTATACTTCTTTACGAATCACGGTGTATATTGTGTTACCCTACGAAATCGGGTTCTTAAATTATTGTACAGGTGATCGTACGATGTCTATGTATCATCCTTTGGACCTCTTAAGAGATTATCAAGAGTGAATTTTATATTTAGGAGTTTTGTGAAATAATACTATAAAACAGTACATTTTACCTTTTCTTCAAGAAAATTGAAAGCCATTGTTAGTTTGAAAAGATCGCAAACTCCAATGCATTCTGTTGCTTCAGAAACTCAAGATGAAAAAAATATTTAATTTGTGATAAGTCTTCCTACAGAAAAAATAAAATTATTGCAAACCTATTAAAAAAATTAAGCTTCAGCAGAAAATTAAATGGCTAAATCCCACGCATTAATGACAAAAAAAATTCCCGATCGCGTAAAAAAATTGAGCCCGAACTCATCTTCTGTCAGGAATCCTACTCACATTCAAGGTAAAAAAAAAAACTTTTTTTTTTTTTACCTTGAATGTGAGTAGGATTCCTGACAGAGATGAGTTCGGGCTCAATTTTAAGATCCCGAGCCCGCCCTAGCCCGAATTTTATATTGCAAGACAGAGCCCGGGCCCCAACGATCCCGAAAACTATGATTAACCTGTTTAGGCATTAAAAAAAATCTCCTCTCCCAGACATCCACTGTTTCTACCCTGTGCAATTAACCGATGTCTTTCTCAACTGCTAAGTGGGGAAGTGATGTCTATCTATTTCTATAGTTTCTTTAACCATTCATTTCTTCCTGAAACGTTTCGTGAGGCAGGGTATCAGGAAAAATAGGGAGGCACAACAATCTACGTCGTATGTTGCTCAATAGAATTAGCAGGGAGCTGCCCCGTTAAGGTAAAGAGTAAAATTTCGTCAGCTTGCTATCTACTATCTATAGTTCTTAGAGAAACCTTTCCTTCGCAGAAATCCAGTAATTCATGGACTAGATACCGGGTGGGTCAGACGTTGTTAGGCGGGTTAAAGTTGTTTGGCTGGTTTTCAGTTAAAACCGCTTTGTTCCACTTCTAACCGGTTTCTGCGTGTACAGCTGCAAATGAATTCTCCGGAGTGGTTAGTCACAGCCAGAGCAGTGTAAGAGAAAACAAAGGCAACGGAAATGCTTTTGCGTACGGAACAGTGGATTTTTATTGTGGAACAGTATTTCAGAAATAACTCATACAAGGTTTTAAATGAGTGCTTTACAGAAGTTAGTGCGGAAATTTCGTGAAACTGGCACGGTGTGCAACAGGAAAAGAAACAAACCCAAGACAATTCGTACTGAAGACAATATCAAGGATGTGTGTACAATGATGTTACAAAGCTCTCGGAAGTCGATTCGCCGATTATCGTCTGCAACGGGAATATCTGCCGCGTCATGCCGACGCATACTTAAGGTGGATTTGCATTTTCTGCCGTACAGAGTTATGGCGCTTCAAGAACTTAAAACTCCTGATTATGCAAAACGGATACAATATTGTAAGTGATTTCAGGAGACCATTGTCAGCGGTGAAATGGACCCAACACTTTATTACATGACAGATAAAACATGGTTTCATCTGTCCGAGTATGGCAATGCGCAAAACAGCACGATTTGGATCGACACGAATCCCAGACGGACAATGGAGACTCCTCTGTACGACCAAAACATAGGCGTTTGGTGTGCTGTGTCTGCCAAGAGGATAGACGGCCCATTCTTTTTCACTGACACCATCAACTCGGAGCGCTATGTTCAGCAACTTTTCAACCCATTTGTTGCCGCACTTACAGAGGAAAAACGATCATATGCTTTCTTTCAGCAGGGCGGTGCAACGGCGCATACTGCGCAGAACAGTCTACGTGATGTGCATGAAGTGTTTGGAGAGGACAGAACTCTATCGAAGGGACTAATGCCACTCAGATCACCCTATCTCTCCACCTGTGACTTTTATCTGCGGGGAGCATTGAAAGGGAAAGTGTACGCAACTAATACGCACACCCTTGATGAAGCAAAAGTGAACATTACGGATGCCATAGCCCAGATTTCTGCCGATGAGTTGTGGCGCATTACGAACAACATGTTCCGTCGTGTGCAGTTGTGTCTTGATGTCGGAGGACAGCAATTGCTGTAAACGCAGGTAAATTACTCCTGTTTTCTGTCATTTCAACTATTCTTTACCATGTATAGTAACATTGCCTGACTGTTGTCGTTCATTATACTCGGGCCTCTTTTATATGGCACACTCTATATTTGTTACCCAAGTCCTGAACGAATAGCCCTGCTGAGTTCCCCACTCCCCATCTAGACCCAGTTGCCGAATAATTATTTTTAACTACTAGAAAGTGTTAAAAAAGTATCGTGTGCTAAATCATATAAAACCGCATTTAGAAAAAAAAATTAAAAAATTCTCTCCCACTCCCAGAGCCCGAGTCCAAACTCAAGTAAATATTATGGAGCCCGAGCCCACCCGAGTCCGAACTCCAGTAAATATTATGGAGCCCGAGCCCGCCCCCAAACTCCAGTAAATATTATGGAGCCCGAGCCCACCCGAGTCCAAACTCCAGTAAATATTATGGACCCCGAGCCCGCCCGAGTCTAAACTCCAGTAAATATTATGGACCCCGAGCCCGCCCGAGCCCGCCCGAGTCTAAACTCTAGTAAATATTGTAGATCCCGAGCCCGCCCGAGTCCAAACTCCAGAAAATATTATGGAGCCCGAGCCCGCCCCCAAACTCAAGTAAATATTATGGAGCCCGAGCCCACCCGAGTCCAAACTCTAGTAAATATTATGGAGCCCGAGCCCGCCCCCAAACTCCAGTAAATATTATGGAGCCCGAGCCCACCCGAGTCCAAACTCCAGTAAATATTATGGACCCCGAGCCCGCCCGAGTCTAAACTCCAGTAAATATTATGGACCCCGAGCCCGCCCGAGTCTAAACTCTAGTAAATATTGTAGATCCCGAGCCCGCCCGAGTCCAAACTCCAGAAAATATTATGGAGCCCGAGCCCGCCCCCAAACTCAAGTAAATATTATGGAGCCCGAGCCCACCCGAGTCCAAACTCTAGTAAATATTATGGAGCCCGAGCCCGCCCCCAAACTCCAGTAAATATTATGGAGCCCGAGCCCACCCGAGTCCAAACTCCAGTAAATATTATGGACCCCGAGCCCGCCCGAGTCTAAACTCCAGTAAATATTATGGACCCCGAGCCCGCCCGAGTCCAAACTCCAGTAAATATTATGGACCCCGATCCCGCCTGAGTCCAAACTCCAGTAAATATTATGGACCCCGAGCCCGCCCGAGTCTAAACTCCAGTAAATATTACGGACCCCGAGCCCGCCCGAGTCCAAACTCCAGTAAATATTATGGAGCCCGAGCCCGATTCGGGCCCGGGCTCGACTTCGGGCTTTCGGGATCCGGCTCGGCCCATTTCAGCACTGATTCCTGAGTGTTTCTGGCTCAGTGGTTAAGGTGGTTCCGCCTGAAACCTCTGCCTTATGTTTCCAATGGTAAAACTTCTTTAGATATTTTTTTTTTGCAATTAATGTTATTCCAAAAGATAAAAATTTTCACATCGATAAAACTAACTTTAAGTTACAGCATGGGATATTTAATACTTGCTAATACATAATCATAATTATATTAAAAATCAATATTTTTTATTTCAAACCTGTTAAATAGATGGAGCGACCTGTACATTAATGACGTCAGTAGACAAAGAAATGTCGGATTGCTTAGTTATGGTTCTCTTTTAGCAAATATTAAGTATCCCATGCTATAACTTAAAGTTAGTTTTATCGATGTGCACATTTTCATCCTTGGGAATACATTAATAGCGAGGAAAATACGTAAAAAAGATTTGCCATTGGAAACACAAGGCAGAGATTTTAGGTGGAACCACCTTAAGACGCGCGGTTGCTGTTGGGTCAACCCAAACGACCTTGGTTCGAGTCCTACTGGTGCGAAAGAAATTTCTGGAATAATAGCTTAAAATTTCAGTGTCTTCCATTTTGCGAAATTTCTGTATCAACCGGAAACTGACTTTTCCGAAATAAACGAAATTTCTGACTATGGAAAATCTGTGAAAATACGGAAGTTTAAAAAAATACGGGAACTTTTAAAAACGGAAATTTCGTTAAAGGACGAACATCTGCCGGCAACTTTGCTGCACGTTTTATTCGAAAATTTTCCAAAAATCAACACCACTTATTTTTTAGAGTGCAATTTATTATACCCATCCCTGGCCCCTCCACAATAATGCAGCCAGCCGAAACCTATAATTAGGTCAGTGGCCTAGTGGTCAACGTTCATGACTGCCACGAAGAAAGCTCAGGTTCGATCCCTGGCAGGTACGAACGCTGGAACCACTAAATATCCGCCGTGGGTCGGATAGGCACGTTAAGCCGTCGGACACCCCCCCCCCTCCCGTAATGAATAAAGGCGTCTTTCTCTTCATTTCTGCCTCGCTTCCGTGTCCCTTCCCCATCGGGCACTATAGCCTAAATCGCCTAGCTTCCCATTTCTAAGGGTTGTTTAAAATGTGGGGTACACTCCCTTCCTAAAATCCTTTGCATATGATCTGATCTGTAAATAGGTCAGGTACCTACCAGTTGTATAGCAACCCGAAACCTATAAACAGGTCAGGTACCTACCACTTATTTTTTACAGTACAGTTTATTAAACCCACCGCTCCCATCCATCAAACTGCCCGGCCCCTCCCCAATAATGCAACCAGCCGAAACCTATAAATAGGTTAGGTACCTAACAGTTGTATAGAGACCCCGAAACCTATAAATAGGTCAGGTACCTACCAGTTGTATAGCAATTACCTTTTCTTTTCTTTTTTGTTTTTTAAACTCGACTCAATCAATTTTTTTTTTTTTATGCGGACTTTTATCACGTTTTCCTTAGGGCTTTAAATCTTTATTCATTTGAGACATTTTGGTCTCACCCCTAATTTTTCCATGCTCCGACAGGGAGTCTTGCGCTAGCCTGTTCTTGACCCTCTATCGTAAAGCTTATTTATTTTTGTGGAATTGTAGGGCGTGTGTCGTAATTTCGTTTTTTTTTTTTTTATATGTTACACATTTTATTCATTTATTTTTGTAAAGTCCACTCCGTCATTCATTCATTCAGTTGTATAGCTCACACGCGACTTGATTAAGTTCGATCATCAGGTACTTGGTAGGAAGAAGTCAGTGGCGTAACCATGCTTCAAAATCTGGAAGGGGGAGGGGGGGTCCAATCACACATATACACATTATATACATACATATATATAAAGAAGGATCCCCGACTCTGTAAATATGAGGGTTCTCCCCCCCCAGTGGTTACGCCTATGGAAGAAGTTGAGGTGCTCCATCTGCCGCAACTGACTGCAGAACGTTTGGAGTTTTCGCGTGCGACGGCCGCACATCTGAGACTACATTAAAACTTGCAGGCGCCGGGGAAAATATAGTCAGACCACAGCACACTAAATAGAAAATGTAGTCAAACCACGGCACACTAAATAGAAAATGTAGTCAGCTGAAGACCACGGCACAGTAAATATAAAATGTAGTCAGCTGAAGACCACGGCACAGTAAATAGAAAATGTAGTCAGCTGAAGACCACGGCACAGTAAATGGGAAATATAGACAGCTGAAGACCAGGGCACACTAAATAGAAAATGTAGTCAAGCTGAAGACCACGGCACACTAAATAGCAAATATAGTCAGCTGAAGACCACGGTACAGTAAATAGGAAATATAGTCAGCTGAAGACCACGGCACACTAAATAGAAAATGTAGTCAGCTGAATACCACGGCACAGTAAGTAGGAAATGTGGTCAGCTGAAGACCACGGCACAGTAAATGGGAAATATAGTCTGCTGAAGACCACGGCACAGTAAATAGAAAATGTAGACAGCTGAAGACCACTGCAAAGTAAACAGAAAATACAGTCAGCTGAAGGCCACGGCGCAGTAAATGGAAAATGTAGTCAGCTGAATACCACGGCACAGTAAGTAGGAAATGTGGTCAGCTGAAGACCACGGCACAGTAAATGGGAAATATAGTCAGCTGAAGACCACGGCGCAGTAAATAGAAAATTTAGTCAGCAGAAGACGGCGACACCGCAAATAGCGCCAGAGAAATTATCCTGTTTCCGTCATGACACTTTGTTGGGAACTCCATCGTGCCGGTGTTTATGGCCATGCTGCAATCCACAAAACCTCTGATTACTAACATCAATGCAGCAAAGCGTGTAATGTGATTCAAAGCACATAAAGACTAGAATGCTAAGGAATGGAATGTCACCTGGTCTGATGAATCGTACTTCACATTGTTTCCCACCACTGGTAGACTGTACGTCTGATGAAAACCTGCAGAAACGTACCGCCCGGACTATTTGATTCCGACTGTGAAGCATGGAGGTGTATCTCCCCGATGCTATGGGTTGCCATTTCGTAGCATTCCTTAAGGGTCATAGATTGTTCCGCAGGGTCGGGTCACATCTGCAACGTATGAATAAATTTTTGGAGACCACCTGCAACCAATGTTGCAGGCCCCTAGTTTTAAGAAGATAATGCATCCGTGCGGTGTGAGAAAAGTGTCAAGTTGTGGTTTTCAGTGCATGAGGGTGAGGTATAGCAACTACCTGGCCATTTTAATCTCCAGATCTCAATATAATTGAACATTTTGGGAATATCTGGAGCGAATGGTCGGATCACACTTTCCATCTCTGGCACAGTTATGACATATATTTTACAGGAAGCATGATCCCAAATTCAATCATCGTATGTGCATGACTTGTATAAAAGTCTATTCCAAGTCGAATTGCTTCTGTTCTGAAAGCCTGAGGTGGGACTGCTGTGACGTAGTATGGAGGTAAAGCACGTGTCAAGACTACAAATATGCAGCGATACATTCCGTCCGTGTAGCTTAGTTGGGAGAGCAACTGTGGGGGCGCGGACAAACTTGTGTTTTCACATTGGCGCCCGAACGCAAAAATGGGTGTACTGGCCGTTACGTTCTTCGATAGAGATTTGAAGTTTGTTCCACATATCGTCTAGAATTAATGGAACTTCGTTCTTTGCTTCAACGACAACAACAATAAAAAATAATAAGAAGAAGATGATATGATGTAGCACGGAGGTAAAGCACGTGTCAAGACGACAAATCTGCAGCCGTGCATTCCGTCCGTGTAGCTTAGTTGGGAGAGTAATTTACTCCGGAGTGAGGGGGCACTGCCAAACTTATGTTTTCACACTACAGCTTATTAATAAAAAGTTATCCACAAATAGTAACAGTTTCCATTAATTTGATAAATTCCTGTACATTCAATGTTTTTATTTTGTCTTGCTGTGATCCACTGTCAGCAGTGCCAAATTGTAAGAGCTGTTAAGCGAAGTAAACTGCTGTTCAGGGAAAAAAACGTTTCACCAGAAAAAATTTGTATAAGAAAACAAAAACTCAAAAGGAAGGTTATTTTAAGGTATACAGCATATACACAGTCGAGTCACATTATTGTAACCACCACCTACTTTTGACATCAACAGCGCGCAGCCAATGAGAGAAGGAACGTGTCGTGAGCTCGCTTGGAGGGTATATAAGGTGTGCTGTAGGCATTCTGAAAACATATCATTCGGTTCTGTCATGGATAAAAGGAACGATTCCTCAGATTTGCACAAAAGGATGATTAACGGCTTTCGGGGGAAGGGTGGCAGCATTTCTAAAACAGCGCAGTTCGTGAATTGTTCGCGTGCTGCTGTGGTTAAAGTGTATCGTGATTGGAGAAATGGCACCATTCCGAATAAGCGACATGGAAACTGCGGAGCACCACGTGCCATTGATGTGATAGGTGAACGTCGGCTTCGAAGGTGCCTGAGGGCCGATCGACACGCTACAGTGGAGGAACTCATTGGCCGAATGAATCAGGGGCTTCAGGAAATGTGCCTAAAACGACAGTTCGGCGAACCTTCTGCGTATGGGGCTCCGATGCAGACGAATGGTCACTGTACCTATGTTAACGAAGGAGCATCGGCAGAAAAGGCTTTCATTTGCACGGCAGTATCGGAATTGGATCTCCGCTGATTGGCAAAGAATTGCCTTCTCCGATTAGTCATGTTTTCTGCTTCATCAAACGATCGATGCTGGCGTATAAGGCGAAGAACATCGGAGAACAAACACTCTTCAACCATTGCTGGAATACCACAAACTGGTGGGGGCAGCGTTAAGGTGTGGAGAATGTTCTCGTGCAGGTCAACAGACTCAGCAAGACCGATGACTCGCACAGGTCAACAGACTCAGCAAGTCCGATGACTCGCACAGGTCAACAGACTCAGCAAGTCCGATGACTCGTACAGGTCAACAGATTCATCAAGTCCGATAAATCGCACAGGCCAATAGACTCAGCAAGTCAGATGACCCGTACAGGTCAACACACTCAGCAAGTCCGATGACTCGCACATGTCAACAGACTCAGCAAGTCCGATGACTCGAACAGGTCAACAGACTCAGCAAGTCCGATGACTCGCACAGGTCAACAGACTCAGCAAGTCCGATGACTCGTACAGGTCAACAGACTCAGCAAGTCCGATAACTCGCACAGGTCAACAGACTCAGCAAGTCCGATGACTCGGACAGGTCAACAGACTCAGCAAGACCGATGACTCGTACAGGTCAACAGACTCAGCAAGTCCGATGACTCGTACAGGTCAACAGACTCAGCAAATCCAATGACTCGTACAGGTCAACAGCCTCAGCAAGACCGATGACTCGTGCAGGTCAACAGACTCAGCAAGTCCGATGACTCGTACAGGTCAACAGACTCAGCAAGACCGATGACTCGTGCAGTTCAACAGACCAAGTCCGATGACTCGTACAGGTAAACAGACTCAGCACTGTTCAACAGCTGACTACCCAATAGAGATGTGTCCTTCGCGAACGATTCGTTCAAAAAGAACGAGAACGAATCAGCAAACTGAGTATTTGGCGAACGAATCTTTTCTGAAAAGAATAGTTTCCGCAAAAGAGCCGATTCCCTGAATGAATTAGTCAAAACTACTCAAAGCCAGATTCTTTGGAACTACTTTTCACTAGGCATCAAAATTTCCCCTTGATGTCTCGGTGAGGTACATGTTCTAGTCAATTAGTCAAAAAATCTTACGTTATTCAGGAGTGTGCAAACGCAGTAAATTACGTGAACGTTTCGAAGCAAACTTACAAGAAAACCGAGGGAACGAAATTTCCGTAAGATTTAAAAACAGATTTAAACTTAAAATTCGTCCACTAAACCGGAAACTGTCAACGAACGAAAGGATCCGACTCAGAATCGCTTCGCTAGGTACAAATCGTTCTCTAAACCGAAAGAATCAGTGACCGAAAAGAACCAAAGTATCCGACACAGAATCGATGCTGAGACACAAGTTTTTTCATTTCATTTATTGATCTTGCTGTTACATATTAAAATTAATAATTCTGAATAGTTAAGCATAAACATAAAAATAACAGCAGGGAAGATCAAGGAAAAGGCCTCGAGGAGACCTGACCAGCCTTGATCTCCCTAGGTTTAAGTCAAGACAAGAACATTGATATAACAGCAACAGAGTCAAAAAAGGAAACAAATATCAAATTAAACTTCTAATCATAATATCGAATTAACATCATATCAAGGGAAAAATAATATTAAAGTAATGAAAAACATGAGTTGTCCCATCCTACTCAATCCTCACTGTATAGATCACCCGTCCCTTGGTCACTGAATCTTTACCTGGTAAGTCCCTCGCATTCCCCCATCGGTCGAATAATCCCTGTCAATCAACCTCCCATCTTGCAGTAATGAATGGATATCAATTGTCAAGTAAGTAGTGTTTTAATTTCTTTTTAAACAAATTGAAGTTATTAATAGATATTAATTCTGCAGGCAAAGAGTTCCAAAACTCCTGACCAGAATAATCTAGGCTTTGTTTAGTAGTTTGTGTTCTAGGTGTAGTTAGTCTCAACAAAGATTGGTTAAAATAATATAACGGTACCTAGCAGTATTAATTTCTATGAGCTGTCCAAGGTTCAATTTAATTCATTTGTACATAATTTTGCCTAAGTTAAAGTGAAACAGTTGCTGAATTGTTAGAATATTATATTTGTTCGGGTTGGCTCTGTAATATCTGAACGTATTTTGCCCTAGTAAGTTGTCACCATTTAAATTATGTTTAGAATCTATTAATCGAATGTATTTATTTTGAAGAATTTGTAGTTGATTAATATTAGTAAGTGTTGTTTGACCCCAGGATAGTAAGCAGTAATCGAAGTGTGGATGAATTAATGTATAATACAATAATTTTAATGTTTTAAAAATTGTTCTCTAAACCGGAAGAATCAAATGACAAACGAACGAATCGTTCCGGAAGAATCTTTTAATCAGTCCAACCAAAAGGATCGATTCTTTCAAAAGAATCGGTTTGCCCATCTCTACTATCCAATACAGCAGAAGTCAACACAGAACAGTACCTGTCATGGTCATGCGTCCCAAACTCCCGCGTATGAGCTATACCAGCAGACGATTCCAACGACATCCTCTCCTAACCACGTTTCATCGGTGCAAAAGACTCGCCTGGTATAAAGGTCATGCAAGTTGGACATCGTATGGCTATAAAAAAGTATGGTGATCTGTCGAGTCGCGATTTTTACTGCATTCCAGGGATGATCGTGTGCGTATTTGGTGCAATAATACAATCAAGGTTAACATTTACAAAATTACGGTGAAAAAGAAAATTCATGCGTATGACAGATGCGTGTGAAATTTATCTAGTGCCAGATCCTATTATTATTATAGGAAAACAGATTTCAAGAAGTAAAAAGATGGTGATTCCCCCTTGGGGGGGGGGATAGGCTGGTGGGAAGTGGGGGAGGGGTATCTTAGGTCGTGTGATTGGCTTTTCAGAAACAAGTAGACGAACAAGTACGAGAAAGGTGTGGATTGCTAGTAAAGAATAAGACGAAGAAAGGAGCCGGAGGGCCTTTCATTTTTTTCTTCACAAGTGTCACCACCACTTTCACATTAAAGCAGAAGTTTCCCTATCGATTAGCAGAAGTTCCCCTATCGATTATAAAAGGTGTTTCCTCATATCTGGTGCTTCTGATTTCTCGGTAGCTACAGGGCATTTGTCCGCTTACATTATTTTTTAAAGAAAGGCAACCTAAAAAAATTAAAACAAAAAAGCGCTCCATGTGCAGTAGGATTAACTTCTTGTCAGTCTCTGGTTCAATGGATTTCTGGATAAAGGCATTCGATGTTTCCCTCCAGTTTTGTTTTTGATTTAGATTCTCTGTCTCAAGTTCTTTTTTATATCTCCCAGTTGTTTCTGTTTGGGTATTCCTCTACACAAAACGAATCTCTACTCTCTACCTCTATTAAATTACGCTTACATTAGTTGCGTACATGCCTATGCATTTTATATCCATCTTATATCAGTGTTATTCCCTTTTTAGAATCTCTGTTGCTCTTTATTTATTTATAAGCACATTCAAACAGACAATCTAGTTACAGGAATTGCTATAACATCATTGTGTGTTAACATCATAGGTTATTAAATGTGATACTTACAACCTTGCAAAACATACTTTACGAGCGAAATCATAAGTTGTATTTAAAATATCCGTACATTCTTCAAGCGAGTTCTGAAGACTATACATTTTGCGTAACGAAGAATTTTTCACAGCTTCAGTCCTGCAGAACGGCACTGCAAATATTTCACATTTTGTCCCTAGTGAACTTGGCACACAGAAATTTAATCCGTTTACTATTTGAATAGCGTCCATCTCTCTATTGCTTCTTATGCTGAAAAGATAACAGGTAAAAAAGCTTATCTCCGTTAAAGAAAAAACCAACAACAACTGGGATACTGTATATAGTAGAGTTAGGAGTAACAAAACCGTACTCCTAACTGTAACGACTCTTGAGTTAGGAGTAACGACACGTGCCTTCTTTCATTGGCAACGCGCTATTGACGCCAAAAGTAGGAGGTGGTCATAACAATGTGACTCGACTCTTTATATGCTACGTTACTCTACTAATCTTGCCTTCTCGGAAATCAGGTGGTCAACGAGCTACATCCGCTATTGATAGGGGTGGTTATAATTCAGTGATCACTCGGTATACATGTATATTTACTTGGTCTAGTATACTTTCATTTAATTAAAACACACTAAAACTACATAACGAACACTCCCGAATAGCGGACACCTTCATTTAGCGAACAGTTTTGCTATCCCGTAGTCCCGAAGTATACATACACTGCTCTGTATAGCAACAAATATAGGTGAAACAAAAAAAATAGGAGGTACTAAGAACAAGTTGCATATGAAGAAACTATCAGTTAAAACAAAAATGCTGATGCAAAAGAGAAGGGAGATGAGAACAAATAAAGATGTCAATCACAAATTGGAATATATAGAACTATGCAAGACAGTACGAGAAAGTGTCGCTGAAGACGTAAGGAAACTCAACTGTGAACTAGTGAAAAAAGCAATGAAAAACAACCAAAGCCTGAAGAGAGCAAAGGGGCATCTCAATAAGGGAAGAAATCAGATTATAGCATTGAGAAAAGAAGATGGTACTGTAACAAGAAATAGAGGCGAAATTTTGACAAGAGTGAAGGATTTCTACTCCAAACTATATGAAAGATATGATACAACTGCTCTAGACATTACGAAAGGTAACAGTACTAAAGTCCCTAAAGTCCTTCCGGCAGAAGTTACACATGCAGTTAAGGACATGAAACGGGGAAAGCTCCAGAAGAAGATGGAGTGACCGTGGGCATTACACAAGAAGCAAATGGAGAACTTGAAACTAGACTCGCCCAAGTTTTCACTAGATGTTTCAAAGAAGGGAAGATTCCTGATGATTGAAACAATGCTACAATTATCCTGCTGCACAAAAAAAGATGACATTGAGGATCTCAGGAACTTCAGACCCATTAGCCTCCTATCAGTGGTTAATAACATCTTCACTAAGGTTCTTTCACATAGCTGGAAGCTAACACTGGGCATGGCTCAACCGAGAGTACAAGCTGTTTTCAGGAGTGGCTACAGCACTATAGATCATATCCATGTACTGAGAGAACTAATTGAAAGAACGAGGGAATAGGAACTCCCATTATGTATGACTTTCATCGATTACGAAAAGGCTTTTCGGTGCTGAAGATGTATACATTAGTATTATTAGTAACATCTACGAAAATGCAAGTGCAAAGGTTCGGTTATTTAAGGATATAGCACCAATAAAAATTGGAAAGGGAGTAAGACATGGCGACACCATATCTCCCAAACTCTTAAATGCCACATCGCAAAATGTCTTTCAATATTTGAACTGGGAAAACATAGATAAAGATTAATGGAGATTATTTAACTCGCCTTCGTTTAGCTGATGACATATTCACTTTTGCAAATATCCATTCAGAGATGCAGAGTATGATCCAGGAACTTGCTAACAAGAGTAAAGAAGTGGGATTAAAATGAACTTTCATAAGACAAAACTGATGTACAATGTTTTTACAAGAAATGAAGATTTATCGATTGATGAGGAACAGATGGAGATAACAGATACCTACATTTACCTTGGACAGCAGATATCAAGCAAAGGTCACATTGATGAAGAAATTATTTTTCACCAAGTTCATGATAGAAAAAGCATTTTCACATGTGCATGTCGACCCGTACCTGCAAAATAATACAGCAGGGTTATGTCTCGTTCTGCAGGAAACTGTGGGGGAGGGGGATATTTCCTGAAAGTGGAAATTTCCTGAAAGTGGGAAATTCCTGGCTGGATGGATGGATTTTCAAGCACCTCCTTGAACTTGCTCTGGATTGCAGTATTATTCTGAATCTCAAATTTTAGTCTGAACATCAATAGGATAGTGAATGATGTCCTCGGTGGAAATGGAGAAGGGGCTTGTGAAAAAGGGAATATTTGTTTTTCGTTTCGGAAGTCTGAAATTGGCTTCAAAGGAGTTTTTCAAATCAGAAATATGTTGCTGATATTAAGAAAAGTTTGAAATCTCACCGAACTCAGTTTGTGAACAGTTGTTTCATTCGAGGAAAATATACTAGATCATGCTGAGAAAGATTCATTTCAAGAAGAATAAGTTTTGCTTTAAATGCCTCGATTGAATTGAATAGCACTGGGAAAATATCGTTTTTATCTTGCAAACACCGATTTAAGTTGTTAAGGTGGCCCACGATGTCAGCAACAAATGCTAAATCGTTTAATAAATTATTAAAATTAGAAAAAGTGACCTTGCGCGCGCATGGCGCTTAGAAAGTCTCCGCGTGTCGCGGTTTGTCTCCTGATGTAGACAGTAAGGTTTGCTCATCCCACCTTCCTCGCAGACGAATAATCGTGACGTCACTGAGTGACATCACCGTTCTAACATGTGAATCGTAGATCTGAACTATAGCTATGGAGGAAGACGTCAACAATTTTTATAATTGAAACAAAGAACAAAAGCTTACGCAAAAACACATTTACATGAAATAAAGAAGAAATTCAGTCATGTGGATATTTCAGTAACGGAGATTTCAAAAATACCTCCCCTTTTTTGCTACGTAAGGGCGGAAAAACGGTTATACGGGATTAAAAAAGATAATACAAATTTTGAGAATGACAATCCGATTTTTGGTGCAAATGTGACAAGGATTTAAGTCAGATAATATCCGAAAACTTGAAAATTTGTCGTCCTGGAGCGGGAATGGAACTCGCGTGTCCCAGACAGCGCCCGGGTATGCTAACCATTACACCACTCAAAACGACCAAGTCTCAAGTTTCCGATTAATATGAATGTGACCATCACAGGATTCGCTAGTCGAAGCAACCGGTATTCATGTTTAGCGAATCTGGAGGTTAAGAATCCTATCCCGTGATTGCCCGGAGGAGCTGATAAATGATGAATGGAATACGGGATTACACCATACAATACAAATTTTGAATATGACAATCCGTTTTTTGGTGTAAATATGAAAAGGATTGTAAGTCAGATAATATCCGAAAACTTGAAAATTTCGTCGTCCTGGAGCGGGAATCGAATACGCGTCTCCCAGATAGCGCCCGGGTATGCTAAACACTACAAAAACAACAGAATCTTATTCTGTTGTTTAAGTTGATCGGTCAGCTACTTCGGGAAGCACCTGGTACACACCCATGCAGCATTGCATAGACAGAACCATAACTTAAGTCTAGCATATCAGACACAGTAATCCGTCGGTCATCTTGAATGAAAACGTTCACGCGATCGACATGGTCCTGAACTCCTGACGTTCATGGGCGCTCTAATCTAGCTCCGTCACTCACATTTGTTCACCAGATTTAGATTTTTCTATTCATTCGTAAAATTTCCTTTGACCAGTACACCTATCACCATACTGTGCTACCATTCTTTCGGAAATTTCAGTGGAATTGACCCCTTCTTCCTAAAGAAACCGTATTGTGGCACTCGTTTAACAGCGGTGCAATCGGAAAAAGAAGCTTCTATGTTTACGCAGTCACCACTGGAGTCAGACAGACGTGTAGCGTTTATACGATGGAGGTGCCACCTTATTTAACTACAGTTATGGCGTGTTAACGTTGATCGCTTACTGTTGCTTGTGTGATATTAGTTTAATGCACGAAGAGTGTTTTCTTTTTGATATATTCTCTTACTTCCAAAATAACAATATAGTAAACACGCCCAACATAATAGATGATTGAAGCATGATTTGGATAGTTTTAGATATTCGACTGGTGGTTGGTCTGAGACTGGGTTTATTCAATCAGATGAATCCTTTTTATTTGGGTATGTAACGATTGGTAGACAAATGGTTGGTCAACATAACGATTGGTCGGCATAACGATTGGACATAACGATTGGTCGACAGTAACGATTGGTCGATATAACGATTAGTCGACATTGGTCGACATAAAATGGTCAACGGAACTTGCAAAAAAAAAAAATTTGAATAAGTGCAAACAGTTTGGCGGTAAATTGCCCCACCGGAAGATTGCCACACATCTTTCGGCAACCCGGAGAATTGCCACACACAGAAAAATTGCCTAAGCGGAAAATTGCCACATGTTTTTCATTAAGGGGAGGAGCACAAATCGCCGTTCGTCCGAGAAACGCTTTGAAAGTGTGGCAATTTTCCGGTGGGGGCAATTTTCCGAGTTTCCAAATTATGTGTGGCAGTTTCCAAGGTGCCTATACCTGAATTGTCCCGGGGCCCTTTCGGAAATAACATCGTTCAGAAGGCCCTCTATATAGATTTCACTTAGAGTACAAAAGATAACACGGGGGCCTATTTGGAAATAATATGTTGTAATGCTGTACGGTCTGAGGACTACATTCTGAAATATATTATTTCGAAAAAGGAACATTACGTTTTGAGAGGTCAGTACGTTCTGAGAGGTACCGATGCGAATGTAAATCATAATCCTCTGAACCAATGACTATCTCGACCAATCGTTGTGTCGACCAGTCGTTACTGTCGACTAGTCGTTACGGTCGACTGATCGTTATGTTGACCAATCGTGCTGCCGACCAATCGTTACTGTCAACCAATCGGGTGTTGACCAATCGTTATGTCGACCAATCGGGTGTCAACCAATCGTTATGTCGACCAATCGTTATTCGACCAATCGTGCGACTCCGTTTTATTTTCCTTTTATTTTCATTTTTATTTTTTAAGATATAAATCCAGGTTTAGGACCATCTTTCTCAAGAGTTTACACTATGTGGTAGTGAACTCTAGAGAAAAATGAAAATCTCTTTATTCTCCTCCTGCAACACCACACAGAGATGTTCTCTCAGTGTTTTCCGTTTCAATGTCTTTCGTACTACTTTCATAACCTCTACTTAGTTTGGAACCGTGTTACGTATGGCGAATCATTTATTAAGGAAAGACGAAAGAAAATCATGCGATGATTACTACACTTTGTTTCGATCTCGTTTGCTTCTGCTGTTTCTTCAATTTCGTCCACGACACTTCACGATGATGTGCCTCCGTTACCCACCTCCTCGTTGCCAGTCTCTTTTGGACTTTTTCCAGCTACTGCGGTGCCGGCCTCCTTGAAGCCTCCTCCTCATCATTCTCAAGTTTCTCCTCTCATTGGTGCAGTCGAACATTCCTCTGATTCCTCGACTCGTGTTTCTCTTGGTGTTCGCTCATATAATAGCCCTCCATTTGGTCTCCGCCGCATTCACCAGCTTTTGTTTCTTTTCGGCTGCCTCGTCAGTGGTTGTTTCTGATGGTGCTATGATTCCTGGATCACTAGCTTCTCAGCTTCTCCGTCTCAGACTGCTGCCAATTTAGATACTACTCCAGATCGTGATGTTCCCCTTGCCTGTAGTGCCTCACCTGCCTCTACAGTTGTAGCTTCCCTTTCTCTATATGTTATTGCTTCCGGTTCTTCCCTGGTGGTGTGCCTGGATCTCCCAGCCTCCCAGCTGTCTCCCTGCCTTGTGTTCCTCCCCCTCTGCTGATAAGATCAAGAAACGCCGGCAGCGTCCATCTCAACGGACGCGCAAGGAACGTACTGCCTCTCTTGCCACGATTGCTCCTATTGCAGCTGCGCCGCCGTCTTTCTCGTGGTTCCATTCGCCTGATCCCACCGATTTTACCTCTTCTACGGATTATGATGCTCTTGCTACGTGGGAAGCTGAAACTGCTTTTCTCGCTGAATGTACTTATCCTTTTAATGAGTCCGCTGACCCACGTCTTTGGTGGTTCTACGTCAATTCGTCGCGTGCGTCAATTCGTCGACTGCGTCAATTCGTCGACTGCGACGATTCGTCGCGCGTCAATTCGTCGCTTACGTCAATTCGTCGCGCGTCAATTCGTCGCGCGTCAATTCGTCGACTGCGTCAATTCGTCGCGCGTTAATTCGTCGCGCGTCAATTCGTCGACTGCGTCAATTCGTCGCGGACAAATTCGTCGACTACGTCAATTCGTCGACTACGTCAATTCGTCGACTACGTCAATTCTGTCGACTACGTCAATTCGTCGCGTTTACAGATTTTGGTTACATACAAAACGAATGCAGGAAAACGTACGATTTCGAACGTCTGGCTCCCTGATCAAATTTATAAAGTTTGGACACGCAGACAGGACAGGAATATTACGTTTTTTTCTTTGGCACTAAAAATATTAGACGGTAAACGGTTTTTGGAACGGGGCAGGGCCCGGTTGGTCAGAGCCCCCCATATTACTACATTTCAAAATTGCCTTTATTCTTCAGTAAAATAACATTTCTATGTACATGACAATGGAATTCTGCCAATAAATACAGCGGTATATACATCAGCTGGAAAGTTCCAGTGAAACGTAAAACAAAATATTGTTAAAATCATAAAAAAAATATTTCGCCACGTAGGGCGAAGGAGAGGCAGACAATAAAGCACGAGCGATACAAACGAAAATGTTTACCTACAGTATTGTAGACAGGGCAAGACATGATTCTATACTATGCACAAATTCCAATTAAGCATTACTACCATACTAAAGATTAAACATTAGGTACTAATTCACAGAAATGCAACAGTGATGCTACATTCAAAATTTACAACATATGTACAGAAGTATTCAGTGACAAGGGGAAATAACGCTAAATGTACTCAGAAGGGCATCTTGTTGCATTAAATTATACACACAGTGACTAATATTTTAAAAAAATATTCAACATAATGAAGGGGACATTGCGTGGGCAGTAAACTGTGCAGAAGGAAGAATTATATACAACAACATAAAACCCAACATTATCGAAGAGAACATGGGAAACATATTGAGCTATCTTCAATGGCACATTAAAACAGAAAAATCACAAATAGCGAAGCACCAAAATTAATACGTAAAAACATGATTTGTTACAGTGAACGTGGGCGACAACAAAAATCCCACTTATAGGTTGAGATGTAACTGCAAATTGTGGATATGGAACCACCCAGCCGATTGGGCCCAAGTGGATTGAAAAACGCTATCGGTGTTTGTTGAGGCAGCACGAGAGTGCTCCATTTGGAGGCGAGTGGTTAACCGTGCTAGGAAGCGTCTCCGAATGATAGCACTTGCCTCCTGAGGAGGTGGAATAAGAGCGGGGAAGCGTTGTTGAAGATGGAAAGCATAGACAGTGAACTTCACAAGAAGAAAATATAACGGCACACAGGAGGCAAGTGAGTAGGTGGATGCTTTGTTTAGAGTAGCCAAGCATATGCAAGAAATGGTAACGATCGAGCACAAATTCGATCAGCAAGACGAAATGCTGTGTTTAGGACTGGCAGGAGAACGGGGCAGAATAGGTATTGATGTTGGACGTCGCTGACTTCAGGGCAAAAGGAGCACTGCGGAGAGGTGAGAAGGGTCATGCGAAACAGTACTGATGGGGCGGGGAGACGAAGGTGAAGAAATTGCCAATGGACATTGAGTTCAAGAGGGGAGGAAAGGGGGAGGTAGATGCTGTCCAGATGGCGGGGAGAAGAGAAGGAGGAGCAGAATGAACAGAAAGTGGAAGTGCGGGAGGGGAAAGAAGAAGCCAATAAAGAGAAGAGGAGGAGAGAGAAGTAACTAGAACCGGGGAGCTACGAATGAGGAGAAAGAACGGTAGGGAAAGAGGAGCAGAGGGGACCGAGAAGAGACCATCAGGTGAAGCGAGGAGTGGAAAGAGGCTCCAAAGCGCTGTGCGAAGAAGAAGATATTCGTTAGCAAGAGTAATGGTTGGAGATAGAAACAGGGAAGAAAGAGGTCTCCAGGTTAGATCAGAAGTTACGAGAGAACGGACAGTTATCACACCAGAGCGGATCCAATGAGGAAAGTAAAAGTAAGGGAGGTTAGGAGGGTGAATAAGAGAAGAGAAGAAGAGACAGTTTTCAATTCAGAACCACCAAATCAGGTATCCTATCTCATAGTACTCTAACTTAGACGGTTGTCGGTTTTTGGAACGGGTCAAGGCCCGGGGAGTCAGAGCCCCCCTCCCCCCCCATACATACAAAATTTTCGTAAAATCTAGTTTTCATTTCAGAACCATCAAATTTGGTATCATGAAACTCTAACTTAGACGCTAGACGGTTTTTGGAAGGGGTTGGAGCCCGCGGGGTCGGACCCCCCCCCCTCTCATAAAAATGTTCGTAAAATCTACAGTTTTCATCTTAGAACCACCAAATTTGGTATACTATCTTATGGTACTCTAACTTAGTCGGCAGACCGTTTTCGGAACGGGTCAAGGCCCGGGGTCAGAGCCCCCCACATACGAAATTTTCTTAAAAACTACAGTTTTCAATTCAGAACCACCTAATCTGGTATACTATCTCATGGTACTCTAACTTAGACGCTAGACGGTTTTTGGAAGGGGTTGGAGCCCGGGGGTCAGACCCCGAATAAAAACTTTTTCCTAAAATCTACAGTTTTCAATTTAGAACCACCAAATTTGGTATACTATCTCATGGTACTCTAACTTAGACGCTAGACGGTTTTTGGAAGGGGTTGGAGCCCGGGGGGTCAGACCCCCCGAATAAAAACTTTTTCCTAAAATCTACAGTTTTCAATTTAGAACCACCAAATTTGGTATACTATCTCATGGTACTCTAACTTAGACGCTAGACGGTTTTTGAAAGGGGTTGGAGCCCGGGGGGTCAGACCCCCCGAAAAAAAACTTTTCCGTAAAATCTACAGTTTTCAATTTAGAACCACCAAATTTGGTATACTATCTCATGGTACTCTAACTTAGACGCTAGACGGTTTTTGAAAGGGGTTGGAGTCCGCGGGGTCGGGCCCCCCTCATAAAAATTTCGTAAAATCTACAGTTTTCATCTTAGAACCACCAAATTTGGTATACTATCTTATGGTACTCTAACTTAGACTGCAGACCGTTTTTGGAACGGGTCAAGGCCCGGGGGTCAGAGCCCCCCACATACAAAATTTTCTTAAAAACTACAGTTTTCAATTCAGAACCACCTAATCTGGTATACTATCTCATGGTACTCTAACTTAGACGCTAGACGGTTTTTGGAAGGGGTTGGAGCCGGGGGGTCAGACTCCCCCGAATAAAAACTTTTTCGTAAAATCTACAGTTTTCAATTTAGAACCACCAAATTTGGTATACTATCTCATGGTACTCTAACTTAGACGCTAGACGGTTTTTGGAAGGGGTTGGAGCCCGGGGGGTCAGACACCCCCGAAATTTTTTTTTGTAAAATCTACAGTTTTCAATTTAGAACCACCAACTTTGGTATACTATCTCATGGTACTCTAACTTAGACAGCAGACCGTTTTTGGAACGGATCAAGGCCCGGGGGTCAGAGCCCCCACATACAAAATTTTCTTAAAAACTGCAGTTTTCAATTCAGAACCACCAAATCTGGCATACTATCGCATGGTACTCTAACTTAGACGCTCGACGATTTCTTGAAGGGGTTGCAGCCCGGGGGTAAGGGCCCCCTCATAAAAATTCGCAAAATCTATAGTTTTCAATTTAGAACCACCAAGTTTGGTATACTATCTCATGGTACTCTAACTTAGACGCTAGACGGTTTTTGGAAGGGGCTGGAACCCCGGGGTGAGAGCCCCTCCCCCTCCTCATAAAAATTTCGTAAAATCTACAGTTTTCAATTTAGGACAACCAGATTTGGTATACTACTAATGGTTATCTAACTTAGACGGTAGACGGTTTTTGGAAGGGGTCGGGGCCCGGGTCAAGGTAGCCCCATGCAAAATTTTCGTAAAAAGTTCCGTTTTTTACTCTTAAGAATACCCTATTTACGTTCTAAGGCGCTCTTTGGCCCTTTGAGGGCCTTGCACCATAAACCATCAACCAACCAACCAACTAACCAACCTACGGTCTAAGTTAAGGACTGTAGATAAGAGTAAAGTGCAAAAATATGCGTTTAATGGTGTATTAAAAACACAAATCTATATAGTTTAGCTTTCACTACCAACGGACGGCTTATCAGAAAGAAATATAATGTAATGTAAACAGAGAGTTCCAGATATTCAAAATTCAAAACGGTAAGAAAAAGATGATCAATGCCAATGTGAAGTCGTATGCATGCGACATCACATAGGTACATTGCATTTCTGTGTCGCGGGATTCACAGAAGCACACGCCAGATGTACGGCAGTTCTATAGATGTCTCCTAGAAGGTAAGTATTCCCATTCCTTTGATGATCAATGTCAATGTGAAGTCGTATGCATGCGACATCACATAGGTACATTGCATTTCTGTGTCGCGGGATTCACAGAAGCACACGCCAGATGTACGGCAGTTCTATAGATGTCTCCTAGAAGGTAAGTATTCCCATTCCTTTTTCTTTCTTTTTTATTTCGCAAAATTAAATTAACTAAATCAAAAAATTTAAAATAAGTTTACTGGAAAATTGCAGGAATATATTTTTCATTCATTAACTTTCACCCGCTGAACTTGGTGATTCCACAAATAGTAATATTTAATTGGCAAATAACTGGTATCCCTGCTAGTACAAAATATATTAATGATTTATTTGCGTCCAGTTCAATCTAGTATGTCCATAAGAGCGTTTGGGGCCGTATGAAAAATACATTTCAACGTGTGCCGCTACGGCGGCGGAGTGATCTAGGCGCTGGCTTCTGACCACTTGTCGAGAAGGATCCTGGTTCAAATCCCGGTGAATCATGGACGTTGTGCTTGACTTCTGGCACTGGCTGTCCCCCTTCCCAGGAACCAGTGGCCCAAAATTGGGAATGTCCGACTGCTTATAGCCCACTGAATTGATCACGGTGGTCGTTACCCCCCCCCCCCCCCAAAGATTGCGACGTGTCCACTGCTATTTGTTGTGGACCGTACAAAAAGTATGTTTTTGATATCAAGGTGTCCACTTCCATGATGTAGGCTGGCCATAAAATGTTAGGGGGACCGTACAAAATTGCACTTTTGTTTTCACCTTGTCAGCGCTTCGGTATATGGTTGAAGTATACGTATATATAGTTGGGCCATTTCAGCACGTAGTTTGGTTTATATAGAAAATCAAGATAATGTTACATTTTTACTCAGCTACAACACATTAATCCCGAAGGCTATTTGTTGAAATCTTTAATCCGCCGTGCTCATATTCACAACGTTAACATAACATGTCAAGTTATTAATGTTGCAGTTTTACCCTGTCACAAAACTTTAGTTACAAGACCTTAGGCGTAAACTTTTTTTAGGAATTTTTAGTCCGACGTATTCATAAGGTTTCGATAACATGCCAAGGTTATGGTACTGCGTTTTGACTGAGGCACAAAAATTAATAAACAGGCCTTAAGCCTTTTTATCAGTTTTCAATCAACCGTGCTCATATACAAAAAATTTTCAGAGAAAGTCAAGTTTACTGTGTTGCGCATTTACTCGAGTACAAAACTATAAACAGCCATTAACTTTCACCCGCTGAACTTGGTGATTCCTCAATTCATCCATTAACAAGTCTTTTAAGTGATTGTATGCTATGGTCATATTGATAATGTTTGATGACAAGTCAGGTTAATGATGTTGCACTTATTAAAGACTTAAAAAGGTGTAGAGGCTAATAATTATTATTTGAAGTCTAAATAAAAGCTCATTTTTAACATGACTCGTCATGAAATCCTTGTGAATATGGCATTTATTTTATTTTGTACATTTTACAAAGCGTATGCATTTTTTTTGGCATTTGCTTTAATTTTGTGTTGTACTTGTTACATAGCGTTTCGCATTTTTGTAATGCTTGTGACTTGTGATTGCATTTTGAATTTTTATTTGTTTCACATTTTGGATTGCATTTTGAATTTTTATACAAGGAGTGTTCAAATGAAAAGGTACGAAACGACACTGTGGGTATAAATGAAGACTTTATTCAAAGTATACACCATAGGCCGTAGCACAACGATCCCATTGATTAACGAGCCGAAGGATTCCTTGTTTCCAGAATTCCTGTGGCCGTGACGAGACCCAGTCCTGCACAGCGTCCTTGAGTTCGTCGTCCGAGTGGAAGCGCTTCCCTTTCAGATGTTTTTTCAGGGGACCAAACACATGAAAATCGCAGGGCGACATGTCCGGGCTGTAGGGCGGATGGTCAAGCTGCTCCCACTGGAACTTGGCCAGTTCCGCGTGAGTGACCCTGGAGACGTGTAGACGCGCGTAATCATGGAGCAGAACCACACCCTCCACGATGAATAGCGGCCGGTTTAACACCTTCCGCTGTAAGAAATCGGCTAACGCCTCGCTTCCCCTCAATCGTCGAATTTTGCAGTGTGAACGCCATCCTGTCCTCACACGCACTGCCGCGTCAATTGGACGGCGCTCTTTATAAGAGCCTCTGCTCTCTCCTGCGCATGCGGGTGCCCGCGCATGCTCCGATCCACGCCGGCGACTCCAATCGCATCCCTAGATGTGTCGCTACGTTCTCCCATAGCGGCATAGGCAAATATGTTAACGATTACGTTCTTTATGACGTTTCGTACCTTTTCATTTGAACACCTCTAGTATGTTTCACATTTTGGATTACTTTTTGACATTTTATGTTTTTGACATGCTATTTTGAAAATTTTGTCTTTTTTAATTTTGCGTTGGTTTTACATTCTTGCATCTTCGGCGGAATTACATTCTTGAAAAATTCAAATACAAGTTAGTAAAAGGTATAATTCAATTAGTGAGAAATACCAGCACATTTTAGTAAAGGGTAGAATTATATGAAATTCCTCTTAAAATGTCCAGCATGTTAACATTGTCTCTGTGCACCAAAGAAGTTCGAATTCCTTTTTATCTTGCCAGCGTTTCTCTTCTGGGTGGATTTGTTGGAATCTGTGCTATCACTCTTTCGATTTTAGCCATAGTTGTTCTCTGCTCTTTCGCAATTTCACTGATTATTTCGTACAGTCACAGTTTTTTCTCTCCCAGAATTGTATTCCAGCGTCTGTCTAATCTTTTCAAGTTCGTTTTGTGTTCTGGGAAAGCCAAATAAATTGTTTTCACTAACTGACCAAATTGTTGGCGGGAACAGCGGAGGGCTTCTGCTTGGATTGTTTCTTCTGCTTCCACAAAATTTTCCAAGAACATAATTTTCCTCAAACCACTGAACTACAGAATCTGCATATTCTAGTAAAATTGATTTCACAAAATGAAATGCCCAAAACATTAAAAAAACTGCAACCACACGAAACAAAATACCCAAAACATGGTAAGAAATTCTGTTGAAAGCACAATGAAGGTATACGATAGGAGAAATATATGTTTTTAAAACTTAATACAAGTGTCAAAACTGAAATAAAAAGAAAGAAAAAGAAATATTCCAAATTTCATTGTTACTTTAGATATTTTGACCTGTTGACATTTCGTAAATTGTACTTGCACTCGGTCAAAAAATATTACTTACAAGGACTCTTTAGTAACTTTTAATCGCTGTGGTCGTATTTATAAGGTTTGCATAACAAATCAAGTTAATAATGTTGCGCTTTCACTTAGGCACCAAATGCTAATTATTGGCCGCTAGGCCTAGGCCTTTTAAATAATTTTTGATAAGCGTAACACTCTTAAATTGATTTGTCATGCAAACCTCATATAATCACAGCATTATAAAAATTACTGTAAATGCATATGCCTAGGTCTCGGGCGTATCTATTAATGCTTTGTGCTCGAGTAACATTTAAACAGAATTCATTTTATTTTCTATGAAAACTACATAAATATCAGCTCGGAGGACTGAAAACTATCAAAAATCTCTAGGCCTAGGGTCTGCTTAATAGTTCCAACCTGGAGAAAAGCGCATTGCAAAAATCTTGGACTTCTATGAAAACATTATGAAAATTAGCACGGCACACTGAAAATTGCTAAACAGGCCCAGTCCTAGGGTTTTCTAATTATTGTTTTGTACCTGACTAAAAGTGTAACATTATCTTTAGTTCTTACTAGCAGGGGTACCCGGTATTTCCCAGGTAAATATTACTATTTCTAAAATCACCAAGTTCAGCGGGGTGAAAGTTAATGAATGAAAAAGCTATTTCCGTAAATTTCCAGGAAACTTATTTTAAATATTTTGATTTAGTTAATTTAATTATACGAAGCAAAAAAAGAATTTACATTATTTACAGTACATTGTATTTCTGCCTGATAAGGCAACCGTTGGTGGTGAAAGCTAACGTTTATTAATTTGTGTTTTTAATACATCATGAACCGGATATTTTTTCACTTTATTGTTATCTACGGCCTCTAACCTAGACCGTAGGTGGGGTAATGGAGTGCTGTATTGGGATGCAGTTCTTAAGAGTAAAAATTGTAATTTTTACGAAAATTTTGAATGGGCCCCCTTCACACCGGGCACCGACCCTTTCCGTCTGCGGTCTAAGTTACAATACAATGAGGTAGTGTACTAAATTTGGTCATTCTAAATTCGAAACTGTAGGTTTTACAAAAATTGGCATGGGGGGGGGGCTCTGAACCCCTGGCTCCAACCGTTTCCAAAAACCGCCTGCATTCTCAGTTAGAGTACCATGACATAGTATACCAAATTTGGTGGTTTTAAATTGAAAACTGTAGATTTTACGAAAAATTTTTATGGGAAGGGCTCTGACCCCGTGCCTGACCCGTTCCCAAAACCGTCTACCATCTAAGTTAGAGTACCATGAGATAGTATACCAAATTTGGTTGTTCCAAATTGAAAACTGTAGATTTTACGAAAATTTTGTATGGGGGGAACGATCTAACCCCCGGGCCCCAACCCGTTCCGAAAATCGTCTACGGTCTAAGTTAGAGTACCATGATATGGTATACCAAATTTGGTGGTTCTAAATTGAAAACTATAGATTTCAAGAAATTCTATATGTGGGGGGGGGCTCTGAACCCCGGGCTCCGACCCTTTCCAAAAAACCATCTACCGTCTCAGTTAGAGAACCATGAGATAATATACCAAATTTGGTCGTTCTAAATTGAAAACTCTAGTTTTTACGAAAAATTTTTATGGGGGGGGGGGCTCTTACCCCGTGCCCGACCCGTTCCAAAACCCTCTACCGTCTAAGTTAGAGTACCATAAGATAGTATACCAAATTTGGTGGTACTAAGTTGAAAACGGTATATTTTACGAAAATTCTTTGGGGGGGGGAGGGGGTGCTCTTACCGCCCGGGCCCCGATCCGTTCCAAAAACCGCCTCCCGTCTAAGTTACAGTTTCATGATACCAAATTTGGTGGTTCTAATGTGAAAACTATAGATTTTACGAAAATTTTGTATGTGGGGGCTCTTACCCCTCGCGCCTTGACTTATTCCAAAAACCGTCTAGCGTCTAAGTTAGAGTACCATGAGATAGTATACCAAATTTGGTGGTTCTAACTTGAAAACTGTAGATTTTACGAAAATTTTGTCGGGGAGGGCATTCTAACCCCCGGGCCCCGACCCGTTCCAAAAACCGTCTACCGTCTAAGTTAGAGTGCCATTATATAGTATACCGAGTTTGGTGGTTCTAAATTGAAAACTAGATTTTACGAAATTTCGTATGAGGGGGGGGGGGGGGGGGAGTCTCTGAACCCCGGGCTCCGACCCTTTCCAAAAACCGTCTACAGTCTAAGTTAGAATACCATGAGATAGTATTCCAAATTTGGTGGTTCTAAATTGAAAACTAGATTTTACGAAAATTTAAAATTTTGTACGGGGGGGCGGGGAGTAGGGTTGCTCCGACCCCCGAGCCCCGACCCGTTCCAAAAAACCGTCTCCCGCTAAGTTAGAGTTTCATGACACAAAATTTGGTGGTTCTGAATTGAAAAATAAAAATTTTAAGAAAATTTTGTATGTGGGAGGGGTCTTACCCCGGGCCTTGATCCGTTCCAAAAACCTTCTACCGTCTAAGTTAGAGTACCATGAGATAGTATACAAAATTTGGTGCTTCTAAATTGAAAACTGTAGATTTTACGAAAAAGTTTTTTTTCGGGGAAGTCTGACCCCCAGGGCTCCAACCCCTTCCAAAAACCGTCTAGCGTCTAAGTTAGAGTACCATGAGATAGTATACCAAATTTGGTGGTTCTAAATTGAAAACTGTAGATTTTACGAAAAAAGTTTTTATTCGGGGGAGTCTGACCCCCCCGGCTCTAACCCCTTCCAAAACCGTCTAGCGTCTAAGTTAGAGTACCATGAGATAGTATACCAGATTAGGTGGTTCTGAATTGAAAACTGTAGTTTTTAAGAAAATTTTGTATGTGGGGGCTCTGACCCCGGGGCCTTGACCCGTTCCAAAAAACGGTCTGCAGTCTAAGTTAGAGTACCATAAGATAGTATACCAAATTTGGTGGTTCTAAGATGAAAACTGTAGATTTTACGAAATTTTTATGAGGGGGGGGCCCGACCCCGCGGGCTCCAACCCCTTTCAAAAACCGTCTAGCGTCTAAGTTAGAGTGCCATGAGATAGTATACCAAATTTGGTGGTTCTAAATTGAAAACTGTAGATTTTACGAAAACGTTTTTTTTCGGGGGGTCTGACCCCCCTTTCTCCAACCTCTTTCAAAAACCGTCTAGCGTCTAAGTTAGAGTACCATGAGATAGTATACCAAATTTGGTGGTTCTAAATTGAAAACTGTAGATTTTAGGAAAAAGTTTTTATTCGGGGGGTCTGACCCCCGGGCTCCAACCCCTTCCAAAAACCGTCTAGCGTCTAAGTTAGAGTACCATGAGATAGTATACCAGATTAGGTGGTTCTGAATTGAAAACTGTAGTTTTTAAGAAAATTTTGTATGTGGGGGGCTCTGACCCCCCGGGCCTTGACCCGTTCCGAAAACGGTCTGCCGACTAAGTTAGAGTACCATAAGATAGTATACCAAATTTGGTGGTTCTAAGATGAAAACTGTAGATTTTACGAAAATTTTTATGAGAGGGGGGTCCGACCCCTCGGGCTCCAACCCCTTCCAAAGACCGTCTAGCGTCTAAGTTAGAGTTTCATGATACCAAATTTGATGGTTCTGAAATGAAAACTAGATTTTACGAAAATTTTGTATGTATGGGGGGAGGGGGGCTCTGACTCCCCGGGCCTTGACCCGTTCCAAAAACCGACAACCGTCTAAGTTAGAGTACTATGAGATAGGATACCTGATTTGGTGGTTCTGAATTGAAAACTGTAGATCTTACGAATAATTTGTGTATGGGGGCTCTGACCAACCGGGCCCCTGACCCGTTCCAAAAACCGTCTACCGTCTAAGTTAGAGCGCTATGAGATAATATACCAAATTTGGTAGTTCTAAATTGAAAACTATATCTTACGGCAATTCTGTAGGGGGGAGCTGTAACCCCCCCCCCTCTCCTTTCTGCAACCGCTTCCCAAAACCGTCTACAGTCTAAGTTAGAATACCAAGAGATAGTATACCAGATTTGGTGGTTCTGAATTGAAAACTGTAGATCGGCTGGGTGGTTCCATATCCACAATTTGCAGTTACATCTCAACCTATAAGTGGAATTTTTGTTGTCGCCCACGTTCACTGTAACAAATCATGTTTTTTACGTATTAATTTTGGTGCTTCGCTATTTGTGATTTTTCTGTTTTAATGTGCCATTGAAGATAGCTCACCACGTTTCCCATGTTCTCTTCGATAATGTTGGGTTTTATGTTGTTGTATATAATTCTTCCTTCTGCACAGTTTACTGCCCACGCAATGTCCCCTTCATTATGTTGAATATTTTTTTTTTTTTTTTTTTTTTTTTTTTTAAATATTAGTCACTGTGTGTATAATATAATGTAACAAGATGCCCTTCTGTGTACATTTTGCGTTATTTCCCCTTGTCACTGAATACTTCTGTACATATGTTGTAAATTTTGAATGTAGCATCACTGTTGCAATTCTGTGAATTAGTACCTAATGTTTAATATTTAGTATGGTAGTAATGCTTAATTGGAATTTGTGCATAGTATAGAATCATGTCTTGCCCTGTCTACAATACTGTAGGTAAACATTTTCGTTTGTATCGCTCGTGCTTTATTGTCTGCCTCTCCTTCGCCCTACGTGGCGAAATAATTTTTTTTTATGATTTTAACAATATTTTGTTTTACGTTTCACTGGAACTTTCCAGCTGATGTATATACCGCTGTATTTATTGGCAGAATTCCATTGTCATGTACATAGAAATGTTATTTTACTGAAGAATAAAGGCAATTTTGAAATGTAGATTTTACTAAAATTTTGTATATGGGGGGCTCTGACCAACCGGGCCCCGCCCCGTTCCAAAAACCGTTTACCGTCTAATATTTTAAGTGCCAAAGAAAAACGTAATATTCCTATCCTGTCTGCGGGTCCAAACTTTATAAATTTGATCAGGGAGCAAGACGTTCGAAATCGTACGTTTTCCTGCATTCGTTTTGTATGTAACCAAAATCTGTAAACGCGACGAATTGACGTAGTCGACGAATTTGTCCGCGACGAATTGACGCGCGACGAATCGTCGTGGTCGACGAATTGACGCGCGACGAATTGACGCATGCGACGAATTGACGCGCGACGAATTGTCGTAGTCGACGAATTGACGCGCGACGAATTGACGCAGGCGACGAATTGACGCAGGCGACGAATTGACGTAGTCGACGAATTGACGCACGCGACGAATTGTCGTGACACCGTCTTTGGTGATGATATTCTTCCTTCCATGTGTTCTTCCCGGACTATGGACTTTGCTTCTCCCCCTGGACACATGCTACGTTCCATGGACTCCGTGCTGCTTGCAAAACCTTCCTGCCCCCAGGTCTAAGCGATGGCTTCTGATCATTCGTTCAACAGGGGTCCTGGTTCGAATCCCGGTGAGGCATGGATGTTGTGTTTGTCTTACGGCACTAGCTCTCTCCCTTCCCTGGAACCAGTTCCCCTAAATTAGGGACGGACGACTGCTTATAGCCCATTGAGTTGCTCACGGTGGTCGTTAAACCTCAACTTAAAAAAATAAACCTTCCTGCTATTTCTTTGCTACGATTTCTCCATGTCTTCGACTTCGTGTTATACTTCTCATATTTCGTTTGTTTACATAATTCATTGCAATTGTAACTTTTCCTGTCTCCAATGTTCTCTATTCCTGTTTTTCATAAAGGCGATTTTGAAAAGTACACTTTGTTTAGCGATAACCAACTCCATGCTAATTTAAAGCTACTAAGAATCACCTGTGCCTAATTTAGGACATGGACGATAATTTAGGGCAGGTCACGGGCCAGTAAAAGCAGTAACGTGCCAGAGACTACAGAACCCAAATCGTACTCCGGATTTTGATGCCTTGCCGGTACCGGAAGTAGGCCACTCTTGGGAAAAGTTTTTTTAGGGGTTTAACGACTACAACTGACAACTTTAATCGCTATCCAGTAGCAAACTTTTGAAATAGTGCCCGTTCTTGATTCAACACTCGTGTTTGGGAGTAGATTTTATAATATATTACCAGCAAAATATTTTCTTATTTTCCTTCACATTTTTCTCAATGATTGCTTCATTTCCCTATAGATTTGAAAAATGTTTATCATAACGAATTTAGCATGTAATTAAAACTGATATAACATATTACAGAATATAGTTATACTAAAATAAAACACTCAACACACACCATTTCAGAAGTGTGTGTTCAATATATTTATTTTGGTTTTAGTAATCTTTGGCTGTTGTTAACTCATAGAAACATCTTATTCCGTAAGCTAATTACAATATACACTGAATGGACAAGACATTAGAGATACCTACGTAATGGCGTGTTGGTCCTCCTCTAGCGCGAATAACATCCTGTACACGCTGAGCAATCGACTCCACCAAATGCCTCCGGGTTTCTGGAGGTAATTCCCGCCATGACTGTCGCAGCATTGTCCACAACCCCGCCCGAGACGTCGGTCCAGGATCCATGAATCAGATCTTCCGCTCCATGGCCTCCCAGAGAGCTTCCACAGGGTTTAAATCCGGGAACTTTGTGGGCCACTGGATGGTTCCAAGCTCAGATGAGGATTCTTCGAGCCATGCCTGGGTGATTGCAGGCAGCTGCGGCGGCGCATTGTCCTTCTGAAACAAATCATCGGCCGCAGAATGCACAGATGGGCTGTTTCAGGTGATCGGCAAACACATGAAGGTAGCATGTGTTTGCTGATTACCTGAAACAGAGTGTTATTGTGTAGGTGGTCAGCAAACACATGCAGGTATCACGCAGCAGTTAAGAACCTCTCCAGAAACACTAAGGGATCTAATGTGTCCAATGAGAAGGTTCCTCATATTATCAAATTATCACACAGCCACCACCGCCTTCAACAGAGTCGACGTGACACAATGGGGCCATGGCTCCATGTTGTCGACGACCCCCCCCTGTCTTTCCATCCCGTCAGCTCGGTACAACTGAAAACGCGATTCGTCTGACGCAGTGGCACTCTGTAGAGGCCAAGTTCTGATGTTCCCTGCACCAGGCGAAGCGTAATGTCTGATGACGAGCTGTCACCCTGTAGAGGTCAAGTTCTGTTGTTCCCGGCACCAGGCGAAGCGTAATGTCTGATGACGAGCAGTCACTCTATATAGGTCAAGTTCAAATTTTCCTGGCACCATTTGAAGCATAATGTCTGATGACGAGCAGTCACTCTGTAGAGGTCAAGTTCTGATGTTCCCGGCACGAGGTGATTGCGACGTTTTACCTAGCGGTCGGTCTGTACGAGACTGGATAGTCTACGTCGACCCGGTGATGAATGGCGTGTGGTCGGCCATTGCTTCCTGTCTGGGCGCTGGTACATCCGTCGATGGTATACTAGCTGTACACCCATGAGACTGTTGCCCTCGAGAGCCCTAGTGTTCTTACCACTTGGGCGACACAGTGACCTATCTGTCTTGGGCTGAGAATGCGTCCGCGATCAAAGTTGCTCAGTTCGCCACGTTTCGTCGATTGCTATACATTGATGGAAAGTCCACGTATTTACCGCGTGTGTTCTGTTCGGGTCTGTTCCACTCTGCGCAGGGGGTGCCCATGTCAACTGACCATCACCCTTATATCTAACGTTTTGTCTACTGAGTGTATAAATAATTGCCGAAAGTTCATTTTTCCCTCGCAGAAATCTTAGCATAACCTGATTTCTGAGAGAGGCATTCTTGAGCAACCAAATATGCCCGCGGTTGGAGCCTGTGAGTTGCTAATTGTCACCAAACATGCCTTCGAACCCTTCTCATACGACTAGTCAGAAATCTAAGCTTCTGATCACTCGGCTACCGGGGTGGGGCGGATCCGGTATTGAAATATGAGGACTGAAAGATGTAATCAAATCTGTATGACTAACAGGATTTTCGCTTCCTCACAACTACATCAATGAGCCATTCCATTATGACCATCCCCAGCCCAGAGAAATACCACCATATACCACCTCCATCTAAATGACCCCCCCCCCCCCCGAAATGTGCGGGGACGCGCCTGGTGACGGAACAGCGGCGCAGGTGAAGCTCACAGAGCAGTATATATGTACAACCCGAGGACCGGTTTTCGGTTAGTAGAGTGTTCGGGGTCATAATGGGAAAAGCCTCCAGTTTATCGGTCTGGTAAAAGACAAATTGTGATGCACGGCGCCTGGGATCTACGATCTCAGAAAGGTCGCCGATTGTGGACTGTTCACGCGCCGCTGTAGTGAGTACGTATCAAAAGTGGTGCACAGCTGGCCAAACGACGAACCGTCGTTCAGCCATTGTGTCGTCCGCAGCTCATTGACGCCAGAGGGGAGCAGATACTGTCGCGCATTGTTCACTGCGACCGCAGTGCCACAGTGCGACAAATTACCCACAGCTACAACAGTGGTGATCAGGACAATGTGTCACAGCACACAGTTCATCGCAGCCTTCTGCGCATGGGCCTGCGTAGCCGAAGACTCAGCCGGGTCCCCATGCTCAGTGGACGTCATCGCCTACAACGCATGAAATGGGCCTAAGATCATCGAGATTGGACCGAGGATGATTGGAAGAAAATGGCCTGGTCTGACGAATCAAGATTTCTGGTGCATCACGTAGAAGGCCGAGCGCGGATACGCCAATTATCAACGGAGGCTATGGTACCTGGATGCACTGTTGGGCGGAAACAGGCCGGCGGCGGCGGTGTTATGCAGTGGCCGATGTTTTCTTGGGACACTGTAGGCCCCATTATCTCAATAGCACAATCCCTGACGGCTGTCAGGTATCTGAACATCGTTGGGGACCAAGTTCAACCACTCATGGCACCTGTGTTCCCTGCCGGTGACGACCATTACCAATAGGATAATGCGCCATGCCCCACTACCAGAATCGTCAGGGAGTGGTTGGAGGAACATGCTGGAGACTTTCTATTTATGCCCTGGCCTCCAAATTCACCTGGCATGAAACCAATCGAGCATTTGTGGTTTGACTTGGAAAAGCGGGTTCGTGCTAAATCACCACTATCCTGAAATGCACGGGAACTGGAGGATCTGCTGCTGACATTATGATAGCAGATACTCCAGGACACCTATCGCCATCTAATTGAACCCATGCCTCGCCGATTGGCCGCTGTTTTTCGGGCTGAAGGGGGTCCTACAACTTATTAGGTAGGTGGTCATAATGTAATGGCTCATCGATGTACCTGGCGGCAACTACCATACCACGTTCGAAGTCGCTTAGATCATTCGTTTTGCCCACTTCGACTCTCAGTCGAACGGCAACTGATGCTGTTGTGCCTAACTTATGCTGCACACCATGCGCACATACCGTCTTCCAAGTTGGAGTGAACCATTTGTGTGGCGAGGGGAGAGGTGTATCTGATACACTGTCATCTTAACGTATCTGTTATCATTATCGCTCTCAAAATTAAAAAATTGGTTGTTGAAGAACTAGGGCTTTTGCTTTACGAAGAAGTCAAAATGGCTCTTATTTGGTCGGGAGGGGCAGAGTCATACATGTTCTGCGCATGGAAAACTAACAGTTTGGAAAATGCTATGCAAAGTTTAAAACAGATTTATAATTGTTGTGGTATTAGGTATAGGTGTAAGATTTACGTTTGACTAAATGCTTATGTTGCTTAGTCTATGAGATTGTCTTGCTGGCCTCAATTCATGTAACATTCACAATACTCCGTAACATAAGTTTCTAACAAGACGCCATATAAAATGCACTTCTAACAAGACGCTATATCAAAATGCACTTCTAACAAGACGCTATATCAAAATGCACTTCTAACCAGACGATATATTAAAATGCACTTCTAACAACACACTGTATCAAAATGAACATCTAACAAGTCGCTATATCAAAATGCAGTTCTACCAAGTCGCTATTTCAGAATGCACTTCTAACAAGACGCTATATCAAAATCAGAATGCACGTCTAACAAGACGATATAATAAAATGCATTTCTATCAAGCACTACGTCAAAATGCACTTCTAACAAGACGATATATTAAAACGCACTTCTAACAAGCACTACGTCAAAATGCACTTCTGACAAGCACTACGTCAAAATGCACTTCTAATAAGTCGCTATATCAAAATGCAGTTCTAACAAGTCGCTATATCACAATGCACTTCTAACACGCGTCTATATCAAAATGCACTTCTAACAAGACACTATATTAAAATGCACGCCTAACAAGCCGCTATATAAAAATGCACTTCTAAGAAGTAGCTAAATCAAAATGCGCTTCTAACAAGTCGCTAAATCAAAATGCAGTTCTAACAAGTCGCTATATCACAATGCACTTCTAACACGCGTCTATATCAAAAAGCACTTCTAACAAGACGCTATATTAAAATGCGCGTCTAACAAGCCGCTATATAAAAATGCACTTCTAAGAAGTCGCTAAAACAAAATGCACTTCTAACTAGTCGCTAAATCAAAATGCACTTCCCACAAGTCGCTATATCTGAATGCACTTCTAACAAGTCGCTAAATCAAATGCCTCTCTCAAAATACACATCTAACAAGTCTCTCTCATAAAGAGCATTTCTAACAAGCCGCTCTCACAAATGCGTTTTTCAGTGTTGATGTTATATTGATCTATGATCCACTATCAGTGCTTCCAAACTTAGAAAGCTGTTCTGAGGAAATAATGTGTCGTTCAGTGAGAAGACGTTTAACAAGCACAAGCTAAATTTATATAAGAACACGAACTGAAAATGAAGGTTAAATTAGAATTTTGCGTTTCAAAAGCATTTTCCTTTCGCTGAGAGACAAATTTTCTCCTGAAAATTCAGTGATGCAAAATAATGAGTCAATTTAATGAAGATCTGTTGGTTAGAAGCAACTCAATACATACAACTCATTTTTAAGCAATAGAAATTTTACGGGCCCTTGCCATCGACAAACTATGCACAAAATCAGTTAACCACGCATTCAACAATCTTTTTCTTTCTTTTCATTCTTTTGGAAACGATGTTCACATGATCGAGCCCGCCTACGGAATAATTAGTGAAACCTCGATACAATGCTACGAAGCCATAACATCTACAGCGCTGAAAAGGAAAATGAAAAAAAAGTTCTTCGCCAATACGTTATTGCTTTGAAGAGTAATCGAAAATTTCGGCTTTGTTTCACTTTTGCGGAACATGGAATTTCACATGCTTTTCCACATCGTGATTACGGAGCCAAATGAACGCGTTCACTCGCAAGCAAACACTTTTTAAAACTGCTTTTTAAGGTTTCGCTGCATGGCTAGATAAACAGAAGCAATTATCGACGGACAGTGCTCCAAAATTGGGGTGGAACAACAATTAATAACCTTCTTTGGAAAGTATACAGGATGAGGAAGAAATTTAAAGGAAACCTTTCTAGGGGGACCATTGTTTGCCATTCCGGGGAAAATTCTTCTTGCAGTTGTTTTTGTCTTGAGATTCCAGGTAAACCTATTAAAGACAGCATTTGTCGCCATTCTCGACAAAAGTCTGCTTTTAATCTCATTTTCTTTAGAATTTCCGAAAACCTCTTAAAGATGACCGTTGTTGTCATTCCCAGGAAAATTCTTATTACAATTCCTTTTCCTTTAGATCCAGCGTAAACTTATCAAAGACAATCGTTATTACCATTTTGTGAAATATAATGAGCGTTCCTTTCTTTCTTTGAATCCCTTAGAAACCTTTTAAAAACAATTGGCTGAAAAATCCAGTGCTTACTTTTCCTGATAAACTTACTTCTCTCCTGATAAACTATAATATTTAGGAAAACCACTGTTGCCATTAGGTAAAAAATCTTCATCTCAGCTTTTTCATCAATTATTGCCCAGGAAATATATTAAATATTCATATTTGCCAGTTCCGGGATAATTCTTCGAGATTCTCTTAAAAACAAGGCAAACCTTTAAAACACAACGAAATGGTCATATGCTGAAAAATCCTGCTTACTTTTCTTTTTGCTCTCCCGATACACAGGGTGTCTACAAATGCGGTTTCACGATTTTATTGTAGGTATATTATTTGACATGTGATCACAAAACTTTACAATTACATATAACAATGCACAAAGTTTTTTTCGGGGCATATTACAGGTGCTCGATATGCGCCCCTTGAGTGATTCTGCAAACATCAACTCTGCAATCAAGTTCCTATCACACGCGGGTTAGCATGTCTCTATCAATGTGAGCAAAGGCATTGATGATGCGAGCCCGCAGTTCTGGTAGATCGGCTGGTAAATGCGACACAAACACCGAGTCTTTCACATAACCCCACACGAAAAAATCGCAGGGAGTTAAGTCAGGGTAGCGTGGAGGCCATAACAGCAGTTGGTGAAATTCATTCCCAGCACGACCGATCCATCGCTTTCGCAATCTGGCGTTCAAGAATTCACGAATATCGCGATGGAAATGGGGCGCAGCGCCATCCTGTTTGTAGAAGAAGTCCACACTGTCGGTCTCCAACTGCCGCATGAGCCAATGTTCCAAAATGTCCAGATACACGTGTCCGGTAACGGTCTTTTCGCAGAATAAAAAGGGGCAGTAAACTTTAAATTTTGAGACCGTACAGAAAACGTTGATTTTTTGAGAATTCCGAATGTGTTCTGCGAAGGCGTGGGGGTTTTCTGTGTCCCAGATACGCACATTGTGGCTATTCACTTTGCCACTATCAAAAAATGTTGCTTCTTCACTGAAGACAAGTGTATCAGAAAACGCATCGTCTTCTTCCATAAAACTTTGACTCCCCAAGCGACTCATTTTGTCATCGGGCGTCAGGACTTGTATCAATTGCAAGTGGCACGGCTTCTGCTTCAATCGTTTGCGTAAGGTCTTCCAAACGGTCAATCGTGGAATATCCAGTTCTCTACTCGCTGTGCGCGTCGACTTCAGTGGGCTACGCAGGGAACTTGAACGCACGAGTTCCACCGTTTCTTCAGGCACTGATGGAAGACCCGTTGATTTCCTTTTACATAGGCATCCTGTTGCTTTAAACTTTTCATACCATCGCCGAATGGAGTTGGCGCTGGGTGGAGTTTTCCTAAATTTCGTTCGAAAGTGTCGTTGCAATGTTGTCACAGATTGACTAGCATGAAATTCGAGGACAGCAAACGCTTTCTCGCTGTTTTAAGCCATCTTACCGACTATAAGACAAGTACTGCCCTCTCGCTGCCACTAGAGGCCACCAAAGTAAACCTTGAGCAATGCGTGGTAACATCCAGCTGGAGCAGCATATCGCTAATACATTACAGCCACACAAAAATCACGAAACCGCTCCAATCATTTGTAGACACCCTGCACTATTGAAGAAAGCCGATGTAGCTACTTCGTCGGTTTTTCGTCTATTTTGCACTGAAACACATTAAGAACAAGAAAGATGACACCTAATTTTCGGTTGTAATGAGCACGTCTATTGAATCTGTTCTGGCGTGAATTAAATTTATCAAAACTATTCAAAGTCAATGTAACCGGTATGGAAAACAATAGTATCTGACCGAAGAAAGAAGTTTTTCAATCGGTTTTTTAATCCCGCAGATGTTGGTGTAAATGGAAACGAGAACTTACGCCCTCTGGTGGCACACTTGTGTGTTAAGAGGCATTTGAAGTTATATGAGAAACATTTCGCAGCGGAAACGCTCTCCAACAAAGAAATAATTTTACAAATTGTACTTTTAGAAGCAGAGATGTCGACAAACATAAGACATGATTTTACACCCCCTGGTGGAAAAACCATACATTATTTTAAGAAGAAAGCATTCTCGAAAAGCTTTTCGATGTGAGCGGTTTCGGTCCACGAAAGAATTTTTTCAATCAAGTTTTCAAGAGCTCAGAATTTGCTGCAAATACATCAGCAGAAATTAACACTTACGGCCCCTGGTGGCTAAACCATTCTTTACCAAATATTAGATATTATATGCAAAACATTTCCCATCAGGAGCTGCTTGCGATACAGGAAGAAGTTTTCAAATCGGAGCTTTAGAAGCGGAGATATCGGGGAAAACGCAATTTACCTTAACCCTAACGGAAAGTCTATGAATTACTAGAAATTATTAATGTATGAAAAACATTTCGCACCGAAAACACTATCCAGCAAAGAAGGAATTTTTCAAATCGGACTCTTAGAAATAGAGATATTTACAAAAATGAGATATACATTTACGCCTCCTGGCGGAGAAACCATGCGTTATTTTAAAAAGAAAATATCCCGAAAAGGTTTACCTATGCGATTAGTACCGGTCCACAAAAGAATTTTTTTTCAGTCGAGAGTTCAAAAGATCGGATTTTCCTGTAAATAGATTAGAAGCAGAATTTGACACTTACGCCCCCAAGTGGCCAACCATTTTTACCAAAAATTAGAAATTACGTGCAAAATATTACCCATCAGGGGCTGTATCCGCTGCCGAAAGAAGTTTTCAAATCGGAGTTTTAGAAGCAGAGATATCAGAGAAAACGTAGTTTACTTCTATGCCCCCTAGCGGAAAATCTATGCGTAACTTTTTTTTTTTTTTTTTTTTTTTTTGATTGGAGGTTTAACGACCACCGTGAGCAACTCAATGGGCCATAAGCAGTCGCCCGTCCCTAATTTAGGGTCACTGGTTCCAGGGAAGGGAAAGAACCAGTGCCGTAAGACAAACACAACATCCATGCCTGACCGGGATTCGAACCCGGACCCCTTACGGACGAATGATCAGAGGCCAAATGCGTAACTTGAAAAAGCTATTATACCTTAAAATAATCTTCAATATAAATGGAATCGAAAGGTAAAACATTTTTCCAATCACATGTTTAGAAGCAATATATGGTTATCAATCATCAACAAACTATTTTGCATAGTTTGTTGATGATTGATAGCCACGTTCCACCGTTACTATATATAGATGAGGCAGCTATATAAAATGATGTGTGAGAAGTCCTTCTGTAAAGTCGAAGGACGATGAACGATAATCCCTTGCTTTTACGACATGTGTGGCCTTTATCATAAGGAACTAAGCGGAACGCAAGCTGCACAAGAGAAATGTGATGTGTACTAGAGATCAGGAGCGTATTTTTTATACTTTCGGATTGAGGCCAAGGGGCCTTGGCCTCAATCCGAAAGTATTTCATTTCTTTGTTAAAATACGACTTACATTAGAAAAAATGTTTTAATTTAATAAAGATGCGTCAACTTACAATAGAAAATAGTGCTTTAATTTTTTCTTCTACTTTTCATTATCTTTTATTTTGTCCTCGTTGATTTCAAAAACTTCCATTTTCGGTCGGACGCCCCACGAAAAAAAGTTCTGTATACGCCCCTGAAAGGGACGGTTCTGTAGCAGACAGAACAGTTCGCAAGTGGTTTCCCAGATTTCGAGATGGAATCTTTAACCTGGAAGATGAAGAACGTCCGGGCTGACCTCGTGCCACTGATAAGGACCAACTCCGTTCACAGCTAGGGGCCAACCACCGTCAAACAACACGGGATTTAGCAGAGGTACTCAATCTATCGAAATACATCGAAGTGGCTAAAGTCATGGGATAGCAGTATGCAAATTTTTAACTGGCGATTCCGTCGTATAAAGGCTTCGACGCACGAATTTTATCATTCGCGAAGTGTAATCTCGTGAGTCAAGTTGAGCAACCGCCAGTGGGATTATGGCAAGCCGACGTGAATTATCGGAGTTTGAACGAGGCATGGCAGTGGAAGCCGGACGGAAGGGACATTCAGTTTCAGAAGTTGTGCGAACATTCAACATTCCTCGATCCACGTGTGTGCAGAGAATACCTCACGGAAGGCATTACCACCCACCGTGGGCAGCGCAGTGGCCGACCACTGATGCTGAGTGACCATGACCAGCAGCATCTGACCAGGATTGTCCATGATAACAGAGAAGCGACACTGGCTCAAATAACATCCACATTCAATGTAGGAGGTACCAGAGACATATCCATCTGCTCAGTGCAGCGTAATTTAGCGTCCATGGGGTATGGGAGCAGAAGACCCACCAGAGTGCCTTTGTTAACACCACGACATCGGACACAGCGCCTCACCTAGGCTCGTGAACACGGTAATTGGAAACTGGACGACTGGCAACACGTAGTTTGGTCCGATGAGTCACGCCACCAGTTGTTACGAGCTGATGGTAGGGTTCAGATATGGTGCAGATCCCATCAAACCATGGACACAAGCTGTAAACAAGACACTGTGTAATCTGATGGTGGTTTCATGCATGTGTGAAGTATCTTTACGTGGCACGGTTTGGGTTTTATGGTCTTCTTAAACACGTCATTAACCAATACTCGCTTTGTTGCTCTGTTGGGTGACCATTTTTAGCCCTTCATGAACTCCATGTACCCCAACAACAATGAAATATCCAGGCGGACAATGCACCATATCATCGGGCCCGAGTTGCCCAAAATTAGTTCGAGGAGCTTTCTGGATAGCTTTGACGGATGATGTGGCCACTACGTTCGCGAGACATGAACCCAATAGACCACTTATGGGACGTGGTGAAAAGGTCCATTCGCACCCAAGATATCGCACCTACAAGTAGCAGGAAACTGTGGGCGACTGTTCAGACGGCATGACTCAACATCTCTCCAGAAGTCTTCCGGCTCCTTGTGGAATCGATGCGACGTCGAGTTGCTGAAATTCACCGGGCCAGAAGAGGTCATATACGATACTGGGTACGTTTCCCATGACGTTTAGCACTTCAGTGTATACCATTCATGTGTATACCATTTGGAAGCTTGGCTACGTCAATCGTTATGATGCATTGGTCCTACGTATTTTTTCCGAGAGAAACTTGCTTGATCGAGTTTCCATGTGAGACAAGCTGCTGAAACGCAACAAAAACGATCCGTTCTGAAAAGATTCTTGACTGGGGATGAAAAATGGATCGCCTGTATCAATGTGGTGGGAGAAAAGTCAAGGTTGCAGCGTGGTGATACACCATTAGCGAGCCCTAAAGCTTGACTACGTCCAAAGAAGATGTTTGGTGGAACTGTAAAGGTATACTGCACTATGAGCTTCTACCGAACAACTAGACGATAAATAGCGAATAGTAGTTCTCATATATGGACGTTATGCTGGCGGCAATCAAGACAAAGGGTCCTGTTTTACCGAATAGGAGAGGTGTTGTGTTCCAGGAGGACAATTCAAGACCTCGTGTCTCTTTGAGGACATGATAGATGTTGATGGAGTTTGGTTGAAATGTCTTGCCTCACCCAGAATAATCTCCTGATATTGCTCCCTCAGATTACCACCTTTTCAGATCGCTTCATAATTTACTTGTGGCACGAGGTTCGATCTTTTAGATCAGGTCAGAAATCACCTAGACCAATTTTAGGCCCTGAAATCTGTGACATTCTGGGAGAACGGAATCTTCAGCCAGCATAAACGATGGCAAAAAAGTTGCACAACAACAGGGTGCATATATCGTTGATTAATTGTCTGCTTCTTTTTTCTTTCTTTTCATCAATTATTCCCCTGGGGAAAATATTAATAATGATCATTTTTGCCAGTTCCGGACAAATCCTGAATATATTTTAAAAAACAAGGAAGACCTGTTAA
Organism: Macrothele yani; assembly: GCA_039090855.1. NCBI lineage: Eukaryota > Metazoa > Arthropoda > Arachnida > Araneae > Macrothelidae > Macrothele > Macrothele yani. The sequence goes on along the minus strand of CM077013.1, from coordinate 102,084,003 downwards.
AAAAACAACGTAACGGCAATTTCCTAAAAAATCCTGATTAGATTTTTATTCGTTCACTCAATAAACTATTAAATAAATCGTTGTTGCTAGCTATTTCGCCAAAAAACCTGAGCTTAACTTTTTCAGCAATTTTTGCCGGAAACAAAAAAATTATCAATTTTGCCAGATGTGGACAAATTCAGCATAATTTTTTTTTAAACTGCGCTATTGCCATTCTTTAAAAAAAACCCTGCTTATCTTTCCTTTTAGCTTCCTAGTTTATTAAAAACAACCGTTATTGCCATTTGGGAAAAAAATCTGAGCTTAATTTTTTCATCAGTTATTTCCCATAAAAAATATTAAAAAATTACCATTTTGGTCAGCCTCGGACAAATCCTAGTTGCAATTTCTTATTCTTATTCTTGTGGTGTCCAAAATGCTGTTAAACATGACCATTGAACATATTCTCAGCAAATTCCACTTACTTTTTCTTTTCCAATAGCCGTTCCATTAAAACTGAGAGTGAAATCACACAAAATGAAAAAATATAGATACAGCAAAATATATGTTATTCTTTCTCAAAGTATCTTCCCTCGGATTATATGCAAGAGTCCCATCATTCAGTCCACTTTTCAAAGCATGTGGCGAAGGCATTTTGTGGACGCTGCTTTAGCGACCCCTGTACAACATGAATAGCATCAGCATCTATGTTGAATGTTGCGCCGCTGAACTTCTCCTTTATTGCTGGAAACAACCAGAAATCGCACGGGGCGAGGTCGGGGCTGTAAGAATGCTGTGGCATGATTTCAATACTGCATTTCGTAAGAAACTGTTGAACATTAGCAGCCACATGTGTGCGGGCGTTATCATGGTGTAGGGTCCACTTGCCCACCAGTTACGGTCGCTTAATCGATATGTGTCTTCGCAGACGCTTCAAGACTGAAATGTAATACTCAGCATTGACAGTAATTGGTGAAGGAACGGAGTGCTGGTATATTACATCTTTATGATCCAAGAAAATTATCATCATCATCACCTTCCCAGATTATTTGGTTTGGCGGACTTTTTTGGAGGAGGCGAGTCTGTGTGTTTCCAGACTCTCGTTGCGCGCTTCGTGAGGGAATCAAAATAGTGGACCCATGTTTCATCGACAGTTATTACCGCGTTTAGAAAGTGTGTATCCTTTGCAATCATTTGTTTCCACTCATGATACACTTGAAATCTGGATAATAATTGTTCTCTCCTCAGGTGATGAGGTACCCATCTGGAACACACATCATGCAGCTGTAATTTGTCGCATAGAACGCGGAATGTCGACGTTTATGAAATATTAGTTGATGCCTCCATGTCTTCACACGTCATTCGTCGATCTTCTTGCAGGATTGCCCAAACAGTGTTAACAACACGCTCCGTAACAACACTTTTAGGTCGACCAGGCATAGGGGCGAGTTCTGCCGACAAACGCCCTTTTTTGAAATCACGGTGCCATTTGAAAAACATTGTCTCACCCAAACATTTATCTTGTAAGTTTGTTTCATAAAATCAACTGTTTCTAGAGCCGTTTCACCCAAACGATAGCGAAATTTTATCGCACAGCGCATTTCACTTCTTAACTCTAAATCATTCACCTCCATAGCTGTAAATGTGTAAATGTAGCTGTAATAGCTATAAATGTAGCTTGAAATGTGCGAATGATGATCCTTTATTTCGATTTTTTTTTACGATGCACAGTTTGGCCGCTACAGGGCGTAATTGCAGATGACATGGAATTCAAAATACATTTTATACCATATACATTTGCTTTTAAACATCCGATTGAAAAGTCCTTTTACCTTTTGATTCCATTTACGGCGAAGACTATTTTAGGTATAGTCACTTTTTCAAGTTACGCATAGATTTTCTGCTAGGGGGCGTGAAAGTAAAGTGCGTTTCCCCCGATATCTGTGCTTCTAAAATTCCGATTTAAAAAATCCATCTAGCATCGGATACAGCCCCTGATGGGAAAGTTTTACATATATTTTCTAGTTTTTGGTAAAAAGCGGTTTGGCCACCAGGGGGCGTTGCGTTTATTTCTGCTTCTGATATATTTGCAGCAAAATCTGAACTTCTGAAAACTCAACTGAAAAACCCCTTTCTTGGACCGATACCGCTTACCTCGGAAAACCTTTTGAAAGTACTTTCTTTTTAAAATAATGCATAGTTTTCCCGCCAAGGGGAGTAGATATATATCTTATTTTTGTCGATATATCTGCTTCTAAGAGACCGATTTGGAAAATTCTTTCTTTGTTGGAGAGCGTTTCCCCTGCGAAATGTTTCTCATATAATTTCAAATTTTTCTTAACACACAAGTTTGCCACCAGAGGGCGTAGGTTCAAATTTCCGTTTACAGTAATATCTGCCAAACTATAAACGCGAATCTTTTTCGGGCAATACTGCTAACTACGCAAATTTTGTGTATGAATTTTATTCCCAAATAATGTACAATATCGCCGCTAGGTGGAGCAAATGCTTAATCTGTGTTTCTTAATATCTCTGCTTCTACATGTGCGATTTAAAAAATTCTTTCAACACAGAATGCTATTTGACTTGTATATGAGGAGATATTTGGTTCACAGTTCTGCCGCTAGGTGGTATTTGTGTACTTCAGTTTGGAGCTGTATCTCCGCTTCTAATAACCCTATTTAAAAATGTTTTTTTTGCACTGTATGCGATTAGCTACAATAGAGATGTGGAGCATTATCCTCTTTAAATAATACAGAGATTTCCCGCTAGGGTGAGTAAAGGTCGAAACCTTTTTCTCGCTATCTCTGCTTCCGAGAGACATATTTGAAAAGCTCTTTTTCCATGAAGAATATTTTTCGCCTATTTTCAACTCTTCCATTATGCAAAATTCTACCGCTAGAAGGCGTAGAGTTACATCATGTTTCCTTCTACATGTATATTTCTCCTTTTAACTGTTCGATTTGAAAATCTCTTTGTCTCCGATACCTTCCTTGTGCTATGAAAAACTTTTTGCGCGCCATATGTCAATTTCCGTAACATACTGATCAGAACGTGCCGAGCGGTATAATTTATACATGCTTCACTTATCAATAAAAATGAGACTTGAAGGTTCTTTTAATTCGGGAGCTGGCATAAATGGGCGAGAACGTTATGCTTGCTGAAATACAGGTAAGTAATACACCAGAGCCTATAGAATGAACAGAGCAAGATTAACCATTGAATTTCTTTATTTTTATGAGGAGACTCTATCCCGGGGTCTGGGCCCACGGAGATAAAAATACTGGTATTGTTCTTTCTTATGATCCAAAATAATTTCTACTCGGGTTTCCGAGATCAGATTTTTAGCCTCCAAAATAAAGGGCGTTTAACAGTTCTAAATTTAGAGTCCGGTATCTATTAAAGATTAGAGTTCCTCCGCTCAGTGATAGAATAACACAGACAAATAAAAGTACTCACGTATGGTTGACTGTTGTGATATAATAATCCAGGTGGTTTTTCGAAGCACTATTTTTTTAGTAGCACTCTCACATACACACACGCGCCTCTGTAACAGTAGTGGATGATGGTTTCTTTCTCACCTGAGTGTCACAGAGGGTAACAGAGTGTCATCAGTAAGGTGTTGGTTTTCCCCTCTTTCTTACGAAGTCGCTGATAATTTCTCCGCTCTTCCCCGTCCGCTCGTGGGATGGGGAAAGCACAGCTGACTCCTCTTCGCTGGCGATCCGTCCATGAAGTTTCCTCACTCCGAACTCGGCATATTGGACTTTGGCGAAGGCGGCAGGGGAATTTCTCCCTCGCAATCCGTCAAGAAAGTTCTTCTGCAGGAAAGAAACAACGTCAGGCGATGCTCCGGAAAGGTCGGAGACCTCCCTCTATGGAATGCGACGGCGTGTTCGCTCTTCGTGGTAATAGAGTCTCTCGCGACGTCCTGGTCGGTCTGTCATCAGAGTACGGCCTTTTATACGCAAATATCGCAGCTCTTTTCTGCGGTAGTTGAACCTTCCTCTTAAGTTCACGAATTTTACTATACCTGGCGGGCTTACCTCCGGCCACCAAGTATTAACTAAGCCCTTTTTGCTCCATCGTACTTTTGCGGCTTACACTGCGCTTAAAATTACCGTGCTATCATCGGTGTGAGTCGGACTTCAGGTTTCGTACCTAGCGGGCTCAAAACGGCTGACCGCTGCGTAGTCCCTCCTGGCGAGGTTTTTCTCTCATGGCAATCTCTCGGCCCGGCTTACAACTGCGTTCCGAGATGATTCCTAGCGAGTTTTTCCGTCTGTCCTCCTGCCAGCGTACCGAGATTTTTCTTTTTTTTTTTTTTTTATTGGAGGTTTAACGACCACCGTGAGCAACTCAATGGGCTATAAGCAGTCGCCTGCCCCTAATTTAGGGTCACTGGTTCCAGGGAAGGGAGAGAGCCAGCGCCGTAAGACAAACACAACATCCATGCCTGACCGGGATTCGAACCCTGACCCCTTACGGACGAATGATCATAGTCCAGTGCCTTAGACCACTGCGCCACCGGGGCGGCTGTACCGAGATCACTACTGTCTTTCTTTTCCTACTTTTTGTCATTCCCTGTCACGTGGGCCTCATCTGTTTCTTGTCACTCGACACTTAGAGATTTCTCTCGTGCCTCTCCCACGAAGCGTCGTTGCCTCTTGCCCCTCATAATCATAATTTTTCCGCGTTCCCAACAGATATTTGGCACTAATGGCCCACTTGAAACCGTCTTTATGGGAGTCTGAGTGCTTCTCAATTGCCGTCTGGTGTGGTCCCATGATGCTCACAGACCCCCAGAGATGATCCACTAATTCCTTTGTTTCCACCCAGACAAAGAGAATTACAAGACTTCCCTAATTAAAATAAGTTAGTTTTCCAATTAATTTACAATAGGCCAAATATTTAATTTAATTATCAACATAATTTAGCCACGCCTATTAACACCGTCCCCCATTTTTAATAGTTACTAATTTAGACCCAATTTTTGCATCAATACTTTTTAGCCGCTGATGGAAGTGAGCAGCTGTTTCTACTTCTGGATGTTTTATCAATTGTAGAAACTCGGTTGATAGTTTTCCTAATTGGTTCGATTAACTTTGAATAATTTTAATAAGTTTAATTCGCGTCAGAAAGATTCAAAAGACATGTTCATTACAACCGAAGATTCGGTGGCATTTTTCTTGTTATTTTTACAGCTGGAAACATCAAAAAGTATACACTATATTGACAAAAGTCACCGGACACCTAGAAGAGAAAGAGAACATAGCATTTATTGACATACATTAGTACGATGTCGGTCCACCTTTCGCCTTAATGCATGCACTGACCCTTCGAGACATGCTTTCGACAACGTTTTGGAACACAACGATAGATATGCGCTTCCATTCAGTACATAACGCTGCCACTAACTGTTGCTTAGTAGTAAGCCTTGGTTCCAAACTTCTTATGCGGCGCTCTAATTCATCCCATAGGTGCTCAATGGGATTTAGATCATGGCTCTGTGCTAGCAAGTCTACTCACAATACGGAACTGTCGCCAAACCACGCAGTAACAGTCCTTGCTTTATGGCTCGGTGCATTATCCTGCTGGTACAAACAAGTCTCGGTTCCAAAGTATTGCCACTGAGTTGGTACGGCATAATTGTACAGAATATCAAGATAGACGTGCTGGTTAACAGGTTTGTCCACGATAACCAATGGACCAGAACCATACCACGAAAAACACCCCCACACGAGAACACAGCCCGCCCCAAACTTGACGGTAGGATCAGTATATTGTGGTAAATAGTGTTCCCCCGGCTCCCGCCGTACCCACACACTGCCATCAGACTGATGGATCGTGTATCAGGATTCATTAGTCCATAGGACCCGTTTCCATTGATCTATGGTCCACGATAAATGTTCTTTACACCATGGTAAACGACGAGTAGCATTCCGAGTGGATATGAAAGGCTTATGAGCAGCCGCACGACCACGGTAACCCATGGAATGAAGTTCTCTGCGAATGGTACGTGCACATACCTAGGTTTCAGCATTTTTACTTGCCTGTACACTGAGGTCTTGTGCAGTACTCCGTCGATTAGCTGTAACGACTCTCCTGAGGCTTCGACGTCCTCTATCACTGATTTTCTTTGGTCTGCCGGTACGTTTTGCTGCTTCAGGCACGCCATGTGTTTTCCACTTATTCAGTACATCCAAAACAGTTGACTTGGGTATGTTTAAACGCCTCTCGGTTTCTCTTATGGACAACCCACTAATATAACACCCAACAATCTTTCCTTTCTCAAAGTCAGTTCTTTGCCGCCCCGACATTTTCACTCAACTACACAGTTGGATATGATCGCGGTCAGCTTTAGGCTTGTTTTTATACCGTTTGCAGCTGTACCGCACATCTCAACAACGTAGCGGATCCGTTCATTTGCTTTGAAGGAGTGTCCGGTAACTTTTGTCAACATAGTGTATTTGCATACACCAGTATTCAGAGAGAGGCGACATACACTTTTTAAGCAGATATCCGAAAACTTTTGCAGAAAAATGCTGTCATACACCGGTTTTTTTGTTTTGTTTTTTTTGCAGAAATTTTCCAAGCCCACCAGTTAAAGAATTTATGCCTGTTTAGCTAGGAAAGCATTAATTCTTGGCATGTGAGTAACATAAGCCAAAGCATCGTCAGTTGGTCGATTGCGTGAGAAACCTCTGTGGTGCTAATGATCTGTGAGCCCCACTTCGTGTGTGAGGAAATGAACGTTAATGGATGTTTTGCAGTACCTTCAGGCAGAGTGGAAACAAGAACAAGCACGTGATGGCTCACATTTTTAAAAGCTAATTTGACGTAATAGAGTTTTCAATTGCCAGAAAGGTAAACAGAAACGATTTAAAATTAAATAAGAAACCATTCCATCGTCTGATGCTAGTTGAACCTCCATAAAACACTCTCCGTAAAAGCATTTCGAGGGTAATTTGTCCTTCGTCTGTTAAATATACACTCAGTAGACAAAACATTAGAGATCAAGCCGTTAGCATGGGCATCCCCGCACAGAGTGGAACACGCCCAAACCTAACGCATGCGATAAATAGGACAACAGCAGGGCTTCCTAACCTGGACAGTAGCAAGCTGCACTTATCTGGGATGGCGAGACTTGAAATTATGCCCCTTCAAGTTCTACTCAAATAATAGTTTACTTTCTCACACACCGCCGTTATAGGAAAGTACACTGCCGGACAATTGCTAAGGACGGATGACAATAGCAACGATAGCAACCATAAAATGGAAGGCAGGAAAGAGTGAAAATTAGCATAAGTGCGGGATACTGTAAGACGTGTTGTGCGTATGCAAATTTTGGATTGCCGAACTTGTTCGTGACGTCATAGCGCTGATAAGAGATATAAAGGATTTGACGCGTATTGACCGTTGTTGTTCAAACGCAAAGTTGAAATTGAAAGAATCAATTGACGAACTTGCAATTTTCAGTATGTCTTCCCGACATCACCTAGATGATTTTACGCATGGCCGTATTATTGGTAAGATTGAAGAAGGGCGAAAAATAACAGATGTTGCCAGGGAGTTCGACGTCAGCCACAGTGTTGTTTCAAGGCTTTGGAAATCATTTCAAACAAATGGAGAGTGTAGCAAACGTCACGGGGGAGGTCGTGTTCGCAGTACGACACCTGCAGAAGATCGGTACATAGTGCTATCAACAAAAAGACACCGGCGCAGCACAGCTAGTGAGGTAGCAAATCAGTTTATGGCTGCTACTGGCAAGCGGATCTCCCGAAAAACTGTCGCCAGACGTTTGCATGAAGGAGGACTATACGCCCGCCGTCCTGTTGTGTGCATCCCATTGTCCAGACGTCACCGTACCGCCCGTTTGCAATGGTGCCATCAACATCCCAATTGGACTGATAACGACTGGTCTGCTGTCCTCTTCTCAGATGAGAGTAGATACAGTCTATCGTCTGATTGTCGACGAGAACTGATCTGGCGTGATAGTGATACTGCATATTGTCCAGCAAACATACAGGAAAGGGACCGATATCCGACATGTAGTGTCATGGTATGGGCTGGCATCATGATCAATGGCCATACGTCCCTCTATGTGCTTCCAACTGGGACTATGACTGGCCAACGATACATAAATGATGTTCTGCTACCTCATGTTCGCATGTTCCGTGGTGCTGTCGGTGATAGATTCATTTTCATGGACGACAACGCAACATGTCATCGAACAGTCGGTGTCCAGGAGTGTCTTGAGAGCGAGGATATTCAACGCCTCGTGTGGCCAGCACGTTCTCCAGAGCTGAATCCCATTGAAAATGTGTGCGATGCTTTGGGGAGGAGTCTTGCTGGTCGCCAATGCCCTCCAATAAAGAAGGACACCCTCATCCGTGCACTGACAGAGGAATGGGATAAATTACCCCTCCAGCTGCTTGATAATGTTGTGCAAAGCATGACACGACGTGTGGAATCTTGCATCGCCCTCCATGGTGGCCATATCCCGTATTGACATCTTACGACGGAACGCCTGCGGACGGTAATTACATTTTTTTTTTCACGTTTACGTATTCTGCACAAAATGGCCTGTTTGTCCCTTGAACACGTTCCAAAGCCTTCTGGATTTCAGAGCACAATGAATTGTCTTTCTTGTAATGTCCTGGCATTCTGACATTATTTTATTTCACTTGGCATCCAACCACACTTATTTTTTTATGCGCTATATAGCCGTTTATGATCCGTCCTTAGCAATTGTCCAGCAGTGTATTATGATCAGTCAAAAATCCCACTTCAGGTTTTTGAAATAGTTTCATTAAAAAAATAAAAGCTAGGTTAATACCCAAGAACCACAGGTGGTAAATGCCAAGTAAAGCGTAAGCGTCATATGAACGCTGACAACACAATACTGCAGAACGAAAAACAAGCCAGCGCAGAACGAATGAGTATCAGATAGTGAACGTAAAAATAGGAAGAAGCTTTAGGGTTAAAGCTATGAAAAATTTCGTTCAAGGTTAAACGCTCAGAGAACTTTCTGCGACAGCGCACAAATGGTAATTAGCTCTTCATCGCAATGACATATTCGGAAAGTTCATGGAGATTAGGCATACCAGCATATTGTTTCTATGCCACCAATCACTGTTTTGGAAAATTCCTTTCGTTAAAGCACACTGGTGTGCCAAAAATTAAAAACGAAGATGATTAATTAGCATAACAGCGGAACGAGCAGGCAGAACGGACCGAAAGACCACTCAGGAGATAGACTAGGGTCCGGTATGGTAGGGCATGCGCATATATATGCAGCATAACGTGGGGGAGGGGAGTGTCGGAAGGGTATTAAGCACACGGGTGGTGTACGCTCAGCAACTCGGTGAAAGCTGTTGCACGGTGTACATCGGTTTGAACGACGTCGAGTTGCTGCCACCGTGTGATGCGGCCAACAGGCAATCCAGTAGACGACATCTGGATGACTTTACCAGAGGTCGCGTCATTGGGAAGTTGGAAGAAGGTCGAAGTGTGACTAATGTGGCCGAGGAGTTCGGGATCGCTCACAGCATTGTTTCACGAACTTGGAAAGCATTTCAAACGACAGGAACAGCTGTCCGAGAGTTTAGCAGCGGTCGTCCACGAGCAACCACAGCGGCGGACGACCGGTATATTGCCCTACAGGCGAGAAGAGACAGACGGCAGACAGCGGGAGAAATCGCAAGGCACATGCAACAGACAACTGGACGTCCGTTATCGCGTTTTGCTGTATCCAGGAGGCTACACAAAGGTTTTGCACGACCAGTACGGTGTGTGCCGTTAACGCCTGCTCATCGGAGACGGCGGTTTCTGTGGTGGCAGGAACACAAGAACTGGACACATCAGCAATGGGGTCGAGTTCTCTTTACGGATGAGAGTCAATTTTGTCTGACGAGCTATTCTGGAAGTATACGTATCTGGAAAAAGCAGAGAACACGCAACCACACCTCCAACATCATCGAAAGGGACCGGTTTGGAGGTGGCGGAGTTCTCGTTTGGGGCGGTAACATGCTTGGTAGCCGTACTGACCTCCACATCTTCCAAGGAGGTTCAGTCACTGGTGTCCGCTATTGTACCGAAGTTATGCTGCCTCACGTGCGTCTGTTTAGAGGTTCTGTGGGTCCTGAGTTCCTCTTAATGGTCGACAACGCTACACCTTATCGTACAGTGGCTGTCGCAGAGCTGTTGGAGAGTGAAGATATTCAACGCATGGATTGTCCTGCAAGGTCCCCGGACCTAAATCCAATCGAACACGTGTGGGACCTACTCGGGAGACGCTTGGTAGCACGTCACCAGCCGCCAGCAACGATTCCGCAGCTGCTATTGGCGCTACAAAGAGGAATGGGCCGGGATGCCTCAACAGCTCCTTGACAACCTTGTCCTCAGCATGGACAGACGTTGTAAATCCAGCAACGCAGTCAGGGGTAGTTATATCCCCTACTAAAGACTGGATTTTTCTTGGCAGCCGCCTGTCACATGGACGTTTCTGCCTTCTGTCCAGTTGTGCTTGAAGCTACCTTTTCAATAAAGTGCCTTTGTATCCTTTGGATTCCTTGTTTGGACGGGTTTGCTCACTTGTCCCATATTCTTACATTTTGGGGATCTTATAGTATGATTTGAGTCGATGTGGAGCACTTCTGCACGACGTTACATTCGAAAAACCGTCTCGTCCTTAATTTTTGCACGCCAGTGTATGATGTTTACACCCATAATGTATCTTACTCTGTACCCTCTGCATGGAATACTGTATGAGACTTACTAAAGTCTTTAAAAAGAAAATACTGAAGGGTGTAACTTTATTTATTAGTCACAATTTGTATTTTGACATCCCCACAGAGCATAAATTTACGCCCCTGGAATGACCGTTCTGGGAGGGAAACGCCCTCCCGGTAGCTACGACCCTGTTCCCAACAGCGTATCGCAATCGACGATATGGGTAAACGAGGTGATCTCAGTGACTTGGATCGTGGATGTACTGTTAGCGGAAGACAGATGATCACCCAAGTGGTAAGAAGCCAAGGATTCCCGAAATCAACCGCATCAATAGTGTACCGCGATTGTACGATCGACGGACGTACCAGCGCCCAGAGAGCAAGCGATGGCCGAACACATGCCATTGATGACTGGGGTCAACGTGGACTATCCAGGTAAGTATGGACCTACCGCTTGGCAATAGTGGAGCAAATCACATCCAGATTAAATATCGGAGCCCCAGGCAGCGTCAGCGAGAGAACAGTGCCGCTCACGCTGGATACTCTGTGCTTTTGGAGCAGATGCCCTACACTTGTACTACTGTTGACTGCTCGTCATCGGACATTACGCCTCGCCGGCACGTCCGATGACGAGCAGTCGTGTAGTCAGATGAATTCCGTTTTCAATTGTATCAAGCTGATGGGGTGGAAAGCGGGTGTCAGCATGAAACAATGGCCCCATCGTGCTAGATCGACTCTGTTTGAGGCGGTGGTGGCTCTGTGATGGTTTGGAGAATCTTCTAATGGGACACATTAGGTCCCTTAGTACGTGTGTCTTGAGAAGTCCTTAACGGCTGCTCGCTACCAGCATGTGCTATCTGATCATCTACACGCTTTCATGGCCTTCGTACATCCTGAGGACAATGCCACACCCAGGCATGGCTCAAGGAACACTCATCCGAGTTTGGAACGGGCCAGTGGACCCCAATGTCTCCAGATTTAAACCCTACGGAAACACTCTAAGATCTGGATCCTGGACCGAAGTCTCGGGCAGAGTTGGGAACAGTGATGCAACAGGCGTGGTTGGCATTACGTTCAGAAACCCTCTTGTGTCTGGTGGAGTCGCTGCCTCGGCTTGACAAGGTTGTTATTCACGCAAAAGGAGGACCAACATGCTATTAGGTTGGTATTTCTAATGTTTTGTCCATTGAGTGTAATTGTGTTAATAAAAACGCAGGACGATTCAGGCTCAACATTACGAGCCAGCTGGGGTGTGCACCAGTTCCTCCAACCTTTCTCTCAGCACACCCTTTAGCCCCTCCCTTATAAAAATAATTACGTTTAGGATACACTCTCCGAAATATTTTAGGTTGCAGGTATGTTGGATGAATACACAGTGATTTTTTAAATCACCCGCAATACATCAAGAATTAAGAGGTCTCTGAAAGGTAACTTATGTCGCATCAGTAATTCTTGATTCACTGCTGGATGAATGCCTCCCCAACTCTCTTCCATAACTGTCGCAATTCCATCCACCTATTTTCCACGTTTTCTCTTTCTGGGTGTTTTCCTTCCCCTTTGTATCTAGTGTAGTGTTTCAGTTGTCCACAGGTGGTCTATTTTTTTCTGGCCATGTGTCCTGCCCATTGCCATTTTTAAGGTCTTTACTTTGATTATGATGTTATCACTTCTCGTCATTTTCCTGATACACGTATATCTCTTCTTATCTTTCCTGGTTACACTAAGGCTGAACCACTGAACCTATCCATGTTTGTTTTTTTAGTTGTTTGCAGCCTCTGTTTATCTTTTTCGTTTCGGTCCATGTCTCTGATTAAGAAACTGTTGGTTCTGAAACTTACCAATTTTTAGCACACCAGAATTTAGCACAACGTTACCCTCAAAAAAGCATTTAGAATAATGTACTCATTTACAAGTAATCGATATGACTTTCACATTTGGGTTATTTTTATACGTAATCATACTAATCTGCATGAGGATCTTGATCTGTGCTTTCGGCGGCGCAGAGAATGAATCATGGCAAAATGGTTAATTTTTCTCTGAGGATCTTTCTCAGGCGTGTGTGCATGTAATATAGTGAACAAATATTTAATAAAAAAAGGATAAATTAGTGATCATATGTTCAGTGCTTTTTATGTTAGGTTCCAGTAAACGTTCGAACGAAGTTTTCATTGTAAAAATTACGAAATGTCAAACATCTCAAGTGACTACCACAGTTTTCCTGTTAAGCGTTGCAGTTCATGTGTTTTGAAGAGTTCAATTTTGCAAAGGTACGACGTATAAACTGATACGTAGAAAATATATATATATATATACTCAAGGTTAATGTGTGCATGTCTTATGAATTAAGAACATCAGACATCAATGAACGGGTCTGATGTTGAAAATCATCGATAAACACGCATCATTGCGAACGTCAAACGTCTATTATATGTTACCTTATATTCGCTAATTCATTTTTTTTTTCACTGGCCCACATGTTGAAATACAAAGATATAGAGCGGAAAACACGGAAAACGACAGTCCCATCCTCAACACAGTGTGATGTTTTGATCTTAATCGTCTCACGAACATGGCGACAGATGCTGTGACCAGAGGTGACTTTAGATCTTTTAGGGCCCTAAGAGTTAAAAGATCCATGGGCACCCTCCCCTTCTTACCGCCTGAGAAATTTTCATCCGTCAGATTAACAAAAAAGTAAAGTAAAAAAAAATTACGCTTTTCAATCTATCTTCCTATTATTAGAACATTTTGTAAGAAACAGTGCTAGTGTAATCACTTTGTCTGGCAGTGCACGTCGAACTTTTTGAGATATTTCTAAAATTATTTTTGCGGCTTATAGGAAATCAAAAGACATTAAGTTTGGCACTTTAAATATCACATATACTCAGAGGCGACTTTAGATCTTTTGGGGCCCTAGGCGCTAAGAGATTCAGGGGCCACCCCTCCCCTTTCTTACCGCCCCAGAAATTTTCACCTGTCAGATTAGCAAAAGATAAATAAATAAATAAAAAGTAAAGTCGTGAAAAAAGTGGTTACGTTTTTTAAAATTCCATTTCATCTTCCTATTATTAGAACGTTTTGTAAGAAACAGTGCTAGTGTAATCCCTTTGTCTGCCCGTAGAGATCGAACTTTTTGTTTTTAAAGCTATTTAAAAAATATTTTTGCGGCTAATGGGAAATCTAAGGAAATCTACCGCTAAGTGCTGTCACATCGAAAATTCAAAAAAAATTATTCTGTTATGACTAAACTATTCAATTTAGAGAAAAATATTATTTTTGTGTGTCTCAGATTAGTCATAACTGTTCCTTCTCAAATATTTAAATTTTCCAATTAGGTTGTTAATTTCCTGCTAAAAGCCAAAAAATTTGGTTTTCACAGTTTTTTCAAAAGCAATTTTTGCGAATGATCGGACGTAAAAATTCATTAAAATTTTCCAATTTTCAATTTCATTACTGGTTCCTAAATTTCCTGCTAGGAGTTCTCAAAGTGGAAATTTCGTAAATTTTAGCTTTGCGCTACGAAGAAATTGTTTCAGTTACAGCAAACGTTCTTTTTGAGTTTGGTACGTTAAGCAAAACGGATTACTTTTAACACATTTTCAGTTGCACGTTTCTTGGCAAATTTATCGCTAAGCGCTGAAAATAAAATTTCGTACAACGCGTGTAAATTGTCAAAAAGTTTCATAAAATTGGAATGCGTTTCAAATACAAAATCTGCTCTTTACATTTCTTCAGCTTTGGAAAATTATCCTGTTTTTGGCATTTTGAGCAAATTAATAGGATACGAGCACGGTATCAAGCAAAAATAAAATACTTGAAGACATTGGTTACCAGAAAAGTTCTCTACATTAGAAACTACAGGTAAAATGCAATTTATTCACATTGCTTCACTTGAACAGGATAGGATAGATGAATTACGTGGAGGAGTTTTGGCATAGACGAATGCCATGGACCAAGAAAGGCGGACTGTAAGAATTTCATCAGTCACTTCAGGAAAGCAAGAATGTGAAGAGTTTCTTGAAAGCATTTCTAGCACGTCTTTTGTAAAAAAAGATCGTGCTTCTGTTGTCGGTTTGTCCGTCCGTCCGTCCGCCTGTACCCACGATATCTCAGCAACTATTAGTCCGATTTGAAAAATTCTTTTTGCATTGGGAAGCTTGAAATATGCAAATGATGATCCTTTATTTCGTTTTTTTTTTTTTTTACGATGTACAATTTCGCCGGGAGAGGGCGTAAATGCAGATGATGTCGAATTCAAAAATACGTTTTATTCCACATATTTGCTTCTAAACATCCGATTGAAAAAAAATTTATATCTTTCAATTCCATTTATGTCGAAGAGTATTTTAGATATAGTTACTTTTTCAAATTACGCAGAGATTTTCCGCTAGGGGACGTAAAAGTAAATTACATTTCTCCCGATAACTCTTCTTCTAAAACTCCGATTTGAAAAATGTTTTCTTCAGCGGATACATCTCCTGGTGGAAAATCTTTTGCATATAATTTCAATTTTTTGGTAAAGAATACTTTGGCCACCAAGGGGCGTAAGTGTTAATTTTGGCTTCTGATGTATTTGCCATAAAATCGTAGCTTCTAAAATATCGATTAAAAAATTATTTCGTGGACTGATGCCACTCACATCGATAAACCTTTTCGGAATATTTTCTTCCTAAAATATTCCACAGTTTCTCCGCCAGGGGCGTAGATGTACATCTTATTTTTGTCAATATCTCTATTTCTAGGAGTTCGATTTGAAAAATTCCTTCTTTGTTGGATAGTGTTTTCCGTGTGACATGTTTTTCATATAATTTCAAAATTTTCAAGTAATGCATAGACTTTCCGCTAGGGGCGTAGCGGTACATTGCTTTTCCCCTATATCTCTGCTTCTAAATCTCCGATTTGAAAAATTCTTTCTCCACCGGATACAGCTCCTGATGGGAAATCGTTTGCACATAATTTCTAATTTTTGTAAAACAATAATTTGGCCACCAGGGGACGTAAATCTTAATTTCCGCTTCTGTTGTATGTGCAGCAAAATATGAGCTTCTAAAATTTCGATTGAGAAAAATGTCGTTTGTTGGCCGATACTACTCATGTCGACAAACCTTTTAGGAAAATTTTCTTTTTGAAAAATGCATGGTTTCTACGCCAGGGGGCGTAGATGTATATCTTATTTTTGTCAATATCTCTACTTCTTAGAGTACGATTTGAAAAATTCCTTCTTTGTTGGATAGTGTTTCCGATGCGAAATGTTTTTCCTATAAATTCAAAATTTTCAAGTAAATCATACGCTTTCCGCTAGGGGGCACAAAGGTAAATTGCGTTTTCTGCGTTATTTCTGCTCCTAAAGCTCTGATTTGAGAAATTCTTCCTGTATCGCATACAAGACCTGATGGAAAATATTCTTCACATAATTTCTAATGTTTGGTAAAGAATGGTTTAGCCACCAGTGGTCATATGTGTTAATTTCTGCTTTTGAAGTATTTGTTGCAAAATCTGGGCTCCTGAAAACTCGACTAATTTTTTTTTTCTTCGACCGATACCGCTTATACGGATAAACCTTTTGAGAATACTTTCTTCCCAAAATAATGCATGGTTTTCCCACCAGGGGACGTAAAGTCACATCTTATTTTTGTCGATAACTCTGTTTCTAAGAGTTCGTAAGCTCACGATTCCGTTTACAGCAATATCTGAGGGATTAAAAACCCGATTGCAAATCTTCTTTCTTTCGTCAGATCTATTGTTTTCCATACCGGTTCCATTGACTTTGAATAGCTTTGATAAATTTAATTTGCGTCAGAACGGATTCAAAAGACGTGCTTATTACACCCGAAAATTCGGTGTCAACTTTCTTGTTTGTTATTGTTTTCATCGGAATGTTGCGAAGATCTGCATTTTTGTTTATTTTTTGTTTCGGTCTGTGAAAACCAAAACAATACTGGCAATCCAATTATACGTTTTCGGGCCCTCTCAAGCTCTGGGGCCCTAGGCGCGCGCGTACTGCGCCTAGTTGGAAATCCGCCACTGCATATACTTCATGACTTTACCGTTAAGTGTGTCGAAAATTCAAGAAATTAAAGTTCTGTTGTGAAGAAACTATTCAACTTAAAAGAAAAAATTATTTTTGTGCCTCTCAGATTAATCTTAACTGTTCCTTCTCAAATATTTAAATTTTCCAATCAGATCTTTAATTTTCTGCCAAATGAGCTGAAGACTAACCAAATCTGGTTTTCACAGATTTTTCAAAAAATATTTTTGCGAATGATAAGACATAAAAATCCATTAAAGTTGTTCAATTTTAAATTTCACTACTAGTTCATAAATTTCTCGCTGGGCGTTCTCAAAGTGGAAACTTAGTAAATGTTAGCTTTACGCTACGAAGAGACTATTTCAGTTACAGCAGAAGTTATTTTTGAGTTTGATACGTTAGGCAAAACTGATTATTTGAGCACCTTTCTTTTCATTTGCAAGTTACTAGGCAAATTTAACGCTAAGGGCGCTGAAAATGTAATTTCGCTAAATTTATCAGCACAGTGCGTGTAAATTGTCATAAAATTGTAATGCGTTTCAATTACGAAACGTACTCTTTCCAATGCTTCAGCTTTGGAAAATTATCTTGTCTTTTTTACGTTATGAGCAAATTAGTAGACAACTAGCATGGTGTCAAGCAAAAATAAAATACTTGAAGACATTGGCAACCAGAAAAGTCATCCAAATTAGAAAATACGGGTCAAATACGATTTGTGCGCTGTACTTCACTTGAAAAGGGTGGAAGACTTTTCGTGGAGGAGTTTTCCTGTGGCGAACAATTCCCTAAATCGAAGATATTCAGTCGTTCATAGCATAGACGAATGCCATGGACCAAAAAAGTTGGACATTAAGAATTTCATCAGTCACTGCAAGAAAGCGAGAATGTGGAGAGTTTCTTGAAAGCATTTTTTCTTATTTTCATCTGAAAATTGAGGAGGTCTGCATTTTTTTTTACTCTGTCAAAAAGATGCGTGAGATTTTTTTATACCTGCATTGCAGTTATCAGAAACAGAAGTATAAAGATTGAATGCAAAAGATCCGGTTTCAAAATGGAAAAGTGATAACCACAGCCTTTCGAGTAAGAGTACCATTGAAACTTTTATTGCTTTCTCAAAAATTAGTTTTATGTCGATTCAAGAAATAGAAAAGCTGAGAATACTTGATAATTATCAGTATTAAACCAGGGAGGAGAAAGCAATAAAAAAATGTTACTGCAATACAGTAGGAATTTTTTTTCAACACTATTAAATAAGAAAGAGATAAATACAGTAGTGTGACATTTTCGAATTTCTTTATCTTTTTCATCCTAAATATTGGCTCCTTTGGTTTAGGCTGGTTTAGGGAGTTACGGCTGAGAAAGAACTTGATTACCCTTGCCCAAAGGGAAAAGGAAATAAACAGCAAACACCCGATCATCACAGCAGTTTCTACAAGTATTCCTCATCGCAAGTCGGGGGGGGGGGGCGTTCCAACACAGACGGTTTTTGTTTTGTTTTGTTTTTTTTTGTTGGAAGTTGCATGAAAGTGATTTATATAACAACAGGTTGCTTCACCTACCGCTGAACAGAAGGCTAAATTATTTTATTGTTCCTTTCAAAACAAGGACATCGATTAGAACTCGAAAGTTTGGAGTATCAACAACAGCAATAAAAACAAAAAAAAATACATGTTCTAATGTTACCGCGGAATTCTCCGTATTCCAGTATCATTCAATTTTTTTAATTCTTTTTTATTTTTAACTTTAACAATTAAGCGATATACAGATTTGGCCTGATTGAATATTTAATAAGGTCGAAAAAAAACAATTTTATTAAAAATGGATTTTAGTTGAAGTCGAGCAAGGACCTTTTTTTTTTTATCGCCCCGATAATTAGAGCGGTCTTCGGTTAAGTTAGGCCTTAAAACTCCTTTTTTTTTCTTTTTTTTTTGCCGTAATTCGCGTGGAACGCGCTCTGTAACCCAGAGGGGGGGGGGAGAAGAAGGCATACAATAGTCCAAATTCTCAGGCACACGAAAAGCAGGATACAATCTATTCGCCTAGTTTCTAGTCTATTTTCTAAAGCAAGGAAGTCATAATTCTTAAGGGGGCGCATGCCCTTTCAAAACCTCACACAGTGTAGAGCGTCCCGTCGATTCCCTGAAAAGAGAAAAACCCGAGAAAAGCACGTAGCAGAAATTTCGTACGTGACCAATTCGCGTCCAAGAAGCTAGGCGCGGTCGCTACGGATAAAGGGTAGAAGATAGGGATGACAGCTGAAAGAACACATTTTTCAATACTGACCGCGTTCTCTAAAGAGGGGGCATCCACGAATCTTGCGAAAGGGGTCGGAGAAAAACGCGAATCGCAAGGATGGATGGACCTGCTATGATCAATGACGTAGCCCGACGCCATTTTGGAGGGCTGGGCGGTTACAGCCTTGAAGGCGGACCTCCGACACGGGGATAACGATTAAGAAAAAGGTGAAAAAGAAGATGGGACGCAGAGGAGTAAAGAAACTTGATACAGTAGGTAGAGTCAGAAGTTGTGTAACTAACTGAGTCAAGATAGATGAGGTATAGTAGTAACTGGGCCGGAGTAATGAGATGAATAAGTTCAAGAGCTGAATTAAGAGGAGAGCTGTTGAGTAAGTTTCCAAGCCCAAGGCACCGTAGTGCACCACCTCAGACCTGCAACCGAGCACCAACGACCTATAGAGAAGAGGGTAAGATGCTTTCCGACTCATACATTTCTGAATCATGCCCCATAGCTTTGCAAGTGCAATGCAGGGTCAATTTCCCAGAGGTCTCAGCCACAGGTTTTACTATGTGTTTCTCTAGCGCACAGTGTTCACTTTAAAGTTCGTGAATTTTAATGATTTAAAAATTTAATAACTGTTTGTTTTGCATATTACAGTCTAATATAATCTTAGAACGTTTATCTAAAGGTAAATAACTCCACCGTGACCCATGCACTTAGAATCAAGACCACCTTTTATGAATAAACCGTTAAGTTTGAATTTAACTGTGTCGCTCAGTCATTCTTCTAAGGTTTTGTAGAAATTTTCAGTTCAGTGATATACACTGCCGGAAAGAGAAAAAAGAACACCAAGAAGGAATTGGCGGACAATCGTGAAATTTACATATGTTAATGGGGTCGAGTTTACGTAGGTGTGATGTTAATTTCAGGACCAACCTGTGAGCACTTACGCCACAGCACGGCATAATGTGCAAATTATTGTCGGTGGTATTTAAGGAGTACGGCAAAGTGAATGTAATCAGTCGTCGGCGTACGGACACGTGCGAAGACCCTGAAGAAGCTGTAAAGCCTGGACATGGAAGACGTGTACGATTTCAGCAGTTATCGGACTTTGAGCGAGGTCGTCTAGTCGGACTCTGAGAGGCCGGGTGGTCGTATTGCGGAGCGAATTGGACGGGAAGTATCGGTGGGGGTACGATGGTGGCGTAGACGATCCGAGGAACATTCCCACGCGAGAAAACGTGAAACCGGGAGTCACAGACGGATTGATGAGCGGACCGATCGACGCATAAGAAGAGCGGCGTTGTCAAGCACAACATCAACTGCGACGCAAATCCGAGCTGCCGTTGCACCTGAGGTGACTGTGCGAACAATCCGCAACCGTCTACTGGATGCAGGACTACGTGCACGTGTGCCTCTGGCATGTGTACCTCTGACTCCAGCCCACCGTCAGGAACGGCTGCAGTGGTGTCGCCAACGTCTGCACTGGAGAACGCAATGGCGATCTGTCGTGTTCAGCGATGAATGCAGATTCTGCTTGGGAGCCTCCGATGGCCGTATGCGTGTTCGCAGACGCACAAGGGAGCGACTCCACCCTTCTTGCATCCGCCAGCGACACACAGGGCCTACACCTGGTCTCCTGGTGTGGGGAGCAATCAGCTATCACTCCCGTACACAACTAGTGTTTGTACCGGGTACGTTAAACAGCACCTCCTACATCAACAACATCATTCAGCCCGTTGTTGTGCCATTTGTACGGTCGGTCCATCGTGGTGTTTCCCAGCAAGAAAACGCACGCCCACACACGGCACGTGCAACGCAACATGCACTTCAGGGTGTGAGACAACTTCCATGGCCTGCACGTTCACCGGATTTGTCCCCCATTGAGCACGTGTGTGAGTTTATGGGACAACGACTTATCCGGTCTCCACGGCCAGCCACGGCCATCCCCGATTTACGCGTCCAGGTTGAGGATGCTTGGAACTCAATACCCCAAACTTACATCCAACATCTGTACGACAGACTCCATGCCAGAATTGCACAGTGTGACGCAGTTCATGGCGGTTCAACCTCGTGCTAACCATGTTACATGGAAATACTATTTTTCAGTTTACCAGCAAATACCGCTGCATTTTGCCATAATGTTTTGATCACGTAATCCTCTGTATTCCGTTATTATGCTGTATAAATTTCGCTGGTATCAGACGTCTCCTTCTTGGTGTTCTTTTTTTCACTTTCCGCCAGTGAATCTACCTACGTTCCTCTGGTGTTTTTTAATTAAACCTCTTTGCGGCATGTGGAAGAGCACGGAAACCCCATGCTATCCCATATGAAACACAACGCGATGAACTTGTCGACCCTGAGCTTGGAGACCCTTATTTAGGGAACCCAACTTCATCGTTGACACCACTAGATTAGACTAGACAAAATTTTGGAGGTGAAGTAAATTACCATTTAAATTAATCCCACACCGGCGAATAAGACGTAGTAGTGGTTCACGGATGCCTGTAAATGCCGCGGTAACACTAATATGAGAAAGTAAAATATCAATTGACAATACAAATAAAGTGGTCGCTTTAAGGATATATTTGTTTCGGTCCGTGAAAACCGAAACAATACTGGCAATCCACTTGTACGTTTTCGGGGCTCCTCACGTTCTGGGGCCCTAGATGCGCGCCTAGTGCGCCAAGTTGGAAATCTGCCCCTGGCTGTGACGTCATGATCATGACGTTTCTCTGGCTTCATTTTGATTCCTCGAAATGAATTGGCGGATCTTTACTCCAAACGCTATTACAAAAATCCGTTTTTTATAGGCATAGCAACTTATATGTGCCATCTTTGACACAACTACAAGTGGCTTTATCGAGGCAGACTAATACAAACCAAGATCTGCGTAATAGATATGACTTGTTCATGACGCAGATCGGCTTCTCCGCTATCTACCGTGAAACTGTCATTAGGTGGCGCTGGTGGTTGGACATAGAAAATACAAATTCTGAAAGCATTGCGTGTCGACGAAGATTCCATTCCTTGTCATCGCTGTTAGCGCATTCCACTTAATTTTTTTAATCAGTTATTTTAAGATAAAAAAAATTAAATGACTTGCTGTTTTCCATTATGCAAGTCTTACAAGTTCGTTGTATCGTAACAAATATTTAGTACAACGACCAGAGTACTTCAGAAATAGAAAATGTAGAATAATAAACATAACGTCACGTGTCTGTAACTCTCTCAAGTCATACCACAGTTTACCTTACAAAATTATTAAGGCAGTCGAAAGCTACCAAAAATCCAAGGTTGTGTTTCCGTTGCGAGATGTTTACATCTACGTACTTCAGTGATCACTAAAATGGAAGGTTTTTATTACGATAATAAATAGATAAATTTAAATGGCTGTCTCCTTTCATATTTATTTCGTATTGTGGGTCACTTGTATCAGTTCACTTCTGATTAAAGTGTGGGACGACATATTCGTTGGCGAAACCATATTTGCCGTCACCGTCATTTACGTTTTTAGTTACGGTCTCTACTGCTACCTAGCCGTCAGAACTTTCAAAAGCTCGGACACTTTTTCTCCTATAGATCTTCCTAACGGACAGGTCATATCTATTACGTGGGTTTTGATACAAATCTACGCGGCAGAATACTTACGACGGAATAGAGGCGACAGTTTTAAAAAGTTGTGCCAAAATTTCTGCGCTTCCGAAGTACAACGGCCGTTCCATTGAACCTGAGAGTTAAATAACACAAAATGAAGAAATATAGGTCCAGAGAAATATATGGTATTATTTCTCAAAGTATCTGCCCCCGGATGATATGCAACGGTCCCACCGTTCGGTTCACTTTTCAAAGCATGTGACGAAGGCATTTTGTGGAAGCTGCTTTAGCGACCCCTGTACAGCTTGAGTAACGTCAGCATCTGCGTTGAATGTTGAGTCACGGAACTTCTTCTTCATTGTTGGAAACAACCAGAAATCACATGGGGCGAGGTCAGGACTATATGCAGACTGTGGCATGATTTCAATACTGCATTTCGTAAGAAACTGTTGAACACAAGCAGCCACATGTGGGCGGGCGTTATCATGGTGTAGGGTCCACTTGCCCAACAGTACCGGTCGCTTAATCGATACGTGTCGTCGCAGACGCTTCAAGACTGAAATGTAATACTCAGCATTGACAGTAATTTGTGGAGGACCAGCAAGATGGTAGACTACACCTTTATGATCAAAGAAAATAATCATCATTACCTCAGCTTATTTGGTTTTGCGGACTTTTTCGGAGGAGGCGTGCGCGTGTGTTTCTAGACACTCGTTGCGCGCTTTGTGAGGGGTTCGAAATAGTAGACCCATGTTTCATCGGCAGTTATTAATGTGTTTAGAAAGTCTGGATCCTTTGCAATCATTTGTTTCTACTGATGACATACCTAAACTCTGGCTAACAATTGTTCTCTCGTCAGGTGATGAGGTACCCATCTGAAACACACACGACGCAGCAGTAATTTGTCGCGTAGAGTGCGGAATGCTGTTTTTGAAATATTAGTTGACGCCCCTATGTCTTCATACGTCATTTGTCGATCTTCTTGAGGGATTGCCCAAACAGTGTTAACAATACGCTCCGTAATAACACTTTCAGGTCGACCAGGCCTAGGAGGGAATTCTGCCGACAAACGCCCTTTTTTGAAATCATGGTGCAGTCTAAAAATCGTTGACTCACCCAAACATTTATCTTTGTAAGCTTTGTTTTTTCATTAAATCAACTGTTTCTGGAGCCGTTTCACCCAACTCTGATCACTCAGCTCCATAGCTGTATGGCAAATGCAAACGTACCTTAAACAACTGCGCAAAAACAAAACCAGAACTGTCTGCCACGGCTAATAACTGTTGGCATAGATACTACTTTAATTCAGTTAGTCGTCTGGGTGGTTATTTTACCCTTCGCACTGTTGTCAACTCAAAAAAAGTTACTCTCAGTTTTTATGGAACGTTCTTTGCATTACTGTATGCTTTCGCTACAGTTGCCGGGGGATTTGTTTGCATTTCAGACTAGGGATCTCTTCGCGGTACTACGCACTATAAATAGTTCAAAGTTATTTCTACCGGGAGACTTTGACGTGGTTTTTCCAACCATTGTTTCGAATTTGACACAGAGCGCGATTTACAATTTAAAATTTGATCTTGCCGTTTACTGTGTTAGACTTCCAATGCGTGTATCTTTCCGGTGCAGTTGCCAGCGGGTTTCTTTACGTTTCAGACCGCGGCTCCACGTGTGTTACTGCGCGCTATAAATAATTCCATTATTTAGAAAATATAGAACCGCGATTCTTTTAGAGATTATTTCCACAATGAATTTCATGAACAGCCGATACAGGGAACGGAAAGTAATTGTGTTTTTTTCCAAACATCGGAACCAGAGCAGAGAGTGGTTATTTCTCCTCCATCATTAACGTGTGACTAAAAACTCGTAAAGAAACCCTCCGAATGCTCCCCCAAAATACTAATTAGCGAAAAGAGAAACGATTTTAACTCATGGAATAATAAATAGTAAAGAAGGCTATTATTCTTTCACTGAAATCAATGAGATCACAGTAACAGTGTATTGTTAGGTCAAGTAGAAACGAACACTAAAAACAATAAAATATACTGGACACGAAACTTCCCTAAACAGTAAAAATTACTGCGACGGAATTTGTTGTTGTAGAGTTTGAAACCTAACTGGCTGAATGGCCCTTCCAGAACTGCGAATGCATTGTGTTTGAGCATAAAGAATGAGAATACTTGAGGCTGTCACTCGGAAAGGAGAGAGAATTTCCTCTGGGTAAATTATATTTCTTTAAGAAGTCAATGTAAAAGGTGCTTTTCTCTGAACGTGAGTAATAATGGAAAAAGAAAGGGCTTCCGAAATTGCTACTAGCGTGTCGTCATAACTGGCGTTATGGCTGGTATCTCATCGTACGAGGGGTCGCCACTTTATGCTTCGTCTAATTGAATGTGTTCCATTTAATTAATGAAAGCAATTCCTGAATATTCCGATGTCATTTAAACTGTAGCAATTTAGAGAAGCATTATGGAGGTGAGTCCTAATTATCCAAGGTTTGTTGAAAAGCATTTGTTTTCAAAAGTTTAACTATACTCGTACATATATAGCCTTCCAGAGAAGATTCAAAGAACACTAAACTTTTGAAAATTCTTTAAAGAGGTATAGAAGGAAAGGGATTTCGATTTATTCAGATTCTTCGCGTGACTTTTTAATACCCAAATAACTGACAACAAGCTGCGAACTTTTGTTGTATTTCCGTCTGTCCATCCGTGTAGGTCGAATAGCTTTGTTTCTACAAGTACACTTACAAAACTCCTTATAAATATAACTGCTATTTTCTGTGTTTAGGCATTATCTGGGTACTATTTTCCTGCCTGTTGGTGCACGTGTTTATTTGTTTGTTCACGATATACCAGGAAGGAGCTTCCTGGTAGAAGGATCAGAAAAAATCCTCTAATGTCGGATAGAAGTGAGCATGTGTTACTTTTTACATGTACATACACTGGCGGAAAGTGAAAAAAAAAAAAAACAAGAAGGAGACGTCTGATACCAACGAAATTTATACAGCATAATAACGGAAAACAGAGGATAGCGTGATCAAAACATTATGCCAAAATACAGCTGTATTTGCTGGTAAACTGAAAAATAACATTTCCATGTTACATGGCTAGTACGAGATTGAACTGCCATGAACTGCGTCACACTGTGCAATTCAGGCATGGAGTCTGTCGTACAGATGTTGGATGTAAGTTTGGGGTATTGAGTTCCAAGCATCCTCAACCTGGACGCGTAAATCGGGGATGGTCGTGGCTGGCCGTGGAGACCGGATAAGTCGTTGTCCCATAAACTCACACACGTGCTCAATGGGGGACAAATCCGGTGAACGTGCAGGCCATGGAAATTGTCTCACACACTGAAGTGCATGTTGCGTTGCACGTGCCGAATGTAGGCGTGCGTTATCTTGCTGGAAAACACCACCAGGGACCGACCTTACAAATGGCGCAACAACGGGCTGAATGATGTTGTTGATGTAGGAGGTGCTGTTTAACGTACCCGGTACAAACACTAGTTGTGTACGGGAGTGATAACTGATCGCTCCCCACACCAGGAGACCAGGTGTGGGCCCCGTGTGTCGCTGGCGGATACAAGAAGGGTGGAGTCGCTCCCCTGTGCGTCTGCGAACATGCATACGGCCATCGGAGGCTCCCAAGCAGAATCTGCTTTCATCGCTGAACACGACAGATCGCCATTGCGTTCTCCAGTGCAGACGTTGGCGACACCACTGCAGCCGTTCCTGACGGTGGGCTGGAGTCAGAGGTACACATGCCAGCGGCACACGTGCACGTAGTCCTGCATGCAGTAGACGGTTGCAGATTGTTCGCACAGTCCCCTCAGGTGCAACGGCAGCTCGGATTTGCGTCGCAGGGGATGTTCTGCCTGACAACGCCGCTCTTCTTATGCGTCAATCGGTCAGCTCATCAGTCCGTCTGTGACTCCCGGTTTCACGTCTTCTAGTGTGGGAATGTTCCTCGGATCGTCTACGCCACCATCGTACCACCACCGATACTTCCCGTCCAATTCGCTCCGCAATACGACGATACGACCACCCGGCCTCGCGGAGTCCAACTAAACGACCTCGCTCAATGTCCGATAACTGCTGAAATCGTACACGTCTTCCATGTCCAGGCATTGCAGCTTCACGGTCTTCGCACGTGTCCGTACGCCGACGACATTCACTTCGCCGTACTCCTGAAATACCACCGACGAAAATTTGCATATTATGCCATGCTGTGGCATAAGCGCTCACCGGTTGGACCCAAAATTAACATCACACCTACGTAAACTCGACCCCATTAACATATGTAAATTTCATGATCTTCCGCCAATTCCTTCTTGGTGTTCTTTTTTCACTTTCCGCCAGTGTATTACGAAAAGTCCCTGGTGCCTAAATTTCTTGCTTAATGGAGTAAATGCAAAGGATATTCACACATTTTTAGAACGATTGTCCAACAATATAATTAGTGTTTAAAATAAAATTATTTCTTTCTTAAATATTCTATCTGATTACCCTTTCTCTGTACTATGAACCAACATCTAGATTTCCAAAATAACAGGACATTTCTCAAAATCGGTAGTGGCATTTTATTCCTCTCCTCTTTAGTGGCGTAACTAGCACAACTTGCGCCCCCTCCCCCCCCCCCCGTAAGATTTACTTCATCACTCCTAAGCACAGTAATTTTGCCAGGATTTGAACACGAGGCACGATGCATTTTGTCCGAAAAATAGCTTTGCACTCCTAAGCACAGTAATTTTCCCAGGATTTGAACACGAGGCACGATGCATTTTGTCCGAAAAATAGCTTTGCACTCCTAAGCACAGTAATTTTCCCAGGATTTGAACACGAGGCACGATGCATTTTGTTCGAAAAATAGCTTTGCACTCCTAAGCACAGTAATCTTCCCAGGATTTGAACACGAGGCACGATGCATTTCGTCCGAAAAATGGCTTTGCACTCCTAAGCACAGTAATTTTGCCAGGATTTGAACACGAGGCACGATGCATTTTGTCCGAAAAATTGCTTTGCACTCCTAAGCACAGTAATTTTGCCAGGATTTGAACACGAGGCACGATGCATTTTGTCCGAAAAATAGCTTTGCACTCCTAAGCACAGTAATTTTGCCAGGATTTGAACACGAGGCACGATGCATTTTGTCCGAAAAATTGCTTTGCCCTCCTAAGCACAGTAATTTTGCCAGGATTTGAACACGAGGCACGATGCATTTTGTCCGAAAAATAGCTTTGCACTCCTAAGCACAGTAATTTTGCCAGGATTTGAACACGAGGCACGATGCATTTTGTCCGAAAAATAGCTTTGCACTCCTAAGCACAGTAATTTTGCCAGGATTTGAACACGAGGCACGATGCATTTTGTCCGAAAAATAGCTTTGCACTCCTAAGCACAGTAATTTTGCCAGGATTTGAACACGAGGCACGATGCATTTTCCGCGGTGTGTATGTGTGTGGTGGTTGGGGATGAGAGGGGTTAGGAAGTCAGAGAGAGAGAGTGTGTGTGCAAAAGTAATGGTGGTACCTAGAGATTTGTAGTTTTAACTTTTTAAGTAATAGGTTTGACAATACGTGTAATTGTTTAGCCCAAAATTAAAATAAATCACTTGAATAAATCACCCTCTTACACAAGCAGATCTGCGGATGTTGTGAATAAATGTTGACGCCTGTTGTGCACGTAATCCTAGGTAACTGACTCTTTTCCCACATCCTCCACGGGGAATCCAACTGTGGCCTCGCACTTTTCCTCAGCAGCGAATAGAGAGAGGGAGATTGGAGAGCGATCGTGTTAATTACAACCCATTGCAGAGCAATCGTATTAGAACCCGAAGTCAAAGAACCGAACACTTTCAATCTCTAGGACATTCAGTGTTTTAAAAGTGAAATTAGGCATTTATTTAGGCAAAGCTAAATATATCTTAAAGTAAAATATGAATCTTTGGGTTATTTATTGGGCGTGTTTGAAATTTTTCATAAAACTATAACAGGCAGCTGCAGTACGCCCCTTCGTACCCTGCACCCCCCCCCGCAGCTGCGGGGATTGCGGGGGTAATTACGCCACTGCTCCTCTTTTGCTGCTTAGACCAGTCATTGTTTTAGGACGGCATTTAGAAAGCACTTTTTTTTAGCAGTCCGAATGCACAATAGTCCATTGGTGACACATCAGAGAACTTGGAAGGAACACGAGCAAAAGGAATAGACTTTATACCAGTCTCTTTTTTCATTTTTCAAGAAATAGAATGGTAGATTTGGATGTATGACTAGCAGCCTCATCCTAATGGAGTTCTACTCTTTGAAGGCTCTGTGGATAAAAGAATGGTATTCCCTCTTTAAATATAAGAGTTAAAACATTATTTTGGTAAGACGTAGAACTTATTTTAGCATTCCTTTAACTTTTCTTAACTTTACTGCCCATTGTGCGAAAAACCAGCTATAATCACGAATCCTTTTCTGAAACTTTCTTTGGATTCTTGGAACCAAGGATGTAAGCCTTTTTCTTCTGTTTTGCGATAGTAAATCGACTTTCTTTTGTTACAGTAGTTTAGGTAGATCCATGCTTTATCCACAGTCACAATAAATTTCCATCTGTCTCTGGCTAAATGATTTTCACAAAGAAGTCTACACCCTGCTCTGCGCTCAGCAACGTGCCTAGGCAAAAGACTGGGAACGTTATATGAATATTTTTTTCAGATTCAAATCTTTGTTTATTACCTTGTTTACAGTTGATACAGAAATTTTCACTTTGGGTTGGTGGATATTCGTTTAAGACCATCGACCTTACTTTTGAAATAGCCGTAAAAGTACGTACCTTCTTTGGATATTCGTTTGGTCTTCTTTGTCCTGTTAAAAGCAATGCTTGACGATTTTTTCTTCTATTATTAATAACATTATTTATTTTACATTTAGAAATGCTGATAACATGATTTTTACAACGTCTTATAACCCTTTAACGACCACGATCTTAAAATGTTTTGTAACTCAGAATACCATAACGCCCGAAAATGTCTGCTTCTCGTTTCCGAATGTCATTCCTCTTTCCTTCTGCCATAACAAAAGAAGGATTAGTGCTGAGCCACTACTCGACACTTCCAATCTCTAGGCTTGACATACACTGACCTTCGGACGTTTCCATGAGGCAATCAGTGCATTCTTCTTCAGAGAGCCTTAGGCTGATAGGGGGCAGTGGTAACAGTTGGAAAATCTTGTTTACTTTACGCTTTTCGTGTTCTTTCTTGTAAAAAATACAGGGAGGCTCAGTTCTGATTGAGCTGTCAGTTTGGAATGTAGGACTACGACTTGCGAATCGGAGAGATGAAATGAGCTAGTCGAGTATGGTTTCAAAGCCTTTATTTAATTTGTTAGACCCAACACAGGTTTATGATATGAAAAGCTTACATAAGTTTTACAAATAATACTGGATACGATGCGAACACAAAGCATATCGATACACAAATTACCTAACGTGCTGCTCTGTCTTTTTTGGCTTCTTACATTCCTCATCACTTGCTCTTGCCTCTCGTTTGGATTTTCCGTACTTTTGCTTGCGTACATTCTGCGAATTCCACGGCATTGTCGAAGATGTTAACCCATACACACGAAAGCAATTTTTAAAAAAATTGTGTTTAAACCACTTCGATATGTTCTTTATGCATTTGAATAGATCTCGTCGAGAGCCTCAAAACGATACCACGCACAGTCGTTTTGCACTCACGGTTGTCCAGATAAACAGCGGTATTGTCAAAAGTGTTCACCGGTTCACAAGAAAACAATTTTTAAAATGTTCAGTTCAAACCATTGGAAATGTTCTTCGTATATTTGAATAGATCTCGTCGAGAGCTTTAAAACGATACTATGGACAGTCGTGTTGTGCTCACGGTTACCGAGATAGACTGAATCAAACGCGGCGGTAAACCCAGGAATATTGCATCATCTCCCTCGCACACAGGGAGCGAGGGAAGCGTCACGCGCACGATGTATTGCGCAGTACGCGAATTGGACTCCAAGCTGTTTCCGAATATGCTAATACGATTAGTGTGCGGCACGTATTTTTAACGCTATAATGATTTCAATTGGGACCTACTTTTGCCACAGGCGGTGGGCCGTAAGTCGTCCCATACTATCCGCGGAGTTAGACCTAGTCCTACCTCATAAATATGCTTTCAATCTGTTTACTTGGATTGAGGAAAATGAAAAGAATTTTAACGACAAATTTTCCCCAATAAACTCCACTTTTGGCACAAGGGAAATTACCACAGACAAACGAAGCACTTATCAACGAAACAAGAGTTCTATTAAGCGGTGTCAAAAGGCTGAATGATGGTTCACTTTGTTGTTTAGCGACAACAATGACGAGTGAGGTTGACTACTGCTAATCCCTCGGACGCAGTGCAAATTCAAATAACATGGAGAGTTGGAAATCCTACTCATGCTATCCGGAGGACTCGGGCGCTTGTGGCTGTTTGCATGGAAGGGGTGCGTTGGGCGCTATGCTCGCGAAAGGGCTAATTACAGAATACGAATATTTCTCTTCGTAAAGAGCAAAAACGTAACCTTCTATCCACCGCTTGTTTACATGCGCCATTTTCTTAGCTGACGATATTTAACTGTAGCAGTTCTTTCGTGTTCATGTAACACGCTGTTGCAGTAGCGGCTCGTAGTAAGCTGAGATGGGGTAGCTGCATCCCAATTTTGCAGATATCGTGATATCACTTCGAAAGCTGAGTTACTGAGCCTGCTGATGCTGTCCGTTTAATAAAAAACTTTTTATGCGTGTGCTAGTAGCAGCTGACACACACTCAAGGTCATATACGCCTGTACAGGTGTCTATTGTGACCCGTAGAAATATAGTAATAAATATTGTTTTTTCTGATATGCTCCCTTTGGAACTTTGACTTGAAACCAGCCACTGCAACTCGGACGGCGAAGAAAAACATTTTGCGGAATTTTGAAGAGTTTGCCACAATTGCTTGATGAGTTGTTATTGCGATACTCACACACCGGCATTCTCCTACGGATTGCAAACATATTCAGTCCAGTTTTAATTTTGAAGCCATGATTACAATTTAGTGTAGAAAATTTGTTTTCGAAATTTACCAACTTCGTAAATTTTCTAAACATTGATATCTGATTAAATGTTGTTTTCAAAGTAATTAAGTATAATGCACTACCTCAACTGAAATGCGCAGCTTAATTTTTTTTGGAGGGAGGGGGAGGGGAATGCAGCAGAAAAATAAAATGTACTAAATGGAGTAACTTCAAAGATTTTTGATGAATAAAAATTTGCATGAGTTTAAAAGCGAAAATTTCGCCGTGCTGGTAAGTGAAAAAATTAATTTTGTGCAAGTATTTCCTGAAGAAATTAGTAATTTTTTTCCAATTTATCCATTGCTGAACTTTATTCTTAATTGCCATTTGTTCACATGCCCATTTTGGCCAGAAGAGAAAATATAAGTGAAACGTTTTTTACAAAAATCCTGGCAACTGAGTATTTGTTGTTAGCAAACACAAATAATCTCCAGTTCAATGGGAATAACATCGCTGTTAAAATTATTACGTTGAATAAAAGCAGGAACAAACCAAAAATTGAAAGAAAAGAAGGGGGGGGGGAACAGGTTGAATAATACATTCAAATAATGCATTCGTCATTATTTTTAATCCATTCCCCTATTTTATTTCTTATTCGGAAGCACAACAATCGTATTAATCAACAAAGCTCACAATAAGGCCCGGCGATGAGCAGCCAACGAGAGACTGCATTGTAGCTACGTCACTCACGAGCAACTCCGTCTGATCACTCACATCTGCTGTACGTGCGAGAGCTGCCATCAAAGCAGCCCCCAGGGACGTTTTATTCAAATGAAACGAACTGATGTAGGAATAGGAAGAGTTTCCCACAGGAGTTGGTTTCAATAACCGTCAGAGCTGCAACCAGAGCCGTCCACCAAGGTTCCTTCTGCTCCTAGTGTCGTTCGATGTCGCACGATTGGTCGACCTAAGGATTTTTCGACACCCGATTGGTCGGCAGCATAATTGGTCGACACAACGATTATTCGAGATAACCATTGGTTCAGAGGATTATGGTTTATAATCGCAGCGGTACCTCTCAGAACGAACTGATCTCTCAAAACGTAACGTTCCATTTTAGAAATAATATATTTTAGAATGTAGTCCTCAGAACGTACAGCATTATAACAAATTACTTCCAAATAGGCCCCCGTGTCATCGTTTGTACTCTAAGTGAAATCTATATAGAGGGCCTTCTGAATGATGTTATTTCCGAAAGGGCCCCGGGGTATTTTAGAAATAGGCACCTTGGGGAAACTGCCACACATAATTCGGAAACTCGGAAAATTGCCACACATTCAAAGCGTTTCTCGGACGAACGGCGATTTGTGCTCGTCCCCTTAATGAAAACCATGTGGCATTTTTCCGGTGGGGCAATTTTTCTGTGTGTGGCAATTTTCCGGGTTGCTGAAAGATGTGTGGCAATCTTCCGGTGGGGCAATTTACCGCCAAACTGTTTGCACTCATTCATTTTTTTTTCTAAGTTCCGTTGACCATTTTATGTCGACCAAGGTCAACTAATCGTTATATCGACCAGTTGTTACTGTCGACCAATCGTTATGTCGACTAATCATTTCTGCCGACTAATCGTTATGCCGACCAATCGTTATGTTGACCAATCGTTACTGTCGGCCAGTCGTTATGTCGACCAATTGTTACATACCCAGAGACGTTATGCAGGAAAAACTTCTAGCTGAGTTCACAAAACTTCTCTCTCTCTCTCGGTACGGCATGAAAAACAACTGCTTTGGGTAGAGGGTGGAGGGTCTGCAGCCCCACAGCCCCATAGCAGGAGCCGCTGCTGCGCTATTGCCAGTTTCGATCTTTGAACTTCCTTTATTTTTTGCAATTTCTTATCAAAAACGTCCTAAAACTGTGTCAACATCATCCGCAGATACTTGCACATTAACTCTGTTTCGAAGAAATATTCTCTTCCGAATGTTTACGGGAAAGTATAACAGGTAATCAATTTTGTTTTATTGGCTTAATACGTATTTTTTCTGTTTTTAAAGATTTTGTGAGGCGCCTCATTGGTGGTTTAAAGCTGGAATCTGACCGTTCCTCCACGATGGACCCGGACCCTATCTCCGGGCGAGGCATGGGCTTATACGAGGTGAGCGAGCCGCTTTCCCTACGGCACCGGCTCGCTCACCTCCTTGGAATAGGCATCCGTAATTCAAGAACGTGCGACTATTTTTAACCCGTAGAGTTGCTCACAGTACTTCTTAAACCTGAAAGGGGAGGCGGATATTTTGAGTATATTCTCACTTAGACTATTTATCTTGGGAGACTTTCACCCATGACGTAAATCTGTGAACCCCTCCCTCTTAAGGTTGTCTTTGAATGAGTGTTAGGGTTCATCTTCTGCGACAGATGGAGCAAAAAATCACTCATAAGGCGTGGCTTTTACGTTTTAAGTGACTGTCCTAGAAGTTGGCGTCAGCGATTCACTGCAGACCTCAGCATGTTCGGAATGGAAGCGGTCTCTCGTTGTCTCCACAATGAAAAGACAAAATACGCGCTGTTACGTTTTAACCATTTTCGTTGTTTGGGGGTAGACCTCAGTAAGCAGACGGAGTTTTTATAGCTCAAATTAAGGGGTTCTCCGCTAATGTACACATTTTCTCTTCAAAAAATGAACAAAAAGTAGGAGTTAAGATGATCTATAGAAGACAACATTCCAATCTCACTTTTGCGCCGATTTGCATTGATTTCTATTTGGCTGAGATAATTTGGAAAAATCAGGCAGAAACAAGAGATTTCGTCGCTTCCAGACAGAAACACTGCTATGCCAACTTATCGCGCCATCTAGCGTCAAATTGGAATGCATTCGAGTCAGATAAATTGAATTTAAAAAAACATTCTAACAATTTTTTTGTAATAATAACTGTGGCATATACACTGAACAGCAATTAAATTACAGATACCTGTCTAGTAACGTGTAGCACCACCTTTCGCCCTGATGACGGAGGCGATTCGTCTCGGCATGGACTCGACAAGACACTGGAAGCGTTGGGAAGCCATACGGATCCACAACCCCTGAACAAGCTCCCACAGTTCACGAACATTTGATGGAGGGGGTCAGAGCCTCGAACATCTCTTTCGATGGCATTCCAGATGCGCTCGATGGGATTGAGGTCAGGTGACCTAGCTGGCCTAGAAAGCAAGGTCACGTCGGTGGAGTGTTCATCCAACCATTCGGATACAATTCGGGAGCGATAGCACGGTGCGTTGTCTTGTTGCAGGATGAGGTCCCCAGTGGGATGTTGAAGACGCACAAACGGGAGCAAATGGTCGTCCAGGATATCCCGGTAAGGTTGACCTTGAGGGACGATGTCACACGTACCAGGGGTCCCATTTCAGTCCACGTAAACAGTCCCCAGACGAGACTGCCACCCCACCAGCTTGAAGAGTACCCTGCTGGCAAGAAGGATCCATCGCTTCTTGTGGTTTGTGACGAACTCGTATCCTGCCATCCGCATGTACCAACATGAATTTCGACTCATCAGTCCAGGCAACATTTTTCCACATGTCTAGGGTCCAGTGGCGATGTTCCCGCGCCCATGCTAATCTTTGCACCCTGTGATGTGCGGTCAGCAGCGGTACCCTCGTAGGACGATGGCTTCTGTACCCCATAGCGAGGAGATGGTTCTGGATGGTGTGGCTGCTTACACGTTTTTGTGCACCAGCGTTAAATTGCCGAGTGATTTCTTGCACTGTGGCCCGTCTATCCGCTGTTACAATGCAAGCTAGCCGACGATGACCCCGCTCATCCACACAGTGTTGTCCACGGCAGTTGGCCCTTGCAGGGATGGTTTCACCGGATTCGATATACTCACGGTGCACGCGTGACACAGTGGCTCGTGAAAGTCTCAGTGCCTGCACGACTTCCGAGATGGAGTGACCCATTCGTCGGGCCCCGACAATTTGCCCACGATCAAATGCGCTTAGATCCTTCGTCTTACCTATACTGAGTCCGACTTTTACTGATTCCCGTCGCATCAACCCTTATATTGTCGGATCGCTGCATACGTCATGTCGTTTCCGTTTACAGGGCCGCCCACGGCGCCACATTTGCATAACGCCAGCTGTCTCTAATTCAATTGCTCTTCAGTGTATTAGCTATGGGTCTTTTTTATTTGTGCTCAAAATTTCAAATACTACGAAGTAAAAGTCTTCGAGAAAATGTGTACAAAAGAATTTATATTGCAGATATAGGATACAATTTCTCTTAAACTCATTCAAAGACAGCCTTAATAAATTCCCGGCTGCCCCACTTTTACTTGGAGATTGAAACAGAACACAAGACAAACTATTCTGAGCTCGAAAGGCAGAGTATTTACAGATTAAAAAGAAATACAAGTCATATCAAAATGCGAAGCAAGACACGGATCTTTTTGAATTCGAAAGTCATAATAAGAGAACATCTACTAAAGAAAATTAAAGAGATGTAAAGAATTACATTCTAATAAATAATTTAAATGTTGTCTACAAAAATAATACTAACAGAGATCTTCAGTGCATTGAGTCAAAATTGACAGAAATTGGACAGGGTTATTTTTAGCATATTTTTTGTGAAAAAACAAAGCGGGTGCTTATTTATAGTAGCACTTTGTCCGTCCATCTGTAAGCTTGACTATGGACACCATGTCTTTTCACCTATTAATCCGATTTAAAAATATGCTGGTATACACCGATGAGACATTTCATTTTGACCACAACCAGCCTAGAGAAAGATGCGCGACTGGAGACCGAACGGTGGCGCAGGGGAAGTTCACAGAGCAGTATATATACAATTCGAGGACCGGATTTTGGTTAGTAGAGTGTTCGGAGTCAGAATGGGAAAAGCAGCCTATTTTTCGGAATTTGATAAAGGACAAATTGATGATACAGCGCCTTGGAACTACGATCTCGGAAATGGCGCAACTTGTGGATTGTTCACGTAGTGAGTACGTATCAAAAGTGGTGCACAGATGGCCAAACGACGAACCGTCGTTCAGCCATGTCACGTCCGCTGCTCATTGATGCCATAGAAGAGCGGAGAGGGTCATCTATTGTTTACAGCTACCCCAGACCCACAGTGCGATAAATCAACCGCAGCTACAATTGTGGTGATCAGGGCAATGTGTCACAGCACACAGTTCATCGCAGCCTTCTTCGCATGGGCCTGCGTAGCCGAAGATTTAGCCGAGTCCCCGTACTCACTGCGCGTTTTCGCCAAACAACGCATGAAATGGGCTAAAGATTATCGATACTGAACCGTGGATGATCGGATGAAAGTGCCCTGGTATGACGAATCAAGATTCCTGGTGCATCACGTAGACGGCTGAGCGCGGATACGCCGATTACTAACGGAGGCTATGGCACTTAGATGCACTGTTGGGCGGAAACAGGCCGGCGACGGCGGTGTTATGCTGAGGGCGATGCTTTCTTGGGACTCTTTAAATCCCATTATCCCAATAACACAATCCCTGACAGCTGTCAGGTATCTGAACATCGTTGCGGACCAAGTTCACCCATTCATGGCAACTGTGTTCCCTGCTGGTGATGACCATTACCAACAGGATAATGCGCCATACCACAAGACATCGTCAAGGTGTGGTTCCAGTAACATGTTGGTGACTTTCTGTTAATGCTCTGGCTTCCAAATTCACCTGACATGAACTCAATCGAATATTTGTGGTTCGACTTAGAAAAGCAGGTTCGCGCTAAATCACCATCACCCCGAAATGTACGGGAACTGGAGGACCTGCTGTTGGCATTATAGTACCAGATACTCCAGGACACCTATCGCCACCTCATCGAATCGATGCCTCGCCGAATGGCTGCTGTTTTGCATACTGAACGGGGTCCTACAGTTCATTAGGCAGCTGGTCATGATGTAATGGTTCATTGGTATATACACTATCTACCAACAAATAATTGGACACCCCTGCAATCGACGCTATCTGCGGTCCTGATACACGTCACGGCCGCCGCCGTTAAATATCGTGTGGGAAACAACAACGCAACCAGTCGCATGCAAGATGCCACGCAGTTCGGAGCTCTCTGATTTTGAGAAAGGTGTAATCGTCGGGTATCACAGAAATGGCCGATTCATACATGACATATCCAGCGAGTTGAAGTACCCAAAATCGACAGTGGCCTACGTGATTGGCAAGTGGAAGATGAGAGGTGACTGTCGGAATGTGCCCCGACTCAGCAGACCCACAAAACTGGGAGTTAGAGACCGACGGGTGCTGGCCAGAGAAATTCGGAAGAACCGCACCAAATCGATGGGCCACATCCGCGAGGAGTTTCAACAGGCATCCGGGAGTGTTCTTTCGATGAATACCATCCGTAAGGAAGCCCATGTGCTCGGTTATCATGGACGTGCTGCCGCCCACAAGCCTTTGATCACCAAGTCCAATAGCGCTGCCCGGCTAACGTGGTGCAAAGAACGCCAAAAGTGGACCGTTGAACAGTAGAAACAGGTTCTCTGGAGCGACGAATCAAGGTTCACCAACTATACCGTTCGGATGGCAAGGTCTGGGTTGGCCGTCTGCCTGGAGAACGCCTCCTGCCGGAATGTATTGTGCCATCTGTGAAGTTCGGCGGCGGTGGAATTATGCTATGGGGATGTTTCTCCTGGTATGGCACGGGACCCTTGGTCGCAATTCCTGGTAGATTCAACGCCGAGACCTACTGCACCATTTTGGATGGCCATGCGC
Organism: Macrothele yani; assembly: GCA_039090855.1. Lineage (NCBI taxonomy): Eukaryota > Metazoa > Arthropoda > Arachnida > Araneae > Macrothelidae > Macrothele > Macrothele yani. The sequence continues at coordinate 102,045,649 of CM077013.1, read as the reverse complement.
TTCCTACGTTGTGGCAGTTTTACGGGGTGCACCCATGTTACTTTCAGGATGACAATGCCACCTGTCATGTTGCGAGGTTCACCATGGCTTGCAATGGTGACAATGGGGTTAATCGAATGGACTGGTCTGCGCAAAGCCCGGACCGTAACCCTATCGAGCACCTCTGGGACGAGTTGGAGCGTCGACTTAAGGGGTGCCCCCACCGTCCGAAATTGGTGAAGGAACTGACCTGTCTTCTCCAAGCCGAGTGGAAGAAAATGCCGCTAGCCGTCGTACAACGATTGGTTGAGATGCCCCGGAGGGTCGCAGCTGTAATCGCCGCTCGTGGAGGCTCCACCAACTATTGAAGGTAAATAAACTTCGTTTTCCTTTGCTATCACAGGTGTCCAATTACTTGTTGGTAGATAGTGTATATGGGTGACCGTTGAGAACGGTGATTCGTGCTGTCCTGTCCCTTTCCGATCCATACTGTCATCGCTAGATGGTGTACATGCAGATGCTACTGAATTGAAAATACATTTTAGTCTATATCATTGTTTCTAAATATCCGATTTAAAAAAATCTGTCTTCCCTTTGATATATGCGTACAATAAATGAAATCATTAAAAGTTTGCAAAGTAAAACCAAAATTATTTACAAATTAAAATAATTTAAAAGCAAGAACTTTCGGGGCTCTCATGGCTCCATCATCGTGCTAAGTGTCGTAGGAATGCAGAGTCAATCATTATAAAATACAAGTACCCATCATTCATTTCACCAGTTCGTCTCAAAGAGATGCCAGGTAACAAAAGTTAAAGTCACAGTTCAAAAAAGGAACTACGTAGGTTCTTCAACATCTGGTTGTCCGGAGGGGGCAACCAGCCGTCTCCACTGGCTCGGAACATAGGCTGGGAGGTCAGAGTTACAGCAGGATTCACCAAATTTAATAATATAGAGGCTTTCAGTGAAAAAGGCAGTCCATTTGTTAATAGTTGAGTTTAAGATTTTTGCTTTATTCCAATCGGGTACGTAACCCTCTTGATTAACAGCTGCTGTTAGGGCCGTGTTGGATGATCCTGATCGGAGTGCATATTTGTGTTCAGCCAGACGAATGTTTAATGTCCGAAGTGTTGATCCAATGTAGAACATGTTGGTACCATTGTTTACCTGTTGAATCAATGGTATACAATAAACACCAGGTTTAACCAATGGTGATACCTATCTCTATCATTTCTAATTAACGAAAAAATATTCCTAGTGGTTACACCGAATGAAAGATTGTGTCGATTGCATGCTTTCTTTAGAATAGACACAATAGGAGGGTAAAATTTAATCTTGCCAATGTACTTGGTTGGAGTAGTTGTAATTGACCAAGTCGTAAGGTTTAATCTCTGGTGTTTAAGTAATAATCTCCGGAAAAAAATATTTTAATTTGTAAATAAATTTGGCTTTACTTTGCAAACTTTTAATGATTTCATTTATCGTACGCAGACAACATTTCTGATACCTATTACCGTGTCGTACGAATAATTACTTTTGTATTCAACGAAGACTATTTTGGGGAAAATTTGTTTTTCAAAGAATGTACAGTTTTCCCGCTTTGTCGCGTAAAGAAAAATCGCGATTACCCGATATCACTGCTTCTAAAAGTCGGATCAGAAAAATCCTTTTAGTATCTGATAGAGTTTCGGGTGGTAAATGTTCTGCATATAATTTCTAATTTTTGATAAAGTACTGTTTTGCCACAAGATGGCGTGAGAGTATATTTCTATTTCCAATGTTTTTGCAGCAATTCCTGCACTTCTGAGCACTCGATTGAAAACATTCCTTTGCGATCATACCCCGGTCATCCGAGAAAACCCTTCGCGCAGATTTTGTTCTTAAAATAACGCATATTGTTTCTCCAGGGGGCGCAGATATGCATTGTAGTTTTCTTTATATCTTTTTTTCTAATGGTCCAATTTGAAAAATAATTTCTTTGTTGGAGAGTTTTTTTCCAAGCGGCATGTTTTGCGCATAATTTGAAATTTTTCATAAGGCACATGTTTGTCACTAAATGGTTCACATTTACGTTCACAGCATATTTGCCGCAACATGTACATGTCTAATATCCCGACTGAGAAAATCCTTTTTCGGTCAGATACTTCTAACTGTGAAAACGCTTTATGCGCATTTCTGCTCTAAGTAATACACAATTTTTTCGCTAGGGAGTGCAAATTGGCAATCTATTTTTCTCGATATCTGTGCTCCTAAAAGTCCGATTGAAAAAATTCTTTTAACACCAGTTATAATTAATTTTGCGAAACATTCTGTATGCGCATGTGGATTTTTTGTATCAAGGTTCTGGTTCTAGGTGGTGTTCGTGGGTATTTCTGTTTGCAAGTGTATCTCTGCTTCCAAACAGCCTATTGAGACAAAAAAACTGGTGTATCGGTTAGCATACTCCAACGAAAATCAGGAGATGCGGGTTCGATTACCGGTCCAGAGCGATCTAATGTTCAAGTTTTCTGACGTGATTAATGTTACGTGAGGACAGTAAAATACACGCAATTCAGAGATGTCTGATTGCTGCGTTAATGATCATCTCGTATTGTGTATTTTAAATAATGCGCAGTTTTTTCCTAGGTAGTGTAAGATTCTAAAAATATGTTTTGAAACATTTTGTTGTGTCGGAAAGGATACAAAAGACGTGCTCATTACAACTAATAACCCTCCCCCCCCCTCCCGGTGGTGCAGTGGTCTAATCACTGACTTCTGACCATTCGTCCGAGATGGGTGCGGGTTTGAGTCCCAGTGAGGCATGGATGTTGTGTTTGCCTTACGGCCCTGGCTCTCTCTACTCCCAGGAACCAGTGACCCTAAATTAGGGACGGGCTTATAGACCAACGAGTTGCTCACGGTGGTCGTTAAGGTGGACGTCTAGTGATTTTGCTTCCTATACTTCCAATGGGCAAACTGCCGCCCCAGTGGCGCAGTAGTCTAAGCGATGGCCTCTGATCATTCGTCCGAACGGGGTCCGGGTTCGAATCCCGTGAGGCATGGATGTTGTGTTTGTCTTACGGCACTGGCTCTCTCCCTTCCCTGGAACCAGTGACCCTAAATTAGGGACGGGCGACTGCTTATAGCCCACTGAGTTGCTCACAGTGGTCGTTAAACCTCCAATCAAAAAAAAAAAAAAAATGGGCAAACTTCTGTACACATTTTCTTCACAATTAATGCGTTCCCAAGGATGAAAATTTGAACATCGATTAAAATAACTTCATATTATAACTTGAAATACTTCATATTTTCTAAAACATAACCATGATTAAGCAATCCAACATTTGTTTGTCTACTGACGTCATCAATGTACAGGTCGCGCCATCTTTTTTCTGGTCTCAACACCACCAAAGCAAAAGTTATTGATTTTTAATATAATTATGGTTATGTTTTAGAAAACATTAAGTATTCCAAGTTATGATACGAAGTTAGTTTAATCGATGTTCAAATTTCCATCCTTGGGAATGCATTAATCGTGAAGAAAATGTGTACAGAAGTTTGTCCATTGGAAGAATAGGAAGCAAAATCACTAGACGTCCACCTTAAACCCCCAATGAAGCACACACACACACACACGGCGAAAATAATTCGGTGTCATCTTCTTTTTATTTATGTCATTGCACAAAAAAGAGCATTTTGTACAAATACGCAAAGAGCATTTTGAACAGAGAATTAACAACACGCAAAGAGCATTTTGGTCAAAGAGTTAACAACACGCAAAGAGCATTTAAAAAAAAAAGAGTTAACAACACACAAATAGTATTCCGAAAAAGAGTTAACAACATGCAAAGAGCATTTAAAAAAAAGAGTTAGCAACACACGAAGAGCATTTTGAACAAAGAGTTCACAACACAAAAAAAGCATTTCGAAAAAGAGTTAACACGCAAAGAGCATTTTGAAAAAAGAGTTAGCAACACACGAAGAGCATTTTGAACAAAGAGTTCACAACACAAAAAGCATTATGAACAAAGAGTTAACAACATGCATAGAGCATTTTGGACAGAGTTAAAAACACACAAAGAGCATTTTAAATAAAGAGTTAACAACACACAAAGAGCATTTTGAACAAAGAGTACACAACACAAAAAAAGCATTTCGAAAAAGAGTTAACAACACGCAAAGAGCATTTTGAAAAAAGGGTTAGCAACACACGAAGAGCAGTTTGAACAAAGAGTTTACAACACAAAAAAAGCATTTCGAAAAACAGTTAACAACACGCAAAGAGCATTTTGAACAAAGAGTTAACAACACGCAAAGAGCATTTTGAACAAAGAGTTAACAACACACAAAGAGCATTTTGAACAAAGAGTTCACAACACACAAAAAGCATTATGAACATAGAGTTAACAACATGCGTAGAGCATTTTGGACAGAGTTAAAAACACACAAAGAGCATTTTAAATAAGGAGTTAACAAAACACAAAGAGCATTTTGGACAAAGAGTTAACATGTATAGAGCATTTTGGACAAAGAGTTAACAACATACAAAGAGCATTTTGAACAAAGAGTTAACAACACGCAAAGAGCATTTTGAACAAAGAGTTAACAACACACAAAGAGCATTTTGAACAAAGAGTTCACAACACACAAAAAGCATTATGAACATAGAGTTAACAACATGCGTAGAGCATTTTGGACAGAGTTAAAAACACACAAAGAGCATTTTAAATAAGGAGTTAACAAAACACAAAGAGCATTTTGGACAAAGAGTTAACATGTATAGAGCATTTTGGACAAAGAGTTAACAACATACAAAGAGCATTTTGAACAAAGAGTTAACAACACACAAAGAGCATTTTGAACAAAGAGTTAATAACATGCATAGAGCATTTTGGACAAAGAGTTAACACGCCAAGTGCATTTTGAATAAATAGTTAAAAAAAACTGAGTGTCTTAAATCATATTTGGTTTGCACAGCAACACAATGCACTTTTACACAACAAAAATCTACAGTGCCGCGGGTTAACTTATTCATTATTCGGTAGATTTGGGGTTTAAAGAAAATTATCAATCTTTAAAAAACAAATAAAAACTCCATGAATATGAGATAGAAAGGTCTTAATAGTTTTGAGATGCGCAAATTCCAACGTTATTATATCCAAACAACAACGCACTTCGTTTCGTAACTTCTCTTCTCAAAAGGTGTAACGAAAATGTCCCTGAGTATCTGCTGCGAAGTGATATCTTCTTATGGGACACAAACTGACAAATTGATGAGGCAATTAGGTGTCCCACACGAACTAGTAGTTCCCTTCACTCACTTTGATATAATCCAGAAACAGCAGTGCCACGGATCTTTGATCGATTTTGTTATGGACGTCGTTCTTCATTAGAGTTTCCTGAGTTCGTGTCACTTGCTGAAGTTTCCATACAGCTCCTCGTAATCTCTACGAAATGGGTTCAATTTAGGTTGCATCCGCTGATCCTTTCGTGAAGTTGCTTGCTGCAAAATAAATATTAAATGACAAGCCTGCGTTTCTCTCCCAAGAGGGGACGTTACTTGCTTAAACAAGAGGGTTTCTAAGCACGTTTATACGATAAAAATTCATCAGAGATTTCCTACTACATAACTTCTCTTCTGCCTCAATCACTTTTCATAAAATGAAAAAAAAATTCGTTGTTTGTTCATCTGTGTTCAGATAGAATGTGAAGTCCAAGAACATCTTATGCACCTAAAAATTCATTCGTTTCCGCTGATTGGATGATAGCCATTTATTGGTTTTGGTCCTCCCAAACAAATAAAAGTGGCAAATGGGATTATGTTTGCTTCTGTATACATACTGAAACTCCTCGTATTGTCGCCGCAGATATTTTGTTTTATTTTTTCACAAAAAACAATGTATTCTTAAATGAAGATGAAATTAAATGGTGCGATAAAGCAAATGAATTTCTTAAAAAACAAGTATTACTACTTTTATTACTCATGATAATTAACACATCAATCAGACATCACTGAATTGACTGTAATTATTGTTTCACACGTGAATTCAACCACATCAGAAAACTTGAAAATTTCATTGACGTGGTGCGGGAATCGAAACCGCATCTCTCGATTACCGTTCGAGCATGCTATCCGTTGCACCACCCACGATGGCGAATTCGCAAGTATTTCGTGCACTTTATTCAATATCTGATTCAACATATAAATAAGCTTGTACACCGATGGGTCATTACATAATGACCACCTACCTAATAAGCTGTAAGACTCCCTTTAGCCAGCAAAACAGCGGCAACTCGGAGAGGCATCGACTCGATGAGATGGCGATAGATATCCTATGGTCCCTGGTATCATAATATCAACAGCAGGTCCTCTAGTTCCCGTATATTTCAGGGGGGGTGAGTTAGCACGAACCTGCTTTTCCAAGTCGAACCACAAATGTTCGAATGGGTTCATGTAAGGTGAATTTGGAGGCCAGGGCATTAACAGAAAGTCTCCAGCATGTTAGTCGAACCACTCCTTGCTTATTCTGGCGGTACGGCACGGCGCATTATCCTGCTGCTAATGGCCATCACCAGCAGGGAACATTTGCCATGAATGGGTGAACATGATCCGCAACGATGTTCAGATACCTGACAGCTCTCAGGGATTGTGCTATTGCGATAATGGGACCTAAAGTGTCTTAAGAAAACATCGCTCACAGCATAGCACAAGCGCCGGTGGCCTGTTTCCGAAGGCCAAAAGTGCATCTAGGTACCATAGCATCCGTTGGTAATACGCGTATCCGCACTCGACCGTCTACGTGATGCACCAGGAATCTTGATTTGTCAGATTAGGCCACTTTCTTTCAATCATCCACGGCCCAATCTTGATGATCTTGGGCTCACTTCATGCGTTGCTGGCGATGACGTGCAGTGAGCATGGGGATCCGGCTGGGTCTTCGGCTACGCAGGCCCATGCGCAGAAGGCTGCGATGAACTGTGTGCTGTGACACATTGCCCTGATCACTACTGTTGTAGCTGCGGGTGATTTGTCGCACTGTGGCCCTGCGGTCGCTATGAAAAATGCGCGACAAACTCTTCTCCCTTCTGGCATCAATGAGCTGCGGACGACCCACGGCTGGACGACGGTTTGTCGTTTGGCCATCTGTGCACCACTTTTGATACGTACTCACTACAGCGGCACGGGAACACCCCCAAACCACGCCGTTTCCGCGATCGAAGTTCCGAGGCGACATGCCATCACAACTTGTCCTTTATCAAACTCCGATAAATGGGCAGTTTTTCCTATTCTGACTCCGAACACTCTGCTAACCGAAAGCCGGTCCTCGGGTTGTATATATACTGCTCTGTAAACTTCACCTGTGCCACCATTCGGTCTCGAGGCGTGCTCATTTCTCTAGGATGGAGGTGGTCATAATGTAATGGCACATCGGTGTATAATAACAATCGAAAAAGATATTGACATTTAAAACTTGGCTGGAGGGCATTTAAGAGAAACGGTATAATTTTCATGAGCAATTTACCATAATAATTTTAATAAAAAGTGTTTAATCAGTTCATCCTTTCAACTCATATTTATGGATTAAAGACATGGACCTTAACTAAAAAAGACATACAGAGACTACACGGAACTCAAAGAGGCATGGAAAGATGCATGCCTGGTATGACCAGGAAAGATAGGAAAATAACTCATGAATCAGGTGACGGACAGGAGTTGATGATATCATGATCAGAGTTAAATCCTAAAGAGAAAATGAGCTGGACATATTGCTAGAAGAACTCACCACCATTGGACAACTGAAATACCAGATTGAATAAAGGAATAAAAAGTGACCCAGAAGAAGACTACGTGGGTCAAGAGTTAATGAAATTCGAAGGCGTGCTCGATAAAGAGAGACAGAGAGATGTATATTGGTTTCAAATTAGGAATGGGTAAGTTCTTATACCCATAGTTGTCTGCGGGGTTAATAAAAACGAAAAAAAAAAAAAAAAGAAAGAAAAGAAAAGAAAAAAAGAGAGATGTTGGTTCGAAATTAGGAACTTTTTACATCATAAGTTCTTTATAGGGTTATTAAAATCTAAAAAAAGATGAGGGAGAGAGAAGCAGATATAGGTTCGAAATTAGGAATGAGTAACTTCTTATACAATTGTTGCTGGTGGGGTTGGATATTAAACTCCGAAGAAAGAAAAAACTGAAGGAAACAGAGAAAGGGAGGGAGAGAGAAAGAGAGAGAGAGAGATGTTAGTATGATATTAGGGACGGGGAACTTTTCGTAACCTCAGTTCTTAACTAGGTTATTAAGCTCTAAAAAAAGAGAGAGAGAGAGAGATATGTAGGTTCAAAATTGGGGGATGGGTAACTTCTTATATCCTTAGTTTTTTATTTAATTCTTTATAATTACGTTAAAAAAAAGAATTAAATAAAGAACATCAGTGATGAATGTTCTTTATTAAATTATTTTTTTTATATGAATGGGACATGCTATTATGTCTGTAGTTATACTTCTTAACAAACGCCGACTCTGCACGATCGTAAAAAGATAGGAGTTAAAACTATGATGTTTAAAATACCTGTACTTCTATATACTATGATATTTAAATGTCTATAGTTCTTGAAAAAATAAATGTCAGGCAACAGTGAATGATGTGTTTTCTCACACCATCCATGCCTCACCAGAATCCAAGCCTGGAAAGAATTATTGGAAGCCAAACTTCCTACCACTCGACGATTGGAGCGGCTTTGTTCCGTGTCCACTAGAAGTTGCTTCACTTCGTTGACGATGTGATCCTGAAAATTATCCAGAGAGAGAAGAGTTTGCTGTTTCACTGGTGCATCTATGTGATCTTCTGTTTCACAGTTTTTACCCAGTCCATCATGTGCTTCAAATTCATCCAACCCCTTTGTTGCACTTCCGTATACATTCTGCAAGAAAAATTCACAGTTGTTTTCAGAGAAACATTAGTTGTTCATATTTTTTATTTTTTAACAATAATACATTAGTTTTTTTGCTTAATTTTTTTCATATAAACACCCAGTAATCATTTTTTCTCACAACAGTGCTGTTTTAAGGAATATAGAAGAATACTGGAGTCTGATAAGCGCTGATGATTTAACCATTTAACCGTTTGGAACTCGGAGTTAGCAACATGGGATGAAATAAGCTCGGAAGGATATATTTGCTGTCTAAGAGATGGGCCGAACGCGCGTGGAACGAGTGAACCTTCTCTTCAGAAAGCGTTGTCTCCCCCTTAAGCTTTGTTATTCATTCAAAGTGGTAATTTTGGTATATCATTTACACTAATCTTTTCTGACTGATTATCTGCTAAAAGGGCTACAACAGAGGCGACCAACCTAAGAAAAGAGTGAGAAGACGTTTAAGTCCTTTTTTCCTAACTTTTTTTATTTCTGAGGCTAGTCCCTTCGCATGCCGTCCATATCAGAGAGACTAATCTTCCCCGTCACGTCTTGGGTCATGAAGCAGGGAATAAAGGGAGCGCTTACCAGCAGTGACGGGTTTATGGCTGGTACTGCTGAGATGAGAGAGAAAGGAATTGTTTTGTCGTAGCTTTCATAAAACCCGGTCGATATGTGTGCATTTCTGTTTGGAAAGTGTAGAAAATTTCAGACGTCATTTGGTTCAGGTAAATCGGCACCTTAAAACTTTAAAAAGAGTTAAAACGAAATTAAAGGTTTAAAGAAATAATTTTTGGGTGCCATTTGGTTCAGGTAAATTGACACTTTAAAAGGTTAAAAGAGTTAAAATAAAATTTCCTGGAGCAAACGCGACACAAAGCAATGAAAATTTACAACATTTTATAAGCTTTCGTCATGTTGTAATCTGCTGGCAATTTTTGGTAAATTGTAATCCTCCTCCGCCAGAACAATTTATGTCGTCTCATGAACCTCATGACCTTGTCACGAGTAAAACTGAATTTTGAAAATGTCTTTGTGCGCTATCTCACATGCCTTTATTTTTTACACTTCATACGAAACACTGCAGTCATATTACGTAATTCTTTGACATTCCCAAATATTTCTTCTTTGATTTGTGGAAACTTACCCTTTGTAGAATCTCAAAACGCCCAATTTGACTGATTCGTAATTACAAACTTGTCTTGCAGTTTCCGATAGTCTCGCACCAACGTTTCATTCACTGAAAGCTCCATTTCCGTATCTCTCTTCCCACTCTATTTAGGCGAGATCATTTTCAGATGCTTCCAAACCGCAGAATATAGAAGGTCATTCAGGATCCATTGTAATGATTTGCATAAACGAGTGTGTCGCGATCAGTGTGCAAATCAAACTGTAGGCCCGCACTCCGTCTAGTCCCTCCTAAGCACGGAATGCCATTATAGTCCGACACATACGATGCCTCTCACAAATACCCAACTCCCAGGAGGGATGCGTCACAGCCTTGTATTTTGCAAAATATAGTTAGTTATTCATAAACAATAAACTGAGAGAAATAATTGAAGGAACGAATGAATATGAACTTTTTTCTATGAAAAGACTTTTGATCCCGCAAAACCACCAGTAGGTATAATGTCTGTGAAATACTGCGGCATATACTTCAACAGTATTAATAACATTCATGAAAATGGAAGAGCAAAAATTCGACTGTTCGAGGTCAAGGCACATATAAAAATTTAAAAGGAAATGAGACGAGGTGACAACATGGCTCCCAAACTCTTCAGTGCCACACTGCAGAATGTCTCTTAAATCATTGAACACGGAAGATAAAGGGACAAATATTAATAGATATCATTTAACCAACTTTCGTTTTGGTGACGATATAGCCATTTTTGCAAATAACCCCTCAGAGCTGCAAAGTAGGATCTAGGACATCGATGATAAGAGTAAAGAAGTGGGTTTAAAAATGAACTTTCAAAAAAACAGAATTTCAGTACAATGCTTTGATGATTTGGAAGTTGATGAAGAAACTGTAGTAGTAACCGATTCATACATTTAATTTGGACAACCGATATCAAACGAGGACCACATCGGAGAAGAAATGCGTAGGAGTACAGAACATGGCGGAAAGCATTTGGAAGAAACGATACAATTTTCAAGAGCAGTTTACCATTATGTCTTAAAAGAAAAGTGTTGAATCCGTGCATCCTTCCAGTTCTTACTTATAGATCAGAGACGTGAATCTTAACTAAAAATAGTATGCAGAGGCTGCAAACAACTGAAAGAAGGATGTAGAGGTACATGTTTGATACGCCCAGGAAAGATAAGAAGAGAAACACATGGATCAGGGAAATGACAAGAGCTGATGGTATAATCATTAAGGTAAAAACCCTGAAATTGCAATTGGCTGGACATTTTACTAGAAGAACTGACCGCCGTTGGACAATTGAAATACTAGACTCAATACCGAGGAACAGGAAAAGGTTGGTTGAAATTTGAAAGCATACCGGAGTGACGTGGAAGACATTGGCTCAAAACAGAAAGTGGTGGAGGAGAATTGGCTCAAAACAGAAAGGGGTGGAGGAGAATTGGCTCAAAACAGAAAGGGGTGGAGGAGAATTGGCTCAAAACAGATAGTGATGTTGTTGATAGTGATGACGATTTGCAAATAATAAAAGCTTGAAAAGATCGTGGATTCAGTATTTCGAAGAAAGTCATCCATGTTGTATTACATAGCAAAGAAGTTTCACTCAGTGAAAACCTCCACGATTGGTACAAAACAGCTAAATTGAAGGCCTAACACAAATCATTCTGTAGATGTCGCCCAAAAGTGGAGACTTTGGTGCAAGAACCAAACTAAATGACACAATGCCTCATTGCAGCGAAGACGGGAAGACCCGCACGAACCATAACACAGTAATCCACTGAGATTTAAACCTACGGGAGCGTCAGAAGATCGGATTTCACAATCTTTTCTCATCAGTGCGTTTTTCGGAGAGAAGCACAGCCTGCACAAAGCTTTATGAAAAACACCTAGCTGGAGAAATGTGGAAATATTTGGTGACCTTGGATGAAGCCTGCGTTTACCTTTCATTCTCCAACAAATACCGTGCAGTTTGTTTTCAGCAGGACGGCTCCAAGGAATTTTCAAAATGTTACCGAGAATACAATGAAACTTTCCCGCGAGGCTTTGTCGCAGGATTCTCGTATCGGTGCAAGCTGTAGATTCCTTGGGTGGCTAAAACTGCCAAACTTAACTGAGCATATTATCAAACAGAGATTCTGACACCAGTTAACGAGAAGGAAGTGCCGGCAATTCATGGTTGTTACAAAACTCTAGTACACACCCACCAAGATAAAGCGTCAAGAAAAACATCGAAATTGATCTAAAATTTCTTGCTCCGCAAATGGAGAAGACAGGGATAAAGGCGATACTATACAGTATATTATCTCTGTCAAATCTCTTGGCAGTCCAGCTAGCGCAGTGGTTTAAGCGCACGTTTGTCCGAGATAGGTCCGAGTTCGAATCCCGCTGAAGCATGGACGTTGTGTTTGTTTACGGCACTGGCTCTCTTCTTTCGCTAGAACCAGTGCCGACTGCTTATAGCCCATCTAGTTGCTCACGAAGGCCATTAACACCCGTACCATGATAATAATACGGTATTTTGGGTGAGAAGTGTTCGCACTGGCTTTCGCTGCTGAAATTTCTGAAAACATTATCCTCATTAATCCAATTGTGCTTTCGTGGAAGACAACTTATTCACGCTAGCTTGCATAAAACTTTTAAAAAATCGCGGATGGTGTTGTTATCATCATTATCTAAAACCAACTATCTTCTAAAGTGGAACATTTCCGCTTTGAAAACGAAATGTTTCGTCTCTACATTTGTGCACACGGGAATTCCTTGATAAAAAACATGGATGTTATATTTATGCTCCAGAAAAAAGCAATACCGCCCCGGTGTGTCTGTGGTCTAAGCGCTGGCTTCTGACCATTCCCCCGAAATAGGTCCGGGTTCGAATCCCAGTGAGGCATATGTGTTGTGTTTGTCTTACAACACTGGGCTGTGTCCTTTCCCTGGAGCCAGTGACCCTAAATTACGGACGGGCGACTGCTTACAGCCCATTGAATTGCTCACAGTGCCCGCCAAACACGCACGCTGTCCTGAAACGAGATATCCCCTGTGTAATAACAGGGAGCTATAGAGTAGTAGTTGAAGTAAATCTTCGATATACCCTGTTAAAGATTTTCTTTCAGTTTAGTTGGGTTTTGCAACTCAGAAGTACCATGATAATGATAGCCTGATGGGTTCACATCAGAACTAAGATAATTATTTGCTCTACATAACCGTGACTATATACCACCCGCAACTTCACATGAATTTCCATGCACTAAGAAAAACCTTTTGTTAATTCAACAAAAAATTGTGTCGATATACAGTCAACAAAAAAATTTGCTGAATTTGCAAAATTATTTTGTTGAAAATTATTGTTGATTTAACAAAATTTATTATTATCACGACAAAACATTTTGTTCATTTAACAAAATGATTAGGTCTATTTTGGGGAATTTGTTTGATCCAATAAAACATTGTTATCTTGTTGACAAAATGTTTTGTTGCAGCAACAAAACATTTTGTCATGATAACAATGTGTTTTGTTGGATCAAACAAATTTCCAAAAATCGACCTAATCATTTTGTTAAATGAACAAAACGTTTTGTCGTGATAACAATAAATTTTGTTAAATCAACAATACTTTTCAACAAAATAATTTTACAAATTCAACAAAATATTTCTGAAAATTCAACAAAATAATTTTGCAAATTCAGCAAAAAATTTTGTTGACTGTATATCGACAAAAAATTTTGTTGAATTAACAAAACGTTTTTCTCACCGTAGGTTGCGTCCTTTGGCATAAAGCGAACGATCCGTTATCATGTGTGACCGGTCTTTCATAATGCTCGCCATGTTTGAGTGTTCCTTTAAAACACATTCAAAAACCTTTTCATCAATAATAGAGCCCTTTTGTTTCTCTTACTACATTTCCTGGCCCATAGAGAGACTTTCCCATCACTGAGCTTGTATATCCAATATTCCTGTGAATTAGCTTTCAAGATTAAGATCTGTCTTCAGGGAGAAGTTTTTTGTTGCCGGATATTGATTTTAAGAATTTAAAGGACACAGCGCATTGTAGTCTTTTCAGTTTGCTCCCTTCAGTTTGCCGGATCACAAGATAGATAGAAATATTTTTGGGGCTAGAAATTCAATATTCAGATGGTGGAAGACATGAGAATCTTATGGTCCCAGGTTGGAACTATAAAGTTTTCGGAGACTACGATAACTTTTGGATTGTATATCACTTCATCTGTGGACGAATTTCAACAGAGCCGCCTCGGTGGCGCAGTGGTCTAAGCTATTACTTCTGATCATTCGTCCAAGATGGGTCCGGATTCGCATCCCGGTGAGGCATGGGTGTTGTGTTTGTCTTATGACGCTACGCTGACTCTCTCCCTTCCCTGGAACCAGTGGCCCTAAATTAGGGACGGGTGACTGCTTATTGCCCACTGAGATACTCACGGCGGTCGTTAAACCTCCAATAAAAAAAAAAAGAAAAAAGGATTTCAACAGAAAAATCTTCTAGTACTTAAAAAACGGACCAATTGCCTTTAGCAGTGAGCAAACGAGTTGGTCACACCTTGCTTTAATACATAGCAATGAAGAAAGGCGTTAGTCAAAACTGATTAACTTTTTAACACTGAAGAAATGAGTTAATCGAATTTCATCATTTTTTGTTGCTTAGGCGTTTAACGACCACCGTGAGCAACTCAGAAGCAGTCGTCCATCCATAATTTAAGGCCAGTGATTTCAGAGAAGGAAGAGAGCCTGGGCCTTAAGACAAACACAACATCCATGCATCACAGGAATTCGAACCAGGACCCATCTCGGACAAATGATCACATGCCAGCGCTTAGACCACTGCGCTACATGGCTACATCATTTCTTTAGCTCGTTAAGAAAACAGCTTGATCAATTTTTTTAAGATTTATAATTAAAGAAAGAAGCTAATAGGATCATATTTAACATGTTTGCAAAGGGGATAAATCAAATTTATTTTAATGTTGAGTGTCGATGAAAGGGTTAACCGAAATTTATCTTATCTTCAGCAGTGAAGAAACAGGTAATCAATTTTGTTTGGTCGTTAGCACTGAAGAAATAGATTCATTACGTTTGTTAAACGTTTATTACTAAAAACATTTAATTAATGGAATTATGCCTTATTTTTTTGCGCTGAACGAAAAGGCTTTAGGACTAGAGAAATGAGTTAACCAAGTGTTGTTTGACCTTAATCACTGAAGAAAGAAGTTAATTGAATTATAGTTCATCGTCAGCACTGAAAAAAAAACACAGGTTAATCCGATTTTCTGCAGTCTTTAGAAACTGAACAAACAGAACGAAGTTAATGTATTCTTTAACACTAAATAACGCCACCCCGGTGGCGCAGTGGTCTAAGCGATGGCCTCTGATCATTCGTCCGAACGGTTTACGGGTTCGAATCCCGATGAGGCATGGTTGTTGTGTTTGTCTTCCTTCCCTGGAACCAGTGACCCTAAATTAGGGACGGGCGACTGCTTATAGCCCATTGAGTTGCTCACGGTGGTCGTTAAACCTCCAACCAAAAAAGAAAACACTAAATAACAAAGTTAATCGAAATGTATTTAATTTGTAGCGTTGAGGAAATAGTTAATCAAATGCTTAGAGTTTATCATTGACGAAAGTGGTCACCCGTGTTTTATTTAATCGTCGGCACTGAACTATGGGTTAACAGAAATGTATTTAGATTTCAGCATTGAAGAAATACACCGATGATCCATTACATTATGAACAACCCCCAGACTAGAGGAATGAGCGCGTATGGAGAACGAACGGTGACACAGGTGAAGTTCAGAGGGCAGTATATATACAACCTGAAGACCGGCTTTCGGTTAGTAGAGTGTTCGGAGTCAGAATGCGAAAAGCTGTCGATTTATGGGTGTTTGATAAAGGACAAATTGTGATGGCACGGCGCCTCGGGACTCCGATCTCGGAAACAGGGTGGCTTGTGGTTTATTCAGTTGTCGCCGTATTGAGTACGTATCAAAAGTGGTGCACAGATGTCCAACCGACTAATTCTATCGTCCAGCAGTGTGTTGTCCGCAGCTCATTGATGCCGGAGGGGAGCAGAGACTATCGCGCACTGTTCGCAGCGACCGCAAGGCCACAGTGCAACAAATCCCCCGCAGCTACAACAGTGGTGGTCAGGGCAATGTGTCACAGCACACAGTTCATCGCAGCCTTCTGCGCATGGGCCTGCATTACCGAAGACCCAGCCGGGTCCCCATGCACGTCATCGCCAACAACGCATGAAATGGGCCCAAGATCATCGAGATTGGACCGTGGATGATTGGAAGAAAGTGGCCTGGTCTGACGAATCAAGATTCCTGGGGCATCACGTAGACGGCCGAGTGCGGAAACGCTGATCACCAACGGAGGCTATGGCACCTGGATGCACTTTTGAGAGCAAACAGGCTGGCGGAGTCGGAGGTGTTATGCTGTGGGCGATGCTTTCTTGGGATACTTTAAACCAGTGGTCAAAGTGGCACAGAGCTACTGCCGGTATGGTGTCGACCATAGATCCACATAGTATAAATAGGAGGCCGCGAAAGAAATGCATACCATTCCACATAAATGTTTTTTTGTCTATGTATTAAAAAATTAATGTATATAATATAAAGAAAATGTAATAATTAATAAAACTGTCATTAAAGGGTTTGCGGTGTCTTTCAGTCCCATCTGCTAATCATTCATCAATTTTATCCGTTAAAAATGTCATTTGCCGAGTTTTGCGTTAACATTTGTGCTTTCATCCTAATTTCTTTGCGTAGTTTGTGACGGGTTTATAATATATTACATACCGGGATGGTAAATAATGTTTTTTCAACTGCCGGTATGCTCACTTCCATTTTTGTTAACTAACGGTATGCCATACCGGCCCATTTCGAACACTGCTTTAAACCCCATTATCCCAATATAGCATAATCCCTCAGAGCTGTCAGGTATCTGAACATCGTTGCGGACCAAATTTACCCATTCATGGCAACTGTGTTCCCTGCTGGTGATGGCCATTACCAACAGGATAATGCGCCATGCCACACTGCCAGAATTCGTCAAGAAGTGGTTCGAGGAACATGCTGGTGACTTTATGTTAATAATCTGGCCTCCAAATTCACCTGACATGAACCCAATCGAACATTTGTAATTCGACTTTGAAAAGTGGGTTCGCACTAAATCACCACCACCCCGAAATGTACGGGACCTGGAAGACCTGCTGTCGACATTATGGTACCAGATACCCCAGGATACCTATCGCCACCTCATCGAATCGATGCCTCGCCGAGTTGTTGCTGTTTTGCGGGCTACAGGGGGTCCTACAGCTTATTAGGTATAGGTGGTCATAATGTAAACGGCTCATCAGTGTACATTAACAGAATTGTTTTTAATGTACGGAAGGAAAATATGATGTGCATTGCTACGCAGCCTAAGAGCAGCAAATCGTATTCTCTTTAGATCCGGCAGAAAGATTTGTGCAATTAATTCTTCATTTAAGGTGTCAGAAAAAAAAAGTTTAAGCTTTTGGAGCCTTGCCATGTTGTTGTGACGTCATAACACACCGAAAGTGGCCTTGTCAATTTTGCCGATACTAAATTCGCACATACAGTGGCGCCCTCACTAAGGTCACCGCTGAATTAAACTGTGGCCCATTTTGGTTGACTAGCAACAAGCAGGAAGAGGTGGTTTTTCTTTCTTCTGTTGTTGTTCCACATATAGTGATTGCATAACGACTGAAATACGGTGGGATAGAACTGGAAAGAAGAATATGTGGATCTAATTACTGCAATATGGAGGAGGGAAACTATGCGTAATGACTGAAAACTTTGTTCCTTCTTTAAAAGGGGGGACCTGACAAGTGTTTTTTTTTTTTTGATTGGAGTTTTAACGACCACCGTGAGCAACTCAATGGACATAAGCAGTCGCCCATCCCTAATTTAGGGTCACTGGGTCCAGGGAAGGGAGAGAACCAGTGCCGTAAGACAAACACAACATCCATGCCTCACCGAGATTCGAACCCGGACCCCTTACGGACGAATGATCAGAGGATAGCGCCTTAGACCACTGCGCCACCGGGCGGCCCTGACAAGTGTATGCATTTATGCTACTGAAAATATTAGGTATTGAAGCATCCGTAAAGGAAAATCTATCATTAACTACGTATTTACCTTAAAGCAAATATTAGAAAAACACCATGAATATAATAAAGACCTCTATGTGGTCTTGCGGTTTTCAGACGGAAATAAAATAGCATATGTAAATACAGAATTAGTATGGAAAGCATTGATACCAGGGACGTAGCCACAAGAGAGGGAGGGGGCGGAGGGGCTGCCCACCCAGCCCAGAATGGTCGTTCCAGTGGGTGTAAATTCATGATCTGTAAAAAATAGAAGTTGTAACTAAAAAAAAAAAAAAAATTCCGGCCCCTTCAGCATTTTATTTTTAAAGACTTTGGTTAGTCTCATACTGTATTTCATGCAGTTATCCAGGGTACAGAGCAGGCCTGGATTTCGCTTTTTTTTTTTTTTTTTTAAGGCGGTAGCAACACTTGTTAGTGGACTTATTTTTTACTAGAAAATTTCATTATCCACTAGCGAAAGTTTATTAATATTATACAAAAGAAACCTTAACATGTCCCCCTCCAATAATCAATCATGACAAATTTTGATTTCACTCCTGTAACTCTCACATTTCAATGCTGAACAGATTGCAGATATTTAGATATAACTCACCTTTTCATCACCTGACAGATTACTTTTAACAATTTAATTCAAATGCAAAAATTTTAAAAACATTTTTTTTATTTAACTTTATTCACAAATTCAAGAATACTATTCAAAATCAAGTTATTTTCCGTATGGTTTACGATTTGAGTTTCGGGTCTTTTCATCATACCACTTTAAAACAGCAGGCCTGGGGTCAAACTCGTCCTCGGACGGGATTTCAACATCAATACTCATGAGAGCATTCAATGTTTTAGTTTAAACTGCCCCTTCAATCACCCTGTATTCTCTTCACGAAACTGAACTCGACCACACATGCAGAAGTAGATAACGGAAATGTGCTGGATAATTCTTCTACTATAGTGCCCAAATGTTTTTATACTTTACAAGAAACATTCGTATCCAGAAAACAGTTGTTCCTTTTTGTATGTGTCTAAAATATTCCACACGCGCTATGCAGTGGCGCTTTACATTGTGTGAGGAATGAAGTTGTGTTGCAGTAGTGTAATGTGAATAAAGATGTTATTAGCAAGGTGGAGACTAATTTGCTTCGGTGGTTTGGCCATGTTGAAAGAATGAGTGATGAGATGCTTACTAAAAAAATCTTTTTAGCCCAAGTGGCAGGAAGGAAAGGCAGAGGAAGGCCAAATCAGATTCAGGAATGTCTGCATGAGAAAAAGATTATGAGTATGATGTATAGAAGATCTTGTGTACGGCGTGTGATGGATGTCAGTGAAGCCCGAGTTGTATGTCAAGTTCGCTGTAAATGGACAAATTTGATACGCCAACGGTAAGTAAAAGTTATCTGGTAGTTCTTATTTTTTTGTGGAGCTAACCTCTGAATCTCAGAGAACAGCTTAGTGGTATGTATGTATGTATGTATGTATGTATGTATGTATGTATGTATGTACTAAATCATTAAAAATTTTTCCACTAGCAACGTTTGTTAGAACCACTTTTTATCACTAGCAAAAATACATTTGCTTGCTAGAAATTTGCTACTAACTACCAGTCGAAATCGAGCCTGGTGCAGAGTAACATACACTATGAGGTGTGGACATCTTGTATCCACGAAGGGAATTTTCCAAAACAGTGAATGGAGGTATAGAAACAATATGCTGGAATGAAGAGGTAACTAATTATCTATGCTCTGTCACAGAAAGTTATCTGTGCGTTTAACCTTGAAGGGAATTTTTCCAAGCCTTACCCCTAAACCTAAAGCTTTTTCCTATCGTTACGTTCACTATCCGATACGCATTCGTTTTGCGCTGGTTTGTTTTTCGTTCTGCATTTCTGTGAAATGCTGTGTTGTCGGAGTTCACATAACTTTTACGCTTTACTTGGTATTCTCAATCTGTGGTTCTTGGATATTAACCTAGTTTTCACGTTTTCAAAAAAAATTATGTCCAAATTCCAAAATGCGATTTTTCAACGATTGTAATACACTCCTATAACGGGCGGTGTATGAAAAAGTAAAAACCACGTATTATATGAGTGCAATTTGAAGGGGGCGTAACTTTGAACTTGAAGGGGCGTAATTTCAAGTCTCGCAATCCCAGATAACAAAAACTTTCTACGGTCCTGATTGATACTAGGACATTCTAAAAAAATACAAGAAATGAGACAATGATTTACCACACATGTAGATAGGTACGTGGGAAAGAAGTGATTTAATTTCTGAGGGATGACATGAATGAGATGGGCAAGAAAACAGGATAATATGACCTGAATCAGTAGGTCAGGTCATATTACAATGTATCTCGTGCTGTCGTTGTACCACAATACGTGCGATTGGTGAACGAATGGTGAAACTGATAGCGCCCCATAAAGTACGTCCTAGCAAACTTTACATTTCAATATCCTGCGCTATTATTTATTTCATGAAATAACTAATTTTAAAATTGCGCCTTTATAAATAATTCCGAGAAATTGAATACTGAGAGAAAAGTACTCTATTTTACCTTAACCAGACATTTAACAAATATATTGCCTCCAGATTACACAAGGCTTTTTATCAAAATTTTGTAAATCAGTGTTATCAATAAAATTGTTAATTTATTAATGAATTTATATAATGAATTATTGATAATTAACGTTTAATTCTTAATTGATTATCCTAGATTAGCAAGTACTTTTTGTTTGGATATGAAGCAACTCTCTGATTTTTCCTCTCTCGCGGTGTGGAAAGAACATCACACCATTGCGAGATTTTGAACAGCCGGGTCATCCGGAAAGTTCGGGCGCCATTATAACGAAGTAAATTTCTTCCTTCATTTTTATCCGCGCCGGGACTCGAACCCGGGTCCCCTCATTCCGGAATAAGTCACTCTACCAACTGAGCTACGCGGACGTTCGTTCTGACTGCTATCTGCCTTTATGTCGTGTGCGTCCTGCTGACAGGTACGTCACACCTGTATGGGGCTTATTGCAATATGCATAGGCACCGACTTGCTGGGTTCGAGACACTTTTTGAACCCCCAATGATTTTATTGTGGGTTCCTCGAACCCCTAATATTTTTGCGCGTATTTCGTGGGGAAAATACACGTACGCGTATATGCCTAAATTTTGTTTTTCGTTATCAATTCTTCAAGTGTTTTATTATTCATTCCCCGTTTACTATATATAGAAAGTGTGTATAGAAATTTACCCCTCAGACTGTTTATTGTGCCTAAAAAAAGAATTAGTGTTTGTTCGCGCTCATCAAATTTGACGCGACAGACAATACCTCAAGTACCGTTGTTTAAGAGCATTTAAAACTGCATCCTTTATGAAAGAAAATTCTTCGGTTTATCTGGGTTCCCACAAAATACAAAAGTCTAGCTTAACATTCGGAGACGAGAACGTATTCGAGGTCATCGTGATAAAGGCGGAAATATGTTGTACAGTCAGTTGACCCACCCTATTTTCGGACAGTCGGGGACCAAGGAGGTTAGAAGAGGGAGAT
Organism: Macrothele yani; assembly: GCA_039090855.1. NCBI lineage: Eukaryota > Metazoa > Arthropoda > Arachnida > Araneae > Macrothelidae > Macrothele > Macrothele yani. The sequence continues at coordinate 102,023,965 of CM077013.1, read as the reverse complement.
GGCATCAGCAGCCGCTGGTGAAGCCAAATCTGATCATCTGGTTTCTTACGCCCTCCTGGTGGAGCTGGTTCAGTGACGTGACGTCACTTCCTGAAGACCTGTGATGCAGCAGAGGTTGATAGCGGCCGTCTCTTACTCTCTTTAGCAGTCCCTGAAGGTCAACAAGCTTTAGAAAGGCCGTGATTGGCTAATGCGCAATATGCACTTCCGCTCTACGAAGCATAATTTTGTTTAATTTTTTTTTTAGAAAATACTGAACAGCATTTCTGTAATTTTTTGCAAATTTTTAGTTATGTGCATGTATATTTCAGTCTCATTTTTTCCTGACTGTACATGCTGCACAAGTGCTTCTAAAACCTCTTCAAAGTCGACGATTTCTCCGTAGAAAGTACAGAAGCTGCCCAAGTTGGACATACTGCACATTTACAGCTGATACGAAGTGGAGCCCGCGGAAAACGCAAAGCGTGCGGCTGATGCCATGTCCTCTCCGTTCTGACCTCCTATTTTAACTCAGAAATCATTTGAAAAAAAAAATTGTTGGCATTTTTAAAATTGGTAAAAAAAACCTTAAAATAAATTTTACATGTTTTTGTTACTTTTATAAAGACAATTGAGTTGGAAATTCACCGTATCTGTGTATTGTATATAATAATGTCGCGCCTACATTATTAAATTTCATTCACCAAAATAAATGAAATAAATAATTATCTAGAAAAAAATATTTTTCTGTAATTAACTATAAAATTACTTCATTTTAGCACTTCATGAGTCTGATTGTGCCAGATAGTTTGACTGAAAGAAATTTAAATTAGACTTAAATATTTTGAAAAATGCATGGGTAATTCGATTAAAAACTTCCGGAACCCCCAATAATTTTTCAAGTCGGCGCCTATGGCAATATGTAAAGAATTGCGTTAACAAGAGGAAAAAGAAGCATGTCATTCCGTTAGTTCCAATCAAAATGTTTACAAAGCAATGTAAAATATGCAAGAAGTCATTACTTTTCGTACATAAAACCCTTTAGGCCGATACCTGTTACGCGCCGCCTTTTTCAGTGGAGAACACTTTATCAACAATCTCATCACAGGTCATTTGCTATCATTAGGCTCACGAGCAATAAACGACACATAAAGCTTCCGGAGTTTCTTTTGACAACTGATGCTTCACATGAAGCAAGGCACACCATTTTTTTTTCAGACAAGGCCTCTCGTCCTGATTGTACAGCTGGTACATCGCGTGGGAAAAACAACAAAAGAATTTGTGTGCGTGTGTGTGTACGGATCAACTCGCTAGAAGTATTGAGAAAATGATCTGCTTAGGAGGTACACGCCCTAAAATAAAGAAGCTATAGTGACTTATAGTAGTATCACGTGACCTTGCTGGACTGTCTGTGGGAGTGAACACAGGTGTGGCGATTAAAATGATGTCGTACATTATTGACGACAAAGCAGCCGCATGGCATCCGTGGCCCACTTCCCGAACGTGCCAAGCAGCCGTTGCCACGCGAGAAAGTAGAAACGAAAGAGCAAAAAGGAAGGGAGAAAGAGAGATAATAGGCTTTCCACCTGCCTTTACAGCTCTCTCGGAGATCGATGTTCCTACTGGCTTCAGGTAAAATGTATCTTCTCGAATTCTGGAGTTCCAACAGCAAGCGAGCGAGCGAGCGAGGGGCCTCCCGCTTTTCGCCAGTACCCGACGGGGCGTGGCCTGTCGTTTCGCTGAGGGACACGTTTCTGAAAACTTGCCAACTCCAACTATTGTGCGCCACGTCCTGAATGCAGGGCGGTGGGATGACCTTTGGGCATCCCCTAGCTTGCACGGGAAATTCGCAAAGATGGGTGCATGTACGTGAGGCTTGGGGCATATCGATTGGATGTGTCATCGCAGTGTTTTCTCACCATAATTCTGCTAGTGGGCCTGGCCGAGATGCTGTGTAACACTACTTCTCATAGGAGATAGCCGATAACTGTAGTCAAGAAAGAAAAAAAATGTTAACACATTCTATGTTCCGAAGGCTCACTCAGAGCCAAGAAAAAGAAGAAGACTGTTCAGAGTTTTCATGAGAAAATGCGGAAGAGGCAAAACTTACGGTAACTGAGAAAAAATCTACGGAACACATTCAAATTTCATGTATTAATCAAATTACATGAATTTTAAATGATTGTCTCGATGAACTCGCTCAGTGAAGAATAATGCTTTCGTAACGGGTATCTATCTGTACGGCAATAAGTTCAAAAATCGTACTTAGCTTTTCAGTACTGCCGTTGTGCTAGTTAAAATAAACTTAAGAGTTCGAATGGGATCGCAATATTTTGGGCATAATATTGCTTTTATTAAGCATGAGAAAAACAAACAAATCAAATACACACATCTTCTAGTTCGGTAGGTGGATGAAACTAGTCGGTTAAGAAAGGGCTCTGTAGGCACCGGGCAATAATTAAAGCATTAGAAATGCTTGATATCAGTCAACATCCTATGCTGTGGACAAAGAAAGAAATACTCCGATATTACGCCTCATTTTGTTTCTTCTCAGTTACCTAAACGGAGTACGTACGATCTGGGAAAAGGAACACATGTGAAAACGAGAAAGAGCTCAGTTATTCCATTTGCGGCAAGCCGATATATGTATCATGTTAATTAAACAAAATAATTAATCGATCATCCAGGGTTTGGTACAAGAAGAGTGTCCAGCACATTATAAATTCCAATAGGTCCTTGATATTGATGCAGAATTGGGTACCTAAAAATAGAGTGACAAATGCTAAAGGTGAGATTTACAGCCGATTCGTTTAAATCGATACAATACAAGGACGACACGGGAAACAAGAAATTTTAATCTCAGTTCGTAAATTTCTTTTCGCACCACTTTGTCCATTGTGGGAATTTCAGCGGCACCTGGGATAGATTTTGGGAACCTTTTACACATTTTTTTCGAAGTCACTGCTAGTGTAGGAGTGACCATTTGTTCCAGGGCTACCATTTCGATCATCTCGTGGAAAGGGCTCAGCCTTCGTTGCTCCGCCTTCAAAACCAAAAAAGGCTGGAAGGGAAGAGTAAATACAGCTGAAAGAAAATAATGGTACGGATGCACTCTCGTTTGGTTGTTTCTTGTTTCTTGAGAGGAGGATGAGCGCAGAGTACCATTCGAAAAAAGGTCAATAGTTATCAGACTTGGAGCCAGGATCATGGCACGAAAGGATCGACAACTGATACATCGGCAGACAAATTGAAACTTGGCGGTATGCTTCAAGCAAACCAATATGGTATCTTCCGTTCAGCTGCCTACATTTGCATCATTAGTTTTGTTGGAAATTCAAGACCACACTAGAACCTTTGCGACGAAAAGAAATTGGTCGTTTGCAGTAAGATGGAGGAGAAAATCCATAACTCTTCATGGAGACGTCATCCATGCAGAAAGGCAGAAAATCTTCCAGTTATAAAAACTTGAAGAACTCAGAAGGGCACGCTGTAAGGTTCCGTGGTGTTAGCGGACATGCCGTTTATGGAAGGGTATGAAATTGCTGCATTAGCGGACGGTTATGCGACGAGTAAGGAACACCTAACCCTTTCCAGAATTACGTTCCCTTCCCACCGTTCACATATGTACAGATTCCCCACTTGACCAATAGGAGATCAGAAAATTCTCGTGCTGGTGAACATTTTAAAGCAAGAAGCAACGAGTGTTCTACAGAGTTTGAAAGCTAAAGAATTGGAACAAGTAGAAGAAAAAATGGAGGGGGGGATACACTCAGCTAAATAGAATAATAAAAAAAATATTACGGAGTTCGAGCGCTTATACACTGCTGGCCACTCAAAATGCGACACCAAGAAGGAAGCATCGGATTGGCCTGAAATTCGCAGCATGAATCGCCCGCTAGAGGACATGCAAACGATTAACATTGCAGGGCATATGCAAATCATGTGCGCCCGGCACGCCACCGAGAAGCACTATAAGGGTGCACAGAAGGCGGGGTATAAATAGTGGAAGTGTGTTGTGCTGCCGGACCTGCGCGTGGGAAGCTTCCTGGTGCCTCGTCGCAGAATACGGCAGTCATTCCAGCACGTTTCGGAGTTCGACAGAGGACGAATAGTGGTTTGTCGCGACAGCGGTTTATCATACCGAGACATCGGCGGTTGTGTGGGACGACATCCAGACACAGTGAGGCTAGTAGGGATTCGGTGGGTGCAGGAGGGACGGACGGACCGATGTGAGCGTTTGCCGCAGCCACGGCAGGCCACCAAACGAGAGGAACGGCATCTTGTGTGGCGCGCATTGACGGCTCGCACCGCCACATCACGAACGTTAGCGCAGGAATTAGGGTGTGTTGCGCAACAACCTGTGTCAGCACGTACCGTTCGACGTCGTCTGCAGAAACGGGGACTTGTCGCACGGCGCCCATTGCTCCGATTACTATTGACGTTACACCACCGGCGAGTGCGGAGGCATTGGGCCTTTGAACGCCGCACCTGGATTATGGAATGGCACGACATTGTCTTCTCCGACGAATTCCGCTTCTGCCTACAACACCACGATGGTCGGATCCGCGTGTGGCGGTACCGCGGCGAGAGACTGTATGACGCCTGCATTATGCATCGCCATACCGGTCCGTCGCCTGGCGTTATGGTTTGGGGCGCAATTGGATATGACACCCGCATCCCTCTGGTACCCATCGCCGGTACACTCAACAGCCACAGCACCATCTCTGACGTTTTGGAGCCTGTAGTCCTCCCTTACCTGCCAGCGGCCTCGTTTCAACAGGACAACGCGCGCCCCCACGTGGCACGCATCGCGCAACAATTCTTCATAGCCCATCAGGTGTCACTGCTGCCATGTGGCCCGCCTGTTCTCTCGATATGTCGCCCATCGAACACGTCTGGTCGCTGATCGGTAACCGAGTGACCCGGCAAGCACCACCCGCGACTACGTCTGATGAACTGTGGCAACGTGTGGAAGCAGCCTGGACCGACATACCCCAAGCCCACATCCAAAGCCTCTTTCGTTCGATGCCGCGGCGTGTAGCGGCCGTTATTGCCAACCATGGGGGCCACACGAACTATTGATGTCTACGTGTTCCGCAAGTCGGACGGGCCTGTAAGCTCATTCCTTTCATCTTTGTACCTGTTGTTATGTGTACAGTAAATCTGGATTTGCTATCTCTTGTCCTTCTTGGTGTTGCATTTTGGGTGACCAGCAGGGTATGATCTGGAAAAATGTATGACAGTTCTAAGATACGTTACCAAAAGGCATTAGAAATGTATTTCCTTTATTTATTTTTAAGAGGTGGGTGATTCTTACTCATGGCATAATCGTACCGACCGCTAATGCCACGATTTTCTACCTGTCCGGAAACGCCACGACATCACCTGTAAAGGAAGTGTTATGTGTATGCGTGCGTGTGAGTCGATCAGAGAGAGAGAGAGAGAGAGAGAGAGCATATAATCCCTCCAATAACAATGCGTTGCGATTTCGTACTTTCTTCATTGGTCGTGAGTATGTGACAGGAAATGTTTAATATGCATAGTATCGGGTTGGTGCGAATGAAATGTCCCTCGCGAAGGAGCAGTGGAGACAGGACCCCACCACAGTGGAATGAAACCACCCACAGGTGTTGCGGGTATTACGTCACAGAGTTACTATAAATAGCTAGCACGTGTGTAAAGAACAAGGTTCTGGCATGGGTTGTTTACACTTAACGTGGCTTACAAAGGAAACATGCAGACGCCGGATTTGAGAATCATCGTGAATTTAAACTGGGCCATTCTGCAGGAATTGCCACTCGAAAAGTCAACAAAGTGTTTGGGGAGAATACAGCCAACGAACGAACCATTCGGCGATGGTTTGTGAAGTTTCGAAGGGCGAGATACGGACCTGCAAAACGAAGCACGTGGTCACCGATCTGTTGCTGTTTCTGACGATGTTCTGTTACGTGTGGTTGAAGTGGACAACCGAAAAATGTGTCGTGAGATAGCGGCAGAGGTAGGTGTCCACCACACGACAGTTGTTCGGCGTCTGGCTGCGCTAGGTAAGGTCAAAGAGCTGGACATATGGCTGCCGCATGGGTTGACAACTGCCAACAAGACTAGGCGTTTGAAAGTCTGCACATCGCAGCTTGCTAGAAATAAACAGGAACCTCTACTGCATCGAATCATCACCTGAGACGAGAAGTGGGTCCTTTGTGATAATCGGAAATGATCTGCACAATGGTTAAGCAAGGCACAGCCTGCTGGACGGCAAACTAAGCCACCCCTACACACCAAGAATATGATGGTGCTCCTCCTTGTTTGGTGGTCCACAGCCGGGTTAATTCATCGGAGTTTCTTGTCAAGAGGCCAAACCATCACTGCAGAACGTTATTGTGCTGAATTACACCAGATGCACCGGAAATTGCTGCAGAAACAACCGGCTTTGGTCAACAGACATGGTGTTCTTCTGCTCCAGGACAATGGCCGCCCTCATGTCGCACAACGAACGATGCTAACACTAAGTACCTTGGGCTATGAAGCACAGCCTCATCCTGCCTATTACCCGGGCTTGTCTCCGACAGTCTGTCATCTGTTTCGCCGCCTGGATCACTTTCTATCTGGGAAACAGTTCACGACAGACAACGAGATTCAACGTGCAGTTGATAACTTTGGGTCTCAGCCACAGGACTTTTTTCGTTCCGGGATCATGGCCTTGCCGGATAGATGGCAATTATGTGTCGATGCCCGGATGGGGGGGGGGGATTATTTTGCCTAGATAAGTTGTCCAATGTCCAACTTTTCCGTTCTCGCCGTCCACGTGTGCTGGTCCTTTGCCGGACATTTCATTTGCACCAACCCAATACTGTATATGCTAATAGGTAACCACACCAGCATGAAATTGCTTCAAGTTTTTCTTCAGTACAGTGACCGATCATTCTGCAGCATAGTGATTGTGTCTGTATGCTGCGTCATAAGTCAGTACTGCATTTTTGTGAAGGTTTTCTCTGTTTTTCATTGATAAAAAGTGTGCGATCTTCCTGATTAAGTTTCTCCGTATAGTATTTCATAGGAATTGCTTATTCATCTACTAGTCTTCATCATCAATGTGAACATTATTTTACTGAGTTGTTTCATTTCTCACCACATATCGAAACTCGGTATTTATATTTCACCACCACTACTGAATTATTTTTGTCTACATTTGATAGCACTGTTTTTAAGAGGCAATTCTCACCTTAATATGTTTCATGAAAATGCATATCTAGTGCAGTATCGTTTAAGTCATTTTGAGTAAACTCTAATGCGGACATACACTCCAGTACTTGTGAGACTCGAAAGAGTAGTTTAAGGTGCCTGGTGGCCGGGTGGTCAGAGATTATATTTCTAGATAATTGTCTGAGTTGGACCTAGGATCGACTCCCGAATGAGACATGGATGGTCCCCCAGCACTGGTTCTGTCTAAAATTTGGGAAGAGTGAACAGGAGACGTCTTAGTTGTTCGTTGCGTCTTTAATCTTTGAAACAAAGAAAAGTCTACTGATTTTATTTAGAGATGTATGTATTTATTCATTTATTGGTCTCCCTCATCTAGCTGAATAACTGTCCTAGATAATAATTTTTTTCCCTACTGACTTTTAAACTTGTGTGAGATGTCTATTTTTATTAAGGTGTTCTTCATTACGTGTGGCAGTTTGTTATGATGGGACAGGCAAGATGTCAAGATTTAACTCCACAACTGATTTATATGTTTTTCTATTCTTTCATTATTTGGGACATATACATATTGTTACTGGATTGCCGAGCTACTAGAACATCACGACTTCTGATACCAAATTGTTACCGGATGTAAATCCGGGTGGGAGAGCGAATCGCTGGATTAGCGCATTGCCCCAATTTCTCGGCAGTTCTTTTTTTTTTTTTTTTTTGATTGGAGGTTTAACAACCACCGTGAGCAACTCAATGGGCTATAAGCAGTCGCCCGTCCCTAATTTAGGGTCACTGGTTCCAGGGAAGGGAGAGAGCCAGTGCCGTAAGACAAACACAACATCCATGCCTGACCGGGATTCGAACCCGGACCCCTTCGGACGAATGATCAGAGGCCAACGCCTTAGACCACTGCGCCACCGGGGCGGCTCTCGGCAGTTCTGCAGCCACCTCTACAACGTGCAGAAAAGATTGAAAATTCTACGCAGCGTTCGAATTACCCAGTGGTCCGCTGGCCAACGGCCAGTAAAACTTTCGCAGGACCACTGAACTGTTGAATAGGGACGCGGGTGGCCTAGTGGTCAGCGTTCGTGACTGCCACGGAGAAGACCTCAGGTTCGATCCCTGGCAGGTACGAACGCTCGAACCACTAAATACTCGCCGTGCGTCGTATGGGCACGTTAAGCCGTCGGGCCCCAGGTAATGGCCCCCGGTAATAAATAAGGGCGTCTTCCTCCCCCTTTCTACCTCGCTTCTGTGTCACTTTCCTATCGGGCACTCTAGCCCAAATCTCCTAGCTTCCTATTTCTAAGGGTTGTTTAAGACCTGGGGTCAGACCCTCCCTTCCTAAAATCCTCTACATATGATCTGATCTGATCTGAAATGTTGATTTTACTGGGTTTTTTTCCTAAGTTGTCACAAGTTAAACAAGAAAGATGACACCGAATTTTCGGGTGTAATAAGCACGTCTTTTGAATCTGTTCTGACGCAAATTAAATTTATCAAAGTTATTCAAAGTCAATGGAACCGGTACGGAAAACAATAGCATCTGACGGATAAAAGAAGTTTTTCAATCGGGTTTTTAATCCCTCAGATATTGCTGTAAACGGAATCGTGAGCTTACGCCCTTTGGTTGCAGATTTGTGCGTTAAGAAAAACATGAATTTATGAGAAACATTTCTCACCGGAAACGCTCTCCAACAGAGAAAGAACTTTTCAAATCGGACTCTTAAAAACAGAGATATCGACAAAAACAAGATGTGACTTTACGTCCCCTGGTGGGAAAACCATGCATTATTTTAGGAAGAAAGTATTCTCAAAAGTTTTTCTATACGAGCACAATCGGTCCAAGAAAAAAAAATTTAGTCGAGTTTTCAGGAGCCCAGATGTTGCTACAAATACATCAGAAGCAGAAATTAACACTTATGCCCCCTGGTGGCCAAACCATTCTTTACCAAACATTAGAAATTATGTGAAAAATATTTTCCACCAGGTCTTGTATGCGATGCAGGAAGAATTTTTCAAATCGGAGTTTTAGAAGTAGAAATAACGCAGAAAACGCTATTTACCTTTGTACTCCCTAGCGGAAAGTCTATGATTTATTTGAAAATTTTGAATTTATAGGAAAAACGTTTCGCATCGGAAACACTATCCAACAAAGAAGGGATTTTTCAAATCGAACTCCTAGAAGTAGAGATATTGACAAAAATAAGATATACATCTACGCCCCTGGCGCAGAAACCATGCATTATTTCAAGAAGAAAATGTTCCTAAAAGGTTTGTCGACATGAGTAGTATCGGTCAACAAACCACTTTTTTTTTTTCAGTTTAGATTTTAGAAGCTCATATTTTGCTGCAAATACATCAGAAGCGGAAATTAAGACTTACTCCACCTGGTGGCCAAACCATTTTTTACAAAAATTAGAAATTATTTGCAAAATATTTCTCATCAGGAGCTGTATCCGGTGCAGAAATAATTTTTCAAATCGGAGATTTAGAAGCATAGATATAGAAAGGAAAGCAATTTACCTTTATGCCCCTTAGTGGAAAGTCTATGAATTACTTGAAAATTTTGAAATTATATGAAAATTATGTCACACTGAAAACACTATCCAACAAAGGTTTTTCAAAGCGGACTCCTAGAAGTAGAGATATTGACAAAAATGAGATATACATCTACGCCCCTAGGCGGAGAAACTGTGGAATATTTTAAGAATAAAATATTCCGAAAATGTTTATCGATGTGATTTGAAAAATCACATCGATAAACATTAGTCCACAAAAGTCATCGAAAAATTCAGTCCACGAAAAAACTTTTTCAATCAATATTTTAGAAACCCAGATTTTGTGGCAAATACATCAGAAGCAAAAATTAACACTTACGCCCCCTGGTGGTTAAAGTATTCTTTACCAAAAATTTGAAATTATATGCAAAAGATTTTCCATCAGGAGGTGTATCCGCTGAAGAAAATAATTTTCAAATCGGAGTTTTAGAAGAAGAGTTATCGGAAAAAATGTAATTGACTTTTACGCTCCCTAGCGGAAAATCTATGCGTAATTTGAAAAAGTAACTATATCTAAAATACTCTTCGACATAAATGGAATCGAAAGATAGAAATTTTTTTCAATCGGATGTTTAGAAGCAAATACGTGAAATAACATGTATTTTTGAATTCGACATCATCTGCATTTACGCACCCTAGCGGCAAAATTGTACAACGTAAAAAAAAACGAAAGAAAGGATCATCATTCGCATATTTCAAGCTTCCCAATGCAAAAAGAATTTTTCAAATCGGACTAATAGTTGCAGAGATATCTTTTGTACGGACGGACCAACCGGTAACATAACCCGATCTTTTTTTACAAAAGACGTGCTAAAAATGAATTTCTATTTCTTTTACCTTGCCGTGCGGTTTTCTTTTTAGGTGGCAAACTAATGAAAAGTTCAAGTGCCATTGGATAACAACAATTTTTTTTACGGTTTCCAACCGTAGGTTGAAGAAGCGTATATGCTCCAGCTTTGTCCGTCCGTCTGTCCGCACGATAACTCGCGTAAAAATGGTTCGATTTCAATGAAATTTTAGCATGTCGTAGGGGAACACCTGTGAAGGAACCCTATTCGAAATGGGGTCAAAGGTCAGGACATAGGAGCGGGATTCATTCTACTGCTCTTATGCGTCATAACTTGCGTAAATATGGTTCGATTTCAGTGAAATTTTAGTATGTGGTAGGTAACCACCTGGGGACAAACCCTGTTGAAAATGGGTGAAGTGAGGCCAAAGGTCAGGACATAGGAGCTGGATGCATTCCATTGCCCTTATGCGTCATAACGCGTAAATATAGTTCGATTTCGATGAAATTTTAGTATGTCGTAGAGGACCACCTATGGACGAACCCTATTGAAAATGGGTGAAGTGGGGTCAAAGGTCCGGACATAGGAGCGGGATGCATTCCGTAACATCTTATTAAAGGAGCACTTCTTGTATATATATATGTAAATTTTATTTTGAAAACGGCTCTAAGGATTTTGGCGAGAGTGGTTAACCTACCGTTTTCTGGTACTAGAAATCGATTTAGCTTGATCTCGACTTTGGAAAAATTCATTTAGTGGGTTAAATAACCACCCGAGTTACCACGTTTTTAGTGTCATGGCGTCGTCCTATTAATATTTTCCAATCTTAAAAATCGTATGAGGTCACACTCTCGCGATCAACTTGCGATTGAAATGTTGGCGCGCGGTCACGCCATCTGCCTTATTACGTCACGCGTTGTTTGTGAATCGCATTAAAGTTTTATGACGTCACACTCTCGCGACCATCCGCCTCATTACGTCACGCGTTGTGTGTGTGGATTACGCATTACTTTTATTTCATCGAAATGGAATCAAAGGTCGGATCCGAGGAGCGAGATTTATTCTACAGATATTGTCCTCATAACTTGAGTGATGATTTCTGGTATGTTGGAAAGCGTATCATAATCAATGCGTTGCATGTTTTTACTAACTTGTTTATCCCTGGAGTGGAAATATGACAAATACAGAAAGGCAGTTTCCCTATCCTTGTCTTGTAACGGCAACAGATACGTTTTATAATCTCCTTCCCCACCATTCATAATAAGCAGAAGTAAGCCCAATAAGTATCCTGCTCTTCCTTGGATTCGCCCACCCTATAGTGAATGCAGCAGATACCTTCACCAGACTTTGTTCCTGCCCCAAGAAAACACACTAATGGCGAGCGTCAATTGGATGCGTGAAGGGAATTTTTGTAAAAGAGCAATTCACATGGAACAGTGTTCAATGGGGGACTGAAAGTGACTTCATGGGAAAGTAGGAGGGATAAGTAATAAGACTAATAAAATGAGGAAATCCTTTACGATAGAACATAAAAAAAGGTTGTGAATTTTTGTACCTATGAAGTCTTCTCGTTCCCTTTTTACTTAAAAACAGATTCAGAATGCACTCTTACTCTGCTATGTCACCAATCCATCGGAATCTCATTCTGGAAACATTCTTTGTCCTATAAGTTGCACTTTAAAATTAGATGTTTTAAAAACAAATACTAGAGGTAATTTCATTGAAATAAAATGAGCCGCGGATGGCTTAGTGGTTAGCGATTCAGACTATCGATGCAGGGTCCCCAGGTTCAAGCATGGGCTGTTCTTTCAGAGATGGTGGGATTTGCTAACAATCGCTGAATATCCATCGGACGAGCACGTTAAGTGACGGCCCCCAGGCTGGACCCACTGGTTAAATGGGTATCCTTTCCTATGCCCCCTGAAATTCTCTCAACCCTCTATGTGCAACATCATACTTGTATGGTGGCGCCATCTACTGTCCTCTAATCTCACTACAGACTGTTCTGTCAAAAGCCGCTAGACTTGCTCTCGTTCCTTCCGTTTCTATGTCCTGCCCAAAAGGCGATCTCGCTGTAGGTGGCTGGGACCTAAACTCTACTCACTGTGGACGGAAGTCTTACAAGAAAATGACAAATAATTGAAATAAAATGTCTAAAGTGTTTTTACGGACCAGTGGTTTGCAAATTCTACTGGTCCGCTGGGCTAGTAAAAGATTTATTTCTAATTCTAACACTGCTGTGTATAGCAGTTTATTTTTGTTTTGTTTTTATTGGAGGTTTAAATGATTTATTGGACGCAGTGGTACAGACATGGCAAACATAGACAGGAGACAGATGTTTCACATCAACAAAAGCCATATCAAACATGGTTTATGGTATGCTAAATGACCAATGTACACAGAGAGCTATTGTTGATCAAGTAACACATCATGAACAAGTACACATCAAACATGGTTTTACAGTATGCTAAATGACCAATGTACACAGAGAGCCAGTGTTGATCAAGTAACACATTATGAACAAGTACACATGAAACTTGATTTTACAGTACGGTAAATGACCAATGTACACAGAGAGCCAGTGTTGATCAAGCAACACATTATGAACAAGTACACATCAAACTTGGTTTTACAGTATGCTAAATGACCAATGTACACAGAGAGCTATTGTTGATCAAGTAACACATTAGGAACAAGTACAAATCAAACGTGGTTTTACATTATGCTAAATGACCAATGTACACAGAGAGCCAGTGTTGATCAAGTAACACATTAGGAACAAGTACAAATCAAACATGGTTTTACAGTATGCTAAATGACCAATGTACACAGAGAGCCAGTGTTGATCAAGTAACACATTATGAACAAGTACACATCAAACTTGATTTTACAGTACGGTAAATGGCCAATGTACACAGAGAGCCAGTGTTGATCAAGCAACACATTATGAACAAGTACACATCAAACTTGGTTTTACAGTATGCTAAATGACCAATGTACACAGAGAGCTATTGTTGATCAAGTAACACATCATGAACAAGTACACATCAAACATGGTTTTACAGTATGCTAAATGACCAATGTACACAGAGAGCCAGTGTTGATCAAGTAACACATTATGAACAAGTACACATGAAACTTGATTTTACAGTACGGTAAATGACCAATGTACACAGAGAGCCAGTGTTGATCAAGCAACACATTATGAACAAGTACACATCAAACTTGGTTTTACAGTATGCTAAATGACCAATGTACACAGAGAGCTATTGTTGATCAAGTAACACATTAGGAACAAGTACAAATCAAACGTGGTTTTACATTATGCTAAATGACCAATGTACACAGAGAGCCAGTGTTGATCAAGTAACACATTATGAACAAGTACACATCAAACTTGATTTTACAGTACGGTAAATGACCAATGTACACAGAGAGCCAGTGTTGATCAAGCAACACATTATGAACAAGTACACATCAAACTTGGTTTTACAGTATGCTAAATGACCAATGTACACAGAGAGCTATTGTTGATCAAGTAACACATTAGGAACAAGTACAAATCAAACGTGGTTTTACATTATGCTAAATGACCAATGTACACAGAGAGCCAGTGTTGATCAAGTAACACATTAGGAACAAGTACAAATCAAACATGGTTTTACAGTACGGTAAATGACCAATGTACACAGAGATCCAGTGTTGATCAAGCAACACATTATGAACAAGTACACATCAAACTTGGTTTTACAGTATGCTAAATGACCAATGTACACAGAGAGCCAGTGTTGATCAAGCAACACATTATGAACAAGTACACATCAAACTTGGTTTTACAGTATGCTAAATGACCAATGTACACAGAGAGCTAGTGTTGATCAAGTAACACATTAGGAACAAGTACAAATCAAACATGGTTTTACAGTATGCTAAATGACCAATGTACACAGAGAGCCAGTGTTGATCAAGTAACACATTATGAACAAGTACAAATCAAACATGGTTTTACAGTATGCTAAATGACCAATGTACACAGAGGGCTAGTGTTGATCAAGTAACACATTATGAACAAGTACAAATCAAACATGGTTTTACAGTATGCTAAATGACCAATGTACACAGAGAGCCAGTGTTGATCAAGTAACACAGTATGAACAAGTACAAATCAAACATGGTTTTACAGAATGCTAAATGACCAATGTACACAGAGAGCAAGTGTTGATCAAGTAACACATTATGAACAAGTACAAATCAAACATGGTTTTACAGTATGCTAAATGACCAATGTACACAGAGAGCCAGTGTTGATCAAGTAACACATTAGGAACAAGTACAAATCATACATGGTTTTACAGTATGCTAAATGACCAATGTACACGGAGAGCCAGTGTTGGACAAGTAACACATTGAGAACCATTGCCGAACGACAAACACAAACATCCATGCCTCATCGGGATTCGAACCCGGACCACAACTAGGGCAAATGATCAGAAGCCATCGCTTAGACCACTGCGCCACTGGGGCGGCTTGACTCCAGGGAAAGGAGAGAGGCAGTGCCGTAAGACAAACACAACATCCATGCCTCACGGGATTCGAACCCGGACCCATCTCGCGTCCCAATGATCAGAAGCCATCGCTTAGACCAGTGCGCCACCAGGGCAGCTTGACTCCAGGGAAGGGAGAGAGCCAGTGCCGTAAGACAAACCCAACATCCATGCCTCACGGGATTCGAACCCGGACCCATCTCGCGTCCGAATGATCAGAAGCCATCGCTTAGACCACTGCGCCACAGGGGCGGCGCAGTTTATTTACAAACCAGTTAGTTATGTATATAACTATTTACACAGAGGGCTTTATATGCGCCCATCAGTTTGTAAAGTCTTTCTTGCTCAGAAATAGGAATACGAGGAAGTCTGCTTACGTATTCATGGGGAAAACATTATCCAAGAGAAAACGTGAAGCACAAAGAAAAATCCCCACAGTTTCGCTCTTTTAGCATCGTCCGAAGAATCTATCGCGATCACACGGGCTGTTGGTTCTCTTCGCTGGAGGAAGGATGGGGCGAAATTGTGGGCCGAATGTGACGACAGTATTTGGAGGAAGGTAAAGTCCGTCGCCATGGTGGGACTGGTGCACGTAGGCGGAAGTTCTAACGCGTCGCTCGCCGCATTCGACGGCTAGCCGTAACAGCCTCACAATCTGCAGCTGATGGCATTCGATGATGAGGTGTTTTCCTTTTTTTTTTTTTTTCTGATTGAAGTTTTAACGACCACTGTAAGTATCTCAATGGTTAGGCAGTTGCCCATTCCTAATTTAGGGCCACTGGTTCCAGGGAAAGGAGAGAGTCAGTGCCGTAAGATAAACACAACACCCATGCCTCACGGGGATTCCAACTCGGACCCATCACGGACGAATGGTCAGAAGCCAGCGCTTAGACCACTGCGCCGCCGGAACGGCTTCGACAAGGTGTATAGGTAGCTATGGACATCCTCGTATCTACACGGACTGTGAGTCACATATTGGATGAGCTAGTTTTGCGCTCTGGTCCGCCATCGCAACGACTGCTATTCGTCTCAGAATATCGTAGCGTAACATTGCAGTGGTGCATTTCGTCCGCTACGGGACAACTGGGACCATGTCGACGAGTCTCGCTTCTGTCTAAGCGCCGACGAGCGCCGATTGAGATTCTGAAAACGACGTGGCCACCGGGATGATCTTGCTGCCATCCGTAAGCGTCACGTGACTCCTCAGCCTGGTGTCATGGTATCAGTTTCAACAGCCGTTCACCGTTCGCACGCATAGGTGGCAATATTCCCTGTAAGCGGCCATGACCAATGCGCGCATAACCCAATGAGCTAGGTAGGCATCAAAACCACTTGGGCAAAACAGTTTATTTTCTCAGCTTCTCTTACTAATACAGAAGAAGTTGGAACTTGGATTGGAACCCTTATTTTTTATACCCCCCCCCTTTTTTTCTCATCGTTCTATCCGCAACTGATTTTAAATTTAAAAAAAATCTCCTTTGATGTTGGAAGAAATCTGTCTAATTATCTGACAAAGTTTTGCGCAAAACCCTTTTACCAGCGGCTTGCAATTTAAATTTAACTGACCGGAATGCCTTTTCCCCGCCAACTAACATGGGCGCATTGGTTAGTACAATGACCTTGGTTACGGTTTGCTGTGACTGGCTGCGGGGGGGGGGTTGAGGACAGACAATATCTGCCTCTTCTTCGTCGTGAGAAAATCCGTAATCCGCATTCTCGCGTTCACTATCTGCTCTCACGAGGCTACTTTATAAGAAGCCTTTGAGAATGAAGAGGACAATGAGACGAACTTAAAAGGAGGCGACCGGCATTGAAGAAAAGTGTTGTTTTAACTTTTGACAGCCCGAATTTTATTTATTTATTATTATTATTGCAGGTAATTGATTTTCGGTTTATGAAAATTAATTAGGGATTTGCGAATTTTAATCTCAAATGCTTACTTCGCGGAAGATATTTCAGCTGCATGGAGGAAGTTAACGCATCTACCTGTCTACACGTGTGATAAGTTTTGTTTTATTTCGTGCGTTTTTTCATGGTGTGGCAGCAGTGCGTGGTGTGTGGCAGCCATCGAGCTTATACTGTATTAGATGGAGACACCATTGACTCTGCCGCCATAGGTCACAGCTAATCTTTGGCGTGACGTCACATACAGGTAAAAAAGAACTAAATTATACAGTTGATAAAACAGTAAGCTTGTGTATAATTGATAAAGATTATTGAATTCCTCATTTCATCTGTTTATACGCCTAGAACCTTTTATTCCATTGGTTTCAAAACAGCTTCTCGTCTGCGGCTGCGTCGTGCCCTGATGTGACGTCACTTGAAATACGGTCGGTGACTTATGGCGGCCAGTGCTGGGTGGATAGGAGTGGTGTTTCCACCTAATATAAACTCGATGGTGGCAACAGTGTATAACGAGATATAAACCGCGAACGGTGTTAAATTCGCGTGCATTTCATTCCGATTCGTTCAACACATGTGAATGATTCACTCCGTTCACGCTAGGTGGAAAGTTGCGATGGTCTTCATTGCCAGCGCATTGGCTATCGTTTCGCCTGCGGGTTTCTTGTGTGAATTTTCTGGGTTGCAGGTGCACAGCGTGTGGCATAACAGACAGACATTCAGGAAAAGGTTTGGCTGTAGGCACGTCCTAGCTAAGTCCACGATAAATAATTTAGCACGGAAATTGGAGGCGACAGGATCTTTTTCGACTGAATAAGGAAACCATTGTCAGCAGATGCAGGGTTCTACAGCAGCGGATATGCGTGACAGGTTGAGAAGACCCAGGAATGTGCAATCTTGTCCCATGAGTTTGGATGTTCTTGTTCCATAAGAAAGGGAACTGCCAAGACGACACAGCTTCTGTCACGCAGAGTGACAGCGGTCAACTTATTACTCGAAGCAGATAAAAATCTTCTCTTTTCCTAGGATCCCACAAAAGGCCGGATTCAATCCTTTGTGGGGGCTGAGGCAAAGACATCTGAGTGGGTCCCAAAGAACTGTGTTGTGTCTGTAATGATGGGGAATTTTTATGAAGTCCAATAAAACACGAAACTCTCTAAGAATGTGCATTAGATTTGCGAAAATTAGTACGTTGGGCATTCTTCAAACTTAAATTATGTACGTACATTATGTGGACAAAAGTGATTGGACACCAGAGCTGAGACGGCCTGAGCACGAGCCCGAAACACCGAATCGGGCTCGGGCAATTAGGGAGAGGGAGAGAATTTTTTTTATATAAAAATGGGATTTTATATGATTTAGCAAATGAGACACTTTATAGTTGATAAAAGGAATTCTCCGGCAACTGGTTCTGGTTAGGGAGCGGACATTCGAGATGGCTATTTATTCCGGGCTTCGTTAGAAAATGCCATAGGCCGCGCATTAGTGTGTTTTTGCAGAGAAGAAAAAGCTTTTTCAAGTACTGTAGACATTGGATAGTTGATAGCTTACCGAAGATAATTTACCCCCTATCTTCACGTAACAGCTCCCTGCTAATTCTATTTAGTAACGTACATATTGCAGCGCATTATGGCGCGATAATATTAGCATTATTTAAGCAACATGCAATTGCAGCACCGCCCAGTAAGTTTAGATGCCCGATCGCCCGAATCATTTCAGGTGGAAACGAACGGTCAAAGAAAATCATACAGTTACACTCTAAAAATAGATAGAGGTCCCTTCCCCATTTGAGAAATACATTGGCTAATTGCAGGAGGAGCAGAGAGTGGAAGTGTAGAAAAGGAGATGTTTTTTATTAATGGTTGAACAGGTTAGCCAGTTTTCGGACTCTTTCGGGCCCGGGCTCTATCTTGCAATATAAAATTCGGGCTCGGATGGGTTCGGGATGAAATACCACGGGCTCGGGTGAGTTCGGGATGATATACCACGAGCTCGGACGGGCTCGGGTGGGTTCGGGCTGAACCTCGGGTGGATTCCCGCTCTCCCCGAACTCTCCCCGAACTCAACGGGTGGGTTCGGGCTGATATACCACGGGCTCGGGCTCCGAAAATTGAGCCCGAACTCAGCTCTGTTGGACACCCCACGCAGGCACAATGGTGTATTCCCGCAGTAGGCACGTGGTTGATAAGGTACAAAAAGAGCAACGGGAGTACGCTCAGATCAATCGCTGATAAAAAGGCTAGCAGGAGAGAGCTCTCCGAGTTTGTAAAAGGCATTATAATAGGCTGCTCAATTGGAGGTGTGAGCATAAGAAGCATTACTGATGTCAGACATGTCGCTAAATCGACTGTGAGCTTTGTCATCAACAAATGGAAGAAGACGGGACATTGCAGGAATTCACCTCGTTCTGGAAGACCCACGAAACTGCAACCACATGACCGGAGGGTGTTACAGAGGGATACCCGCAAAACTAGGTCCTGACCAATGCACGCCATAGCCCATGAGTGGCTACAGATGTTTTATGGTCACCACCAAGACACTTCGAAGAGAGGCCCATGCACTCGGGTACCATGGACGACCAGCCGCCCATTAACCTCTCAACACAAATACTAATAAAGCCACGCGGCTTTGATGGTGTCAGCAGCATAAAAATTGGACATATGAGCAATGGGCAGGTGTTATGGACCGACGAATCCAGCTTCACATTATTCCGATCGAATAAGCGTGTCTGTGTTTGGCGATTACCAGGAGAACGTCTGCTTCCGGAGTGTATAATGCCGACTGTGAAGCACGGACGCAGTGGAGTACTGGTAGGGGCTGTTTCAGCTGGTACGGTTTAGGTCCACTGGTTGTTGTTCATGGTATCATGAACTCTGTGCTGTATAGAGATATCCTGGGTTACTCAATGCTTCCAGCGTTGTGGCAGTTCTACGGACACGACGAATGTTTCTTCCAGGACGACAATGCCACTTCTCATGTTTCCAGGTCTACAATGAAGTGGTATATGAAAATCAGGTCTTGCGGACGGAATGGCCTGCTCAGAGCCCGGACCTCAATCCCATTGAACACTAATAGCATGAACTTGAACGATGGGTGAGGTCTAGACTAACACGGCCTTCTTCACTGACAGAGTTGTTCGATGTACTCAAGGTGGAATGGAGAAACATCCCGCTCTCCCGTAACTCAATGGACCTGTGGACAGTTTACCTCGATGGGTGGCTCTTGTAATCTCTGCAAATGGAGGACTTACTAGCTACTGATGTAAATACAATACTGTTTTTCTATTTACTTACAGTGTCCAATCATAGTGTAGTTCTCATACCAACAAGTCTCAGGAAATATCAAGATCAGTGAAGTATTGGGGGTGTGCATAAGTTCTACCCGTTTTTGTAGGCAACAAAGAAAAGGGGAGAACACAACAAAACACGTACCTAGGATTTCATATAATTGCCATCGTTATTTATGACCTCTTGCCATTTGTCTATGAGTAGGTGAATCCCACGCCGGAAAAACTCCTGTGTTTTAGAGTCTAAAAAGTCATGTCATGCCGTTGTCACATCGTCCACATCTTCGAAAGTTTGCAGAGCGAAGGCGTTTTGTAACGATCGAAAAACGTGCTAGTCCGTAGGTGCCAGATCAGGGGAATACGCCGGGTGAGGTAACATTTCCCAACCAAAGTCCAGTATTTTTTTCTGGGTGATTAAAGCAACATGAGGTCTGGCGTTATCATGATGAAGGGTCACGCCTTTGCGATTGACGAGTGCTGGCCGCTTCGATGTCAGTTGTTCTCGCAATTTGTCCAACTGTTGGTAGTAGAGGTCAGCATTTATCGTTCGGTTAGGCGCCAACACCTCCCAGTGGATTGTTCCCTGGACATCCCACCAAACGCTCAACAAAACCTTTTTGGGATGTAGTCCTCCTTTTCAGGTCGACGGAGCAGGCTCCGCACCTTGGCACACAGTCCGTCGACGCTTTACATTAAGGTACAGTACCCATTTCTCATCACCCGTTACAAATCGTCCCAAAACCGGTTCATTTCTGTGACGAGAAAGCAAAGAAACACAGGAACGTATTTTCTCCTCTCGTTGCTTTGCAGAAAGCTGGTGCGGAACCCAGTTGTCGAACTTGGTGATGAACCCAAGGGAATGCATCAGCCTTTTGACTGTTGTTCTATGTACCGACAACGTTTCCGTTAATTCCTGATTTGTTATGGCTTGGTCCACATCCTCGTCAGAAACCACGGATGGACGTCCACGACGTGGTTGATTTTTACAGCTTCTGTCTTCGTCTCGGAATTTCCGAAACCAACGGCGACATGTGCTATCATCAACTGCATCCTCCTCATGCACTTCACAGATGTTGCGGCAAACCGCGGTTGCAGTACTGCCTTTATCGAACTGGTACAGTAAAAAATGTATAATGTGATCCTTATCGCATGACATGTTACACTGTCCGTGATTTCCGTTACGAATGACTTACTCGGACAAACCTAGTGTCTCTATATGCTCTACTGCTTCACGGTTTATTGGCCGAAAATTCGGTATCGCAGCGTCATCTGTGACGTAACTACTCCGATTGAAATTTGCATCTATTACAGTAACTGGTAGAACTTTTGCACACACCCAATATAATTCACTTCTTGTACAAAATCACAACTATTTCACTCTCCTTGCTAGTGAAAAATGTTTCGTTTCGTCCAGCTTGAAAGAAAAGCCCTGGCTCTTTTAAAGAATTTCTGTGGGGGGGGGCGTAACCACGCCAGCATAAGTTGACGAAATATCCAAGACAAGAATCGAAAGAAAAGTACTTCTTCAAAAAATCACCTAACATAAAAATAAGCCTAAGATTTTCTCTCTTTTGTTGCTTACAACAAAAGACTGGGTTCTGCACGAGTCTGTCCTTATCCTAATTTATCGTCTGACTTTCGTGCGAAGCGAAACATGCAACCAAGAAACAGAAGATGCTCGTCTTAGGCTGGTGAGTGGTTTCCATATGTGAAATACACTGAAGTGTCAGAAAAACTGGTGCAGACGAGCTTATGCAAAATATATAGCAACGTCACCTATGCGCGTACTCGGTTGCGTCCGCCAGTACGTATATAAAGCGATAGACATCCTTGCCAGCTGTCAGAGTTGTTTTCGGCATGAGAATGATAAGTAATAACGATTTAAGCGATTTTAAACGCGGTGTCATAGTTGGCGCTCGTGAGATGGGACATAGTATTTTGGAGGTAGAAACGAAGTTCGGATTTTCACGGACGACCATTGCAAGGGTGTATCGTGACTACAAGAATTCCGGCAAAACCTCTAACATACGATTCCAGTGTGGCCGTAAAAAGACATTGGGTGAACGTGACCATCGTCAGCTGTCAAGAATCGTTTCACGCGATAGGCGTGCAACACTCTCGCAGGTATAATCGGAATTCAATGCTGGAGCCTCAACAAGCATCAGTGTCCGGACTGCAATGTACCCTGCACGATATGGGCTTTGGGAGCCGACGCCCAACTCGAGTCCCCTTGATGGGTGCGCGACACAGAGCTATGCGCCTCGCTTGGGCACGGCAACACCGCCCCTGGACACTTGATGACTGGAAACAAGTAGCCTGGTCTGACAAGTCGCGTTTCCAACTGCATCGGGCAGATGAAAGGATTCGGGTGTGGCGCCAACCCCCATGAAGCCATGGGTCCCACCTGTCAACAGGGAACTGTACCGACTGGTGGGGTGTCCGTAATGGTATGGGGTGTATTTATCTGGACTTCACTGGGACCCCTGGTACGTTTACAAACGTCTGTGACCGGCCAACGCTATGTGCGCATCCTTTCTGACGAGATACACCCTTTCATGTCCTGCATTCATGCTGATATGTTGGGCCTGTTCCAACAGGACAATGCAAGTGCCGGGAGGCCACATTATGGTTAGAGGAACATTCATCTTAGTTTGGGGTGTTGCCATTCCCACCCAAGTCCCCAGATATGAACGTGATAGAACACATTTGGGATGCCATGCAACGCGCTGTCGAACACAGGAGTCCGAGACCTCGGAATACACCCGAATTGTGGAAATGCTCTGCAGGAAGTATGGTGTGCATTGCCTACAGAATATTTCCAGAAGCCAATGGAGTCCATGCCCCGTCGTATTTCTGCAGCACTGCGCTCCCGTGGAGGACCTACCAAGCATTAGACTGATGTACCAGTTTTGCATATTCGACTTGAGAATGATTCCGGATGCGACTTCACAACACGCAGCCACTTTTTCATCATACAATGGAATTTCAACGCTACGAAAAAACTGGTCTCGGACTAGTGATATTAATTCGAAAGCTCACACCGTCAGGCATTACATTACTCACTTCATCGGTCCACAGAATATTATCAAGATGCACCTTCAGAAGAAATCTCGCACCTTAGGAAATTAAACAAAAGAAACTTTCCGTTCCATTTCTATCTTGAATTTTATGATACGTGCAATTATCCATTTTAGATAATAACTTCTTTATTATAATGAACAGAAGACTTCAAAAAATCATACATGCATACATACATTCATTGTCTTACTTGTGACAGTGACGAAATAACTGTTTACGACAGGGGTGACGGAGGAGTAACGGAACGGCGAGTCACCGTATCGCTTGTAACAGTGATTTTGTCACTGTTACAATCTGCTTGCTTTGAATTCCTTGTTTACGAGCGGACGCACAGCGAAAGCCAAAAAAAAAACCTATCTTAAGCGTGGGAAAAAGGGGAGACTGAAAGAAAGATCACATCACCAACGACCTCTATGATGTTTCAACAGAAAAGGAGACAAATTGTTAAGATGTGGTGTCATGATAAACCAAACTATGATGTAACAGTGACTTTGGACACCAGGCATTACTCGGGCACGGCTGGCAGTGACATTGTTATCAGTGAATTTGGAACTGTTACTTTTTGTCACTAGTCATAACTGTCAGTGATAGCAGATTTTCAGTAACGGTGAGACGTGATTTGCGACCCATTTCTATTGGGAACTGAGATAGTCAATTAAGAGGAAGAGGGAGTCTTAATCATGCTTTTGTGACAACCTCGAGAACACGTAAGCATTGTGGCATGGAACATTATCTTGCTGGAAATATCCATCGTTACGGAGTAGAGAGGGACCATGGTACGATGAAATTGACCAACAGCGATATTTAAATCATTCTGGACATTCAGTCGTGAGCCCCATTCAGATCAAGGGGCCTAAAGTCTCTCGTGGAGACTTTAGGCCCAACAGAACTGTACTGCCTCCACCAGCCTGGATACTAATGGCCACGAGAAACGTATCCATGTCCTTATGATGTTGTCTTCAAATCTCCAAACCCCTACCCTCTTATCGAAATGGTGCAGTTGAAAACACGATTCGTAGTAGATCGCACACTTTTTCAAGTCCACACCTTTAATGGCTACGTTGAAAACACGATTCGTAGTAGATCGCACACTTAAGTCCACACTTTTAATGGCTACGTTGAAAACACGATTCCACACCTTTAATGGCTACGTTGAAAACACGATTCCACACCTTTAATGGCTACGTTGAAAACACGATTCCACACCTTTAATGTCTACGTTGAAAACACGATTCCACACCTTTAATGGCTACGTTGAAAACACGATTCCACACTTTTAATGGCTACGTTGAAAACACGATTCGTATTAGATCGCACACTTTTTCAAGTCCACCTCCGGTTGAGTAGATTCGTAGTAGATCGTACATTTTTTCAAGTCCACACTTTTAATGGCTACGTTGAAAACACGATTCTACACCTTTAATGGCTACGTTGAAAACACGATTCCACACCTTTAATGGCTACGTTGAAAACACGATTCCACACTTTTAATGGCTACGTTGAAAACACGATTCGTAGTAGATCGCACACTTTTTCAAGTCCACCTCCGGTTGAGTAGATTCGTAGTAGATCGTACATTTTTTTCAAGTCCACACTTTTAATGGCTACGTTGAAAACACGATTCCAAACTTTTAATGGCTACGTTGAAAACACGATTCCACACTTTTAATGGCTACGTTGAAAACACGATTCGTAGTAGATCGCACACTTTTTAGGGTCCACCTCTGGTTGAGTGGAGGCATTTCATCATGTTCGCTGCTGCAGGCAGCAATTGCGTCTGGACAGGTCTTCATATGTTGCAAGGCTGTAGGTGAAATATACGGTAGACCAGTGATCGCAAACTCGCGGCCCTGCGCCAACTGTTTTGCGGCCCGCATGAATGATTATAAAATTAAAATAAATCCCACTTTTTTCAAATGTATTTTAACATATTAAATACAATATAAACATAGTAATGCTTAGCAAAGCCATACTCTTTATAAGTAACAAGGTTATTTACGAAGAACATAACTGTATTAAGGAAAATACATATTTTCAATATATTCAAGTCTCCATTTTACTATAATACTGACAACGCACTTGAAGAAACGTCAGCTTGAATTAATAGTGTGATTCTTTCCTGAAAGAAAAATTCAACAGCTGCAATCTAACAGAGTTTTACCAGTTCGTTTCAAAGAACAAGTACGTAAACATTCATAACCTAGCCGCACGTGTTATGTCTATGTTCGGAACAACATAACTCATGTGAACAGTTGTCTTCAAGAATGAACCAAGTAAAATGTCTTGAAAGGAATAGGTTGTGACAGTCACTTATGCTCATTTTTAAAAGTAGCATAAACATTATTCCAAATATCGATAATTTAGTGACAGAAAAGCGAGCCCAAGTTTCTAGTCAGAACATGTAATATCTTCTGTAGTGTGCGCCGTGTTCAGTTGGTAAAATGCGATTGTTTTAAGATTTAGGTGAAAATAATTGTTACATAAAGGTGATTGTTTTCAGTGATTGATGAAGCATTTGTGTTTACTATTTAGTGATACTTAGAAATAATATCCCACTCTAGTGCCAAGTCATTGGTGTAGTTTTGTAAAGTGGATATTTATTCATAAGAAAATTCTTGATATTCATGCTACCCCCTAAGTTCCTTCAAAACTGGAAAGTGGCCCTTCCAAAGCTATGAGTTTGAGACCACTGCGGTAGACCGTGAGCATGAATGCCGTTCGACATTATCTCTGATTAAACGCACTGTTGTTCTCCTGATGGACCGTACAAATCTGGCTGGAGTGTCGGATAGTTATTGACCAAAGGTCTTGCACCCAGATCTGGTTACTATTACTGTATTAGTGTGTGTGTGTGTGTGTGTGTGCATCAACCACACTTGACATTCTCTTACTTCTGTTGCTCCTCCATACTCTAAAAGTTCAGCAATTTTGTTGATAAACGCACCACTTCTAGGAGCACTCACTATCATCTCACTCTCAAAATCCGTTACATCACGTTGCTCTTCCATTAGCGTTAGGTAACATATTCCAAATTACAATCGGAAATGTTCCTGTTTACCTGACCGTGTAACCGTAATGACGTGATGGCAACAAATGGCGTATACATGTACGTCGTACATGTATACGCCATTTGTATACGCCAGAGTGCGTGTGCGTGGTAAACTACGCACACGTACCCTTCCGTTCACATGGTGCAACAGACGGTGAACGGATGTTAGCAAGGATACTCGGAGCGACCTGAGGCGTTACCTCCGAGATCTTGAAGGCCTATCAAGTCGTGACGTCATTTTCAGTGACGTCACACGTCGTGGATCTACTGATCAAACAGTCAGTGTCTGTGGTCTGCATTACCACGCTACGCCTAACCGTGTGACTTGTGATTTTTATGGTTGTCCATACTTGCGTGAAATTAATAGTGTTCCTTTCCTATAGTTTGCTTCAACTAACATTTTAATTACAGTTTTTATATACCGGTAATTGAATGAGATAGGTATTTGATTATGCCACGTCCATGTTGTGTTCCCGGCTGCCGTGGAAATTATGAAATAGGACCAAAAGTTCGTGTGTGTGGATTTCCAAAAGACCAAGATTTGTGTTCTAAGTGGTTTCGTGCCATTAAAAGGGGATAACTTCACAGTTACACCACATAGTACGGTATGTACATAGAACATTTTTTAATCGAATTGAAATACAAGACCTTGGTTAATTAATTTGGTCAAGCATTTGGATAAAAAGCATTTTTAGCAAATGGATATTGTTGAGGTCTACTTTAAAAGTGAAATAAATTTTTACATGCATACGCCCATTATGGTAACAGTGAACACTTCTTGTTTCATATTCATCAGCAGTTTTCATTTAAATTAGTTCAGATATTTTTTATAACACCTAAAAACAATGACGTAGTCTTTGAAAACATTCTCCCACGATCGTTCATTCCTGTTACTAAAGTTATTGATTGACAACAACAACCAAAAAGCATACAGAATCCGCAAATTGATTTTTAGATTTAAAAAACGGGAGCTACAACATCGTAAATACGTTAAGCATATGTTGCATCTGTGATGCAATTTTTCATTGTAATACCGAAATTCTAAAACAACGATCGTGATCATCGGAAATATGCTCCGATGCGCCCATTTCTCTCTCTCTCTCTCATGGGCTGCGACGATCCACCGCCAGTGACGTCACAAACCTGTGCGATGGCCTTCTCTTTCCGGGGGTCCCGCCTGAGGCCCCATTTTCAGCAGGGTTCAATGTAGGGGCGCCGCCAGAATTTTTTTATGAGAGTGGGCACTGCCAGGGCGCGTCTAAGTGGCGCGATGGTCTGGGAGCCCCGGAAAAATTTCTTCGGAATCACCCTTCTGCAAGATTGTACACTGCCACTTTCGGGGTAGAACGGGCATTTGAAATCTGTGGATTCTGAAATCGTCCCGTGGACTTTCCCGTTTTTTCAAAAAACTGAAAAAGATATACGCTTAATTTTACGACCGTAAATTAATCTCCCGTTTCTGAAAAGAAAAAAAAAAAAAAACTTTAACTAATCGCAATATCTTCGCGTAATCTAAAAATTCAGTTTTACCTTTATGGTGTCTAAAGGTTTGCAAATGGTTCTAACGTTTCCTGCTACAACCTGTACAGTGGAAAAAAGATCGTTCAGTACTTTACGCAGAATTAAGACTTCGGTAAGATCAATAATCACTGATCAGAGACTCTCGGGACTCTGCATGTTAAGTGCCCATCGAGAAAAAGTTAATAGTAATTTAGAACAATTCACACAGACAGTTGTCGACAAGTTTCCCCTGCAGCCACGTAGACTGCAGTTTCTGTGCCATTAGGTCACTTTCCGTTCTTAGATCACTCTAATTTCGAATGAAATCATATGAAAGAAATCATTGTACTAAAATAATACACAAAAAATGCTCAAAATATAAATAAAAATGCAAACTCCAAAAAGTAAAGTGGATATGGAATTTTCAGTATAAGGCAAGTAAAGTGGATATGGAATTTTCAGTATAAGGCAAGTAAAGCGGATATGGAATTTTCAGTATAAGGCAAGTAAAGTGGATATGGAATTTTCAGTATACCGGTATTTTGAAAATCAGCGTTCGCTACGGTTAGAGATATCTTTCTAACTTTGCCTTTAGTTAGCGTCCTCTGAGAATTTTTTTAGATATACAGTATTAGGTGTAACAATAAGTTTTAAAGCGTATTAAGACAACACAACGTGTAATATGAGAAAAAAATAATATCTTTACGAATCAAAATATGCGCCGTCATTATCTATCACCTTCCGCCATCGGTCGGGCAGCTGACAGATTCCAGCTATGAAGAATACTTCGTCGTTTGTCGCGATGAAGTCGTTAATTCATTTTTGCACTTCGGTACATGTCCGGAACCGTACAGGAGACAAACCATGTTGCATCGATCGGAACAAATGATAGTCTGAAGGGGCTATGTCGGAACTATACGCTGGGTGCTCTAAAACTTCCCAGCCAAGCGTCAATAACGTTTCCTTGACCAATTTCGCGACATGCAGCCTAGCGTTGTCATGCAGTAATTTCACGGGAAGCAATCCTTTGCCTGTGAATAGACGTTTCCAACAGATTTCCTGGTTCAATCGTAGAAATTGTTGCTTGTAGCGATCAGCAGTAACAGTTTGACGCTGTTCTAATAGTTCATAATAAAGCACACCCTTCATATCTCGCCAGATGCACAGCAGATCTTTCTTGGAGTGAATATTGCGTTTTGGTGTCGAAGTCGTTGCTTCACTGGGGTCTACCCAGTGTTTTTCGCGTTTGGGATTGTCGTACCATACCCACTTTTCATCACCCTTAACGATTTTCCACAGGAAAGACTTTCTGTGTTATTTATTCAACAGATTCAAACACTTCATGACACGCTCATCCTTGTTCCTCTGGCTCAGGTCGTGTAACACCCATTTTCCTTCCTTCTGAAACTTCCCCATTGTGCGTAAACGATTAGAAAAAGTTTGTTGAGTTACCTCCAGTTGTTCAACTAGTTCTCTTTGCGTTTGAGACGAATCTTCATCCAGCAATGCTTGCAGTTCCTCATGTGCAACCTTCCGCTACGTTCTCGATCGCTAACAACAAAATTACCTGCTTTAAACCGTCTAAACCGAAACTCAAACGTGCTTTTCGATACAATATCCTCCCCCATAACCGGAACAGATCGATTGACATGCTTTTTTTTCCTTGATGAAATTCGTAACGAATGCAGTATCGAATAAATGCAGTATCACTTGCCATCTTTCACCTACCGATGTGCAAGTGCGTTTGACTGTTGGGCAAACTTCTGTGTCACATTTTACGCCCTGGACCAGTTACGGTCACATGACAACAACGCGGAGGAATGTCGGACATGTAAATTAGCTGTATACGTCGCACAAAGAACGCGCTTTAAAACTCATTTGTACACCTAATATTAAAGCACTTGTAACGTTAACTAAAGCGCTTGTAACAACTTAAACTTGTAACGTTTTACCCCACTCTCCCCTACATGCGTTTTTTTTTTTTTTATTATGATTTCCGTCCTACAAGGTTGGGCATTCGCCCACCCTTTCCCCCTCCTTGGCGGCGCCCGTAGCTCGATGTATTGTGACACATTACTCCCGTCATCACGTTCAAATTCCTTCTGTTGGCTCGTATCACATGGGATAGCCTTTGCTCACCTCTAGCATGGATAAGCCGTGGTCGGGCCACGCCCTCCTCGGACCACTTTTTGAAAAGCAATAACCACGGCTGTCCGCCAACTTAAGCCTAACCATCTCAGAAGTGCTCAGACCCATTCTTCTGGCCATTACGATCTGGCCTTTATCAAACTGGCTTAAGTCCGCTGCCTGAAGAACAAGAATAATATTGATTAACAAAGCTCAGTATCAGGTGTTATTGGGTATCGTTCACTTGATGGAAAGGTCACTTGACCGAAAGTCACTTCGCCGAAAATCACTTGATCGAAAGGTACATTTCCCTGAAGGGTCACTTGACCGAAAAGTAGTTCATTTCACCGAAAGGTCACTTAACCTAAAAGTTCATTTCATCGAAAGGTCACTTGACCGAAAAGTTCATTTCACCGAAAGGTCACTTCACCTAAAAGTTCCTTTCACCGAAAGGTCACTTCACCCAAAAGTTAATTTCATCTAAAGGACATTTGATCGAAAAGTTCATTTCACCGAAGGATTACTTTACCTAAAAGTGCATTATATCAAAAGATCAGTTTATCGAAAAGTTCATTTCACCGAAGGATTACTTTACCTAAAAGTGCATTATATCAAAAGATCAGTTTATCGAAAAGTTCATTTCACCGAAGGATTACTTTACCTAAAAGTTCATTTCACCGAAGGATTACTTTACCTAAAAGTGCATTATATCAAAAGATCAGTTTATCGAAAACTTAAAATTTTGTTGTTCGAGATCTGTTGGAGTGTGGTGCGGGTTTTTGAAAAACTGGCCACCTAAACATTATCGGATTCCATAAAAAAAACGTTTAATTTCTATGAAACACCTCTCCATGAGTAGTTTTTTTCGAAATATAACATTAATTATAAGACCTAGATTTGTGCCTTTTTGTCAAATTTTAATCCTCCGAGCTCATATTCATAAAGGGGTAATAGTGGCAAATCAAGTAAATAATGTTGCACTTTTACTCAAAGACAAAACATTAATTTTTTCCCTCGTAGGCCTAGAAACTGGTCATTTTAATAGATTTTAACCCTAATCATATTCATAAACATTACATAAAATGTAAACTTTTTATGTAAACTATATGAAAATGAGCACGCACAGTTAAAATTTGCTGAAAAGGCCTAAGCCGAGACCTAGGGCCCTAAAATTGATTCTTTTTGCCTGAAATATGTGCAACAATTTTACTTTTTATGTAAACCTTATGAAAATGAGCACTAAACATGACTTTCTTATGAACATGATTAAAATTTGCTAAAAAGACCTAATCCTCCTCCTATAAGACAATAGGCCTCCTATTGTCTTAAAAAAAAAAGATTTGTCTTAAAACTAAGTCTTTGCGTTCTCTGTGACACGGAGAAATCAAAAGTGCAATTTGAGTATGGTCCCCTAACGTTTCGGTGGTCTATCTGCCGAATTTGCACCATGCTTCAACAGATCCTGTAATGAAATCCAAGTTTTCGATAAACTGATGACCCTTCTGTGAAATGAGCTTTCGGTGAAATGAACTTTTACAGTAGCGAACAAAAGTATTTGGCGAAACACTTTTTTGACCATAATTTTTTTTTCTGCTGGAACAAATCGGGTCATTTTGGGATATGATATATGTTGATTCGTGGGTTACAATGCCGCGTAGTTTGTATTTCGCTCAGAGCGAATTTGTCGTTCGAAATGGGCCATATTCAAGAGTCGCCAATTATTACCCATTTGTTTGCTGCATGTATTAATGTTTTTTCTTGCGATTTTTGTGGGTTTTGTGATGTGCAGTGTGATAATAAGTCAATCTTAGGTTTTCAGAAATGGGTAAAAAGGCGGAGATCCCTGTTGGAGCTCGCCAGGCGGCCGTGAACATGATGGAATCCGGAATGCGCGCCACCGACATTACGAGGGCCCTGAAGATCCGACACCAGTCCATTTCAGCTATCCTGCAACGTTATAAAAAGACTGGGACCGTCGAGAACAGTCCGCGATGTGGTAGGCCTCGTTCCACTACGTTGCGTCAAGATAGACGCATCCTCCGTCGATCTCGTGCTGATCCCACCTTGACTGCTGTGGACATCGCCACCGAATTCCGCGACAGCCGAATGATTATCTTTCGTCGTCTCATTGCTGGTGGATTGAATGGAAGACGCCCCGCCAAGAAACCACTCATCGGAGTCAAGAATCGACGACCCAGAGTCGCGTTCGCGCGCCGTCATTGACACTGAACCGCGGCGGACTGGAGTAAGGTGCTTTTCACCGACGACAGCAAGTTCAACTTGTTCGGAAGTGATGGCATCCGATACGTACGACGTCCGTGTGGCCAGAGATACAACCCTCAGTTCATTCAGCCGACTGTCAAGCACGGAGGAGGATCGCTCATGGTTTACGGCGCTTTCTCTCGCAATGGAATGGGCCCCATCATCAAGATTGGCGGAATAATGACATGCTCATCAACGATGTCTTCCCATGGGCAAACCAGAACATGCCACCCGGATGGATCATGCAGCAAGCGAACGACCCGAAGCACACCTCCAGAGTAGCGAAGGCAGCCTTCCAGCAGCAACAGGTCACACTTCTAGACTGGCCGAGCCAATCTCCAGACCTCAACCCCATCGAGCACATGTGGGAGGAGCTGGAGAAAAAATGTGCGAAGAAAACCTGCCGGAATAGGGCCCAGAAGTTCGACCAGCTGTCTGCAGAATGGGCGCGAATTCCACAGGTCACCGTCGAGAAGCTAGTGGACTCGATGCCGGCCCGTTGTGCAGCTGTTATTAAGTCTCGTGGTTATCCCACTAAGTATTAGTTATTGCTTTGTCGTTTTTCTCGTACTTGTTTTCTGTTATCGTTGCATTAAATGAATGTGATGCACACCTATTTTGTTAGTCAATTTGTATGATCGTTGCGATTAAGCTCGGTACCTGATCTGTGTTAAGGTTTCCAATCCATCTGCATATGGGTTATGTTTACAACTGAATAACACATATCATATTCCAAAATGACCCGATTTGGTCCAGCAGAAAAAATATTATGGTCGAAAAAGTGTTTCGCCAAATACTTTTGTTCGCTACTGTAGGTAAAGAGACCTTTCGGTGAAATGTAGCTTTTGATCAAGTGACCCTTCGGTGAAATGAACTTTTCGATCAAGTGATCTTACAGTGAAACAATCTTTTCGGTGAAGTGATTTTCGGTCAAGTGACCCTTCGGTGAAGTAAACTTCTGGCAAATGAACCAGACCCGGTGTTATTTATACCGTTTCGGGACCTTCACACGCGCCATTGCTTACCTACAGTTGCTTCGATAGATAGAAACGATTGTTCTATCTTTTTCGCAGTGTTTTATTTACTTACCATAAGCTTTAGATTATAAGATTTCTTATGCCAACAGATATTTGGCGTGTCCGACATTTGAATTTAAGACCTGGACAAAAGATGAGTTCATTACACCGAAGAGAATTAGATGATCATCTATACACATCTTATCCTTTTTTTTTTCTTTTTTTTTTTTTTTAACGTAGGACTACGTCTAACTCGTGGATAGTATGGTGCGACTTACGGCCGACCTCCTGTGACAAAAATAAGTTCCAATTGAAATCCTTATAGCGATAAAAATACGTATAGCACACTAATCGTGTTAGCATATTCGTAAACAGCACGGAGTCCAATTCGCGTGCCTACTGCGCAATACATCGCACGCCCAACGCTCCCCGTGTGCGGGAGAGATGATGCAATATTTCTGGGTGTGTCGCCGCGTTTGACTCGGTCTATCTCGGCAACCGTAGGTGCAACACGACTGTGCATGGCATCGTCTTGAAGCTCTCGACAAGATCTATTCAAATATACGAAGAACATTTCGCAGTGGTTTGAACTGAACATTTTAAATTTGTTTTCTTGTGAACCGGTGAACACTTTTGACAATATCAAAGTTTACCTAGACAACCCTAATTGCAAAACGACTGCGCGTGGTATCTTTTCAAAGCTCTCGACGAGATCTATTCAAATATACACTGCTGGCCACCCAAAATGCAACACCAAGAAGGACACGAGTTAGCAAATCCAGATTTACTGGACACATAACAACAGATACAAAGATGAAACGATTGAGCATACACGCCCGTGAGACTTGCGGAACACGCAGACATCAATAGTTCGTGTGACCCCCATGTCTGGCAATAACGGCCGCTACACGCCGCGGCATCGAACGAAAGAGGCTTTGGATGTGGGCTTGGGGTATGTCGGTCCAGGCTGCTTCCACACGTTGCCACAGTTCATCAGGAGTAGCCGCGGGTGGTGCTTCCCGGGGCACTCGGTTGCCAATCAGCGACCAGACGTGTTCGATTGGCGACATATCGGGAGAAAAGGCGGGCCACGGCAGCTGGGACACATGGCGGGCAGTGAAGAATCGTTGCACGATACGTGCCACGTGCGGGCGCGCATTGTCCTGTCGAAACGTGGCGGCCGGCAGGTCGTGCAGGTAAGGGAGTACTACAGGCTCCAAAACGTCGGAGATGTAGCGGTGGCTGTTGAGTGTACCAGCGATGCGTACCAGAGGGGTGTGGGTATCATATCCAATTGCACCCCAAACCATAACGCCAGGCGACGGACCGGTATGGCGATGCATAATGCAGGCGTCATACAGTCTCTCGCCGCGGTGCCGCCACACGCGGATCCGACCATCGTGGTGTTGCAGGCAGAAGCGGAATTCGTCGGAGAAGACAATGTCGCGCCATTCCGTAGTCCAGGTGCGGCGTTCAACGGCCCAATGCCGCCGCACTCGCAGGTGGTGTAACGTCAGTGGTAATCGGAGCAATGGGTGCAGTGCGACAAGTCCCCGCTCCTGCAGACGACGTCGAACGGTACGTGTTGACACAGGTTGTTGAGCAACACACCCTAATTCCTGCGCTAACGTTCGTGATGTGGCGGTGCGAGCCGTCAATGCCCGTTGCACAACATGCCGGTCCTCTCACTCGGTGGTGTGCCGCGGCTGCGACAATCGCTCACGTCGGTCCTTCCGTCCCTCCTGCACCCACCGAATCCATAATCGCCTCACTGTGGCTGGATGTCGTCCAACACGGGCGTCGATGTCTCGGTACGATAAACCGCTGTCGCGATAAGACCCTATTCGTCCTTTGTCGAACTCCGAAACGTGCTGGAATGACTGCCGTATTCTGCGACGAGGCATCAAGAAGCTTCCCACGCACAGGTCCGGCAGCACAACACACTTCCACTACTTACACGACGCCTTCTGTGCACCCTTCTTATAGTGCTTCTCGGTGGCGTGCCGGGCGCACATGATTTGCATATGCCCTGCAATGCTAATCGTTTGCATGTCCTCTCGCGGGCGACGCATGCTGCGAATTTCTGGGCAATCGGACGCTTCCTTCTTGGTGTTGCATTTTGGGTGGCCAGCAGTGTATAAAGAACATATCGCAGTGGTTTAAACAAAATTTTTAAAGAAGTGTTTTCGTGTGAACGGGTTAACATTGGAATTCGCAGAATGGACGCAAGCAATGTAAGAAACCCAAGAAGACAGAGCACCACGTTGGGTAATTCGTGTATCGATCTGCTTTGTGTTTGCAATGCATCCAGCATTATTTGTAAAAATTATGTATGCTACTTTTCATATCATAGACCTGTGTTGGCTATAACAAATTAAATAAACGCTTTGAAACCATACTCGACTAGCTCATTTCAACTCTCCGATCAGCAAGTCGTAGTCCTACGTTCCAAACTGACGGCTCAATCAGAACTGAGCCAACCTGTATTTTTTTTAGTAAAACTTCTGTATGATATAATTATACATTTTCTATAAAGAAACCTTTTTGACAGATCATTTTTTTTCTTGATACAAAATATAGATTTTCCGTGAAACAACTTTTATGAAAACCACCGTCTTTCTTACTCAAGTTCTGCAGCCATGATGCTGAAATTCTAGAATACAATTTCTGCTCTTTATTTCTTGATATATCCTAATGCTTTATTCATCTGGGAAGAATAAAATAAGAAAAACAAAACGGTTGCTTTTCATGGCAGAGAAATTCTGACCCTCAGTACACGTATTTAGTTTATTGCGTTTACATAATTTAATACACACATTTGAGTCCGAAGCAATTTATGATGATTCAGAGGTTCAGTTTAATCTTCTTTTCGCAGTAAATTAGTCTCTTTTTTTTTTAGAAATATTCATCTTGAAGTCAAGGTACTTTTACAGCCCGAATGCTAATAAAAAAAATAAATAAAGCAGGCACAAAAGAAATTAATGCCGTGCTCCGTTGAATTAATATTTCCTTCTTCCGCGTGTGCTACAAAAAAAATTTTAAATTCGGTGACCCTTCCTCCCTATTTAAAATGCTGGCAAAAGTAGCTTGGCACAAGGCCACGACATTACTGGGTTTTTCACTTATTATTTTTTGTTCATCTTCCAAGAAAAATACACGTAATCCGCTTCCGCCGCCACCGAAATACACCAGCATCAAATATATTAGATCGGGGAAGTGGATTTTTCCTTTTTTATTTTGTTTTTCAGAAAACTTACCATTTTTTATCGTTTTTTTTTTCTTTTTTCCAGACTGGAGCGCTTTGTATGAAAATAGGGTGCAGCGTTTCTATAAAACAAATTTTATGAGAATCACAGCTGCTGAAATTTCCACGTCCATCTCGATCAGTGCGTACAGACTAAACATTTCTTTTTATTTTAACAAAATTAATTTAATGTTACTGGTGTGTCGAAAATGGTCAACAAAATAAAAAGCGCAAAAAATGTTCTGGTTTAGAATCATGCAGGGATATTCATCGATTTGGTAGCTTCAATCGAGACTGAATGTACACTCTGATAAATTGAACTGCTGTAGGATTTGACTTCAGTCAACACGTGCTAGCGTACGACCAAGAATTTCAGGGTTTCCTAGATGCCCACTTTTGCGTCCACACATAAATTCGTTCACAATTCTTCATGTAATTCCAGTCTTAAAAATATTTTGACGTATTTTTCCTACTCAACTTTCCAATTTTGCTCACTGTCGCTTATGTAAATGTTGGTTATTACACGGGCGAGTCACATTATTGAAACCACCAGCTAATATCCAAAGAAACCGCCGTGTGAAGCGCGGACAGCAGATAGTCGGGCTCAATAAGGTGCTGGAAGGTATTCACAGGTATGTGGAGCCATACTGACTGCAGTGTATCTGACGGCTGCTGGAGGGAACGTGGTAGAGGATCCATAGAGCGAACACGATGATCAAGGTGGCCCCACAGATGCTCAATTGGGTTTAACCCTGGAGAATTAGGGACCAGGGAAGTACTTTGAAGTCTTCATCATGCTCTTCCAACAACTCTCGGACTTTTTATCTGTGTGACACGTCGCATTGTCGTGTGGAAGATCCCATACGCCCCATGGAAGACAATCAGCATGTATGGGTGTACGTGGTCTGCAAAGATGGATTCATAACGAATTCGGTCCGTAGTGCCTTTCACAGTTATGAGTGGACCCAAAGAACGCCACGAAAACATTCCCCAGACCATAACGCTGCCCCCAGCAGCTTCTGTTCTGAAGTAGAAAGCGTGACTCATCGGAGAAGACAATACTCTGCCAATCAGCAGAGGTCCAATTCCGATACTGCAGAGCAAATTCAAGCCTTTTCTACCGATGCATCTTCGTTAGCATAAGTGCAGTGACCATCCGTCTACATCGGAGCCCCATACGCAGCAGGGTTTGTTGAACTGTCGTTTTAGACACACTTCCAGTAACCCCCTGGTTCAATCCACCAGTGAGTTGCTCCACTGTACCGTATCGATGGGCCCTCAAGCACCTTCGAAGCCGACGTTCACCTCTCACATCAATGGCACGTGGTGCTCCACAGTTTTCACGTCGCTTATTTGCAATTGTGCCATTTCTCCAATCACGATACACTTTAAACACAGCAGCACGCGAACAGTTCACAAACTGCCCTGTTTCAGAAATACTGCCACCCTTGGCCCGAAAGCCGATAATCATCCCTTTTTTGCAAATCTGATAAATTGCTCCTTTTATCCATGATAGCAACGAGTTATATGTTTTCAGATTGCCTACAACGCACCTTATATACCCTCTAAGACAGATGACGACATGTGCCTTCTTTCATCGGCTACGCGTCCTTGACGTCAAAAGTATTTCAGCGTTAGTCTACAGAGTAAAAATTTTCTGAAATTCATGAGCTATTTTCCGTGATTCGCTTCGTAAATTAATGAAGCATGTTTCTAATACAACCTTGCCGCCCCGGTGGCGCAGTGGTCTAAGCGATGGCCTCTGATCACTCGTCCGAACGGGGTCCAGGTTCGAATTCCGGTGAGGCATGGATGTTGTGTTTGTCTTACGGCACTGGCTCTCTCCCTTCCCTGGAACCAGTGACCCTAAATTAGGGACGGGCGACTGCTTATAGCCCATTGAGTTTGTGACGTACCTGCCAGCAGGACGCACACGACATAAAGGCAGATAGGAATCAGAATAAACGTCTGCGTAGCTCAGTTGGTAGAGCGACTTATTCCGGAATGAGGGGACCCGGGTTCGAATCCTGGCACGGATAAAAATGACGGAGAAATTTAATTCGTTATAATGGCGCCCGAACTATCCGGATGACCCGGCTGTTCAAAATCTCGCATTGGTGTGATGTTAATTCCACACCGTGAGACAGGAAAAATCAGAGAATTCCTTCTCCAGCGCTTCGAAAAATAAAAATGTGTGATGTTGCATTCCACACAGCAGATTGACTGGGAGTTCTCAAGTGCACGTTCTACAGTGGATGGCTGCCTGCAACGATTCATGGTCACGGCTGACCCGTGGGCCATGCCCCCGGCCCTCTTTCGGGGGGGGGGAGATGTGACGTACTTGCCAGCAGGACGCACACGACATAAAGGCAGATAGGAATCAGAATAAACGTCTGCGTAGCTCAGTTGGTAGAGCGACTTGTTCCGGAATAAGCGGCCTCGGGTTCGAATCCCGGCGTAGACCAAAAATGACGGAGAATTTTAATTCGTTATAAGTTGCTCACGGTGGTCGTTAAACATCCAATAAAAAAAAATAAAATAAAAAATAAAACCTTTTCCCTGAAATGAGGGGAAGGGGTGACCTGAATTTCACGGATTTTTTGTACGCCAGGAAAATTCTGAATTTTCAGGAATCTTCCCACATTTTCTTTCGCATGTTACCGAAAAAATTCTGTTCTCACTTTTTCCGTGTCCATAAGACGGAAAATTTCCGGGAACATGAGCGATTCGCGGGAATACTTGAGGTTTGATTAACTGTTAAATTGATTATATGATGTCTATGTATCAGCTTATAGACCCCTTAAGACAAAACTATTTTAGTTATCAAGAGTAAATTTTATATTTAGGAAAAAAATAATATAAAATTACTCTTGATAGCTAAATAGCTTTATATCTGAACGTTCAACAACAATGAAAAATCAACCAACTCCTATTTCAAATATCTCAAAAATGTTACGAAGTACGGTTAGAAAGGACACTAAGGTTCCAGGGTTAGTCACAATGTTGGGCCTCAGTTCCTGTGAGAAAGCGCGCCAGCTTCATCAGGGTACCGAGATGAGTGGATCACACAAGGCAGACGACACGCATATGCCACGGAACCACATTGCGTTATCAGGTGAGCAGATAATGTAAAGCAATACATACGTATAACTATAAAGACACTACACAGTCGAGTCACAGTATTGTGACCACCTCCTACTTTTGACGTCAACAGCGTGTAGCCAATGAAAGGAGGGACGTGTCGTGAGTTGCCTTTGAGGGCATATAAGGTGTGCTGTATAGGCATTCTGAAAACATATCACTCGTTGCTGTCATGGATAAAAGGAACGATTTATCAGATTTGCAAAAAGGGATTATTATCGGCTTTCAGGCTAAGGGTGGCAGTATTTCTGAAACAGCGTAGTTTGTGAACTGCTCGCGTGCTGCTGTGGTTAAAGTGTATTGTGATTGGAGAAATGACATCATTGCGAATAAGCGACATGGAGACTGTGGAGAACCATGTGCCATTGATGTGAGAGGAGAACGTTGGCTGAGAAGCTGCGTGATGGCCAATCGACACTCTACAGTGGAACAACTCATTGGTTGAATGAACCAGGGGCTACTGGAAGTGTGTCTAAAACGACAGTTCAGCTAACCCTGCTGCGTATGGAGCACTGATGCACACGGATGGTCACTGCACCTATGCTAACGAAGGTGCATCGGCAGAAAAGGCTCGCATTTGCACAGCAGTATCGGAATTGGACCTCCGCTGATTGGTAAAGGATTGCCTTCTACGATGAGTCATGTTTTCTGCTTCATCGAACAGATGTACGTTGGCGTATAAGGTGAGAAACATCGCAGAACAAACACTCTTCAACCATTGTTGGAAAAACACAAGCTAGTGAGGACAGCGTTGTGGTCTGGGGAATGTTTTTGTGGCATTCCCTGTGCCCACTCATACCTATGGAAGGCACTACGGACCGAATTCGTTATGAATCTATCCTTGCAGACCACGTACACCCACACATGCTGATTGCGTTCCCTGGGGCAGACGGGATCTTCTACCACGACAATGCAACGTATCACACAGCTGGAAATATCCGAGAGTGGTTGGAAGAGCACGATGAAGACTTCAAAGTACTTCCCTGGCCTTCTAATTCCCCAGACTTAAACCCAATTGAGCATCTATGCGACCACCTCGATCGTGTTGTTCGCTCTATGGATCTTCCACCACGCACCCTCCGGCAGTTGTGAGATGCACTGCAGTCAGCATGGCTCCACATAGCTGTGAACACCTTCCAGCACCTTATTGAGTCACTCCCAGCCCGTCTAGCTGCTGTCCGCGTTGCACACGGCGGTTACTCTGGATATTAGCTGGTGGTCACAATAATGTGACTCAACCGTGTATAAAGCAACATATTTCACCTTTTCTTAAAGATAATGGGAAGCCATTGTCAGTTTAAAATGATTTCTAGTTCCAAAGCATTCGGTTGCTTCGAAATATCACGACGACCAAAAAATGCCTAATTTGCAATATGTCCTCTTACCGAAAAAATTGAAATCGTCACAACTGTATTCAGAAAAATAATAAGCTCCAACAGAAAATGAAATGACTAATTCACCCATATTAATAGCAAAACACATTTAAGCACCGATAAATTAGAGTTCTACTTTGTACGTAGAAGGTCTTTACGTAACTTTCTGGCTGTACGATAGATTACGCGCTCCCCGTTTCGAATGTCTGAGGTTCAAATCCAACCAGGGACGAATACAAAAGGCTCGGACGCCGGAAAAGAAAAGGGCTGAGAAATTAGTGTTCTACTTCATACGTGGAAGGTCCGTCCCTACGTAACTTTCTGGCTCAACGGTAACATACGCGCTCCCCGTTTCGAATGTCTGAGGTTCAAATCCAACCAGGGACGAATACAAAAGGCTCGGACGCCGGAAAAGAAAAGGGCTGAGAAATTAGTGTTCTACTTCATACGTGGAAGGTCTCTACGTAACGTTCTGGCTCAACGGTAGCATACAATCCCCGTTTCGAATGTCTTAGGTTCAAATCCAACCAGGGACGAATAGAGAAAGGGCTCGGACGCCGGGAAAGAAAAGGGCTGAGAAATTAGTGTTCTACTTCATACGTGGAAGGTCTCTACGTAACTTTCTGGCTCAACGGTAACATACGCGCTCCCCGTTTCGAATGTCTTAGGTTCAAATCCAACCATGGACGAATACAAACGGCTCGGACGCCGGAAAAGAAAAGGGCTGAGAAATGAGTCTTCTACTTCATACGTGGAAGGTCTCTACGTAACTTTCTGGCTCAACGGTAACATACGCGCTCCCCGTTTCGAATGTCTTAGGTTTAAATCCAACCAGGGACGAATAGAGAAAGGGCTCGAACTCCGGGAAAGAAACGAGCTGAGAGAAAAAGTCACAATCGAAGATTTTGCGAAATTTCAGTAAAAATATGGGGAAAAGCCTAAACGGAATTACTGATACGGAAATTCTATCAAAATACTGAAGTTACAAAAAAAAAAGGCATTTTCATTAAAAGACGGACACCTACCGGCAACTTTGCTGCACGTTATTTTTAGAAATTTTCCGTAAATCCACATCACTAATTGCTTTTTTAGTGTAGCCAGAAAAATTTGCTAATTAAATACGACGCTCTTCTGATTGCTTCGAATTCTTCAATGAGCAAATAAAGGAATGGGAAAGGTTTTGAGGTCCTATGTTGTCCCAAAAATTGGGGGAGACGGTTGTTATTATTAAGTGAAATATTTAAAGTATTCATATATATTAGGTGTGCAACTTAATTCTCGGCCACAGGCACGACACGTTGACAGCAAATTATAGCAAATCGAATACGTACCTAATCAGGGAAATAATCCCAGTCGTGTTGGATACATTTGAGCCATCGGTCAGGGAGCTGCCGAATGCCACTGCGGAAAAAAGAGGGCTGTTTCAAGTTGATTAAGTCATCAATACTTGTGTGGACCTCCTCGACAGAAGTGAAGTGCGTATCACTCAGGTGATGTTGCAGGGAGCGAAAAAGGTGATAATCTGACGGGGCGAAGTCTGCAAAATACGCCGGGTGGGACAAAATCTCCCATCCCAGGTCGGTGATCGTGTTTAAAGTGGTTTTCGCGGTGTGAGGACGCGCGTTATCCTGAAGCAACAGGACCGACCTTCTGCCCTTGCCTGGGTATGGCTATTTCGCCTCGACTGCGTCACTCGCACGAATGAGTTGCTGACAATAACGCTCAGCATTGACCGTTTCACCAGGTTTGAGCAACTCATAGTGTACGACACCGCTCTGATCCCACCATATGCACAGCAACAACTTCCTGGCATGGATATTCGGTTTGGCGGTACTGCTGGTAGGCTGACCTGGATAAACCCACGATTTGCGCCGCTTAGGATTATCGTAGACGATCCACTTCTCATCACAGGTCAAAATCTTGTGGAGGCAATCCTTCTACTTGAATTTGGAGAGCAAGGACACAGCAACATCGTAGTGCCTAGACTTGTTCGCAGCTGTGAGTTGGTGGGGCACCCAACGGCCCTCCTTGTGAATCCGTCCAAGCCTGTGCAGGCGCTTTGCAATGGCTTGCCGTGCTACTCCGAGTCCCTGGGCGAGCTCTGATTGTGTGCGACAGGGATCCGCGTTAAGCAGTTGTTCCAGTTCCTCATCGTCAACTTTCTGTGGCTGTCCCGGACATTCTGCATCACGGACATCGAATTTCCCTGCTTAAACCGTTGGAACCACATCTTACACGTACTGTATGACACAGCAGCCTCACCTAAAGTAGCACAGATTATTTGCTGGACACTTTTTTTCAGCTGAAACGCGAACAGGAGGCAGTGCCTCAAATGTTGATTCTCGAACGACATTGCTTTCACCGTCAACTTTCGTCCCTTCTGTCACTACAGCTGTGAGCGGTTACGGCAAGGAGGTTAGAACAGATGGAGTAAGGGTACGCCGTTCCCCTCGTGTGATCAAAATGAAGCCAGCGAAACGTCACGATCCTGACGTCACAGCCTCCGCCGCCATGTTGGTGAGACGCAGTGAGACGACTGAGATCATAACATCACGTTGAGTAATGATGATGTGGCTGCCTTTTTCGATCTATATCTTTAAATTTCAGTACGTGGATCAGTAAAAAAAAATCGCGATTATTAGGTAACATATCATAAACGTTTTATGCTGGCTATGATACATTTTTATTGATGTTTTTCGAACTTTGTTTTAGTTTTCTAACAACTGCAGAAAAGTATGTGCTTTCGTTACCAAGGTCATATATAGCTAACCTAACATTTTCTGCTTATTGTGTTTTACAGAAATCTCTGTATCAAACTGAATCAATTAATATTGTTAGAAACTCAATTCTACGGGCTCTTTAAAGTTCCTATTTACTCGCAAACCTAACGAGAACCTATTAAAAACAACAGCACATTATTTTTACGAGTTCCTCTAGACACAAGCACTCAACATTATAGTTAAAGTGATTTGTGTGTGTGTGTGTGCTTGGACAATTTCCTCAGATCATCAGATACGCATAAATTACCCTTGAGAATATTTTTTACGTATCAAAATCGAACTGTTAAGAAAAAATGAGCTACATCGCTTAGAAGAAAAAATAAGCAGTCCAATGAAATTTTTTGCATTTTAAAATTTTCATAATGAAAATTTTGTTTAAACGTTTACTGGAATTCAATGGGAGTGACCCAGGGGCCCGGACCTCCCTATGAGGTATCACTAGATCCTTCGTTCTTTGTATTGGCCGCTTATTTTTAAATATAATTTCATGTGTTTTTGAATATATATTTTACCAACAATGGAAATTTTAAATATATTTGTTTTGTTTCTGAATACATATTTTTACTTTTATATGGCGGAGATATTTTTATCGCCTCCCAATTACTTTGGGAGATGTTTTCTACAGAGTGTTTTAATTTGCGTCTTCAACAATTTGCGCCCTGTAAAAAAATCCGGGGTACGCTGCTGGAACTTATTAACATAAACAGCACAAAAAGTAAAATCACGAATTTATCGCTTTATGTGAAACATGCGTTCATCGTATTATAGGCACGCATGTCTGAGAAAGCTCCGCCGAGAAAATTCAACAGTTTTGCCGCAACGCACTCTCCGCCGCCGTCAGCACAGATTGAGATCCCCATGCATTAGTATGATTAAGTATAAAAATAACACAAATGTGTAAGGTATATCAATTATTAGTAAATGAGAACATTACTGTGGACACTTTCTCGAGGGGAAGAGTAATCTAAATTCTGATTTGCTTAAAATTTGGTCAGTTTCAGAACTGTCGGTTCTTAATCAAACTACAATGCTTTGCAAAAGAAAGTTTAAATTTAGAGAAAAATTAATATTTTATGCACAATTT
The DNA here is from genome assembly GCA_039090855.1 of Macrothele yani. Lineage (NCBI taxonomy): Eukaryota > Metazoa > Arthropoda > Arachnida > Araneae > Macrothelidae > Macrothele > Macrothele yani. The sequence continues at coordinate 101,979,060 of CM077013.1, read as the reverse complement.
CCTATGAAATTTACACCAGCAGGTGCTTTAGTTGATGAGTTGACCCATGCAAAGGCACAGCACGATCGCATTTTAAAAAGAGTATAAATTTTTTGATGAAAAACGGTCTATTCCTTATTCCCACAATGGCAAAAAAAAGTACTAGTAACGTCTCACTGGGCGTGGCCATCAGCTCCGCGTCGTCTGCTCAGTGCTTCAAGTCTGTGATGTCACCCTTACTACATCTATTCTAAATTCCTTGGGTTACTGTTACCTGGAAAGCTGTTGGATGGCGCTGTAATCAGCCATCATCGCACACAGCTATTTGCATTTGACGACGTTCCATGATCGCTAGCAGTTAGGGGCCGAGAATTAAGTTGCACACCTAATAAATACCAGGCGAGTCGAAACTTCGTCCGTTTTTGAGCTACACATAATGTTGGGCCTCCATTCCTACAACAGAAGCGAGAGAACTTTGTGCAGTTCAAGGTGGGGAAAACAGTGGACAGAAGCACTCCACGAAAATGGTACCGGCTTTTCAATGGTGGGGAACACCAGTCTCGAAAACGAGCCAAAGTCAGGACGTCCAACGATCACTAACAGTGACACTCTGGTCAAAGCTGTGATAGCGAACCCCGGAACCAGTATGCGACAATTGGCAACTAAAGTGGAGTCTTCCCAATCCACCATCGTTCGTATCTGCGCCACCGAATGGTTCCCCATGAACTGACATCCCAGCAGACGTCAAATCTGCAGGACGATAGGTTTTGACGTCGCATCGTCACAGGTGATGGACAGTTGATATTCCTACGTTATCCTACCACTGGGAACTAGTGGCAGAGGTCACGCCAGGAAACAGCCCGTGGTGCACAGTGAGTGGTTAAAGAGGAAAGTCATGCTGTGCATTTGATGGAATTGTGAGGATCTTATGCACTTCGAATTCGTGCGAGATGGTTAGGCTTTGGGCCAGAATCCCAAACAACTGCACCAAGTCCGTGATGCTCTGCGCAAGCACTACATAGCGCTTATCAATAGGAAGCGGGTGTTGCTGCATGTGGAAAATGCCGCAAATCATACCACCAGAGAAGTCCGCCCAAAACTACAGGATTTTTTTTTCTTATGATTGGAGGTTTAACGACCACCGTGAGCAACTCAATGGGCTATAAGCAGTCGCCCGTCCCTAATTTAGAGTCACTGGTTCCAGGGAAGGGAGAGAGCCAGTGCAGTAAGGCAAACACAACACCCATGCTTCACCGGGATTCGAACCCAGACCCCTTATGGACGAATGATCAGAGGCCATCGCTTAGACCACTGCGCCACCGGGCGGCCTACAGGAATTGGAAGGGTTTGAGATCCTATTCCACCCTGGATCTCAAACCACAAGAACTGGAAGGATTTGAGATCATTTTCAACCTTGCCTCATCCGGCAACCACCTGTTTCGCTCCGTGGCACATTTCCTATAAAAGAACGGTACTGCGCTTCAGTTGTGGATGAGGGATCTGGCATTAAAGAGTTTCTGTCCCCGAAACTAGACCGGCGGTACAGCCGTGTGGGATCGTGGCTCTGATGGAATATTGGCAAATAACTACAGAAAACAACGGCCAGTATTTTTCAGAATGAGGTGAACATGCATGGATTTCTTGTATCACTGAACTTTTCAGCTGCAAACTGACGAATTTTTGAATCACACTTTTCCTCGGATGCGGATGAAAATTTTGCTTTGTTTTTTGGTTCCTTTAGATGAAGTATTTCACTAAGGATTAAGTTTTTCATGCCAAAAAATTAAAACAATAAAATCAAAAATATGAAAAAACGAGGAAGGAAAGAAAATTGAACTCTCAAAACAAATCACATTATCTCAATTTGCTTGATGGAAAGCTTGAGTAACAGATTACTTATTGCTGGTAACAAAATAATTCCCAACTAGAATGAAACAACATTTTTTTTTTTAGTTTACTATTCTGGTTGCTTTCCGTGAATCAACGCAACAGCATCGATGAATTATTATTGATGTTGTGTTTCAGCTCTTTCTACTCCGCTTCTTCGGTTCCGCATTTTCTCCATCTTTAATAACGCATTTTTTCTTATAAACACTTATTACCGTGGTCAACAGTCATACTCCCTCTCTTCACCCTTCAAAAGCCAGGAGCCTTGAGATTTCCGCCAACTAACCCTTCTTCTCCTACACAATCGTAGAACCATTATTACTGACCGCAAAGCGATGAGCAAAGGGAATTTGAAAGCTCTCTCTTTCTCTCTTTATACAAGAATTTCCCTTCAGCTCCATTTTCCAACGCCTAGAGGGAAATGTTTAGCTAAAACGCCCCCATTATAACCCTTCCTTGATGGTAATTAATTATCTGGAAGTCTTTTAACAGCAGTTTAACATCGCATAGTCACTTATAAAGTGACTAACAGTGCTTTGAACTTCTGCGCTACTCCTCCTCTGCTTCCACTTCTGTTTCTCTCTCTCCCTTAATGGTCTTCCAAATTTTACATTTCTGTGAAAAGTAAAAACAGCATTTTTCTCTTCCCTGCTCCTTAACATCAACAAGACGTATGCTCATGTGTTAATCAATGGAGGAGCTGTTCTAACTTATTCATACATCGAAAAGTCACTCTTTTTGAGTTATCCATTGTTCATGCTGCCACATTTCAATTTTTCTTCTTAAAAACACGTACAATACATATACGAATAAGTAAGGTAAAGAATTTATTGTCAAATTGAAAACCAAAAGTAATTTTTATAAACCACCGAAAATAAAAGTTCACATAATTTTGAACAACGTCAGACACTTTGCAAGGCGAGCTGGCTGGCTTGTCTTTCAAGGTTGGAGGGCTGAACCCCCCCCCCCTCTAGCCTCTTGCTAGTTACGGCCCTGGGTCAAAGCGTGGGCTTTTAGTCAGCCTTCAAAGCTGGGAGATTTTGAGCCCCAGATCATGCACACGCCACGACGCGCGTGTTCCTCAGTGCTGGCTCTCCCCCATCCCTGAACCCAATGACCACAAAATAATGACGGGTGACTACTTATAGCACTTAGAATTACTAACGCTGGTCGTTAAACTTTGTAACATAACAAAAAAAAATAGAAAACTAAATTCTTTTCGTTTTACTCAGTGAAATAAAATATTTTACTTTAACGTGGGGATAGTAACGACATCGTGAAACAATTACAACTACGGGGTATACAAAACTACAGTAGTGCCAAAATTGTGGAAATCCTTTGGAAATAGTGTATTTTTGAGGTTTGATGGCTCATAACACTACTTTTTTTTAGTAATACCTTAAAATTATATACCAATGGAAAGATAATTTCATCAAGAATGTACTGCAATAACTTTTATGAAGGATTTTGTATTAGAACAGCAGTTATAAAGAAGAAAAGGGAAACACATAGAAAAAATTAGATATACAAAAATTCTCACCATGTCAGTTAATACTTAGTTGGGTAACCTTTAGCCTTAATAACGGCCTTACAACGCTTTCCCATGGAGTGAACCAAGTTTTTTTTTAGTTCTGCAGCTGTTATAATGTAAAACCAAGATTGAATTATTGCTTCTATTAATTGGGTTTTATTGCTCGGTTGCTTCTCGCTAACAAGTTTCTTTAGTCAGCTCCATAGATTTTCGATGGGGTTAAGGTCTGGGCTATTCCCAGGCTATTCCAGCAGTGGAATATGATTATCTTGAAACCACTTTTTGCACACAGAAGCAACATGACATGGAAGCTGAATCCTGTTGAAATATAAATGCTTCATTATCTTGGAAAAGATCACGTGCCGAAGGCTTCAGTTTGGGCTCAAGTATTTCATTAATGTATTTTTGGCCATTTATATTCCCATTAATCACGCAAATTCTGCCCACACCTATTGATGTCATACAACCCCAGAGCATAACACTAACTGGTTGTTTCACGGTACATGTAATGTAATCAGGATACAAATCTTCTCCGATTCTTCTCCTTACGTATTTTATGCCATCACTACCAAACAGGGAGATTTTGATCTCATCACTCCAAATAACACTGTCCCATTGTTTCGCTGTTCAGTTAACATGGGTTTTAGCCCAGTTTAATCTTTTCAACCTTTGTTTGAAAGATAAAAATGGCTTTTTTCGTGGAATTCTAGCGTTTAGACCAAATTCTTGCAGTCTGCGCCGAACAGTCCTTCCACTCAACTTCACATTGCCGCAATTTCATCTTGTATACACCCAGATGATTTTCTTCTGTCACCAAGGCACAGTCTCTTAATTCTTCTATCATCACTTGCTGTTGTGTACCTATTCCTGCCTTTACCAGTCTGGTTTTATAGTGACTGAGTCTCCTTATACTTACCTCTTCAAAATTTAGACAACCTCATCCTCAGCATGGACAGACGTTGTAAATCCTGCAACGCAGTCAGGGGTGATCATATCCCCTACTAAAGACTGGATTTTTCTTGGCAGCCGCCTGTCACATGGACGTTTCTGTCTTCTGTCCAGTTGTGCCTGAAGCTACCTTTTCAATAAAGTGCCTTTGTATCCTTTGGATTCCTTGTTTGGACGGTTTTGCTCACTTGTCCCATATTCTTACATCTTGGGGATCTTATGGTATGATTTGAGTCGATGTGGAGCACTTCTGCACGACGTTACATTCGAAAAACCGTCTCGTCCTTAATGTTTGCACGCCAGTGTATGTGGCACGGGACCATCTGGGGACGAACTCTATTGAAAATGGACGAAATGGGGTCAAAAGTCAAGACATAGGATCGGGATCCATTCCATCGCCCTTATCCCATACTATTAAAGGAGCAATTCTTGTATGTATGTACATTTTATTTTGAAAACGGCTCTAAGGATTTTGATGAAAGTCGTTAACCCACCGTTTTCTGGTACTAGAAATCGATTTAACTTGACCTCGACTTTAGGAAAATTAGTTTAGTGGATTAAATAATCACCCCGAATTACCACGTTTTTAGTGTCATGGCGTCGTCCCATTAGTGTTACCCATGCTTGGAAATCTTATGACGTCGCGTTCTCGCGATTAAGATGTTGGCGCGCGGTCACGCCATCTGTCTCATTACGTCACGCGTTGTATGTGGATCCTATTAAAGTTTTATGACGTCACACTCTTGCGAGCAGATGGTCGCGAGTCCCATCTGCCTCATTACGTCACGCGTTGTGCGCGTATGTCCGTCCGCACGATAACTCGCGTAAAAATCGTTCGATTTTGATAAAATTTTAGTATGTGGTAGGGGACCACCTGGGGGCAAACCCTATTGAAAATGGGCGAAATGGGGTCAAAGGTCAGGACATAGGAGCGGAATCACTTCCATTGCCATTATGCGTCATAACTTACGTAAAAATGCTTCGATTTGGATGAAATGTTAATATGTTCTAGAGGCCTGCCTGGGGACGAATGCTATTGAAAATGGGCGAAATGGGGTCAAAGGTTAGCACACAGGAACGGGATCTTTTTCATATCCCTTATGCATCATAACTTACGTAAAAATGCTTCGATTGCGACAAAACTTTATCATGTTATTTCGGAGGTATACTAAACTGGTTCTGTTGAATATCATCGAAATGGGATCAAAGATCAGAGCACAGGACCGAGATGTATTCCACAGCCATTATCCTCATAACTTGAGTAATGATTTCTGGTATGTTGGAAAGCGTAAAAAAGTATGTTTTCTGATATGTTGGAAAGCGTCTTTGAAGAGCAATTTACGAAGCTGAACATCCTATACAAGAATCAGGCATTTCCAATGTTGCTGTTTCATGTTAGTATGATGGATATGTGGAGATATAATTACACAAGTCTAAAAATATGGTCAAAAAACATGCAGGGAATCTTGAAGAGATATACATAGTTTGGTTAGCATGGACAGATCATGCCATTGTAGCACTACTGTCAGACAGATAGCGAAACAACTGCCTCTGATGTAGAAGTTAACTCAACGAGGAATTATTTGTAAGTGACACCGGTACTTAACGGCGAAAACAAATGCATAGGATAAACAAAACCAAACGAAACAAACGCAAAATAAGAGTTAAATATTGCCGATGCCAGAGGCGTAACTTCTTATTTTCGGCCCAGCGCCAGGAGCTTCAATTGCGGCTGGGCTCCTATTTCTTAAAAGACAGGAAGGTTAACACGTGTATGTCTAGTTACTAGTAGAATAACTTGTATATAACTGGTGGAAAAAAATTAGACGAAAGGGATTTAAATTAAGATTTTTTTTTATTAAATCATTTAGGAGACAGCTGTTTGACAACACAAAACAAAAGCAAAAGCAGCACCCATCCTCCCACTATAAAGTTCACTTGGAGGGTAAAAGGAGCAATGGACACGATTTCAGGAATTGTTATCTCTTGTTTCTTCCTTCGGCGACATTCCAGTTCCATTATTCCCCTCTGCAATTGTCGCCCAGAAATCCACTTATATGTGTGCGAGCTTTACCGATCCTTTTTCCCTGGGAGTAGGTGGCCTGTTTTCAAATCTGCTGACGCGATACACCGTTGGGAGTGGATGGCGGAGAGTCTCTTGCACAACTCGCTTATCGAGCATTACATGTGCTTCATCCCCATTACTTGTCTATCAACATTCTTCCACTAGTACTAGGATTCTCCTGCGCTGTTACAATTTTGTCCTGTATGCTTACCTTTTCTATTCCTTCAATCGAGAACAGCGCGCAGCAGAATTTCTATGCCTCGTTAAACACGGAATTCCATTTAATTTTGTTACTTTGCATGTCTCTCTCTCGTTAAATCCGGGGACTTCATCATACCATATTTTGTTCATTAAACGCGACCAATTAGCTTTAAATTAACATTATACCGAACAAAAATTCCGGTTTTGCACGTTAAATCCCAGATCTCATTAGGTACGAGCTCGTTAAAAGTTCATCCCAGTGTATACACAAAATCAGCAAGCAAAAAAAAAAAAAAAAAAAAAAAAAACTCCAAGAAACCCAAGTGCATTGAAAATCTAAGGTCGTTAAAGCTGTTGAGAATTTTCCAGAGTAATAGCTACAAACAAAATGAAATTCGGAAAAACAATTTCAAACATACAACAGTGCCACACATAATTTCCTAAAGGGGGTAGTCCAACTAGAAATGCATGGGAGAAATAAACGCGTAATATACTGAATGGACAAAGCATTAGAGAAACCTACCTATTCGAGTGTTGGTCCTCCTCTAGCGCGAGTAACAGCCTGTACACGCTGAGCCATCGACTCCACCAAACGCCTCAGAGTTTCCAAAGGTAATGCCAGCCCTGCTTGTTGCAGCATTGTCCACAACATCGTCCGAAACGTCGGTCCAGGATCCATGGATCTGATGTTCCGCTCCATGGCATCACAGAGAGCTTCCGAGGGGTCACTATACCTTGGGGGCCAATGGATGGTTCCAAACTCGGATGAGTGTTCTTCGAGTCATGCCTAGGTGGTTGCGGTAAACTGTCCCGCTGAAACAGACCATTCATAGGCGGCACGATGCGCGAAGGCCATGAAAGCGTGTAGGTGATCAACGAGCACATGTTGGTAGCACGCAGCGGGTAAGGACCTCACCAGATACTCAAAGGGACCTAATGTGTCCCATGATAAGGCTCTGCAGATCATAACAGAACCGACCTGGCACGACGGGACCATGACTCAGGCTCGCATCCTCCCGTCAGCTAAAAGTGGAATTCATCTGACCACACGACGAGGCGCCACTTCACACAGGTAATATTCCTTGCATCAGGAGAGATGTAATGTCGGATGACGAGCAGTCAACAGCGGCACACGAAGAGGGCGTCTGCTCTCGTAACCCAAGGTATGCAGCATGAGTCATACCGTTCGCTGACGCTGCTTAGAACTTGGATGCGAATCGTGTCCCGTTGCCAAGCGGTCGGTCTGCACGAGTCTGGATAGTCTACGTTGCCCCCGGTCATCAGTGGTGTGTGGTCAACTACCGCTTGCTCTCTCGGCGTTGACCCCGGTCATCAGTGGTGTGTTATCAACCACCGCTTGCTCTCTGGGCATTGATCCCGGTCATCAGTGGTGTGTGATTAACCACCGCTTGTTCTCTGGGCGTTGACCCGCTCATCAGTGGTGTGTGATCAACCACCGCTTGCATTCTGGACGTTGACCCCGCTCATCAGTGGTGTGTTATCAACCACCGCTTGCTCTCTGGGCGTTGACCCCGGTCATCAGTGCTGTGTGATCAACCACCGCTTGCTCTCTGTACGCTGGTACGTCCATCGATGGTGTAGTCGTGGTACACCCTTGATATGGTTGTTCTCGGGAACCCTAGGGTTCTGTGAGACAATGCGTCCACCATCGAAGTCGCTTAGACTCGTCGATTGCGATACACTGTTAGAAAGATAGATCAAAAAACGAAGGTTCAAAATTTTGAAGCACCCACTTCAATAATTTTGAAACAAGTCCTTCTAGTTACTGTTACCCTAACAGGTTTAGTCGCCAACACACATGCCCCTAGGGGTCTTAGAAGACGGGAAAAGACGTGACGCCGTAGTTCAGTCTTTTTTTTTTTTTGATTGAGGTTAACGACCAACGTGAGCAACTCAATGGGCTATAAGCAGTCGCCCGTCCCTAATTTAGGGTCTCTGGTTGAAGGGAAGGGAAAGAGCCAGTGCCGTAAGACAAACATAACATCCATGCCTGACCGGGATTCGAACCCGGACCCCTTTCGGACGAATGATCAGAGGCCATCGCTAAGGTCACTGCGCCACCGGGGCGGCCGTCTTGAAGGGAGGAATGAACAGGTGTTCAGATAAGAAAGAATTTAGAGTGTTGAACAATCAGAGTTTAAGAAAATATGAATTGCCTTATATGGCTGCATGCTAAGTTTGGGAAGAAGCTGATTTTGCTGTTGAACATTGCTCACCCTTTATTTTTACACTTTTATTACTGAGACAAGCGTTTTTAATTAAATTTTTATTCTATCCTTATTATATTCAGACGTGCAGGGCTATCTATTTTTTAATTTAACTAAGCAGGTTCAGCGGATACATTAAGTATAACTGTATATATAGTTGTTTTTCACTGTCTGATAATAATGTTGATGATGATGGCGCGCATTGCTGCAAAATTTGTATAAATATATATTTCTAATTCTTTTTATTCTGTTACCAAGCATCATATAATAGTTCCGTTTCGTAATTTCAGGGCCACACAATTTTTATTTATACTTTTATTTAAATAGATTGTTTCTTCTTCTTATTGCGCTATTTCTTACCTCTTCTTCCACTTGCACTTTTTAGTATTTTACTATTCCGCTATTTCATTTTTTGCTTACGATAGTTAGTAGACTCCAAAAAGGGCCTTTTTTAATTTTACTGAGTTTCCTTTAAGTAGCCTACATTTGTATAAGAATTAGCTCCGATAAAGGGCTTTTGCTTTTTATTTTCTTAAGTTTTTATCTTTTTGTACCAAACATTTCTACTTGTTTTTAAGTGTCTAATTACAAAATAATCATTTAACATCTTATGAATATGTACGAAAAACTAAAAGAATTGACCCTGAAAAGGGCCGTTTTAATTTCACTGAATTTTTCTTAAATACACTCATTGTCATAAAAATTCGTGCACCAAGAAGGAGGCGTTGGATTGAAATGAGATTTTAGCAGTGACATGGTACATACCAAGGACAGAAGTTATTACAATATCACAGCAGCAAGATGATTTCCAGCGGACATACGGTACACATTTCGGTCAGCGTTAGTACCGCGTAGGACAGCCTCGTGCTCGGATACATGCGGTGATACGGTCCGGCATGGAGTCAAAGAGACGCCGTGTTATCCTGGGACAGATTGGGCCACACTTCTTGCAACTGACGCTCTAAATCACGGAACATGGAGAAAGCTGGCGTCCCATCTGGTCCCACACGTGCTCGATGGGCGAGACCACGGAAGCATGACGTACAGTTCTGGGAAACCCGTGACGCGTGCGGACGGGCGTTATTTTGTTGGAAATGGTTCCGGGCCGCACCGCCAGGAAAGGCAGCACATGGAGCCGCAGCATCTCCTGTATGTAGTGCTGGGCTGTCAACGTCTCTCGGATCACTGTGAGGGAGGTCCGGCTGGCATAAGCGATGGCTCCCCAGACCATCACGCCTGCAGTTCGGGACGTTTGCAGCTGTACAGTGAGGTTTGGATTGTAGCGCTCACCTGCGGTCCTCCACACTCTGACATTGTGTTCGTCCTTCTCATAAAGAAGCGGGATTCGTCGCTGAACACTATACGTCGCCAGTCCGTAGCATTCCACATTGCTCGCTGCTGACACCACTGCAATCGACGCCGACGATGGTCAGGTGTTAATGGCAAAAAACGTTAGGGCTGTCGAGAATGCAGATTCGCCTCTGCCAGGTGTCTGGCGGACACAGGAGTCTCTTCTACTGCCGTCACAAGTCTCTGAACATTGGACAAGAACGTCGTTGCATCTGTGCGTGCCGCTCTCACGGTCCTTTCTGTTGGTGGAGTCTGGGTCGTGCACAGCCAGTCCGCCATGTCTGGGTGCCTTCCCGTGTCCATTGCCCCCAACACAATCGCGCCGTACTGTCCGACTGGCCCATTCGGCGCGCCGGTCACCCTGCCTCTCATCCCGACAATACGACCTCGTTCAAACTCCGTCAGTTGCCCGTATGCACATCTAGGCGGCTCCTCGGATGTCTATCGGTCAGGGATCTCAACTGACTTTTACCGTGCACTTCGGCACTCATGTGGAGTCGCCTGCGCAGCACCTTATAAACCCAAAAGATTACGATTGCAGCATTAGTCTTGGACGCGCGGGCATGCGGAATCCCACGAAACTTTAATCATTTGCATGTCTGCCCTCCCCGTAGCTATTCGCCGAGTTTCGTGTTAATCGCAGTTTTTCTTGGTGCTCGGATTTTTATGGCAATGAGTGCAGCTCTTCTATAGAATTGCATAACTTGAATTCTGCTGTATAAAATCCATGAATATTTCCTAGAATGATTTTCTTGCTTTTTTTTTTTTTTGGTTGGAGGTTTAACGACCACCGTGAGCAACTCAATGGGCTATAAGCAGTCGCCCGTCCCTAATTTAGGGTCACTGGTTCCAGGGAAGGGAGAGAGCCAGTGCCGTAAGACAAACACAACATCCATGCCTGACCGGGATTCGAACCCGGACCCCTTACGGACGAATGATCAGAGGCCAACGCCTTAGACCACTGCGCCACCGGGGCGGCTTTCTTGCTTGAATGTCATACTTAAGCTGCAGAGCTCTACAGCAAGCCTGTCTATGCACATGTAGTTTTCACTTCTTCTTGAGCTTTTTCTTACCTCTTGCATTTTGTCTTCTATAACTACACGACTTGAAATCTACTGTATAAAATCCATAAAAGCTTCTTTTTTTTTTTTTTTTAATTGGAGGTTTACCACCGTGAGCAACTCAATGGGCTATAAGCAGTCGCCCGTCCCTAATTTAGGGTCACTGGTTCCAGGGAAGGGAGAGAGCCAGTGCCGTAAGACAAACACAACATCCATGCCTCACCGGGATTCGAACCCGGACCCCTTACGGACGAATGATCAGAGGCTAGCGCCTTAGACCACTGCGCCACCGGGGCGGCCCATAAAAGCTTCTATGACTACTATACATAACTTGAATACTGCTGTAAAATCCATGATTTTTTTTTCTTTATTTGTTGTTCATATGCAGGATAGCATGAATTGCTATTGCTTAGGTCACTTATGCTTATTGCTGATCTTTGCAGTGCAATTCAGGAAGTGCTTGCTGCAGTCACTTACGCTCCAAGGAGAGCCCATTTAAGGAGACAGGCGGCTCGGGTGCTGGACAGTATTTTAGGGCCCTGGTATAAGTAGCACATCTTGGATTTCACTATCGGTGGCCGAATAAAAAAAATATTTTTTTTATTGGAGGTGTAACGACCACCGTGAGCAACTCAATGGGCTATATATAAGCAGTCGCAGGTCTCTAATTTAGGGTCATTGGTTCCAGGAAAAGGAAAAAATCCAGTGCCGTAAGACAAACACAACATTCATGCATCACGGGATTAGAACATGGACCCCTTTCGGACGAATAACCAGAGGTCATCGCTTAGACCACTGCGCCACCGGGGCGGCAAATAAAAATATCCAGGAGAAAACATTCCTAAAATATGACGAGGAAGGCATAAAAATATTCCCGCTATATTGTAGCGTGTATCCCATGATTCAGGCGCTGGCCTCTGATCATTCGTCCAGAAGGGGTCCGGGTTCGAATCCCGGTGAGGCATGGATGTTGTGTTTGTCTTACGGCACTGGCTCTCTCCCTTCCCTGGAACCAGTGACCCTAAATTAGGGACGGGCGACTGCTTATAGCCCATTGAGTTGCTCACGGTGGTCGTTAAACCTCCAATCAAAAAAAAATCAGCAATAAAATGCAAAAAGTGCATGATTGTAAACTGGATACCAGTTCAGCTTTGCTTTAACCCCCCCCTGGTTCAGTTTGTTGAAATTATATCGAAGTAGTGGACAAAATAATATGATCCAAATATCACGATTCAAAGGAATTCATAAATTTATGAAAATTTCTCTCAATTGGATGTGTACAAATAAAAAAATCCATCTGCAATGCTTTCGAAAGATTTGAGGATGGACTATACATTTTGCTGACTCCTAAAGACAGAGAAAACAGAAAAAAGTTTCACGAGGCAGTTTCATATTGCTTTCGCTGTGCTATCTGCAGAAAAACGAAAAAGAACTATAGGAATCTATCAATTCTTTAAGCATCCCGCATAATTCTGGGGCTCCCATGAAAATGCGGGACCCGCGGCTGCATCCCCCCCTCTCCTCTTAAATGGGCTCTGGTTCCAACGCTGCCCTCAGCTAAGCAGAAAAGGAGATATACTAGATTTTAGTAAAGATGAGAATTAAGGAAAGTAAAAGAACTGCTGGTGTGTGTGCTAAGGTCACTTAAGCTCTGACCTTAGCACACAAGTAGTTCTTTTACTTTCCTCAGTGTCTTTTTGTCCACCCATTTATAGCCTGCGTTTTGTTTGAGTCTGTTCCACTCTGCGCGGGACCCATGTCAACTGCCCATCATCCCTATATTATGTCTTAAAAGAAAAATGTTTAATCAATGCATCCTTCCAGTTTTTGCATATGGGTCAGCGACGTTGACCTTAACCAAAAAAGACATTCAGGAGCTGCACACAACTGAAAACAAACATGGAAAGGTGCAACAAATAAACGCTAGCTCAGTCAGCAGAATACCAAAGTAATCGGACACTAAGAAAAATCGACCTATTATTTACAAAAATACTGACATGAGGTAAGTTTAGAAAACAAAGTTAAGCGCCTCGTTAACCCTTCTCTATCCGATCTCAGAGAAAGGATCAAAACCCTCAGCCTGAACTCAGCGTGAGAATGAACCAGATGTAACGTCGGATATTTCCAAGAGGTAAAAGTGGTGTTGCTTTCGAGATAGCTTTGCGACCTTCATAAACAAGATCTGTGAGTTCAGTGGAAAAAGCTAGTAAAGAACAGAAATGATTTCGATGCATTGATCAACAGTAGCTGTCGGAATTGCGGCGCAAATGGGATAGAGAGATCGCCTTCTACAGTTAATTAAACAAGGGTAGGAATTGAAGTTGCCAGAGATGCGAGTTGAAAAGCGAATGCTCTGAGAGTGTTGATTAAAAAAAGGGTTCCACCAGTCAAAGGAAAGCGTGTTTAAGAAATAGTGGTTGGTAGGGTCGTATATTAGAATTCAAACACTCATTTCGAAAAAAAAAAAAAAAAAAAAAAAAAAAAAATTGAAATGGAGCGGAGACCCACCGTTTATGTTTCTCACTTTTTATCATTTGTACATGAAATGTCGCCTGTCTAATAACTCTGAATTGCCCACAACGCTAAGTTTTAACAATTTTTATAGGATAATTAACTTAGATTTCATAAAGTTGCGGTGTCATTATTCAGTAATTCAAACCACACGAATTCCGTTTACCAAACCCTCTTTTCATTCCCTTTCGTCACGAATTCCACTTTCGATTTCCCAACTTTCCCCTCTCCATTGACCTTTCGCTGTATTTCCTATTACCCACCTGATCTAGAGGCGCAGGCGCGCCTGAAATATCATTGATCAGCTCTGTTGACACATGCGCTTAACACCTGCTCTTGCTTGGCGTTGTCATATTGGACTCTTTCCTTGAGATCGTTTACATTCGCTTTCGTGCATTGGACCAATGGTTTCATGACCTGATAACGCCTTGTCGTTAAAAGACAAACCCGCCCCGCTGGCGCAGTGGTCTAATCGCTGGCTTACAACCATTCGTCCGAGATGGGTCCGGGTTCGAATCCCGTGAGGCATGAATGTTGTGTTTGTTTTACGGCACTCGCTCTCTCCCGTCCATGGAGTCAGTGGCCTTAAATTAGGGACCGGGTGACTGCTTATAGCCCATTGAGTTGCTCAAGGTGGTCGTTAAACCTCCAATCAAAAAAAAAAAAAGGCGAAACATATATATTTTTTTTGACTGGAGGATTAACGACTACCGTGAGCAACTCAGTGGTTCATAAGCAGTCCCCGGTTCCTAATTTAGGGCCACTGACGCCAGGGACGGGAGAGGGCGAGTGCCGTAAGACAAACACAACATCCATGTCTCACGGGATTCGAACCCGGACCTTTCGGACGAATAATCAGAGGCCCACGGAGATTTTGATTGAAGTTGATGATCAAACGCTAACGAAAACGAATTTAGCTGCAAAATTAAAAATTCCGGTTTCGATTCTTTTTTTTTTTTTTTTTTTTTGATTGGAGTTTTAACGACCACCGTGAGCAACTCAATGGGCTATAAGCAGTCACCCGTCCCTAATTTAGGGTCACTGGTTCCAGGGAAGGGAGAGAGCCAGTGCCGTAAGACAAACACAACATCCATGCCTCACCGGGATTCGAACCCGGACCCCGTTCGGACGAATGATCAGAGCCCATCGCTTAGACCACTGCGCCACCGGGGCGGCATTTCGATTCTTACGACGATAATTTAAAAATATAAAGAGGTCAAAGATAATGTAACGTCTTCAGGGTCAACCGCATCGAAAAAATTACGTGTTCCAACTGGAAAGTTTGCGAAGTCAAGAACATTGTTCTTCCATTCTTCGAGCAGTGCCGCGTCGCTGACATTTCCATAAGCGGTCCGATGCTTTTTGAATAGGCCAACGAAGTCGCACACGCACAAAAGGAATGTAACCGGAGACGCACGTGTTTTCAGCTGTATGGCTACATCGATTAAATAGCCGTCAAGCATAGCTGGGGAAATTCTCAGCTGTGAATCTACTGAAGTTTTTTGCTTTTTTCTGATGAAAGGAAGAGGAATTTACTAAACATTACCAGAGAATACGATCGCAATTGAACATTTTCAAAGCCCACGAGACAGGACTTTTGTTAATTTGCTGCCATCGATAATATTAGCATTTAAAAGGGAACGCTCTCATAGTAGTAAGCAAAAACTAACTTCTTGATCTGTAACTCTGATTGAAGTGAAAAATTACCACCCTTCATCTTCAAAAAATGTGCGATATCGCGATATTTCAGAATCTTGAAAATTCTACACACGCCTTACTCCGCCAACTCCGAGTCATGGGTGACGGCTGCACTTTTCATAAATTGGATGGAAAAAACAGTTGCGAAAATGAAAGGGAAGAAACGAAAGATCCATTTGTAATAGATTATTGTCCCGTCCAGGAGAAAATTCTATGAAAAACATCAGAGTTGCATTTCTGCCCCCAAATTGCATGAGTTGTCTTGAACCAGTACTGGATTCGCATAGCATAAAAGACTTAACTCCAAATCTTGCCCTTTTCATAGGAATGTATTGGCGCCATGATAAACGTCCCTTGTATAACATCAAAGTCTCATCGATGCTTGAGAGTAATTGTGCTTTTGTACAACTGATTCAAATGCTCACAAGCATGCCAAATTTTGTACAGTTTTGGATTTGGATGATTTTTGGGGTCATGCATTTCATTATTCAAGAAATGTAAGAATTATTTTATCTCACAATACCTGTTATATAACATAACCTTTCGGAAAAAGGGAGTTTCAACAGTTGGTTTTTCAGTCCAATACGTGCTTTTTTCTGGCTTTTTAACAATACCTTCTAAAATTGAAAGTGCCAAGAACAGACGTAATTTATTTAAAGTTACCGGATTCCAGTCTTTCCGACCTTTCAATCATCTTCCAGAAACGTTTTCGCATTGCTCAGCATAACGATTAGTTTATGTTACAATACTATCAATCAGTTCATCATTTATGAAGTGTTCATAGTACTGTAAAACATCCGAACTTGAATCAAAAGTAGCATTAACTTTTGGAGACGCTCTAAATGGAAGGCGCAAGGGTGCATATTCTTGAACATGCGGTGTAATTTCATGCTATTGACGCCCTGGCAAAAGTTGTGCGGCATCACCTCATACTTCAGATTCAAAAATATCTGAAAAAATAGTTCCTTCTGAATTACTTCCAGGTTCATCAACACTAAAATCTTCTTCCGTATAACAAGAGCTCATTTTACAACAAAAGTTACGGAATGAAATCTAAACATTCAGCAAAGTGGGACAACTCTAAACATGAGGTTTCAACCTGTCCAACAAGCTAGTATTGTTGTCAAATCACATTCACAGAACTACTAATGTCATTTAGTGATGATTGATGTATTTAAAATAGCTATGGGTACGAAAAAATTCGTCATACATATCGCTTTGAGTATTGCAAGCCATGTGATGAGAAGCCCGGAAGAGACACGGGCATGACGAAATTGGGTCAACATACCAGCCCGTGTGAGACACGGACACAACGGTTAAGGGGTTAAAAGGTACATTCCGTTGATTAATCAGGAAGAAATTTAAGTCATCCTACAGAAAAATAAAATGATCCGTGGAAAAAAATAATGCATTTCTATTAAATAACGTATTTTTTTTTTTTTTTTTTTTTGATTGGAGGTTTAACGACCACCGTGAGCAACTCAATGGGCTATAAGCAGTCGCCCGTCCCTAATTTAGGGTCACTGGTTCCAGGGAAGGGAGAGAGCCAGTGCCGTAAGACAAACACAACATCCATGCCTGACCGGGATTCGAACCCGGACCCCTTACGGACGAATGATCAGGGGCCAACGCCTTAGACCACTGCGCCACCGGGGCGGCATAACGTATTTGCAAAGCATTGGCCTTCTCGTTAGTTCCTACAGAACGCTGCAAGCGCGATGTGTCCCGTGGTCGAGTGGAATAATGCATCTGCCTAGAAACCCGCTGGACAGGGGTTCGAACCTGGCGTGATCTTCGAGGATTTGTATTTCCTTGGAAAGAAAATTTCCCTAGCATCGTGATGTCACACCGTAAAATTTCGTGATGGGGGAAAAACAAAATGGCGTACAAAGGATATTAGTGAGACCATGTGGGGAGGTAAAAAAAAAATTGGAGAACAAAACATGTTCGGAGGACCACGTGTCACACAAAATGTTTTGGTTGAACACAAAGAAAAAATTGCGGACAAAAGATGGTCAGGAAGATCACGTGGAAAAAAATGGCTGCGACTGACGTCATGATTGACCAGGAATCTACCGCATCCGTCCTTGAGCCAGCACATGGACGGCTTCCTTTTTACAGAAACCCCCTATTATCACGTAACAGTAATATGATGATGTCACAAATATCTTTCAAATACTAACAGTAACATTGTTAAAGTTACAAAGACCTTTCACTGTAACAAATCAGTTATGTTTCAAAGTTATGTAACGTTTGCGGACATTTTGACGTAACCGTAACATTTCTGAGACATTACTGTTTCATTGCGCAAAGTATCTGAAAAGTCTCAATGTTTCAGTTCATTTACCTGTAACATATACGAAATATTATGTGCTATGTGGGTATATTTCACTGCATTTCATAAATTGCATCCAGAAGTAAAATATGAACACTCACTGATGTCCATTCAGCACAAAAAAAAGTAACTATTTTGACCTCAACCCTTCGATTTTCATGAAAAACTTTGTGAACTTGCAGGCTTTATAAACTAATCAGCAAAATTTCAGCTGCCTACATATAATACTTTTGTAATAGGACTTTACATTTACAAAAAAGCATTTTTGTGTCCACCCTGCCTACCACAACTTACAATAACTGCAGACTTAATTGGTCAACAAGCTCATATTAGGCCCATTTGAAAACTTATTACATAAATTTTCTTCTGAGATATCACACAATTATGAGTAATTTAGTTCTCAAGGTCATCTGTTTTGATCTATAATTTCTCAAAATACACCTCATTAATTTTATGAAATACAGCAGAGGGAGCCCCTAAGTAATAAGAAAATTGCCTGGGGAATATGTGTATAAATAAAAAAAAAAAAAAAAAAGCCTTATTTAAAAAAACTTTTTACCCTGTAAAGACCTAGTTTTTTTTTCACATGCCTGATTGGGTATGTAGGAAACAAAAATACATGTCCCAGGCATGTCCACTTGAAACTGCATCAAACGTTAATATAATAAGTGCGAGCATACGCACGTGCTCACACACAAATATTGAGATGCTTATGACAAGAGACGACAGTGCATTTTCCCTAAAAGTTAAAGCACTCTTGATAGAGAAAGCTCAGATTTATGTTGTGAATTCAAATCAAAGTTCTGGGCATCAAAAAGAAACACGTAACAGTCCACAAGGGAACTGGAGAGTATAACTTATGGAGGTTAAAAATCAGAGAAGATAGTTTTGAGGTTTACCTCATCATTTTTCAGAAAAAAATCGAGAAATTACATTTTTTTGGAATTCTAGAAAATCCACAATGATTACCACATAAATTCATATTTTCATTTAGTGACTTCCTTTAGTTCTTGTGTAGATTTAATTCTGACACATGCATATGTACACCGTGCTCACTGAATTATGGCCACCACTATACAAAGTGAATTACACCCGATGCCAACAGGAAAGCATGGACTATATAGGCTTTTAAAGGGGTGTACACAAGAGGTTGGTGGTTCAGTTGAGAGGGAAATTACAGACCTGATGGGTAAATCCAAAGATTTACCTGAGTTTACGAAATGCCAAATTGGGGGTGCAACACAACAGCAAAGGGATGGGGAAAGGTGAATTCCAGGTGGGACATCCATTTGGGAACAGTGACACTTGTGGGTTGTTTGAGAGCCTCCATGGTTAAAGTGTACCATGAGTGGTGCCAAAACAGTGAAATAACCAACCTGCAACACAACTGTAAAGAGAGGGGAAAGGAGAATTCCAGAGGTGGACGAGGAGTGAATTGCCTTGTACAGGGCAATCAATGCAGCACACATAGTTGACACCCAAATTAAGGGTCAACCAGAAACATTATTTTGCATGACTAAGTGTTGCATGCTGGCACAGACAGGCTACAAAAGCAATCACCCTATATGCCACCATCTCCTAAAATCAGTCCTTTGACATAAATGACTCTCCTGGTGCCAGCAGCATACAGATTGAACAATAGAAGATTGGAAACAGGTGTGCTGCTCTGACAATCATGATATGTACTTCATTCAGTTGGCAGCCAAGTCCATATTTGGTGTCAGCAGCATGAGGCTATAGATCCCTTATACATGGCACTGACTATTCAGGTGAGTTGGGATGGTTGTATGTCTCATGCTAGCATGAGTTATAACCTCTGGTATGTGTGGATCAACGTACAGATGCCAGCTCCTACCAGGGACTGCTTGAGGACCATGCACATCCCGCAAAAAAACTATTCTCCTCTATCCAGTGGTTTTTCCAGGATGATAATGCCCTTTTGCCATCAGACTCACCTTGTGCAGGAATGGTTTAACAAACGCACTGCTGATGTGAGATATTTCTAATGACTCACAAACTTGTCTGATCTCAACCCAACTTAACATTTGTAGGATACCGTGGAATGCCAGGTGAGGCAGCTAGACACACCACCCCTCTCTATGCTGGAACTGTGCACTGCAATACATACAGTTTGGTTCCAGATCTTGACACAACTGCTAAGACACCTCACGGAATCGATGCTGCGCCAATTGCAGCCATTACCCGGAAGAAAGGAGGGCCCACAAAGCATTAGGTAGGTGGTCATAATTCAGTCAGCACTCCGTGTATATCACAGTACAACAATAGGAAATTACACAGACATGTGATATTTTAATCACGAAACTTCATCTTGAAAACTGCATTTATGAGGAACACTACAAACATTTTCATTAGATTTTATAGGATTCAAGACACAACTTCTTTTGGATGTTTTTCACTACATACAATCAATTTATAGGTCCCATAATGTACTTTTTGTATGAACCTGGTAACTAGCATAAGCAGTTTAAATGTTCAGTCTACCAGAGTGTTTATTATCAAAACTGTTTCAAAACCCAGAGTCTGGGTTAGAAGAACGACCAGACTAAACCAGCAGATTTCAGTTAACTATCATTTATTTTTGGAGTTCCAAACAAAAATTTTAATTTATGGAATCTCAATTTGGTAACCTGGATATATCCTTCATTGGATTCATCAATCTCTAAATCTAGGGAATTTTAATAAAATGCTTTTAAAGGAATGGTAGAGTGTTGTCTGTGTGAATTTCTTAAAATTTATTTGAACATTTTGCGGTGAAATCTTTCTAATATTGAAGCAAAATTAGATTGCTGTTCTAATTTTATCTTTCTTCACTGCTAGTGCAGGTTCAATGACTAGCAGTAACTGTTCTGTGTTTAATTATTATAAAAGTTAGTTAAAAGCTAATTATTATAAAAGCTAGTTTGATGTCACATGCTCAGAACTAAGGGAATAATCTGATATAGTTCCCCACCTTGAACCAGTTACTATTGGGTTGGTGCGAACAAGCAGTGGAAACAGTGCACCCACCACAGTGGAATGGAACCACCCACAGGTGTTGAGGGTATTACACCAGAGTTACTATAAACAGCTAACACATGTGTGAAACACAAGGTTCATGTGCGGTTTGTTTGGACATAATGTGGCTTGCAAAGGAAACATGCAGATGCTGGGTTTGAGAGTCATCTTTCTGTATGAATTTAAACTGGGCCATTCTACAGGAATTGCTGCTCGAAACGTTAAAGCGTTTGGGGAGAACACAGTCAACGAACGAATCATTTGCCGATGGTTTGTGAAGTTTCAAAGCGAAGATACGGACCTGCATAACGAAGCACGTGGTCACCGACATGTTGCTGTTTTTGACGACGTTCTGTTACGCGTGGTAGAAGCGGACCCCCCCCCAAAAAAAAAAACATGTCGTGAGATAGCGGCAGAGGTAGGTGTCCACCACACGACAGTTGTTCGGCGTCTGGCTGCACTCAGTAAGGTCAAACAGCTGGACATGTGGCTGCCTCATGAATTGACAACTGCCAACAAGACTAGGTGTTTGGAAGTCTTCACATCGCTGCTTGCCAGGAATAAACAGGAACCTTTACTACATCGAATCGTCACCTGCAACGAGAAGTGGGTCCTTTATGATAATCGGAAATGATCTGCCCAATGGTTAAGCAAGACACAGCTTGCTGGACGGCATCATAAGCAACCCCTACACACCAAGAAGATGATACTCTTTGTCTGGTGGTCCACGGCCGAGATAATTCATCGGAGTTCATAAAATTGGTGTGAGTAGAGTTTCTAATGGCTCATCTTTCTTTGTCGCCAAATTCTGTCAGTCAGCTGATCTTCTTGAACATCTTCCTGAAGAACAACTGTTTCATTTGCAGACTGGACAGTATGTAGCAAGCGTTTACGATAATCAGTGGTGGGTTGGAAGCGTTTGTGAAATCTCCGAAAAACAAAATGATGCATTGGATACGTTTAACATTCTTCAGTGATGGTTTGGCAAGAGGCCAAACCATCACTGAAGAATGTTATTGTGCTGCATTACACCAGATGCACTGGAAACTGCTGCAGAAACAACTGGTTTTGGTCAACAGGCATGGTGTTCTTCTGCTCCAGGACAACGCCAGCCCTTATGTCACACAACGAACGATGCTGACACTAAGTGCCTTGGGCTATGCAGCACAGCCTCATCCTGCCTATTGCCAGGACTTGTCTCCGACTATCATCTGTTTCATTGCCTGGATCACTTCCTGTCCGGGAAACAGTTCACGACAGACAACGAGCTTCAACGTGCAGTTGATAACTTAGGGTCCCAGCCACAAGACTGTTTTTATTCGTTCCGAGATCATGGCCTTGCCAGACAGATGACAACTATGTGTCGATGCTGAGGGGGATTATTTTGCCTAGGTAAGTTGTCCTACTTTTCTGTTCTTGTCGTCCATGTACGTTTGCCGGACATTTCATTCGCACTAACCCAATAGATTAGTGCAATAAATTTGTCATTGTTATAATCTCACCAACCTCATATATTTAATTTCTGTTCAACATTTACCACAATTAGTTCATGACCAGCACATGTAGTGTCATGAGTAGTAACAGGGATCATAGCATACTTCTGGAAAATTTTAGGTAAGAATTTTAGGAATTTTAGGAATTTTTAGAAAATTTTTAGGAAAATTTTAGGAGTGTATTTCAATAAAAACTAGATGTATATTTGTATACATCTAGTAAAACAACTTTGTATACATTGTAAAGAGTTTGCTTCACACCCTTCAACCATATATACTGATAGACTGCGCATGACATCAAAATTTCTGGCTCCAACATAAAATCACATGACAACAGTCAAAAAGATGGGTTACACCTGCTGTGCTTATGGTTGCTCTGACTGATATAGTAAAGAAAGTTCTATGATTTTTCATGGGTAAGAAACAAATTAAATACCTAAGTCAATAAAGTTCAATTACTTAACCAGAAACTTGCAGCTATTGATATAAAAATATAGTAACTTAAGAAAAAAAAATGGAATGCATGTTCCAAATTCTTCGCAAATGTTCATCACATTATAAATCACAAAATGTAAACAACACGATCATGCATGTATATAGCTCATAAGTAAACTTACCTGAAGAGTTTTCATTATATATGAGGTGCATTCACATAATACACCGAAAACACTGAAGTTCTGCAGCGTAAATTAGTAATCATAACAGCATTTGTACACGAAATTTGGAGTCTGATGATGACGTGCCCAATGTTTGAGCCATGGCGGCTTTGATGCAGCTATTGCCAATGCGCAGTCCATTAGTATATATGGTCGAAGTTCACACCCAAATTTTTTGCATAACGTCTAATGTCTAAAGTTTAAGTATGATTTACTTCTAATGTTCAGTTCTTATCTTTTCACGTGTTATTATCATATTCAAGTATATTTACCACATTCAAGTTTCACTTTGAACATTAATATGCTGTTGAACCAGAAGCAATTCACGATTTTCACAGTAAAGTTTTCAGGTTTCACATTAAATTATAATATCCTAAAAAGGTAATTGAAAACCAAGAACTATGTACAATTGTTCACTGAATTACTTTTTTCATATTATTGTTTTAACCTTTTCCTGATTAGCCTATCTTTTTCTGCTTCCACCACAACTAATTTACTTTCAGTTTTCTTTACTTCAGCTGAACCTTGTATGATCAAGTTAGAGGCAACTGCTATTTCAACAATATTTTGTTTTTCTACAGCTTTTCTCATTCTTTCTGTTCCCTCTTGAATTACTGCTAGGGAGGCTTCTTTATCTTTTTTAAGCCTATTTATTTCTGCATCATTTTCTTTTATTTTGTCATCAAACTCAGCTTTTCTTTTTTTCTCTAGCTGCTTTTCCTTATTTTCCCTCTCTTTCTGCTTCCTTTCTTTTACCTTTTTTTATTCTTCTTCCTTCAGCTTATCAACATACTCTTTATAAAATTTATGTGAATCACGAACACTATTTAACAAATTTCTTGTTATGGGAACTTTACTTACACATCCATAGTGTTTAATGGCCCCTTTAACTATTCTTAATGATGTTATAGTTGAGTCTTTTAAGTTAGCCTTGTCCTTCCTTAACAGAGCAGTGTTAACCGAAAATCCCCTTTCTGCATCAGTATTACCATGAGGTAAAACTAAAATTGACTTTATGAGTTTAGCAAGATTTGAGTATTTTCTTTTCCGCTAGAGTCTTTAATACTAAATATATTACGCCAGTAATGATCAATCCGCACTGGAATATGCCCTTCCTCTGAAAATTTCACTAGTTCATCTAGAGTTGGCTTATCGCAACTTAAAAGTTTCCACTCTTCTCTTACTCTATCAATTTGTTCCTCAGAAAGATGCAAAACACTTGAAATTCTGGTTATTTCCGAAAGTCCTTCAGTGACTGAAAGTTGAGTTGACTCTTTCTTTGGTTCTTTTACCTTTAAAACTTCTATGTCTCTTAGCTTTTGATTGCAGAATGGCAAATTTGACTTTAAATATTTTGTGGTTGCAATTAGTGATGATCTTACATCTAAGAGAAATAATTTCTGCCTGGTCTCCTGAACATTCCTGAGGAGATTTTTTGTCTTCATACCAACTTCTAACTCCCCTAGTTTTTTCCATGAATTTTTGTTTTCAAAATCTACATTCTTTAGGTTTTCTCCAAATTTCCCTGCAATAACATCATCTTGGATAAACTGAGCCATAGCATTCTTCATTAAAGTATTTAAATCAGAATATAACTGGTGTATTTTTGGTTCTTCACTCTGATAACATAATGAAAACTTTTCAAAATTTTGGTGTGAAAATGAAATTAATGCTAAATAGCAAGGAGTTAGCTCATTTTTCAGGAAACAGTGAATTCTTTTATACCTTGCTGAATTGCGTAGTTGTTTTTCAAATATTTTTTGAGATGGCAAGAAGTTTAAAAAATATTCTGTAATATTTAGCCATTGATCCAAGAGCCTCTGGGCTACAGAACCAACGGTTAACCATCTGTTGCTGACATGACGCAAAAGAAATTTGGCAGTGACCAATGTTATATCCTCGACAGATTTATAATCCTCTCGTCTTTCAGCACTACTCTTTAAAAAGTAATGCATATCAGTAGCAAATTCGTCAAAATCTATATTTAAGCTTGTCAAAAAAATTTTAAATGCATTACTAACAACATGCAGGTTGCAAAAACCTAGTTCCAAAGATTTCTGGCCTGTTTCTTGTTTTACAACTTCATTGAATTTGCGTAAAAAGCACTTATTTACATTTGGGCTGTCCATGGATACACAAATAATTCTGTTCAACGAAATATTGAAGGATGATAACACATCAAGAATTTCTTTTAGCAAAATATCTGCTGTTGCATGACCCAGAAAAACGCTTGTTAGGTATCGGCAAGAAACTGAATTTATTTCTGAAGACCAGTACCTGAGATACACATCCAACTGCCGTTTCACATGTGTATTTGTAGTTTCATCAAATGCTATAGTAACCTTTCCTGGGCTACTAGATGCAATGTCTTTTTCAAATCCTCTTCAAAATATTTTGACAATCCATGTGATATCACATAAGCAACTTTTTTTTCTTTAAGTTGCATTTTGGCTGCACAATAGCAGAATCAGGAAACATTTCTTTGAAAAAGTTCAACTGTTTCAGTGCATGAAACAAAAGATATTGTCCTTAGCAACTTTCATGGCCCATAATGCTTCGGCTTTAGCCAACTGTAAATCATGACTCAGTACTTCACTAATATTTGTTTTGGGCTGAAGATCCCGTCCTCTAAAGGCTTTCAGGATGGACTTATTTTGAAATTTACTTTGAAATTTCTGCAAGTGTTTTTTTCCTTTATGATGCGCTTTTACTTGTGAAAAGCCACTATTAGAAATGTTGAAAATTTCTGAACACAATATACACTTAGCAGAAAATATTGTTTCAGTTGCAGAACACCATTCTTTCAACTTCACTCCGTCCAATTCTTTGGCGAGCCACGCATCTTGAAATTTCGTTTTGGATTTAGGCATCTTAAACACTTGTATTACTAACCAGAAAATGAAAGGGAAGTACAAAAACACGTTCCAATATTGCAAAACCAGACAACTTCCTGAAGTTTGGCTGCGAGGATGTCAGAAGATAGAAAAAAAAAAAAAAAAAGCAGGTTACCACTAAAGAACTGAACCTGCACACAGCACAGAGAACACCATAAAAGACACAAAACCAGAAACTATCATACGCATCTCACGCAAGTTCAGTCAAAGCGAGTCGGAGCCGAGATATATTGCGCATCGAAGGTCGCTGTCGCCGACGCACGATCGAAGGTCAATGATCACGTGCTCTACTGCCTGTCACGATAACACTCAGCTACCATCCCATCGTCATTACCGGAGGTTACGGAAGGAGATCACATGCTTCCTCTTTGCTTCCACCCACCTACGGTTTACAATAACAAAACATCAGCAGAAAGAGGAGGTTCCACAAGGCATGTACAAAAATAAAGTACGATCTTCTCTGCGTGCCACGGAGTTCGTCTGCACAGCGCAAACCAGGGTGAAAATGACCCCTCACCTTTTCCCTTAGATCTCTTGTTACTCTCAAAAACTGTCTGAAGGCAAAAAAGTGGAGCGCCCGCCCCGAAGCAAGTGCATCTCGATGGCGTCATTTTCCCTCCCTTCAGCAGCACAGCATATAGGCTGTGTTTCTACAATAACAGGTCTTTTTACCTTACCGTAATGGTAAATTTATTGGCGTTAATAACGGTTGTGTTTTTAATAAATAAGCTTACGAAAATTTTAGGATGAATAGCAAATTTTAGGTATAATTTTAGGAATTTAAGGAGGGTCACAAAATATTAGGAATTTTAGGAGGAATGCGATCCCTGTAGTAACCACAGGAGATGTACCAATATATAACACCATTTATTTATCTGAAATCATTTCTCACATGTATACATGCATACAAAAAACTTATTTCTTGGAACAAGATTTTGGGGTTCAGCTGTAACTGATGCCCATTTTGTTTAGAGTGTCACTTGGCTTTTTTAACTCTAACAGTCCTTTTGGCAACACTTTTCTTAACATGTGATGCATCCTTCACTCTATTTTGCTTTTCTGTGTTGATATCAGAATGCAAAGGCTCATAACTGTAACTGATGCCCATTTTGTTCAGAGTGTCAGTTAGCTTTTTAACTCTAGCAGTCCTTTTGACAGCACTTTTCTTAACATGTGATGCATCCTTCACTCTATTTAGCTTTTCTCTGTTGATATCAGAACGCAAGAGGGAATTTTTATTCCAACCAAAAAACATATTTTTATGGATTTTTTCTGCGGGTACCAATTCACATTTCAGCAGTCTTTCAAAGAACAAATAATTGTTCATTGATTCCACCACAGCTTTTGCAGCTACTTCTAACTCAAATTCAATAAAAGCAAATCCCCTGCTCCCACCAGTTCTAGGACTCCGTGACACTCTAAGGCGAGTGATTTTCCCAAACTGAGAGAAATACTGTTTTAACTCATCTTCATAAAATCCATGAGGCAAATGAGCAACATAAACCACATAGCCAGGTACACGCTTTGTCTTTTTCATGAACCTTCTTCTTCTTCTTCTGGGTATAATCCCCATTCCTGAATCAGCCATCTTTATATTTGCACCAAAGTCTCTGGTAGTGTACTAAAAACTACAAAGAGCAGAGAGGGAAGAAGTTATTAATGTAATGTCACTTAAATTATATTACATTGTAAAATACACTATCTACCAACAAGTAGTTGGACACCTGTGATAGCAAAGGAAAACAAAGTTTATTCACCTTCAATAATTGGTGGAGCCTCCACGAACGGCGATTACAGCTGCGACCCTCTGGGGCATACTCTCAACCAGGCGTTGTACGATGGCTAGCAGTATTTTTCTTCCACTCGGCTTGGAGAAGACAAGTCAGTTCTTTCACCGATTTCGGACGGTGGGGACACCCCTTAAGTCAACGCTTCAACTCGTCCCAGAGGTGCTCGATAGGTTAAGGTCCGGGCTCTGCGCAGACCAGTCAATTCGATTAACCCCACTGCCACCATACCAAGCCATGGTGGACCTCGCAACATGACAGGTGGCATTGTCATCCTGAAAGTAACGTGGGTCCACCCCGTAAAACTGCCACAACATAGAAGCGCATGGTCATCCAAAATGGTGCAGTAGGTCTCGGCGTGAGTCTACCAGGAATTGAAACCAAGGGTCCTGTGCCATACCAGGAGAAACACCCCCATAGCATAATTCTACCGCCGCTGAACTTCACAGTTGGCACAATACATTACGGCAGGAGGCGTTCTCCAGGCAGACGCCAAACCCAGACCCTGCCATCCGAACAGTAGAGGGTGAACCTTGATTCGTCGCTCCAGAGAACCTGTTTCCACTGTTCAACGGTCCACTGTCGACGTTCTTTGTACCACGTTAGCCAAGGAGCGCTATTGGACTTGGTGATCAAAGGCTTGCGGGGGGCAGCACGTCCATGATAACCAAACAGATGGGCTTCTTTACGGATGGTATTCCTCGAAAGAACCCTCCCAGATGCCTGTTGAAACTCCTCGTGGATGTGGCCCATCGATTTGGTGTGGTTCTTCCGAATTTCTCTGGCCACACCCATCGGTCTCTAACTCCCAGTTTTGTGGGTCTGCCGGGTCGGGGCACATTTCGACAGTCACCTCTCATCTTCCACTTGCTAATCACATAGGCCACTGTCGACTTTGGGTACTTCAACTCGCTGGATATGTCACGTATGGATCGGCCATTTCTGTGATACCCGACGATTACACCTTTCTCGAAATCAGAGAGCCCTGAACTGCGTGGCATCTTGCATGCGACTGGTTGCTTTGTTGTTTCCCACACGATATTTAACGGCGGCGGCCGTGGCGTGTATCAGGACCGCAGATATTGTCGATTGCAGGGGTGTCCAATTAACTTGTTGGTAGATAGTGTAGTACCTAAATTTTAAAACTTTTTTTTTTGCATGTAAAATACTACATAATTGTCTTGTGCAAGCAATATTTAGTCACCAATAAATACACAATTATTATGCACTACTTTAAACGAATGCCTTAAGTTACTCACAAAGCAATAGAATCTGATTGTACACGGGTTGTCCCCAAATACCAGAATGTTTTTATATAAAAAAAAATATGTACCTTAATTATCAAGAAAGGGGTAATATTTTTTAAATACTGTCCACTGCATTGAACAAAGGTATCCCAACGCTCCTAACCACTTTTTGAATGTCTTCTGGAATTCTCATTCTGAAATGCTGTTGAAGCTTCCCTGCACAGCTGTAACAAGTTATTGATCAATCTCAAATTGCCATCCCCATAATGTCTTTTTTTAAATGGGGAACAACCATAAGTCACATGGTGACAAGTCTGGACTATATACAGGTTGGGGCATCAAGTCAACTTAATATTCATTTTCACCAAATAATAAATGACAGAACTGACCAAACTCGTTTCATGTCCAAATGCTCGGTTAAAATTCTGTGAATAGAATATTTTGAAATGTGAACCATATCTTCGATATTTCTAATTGATAGGTGTCTGTCTTTCTGTATAATAACACTTATTGTATTCATGTTTACCTCTGTAACACTCATTGAAGGTCTTCCTCCATGCACAATTAAAGCCACCAACTTATGACCATCCATAAATTCTTTATACCATCTGTAAATTAACTTGTACAAAATTCTAGCGGATAATGCTTACCTTGGCATTCCTTTCTAGCGATGGGAACATTTCACGCACGTGTTTTCCGGTCTTTGGTTGATGTTATTTTCCTAAAGTCCGTTGTATGCGATGAGTGGCTTTACTTCTCACACTTTTCGCTGGGTATACTCATTGGATCTTTGCCTTAGGATTCCAAACACATCAATTTTTACCGTTCTTTATACTCGAAATTTTCGCCCATCCTCTGGGCATCCTCAGGAGCGTGGCGACTTTACCACCGATGCTCGTGGTTAACTTCGCGCTAATGGAGTCCGATACTCCTTGTTGCCATCCGTCAGATATACTTTCCTGGATATATTTCATTATCAAGCCCGGCTGGCGCCATCTATGTTTCATTAAAAACAACTTTTTTTTTTATTATTTCTTCTCCTATCCTGGTTTTCTTGTCTTTTTTGCCAGTTTTTCTTTTGTTGTTGTTTTTCTTGTCTTATTAGTTCTTTCCACAGGCCCGATAATGTGCTAGGGTCGTTCTGGTTACATACCCTTGCTTTATTTTTATAGATTAATATTGCTTCTTCCCTCCTCATTTGCCTTTCCGATTTTTTATTCATTTTTAGCATTTTAATTTCATCGAATTTTGGGAATGTCCGGTTTTCCATGCAGAATTGCACTAAAGCAGTTTTGGCTTCTTTTTTTGTTTTGCCAATTAGATACGTGTTGTTTAAGTATTTTTTTTAATCTGTTTTTCGTACTTCCAATGTACGATATTGGGGGTATGTGTGCAATTGGAATTTCGTAGGTTCCTGATTCTTCTAGCATTTTTCTTCTGTTTTTTTTGTTGACAGTCATACTTTTCACGGTGTACACCGTGAAAAGTATGCACACCGTGAAAAGAATGACTGTCAACAAAAAAAACAGAGGAAAAAATGCTAGAAGAATCAGGAACCTACGAAATTCCAATTGCACACATACCCCCAATATCGTACATTGGAAGTACGAAAAACAGATTAAAAAAAATACTTAAACAACATGTATCTAATTGGCAAAACAAAAAAAAGAAGCCAAAACTGCTTTAGTGCAATTCTGCATGGAAAACCGGACATTCCCAAAATTCAATGAAATTAAAATGCTAAAAATGAATAAAAAATCGGAAAGGCAAATGAGGAGGGAAGAAGCAATATTAATCTATAAAAATAAAGCAAGGGTATGTAACCAGAACGACCCTAGCACATTATCGGGCCTGTGGAAAGAACTAATAAGACAAGAAAAACAACAACAAAAGAACAACTGGCAAAAAAGACAAGAAAACCAGGATAGGAGAAGAAATAATAAAAAAAAGTTGTTTTTAATGAAACATAGATGGCGCCAGCCGGGCTTGATAATGAAATATATCCAGGAAAGTATATCCGACGGATGGCAACAAGGAGTATCGGACTCCATTAGCGCGAAGTTAACCACTAGCATCGGTGGTAAAGTCGCCACGCTCCTGAGGATGCCCAGAGGATGGGCGAAAATTTCGAGTATAAAGAACGGTAAAAATTGATGTGTTTGGAATCCTAAGGCAAAGATCCAATGAGTATACCCAGCGAAAAGTGTGAGAAGTAAAGCTAGTCATTGCATACAACGGACTTTAGGACAATAACATCAACAAAGACCGGAAAACACGTGCGCAAAATGTTCCCATCGCTAGAAAGGAATGCCAAGGTAAGCATTATCCGCTAGAATTTTGTACAAGTTACTTTGAAATATTGCGCGTAAAAGAGAATAGTAGAATGATTAGAGCTATATAATAGTCAGAATTAGAATTACTAATTGGAATTCAACTGTAAATTGTTGATTTTCCTAGATATTCGTCTTTATAAGCCTCTTGCATAAGATGGAAAGTTTTTCCAACAGACTTCTTAAGTCAACAGCAAAACTTAATGGTGCATCTTTGTTCCTCTTTCACATCCATTTTTTTTTTGAAAAAGCACAGCACAAAAAGTATTTGTCATGGGTTCACGAAAGCAATGCTTATTAAACTGTGCACTAATAATGACACCTACGTGGCAAACAGGTGTGGCCGGCTGCTATGGATCTTAGAACGACTACCGTTTTTTTCGAGACTGGTGCCAAGGTCGAACACAATATTGCACAATTTTTATAAAAACATTCTCAGTTGTTTTGGGACAAGCTATGTATATCACATAATGTCAATTAGCATATGTACTGTAATGCCTTCAGTTTTATTTGAATTTACTGCAACAAATGAAAATGGATGAGACTGATATAAAGATCATGGAGTGCAATAATAATTAACATTACATCATAACAATGTACAACACGAAAATCCTAGGAAAAACAATCTGCATCCTACCACAGTGGCAGAGCAACAATTTATGAACTGAAAACAAAAGTTATTCACTAAATACATTTTCATAATTACATCACCCATATTTCTTAAACATCTTTGGCAATGAGTTTCCAACAACATTTACAGGGAGTTTCCCATATAGGGAAAACAAATTCTGGGGTTGGGATCAATCTATGGGTCAAGTAAGTATTCCATTTAAATCAACACTGTGGTAGATACATACATACCACTAAGCTGTTCTCTGAGATTCAGAGGTTATCACCACAAAAAAATACAAACTACCTGTCAGATAAATTTTTAACTGATTATTTACTTACTGTTGCTGTATTAAACTTCTCCATTTACAGTGATCTTGGCACACAAGTTGGGCTTCACTGACATCCATCACACAACATACACGTGACCTTCTATACTTCATACTTATAAATTTTTTCTCATGCACACACTCCTGAATCTGATCCTCCCATGACTTATTTGGCCTTCCTCTGCCTTTCTTTCCTGCCACTTGGGCTAGAAAAAATTCTTAGTAAGCATCTCATTTATTATACATACATACCTAACAACATGAGAGCCAACTTTTCAACTTCACAACAGCAACATACAGTGGCAAGGAGGTGTCAGAAAAATACAGATGGTACTGAAGCTTTTAACTCCAGGACATATGTCTGTAAAGCACTGACAACAGCGGAGGGGGGGGGTCTTGTGACTCAGTGCATCATTCGACTTCATTCCACACATGCTCAGACGTGTTCAAAGCTGAAGAGTGAAAGGGCCATTGAGAGGCTCTTCTTGTCGAGTATGACGTCAAGTGTTTGTGATCTAGCTGTTGTCGCTTTTCTTTGATCGCACATACTTTAGACCTGCCAAGGATACCTGGCACCATTGAAAGGTAGGAATTATGCCTTAATGTTTTGAAATACGAATCCGAAACCTCTAACCAATCCTTCCCCAAAAGAGGCATGAACGAAACAGGGCACTGTCTTGTTGAAAGAAGACATTTTACTGTGGGAAATGGATACTTATGGGCACGTTGTTGGTGGTTTGCAAGTATGTCAACATACCCTTGTGCAGTGATGATGGCACAGGTAAACATGGCCCAGAACATTCTGATACATTCCCTGTAACACCCTAACCTGGCAGTTGGAGTCCATGGTCTCATCTCATGTGGAGTACAACACACATACAACAAACACCTCATCAGAATGGAAGCTTGATTTGTCGAATCGAGCTACCTGTTTCCGATGTCCCACTTTCTAGTGGCGATATCCCTTTTCTGACTGCAGCCTCACAGCCTGGACATGCTGTTAACGAGGAAATTCCCTGTGTGTATTGACTGCCATGATGCAGTCATTCCATTGTACACCAAATGGACTTTGCACAAATCTTTATAGGAGATCCATCATTGAATATTGTGTTATCTCCACTGTGGCTCCATTCCAATGTTATGATATGGAAGACGTGACAATCACTTCAAGCATCAATAGCCTGTTCATAGCCATGCTTCCCCCAAAAGGCTGCTGGTTTCGATATAGCCCTGGTACAAAAGTACAACTGCTGCATGCAGAAATTCCAGATGTTCAGCAGTATCACAGGTGGTCAGCATTCCCACCTTCCTCACACTAACTATCTACCCAAAATGAAGTTACTTATGTCACTGTGTTTACCTATCATCAAATTCATGTGTAAGCTATTGTGCAGTTAAGTATCTTGTCTATTCATTGCCCACAGGGGTTTTAGCTGATAGCATTACTGCAATGAGGCAAGGTAGGTGTGTGGATGGATGTAGTGTGTGTAATGACTGTGCTTAGTGTACCTTAAGCAAAGACAAATATCACTTCACATTACTCAATTTTTGAGAAAATGTTATTTTAATGAACTAAACTACATGTAAATACAAAATTATATATACAGGTGAACTCTGTGTGAATTTCTAACTAAAATGCCCAAATAATGCAAAGGATTTTCCTTAAAAAATTATCTTTTTTTCTTCTTACATACAAGCCAGTGACAGAACAGAAAAAAAAATTCAACTGCCTGCTTTTCTGGAGGTCTTCAACCGCTTTATGATAAATCTTCAGCATTAATTCAATAAACTTCAATTTATTGGCATTCTGGAAACTAGTTCTTCAACAACCACAGCAATGAAGAGCCATTTTCATTTAACTGAGACTCCAATTATTGGAAGGAAATGCAGATATCTTTCACTTTGTGCCCACTTGTAGAGCAACATTTCATGTTTTCCTCTAGTGACTATATTTGCCATGAATGTAAATATGATTAAACTGTGCATTCCTTTACCATTTATTAATTCCAGCAGGTCATGCACTGTTAGTGAACTGAGCTAATTATTTATAATTATTTTCACCCGTGTTGAAAGAAACAAGTATTTTGCCATATTAGCAAAGAGATAATGGATCATGTGATGGAGTAAGTATCTTACAACTGATGTTGTTACTCATAATAGGTTCCTTACCTTTTGTACACATTTCCCTGCATGTTTTATTCTTTTGGTTGTTTTAGCTTGGTTCAAGCCTCTGGCGCGGTGGTCCTTTTTCGTCTTCAGGTTCATTCAATGCCTGGCGAATGTATAAGTCCTTGAAGTGTACTGCATTAATGACTTTAGGCCCCAACAGCATCTGCTTCCCCTCCAAATACTCTTACCAATGTGTAAAACCCAACTTTAGTTGGTTGATTGACATTTATAAAAACCAAACTTCTTTAACTCAAAACGAACTGACATGACCAACTAATAGAAACGTCCTACATACACACAAAAATTCCAACCAGAAATATTAAAAACACATATACAACTATTTACACACAACTTATCTTATTTCCTTCTATGTCATTCCCTCAATTCCCGTTCCCTACACCTCACGACAACCAGAGAATTCAGTCACCACACCTCAGCCATTCCCACGTAGACTGCCTCAAGCGCTTTCTACCCCAACCGGGGTCATCTTCAGGAGGCGTTCCAGATGTTATCTCTCCTGCTACCGCGGTGTGAGTGAGTGACACGATTGTCTTCCTCGCCCCTGCGCCGACGTCATCTACGAAAAACTTCTACCGTGGCTCCATCTTTTATAAACTTTAGTAAAAACTTCATTTTCTTCTTCTGTGTTTTTGGCTTTTTTGAAGATGAGCCTCCTGAAGATGACCCCAGTGGGGGTAGAAAGCGCTTGAGGCAGTCTATGTGGGAAATGGCTGAGGTGTGGTGACTGAATGTTCTGGTTGTCGTGAGGTGTAGAGAACGGGAATTGAGGGAATGACATAGAAGGGAATAAGATAAGTTGTGTTTAAATAGTTGTATATATGTTTTTAATATTTTTGGTTGGAATTTTTGTGTGTATGTAAATAGGACGTTTCTGTTAGTTAGTCATGTCAGTTCGTTTTGAGTTAAAGAAGTTTGGTTTTTATAAATGTCAATCAATCAACTAAAGTTGGGTTTTACATGTTGGTAAGAGTGGTTGGAGGGCGAAGTAGACCTTGTTGGGGCCTAAAGTCATTATAATGCAGTACACTTCAAGGACTTGTACATTCGCCAGGCATTGAATGAACCTGAAGACGAAAAAGGAGCACCGCACTAGAGGCTTGAACCAAGCTAGACAACCAAAAGAATAAAACGTGCAGAGAAATGTGTACAAAAGTTAAGCAACCGATTATGATTATAATTGTATGCACGTAAATCACGAATAGTTATGGCATAAGCTATAGCTGTTCTAACACTGATGTTGTTACTGTTTAATTAGTGGTAGCACTTTTTCCCAGGAGCAGAAAGTACGAGGGGATGCTGAAAAGTTATCAGCCTAAACCACATCCTGTAATTGTGGCATTATATTGTCACTGCAGATCGAAAGAGTGTTCTTTTGTATTGTAAAGTGCCAATTTTCAGACTAATAGCTTTTTTTTTTTTTTTTTTTTTTTTCCAGATGTTTGACGTCCTGAACCGAATCATGTCAATGCAAAGTGTTGAATTTTTGAATGTGGAACTCCGGGCTATCATGAAATTTCTGTTCCTGCAGAAGAAAACTGCAAAGGAAATCTATGAGTGTATGCCGCAAACATTAAGTGACAAGTGCCCTTCATATTCCATTGTGAAGAAATGGTGTGCCAACTTTCAGCTTTGAGACCGAAGATGCAGCAAGATCTGGATGATTTTCAACAGTGAGAACACCTGAAATTGTTGATCGTGTTCCTGACAGTCAATCTAATGATCCTATGCAGTAACTGCTCTGCATCTGTTTTTATGATATTAATGGGGAGAGTGGTCTCTCATTAGAAAGAAAAAAAATTGCCCATTTAATTTCATAGAAACTTAAGTAGAGAAGTTTCTGAATTTTTTTTTTTAACTTTGCATGGCCAGTGGATCCAGCAGTTTCACATGGGCTGGTTACAACCATAGAAAAACTTAGCTACCAACTTATCCAATTCATCTTTTTCAGAAGTGTTTGTCATATAAATATTTTCATTAATGTTAAGTTGTGTTCCTATTCTTTTTGGCATACTGCCTGGAGCTGGCTGGGAGACAGTTCCTGCTGAATCCACTTGAACATTAGCTGTCAGGATTGCATCATCAAATAATGGGCTTCTGCATTCACTGCTCTTGCTTTGTTGCTTACATGCTTTTATGTGATCCCATATTCTGCATGCTTTTGTACTTTGCAAATAACCACATAACTCTCAACTGTTTCCTGGCAGCTCTGCAAGGCCGGGGCTCTATGCCAGGTGACCAGCCATATGTGTACCGTTAACCTCCAAACATAGACAGGCTCCCCTGAGGTGGTGTAAAAAGCATGTATGCTGGACCTGAGAGCAATGGGGCCATGCCCTTTTCACAGATGAATCCAGGTTCTTCCTGGAATCTGACATCAGGCACGCATCGATCTGGAGGGAGGTGGGCTCCCACTCCAGCCACAAAACATCATTGAAAAACATGCTTTCCATAGTGGTGGAAAAACTATGTGGGCTGGATTTTCATTAGGTGGATGCACCAACCTCCATGTGCTTTCTGGAGGTACTGTTTACTGCTCAAAGGTATTAAAAATAGGATGAGATCTTGGACCACTATGTTGAGACTTATGCTAGTGCCATTGGACAAAATTTCATTTTAAGGAACGATAATGCTTGTGCACACAGAGACGTCTAGACTAGTCGACCAATACCTTGATGATGAAGGAATTCAACAAATGGAGTTGCCTGCATACTCTCCAGTATAGGTGCAAATTAGCACTCGCCACTTGCCAGATGGTGATTAACTGACAACTTTGGCAATTAAATTTATTTCAGTGGTCGCCAGTTTGGCCAGTTTTTATTTTTAGTGCCAATTTACAAATTATAATAATTCAGAAGTAAAAGGACATGAAACCAGTCCAAACTAAGGATGGGCAAAAACCTCGATGTTTTTGAACATCAAAGTTTTGCCACCAATAATTGGTATTTAAACCTTGACGTTGCAGAAGCCGATACATCAAGGTTTCATGACCGATGTTTGAAATATTTTCTATGCAAAGTAAGTGAATTTCTTTTTGTTGCATTCTTGTATAGAGGAAGGGAATATAATCTTTTTATGCTGTGAGTTGGATGTTTGGTCACCGATGTTTCGTTTCATCAGCAAAATAGAGTTCTTTTCCTTGGTACTACAGGAACCGATACATAAAAAAAACATCGAGGTTTCCGCCAATCCATTGAGCATTTTAACAAATATTATTGGTTACTCGATTTAGATTGGTGAGTAATTGCAATTATATTGAGCAGAGATTTTAGCCACCGATATGCCTATTTACTGCTGCAGATGAAAAAGTATGAATTATTCGGCTTATTTTTTACAATTATCGAAAATATTGAAACACTGAGGTTTTCACTGATGCATTTAAAATTTCCACTGATACTATGGATGTTTGGAATGAGTAATCTCAGGGGGGGGGAGATTTATAAAATGGTTTTTAGTTTGCACAGTGAGTGGCTTACTTTATGTTCAGATAAAGCCATCCATGTAAATAATAGCAGTTACATTAAAGTTTTTATTAATCGCCTCCTCTTTATTTTATGAACGAGACTTTGGGGGGGGGGCACTAAGATTTGCTAACTTACCAGCTGGTCCTTTGGGGGGGGGGCCCTAACTTTTTTGGGCTTACCGGCCACTGGCCACTTAGCTAAGGTTCCAGTCTACCCCAATACTTTCCAGACCTGACCTCAAGAGATGTTTCAGCCCCCATACCCTTTTTGCAAACCCTCGATGACCTTCAAACTAACTGCTCTTGTGTGCAAATGACAATTGTTGCTGTCTTACTCTTTGGATTTTCTTCCTGAGGTTACGAATCAACGCTGCCAGGCTTGCATTCATGCCAGAAGTGGCCACATTCCATATTAACACGATTTGGCATTCACAACCACATTTTTCTTATTCTAGTTTTTTTGGGTACCTTCTTTCATCAGGGTCAAGGGTTAAAATTCAGGTTGGGATGGGGGGATCCTGGCTAAAAATTTTAAACTCCCGTCAAAATAAAGCTGTTAGGCAGGAGCCTCCCGCTTTACGAAAATTTAAGAAAAAATATATATAAACATAAAATCTTGGATCCGTTTCTGGATCCCTCACGAAATTGCGCATTAAAAATGTATCCTTCATAAAATTTCGTGCATTAGAAACGGACTGTTTAGAGTTCCAAAAATTGCAATCGAATGCATCGCTCATGTTGGGAACATAATCAGTTTATAGACATGTGAATCTGCTTCCATATATAGCCGCATGAGCAGTTCATTTTGCGTATCGCGGACTGTTACAAATCAGGCATGAGATTCTTCTTCGGATTCGCGGAATTCAGCTTTTTCGCCACATTTCGGTTATACTTGAAATTGATGAAAAAAAAAACTAAATATAACGTTTTATTTTCGGAAGATTAGTGTGTATGTATGTATGGGGGGGTCGTTTTCCTTCTGGGAAACAGTATTCTGTTTTTCAGAACTTCCATAAACAAAAGTTAAACGGAATGAAAAGTTTCTCACAATCATAATTTATTTTTCTCACGAAGTTTCCTCTGTCCAGTATTGTTTATATTGTTATTAAATATCAATTTATTGCATAAATGTTTGTATTTCAGCTTTCGATAATGGAAGTTCGATGGAGAAAAAATTTCCTTGTAAACTTTAGGAAGTGTTAGAATTAGAAATAAATATTTTATTGGCCGAGCGGACCACTAGAATTTGCAAACCACTGGTCTACCAAAATGTCTATTGGTCAGTAAAAAAAAAAAAAAAACCCCAAAAAAACCTTAGACATTTACAATATATGCAGAAAACGATGTATTATTTCAATGAAATTATCTCCAGTATTTGTTTTTAAAACATCTAATTTGAAAGTGCAACTCGCAGAACAAAAAATTCTTCCAGAATAAGATTCCAATAGATTATTGATATAGCAGGGCAAGAGTATATTCTCAATCTGTTTTTAAATAAGTAGGGAACGAGAAGACTTCAAATGTACAAAAATTCACAACCCTTCTTGTTTTATCGTTTAGGACTTAGCTTCTTTTTCCTTATATAATTAGTCTTATTTCCTATATCTCCAACTTTCCCATGAAGTTAGTGTCAGTCCTCGATTGAACACTGTCTCATGTGAATTGCTCTTTTACAAAAATTACCTTCACGCATCCAATTAACACCCTTCGTTATTGTGTTTTCTTGGGGCAGAAATTATGTCTGGTGTCAGTATCTGCAACATTAACTAGAGCGAGCAAATCCAAGGAAGAGCAGGTTATTTATTGTGCTTACTTCTGCTCATTATGAATGGTGGCTGTTGCCATTAAAAGACAATGATTAGGAAACTGCCTTTCTGTGTTTGTTGTTTTTCCACTCCATGGTTAAAAAAAAAAAAAAAAAAAAAGCTGTTATCCAATAGCATTTCATGTACCTTTCATTATTTTGCCACATAAAAAGAAAA
This sequence comes from Macrothele yani, assembly GCA_039090855.1. NCBI lineage: Eukaryota > Metazoa > Arthropoda > Arachnida > Araneae > Macrothelidae > Macrothele > Macrothele yani. The sequence goes on along the minus strand of CM077013.1, from coordinate 101,939,274 downwards.
TCGTACAGCAAGGTAAAAGAAATAGAAATTCATTTTTTAACTTGTGACTACTTAGGAGAAAAAAAAAACTTACTGGTCATCCAAGCTAGTAAAATCAGTAGTTCAATGGTCCGGTGGAAGTTTTACTGGCCAATGGCCAGCGGACCACTGGGTAATTCGAACGCTGCTTTAGGCAGATGTTTCTTCCGCGGATTCGAGGAACTTTCACTTTGTTGTCATCATTTGTGTTGTTCTGAAGAACGATGCAAAACTGAAGATATTTGGTGGGGGGGTTGTTGTGTGTGTGTGTGTGTGTGTGTATGTGGCAGTGGAGGGCAGGGGGCGTTTCCCGGACGAGGACGGGATTTCGTCTATCAAAACGTTTGAAAACGGAAGTTAGACGAACTGCAGATTTAATCTGTAATCATAATTTTTTTTCTTGCGATATTCCCTCTGCTCAGTATTACTCTAAAATATAATTGTTTTCGATAACTGATAGTGTTTTAGTTTGAAAATGGAGGGAAAATTTCCGAAAACGGAAGTCGGACGGAGGGCAGATTTTTTCGTAATCGTAATTTTTTTCCTGCGATGTTCCCACTGTCCTGAATTACAGTTAAATGTTATTCTCCCTCCATAAAAGTTGCAAAGGGTAAAACTGGACACTCATATCAGAAGAATGGTTGAATCAACAGAGTCTCAATTATGTGAACTGTAAACATCTTATACATAGTATTCAAGAAGACATTTTTTTTTCAGAGCTGAGGGGAAGCTTGTTCAAAAATAATAAACTAGTTGACCCTTGTAATACTAAACTTGCACATCACAATGTCCAGTGAAGGTTTTTCTTTTGTGATTGAGATAGACTGCAGATTTCCTTCTGCCACAATTAAACTCTTTTTGTAGAATCAATCTGTGAAGCAACACACACAAAAAAAGTTTTGATACAGTCTTTCAAAAGCCTGGCAGACCAGTTTTGTTTTGTTTTTCTCAAAAATTAATGAAGATGCAATTATGGAATATTCACTATTCAAACATAGCTATAAAAAATGAAGAGTGTATGTGCCAATGTCCAAAGTTTTCTAAGAGTTTTATAAGCACCCATCTGCACACATTTCCATTAGTGCCTGAAGTTTTTTTGCAAGTAAGTCTTGTGTTGCATTTAACAAATGTACCATGTGAACGTGGCTTTAGCATACAAAACAGAATTCAGTCAAAATTTAGAGATTCACTGCGCAACAAAAAACTTAATGCATATTTCTGAAATTGGGCCAGATAAACCCTCAGAAATAAAACAACAGCTGATCAAAGCTTGCTAACTGTGGCAAGGAAAGAAAGGCAGACATATATACTTCAGGTGCAATTTTTTAATATCAATGTACTGCAAAATGCACAACTCTAGTTTTGTAAAATGAATCATGGTAATCTGCATTAGACTGAATGTAGTAATGTAGTAAATTTTTTGATCTGATTCACCTGTTTGTTTTAAAGATCACATATAGCTTATATTGTCTGAAAAATTACTACTGTTTTCCCAGAGTCTTTTATTATTATTAAGTCACGTATTCAAAACTCCCCATCTGAAATTTTCAATCCCCCTCCATTTACAAACACAAGTGGGGAGACTCCCTTCCATTTCAAATTTGAATTTTAAGCCCTGTTCTGTAAATGACACTTTAGTGTAAAGTACTGAAGCTTCAAAACCTGTCAACATAACAAGGAAAATCAAAGCAGCCTGAATTGCACTAACATATTTCAGCGCCCATATTCCATAATAAAATAAAGTCATAGCTGCAAAACTAGATCCTTTAGGATGATAAGAAATTCTGTAGTTAAAAGTACTATTTTGCCAGCTGCAGCGCTTCAAGTGACCTCCCTCGTAGACTGAACACTGTTTCGGGCCTTAATTTTGGATACATGTATATATTGTATGATCCGGCTTGGTGGGCCGCGGGTGCCCCCATGCAAGATTCCTAGATGTGCTCCTGACAGTAGTGAAAAGGTTAGATGCAATGTTCCAAACAAAATTGGTACACCACGTTCAATGAGTAACATAATTGTCACCTATGGGGATCCTCTTTTTCTTCTATTATGTTTTTCCTTTAAAATTTACTAGTCCATAATCTGTTCCAACTACTCATACAAATTTATCAATGATGCTCCTCATTATTGTATAAGCATGTGCTTACCCCGTCATTGAAGGGCTTGCATCGGAGTATTGAGACATTCTTTCAGTGACCGGAAATGATAGTGTCTACTGTCTAGATAACTACACAATGGGGTTAAAAATGTGTTTTATTTTGCCAGTTTGGTCTTAACATTTTTTTTGTTATCATTACATAATCTATACTAATATATAAAGACAGAAACTTTGTATGTTTCAGGTAATCTCTCTAAAACTACTGAACCAATTTGGATCCTTCTTTCACCATTGGGAAGCTTATTTCTTTCTGGTGGACATAAACTATTTCATTGTTGTTTTATTATTTTTTATTATTATTGGCTGTACTACAGAATCAGATAGCTTTCAAGTAGTTCCTGATTTCCCATGTATTGTTCTTCTTTGTTTAACTACAACTGCCCTGATCTCACCCAACATGAAAGAAAGTAGTTCACAATAATATACAGAATTTTTTTTACTAATCTTGAAAACTACTGAACCGATTTGGATAATTCTTTCACCGTTGGGAAGCTTACTTCTTTCCGGTGGACATAGGCTATTTCATTTATATTTTATTATTTTTGGCTGTACTACCAAATCAGAGCGCTTTCAGGTAGTTCCTGATGTATTGTTCCATTTACGGCGGATTGTACAAAGGAAATGCCATGGTAACAAAAAAAAAATTACTCATGATGATAAAAATTAGCAATGACAAATCTGTGGGTCAGTAGCTTTCATTTAAAACAAAAAAATCCTGAAAATCGCTTCAGTGGGTGGCGCTGGCAGATTGTAGAAAGAAACGGCCTTGGGTTTTAAATATATAGATTAGCACAACTTTTCCTTTTTGTGGAAAGGTTAGAGGATTTATTTTTTATAATCCTAAAGGTTAAAGGATCCATTTTCCTCAATCTTCCTGGAGTTCACCTTATGCAATCTCAACATCTGGTGAAATTCACATACTAGCACATATTATCGTAGCATCAGCAATTGATTAAATTGGAACACAAAAATCATGTCCATAAAGAAGAATCTCTGACACTTTACTGGCATCTCTAACTTTGGAGGAGATTTCTACTAAACCTCTTTGGATTGACATTAAAACAATTACCCCATTCGTTAATCACTTTTTGTTACGCTATTGGGAAAGTTTCAAAAACATTTTAGCCCCCGAAACTGTGGTTCTGATTCTCCTTTTATCACACAATTAGTATGAAAATGAATTTAAAAAAAGAAATAACAAATACGACTTTGCGGATCTGGCAACAACGTATCATCATCATCGATCTGCATGGCTCGACAAACACATTCCAAATCTAGGAGCCATCTTGCAAAATTTGGAAGCTATGTCAAGAGTGTACATAGAATTTTTTTTTTCGTGAGGAGGGGCAGGGGACATAAATTGGAAGTTTTTAAAATCCATCAGGACAAAATAAAAGTTAATGAAAAATAGAAGAAAATATTAAAGCATTATTTTCTAATGTAAGTTATATTTTAACAAAAAAATTTGGCCTGTACTTGAAAACTGTCCTATAACAAGAGTCTCTCTCCAGATCCATATAAACCCATTATACCACTCAAAACTAGACAAAAAATCCAAAAAAATGTTGTAATAAAATTAGTGGGGTTTTGAGTTTTCGCCAACTTAGAGCCCGGATCAAAGTTCCAACTTTTGAAAATACCAAAGTCACACGTACCTACTAGGCATGCCTACTGAAATATTTATTTTTTAATTTTTTAACATGAAGTGTTGTCTCATCATGTAAATAACATAAAACTTCAGAAAAATAATTTACTTTTACAATGTTTGCTCTTAATTTTATGTTTGAGTATTTTAAGTATACTCATTTTACCACTGTTAAGGTTGTAGATTGAAAGCATATAAATCATAGTCAATTTAAATTATTGTATTTAGTACTTTACAGGTAGATTTTAAGTTCTTTACAATCTTGAACATTTTTTAACAATTTTCTTTTAAAATATTCCATTTTTCGGCAATTTTTTTCATAGATGTAGATTCAATTCTGTAAAAACGTCCCAGTTGCGAAGTCACTTCAGGCGTATCAACCACACATAAAATGTGCTGAGGGGGTACAGGGCACTCATCTTGTCGTTTCGGTCAATAAAATGTTTCTGAAGGACTATGTGGATGTTGTGTCCTTTCTGATTTTTCTTTTTGAAAAATTAAGCTCGACATCACCATCAGCTACGACAGTAGGCTTCACTAATCCCTTGGATGACAATTTTATCCATCATGCTGAAAGAACTTCAGGACCATGAATGCATGATAATTCACTATTTTAGATAAAAGATAGTGTAACTTGGAGAATATGAATGCTTTTGAATATCATGCATCAATTCTTACAAATTTATCAGCTTAGTCTCTTTGGTTTTCGACACCCCCCCCCCCCCCCGCCATCAAGCTGAAATGCAAACCTTTTTTGGGGGAATGTTTACGAACACAGGATACATGTTTGGAACATCGTTGGGGAAAAAAATTACAGTTACCGGAGAAACCTTTGCTATGTCATATTCCCATTTTCGGATATTTCCCTTCCATTTTCAAGATGAAATACAAAAATTTATGAAATAAAATGAAATTTAACAACAATACTAGGCAGAGGAAACATCGCGTGGAAAATAAAATTATGATTATGGGAGAAATCTTCACTGTTTCTGAAAGTTTTGAAAGATGAAATTTCCGTTTTCGAAAGTTTCAGGCGGAAAGCATCCTTCACCACTACTAATTGCCTCAAAATGTCTGTTCAGTTATGCATCGATCCTCGAGGATAACCCAAATTACGACGAAAAAGCAGAAATTCCTCGAAGGCGTGGTACTCGCTCTCTTGCCTGAAGATTGCACAGGAATTTTTGCGTCGCCGAATTTCCGTTTTCGGAAATTGTCTCTCCGTTTTCAAAGTGAAATACAAAGATTTATGGAATAAAATTGTGTATAACAACAATAATGGACAGAGGCAACATCGCAGAAAAGCGAAATTACGATTACGGAAAAAAATCTTTATTTCGTTCACTTCCGTTTTTGAAAGGCGAAATGCTGTCCCAATGCGTATTTTTACGCATTGGCAAAATTCTTCGACGCATAGTTTTACGCGTTTCTCGATGTGTATTTTTACGTGTTGATGCGTACTTTACGTGCTTCTCGACGTGTATTTCTACTCGTTGCGAAAAATTCCCGATGTATATTTTTACGCGTTGGTAACATTTCGATGCGTACTAGACACGTAATTATGCATTTTGGCGAACTCTGCGCTAAGAACGAAATCCAAGCATACTTTTCTGCAATGCAAGAAAAAAAAACTTCGAAATAATTACTGGCACGAATGGCCGACGTACGCTTAAAAAAAAAAAAAAAACTCTGATGCCAGGCAATGACACTCCAGATGACATGTTCTGCACCAAGAGCTTGTCGCTACACTGGGAAAGAGCTTCAGCCGGCCGAACTTCGCGCACGCCCACCAAAACAAGCTACGCTCAGCGTCCCCAGAATGTTGCATGTTGGGGAGGGTGGGTTTTCACTTAGAATGACTCAGCACAAGGCCCCACTCATCGAATGCCGGTCGCTCGCGCTAAGATCCGAACAACTTTGAGAGGCAGCATCGCACGCAAGACGAATGACGGATCGTCAAGTGGTTGCCGTTGCGTTGGGAAGGGGAACAAGCAAAATAAAAATTAATAACTTCTGTTAATTTGCCGTAGAAAAATTACGATTTTCCGTAATCCGCTGTACAAGAGCTATTTCCGTAGGAACTACGGAGATTCCGTAGTAGTTGTCATCTCTGCGGACATACAAACACTCAATTTTATATATTTTTTTTTCAATACTGTTTTTTAGGCATGTTATCGCTCAAGGAAGGGTGAGGTGGACGAATCCAACAAGGACCAGCTGATCCGATACTTTCTTTTGGGGAACGGAATACTTTGCGCCTCAGATTTTTCCAAAATGGTGCCTTTAGAACATAGGAAATCGTAGGCTTTCAAACCAAATTCAAACGTGTCTAACTCAGATACGGGCATTTTTTGATTCATGAAAATTTACAGTTATTCTCCTGTCGACAATAACAGTCATTTAATTTTCAGAATTTTAAAAAATGGGGTTTTTGAGAAAATCGTTGGCAAAGTTAGACTTTTCAAAATCGACTGTTTTTGCTGCCGAAACGCGGAAACTAGCAGTTTCACAAGCATATAAAACATTGCAAATAAAGTGCACATTTTTATGTCTTTAACACACACACACACACAAAAAAAAAAAACGGGTAAAAAAACTCCATCCGAACAAACTTGTTAAAAAAAATCTTAAAAAATACAATTTTTTTTAAAACCACGAAGTTCGCGACTTTTTTAATTTTAATCATACGATGTGTAAAAAATATTAGCATCATATATTATTATATGTTATAGTATACACACAATGTAATAAAAAATACCAGAACAAGATATATTTTTTAATTACTCTGAAATGACTCGCTGAAGTTAGGAAAACTAATCATTATCTTGACAGCTTGTTTGACAGTGCAAGATTTGAAACCATTTATCTCAAATGGAAAATTTTTTCTTGCTGAAAGAAAAAATACGGGTCTTCTTATTTTACACTGGCGGAAAGTGAAAAAAGAACACCAAGAAGGAATTGGCGGACAACAATGAAATTTACACATGTTAATGGGGTCGAGTTTACGTAGATGTGATGTTAATTTCGGGACCAACCGGTGAGCGCTTACGCCACACCACGGCATAATATGCAAATTATCGTTGGTGGTATTTAAGGAGTACGGCGAAGTGAATGTAATCAGTCGTCGGCGTACGGACACGTGCGAAGATCCTGAAGAAACTGCAATGCCTGGACATGGAAGACGTGTACGATTTCAGCAGTTATCGGACTTTGAGCGAGGTCGTCTAGTCGGACTTCGCGAGGCCGGGAGGTCGTATTGCGGAGCGAATTGGACGGGAAGTATCTGTGGTGGTACGATGGTGGCGTAGATGGTCCGAGGAACATTCCCACACGAGAAGACGTGGAACCGGGAGTCACAGATGAACTGATGAGCGGACCAATCGACGCATAAGAAGAGCGGCGTTGTCAAGCAGAACATCCACTGCGCCGCAAATCCGAGCTGCCGTTGCACCTGAGGTGACTGTGCGAACAATCCACAACCGTCTACTGGATGCAGGACTACATGCACGTGTGCCTCTGGCATGTGTACCTCTGACACCAGCTCACCGTCAGGAACGGCTGCAGTGGTGTCGCCAACGTCTGCACTGGAGAACGCAATGGCGATCTGTCGTGTTCAGCGATGAAAGCAGATTCTGCTTGGGAGCCTCCGACGGCCGTATGCGTGTTCGCAGAATCACAGGGGAGCGACTCCACCCTACTTGCATCCGCCAGCGATACACAGGGCCTACACCTGGTCTCCTGGTGTGGGGAGCGATCAGCTATCACTCCCATACACAACTAGTGTTTGTACCGGGTACGTTAAACAGCACCTCCTACATCAACAACATCATTCAGCCAGTTGTTGTGCCATTTGTAAAGTCGGTTCATCGTGGTGTTTTCCAGCAAGATAACGCACGCTCACACACAGCACGTGCAACGCAACATGCACTTCAGGGTGTGAGACAACTTCCATGGCCTGCACGTTCACTGGATTTGTCCCCCATTGAGTACAATTGGGATTTTATGGGACAACGACTTATCCGGTCTCCACGGCCAGCCACCACCATCCCTGATTTACACGTCCAGGTTGAGGATGCTTGGAACTCAATACCTCAAACTTACATCCAACATCTGTACGACAGACTCCATGCTAGAATTGCACAGTGCGACGCAGTTCATGGCGGTTCAACCTCGTACTAACCATGTTACATGGAAATGTTATTTTTCAGTTTACCAGCAATTACAGCTGTATTTTGCCATAATGTTTTGATCACGTTATCCTCTGTATTCCGTTATTAAGCTGTATAAATTTTGTTGGTATCAGACGTCTCCTTCTTGGTGTTCTTTTTTCACTTTCCGCCAGTGTAGTTAAGGGACATTCCTGAACTTTTTAGAGAAATCTGAGACCATGATGGTACAACCCTGCCTGTGTTGAAATGGAACTCATGTAGTGTTAATTTTCTGTTTTCCAAGAACACTGGTTAATTAAGGGATATGCCATCGCAGTGGTGTAAGCACTGATTTATGACCATTTATTTGAGAATGGTCCGGGTTCGAATCCCAGTGAGGCATCGATACTGTGTTTGTCTTACCGCACTGGCTCTCTTCTTTCCCTGGAACAAGTGGCCTTAAATTAGGGATGGGCGACCTCTAGTAGCCCATCGAGTTGCTCTTTCAATCAAAATAATAATAATTAAGGGACGTATAACTTTTTTCTAGCATGGGTTGCTCACAGGGTTGGGTTTTTACTAGGACATGGAAAAAAAACTAGGTTTTTACCAGTAAAAACCTGAGAGAAACTGGTAAAAACCTCTTTCGACACTTTGCCAAGGGGGAAAATCCTAAATAATTCATAAATGCAGAAAAAGATAATGAATCCATGTTGTTCAACATTTTCTGTGTGTAGAATATTTACTAACCCCCAAAAATGCTCTCCATTCTCTATGTAGAGCAGTAGTGGATTGTATAACAAAAAAGCTGGACATATTTTACTGGCAAGAAAACGAAAACCCTCAGTATGTGTTGCAAAAAAGGTTAAAATCTCAAGAAAATTTTTTTTTTAAATCTTGAGGCAATATGCTTGTAAACTCTTTACCAGGGGTACCGAAAATTTTCAGGGCCCAATATTTCCCTAGAACACATATTCTTTTGTCCAAAATTAAGGGCCGATTTCAAACGAAATTGCAGTTAGATTTTAACGATTTTCAATAGGGTTGGTCCCCAGGCATTGCTTAACAGCATACCAAAATTGCATCGAAATTGAAGCATTTTTGTGCGAGTTATCGTGATGACTAACAGATGGACATACAGACAGATTTTAACGATTCATTCAGACTGATGGACACACGAGTGCCTGGATCGTAATTTCTTGGAACAAGCTGGAAAAAAAAAAGAGCATACAGACAGACGGACAGCATACAAATGGAGAACAACACCCGTTATTCACTCCCAGCAGCACATTATTTTTAGTATTATTCCATATTTCGGTGTAAATGGAATAATCGCAGATAGCACCTTCCCCTGGCTACAGTTCCCACAATGACCGCACCCCACCTTTAATACTGGTTCCGCCTACGTCATCTGCATGCTGAGGATAACTGTGCAACTTTCCCGGCAAAAAGCCTGTTTCTGCGGCAAGGATCTCTCTGCTGGCGCCCAGTGAAAATATCAAGGCCCCTGAAATGGGATTTTACCGAAAACTGCATGGGTCATTCACTTTCAAATGTCCGGAACACGGAATCGGCAGTTAAACTTTGGGCAATTTTTTTTTTTTTTTACGATTTTTTTTAATTCAGCTTTTGACATTTTTTACATTGCCTTTGACCTGTATTTCGCAGGGTTTCTTAACATATACCATTGGGAATGGGGTTCCCCTTTACGAAATCGTTGTCCCTATGTTCTGCTCGTGTTTTGCTTCTTTTCATGAATTTTAAGAAATTGGACTCTTTCCGCATGCGTAAATCGTGGAAGGTTTTGGGCAGTGATGAGTACCCTGTCTAGTGTTCTCCCTAGAGCCTTTTTACTGGGTGGCCCGCCCAGCTAATTTTCTCTGCCGCCCAGCTTAATTTTATGTAATGCACTTAAGAGTTCAAAACTTATTCCCATATACACCATAAATATTAATGAAAACTATCTCATCTGTGTCAAATGTAATTTATTAGTAAGTATTCATTTTTCATCATTTATGTACAATTTTCTAATGTCGTTTATCATGTTATGTTATGTTAATGCCTACCACACCACTAAAAGAACTATAATAACATTAAGCAAAACAACATCCTTTTTTTCTCGATTGGGAAAGGGGTCATTAATACCATCCAGCTGAAGTTTCTTGCCACCCAGCTGTAAAAGAATCTAGGGAGAACACTACTGTCATCTGTTGCTTGAAGATGGACAGGGAGGAAGACCTAAAAGATCTCATTTGGCTAAATGTAAAATTTGTCGTCATATCGTGGGAAGAAAAGCAGATAGGATGAAAATTCATCTCTCTAAATGTAAGTTACCTGCTTCTTCAAATGCAGCTGATGTAAAGCAAGTTGAAACATAAACATAAATTTCTAACAGAAGCAAAAAAGTAATGACGCGGCTGTGCCTATGTTAAAACGCAAACGGGCTAAACTGTTACAACATAGTATCTGAAACAATCATTTGATGTTTCTGAATATTTCTGTTTCACACGTTATGTTCTGTGAAAGTTCGACGAGCTGATACGTAACGTCCGACGGTGAAAATTATTTGTGTGTCAATTGACCATTATAGTTAAAAAATACATATTAAGCATATTAATGCTTACCACTTGAGAACTGTCCCGCTTTCCTTCGTTGTCAGTAGTAGCCACGGTTCTTCCGGTTCATCGTCCTTATCAAAACAAGGTTAGACTTAACGTGGCTAGATCTGTTGCACAAGAATATCGGTACATGCTTAGTTCTATCGTCCTTCGTAAAAACGGTGAGATGAACATTAGGGTGATATATATTTGAAGGTGGTGAAAGATAAATGGAATTTGTACACTGTTGAATGGGTGCTAACGAAATGGAATGACTTGAAAACAAAGGATAGCGAACAGGCTTCGAATTTAACATTAAAAGAACTCTTACAGAAGTTAAAAAACACTAAAGTTAAAAACCTGTATTGAAAGATGGTAAAATAAAATAGAATGAAGTTGTCACAATAAAATTCATGCGAAAGAATAACAGATTGGCACCACACCATCGTACTATCGCGCCGTCGACATACCCGAAACGTTTCAGCACACATATATCGTGGCCATTCTCTAAGTTGTTGACTATGCAATGAACTCCAAGGTCTGTCCCATCGTTCCACTATAGCCAACCTTACTTCGTCAGTTATCATTTGTGTCACATATATTGGAGGTCCCGCCATCTGGTGTTTGGCTAGTTCCTAATCTATGTTGGTAAATTTTTAATTGCTTAGCACAGATGGATTGCTGTTTTTCATGCTCGATTACATTCTTCCATGCACTAGATAATTCGACGGGAGTATTTGAATTGCAATTATTCTCCTTGGTCATTTCAATGAATACAGCCTCTGCTGTGAGGATTTTTCTATGGGTGTTATGAGATGTTAACAGTTTTATGTTGTCCCAATCGGGGACAGCATTATCTTGGCAATATTGGATGAGTGATGTTCGTGTTTCGTTCTTTGTCCAGTTACCAAGATGTTCCCTCAGTCGAGATTTTATACTTCGTTTTGTGCAACCAATGTATATTGATTTGTTGTGTGAGGAATTGTGTGAGGGTGTGAGGAATCATTGTTGTTGAATATAGGAATTTGATACACACCAGCTTTATTTAGTATACTGATATTGTCAGTATTTCTCTGAAGTGTTCTGCTATTATCAGTGACTGGATCAGCAATAAGTAGATTAGCCTTACTAGTAACATTCCCTTTTAATAATTCCAGATATTGGTGGGCAATAAGGAAGTTTTCCACAAAACTTTTTTTGGTCACTAATTGGCTAGTTTGGTTTTTTTCTGTCATTAATGGACTGATGGTATATGTGGTCGATTATATTGCTATTATATCCAAAATTTATGGCGAGGTCTCTAATCCATTTAATTTCTTTATTTGTTGCTTGCTGGTTACATGACATTGTGATGGCTCTTCTAATGAAATATCTAAAGGCTGCCATCTTATATTTCCATGGATGATTGGATTGAAATGGTATAATGTTAGGCACATATGAAAGTTTACGATACACCCGATATTCAATTTGTCTATTGTTGTTGATTAGCAAAATGTCGAGGAACGGTAATTGGCTGTTATTTTCCCATTCAGTTGTCAATTTAATGGTTGGATAAAAACTTGAGTATGATGTTGTGAAATCTTCAAGTTCTTGTTGGTATGTCTCCAAAAAACAAGGGTATTTTTATTATCAACATATCTAATGGTCGATTGTTTGTTTTTTTATACCACAGTAGTTTCCATTGAGAAGTTTATGCTCGATGTCTCGTAGAAGTACTTCCGCAAAATGGCCGAAGAGGGGTTAGCCCATAGGGGCACCTGACAGTTGCTTGTAGATGGTTTTATTGAAGAAAAAGACATTATTATTATTAATAAAATTCAGTGCAGAAATGATACTGGTTATTTCGGACTGTTCTGTGGCAAGTTACGTAGTAGCAATTTTTCTTCAATCAATTGAATGGCAATTTTAGTGGGTGTATTGGGAAACAACGATACAATATTGAGACAAACCATTTTGAATTCAGCATTTCCTTTATATTCCTTGATAGCATTGATAACTTCTGCTGAGTTTTTAACAGTGAATAAGTGTTCTTTATAATATTCATTAATGAAGTGTTATAGTGCCCTTTCAATAAGAATAGTTGGTGACAGTTGTTTTGACACTATAGGTCTTAGAGGGGTTGTCTTTATGTATTTTTAATTTGCCAAAAATAGTAGGAATAGTTGCACCCACTGGAATTACGTAACAACCCAGAAATTTCATGTATAATGGCTGACAAATCCAAGCAGCTCATAATTCATTAACCGTGAAACGTATCAAGACAAAATGCTTTTAGCAATCAATGACCTGGATACTATGACTATCGAACAAGATCCTACGGAGAAGATTATCAGAAAATTAGCACAGCTGAGAAATCACAGTGGGCTCCCTGATAAAGTGAAAAAGAAAGCATATCCACCTGTGGGTGCAACTATTCCTACTATATTTGGCAAATTAAAAATACATAAAGACAGCACCCCTGTAAGACCTATAGTGTCAAAACAACTGTCACCAACTATTCTTATTGAAAGGGCACTATAACACTTCATTAATGAATATTATAAAGAACACTTATTCACTGTTAAAAACTCAGCAGAAGTTATCAATGCTATCAAGGAATATAAAGGAAATGCTGAATTCAAAATAGTTTGTCTCAATATTGTATCGTTGTTTCTCAATACACCCACTAAAATTGCCATTCAATTGATTGAAGAAAAATTGCTACTACGTAACTTGCCACAGAACAGTCTGAAATAACCAGTATCATTTCTGCACTGAATTTTATTAATAATAATAATGTCTTTTTCTTTAATAAAACCATCTACAAGCAACTGTCAGGTGCCTCTATGGGGGTCACCCTTCTCCGCCCTTTTTGCGGAAGTAATTCTACAAGAGATCGAGCATAAACTTCTCAATGGGAACTACTGTGATATAAAAAACCCGACCCATTCATTAGATATGCTGACGATAAAAACATCCTTGTCTTTTGGAGCCATACCAAACAAGAACTTGAAGATTTCACAACATCATACTCAAGTTTTTATCCAACCATTAAATTGACAACCGAATGGGAAAATAACAGCCAATTACCGTTCCTCAACATTTTGCTAATCAACAACAATAGACAAATTTAGTATCAAGTGTATCGTAAGCCTTCATATGTGCCTAACATTATACCATTTCAATCCAATCATCCATGGAAATATAAGATGGCAGCCTTTAGATATTTTACTAGAAGAGCCATTGTGATGACTCTTCTAGTAAAATACGACTTCAAATATTTATTTCGTGCCTAAATGTTTACGTCCTCAAATAACTGTCTTTGCACGACTTAAAGAGCCCTCATCTAATACACTATATCATGCCAGTGTATTAGATGAGGGTTCTTTAAATCGAGCAAAGACAGTTATTTGAGGACGTATACAATGTCATCTAACCAGCAAGCAAACAAATGAAGAAGTTAAATGGATTAGAGACCTCGCCATAAATTTCAGATATCATCATCATTGTCAACAATTATCAATCCACTGCTGGAAGAAGGTCTCCCGAAATTTCCTCCACAACGGTCTGTCTTGTGCCAGTCTCCTCCATGTCACTCCCGCATACTTTCAAATTTCATCCATCCATCCATCTCCCACGTGGTCTTCTGGGTCTTTTCCTGTCCCTTGGAACCCAATCTAAAATTTTGGCTGTCCATCGATGGTCTGTCCTTCTGGCAGTATGTCCAGCCCATTGCCATTTCAGGGATTTAACTCTGATCATGATGTCTTTCACTCTTGTCATTTTTCGGATCCACGAGTTTCTCTTCTTATCTCTCCTGGTTATACCAAGCATGCACCTTTCCATGCTACTTTGAGTTGTCAGTAGCCTTTGTATGTCTCTTTTAGTTAAGGTCCACATCTCTGCACCATACGTAAGCACTGGAAGGATGCATTGATCAAACACTTTTCTTTTAAGACATAATGGCATATTGCTCTTGAAAATTATGCTGTTTCTTCCAAAAGCTCTCCAGGCAAGTTTTGTACGCCGATTAATTTCTTCATCAATGTGACTCTCAATTGATATCTGCTGTCCAAGATAAACGTACGTGTCTGTTATCTCCAGCTTTTCTCCATCAATCGATAAATCTTCATTTCTTGTAAAAGCATTGAACATCACTTTTGTCTTCTGAAAGTTCATTTTATTTCTACTTCTTTACTCTTGTCAGCAAAGTTCCTGGATCATACTCTGCAGCTCTGATGGGGTAGTTGCAAAAATGATGTCATCAGAAAAATGAAGGTGGGTTAGATAATCTCCATTAATCTTTATCCCCTTGTTTTCCCAGTTCAGTGATTGAAGAGACATTTTCCAATGTGGCATCGAAGAGCTTCGGAGATATGGTGTCACCTTGTCTCACTCCCTTTCCAATTTTTATGTGTATTGTATTTTCAAAAAGCCGAATCTTTGCACTTACATTTTCATAGGTTATTAATAATATTAATGTATGCATCTTCATAACCGCAGGATTTCAGAGCCATTGTAACTGCTGATGGTTTCACCGAATCAAAGGCTTTTTCATAATCGATAAAAGCCATGCCCAATGGAAGTTCATATTCCCTCACTCTTTCAATTAGTTCTCTCAGTACATGGATATGATCTATTGTGCTGTAACCACTCCTGAATCCAGCTTGTTCTCTCGGTTGAGACATGTCTAGCGTTACCTTCAAATGGTGTGAAAGAACTTTAGTGAAGATTTTATAAACCACTGATAGGAGGCTGATAGGTCTGTAGTTCCTGAGATCCTCAATGTCACCTTTTTTGTGTAGCAGGATCATTGTAGCGTTGTTCCAATCCTCAGGAATCTTCCCTTCATTAAGGCATCGAGTGAAAATTTGGGCGAGTACTGTTTCGATTTCTCCACTTGCTTCTTGTATGATGTCTACAGTAATTCCATCTTCTCCTGGAGCTTTTCTCTGCTTCATGTTCTTGATTGCATGTGTAACTTCTGCTGGGAGAACTGGAAGAACTCTGGTACTGCTACCTTTCATGATTTCTGGAGTACATGTATCATCCCTTTCATATAATTTGCAGTAGAAATCTTTCACTCTTGTCAAAATTTTGCCTTTATTTCTTGTTACAGAACCATCTTCTTTTCTCAGTGCCATAATCTGTTTTCTTTCCTTACTGAGATGTCCCTTTGCTATCTTTAGGCTTTGGTTGTTTTCAATTGCTTTCCTCACTAGTTCACAGTGGAATTTCCTTACGTCTTCAGTGATACTTTTTCGTACTGTCTTGCATAGCTCTATATATTCCACTTTGGAAGTCACATCTTCTTCAGTTGTCCTCATCTCTCTTCTTTTTTGCATTAACATTTTGGTTTTTCCTGATAATTTGTTCACATGTAACTTGTTCTTAGACCCAGCTAATTTTGTTGCTGTTTCCATAAGAGCTTTGGTTACTTTTCTGTTAACTTCAGAAATATCCACTTCTTCCGATGTTAGACCTTCTAAAGCAGAGAATCTGTTCTTCAGTTCCAACTTGAAGGTATTATGGTGGTTTTTTAAGGTTGGTTATGTCTAAACATTTTGTTTGTCTTATGAGCTTGCCACGTTCGAGTTTAGTGTTAAGGTGCATCTTACATCTCACCAATCTATGGTCACTACCTGTGTTGAACTTGTTTAGCACACTGCAGTCTTCTATGACAAATTTTTTGTTACATTACACATAATAAAATCAATTTCAGTTGTCGTCCCATTTGGATGATAATAGCAATATAATCGACCACATATACCATCAGTCCATTAATGACAGAAAAAAACAAAGCCAGCCAATTAGTGACCAAAAAAAGTTTTGTGGAAAACTTCCTTTATTGTCCACCAATATCTGGAATTATTAAAAAGGAATGTAGTGTAAGGCTAGTCTACTTATTGCTGATACAGTCACTGATAATAGCAGAACACCAGAGAAATACTGACAATATCAGTATACTAAATAAAGCTGGTGTGTATCAAATTCCTATATTCAACAACAGTGATTCCTCACACAACAAATCAATATACATTGGTAGCACAAAACGAAGTATAAAATCTCGACTTGCAATTCAAATACTCCCTTCGAATTATCCAGTGCATGGAAGAATGTAATCGAGCACGAAAACCATCAATCCATCCGTGCTAAGCAATCAAAAATTTGCCAACATAGATTTGGAACTAGCCGAACACCAGATGGCGGGACCTCTATTATACGTGACACAAATGATAACTGATAAAGTAAGGTTGGCTATAGTGGAACGATGGGACACACCTTGGAGTTCATTGCAAAGTCAACAACCTTGAGAATGGCCACGATATATGTGTGCCGAAACGCGTCAGGAATGTCGACGATGAAATAGGACGATGACAAAGTGGTGCCTATCTTTTATTCTTTCGCATGAATTTTATTGTGATGACTTCATTCTATTTTATTTCATCATCTTTCAATAGAGGTTTTTAACTTCTGTAAGAGTTCTTTTAATGTTAAATTTGAAGCCCGTTCGCTATCCTTTGTTTTCAAGTCATTCCATTTCGTAAGCACCCATTCAACAGTGTACAAATTCCATTTATCTTTCACCACCTTCAAATATATATCACCCAAATGTTCATCCCAACGTTTTTACGAAGGACGACAGAACTAAGCATGTACTGGTATTCTTGTGCAACAGACCTAGCCACGATAAGCCTAACCTTGTTTTGATAAGGACGATGAACCGGAAGAACCGTGGCTATTACTGACAACGAAGGAAAGCGGGACAGTTCTCAAGTGGTAAGCATTAATATGCTTAATATGTATTTTTTAACTATAATGGTCAATTGACACAAATAATTTTCACTGTCGAATGTTACGTATCAGCCGGTCAAACTTTCACAGAACACAACGTGAGAAACAGAAATATTTAGAAACAACAAATGATTGTTTCAGATACTATATATGTTCCACATATAATGGCACGATTCGGTTAATACCATAATGTGCAACTAGAACTGCTACAACATGATTTACAGCAATTTGTTGTACAGACAACTCCTAATGTGAAGCATGATCTTGACCTGCTAGGTGCCAAGTGTTTTTACTGCTGCAACATTCGATTCCTGCTGCTGAGCAAAAGGAATTTCTTACTCTCATACAAAAGTTGTGACCAGGTTACAAGCCACCATCATGCAAAGCAGTCTCAGACCATCTACTAAATGAAGTTACATCACAGGTGGTGTTGGGACTACGCCGACAGAGCGCGCAGGGCATGAGGCGAACGGCAGACGTGAGAAAATTGCTGACATGTGAAGACGCGTGGGAACGGTGGGAGAGGTCGCAGAGATGATACAGCAGAGACTGCAGAACTGAGGACAGAAGCCGCAGAGTGAAAACTGATGTTAAGACTTATGACGTGAAAGACAAAGCAACGAAGTTTGTGTATTTACATCTAATTCATATAAAATTATCTGCAATAAATTAAGTGCCTCAAGTTCCAGGATGTGTGACCCGAATTGGAATATGTGAATTTATTGTGTATACGACCGCGTGATGAGGAGAAAATGAAGATGTTGGATGCGAGAGAGCCAGTGCACGGACTCACGGAAGAGATAAGAAGTTAATTATAAATACCTCTAACTACCTGAATTGAATTGAAACGCAAAAAGTAAGAACATTATTGGTGCCCAATGTGGGGCTCTCTAGCAAATATAAACTGAAGGCAATATTTTCACCTATATTGAATTTGAAGTGTTAAACTGAAATTGCTTAAAATAAGTAATGCCGGAGGATTTACAAAAAAAAAAAAAAAAAAAAAAAAAGAGTGATTAACCGCAGATTAACAACCATTGTTATTAATAAACTAAAGGAAGCTCTTGAAGAGGATCCCGGTGAAAGGGAAGTTATCGAAAATAATTTAGTTCAGCTATTGATTAAAGAAGATATTTTGATTTCTGTTGGTGAACAAATTGAGCGAGTTATTCCTGTAGAGGAATTTGAAGATGATTATTGTGCTAGTCAGGAATACTATGAAAACGTGCTGTTATGGAAAACCAAAGCACAGCGCTGTTTAACTATGATCAAAAACAGGCATGAACGAAACAGATAATAGAGCATCGCGGTCAAATAATATACCTGGAGCAGCGATAAGATTATCGAAATTAGAGCTTGCAAAATTCTATGGAGATCCATCGCATTGGTTGGAATTTTGGGGTCAGTTTGATACGACCATACACTCAAATGAGGGTTTAAATAATTTGAACAAGTTTAGTTACTTGAAGTCTTATTTGGGCGGAGCAGCAGCTATTGCAATATGTGGATTACCTATCACTGAAGCAAATTATGGCAAGGTCATAAAAATTTTGAAGGATAGATTTGGAAAAAAGGATGTTGTTATAAGTTCACATATGAATAAATTACTGTCTCTACCACCTGTTAAGAGGTTAACAGACAACTTTGGTCTGCAGAAGTTGTATGATAATTGCAAGGTCCAATTAAGAAGCCTCGAATTGCTGGGAGTAATCTCAGACACTTATGGAAGTTTGTTGTGTCCCAGGATATTGAAACTGATTCCCAGTGAATTAGTGCTAGAATTCAACAAACTTCGGGAAGCTGATGAGATTTGGAACATAGAAGAAGTTATGGAATTTATAAGAAAAGAAATTGAAAGTTGTGAGCGGTCCCAGGTGATTTGCGGAAACACAGAATTAAAACCAAATCTTTCTCAGAGTTAATAATCTAAAGCAACTTTTTTTTCCCTAAAATAGTTCAAAGAGAAGAAGATATTTTAAAAATGCAAGGAGTAGTTTATGAAGTAAATTGTAGCTGTGGACTATCTTACATAGGTGAAACAGGTCGCAGACTAGAAACTCTTATAGCTGAGCATAAAGCAGCTATAAAAAATTGCTTCAACAAGACTGGATTAGATAGGCATGTTAGAGAAACTGGGCACAGCATGGATTGGAATTCCCTTAAAGTAATCAGTTTCCAAAGCAATTTCCAAAAAAGAAAACTGAAAGAAGGAATAGAGATTGAGAAAAATCAAAATTCCATCATCAATGACTGCAAAGGATTTTCCCTGCCTAACATCTGGCAGGATTTGTTGAAAAATAACCTAAACCGTCAAGGTAAACCGTAACCATGATAGTGACAAGCAAAAAGTGACAACAACAAGACAGCCTGAAGAAGGAGAAGAGTTTTCTCCGAAAATTTGCTATTAATGAAAAAATTTCCTAGAAAATTCCCATAAGTTGCTTTAGATTATTAATTCAGTTAAACTAGGAAGCCATTTCTCAATATGAGCTTTATTCAAAGAATTTCTCAGAGTGTTAAGGCAGTAAACAATACGCCTATCAGATCTGATTACACGCTCGCAAAAGAATTCACGAAGCAAAATAAAACGTTTCCTTCGGCCGTCGAACTGAATGCTACTGTAGAAAATAACCCAGAGTCCTATATGAAAAACGTGTTGAAGACAGAAGGACTGCTGTCACTGTTCAAAGGAATAACGAATATTGTGTTAGAGGAAGTTGTTCATTTTGTTCATCAGATCATGATTTAGACAGATGTCCTTTAACAATAGGCAAAAAAAGATGCAATTTATTGCGACAAGGAAGATGCTTTAATTGTTTCAAAAAACATCACTTGGCGAAGTTTTGTTTATCAAAAGATCGGTGTCCACTTTGTCATTGAAAACATCATACATTCATGTGTGATGCAGAAAAAGAAAACACAGCAACAGCCATAAAACACGTATCACAAGCAGAACAGCAAGAGAACAGTATTCTGTTACAGACTTATGACCTTAACTGCAGTGGGAAAGCATAAAAATCGGAGCGTGCGAATTTTGGTTGACAGAGGCTCACAACGGACGTTTGTTATGGAAACTGTTTCTAAAGAGCTAAAGTTACAAGTGATAAGAGAAGAACAATTAACGATATTTTCATTGGCCGCAAATTCACCAGTAACAGAGAAAAGAAAAAGAGTTCGTTTGGTTTTAAAAGATGCAAGAACTGGACGCAAAATTGAGATTCGGGCGTTAGAAATAAATAACATCAGCAGAGCTTTAATAAGTATACCAATGAAAGAAATACGAAGTTATTGTGAAAAAGAAGAAATGTTGTTAGCTGATGGAGCGGGGAAATGTAACAACTTAGAATTATCAGTTTTAATCAGAGCTGACTATTATTAGAAGGTTATAACCAGAAGAGTGCATAGGATAACGCCATCCTTGGTCGCTTCACAAACTATTTTTGGGTGGACATTTAGTGGCACCTCAGCGCTGTCAAATGCATTGGAATCACAGTGTGATTAGTGTTATGAAAAGTGCCACCAGTACAAGCATAAGTACTACTGACTGTGAAATGAACGAAATGTTGAAGCACTCTTGGGATCTTGAAACGCTAGGAATAAGAGACATCGACCAAACTAATAAAACAGAAGATAATCACATTTCTGAGGAATTTCGCGAAAATCTGAAAATGGAAGATGATACGTACATGATATGGTTTCCGTGGAATCCACAAGTAGAAGAATTGAAAGATAATTACAACCTGGCTGAAAAACGGCTTAGATCGCTTGTTTGGAAATTCAATAAGGAACCACAGTTTAATGAAGAATATAAGAAGGTTATCAAAAATTATTCAAAAGAAGGAATTGCAGAGGAAACGAAGGATGATAGCAGCAATGTAATATATTACATGCCACATCAGGCTGTAATCAGGGAAAACAAGAATACCACTAAATTACGCATAGTATTTGATGCATCATCTCATGTCGAGGACGTTCATCATTAAATGATTGTTTACTCGCAGGACCAAACCTAAATCCCGATGTGCTGGATTTGTTGATCAGATTCCGTAACAATAAAGTCACCTTTACAGCTGACATTCAACAGGCATTTTTACAGATTGCTCTTGCCAAGTAAGACCGAGATGCAGTTAGATTTTTGTGGATTGATGAAGAAATAGATGATAGCGACTCCTTCAAAGTAAAAATACTGTGAATGACTAGTCATATTTCATTCGAAATCAAGCCCATTTATGCTGGCTGCAACGCTAACAGTTCACATAGACAAATATAAACAACAGTATGAGGATGCATACAAGCTACTGAGGAATTGTCTATATGTGGATGATTTAATTGGAGGAGCAACAGATGAAAATGAAGCAATGATATTATAAAGAGACGTTAGATGTATTTTGAATGAGGGGAACTTTAATATGAGAAAATGGAGAACAAACAGCGAATCCCTTCAGCAATTGTGGAATAATGAAGAAAATTATATTCAATGCACTGAAAGAAATTAAGTTTTGGGATACCTATAGGATAGAGAGAAGAATGTTTTACGAATAGACGTTTCTGAAGTTATTGCATATGTGAGTTGTGAGTAAGAGAAAGAACAAGGTATGCAAAAGAGCAGTTCTGAAGACTGTTAGTCGCCTATATGACCCGATTGGTTTTTTAAGTCCATTTACAATAAGAGGCAGAATTATCTTGCAAATTGGGATGCAGAATTGTCCATAGAACTAGAGAAAAATTGGAAAGATTGGTGCACAGAGTTATCACAGCTGGAAAATGTTTACGTACCAAGATATTATTTCGGAGACATCGAAGAAAGGGAATTAAGGCATATCAAGTTGCATTGTTTCACAGATGCGAGTCAAAAGACTTATGGGCAGTAATATATTTGAGATATGAAACCATAGATGAAATAAATTCAATAAATGTGATTTCAAAGGCAAGAGTAGCATAGCACCCTTAAAGAACCTATCTTTACCTAGGCTAGAATTGATGACAGCGTTAATAGGAGCTAGACTAGCTGAATCTGTTGAAAGACAACTGAAGCAGAGGTTTGATTTAACCTTACATTTTTGGACAGATTCCAGTACAGTTTTGCATTGGATAAAAGGAAATGCTGAAAAATGGAAGCTGTTTGTGCAAAATAGGATAAAAGAAATACAAGGGAAGTCTGATCAGTTATCATGGACATACTTGCCCAGGAAAAGAGAATCCTGCAGATTTACTCACCAGAGGAGAGAAGATTGAAACCATCACAGGTAATAGTCATTGGTGATGGACCAGAATGGTTAATTAGAGAGGAAACATTTTGGCCAAAATTACCAGCTGACTTGTCCACAGACGACAGTGCAAGGGAAGAAAGAAAAGGAAAGAATAAAGAGACCCTTCAAGTAAGCTGTGTAATGGAAGAAGGGAGGACCTCTATTTTTTATATCAGAAAAAACAGTGAATTGAAAAGGGTTCTTTATGTGACAGCATGGATTCTAAGATTTGTACATAATGTTCGAAATAAAGACTCAAAAAGAACAAAGGTTCTGACAGTTGAAGAATTAAACTCAGCTGAAATTTATTGGGTTAAGCAATCCCAGAGAGTGTTTTCCAAACAAAGTAAATGCTTTGTACTGTAAACAGGATACTTTTTCCGATTCGAAAATCTACATGTTTAATCCATTTCTGGATGAAGACGGCATAGTGAGAGTTGGAGGAAGACTACAGAATGCAGACTTAAACTATGACCAGGTTCATCCCGTAATTTTTTCAACCAATAGTTATTTGTCAGACCTATTAATTAAGTGGTCATATAAATGTAGGACATGGTGCAGTTGTGGAGACTTTAGCACAAATCAGAGAAAGGTACTGGATTCTACAGGGACGGCAAACAGTGAAAAGTGTTCTACATAGTTGTTTTAACTGCCGGAAATTTAACTTTTCAAAACAATTATATACATTTTTAATGTATTAAAGTAAACATATTTATTAAATGCATGTATTACTAGCTATTTCATGTTAGATTAAAATAAAATGCTAAAAGTATGCACATGTTGTATACCATGAAGGGCCAATTTGCATTATTATTTTGTAAAC
The DNA here is from genome assembly GCA_039090855.1 of Macrothele yani. Lineage (NCBI taxonomy): Eukaryota > Metazoa > Arthropoda > Arachnida > Araneae > Macrothelidae > Macrothele > Macrothele yani. The sequence goes on along the minus strand of CM077013.1, from coordinate 101,915,862 downwards.
TATTGTGAAACACAAAACAAAATTTTGAGAATATTTAGATATACAATATAAGATAGCCCTCAGAAAAAATAAGGTGTTTATCTGCTACCCCTTTTGATTTATTGTCTCCCAAAAACGGAAATTTTGGCAATGTTGCAGGTATAAAATATTTTCTGAATAAAAAAGGGAAACATAACACAAGTTGAAATATACAAGTTAACATTCTTAGCAGCATATGAGGATTGCCTGAAAAAACATTCACTTGGGGTTTAAGTACCCTTCTGGTATAAAAAGTGCTGCCCAAAAAGTGATGAAATTGTCGCCGTAACTGTGAACTTTGCCCCCCCTCCCAACCTACAACCTGACGAATTATTATGCTACGGAAATGAGGTTATTACATATGAATGTACAGGTTACCTGTATTTAGGCACCCACTAAGTCTCATTATTTCCACAATTACTCAATCTGTGTTAATTAGCGATAGCCCTTATTTTAGCTCATTTTGGGGGTTTGAGGACCCATATCTCCAAAGGGGTTGGGAAAATAAATCCCAAACTTTGTTATCAGGGTACTTTTATGTTGTACTGTAACATAAAAAAAAAATAAGGAAAATCAAACAACCTACAAATACAATTTTTTTTTTTTTTTAAATCTGGTGATTTCATGTGGAACCTATAACTGGTGTTAATGAGTCCATGAGGGATCTGTACACATTGAAATCTACTCACTAGTTTCCATTGTCTTTCCTGCTATTTACCTATGGGAAATTAATTAATTCATAGGCCTAGCCAATGAATTCCCACCCATTCCATAACAGTGGTGGCTCATGCCCCTGACAATGAACATGCCAAAACTTATGCACGATCCGAGCACCCCCTCCCTACTCAACGGACTTGCCCCCACAACTCACTCACTGTGATAAAAAAATAGAATAAAGATCAATAAAGGCAACTCCAAAAATATGTCATAATTATATGTGGATAAATGAATTATTATTCATCTTGTTCACCTTTTCAACATTAGTGATTAAACTTATTGCCATTACGGCATTCATGGTTAAATTTATAAAAACATATCCGACAAAATACGTATTAACCTAAATATTTTGTGGAATATATGGTTTCATTCATCTGCAACAACTTCAATAGCCAAGAAAACATACTTAAATCTGGATCAGCTAAAAAATTACAGAACAAATTTTACGCTCTGAAAAAGAAAAATTTATTGACTCGTTTTTTTTTAATGTTTTTTTTTTCATTTTCATATTTTTAGTGGGGAATATTTTTGCAATGTCCTTGTTCAATGTACAACCACCCTTGCAGTTTCATTATTTGAAATTTTAATACTCTGAGAAAAAAGCTTAAATATGAATTACATATCTGTGAATTAACTAAATTATTATATGTATTATATACTACAGAGTTCATGAAATGCAAAAAAAAAAAAAAAAAAAAAAAAAAGTATGAATAACTAACTGCACATGGATTAAATTTAATTTTTAGCTCCTCTCCAAAAATCATGAATCCTAAGTATTTTATTTAGGATTTCTTTTTACCTTTACTTAGGATCCTAAGTTCTTGAAAAAGATGATCATTTCAACAAAGAACTGCAAATCAATCACAGTTGCCACTTAAGAAATTAAGATTACCAAAACCACAGTACAATGAACAAAACACAGAAGCACAAAAAGAATTTAACTGAGTGCCCAAATTTCTTGAGAAAATAGTAACAATCTGAGAAGCTTTTTCTGTTATTGGTCAGCTACTGTACCCTTCCAGGAATTGTGGGAGAAAAAGTGGAGGAACAAACTGGATATTCTTGTCTCCGTTTGCTGTATCATGCTCAGAAAAGTTCAGCATGCTATGAGACAGCTGCAGCCAACTTGAGAAGATAAGCAGTACAGCAGGAGATTCACTTAGTTGTGGCCCTGCTAATTGAAACAGTACACACCACTAAAGGCCGAACACAAGTTACGGCTACAGTGAGGAACCAAATCAGATTTTATGCTGGCAATAAATGATGTGCATATATTTCAGTTATAATGAACAATGCTAATCACAATTCACAATCTTTTTCAACCCTATAAGCTAGTAAACCAACCTGAAGAAGCGAAGCATATACCCGAACGACACGTTTATTGGCCTCTGCATCTACCGTCATTACCCTATGGCTCGTTATACCGGGCCGTGAATGAAAGGGTATGGGGATAGTGAATGAAAGGGTAGAGGGGAGCTTAGGGTTCAAAGGGTTAAAGCGCTATAGCACATATTAACCAGTCATGGTCGCCCCCTAATATGTCACTTATTCAATACAAACTGCTACAATGCCAACTGTTCTATATTAAATTTCATTTCCCACCATAAATTGTTTAAAATGCCACTGATGCCAGAGAATTGGACTAGCTACCGTTATTCCTGCAGAGCTAAATCCACAGTGCATAAGACAAGACAACATTGTGAATCCTGGCAAGCAACTTTAAGTGCTGATGTTTGGAAGTTCACCCTTTAAAACCCCAAATATTACCTGAGGCACTGTAGGAAATACAACTGAACAATGAAAACTGCAATAAAAACAAAACCTTTTAATGCTGACATGAAAATTACTAATGTTAGTAGCAACATGGGGTCAAAATGACTCCAACATTTTAAGGAAAAGTAAGTTATGTTGTGTAAATGCAATTGACTTCAAATTTTTATTTTGGGAATTTCACATATTCTACTATCAATGAAATAGATAACACCAGAAATTACATAAATGTTTTTTTAGAATAAATAAAACTATTAGTGATACTTAAAAATCAATACTTTAAATTAAAACAGTAAAAAACAATATATTTATCAATAAAAATGTAACCTGAGATGTTACAGAAATATTTCGTACATTTTACATGCTTACCAAGACAATGTCATTTAAATTTTTAAAAATGGCATTAGTTTTCTAACACACAGTTTACACAAATGGTTTTTGAACAGTCTGCACAAGCTGGCTTTTTGCAGGCATAACAAGCTTTGAAAGTTTTTCTGTCTTTATCTCTTGGGCATAAGGAGCATTTTTTTCTCTTCAATTCCTCCCCCCCAAAAACCCTTAATTGACACGAGGCTCTTCAGTATAATTTTTTTCCTAGGATGCAGAAAATAGTACAACATAAGGCACACAATATTCTCTTGTTTTCAAATCACTGTTCCTTATTTCTTTTATCAAATTTTCATCAAGTTGTTTTATAAAATTAAATCTGGTAAGCTTTTTCATTTCAGGAAAACTTTCATATACAGTGAAACCTCCATTAACGAACAACAGTAACCTCCCAGCAACGGCAAGTTTTTGTTGTTACCGAATAGCTTCCATAGGATTAACATTAATGATAGCCTCTTAACAGCAGTCAATGGACATCCCAGTCAGCCCCGAAAGAGATCTAATGGACAGCCCATTGGATTGTATGTAGTTCCTTTGGTATCTCGACAAGAGAGATAAGATGGGGACAAAGAATATTTTTTGCTAAAGGCATGATGGGTTGAATTACGGTTGATACAGTGGTATGACGACAATGTGCAAAGCACGTAACAAGAAATAACAAATAAAGGTAAGTAGATCATACTAGTTACGTTACGAGATTAGAACTTTTACAAGAAAATTTCGTAAGCTGGGAGCTTTCAACCTCATCTTAGGTCTTCATCACGTTACTCTACTTGCCTTTATTTGGTACCGTGGTATGCTTAAATAAAAAGAAGCTGCTTCTCACCTCATATTGAACTAAATGAGCTCAACGTTTAGTTCAATGTGAGATGACAAGCAGCTTTTACATTCATTTCAATCACCCCCAGGGGAGCTGCAGGGGTGGTTGATGAGGCCTGGAATTTGCCTGCTTAGGGCGATGTTTCCTGGTTTGGTCCCTGTGGTAAAGATTAAAATTGGTGATTTTTTCAAGTGGCCATTGGCCAGTGGGTGGACAAAACTTAGTGGCCACCTTCCTTACAGTTATTTTGTGTTGTATGCACATTTTATCACTGCACTGTATACCTTTCCTTTATTTAGACAAAGTTAAATTTAAGCTTAGTAGTTACAAGGGCCCACTGTCTATTGTCCAGTGTAATTAAATGAATAAATATAATCTTAAAAGTTATATTTTTCTTCAACCACATCAACCAAATTTTCTAGACAGTTTTTATTGGAAAGATAATTTAATTATTTTTATTTAGTCTCTCACTATGTTCACAAATAAAATCTCTCCACCATAAATTGATAAGCAATGGATGGGTCAAAATTTTCAAGCAATACTTACTTTGGCTTACTTTATTTGCTGTCTATTTTCTGCATGAGCTCTGTCTTGTCATCAAGAACAATGCCCACAATGCTTGCATTTTCTTAACTTCTGCATTGCTTGGCATAACAGTCAGCAGTATTTCAACAATTTGTGCTATGACCTTCAAGTTCATGTACTGAAAATTGCTTGTTTTTAGTTTCTTTAGCAGTTTTTTGGTGAGCTATTGACAGTAAAAAATATTCAGATATTATGTTTCGAAGCTGTTTCCATTCTGCTAAATTGTTCTTTTCATTCCATTTATTTTTGGTTAGGTTCTTCTTGGTGTAAAAATGAAAACTGGATAGAAAGCTTTCAAAAATGAATTGCATATCTTATAGCAGGATCATTTTTTTTTTGATCGGAGGTTTAACGACCACCGTGAGCAACTCAATGGGCCCGTCCCCAATTTAGGGTCACTGGTTCCAGGGAAGGGAGAGAGCCAGTGCCGTAAGACAAACACAACATCCATGCCTCACCGGGATTCGAACCCGGACCCCGTTCGGACGAAAGATCAGAGGCCATCACTTAGACCACTGCGCCACCGGGGCAGCAATCATTTTGTGGTACAGCTGAGATTGGGAGAAATGTGATACCAGCCTGGTCACTTTATTTTACAGACTTGCAATGATTCCTGACCACTAACAGAAAATATTCAGTAATTTCCTGGGTTGTTCTAATAAATATTACATTAAAAACATTGATAAACCTTCACAGGTGTTGAAAAAATAGTCATGACGAAATAAGAACACTTGCAGAGTATCCTGATCCCATCGGATTCTGTACGGTTTTCAAACCCACTGTCAAGTTTTTTTGGGGTTTTTTCAGAAAACATTCAGTTTTGGTAGAATTTTAATGATTTGTCATTTTTTCCTGTTTGCCCACCACAGACCTTCGGCTTCCAAATATTACGAATTCCCCATAGTTATTACGAAAATCATCGAGAAGTACGGGAAATATCAAATGTACTAAGGAAATAAAAAATCTGGTCGCCGGTTTTTGGGGTTTTTTTCCCCCTCCGAAAACGTTGTTTGGGTAGAATTTTAAAGATTTGTAATTTTTTCCTGTTTGCCCACATCAAACCTTCCAAATGCTACGAATTCTCCATAGTCACTATAGAAATCGTCAATCGCTAAGAAATTCAGGAAACATTGAATATACTACAGAAATAAAAAATCTCTATGAAATAATGTTATTCAACAATGGTTCAAAGTTTATTTTCATGTTTTCAAAATTCTAACATTCACCAATACATTTTGGGGACTGTAAATGTTTTTAATGTCGTGACATTTGTTCGTTATAATTTGGGCATCTTCATGCTGTCTGTCACCTGAAAATGATTGTTTTAGCACGAATGAAAATGTTCCGTAGTTTTCTGAATTTCAAATTTTTCTTACCCCAAGATGCGGTTTGTTTTTTTTTCACTTTTTTATTATATTCTTCTTTGTCATATTTTTTTCTGGTTATGCTTCTCGTTTATAATATCTTCAGTAATAGTGAAAAAGAACAACTTCGTGTTTTCAAAGTTTTTTTCTTGTGAAGCGCAGTTTTTGTTATTTATAGCATCCTGTTTCTCAAAACCAATCGATACGGAAAGAATTTTCTCTTTTCCGCTTTTTAAAGCTAAATTAAATTTTAAAATCAGTACTTATTCCGCCCGTGATGGAATCGGCCTTTTCCGTGACCCGTAAAATTACTATCACAGCGAGTGAACAATACAGTACTGATTTTTGATATTTAATTTTGCTGAAAAACTTGTGTTCACCCATTCCTTAGCAACATTTTACTGTATTAAGGGGCAGACAAGAGTTGTTTTTTTTTTTTGTTTTTTTTTTTTTTGTTTAAAGTGAACTTCACACGTGCAAAGGGGCTGTTCATAGAGTAAGTCCAAGATTACAGGGAGAAGGGGAGGTCCTGACAACCGGATCAAATGTGACATGGGGGAGGGGGAAGGTTAGTAATTTGGACGTCAGTGGCAAAAATATAGTGGATATTTTTTCGCTATGTTTTCTCTTTTTCTACGCTTTCCAACCGTAAGTTGAAGAAGCGTATATGTTCCAGCTTTGTCTGTCTGTCCCCACAATAACTCGCGTAAATTTTGTTCGATTTCGATGAAATTTTAGTATGTGGCAGGGGACAACCTGGGGAAAACGGGAAAAATGGAGTCAAAGGTCAGGACATAGGAGCGGGATCCATTCCATCGCCCTTATGCATCATAACTTACGTAAAAATGTTTCAATTGCGACAAAACTTTATTATGTTGTTCCGGAGAAACACTGAACCGGTTCTGTTGAATATAATCAAAATGGGTTCAAAGGTCAGGGCACAGGAGTGAGATTTATTCCACAGCCATTATCCTCATAACTTGAGTAATGATTTCTGGTATGTTGGAAAGTGTATCATAATCAATGCATTGCATGATTTTCATTTTTTTTTTCTTCTAAAGAATCAGACAAATCCATTTAATAGGCGTAATGCAGATATAAAGGTAACTAAACGCAAGCTTTCACCAAACATGGTTGGCTTCCTCAGGCGAATGTTATAAAATATAAACAAAGAATTCCATTTAAATGCACAGAGTAATGCATAAAACAATGATACAGGTGGTATGTGATAGGCACGCGCTGTTAAAGTCATAGAGCAGATGCGCGTGGATGAGAATTAAGTAAGGCACGCCAGACATGGGGAAGCTCAATTGATGTTTCAGAGTTGCATACTTCATGCCTTGACAATATTTCTATGGCTTCTCGAAGAAGGGTCGCTCGGGCCGTTGTGTGCGGAGCTACTTTCTTCATATTCGACCACAAAGGAACAGATGATCGGGTGGCAACTTCACGGGTCAGAGCGGTGGCTCTGGCCGTGCCTATCACATACCACCTGTATCATTGTTTTACACATTACTCTGCACATTTAAATGGAATTCTTTGTTTATATTTTATAACATTCGCCTGAAAAAGCCAACCGTGTTTGGTGAAAGCTTGCGTTTAGTTACCTTTACATCTGCATTACATTACGCCTATTAAATGGATTTGTCCGATTCTTTAGTCATTTAGTCAAAGTGTAACTCTACCCGATCTATTTAATTGGAGTTTATTTATTTGTTTTTTCTTCTTTTAATAGTTAAAAAATGGTATGAAATATTTTCAATTTCTCATGATAATTTAGCTAAATCAGAATATTAATATTAAGCTCTCGTATTTGTACTACCAAATCTATCGTATTTTGTAGATCAGGGTTCATACCCTTTTCTGTGGAAAAAAAAATAAGTACTTTCTAAGGACCTACACTCCAATTGATATTTTGTGTCATTGGAATTTCACCAGGTGTGTGTGTGTATGTTTAAGGATGTATACATACATATGTATACATACATAGGGATGTAAGGTCAGGTGATGCGTAACATCACAGCCTCTCCTTGACAAATGTCAACCCCGCCTTCTCGTGGTACATCCTGTTCCCACTAAAGGGGCTCTGACGACCGCCAATAGCGGTATAACTATACCATCGGGATTAGAGGAAATGCTATCCCACACTCACCAACCCGCTTGGCCAGCGTGGTGAGTTATGGCCAAACCCCTCCAAAATGACTCCACAACTTAAATCTTGGCCCTCAGTCTCCGGCAGCTGGAATGTACCTGGCCAAGGCAGCGGCCAGTGCGACATGAAGGCAGAGGGTGCTAAGAATCCCCGGAGGACCGGACTAGGCTGCCATCTGATGCTGACCTTGGCTACGTACAACGGACGCTCCCTATCTTCTGATTCAAGGCTTCTTGAATTGGAAGAGGAACTACAAAGGATCAAGTGGGACATCGTCGGGCTAAGTGAGGTAAGGAGAAAAGGAGAAGATCTCATTGAACTGAAAAGTGGACATCTCTTCTACTATCGTGGGACAGATACTGGCAGAACTAGTGGTGTTGGATTTATAATAAACAAGAAACTGAAGGATAAAGTTGTAGAAGTTGAAAGTTCCTCTGACAGAGCTGCACGTCTCGTTATCCAACTCTCGAAAAGATACCAGGCTCAGATTATTCAAACTTATGCACCCACCACAAGTCATGCTGAAGAAGAAATTGAAGAATTTTATGAGGAAATTCGTGATCTAAATAATAAAGGTAAGCAGCACTTGAAGATAATTATGGGAGATTTCAATGCAAAAATAGGGCAACGGCAACAGAATGAAACTTCAGTAGGTAAATTCGGTCACGGCAACAGAAACCAGCGTGGAAATACTCTCGTAGAGTTTGCAGAGGCCGAAGGGTTTTTCATCTTGAACTCCTTTTTCAAGAAAAAGCCACACAGGAAATGGACATGGAGACATCCAAATGGGACGACAAGTGAAATTGATTTTATTATGTGTAACAAAAAATTCGTCATAGAAGACTGCAGTGTGCTAAACAAGTTCAACACAGGTAGTGACCATAGATTGGTGAGATGTAAGATGCACCACAACACTAAACTCGAACGTAGCAAGCTCATAAGACAAACAAAATGTATTGACATAACCAACCTTAAAAAACACCATAATACCTTCAAATTGGAACTGAAGAACAGATTCTCTGCTTTAGAAGGCCTAACATCGGAAGAAATGGATATTTCTGAAGTTAACAGAAAAGTAACCAAAGCTCTTATGGAAACAGCAACAAAATTAGCTGGGTCTAAGAACAAATTGCATTTGAACAAATTATCAGGAAAAACCAAAATGTTGATGCAAAAAAGAAGAGTGATGAGGACAACTAAAGAGGATGTGACTTCCAAAGTGGAATATATAGAGCTATGCAAGACAGTACGAAAAAGTATCACTGAAGACGTAAGGAAATTCAACTGTGAACTAGTAAGGAAAGCAATTGAAAACAACCAAAGCCTAAAGATAGCAAAGGGACATCTCAGTAAGGGGAAAAAACAGATTATTGCACTGAGAAAAGAAGATGGTTCTGTAACAAGAAATAGAGGCGAAATTTTGACAAGAGTGAAAGATTTCTACTCCAAATTATATGAAAGGGATGATATATGCACTCCAGACATCATGAAAGATACCAGTACCAGAGTTCCTATAGTCCTTCCAGCAGAAGTTGCACATGCAATCAAGAACATGAAGCGAGGACAAGCTCCAGGAGAAGATGGAATTACTGTAGACATCATACAAGAAGCAAGTGGAGAAATCGAAACAGTACTCGCCCAAATTTTCACTCGATGCCTTAATGAAGGGAAAATTCCTGAGGATTGGAACAACGCTACAATGATCTTGCTACATAAAAATGGTGACATTGAGGATCTTGGGAACTACAGACCTATCAGCCTCCTATCAGTGGTTTATAAAATCTTCACTAAAGTTCTTTCACACCGCTTGAAGGTGACACTGGACATGGCTCAACCGAGAGAACAAGCTGGATTCAGGAGTGGCTACAGCACAATAGATCATATCCACGTACTGAGAGAACTAATTGAAAGAGCGAGGGAATATGAGCTTCCATTGTGCATGGCTTTTATCGATTATGAAAAAGCCTTTGATTCGGTGAAACCATCAGCAGTTGCAATGGCTCTGAAATCCTGCGGTATTGAAGATGCATACATTAATATTATTAATAACATCTATGAAAATGCAAGTGCAAAGATTCGGCTGTTTGAAAATACAACACACATAAAAATTGGAAAAGGAGTGAGACAAGGTGACACCATATCTCCGAAGCTCTTTAATGCCACATTGGAAAATGTCTTTCAATCACTGAACTGGGGAAAACAAAGGGATAAAGATTAATGGAGATTATCTAACCCACCTTCGTTTTGCTGATGACATAGTCATTTTTGCAACCACCCCATCAGAGCTACAGAGTATGATCCAGGAACTTGCTGACAAGAGTAAAGAAGTGGGATTAAAAATGAACTTTCAGAAGACAAAAATGATGTACAATGCTTTTACAAGAAATGAAGATTTATCGATTGATGGAGAAAAGCTGGAGATAACAGACACATACGTTTATCTTGGACAGCAGATATCAAGTGAGGGTCACATTGGTGAAGAAATTAATCGGCGTACAAAACTTGCCTGGAGAGCTTTTGGAAGAAACAGCATAATTTTCAAGAGCAATATGCCATTATGTCTTAAAAGAAAAGTGTTTGATCAATGCATCCTTCCAGTGCTTACGTATGGTGCAGAGACGTGGACCTTAGCTAAAAGAGACATACAAAGGCTGCAGACAACTCAAAGAAGCATGGAGAGGTGCATGCTTGGTGTAACCAGGAGAGATAAGAAGAGGAACACGTGGATCCGAAAAATGACAAGAGTGGAAGACATCATGACCAGAGTTAAATCCCTGAAATGGCAATGGGCTGGACATACTGCCAGAAGAACAGACCATCGATGGACAGCCGAAATTTTAGATTGGATTCCAAGGGACAGGAAAAGACCCAGAAGAAGACCACATGGAAGATGGGTGGATGAAATTCGAAAGTATGCGGGAGTGACATGGAGGAGACTGGCACAAGACAGACCGTTGTGGAGGAAACTTGGGGAGACCTTCGTCCAGCAGTGGATTGATAATGGTTGACAATGATGATGATGATGATGACATACATATGTAGGGGATTCAACAGTGCTAGTGGCCATTTACTAGGCATTTTGCCCCAAATATAAACTACTTTGCCCGCAAGGAACAAAAGTAAAAACACGCCGGAAAAAAAAAGTACAAGCAGGAGACAATGAAGCAAGGTCAGTTGAGTAGAGCAGTAGACACTAGATAGATCAGACCACATGAGACAACTGACCCCATAAATTGTGAAGTCAAACAGACAGCCCCACCCCCTTTGACCCCTGAAAAGACACACAACACAGATGTTGATCCCACTGGTAAGGTTAGGCAAGGTAAGTCATGCAGGCTACAATGGGAAAAGTGGGGTGAGGATGGGGGTGATTTCTAAGAACATTCCAGGGGATTATCTCCCTTCAATGGGCTAGAAGAAAGCTCCCCTGGTGAAGGGGTTAGTATATTTACAGACATACAAACAAAAATGGGGGCAGGGTTGGGACGCCTATTACTGCAGTACAAAAACAAGACAGGGAAAAAAAAATAAGCACTTTCTTTAAAAAATAAAGACTTTTTAAGTACTTTTAAGGGCCTTAGAAATAGAAAACAAAAACAAGGAGTTCTTAAGGACTTTTAAGGACCGTACGAACCCTGTAGATGGTATAATCGGGAGTGTTGCAACCTTGAATGCGTTCCTTTGGAGATCTTTATTTTAGAATGATAAAGTCCGGGTAGCATTAGGGAATAAATTAATGCCTAAATAATAAACATTTTCTGAAGCAAACGTGTAAATATATGGAAAATTCCTTTAAATGATTACATGTTTTCTTTCTGTTTCTCAACGGACTTCTAAAAGCAGTCGTCAAAAATAAAGGAGGTTGCAAGAATTAGGACGTACTTTTTAAGGAGGGTGTCAACAATCGGACATGTGACATGGGGGGGGGGGTATAAAAATAGTAAAAAAATCACGGACATACTTTATGGACGGCCCCAAAGGAAACGCAACTTTGCGTGAAATCAAAGATGGTGGCAGAAAGTGAAGTGCCGATTTTCTACCTTTGATTTCTTTTGGTAAACAATAGGGAAAATGCTTGTCAATTTTGTTTGATGGTAAGCAAAAAGTGCCTAAACAATGAAAAATCATGCCTTTTCAGAGAAACCAAACTTTAAAAAATGACCTGCTGAAGCGGGTTGTGCTGCCACAGTCCATCTAAAGCCACAGGTGTCCATTCCTGATATGGTTACTTTAACACCAACTTAAGTGAAAAAACAAACAGCCGCCCCATTCTTGAAGAGTGAATCTATAAATAGATCATACCCACTTACTTGAGGAGGAAAGGGCTGTTTTTTACCTCACATGAGTTGGATGATTTGAAAATGCATTTCTTATAACAGGAACATTTTAAAAAATGCAAATAAATTCTTTAGAAATGAGAAAAGGCAAATTTTCAAGCGTGGCGACTAAAGTAACTTCTTCTACTGGGCATCTCATTTTATCCAGTGGCCACGAGGCGAGTGGCAATCGCTTTACCCTGTGGGCTCTGTTCCTGCTTTCCAGCACACGACCAGCAAACTGCACATTAAAGCTTTACTACCAAAAATTTTTCTTTTTTTTTTCTCCCCCTGTATTGCGTACTCTAAGTCTAATCTTTTAGCTTACTATTTCTATGGGCTGTCTAACACCCGAAGTCAGACATTGCTTTCTTAGAATCCTCTACACCGAGAATTATTTATTTTAGTGTTATATTAAGTTTTATTCAGCTGTCAGCATTTGGAAAAAGCACTGCAATGTTTTCTTTACTGTGCAGAAGCTTAAAAATATATATATCTATTAATACCAATCTGCACGAATAAGTAATGATACTAACATTACCTTGGCCAAGTTATATGGTATGTTCTTCTATTTTTTAAGACTTACGACAAATTCCGATGAGTTAAGGCACGAGCCTATTATACTTGTATATTTTGAATGATTCTCTCCATGTTGTTATTTTCATCTGATGATGGGTCCAGAGTGGACCAGAAAAATCTCGTGCTTTTTGAACCTTCATCTTATCAGCTTGTATATATGAACCACTTCTGAGAACCTGCACTGCTGCTAACTTATGTATATATAGGCATAATAAACAATGGAGCCCAGATTGAAGATGTGTTCCTTACCAGCTGTAATCCGATACATCATGATATGGGTTTTGGCTGCCCTAATATCTATTAAAACAAATCTGCACGAATAAGTAATGATACTAACATTACCTTGGTTAAGTTACATGGTATATTCTTCTATTTTTATGAAATACTCAAGTGATGACATGCATGAAGAGAACTTGTAAGACTTTCGACAAATTCCAATGCATTAAATCACGAGACTGTTATATTTGTATATTTTAAATGATTCTCTCCATTAGTACTATTTGTTCATTAATTGAACCAATTTTTACTGTTTTTCACGTTTGATAATGTTCTATGGATATATGGGAAAACAGCATCCTGACTGCTATACGTATATATTATAGTGTTCCCCCTAGAGCTTTTTTACAGCTGGGTGGCTAGAAATTTTAGCTGGATGGTACTTTAAACAACCCCTTCCTCAATCAAAAAAAAAAAAAAAAGAAAGGATGTTTTGCTTACCATGATTGTACTTATTAAATACTTACTGATAAATCATGTTCAACACAGATTTCAGTCGTTTTAACCAATATTTATAGTGTATGTGGGAGTAAGTTTTCTACTCTTACTATTTATTATGTGTGTTGTGAAAACATTCATTAAAGAAAATTTAGCTGGGTGGCAGAGAAAATTAGCTGGGTGGCAAAGAAACTTAGCTGTGTGGCAAAGAAAATTAGCTGGGTGGGCCGCCCAGTAAAAAGGCTCTAGGCAGAACACTATATTAAATTGCAAACAATGAAAGTCAAACTTACCCTTTCATTGTTCCTTGCTGCTGTTCACAATTTAATATATAATATAATATATATATATATATATATACTATAAAGATACCTAAGCAAAAAAATACATATATAATTTTGACTCACACCTAGTACAACATAGAAAAGGTTATGTATCTACCTGCGTGAGTAAAAGGAGAAAAGAAAAAAAAAAGAAAATAAAACAACTGAATGTAGAAGGTGTCGAGAATACTGAGCCTTGGCTTTATCAAGGACCAGCAAAAACTCTGCATTTTCTCACTTCCACAAAGACCTAGTTGGAAATGGGTTTCTGCAAGGCCATAGATGCAAGTAACATTCCCACCTAAAATAGTTTAAAAAATATATATATAAGTCATGTCCTCCGTAGAGTAGCATGACCTAGCACTAGTTAACAATTTCGCTTGCATCCATTAACCTTCATGGCCCGACCCATGCTCTTCATCTGTTACTATTAAACAGAGAGAAGAAGATTAAAGAGAACTCAAGCTGTGAGAGTGACATAATAAATAGAAATGATTTTCAGCTATAACGAAATTCCAAGTTCGTTTGAGAGAGAATTTAAACCTGAAAAACAAATTTTACATTGCAATTAAAAAAGGAAATGTTAATTTATAACGAACAGATTTTTGAAAGAAAACTTGAGTCTAAAACCCCCTACTCTACAACTTATGACAGCACGAAAACGAGAATAAGTTAAAGATAATAATTAACTAAAGAAAACTTTGTGAAAGTTATATACCTTAAACAGTTAGTTGCAATATGTACAAAGTATTTCAGCAGTGCTTTAAGTGCATAATTAATTAGTTATTAAGAACTTAACTACTTTGAAAAAACAGCGCATAGACAGCGCATAGAAAAGGAACAAGCTTAGCCATCTTCTGTTCCTAGGTACCACAAAAGACGCTCAAAGTTACAAAGAAAAGTAAGAGTTAAAACCCGCATAAATGTTAACAGACAAACCAATGCTTAAAAGCTGAAAAGCTAAAAAACGACAGAGAAAGGTACATGAAGTACAAACATTGAACTTATAAAACCTAGAACCCAAAAACAAGGAAGAGAGCTTACCTCTTGAGTTACAAAAACTTTTCTCCTCACAAGAGGAGAACATGGCTGACCTCTTCCGCCACTCCCTAGACGCTGGGGGGCAGTGAGGGTGGGGCTGATGGCCTCCTCATACAGCAAGAAACCAACGCAGCTGGAGATCTTAACCAGAGAAAAAAATATATAAGCTTAAGACTGTGGATCTGTATGATCAGAATGAGCAGAATTAACTCTCCAGAATACATGAGAAATATTATAAAATACACGAGCAGTTTATTTAATAATCTTTGCATGTATTAAATCACCTTAGTGAGCTTCTATAGATTAATCAGAATCTTATTAATTTTAATGTTGGTTTTACTATTTTTAGTATAGCTATCCTAGTGATGAATAACTGGTTTTCTTTTTTATTTGTTTTTATTTTCTTTTATAAACAGATTTTTAAGCTTTTTTTGTGATTTTGTTTATATTATTTAATTTTTTTTGTTTTAATAGGACCGTCATATCCATAGCACTAAGGTTCCTTTAGGTAGTTAATAGGCATCCTCTAGCCAACTTCCTTACGGCTTTGATTGGTCAGAATCATATTATTAACTGTGTAGAAAATTAAAGCAGATCTGCCAACCTTACTCTATTATTCAGAATAATTTTTCTTAAAGTTCTTTTGATGAAAGAAGGAATTTCGTTCTCTAGAAAACTTTCTAATAGTATATTAATGTGGTAATTGAAGTCCAAATTGTTGCTGCAAATTCTTGAAATTCTTAGGACCTGAGAAATTAGTACATTCTCAATTACTTTGGTTGAAATGTTATTATTCCAGTGTAGATATTTAATTACTTTGAAAGGAAAATTAACTCTTTTATCAAAGAGGCTAATAGATGGGTTACCTCTGTTGAGCTTAATGCTTAAGTCTAGGAACTCAAGTTCCTGATTACTGTGGTTGGTTTTACATAAGTTAAGAGAGCTAGGATAGATATTATCAAAATCACTCTCTATAACTTCGGAATTATTGATACACAGCAGATCATCAATATATCTAAAAGTGTAAAGGTAGTTATCTGAGCAGGTGGGGTGATTTTTAATGAATTTATATTCCTTAAAGAACAGGAATAGATTAGCGATATTCGTGGACGTTGATGTTCCCATTGGAATACCGTTCACTTGCTTATAGAGAGTATTATTATATAAGATATGGTTATTTTTTATGCAGCAATTGAGATAAGAGTTCCAAGTTCCTACATCAACAAATTGGTTAAGTTTAAATTCTGCATACAGCTCTTTAAAGGTAGTGATTATATCTGATAGAGGCAGATTAGTATATAGGTTTTCAAAATCATAACTATTAATATCTAGGGGACACACTTTGAGTATAGTAGAAATTACTTCTGCATTATTATTAATTATCCAAAAATCTCTGTACATCAAGTTAGAACAGTTTCTAAAGCAAGATCTATTTTCTTTTTATGACTCCTTACTCCACTAGCTATGAACCTGAACTTCACAGGATCCCTATGAAACTTAACCGTTGCAAAAAGAAATGGAAATTCAGGCCCATATCTTCTAGTTTGCGGAATTTTAAGTTTCTTGAAGAATGCCTTAAATCGATTTTCTAACTGCTTGGTAGAATAACTTACGGGCTCGTATGTTACTCTATTATTGAGTTCCATAGTTAACAATTCAAAATAGAACTTCTTACAGATAATTGCAAAATTATTGCTAGCTTTATCCGTAGTGGTAAAAATAAATTGGTCTTGTAGTTTGGAGAGTGACCTTTTAGCTTCTCCAGAGAAAAAGAGATTTCTGTCGAAACAAAAGTCCAGACCTGCCAACTCACCGGTGAAGCTATTGATTATATTATATTTCCATTCTGCGAAGGCCTCAATAGGCTGTTGTACGTTAAACTGGTTTTTACGATGTACTTATTTACATCTTGAGTGAAGCTCTCAAGAATCCTTTCTTTGGAAATTGTGAAGGAAGGTCTGAAATTAGAGCCATACTCTAATAAATTCCTAAGCTTTTCATTTTCAACAAAACTCAAGTTTCCGGTGATAATATGGTTGTAATTCTTATCATAGTGAACTGTTTCTTTATGTTCATCACAAGAACAAGTAGTAATTACAGGAATGTAGCTCGAAGAGTTAAGTTTGTAGTTTTTAACTATTGACCCTAAGGTCTTAACATATTTAAAACTTACAATAGACTGGTGCCTGTGGATGGGAAAAAAAATTGCATTATTGTAGAACAGCTTCCTTACATTGAGATTATCGTAGGCTTTATTTAGGAACCTGATGGTAACAAAATTACTGGAAAATTCTTTAAGAGAAATTTTATCTTTAAGAATATGTTTAAGAATGTCCAGAACCAAAGCAAAAACATGCTTATCAACATGGTCAGCAGTTTCATTCCAGAATTTGAAAAAACATTTAAGGACAGAGTGCTTGAAGGACTTGAGAATTTTGTAAGTATTTTTAACAAAATTAGTGCCAGTTTTAAAGCTTTCCAGAGTTTTTAGCAAGTTAGCAAAATCAACTTTGCTTGATGTGCGAAATAACCTCTGTCCTCTATTACCTCTAGAGCAGCTCTTATTATTAACAAGAAAGAAGAGTTCACGAATTGAAAATTTATGCTGATTATGCTTATTGTCAGATAGAGTGGAATTAAGGCCATAGGGATAAAGAGACTGATGCTGCAAAATTTCAAGGGATTCAGTTTCTAGCCGAGCATAGAGGTCAGGGATAATATGTAGTACCTCTATTTTCACTTTGTCAAAACCATGAGTATGGAAATGCTCTAATTCAAAGGTAGAGTACTGGTTGGCGTTTGTGGAGGGGTTCACTCCTGAATTAGAGAACTTGTTTACTAGAGACCTGTGACCATTAATCCTAAGATGAAGAGGATTTTTACTTTGGCCAATATAGCTAAGGTTGCAGACAGTACAGGTGAGCTTATAGATGGTATTGTAGGCTTTGCAAAACTTGTTGGAGCAATTATCCTCAACAGAAGAATACAGGTTAGGATCTGCAGATTTACATGTCAAACAACGTTTGTCATTTCATAACTTTAGATTACCTTTGCCAGCGAGTTCATACACTATGGGAAAGGGTGCTAGCCTAACCGAGCGGGAGGACTTAAAATATCTGAGCTGACCTCCAATCCTTTCATCGTCCTTAGAACTCCACTTGGGCCAAAACATACAAATTCTGAGCAAACCAACTAGGAAAAACTTTTTAGAAATAAGCAGTCCAAGAAAAGACCAAACTCGAGTATAAACTACACTCCAAAAAGCTGCATCCAAAACATACTAAAAAGAAAAATTAGAAAATGAAAAAAACCTCAAGTAAAAAAATAGTAATAAAAAAATAATAATAATAATCCTGTTCTTTAAGGAATATAAATTCATTAAAAATCACCCCACCTGCTCAGATAACTACCTTTACACTTTTAGATATATTGATGATCTGCTGTGTATCAATAATTCCGAAGTTATAGAGAGTGATTTTGATAATATCTATCCTAGCTCTCTTAACTTATGTAAAACCAACCACAGTAATCAGGAACTTGAGTTCCTAGACTTAAGCATTAAGCTCAACAGAGGTAACCCATCTATTAGCCTCTTTGATAAAAGAGTTAATTTTCCTTTCAAAGTAATTAAATATCTACACTGGAATAATAACATTTCAACCAAAGTAATTGAGAATGTACTAATTTCTCAGGTCCTAAGAATTTCAAGAATTTGCAGCAACAATTTGGACTTCAATTACCACATTAATATACTATTAGAAAGTTTTCTAGAGAACGAAATTCCTTCTTCTTTCATCAAAAGAACTTTAAGAAAAATTATTCTGAATAATAGAGTAAGGTTGGCAGATCTGCTTTAATTTTCTACACAGTTAATAATATGATTCTGACCAATCAAAGCCGTAAGGAAGTTGGCTAGAGGATGCCTATTAACTACCTAAAGGAACCTTAGTGCTATGGATATGACGGTCCTATTAAAACAAAAAAAATTAAATAATATAAACAAAATCACAAAAAAGCTTAAAAATCTGTTTATAAAAGAAAATAAAAACAAATAAAAAAGAAAACCAGTTATTCATCACTAGGATAGCTATACTAAAAATAGTAAAACCAACATTAAAATTAATAAGATTCTGATTAATCTATAGAAGCTCACTAAGGTGATTTAATACATGCAAAGATTATTAAATAAACTGCTCGTGTATTTTATAATATTTCTCATGTATTCTGGAGAGTTAATTCTGCTCATTCTGATCATACAGATCCACAGTCTTAAGCTTATATATTTTTTTCTCTGGTTAAAATCTCCGCGCGTTGGTTTCTTGCTGTATGAGGAGGCCATCAGCCCCACCCTCACTGCCCCCAGCGTCTAGGGAGTGGCGGAAGAGGTCAGCCATGTTCTCCTCTTGTGAGGAGAAAAGTTTTTGTAACTCAAGAGGTAAGCTCTCTTCCTTGTTTTTGGGTTCTAGGTTTTATAAGTTCAATGTTTGTACTTCATGTACCTTTCTCTGTCGTTTTTTAGCTTTTCAGCTTTTAAGCATTGGTTTGTCTGTTAACATTTATGCGGGTTTTAACTCTTACTTTTCTTTGTAACTTTGAGCGTCTTTTGTGGTACCTAGGAACAGAAGATGGCTAAGCTTGTTCCTTTTCTATGCGCTGTCTATGCGCTGTTTTTTCAAAGTAGTTAAGTTCTTAATAACTAATTAATTATGCACTTAAAGCACTGCTGAAATACTTTGTACATATTGCAACTAACTGTTTAAGGTATATAACTTTCACAAAGTTTTCTTTAGTTAATTATTATCTTTAACTTATTCTCGTTTTCGTGCTGTCATAAGTTGTAGAGTAGGGGTTTTAGACTCAAGTTTTCTTTCAAAAATCTGTTCGTTATAAATTAACATTTCCTTTTTTAATTGCAATGTAAAATTTGTTTTTCAGGTTTAAATTCTCTCTCAAACGAACTTGGAATTTCGTTATAGCTGAAAATCATTTCTATTTATTATGTCACTCTCACAGCTTGAGTTCTCTTTAATCTTCTTCTCTCTGTTTAATAGTAACAGATGAAGAGCATGGGTCGGGCCATGAAGGTTAATGGATGCAAGCGAAATTGTTAACTAGTGCTAGGTCATGCTACTCTACGGAGGACATGACTTATATATATATTTTTTAAACTATTTTAGGTGGGAATGTTACTTGCATCTATGGCCTTGCAGAAACCCATTTCCAACTAGGTCTTTGTGGAAGTGAGAAAATGCAGAGTTTTTGCTGGTCCTTGATAAAGCCAAGGCTCAGTATTCTCGACACCTTCTACATTCAGTTGTTTTATTTTTTTTTTTCTTTTCTCCTTTTACTCACGCAGGTAGATACATAACCTTTTCTATGTTGTACTAGGTGTGAGTCAAAATTATATATGTATTTTTTTGCTTAGGTATCTTTTATAGTATGTGGATTCTGAATTTTCAAAACTGCTGCGTTGCGCGTTTTGATTTTCAGGTTATTTTGCACCCTTCGTTTTAAATTCTAAAATTTTTTCCTTAGTCTTCAGTTTTGCTCTTAAGTATATATATATATATATATAGTGGGATGTAAGGTCAGGTGATGCGTAACATCACAGCCTCTCCTTGACAAATGTCAACCCCGCCTTCTCGTGGTGCATCCTGTTCCCGCTAAAGGGGCACGGACGACGGCCAATAGCGGTATAACTATACCATCGGGATCAGAGGAAATGTTATCCCACACTCACCAACCCACTTGGCCAGCGTGGTGAGTTATGGCCAAACCCCTCCAAAATGACTCTACAACTTAAATCTTGTCGCTCAGTCTCCGGCAGCTGGAATGTAACTGGCCAAGGCAGCAGCCAGTGCGATATGAAGGCAGAGGGTGCTAAGAATCCCCGGAGGACCGGACTAGGCTGCCATTTGATGCTGACCTTGGCTACGTATAATGGACGCTCACTATCTTCTGATTCAAGGCTTCTTGAATTGGAAGAGGAACTACAAAGGATCAAGTGGGACATCGTCAGGCTGAGTGAGGTAAGGAGAAAAGGAGATCTCATTGAACTTAAAAGTGGACATCTCTTCAACTATCGTGAGACAGATACTGCAAGAACTAGTGGTGTTGGATTTATAATAAACAAGAAACTGAAGGATAAAGTTGTAGAAGTTGAAAGTTCCTCTGACAGAGCTGCAAGACTCGTTATTCAACTCTCAAAAAGATACCAGGCTCAGATTATTCAAACTTATGCACCCACCACAAGTCATCCTGAAGAAGAAATTGAAGAATTTTATGAGGAAATTCGTCATCTAAATAATAAAGGTAAGCAGCACTTGAAGATAATTATGGGAGATTTCAATGCAAAAATAGGGCAACAGCAACAGAATGAAACTTCAGTAGGTAAATTCGGTCATGGCAACAGAAACCAGCGTGGAAATACTCTCGTAGAGTTTGCAGAGGCAGAAGGATTTTTCATCTTGAACTCCTTTTTCAAGAAAAAGCCACACAGGAAATGGACATGGAGACATCCAATTGGGATGACAAATGAAATTGATTTTATTATGTGTAACAAAAAATTCGTCATCAAAGACTGCAGTGTGCTGAACAAGTTCAACACAGGTAGTGACCATAGATTGGTGAGATGCAAGATGCACCTCAACACTAAACTCGAACGTGGCAAACTCACAAGACAAACAAAATGTATTGACATAACCAACGTTAAAAAACACCATAATACTTTCAAGTTGGAACTGAAGAACAGATTCTCTGCTTTAGAAGGTCTAACATCGGAAGAAGTGGATATTTCTGAAGTTAACAGAAAAGTAACCAAAACTCTTATAGAAACAGCAACAAAATTAGCTGGGTCTAAGAACAAGTTGCATGTGAACAAATTATCAGGAAAAACCAAAATGTTGATGCAAAAAAGAAGAGAGATGAGGACAACTAAAGAAGATGTGACTTCCAAAGTGGAATATATAGAGCTATGCAAGACAGTACGAAAAAGTATCACTGAAGACGTAAGGAAATTCAACTGTGAGCTAGTGAGGAAAGCAATTGAAAACAACCAAAGCCTAAAGATAGCAAAGGGACATCTCAGTAACGGAAGGAAACAGATTATGGCTCTGAGAAAAGAAGATGGTTCTGTAACAAGAAATAGAGGCGAAATTTTGACAAGAGTGAAAGATTTCTACTCCAAATTATATGAAAGGGATGATACATGTACTCCAAACATCATGAAAGGTGCCAGAGTTCTTCCAGTCCTCCCAGCAGAAGTTGCTCATGCAATCAATAACATGAAGTGGGGGAAAGCTCCAGGAGAAGATGGAATTACTGTTGACATCATACAAGAAGCAAGTGGAGAAATTGAAACAGTGCTCGCCCAAATTTTCACTCGATGCCTTAATGAAGGGAAGATTCGTGAGGATTGGAACAATGCTACAATGATCTTGCTACATAAAAAAGGTGACATTGAGGATCTCAAGAACTACAGACCTATCAGCCTCCTCTCAGTGGTTTATAAAATCTTCACTTAAGTTTTTTCACACCGCTTGAAGGTAACACTGGACATGACTCAACCGAGAGAACAAGCTGGATTCAGGAGTGGCTACAGCACAATAGATCATATCCACGTACTGAAAGAACTAATTGAAAGAGCGAAGGAATATGAACTTCCATTGTGCATGGCTTTTATCGATTATGAAAAAGCCTTTGATTCGGTGAAACCATCAGAACAATGGCTCCGAAATCCTGCGGTATTGAAGATGCATACATTAATATTATTAATAACATCTATGAAAATGCAAGTGCAAAGATTCGACTCTTTGAAAATACAACACACATAAAAATTCGAAAGAGTGAGACAAGGTGACACCATATCTCCGAAGCTCTTTAATGCCACATTGGAAAATGTCTTTCAATCACTGAACTGGGAAAACAAAAGGATAAAGATTAATGGAGATTATCTAACCCACCTTCGTTTTGCTGCTGAGGTCGTCATTTTTGCAACTACCGCATCAGAGCTGCAGAGTATGATCCAGAAACTTGCTGACAAGAGCAAAGAAGTGGGATTAAAAATGAACTTTCAGAAGACAAAAGTGATGTTCAAGGCTTTTACAAGAAATGAAGATTTATGGATTGATGGAGAAAAACTGGAGATAACAGATACGTATGTTTATCTTGGACAGCAGATATCAAGTGAGGGTCACATTGATGAAGAATTTTTTTTTTTTTTTTTTTTGATTGGAGGTTTAACGACCACCGTGAGCAACTTAATGGGCTATAAGCAGTCGCTCGTCCCTAATTTAGGGTAACTGGTTCCAGGGAAGGGAGAGAGCCAGTGCTGTAAGACAAACACAACATCCATGCCTGACCGGGATTCGGACCCGGACCCCTTACGGACGAATGATCAGAGGCCAGCGCCTTAGACCACTGCGCCACCGGGGCGGCAATGAAGAAATTAATCGGCATACAAAACTTGCCTGGAGAGCTTTTGGAAGAAACAGCATAATTTTCAAGAGCAATATGCCATTATGTCTTAAAAGAAAAGTGTTTGATCAATGCATCCTTCCAGTGCTTACGTATGGTGCAGAGACGTGGACCTTAACTAAAAGAGACATACAAAGGCTGCAGACAACTCAAAGTAGCATGGAAAGGTGCATGCTTGGTATAACCAGAAGAGATAAGAGGAACTCGTGGATCCGAAAAATGACGAGAGTGGAAGACATCATGATCAGAGTTAAATCCCTGAAATGGCAATGGGCTGGACATACTGCCAGAAGGACAGACCATCGATGGACAGCCGAAATTTTAGATTGGATTCCAAGGGACAGGAAAAGACCCAGAAAAAGACCACATGGGAGATGGGTGGATGAAATTCGAAAATATAGAGGAGACTGGCACAAGACAGACCGTTGTGACGGAAACTTGGGGAGACCTTCGTCCAGCAGTGGATTGATAATGGTTGACAATGATGATATATATAGCAGTCAGGATGTCATTTTCCCATATATCCATAGAACATTCATGAGAAACAGTAAAAATTGGTTCAATTAATGAACAAATAGTAATAATTGATATGACCATGTAAATTGAGTTCAATACAACTTTGGTATATTCTAACTTACATAGATGATTCTCTCTTTTTTTTTTTTTTTTTGATTGGAGGTTTAACGACCGCCGTGAGCAACTCAATGGGCTATAAGCAGTCGCCCGTCCCTAATTTAGGGTCACTGGTTCCAGGGAAGGGAGAGAGCCAGTGCCGTAAGACAAACACAACATCCATGCCTCACCGGGATTCGAACCCGGACCCCTTACGGACGAATGATCAGAGGCCATCGCTTAGACCACTGCGCCACCGGGGCGGCGATGATTCTCTCTATGTTATTAGCTTATATATATGTACCACTTCTGAGAACCTGCATAGTTGCTGACTTAGGTATATATAGGCATAATAAACAATGGAGTCCAGATTGAAGATATGTTTCTTATCAGCTGTAATCCGATACATCGTGCTATGGGTCTTGGCCACCCTAATATCTATTCATACAAATGCAACAGCCTACTGATAAACCTAGTCCTGACATCCAAACAACAGTCACTTTCTCCCAGTCCAAGAAGTGACCGTTATTCGGAGGTTTCACTGTATAACATGCATATTGTTCACACTGATGTACACAACTGTACAGCTAATGGCCAACTTTTGGTACACCTACTTGACAAGTAAACGGTGCACTTATTATCAACTACACCTTTTGTTAAATTATAAAATAAAATGTTGGGTTTGCCACTTGCAGTATCGAATTTATACAAAGTACCATGATCATAAAATTAGCTTTTGTTCATATCTGCTCCTTGGAGGCTGGGGAAAAAAATTGAAGGGACATGGACTCATTTTGTTCACAAATGTTATACGTGCAAGATAATGAATTTTATGTATTAAATTTTTTTTTTTTTTTTTTCGGATTGGAGGTTTAACAACCACCGTGAGCAACTCAATGGGCTATAAGCAGGCGCCCGTCCCTAATTTAGGGTCACTGGTTCCAGGGAAGGGAGAGAGCCAGTGCCGTAAGACAAACACAACATCCATGCCTCATTGGGATTCGAACCCGGACCTCGTTCGGACGAATGATCAGAGGCCATCGCTTAGACCACTAAGATTTAAAATTGGCGTAATTTTATGAAAAGTCAGAAAAATATATTAAATTCCAATGAGGTTCACCATATCTTTTCAAAACGTTTCCCTTTAGTGGGGTCATTTTGACCCCTGGTCACTAAAGGTTAACTTTTCCAGAGTATATGGTATATATACAAAATGTCTAAAATCCCCAAATGCAAATAATGCACCTGCATATATATTTTTTTAATTTTATTTTAGAGGGGCCCATGCGAAATACACGTTAACCCCTAAACTCTAATAGACTTTTTTTTTTTTTGATTCGAGGTTTAACGACCATCGGAAGTAACTTGATGGGCTAAGCGCAATCGCCCATCCCAAATTTAGGACCACTGGCGTAAGACAAACACAACATCCATGACTCGCAGGGATTCGAACCACCAGCCATCTCAGACGAATGGTCAGAGGACAGCGCTCACACCACCAAACATTTTCATGAACAAGGAACAGATAAAGAAACTTGTATACAAAGATCCGACTTCACAAATTTACCTTGTGTGTAACAATCAACAACAAAAATGTGAGAACAATTTATGTTTCTAAATATTTAATAATTACAAATAACTGACCTTACTAGTTCAATCCTTCGTCACATGTGGCTACAGAAAATAGATGCAGTTACAGTTAAAAGTTAGAACTTAGAACCAAGTAAGTTGCAAAGACCTTGGAGAGAATAGACTGGCTAACTCAACACTAGCCCTTCCGAAGCTACCAAGGTCTTTATGTTATAAGGTTGGGCTCGCTACGATGTCCGCCTCTCATTGGCTGCTGAAATGACGTCGGTGTGGACGCTCGGGGCCCGGCAGCCAACATGGCAGCTTTGAGCGTCTTGTGGCGTTGGGTTAAGGCATACGAAACGATCATAATAATCACACTTATTATGATAATAACGAAATAAAAGTGCAAAAAACTGCTCCTACATAAATCAAAATCATGAAATCAAACCATTTACCTGCCGTGAAGCGTAACATTTCCCAATTTATTTGCATATATGTGAACTCATATTTTAATACTTACCGCCAAGCCACTATACAAAATAAACAAGCCGCCCCCAGTGGCGCAGTGGTCTAAGGTGTTGGCCTCTGATCATTCGTCCGTAAGGGGTCCGGGTTCGAATCCCGGTCAGGCATGGATGTTGTGTTTGTCTTACGGCACTGGCTCTCTCCCTTCCCTGGAACCAGTGACCCTAAATTAGAGACGGGCGACTGCTTATAGCCCATTGAGTTGCTCACGGTGGTCGTTAAACCTCCAATAAAAAAAAAATAATAATAATAAAAAAATAAACAACTACAAGAATTAAGAATAAACACTGATACTTAATTTTGAAGATGCCAATCTGAAATTTACTTCATCAAAAAATGCCAACAAAGGCGGCGATACGTATCGCTGCCAAATCAATCAGTTTCGTACTGTGAAACAACACGAAAAATATTGTCTCTCTATATATTCACTCTTGAAACATTTTTTCAACATTCCTTCATGGTGTGAATGTATAAAACACATAAACAAGCTAAAAGAAGCAAAAAAAAAATATGCGCAAGAAAACCAAGAGTTAAGTGTTATACGTCCTTTTTTTTTTTTTTTCCAAAATTGCTTTTTCCTGTAAAGTTAAATAAGCTTATTATTTTGCTCTAAGCTTAAGAATGTGGTTTTCACTTTAAACCTTTTTTACCAGCATGTGTGCTAGCTGGTTGTTTTAGTAGTTTACAGGTTTAGTAGAATTTAATGGGTTTTTTGGTTTTTTTTTATTGGAGGTTTAACGTCCACCGTGAGCAACTCAATGGGCTATAAGCAGTCGCCCATCCCTAATTTAGGGTCACTGGTTCAAGGGAAGGGAGAGAACCAGTGCCGTAAGACAAACACAACATCCATACCCAACCGGGATTCGAACCCGGACCCCTTACGGACGAATGATCAGAGGCCAGCGCCTTAGACCACTGCGCCACCGGGGCGGCAATTTAATGTTCAAATATTTTATTAACTTACAAAATTTATATTTGGTGCACTTAAGCAGATGTAATATAGCAGAAATCCACTTTCAGGTCTTTGTAGAAATGAGAGAGGGATCATTTCTGTTTGACCCTAAAGAAAGACTAAGTGATTATTCTCAACATGGTCTATATTACATGTCTCCTTTTATAATCTCACTTTTAGAGTTTACAGTTTTTTAATTTTAGCCCTCATCAAGGGGAGAATATAGCTCGGTGATTGGGTTTTGATATTCTTCTTTTTCTAGGTTTTTATTTTTAAAATTGCTTGTACACAGCCACACACATCATTTAAGAAGGTTGAAAAATTTTCTAGAAGTGAAGATATAGAAGCTATATCGAATATCTACTTAAAAATGACATCTTGAAAAATACACACACACACACCATATATACATACATATACACACACACCATACATACATACATATACACACACATGCCATATATACAAACATATACACACACAGCATATATACATACATATACACATACGCCATATATACATACATATACACACACACACACCATGAAGGAATGGTGAATTTTTTTCATCTTTAAAACCTCTGTCTCTCCTATATATGTGTGTGGTACATTTTTTTTTATGTTAATGACTAGCAAATAAGTTGGTATACTCATTACCACTGATGCTGTGCTAATTAAATTCTACAACTTTTCCTTTACCAGATTTGATCCTTAACACAATGTGTCCATGACAGATGTATTGAAATAAAACTTTTCTTTCTCAGATGAGTATATGTAATAGCTATCAGAAAAATTGCAAATACTTGCATACATGCATAGAAACAATGAAAAATTGAAATAAAAAAAAAACTTAGCTTTCTGATGGCAGAATTCCGTGGCATTATTCCTGAAGGTTGCTTACATTTTCTCCATGGCATGAAAAATCTGGTTTGGCCATGTGCATCCTGGAAATTTTCACTTTGATGAAGCCTGCCACTTACATGCTTTTCTGCGTTGTGCTTCTTCTGCCTTCCTAACTTTTGCTTTTGCATTTAAATGTCTTAGCCGTATAAAGGTTCGGGTTCTAACATACAACTTTATCACCTATGTAGGAACATCTGGAAACTTCTGACCAATTTTCACACTTAATTTGTGTACAATCTTGTGTTCCTGGGATAAAGTGTCATGTCCATGCACTTCTGCAAACATCAACTCAAACTGCCTAACTTTCTCCAACCATAGATCTGATGGAACAAGCAGGTCATCTCGTGAAAGGGTCTCAATCCAGCTAACAGGTACTGATTCTGTAGTTGTTGGTGGATTAAGTAGCTGGCCAGTTGGCGTACCCAGCGAACGGTCATATTTTCTTCCTCGGTAAGCTATGTAACCTGCAAGGTAACGAAAGCCTTCTACAGAGCAATCAGAGCCAGGAGTAGCAGGTGGTACCTGAATACCTGTAGAGTCATGTAGTGTAATATCTCGAATCTCAGTTTCACCTTCAATCATTGCCAGGGGTTCTGACATATCAGGTAAAACGGCACTAAACAATTGAGATGTCAAAAAGTAATCATCATCACCCCCACCTTGTGCAACAGGAGCAGCACTTGAAAATGGAATGTCACTTACATTGGCACCTAGAAGCAAGAGACGTAAACGGGATTTAACTTCTGTAGGCAATGGATGATCATAGAAGTGGCCAAGCCCACGTATTTGTGAAAAAAAAAAATTTCAAGGCAGTCTTGATTGAGTCGAGCAGTTAGGATGTATTTTATATTCAGAGGCTTCAGATCAGTGAAGAATCCAAGTAATGAGCAAATGGTTGTGATGAATCCTTTCTGAAAGGGTAACAGATATGTTGCATTACCTACCTTCATTCCTCGGATGCATGCATGCAGCTGTCGTAGAATCCTCTCTTGGGTTTCACGATGAGTTCCAAATCCACATGGCATAGACTTCTCATCTGTAGGCCTTCTTGAATTTAGCACATCAAACGAGTCGTTCAAAAGCTGAACAAATTTCGCGACGTGTTCTTCATGTGGCATAAGAAAGCGTATTCCTTGTGCAGTGTGGTTCGAAAAGAGCTGAAAAAATACACGTTGGCGGTCACGGCCCTTCACACTAATGTGGTGAAGTGACAACTTGGGGCATATCTTCATCTCACTGCAATCCAGAGTAAGGAGCTGTTCAATAGTAGCTTTTGTAATTTTCTTGTGGCATAAGAAAGCGTATTCCTTGTGTAGTGTGGTTCGAAAAGAGCTGAGTTGCCAAATATACACGTTGGCGGTCACGGCCCTTCACACTAATGTGATGAAGTGACAACTTGGGGCATATCTTCATCTCACTGCAATCCAGAGTAAGGAGCTGTTCAATAGTAGCTTTTGTAATTTTCTTATTACCTGGAAGTGTTAGTCCATCATCGAGAAAATGATTTCTTAGCAGCTTGTAAAGGTGTGGAACATCTGCAAACACACAAACTCGTTTATTTGGTATTTGAGGATTGGGGAAGCATGTGTTTTTGTGTGTTACTTGTAATTCCTTCCATACAGCACGATTTTTGCCACCGAGGTCAGCTACAGCAGCAACAAGATTATACTGAATATCTTCCAGAGATGATATTATTTTGTTCAACAATGAGGCTGTCATCTGTATGTCAAAATCAAAATATATTACCTTCTTCCAGTTTGCAAACACTCCTCGTACCATGACTACTTGCACATTACTGTGTGGACCAACAATCCCATCTTCTTCTTGGTCATAAGAAATTCTGCTATCTATGTTCATTTCATCAAAAGAAATGGCACATGTACACTCTAAAGTACAAAGTCTTTGTGCCTGTGCCTTCTTTAGCTGAAGGAACATCATGTAGAATGCCAGGGCGACAATGAAATGAGCGAGCAGTCCACCGCCTCAGTGTTGAAATTCCTGGCAATGGAAACCCCATTTTATCTCTCAAGAAAATATAGCACTTTCTTGACATTGCACGAAGAGTAATGGCTTTACAGATGCCTTTCCTTTCCCATTTTACACATTTCTTACCTTTTATTAAACAACGGACCTGATTTGTAGTGAAGAGTTTTGCTAAAACTTTCCTTACTTCGGTTTCTAACTCCGTGTCAAATTTTTTCAAGTATTCCTGAGAACGTCGTGGAGTTGTTACGAACTGACTGTGAAGTTCCTTGTTTCTTACTCTCATCTGAATGCACGCTGTGTTTAGCCTTTGGTTTTCTTCCTCCAATTTCTTTATTCTTTTCTCCATTGTTTTTATATCACTCAGCATGCACTGTGTTTCTTGATCAGTTCCCATCGGTTTCTCTACATTCCTCTTCTTTGGTGATAGATTATCAAAGGTTTCCAATGCACGTTTCCGAACTCCTCGGTCATGACATCTAAGTGCAGTAGGCGTTGTAGTCTCAGGTCCTGAAATGTCAGCACTGTCTCTCGAACTTACCTTATTAATACCAGTATTATTGCTTGTGGGAAGGTTTAGTGTAGGTACTGCATCAGGCTTCAACACTTTCCCGCTAGTTAACCCAAGTAGCTCTGCCTTTAAGTCACGCTGGTAGTCATCCTGTGTGAAATGTTGAGAACACACTCTTGCATTGGACACTTTGAAGGAATCCTGATGCTTACGTTTCTGAATCCACAATTTTTGTAGTAATAAATCCTTCCGAAATACATGGTACATAATATCAGTGTTCTTGGTTTTCCTATTGTACGTAGTACAACAGGCCACTGCACAACCCGGCATTATTGCGTTTCTTACGAAACACAGAAGCAATGAATTTCAGTGATAAATACGTGTAAATATCAAAATAAACAAAACATAAACATAGATCTATACGATACAAACTTCAAGCGGTTGAAAATCAACTGCGTTAATAGAGAAAACTCCAGCACACCAAATGTAAACAAACAGGGATGCAAGAAATCGAAAGACTGAGAGTCCTGCGTCCACACTACGTCATGCGTGGTTTCAAAATAACCGCGTCTGATACTGCGCAGCCCAAGCGGGACCCTCCTGGGAGGCTACCAACCTGCTACCACCAGCAACTGAGACAACCACAACATCGCCATCTGCAACCGCGAGGACTTGGTGAGAAATACATAGCTATGCAAAAGGTACGTACAGTGTCTGATTCAACGCATAACAGTGGCGTAGCGCTTAAAAGTGGACATATCTTCTACTATCGTGGGACTGATACTGGCAAAACTAGTGGTGTTGGATTTATAATAAACAAGAAACTGAAAGATAAAGTTGTAGAAGTTGAAAGTTCCTCTTACAGAGCTGCACGACACGTTATCCAACTCTCAAAAAGATAAAAGGCTCAGATTATTCAAACTTATGCACTCACCACAAGTCATCCTGAAGAAGAAATTGAAGAATTTTATGAGGAAATTCGTCATCTAAATAATAAAGGTAAGCAGCACTTGAAGATAATTATGGGAGATTTCAATGCAAAAATAGGGCAACGGCAACAGAATGAAACTTCAGTAGGTAAATTCGGTCATGGCAACAGAAACCAGCGTGGAAATACTCTCGTAGAGTTTGCAGAGGCAGAAGGGTTTTTCATCTTGAACATTTTCAAGAAAAAGCCAAACAGGAAATGGACATGGAGACATCCAAATGGGACGACAAGTGAAATTGATTTTATTATGTGTAACAAAAAATTCGTCATAGGAGACTGCAGTGTGCTAAACAAGTTCAACACAGGTAGTGACCATAGATTGGTGAGATGTAAGATGCACCTCAACACTAAACTCGAACGTGGCAAGCTCATAAGACAAACAAAATGTATTGACATACCCAACCTTAAAAAATACCATAATACCTTCAAGTTGGAACTGAAGAACAGATTCTCTGCTTTAGAAGGCCTAACATCGGAAGAAGTGGATATTTCTGAAGTTAACACAACAGTAACCAAAGCTCTTATGGAAACAGCAACAAAATTAGCTGGGTCTAAGAACAAATTGCATTTGAACAAATTATCAGGAAAAACCAAAATGTTGATGCAAAAAAGAAGAGAGATGAGGACAACTAAAGAAGATGTGACTTCCAAAGTGGAATATATAGAGCTACGCAAGACAGTACGAAAAAGTATCACTGAAGACGTAAGGAAATTCAACTGTGAACTAGTGAGGAAAGCAATTGAAAACAACCAAAGCCTAAAGATAGCAAAGGGACATCTCAGTAAGGGAAGAAAACAAATTATGGCACTGAGAAAAGAAGATGGTTCTGTAACAAGAAAAAGAGGTGAAATTTTGACAAGAGTGAAAGATTTCTACTCCAAGTTATATGAAAGGGATGATACATGTACTCCAGACATCATGAAAGGTACCAGAGTTCTTACAGTCCTCCCAACAGAAGTTGCACATGCAATCAAGAACATGAAGCGGGTAAAAGCTCCAGGAGAAGATGGAATTACTGTAGACATCATACAAGAAACAAGTGGAGAAATCGAAATAGTACTCGCCCAAATTTTCACTCTATACCTTAATGAAGGGGAGATTCCTGAGGATTGGAACAACGCTACAATGATCCTGCTACATAAAAAATGTGACATTGAGGATCTCAGGAACTACAGACCTATCAGCCTCCTATCAGTGGTTTATAAAATCTTCACTAAAGTTCTTTCCCGCCGCTTGAATGTGACACTGGACATGGCTCAACCGAAAGAACAAGCTGGATTCCGGAGTGGCTACAGCACAATAGATCATATCCACGTACTGAGAGAACTAATTGAAAGAGCGAGGGAATATGAACTTCCATTGTGCACGGCTTTTATCGATTATGAAAAGGCCTTTGATTCGGTAAAACTATCAGCAGTTACAATGGCTTTGAAATCGTGCGGTATTGAAGATGCGTACATTAATATTATTAATAACATCTGTGAAAATGCAAGGCCGCCCCGGTGGCGCAGTGGTCTAAGGCGTTGGCCTCTGATCATTCGTCCGTAAGGGGTCCGGGTTCGAATCCCGGTCAGGCATGGATGTTGTGTTTGTCTTACGGCACTGGCTCTCTCCCTTCCCTGGAACCAGTGACCCTAAATTAGGGACGGGCGACTGCTTATAGCCCATTGAGTTGCTCACGGTGGTCGTTAAACCTCCAATCAAAAAAAAAAAAAAATGCAAGTGCAAAGATTCTGCTGTTTGAAAATACAACACACATAAAAATTCGAAAGGGAGTGGGACAAGGTGACACCCTATCTCCGGAGCTCTTTAATGCCACATTGGAAAATGTCTTTCAATCACTGAACTGGGAAAACAAAGGGATAAAGATTAATGGAGATTATCTAACCCACCTTCGTTTTGCTGCTGAGGTCGTCATTTTTGCAACTACCCCATCAGGGCTGCAGAGTATGATCCTGGAACTTGCTGACAAGAGTAAAGAAGTGAGATTAAAAATGAACTTTCAGAAGACAAAAGTGATGTTCAATTCTTTTACAAGAAAGGATTTATCGAGTGATGGAGAAAAGCTGGATATAACTGATAGGTGCGTTTATCTTAGACAGCAGATATCAAGTGAGGGTCACATTGATGAAAAAATTAATCGGCGTACAAAACTTGCCTGGAGAGCTTTTGGAAGAAACAGCGTAATTTTCAAGAGCAATATGCCATTATGTCTTAAAAGAAAAGTGTTTGATCAATGCATCCTTCTAGTGCTTGCGTATGGTGCACAGATGTGGACCTTAACTAAAGGAGACATACAATGGCTGCAGACAACTCAAAGTAGCATGGAGAGGTGCATACTTGGTATAACCAGGAGAGATAAGAAGAGGAACTCGTGGATCCGAAAAATGACGAGAGTGGAAGACATCATGATCAGAGTTAAATCCCTGAAATGGCAATGGGTTGGACATACTGCCAGAAGGACAGACCATCGATGGACAGCCGAAATCTTAGATTGGATTCCAAGGAACATGGAAAGACCGAGAAGAAGACCACATGGGAGATGGGTGGATGAAATTAGAAAATATGCGGGAGTGACATGGAGGAGACTGGCACAAGACAGACCGTTGTGGAGGAAACTTGGGGAGACCTTCGTCCATCAGTGGATTGATAATGGTTGACAATGATGATGATGATGATGATGATACGGGTATACGAGGCTTTCACCAATGAACCAAACCCATGGACAATAAGAAATTTCTGGTTACGCCGCTGACGCATAATATATCGTATAAATAGCGCAGAAAGAATATCTGGGTGCGCATGCGAACCAACAAATATCTAGATCAAAATTTAATTAGCAAGTTCTCAATTTCGATGAAAATCTGCTGTGAAATAGAAATACGCTTCTACATACAGCGAACACCTGATACGTGAAGTTGCAGCAAGGCGAATTTAATTGTACCGCAAAATCGTTCTTTCATATTACTCCTAATTACCCGATTTTGTTCCTCAAATTGTTTTATTAAAAAATATTTTTACCCCGTGAGCTCATGAAAAATGCATATCACATAAAATAAAAAAGGGGTCAACAGATATCGTGTTTACAAAACTATCACGGTTTTTCCTTGCACATGCAGAGCTCTTTATATCTATTATTAATTGCAGAGCCGTATTCATACTCAATAAACTAATTTTAAAAGCTATTCGCACATATAATTTGAAAGAAAAACACAGCACTTTCTTCCATCTAATTTTCTAACCAAACACTTTTATGACTCAGTAAGCACTGTTTGGTCTTATGAAGCAAATGCACAATTAATACTCTCTCTAACTGATACATGCATACAAAAATCCTTTTCTTACCTTATTTTTTTTTTCTTTGATTATACAGACCTGTGTGAACTGTTTGTTTTTCTAAGAAAAAATGACTATATAAACATTTTTTTCAAATTATCTTGTAAAAGATCAAAAAGGAGAACATAGCACAGAATAGGCACTGAAACAGTGGTAAACAAGTTTTGTACGTTTTCCTTCCTGCAATTATGATTTGGTCAAATGCTAGCTTTAATATGATGTGAATGTCAACAAACTGTTCAGTAATCAAGTCATGTTTCGACCCACTCAGCACGTAATACGTCGATCCCCATGATTGTAACTTTACCGATGAGATTGTAGGATGTTTCTCTCGATACCCACCCTCTGAGAATGTCGTGAGTAATTTTCAATCGTATATCTTGTATGTAACGATTGTGTAGCAACATTTGACAAACTTCACTTCGCCAAGCTGTTGCCCATTGGCGCGTTGTATTCAACGATTGTATGCCTTAAGCAAGTACAGAATAGCAGTGTTTATCAAAACCACAACAAACTGAATGGGTGAAAATACAGAAAATTAATTTTACCCAGCTATGAGCGAATAAAATGAGAATCGTGTGACACTTTGACATGAACACATCTTCCATTTGAAATTGTTCTGGTTCTTAAACAACTCAAAATTCACTTCACCCAGCTCAGGGGCGTAACTACCACTCTCGCAGCTGCGGGGGCGCAGGTAACGAAGGGGCATACTGCAGCTGCCTGTTATAGTTTTATGAAAAAATTCAAACACGCACAATAATTAACCCAAAGATTCATATTTTGCTTTAAGATATATTTAGCTTTGCCTAAATAAATGCCTAGTTTCACTTTTAAAACACTGAATGTCTTACAGATTGAACGTGTTCGACTCTTTTGGTACGGGTTGTAATACGATTGCTCTGCAATGGGTTGTAATTAATACGATCGCTCTCCAATCGTCCTCTCTATGCGCTGCTGAGGAAAAGCGCGAGGCCACAGGGAGATTCCCCGTGTAGGATGTGGGAAAGCAGTCAGTTACCTAGGATTACATGTACGACAGGCGTCAACATTTATTCACAGCAGCCCGCAGGTCTGCCATATGTAAAAGGGTGATTTGTTCAAATGATTTATTTTAGTTTTGCACAAAGCAATTACACGTAGTGTCAAACCTATTACTTAAAAAGTTAAAACTACAGGGCTCTAGGTACCACCATTACTTTTGCAGACACTCTTCCTGACATCCAACCCCCCCCAACCACCACACACACACCGCGAAAAATGCATCCTCCCTCGTGTTCGAAATCCTGGTTAAATTACTTTGCTTAAGGGTGCTGAAATAAATCTTGCGGGGGAGGGGGCGCACGTTGTGCTAGTTACGCCACTGACCCAGCTGCGATCGAATAAAATGAGAGCTACATGACCACCTGGCATTTTGACATGAACACATCTTCCATTTTTTTTTTTTTGATTGGAGGTTTAACGACCACCGTGAGCAACTCAATGGGCTATAAGCAGTCGCCCGTCCCTAATTTAGGGTCACTGGCTCCAGGGAAGAGAGAGAGTCAGTGCCGTAAGACAAACACAACATCCATGCCTCACCGGGATTCGAACCCGGACCCCTTTCGGACGAATGATCAGAGGCCATCGCTTAGACCACTGCGCCACCGGGGCGGCCATCTTCCATTTAAAATTGTTCTGTTAACACATTGACACCTTGATATTGTGCAGTGGCTCAGCGTTACTTCATAACCATGTCACATGAGCTTATAAGCCTGGTATACTGACTTATTAAACCCAAGAATCTTGCACGTCACATAGAAATTAGCTTTCAGGGTCACAATTCAAGTACACGTGATATCCACAAATGGAATATTTTAATACTACGGGGTGATTATCAACAAGTGGTACCAGTGTCCAGGAATAGAAAGGATTACTATGACTTGAGTACAGCATTGCGACAGCTTAAACACATGCTCTTGAATGAAGAAGCAAGGAATTGTAATAGATCAATACATAACACGTTGAGATTGACAGCGTCCAAAGCATTATGAGCTAATTATTCGGGGATCTTGCGTAGGAAATTTTGACAGTAATTCTAGATTGCAGAAAAGGAATACATTAATCATTCTAATATCCACTACACTTGCCAATGATTTGTACCATTAGTCCCTGCTGAATTAGCTTGATAGATAGAGTGCATAGCAGCAAGTTAGCCCAGCAGTTTCATTGTAAGAGATATCAAGAACTCAAGTAAATTGGTGTCCAGAAATGAGACACTTAGAAATTTTAATGCTTAGAAGAGTAAGAACTCTTAACACAAGTCTTTTATCCAGCTATAATATTTCTGGTCTTCATCCTTGGTGACATTCAGGGCCTGATTTCTGCACGAGCACGTGCACAGGGCGTCAGAATTTGGGGGGCCTCCAAACTACTTTGAAAATAGTAATATATATTTTCAGAACCAAAATATATTTTCCATGATAGCACGAAATTATTATACGGTGCGGTTTCAAAATTTAGGATGAAATTTCAGAAACCAGATTATGATTTCGTATAATAAATCTCAAGCCCTGTGATCATTGAGTGTACCATCTTAATCTCGCCCTTATTTGTAACAATCAAAACGCAATGGGGAACAGTCAACCCGGAGTGCTACCTGGCCTACAAGCCCCACCCATTACCCTGTGCCCCTCCCTCCCAGTAGTTTGTTTGTTTGAATGGAGGTTTAACGACCACCGTGAGAAACTCAATGGGCTATAAACAGTCGCCCGTCCCCAATTTAGGGTCACTGGTTCCAGGGAAGGGAGAGAACCAGTGCCGTAAGACAAACACAACATCCATGCCTGACCGGGATTCGAACCCGGACTCTTACGGACGAATGATCAGAGGCCAGCGCCTTAGACCACTGCGCCACCGGGGCGGCCTCCCTCCCAGTAGAGCTCTTCCTATCTGTGAATTTGGGTGAGTGTGGGATATATTTGCTACCAGGGGGTGGCACCGCTAACCTCATTTCCAACTTCCAACCAAGGAGGGTAGAATAAAGGGAGGGAGCATATGCTCTCACCGGTGAATCAGTTGTGTGGCCGCCATGTTACATTAACCTCAGCTGCTCATTTTTGCTTTGTAAGTTACCGAAGATTTCAGTTTTTTATTTCCTGTGAGAAAGATATTTCCTTTTTTTTTTTTTTTTTTTTTTGATTGAAGGTTTAACGACCACCGTGAGCAACTCAATGGGCTATAAGCAGTCGCCCGTCCCTAATTTAGGGTCACTGGTTCCAGGGAAGGGAGAGAGCCAGTGCCGTAAGACAAACACAACATCCATGCCTCACCGGGAGTCGAACCCGGACCCCTCACGGACGAATGATCAGAGGCCAGCGCCTTAGACCACTGCGCCACCGGGGCGGCCTCCTCCCAGTAGAGCTCTTCCTATCTGTGAATTTGGGTGAGTGTGGGATATATTTGCTACCAGGGGGTGGCACCGCTAACCTCATTTCCAACTTCCAACCAAGGAGGGTAGAATAAAGGGAGGGAGCATATGCTCTCACCGGTGAATCAGTTGTGTGGCCGCCATGTTACATTAACCTCAGCTGCTCATTTTTGCTTTGTAAGTTACCGAAGATTTCAGTTTTTTATTTCCTGTGAGAAAGATATTTACTTATGACTGATTGATGGAATTGTTTATTTGAAGTTCAACTCACATTAAAAGCTGATGAGAGATTTATTAGCAAACGAAGATCGAAAATTTGTGATGGAATAGCTAAAAATTTCCAGTACAAACTGGAAATGTATCCGGTTTTCAGTTACTAATGAAACGTTTTATTAAAATTTTATCAAAACCGGTCGTTTCTAGTGCACAATAAAATCAGTGATTTTTTTTTGTTCTTAAAAAATTTGAAAATTTTCGTGTTTATTATTGGTACATAGTCATCTATCAATGCAAGCGGGTTTTATTGTGCTCTACCAACGCTTTTCAGTTTTGTATATTTTGTGGTCTTCGTTAAAATTTTGTAAATTATCAAAGTTTAGCACGAACTATCGTTTTTAAGATAAAAACTTCGTTGCGTTTGTGTTTTAAGAAATATTCACTCGATCACATGAAATAAATCAACGTGCTTTTTTTTTACTTTAGAGTTGGTGAACTGCTTCATGCATTATTTTAAACATCATGCACTTTTCGTGTGGTAAATTAAAGGAATTTTTGTCGTACGCAGCAGTAAAACATGATCTAACATTGTTTTGAAGGAAAAGAAAACAGTGGTGTTATTATAGGCTATATACATGATATTTTTTTACTTTTCGCGAGAAGGCTTTCAAAGTGTTAACCTGCCTAACGTTGTTAGGTACGCAATTCGATGGGGACGGAGACAGAAGGGTAACACAAGATGGCTGCCGCTCAGGAGCGTCGGCTTCAGAGCTTTACATAGGGCTTACTTGTTATGCTCACTCCCCTTGTTCTATCTTCCTTGCTTCCAACTAACGGTGCGTAGTGCCACTGAAACGTTTTCCACATTTTTTTCTTTTTGCCTGAGTGGTTTGTGTTTCTGTCTTCTGTTGTTTAAGGTTTTATTCTGATTTTCTTTGTGTTTCCGGTGCATTAGCGATTTACGTTATGTCATCTCGAAAATTTGAGTCTGGTTCAACGAAGAGGAAGAAGAAATCTAAAGAGGCAGCACAGGTGAAAAAACTGAAATGTGGAATGGATGCATATTTATTACGTGGATCACATTCAAGTACCCATAATACAAATGTTTCGGAGTGCAGCCATGGGATTTTAACATTTACTGACGATTCTGTTAGAAATGTTACGCAGCAGGATATCCTAACAGAATCAGATGAATTTCAATCAGGAAATAATGATGCTACTAATATTGAACCCAGAAGTGAACAATATGTGTCTGCGCCTGAAGAAATTAACAGGCATTTGCCAAATTTGGAATATACAGAATCACAATTACAGAAGACTCCAGATCCCATCAATGTTAAAATTACAGCAAGTACCGTTCATTTTCCCGATAATCTTTCATTGTGGCCTGAAAAGCCAGGGGATAAATTTTGTGATTATTTTGTGTTTAATAAACCAGATCAAAATATTAATAAAATAAGTAATTCCAAACAGAAATTTGGAGAAGAAAATAGAAGTGTGACTAAAGAAATGTTTTATCGTAAAAAGAAAAATTAGGAAGAAGTTCTAAGAGAATAGTTAGTATATCCTCCGTTAAGCAAGTCACTATTCTGTTTCGTATGCAAACTTTTTAGGTCAAGTGAACAAACGCTTTGTAAAGGCTGCCTTTCAGACTGGGCACATGCTTCAGAGAGATTAAAAGAACACGAAAACTCACTGGTTCACAGAAATTCTGTTTGTGCGTACTCTAATCGATCTAAGATTAATAACAGGGTTGATCAACAACTTGTGCAAAAGTACTTCAGTGAGGTCACATATTGGCGAAAATTTTTGAAGATAAATATAGCTACCATTAAATTTCTTATTCAACGAAGTCTTCCGTTTTTTGGGGAAAATGAGACGTTGCACTCCCAGCAAAATGGTAATTTTCTGGGTATTATGGAGCTAATAAGCTCCTTTGATTCCTTTCTAGCTACACATTTAGGAAAATATGGAAATCCGGGAAGTGGTCATGCAAACTATCTCTCTTCAACTACTGTATGTGAAGTTATTAAAATAATGGTAGAAAGAGTTCTTTTTTTTTTTTTTTTTTTTTTTTTGGAGGTTTAACGACCACCGTGAGCAACTCAATGGGCTACAAGCAGTCGCCCGTCCCTAATTTAGGGTCACTGGTTCCAGGGAAGGGAGAGAGCCAGTGCCGTAAGACAAACACAACATCCATGCCTGACCGGGATTCGAACCCGGACCCCTTACGGACGAATGATCAGAGGCCAACGCCTTAGACCACTGCGCCACCGGGGCGGCAGAAAGAGTTCTAAAGTACATAGTAGAATAAGCAAAAAGGGCTAAGTATTTCGATATCATAGTGGATTCGACACCTGACGTCACACATGTAGATCAGTTGTCTGTAATCTGTTTGTATTTGTAATTGTATTGGAGGTTTAACGACCACCGTGAGCAACTCAATGGGCTATAAGCAGTCGCCCGTCCCTAATTTAGGGTCACTGGTTCCAGGGAAGGGAGAGAGCCAGTGCCGTAAGACAAACACAACATCCATGCCTGACCGGGATTCGAACCCGGACCCCTTACGGACGAATGATCAGAGGTCAGCGCCTTAGACCACTGCGCCACCGGGGCGGCTGTCTGTAATCATCATATATGTGAATGAAGTAGGTGTGCCTGTAGAACGTTTTGTCAAATTCACAGACACACAGAGTCATAAAGCTGAATATTTGACTTCAACAATAATTAGCGTTCTAAAGAATATTGGTCTCGATATGAGGAACTGTGTCGGTCAATCCTACGACAATGCAAGCAATATGTCGGGCAGTTATTCTGGAGTTCAAGCAAGAATTCGAGAAATTACTCCTTTTGAAGAATCTGTCCCTTGTGCTGCCCACACTTTTAATCTAGTTGGCGTCCATACAACTGAGTGCTGCCAGAAAGCTACCATATTCTTCTGTACCATGGAATCAGTGTATGACTTTTCTTCATCTTCTCCAAGAAAATGGACAATGCTCAACACAGCATTACAAGGTTCTACTAACAAAACTCTTTCTGTTAAGAAGATATCAGAAACACGTTGGTCAGCATCAGCGAATGCAACAAAACCACTAAGGTTGGGCTATCCTGCCATTGCAGAAACACTTTGTATAATATCTGAAGATGAAAAGGTAGCTGTACGAGTGCACGCTAAGTCCCTTCATGCAAAATTAATGAAAAAAGAGACTGCTTTGTTAACAATTATTTAGGACACAATATTGCAACGAATCAACAAAGTGAGCACTTCCCTGCAATCTTCCATCGGCAATTTGTCATTAGTTCTACCATTATATGAGTCCATTATTGACTTCATCCTGAACTTTGTGAGAAAAAATTTCGAACTGTTCGAAAATGAATCCAACCAGTTGCTAGGGAGAGAAATGGATTATGAATCCTCAAGAAGGCAGAAAATAATCAAGAGCCGACTTCTAGATGATTCATCAACTCCAGATGTTGTTTTTAATAATCGACATTCCTTCATCACTCAAACGTTTTACGTAATATGTGACAATCTTGTTTCACAGTTGCAAACCAGAAAGCAGTCATATGAGGAATTGTACTCTACATTTGGATTTGTCTACAAGAATGACCTAGATGTGATGGAAGCAGCTGATTTGTTACAAAAGTAGTGTTCAAATGAACTTGAAGAAGACTTTGCTGAAGAGTTCCTTCAATTTCAAATGCAAACGAAAAATTCATTGAAAGCACAGATCCCCTCATTTGCCTTGGGAAGTTACGGGAGTTGAATTTGGTTCATACTTTTTCCAATGTAGACACATGCCTCAGGATTTTTTTAACAATACCAATTTCCAACTGTTCAAGCGTACGCTCGTTTTCGGTTCTGAAAAGAACTAAGCATAGACTTAGAGCAAGTTTAAAAGAAGAGTCAATTGATGTTCTTGGTATATTTTTCCATTGAAAGTGATGTAACAGCAGATTTAAATTTTGATGATATAATTGATGATTTTACAGCCACAAAAGTTAGAAAAAAATATTTCTTAACGTCCTGCTCCTAATTCAACAGTTAAAAATTATCAGGTATTTTTTAAATATTTTTATTCATGCATTTCAAATGGTTTGTTTAAAAATGGGGTGTGACCTATAATCATGCTCCTATATAACATGTAGTATAACGAAGAGAATTTCTCCGTCATTTTTATCCGCGCCAGGATTCGAACCCGGGTCCACTCATTCGGGAATAAGTTGCTCTACCAATTGCACTACGCGGACATTTTATTCTGATTCCTATCTGCCTTTATGTCGTGTGAGTCCTTCTTGCAGGTACGTCACATCTCCTGGTACGTTACATCATCTCCCCTTATTTTTTATTTTTTTTCGAAGTGCTGCTCTTATTTTTCCTATCTCGCGGTCTGGAAATAACATCACACCATTGCGAGATTGTGAACGGTCGGGTCATCCGGATAGTTCGGGGGCCATTATAACGAAGTGAATTTCTCCGTCATTTTTATCCGCACCAGGATTCGAACCCGGGTCCACTCATTCCGGAATAAGTTGCTCTACCAATTTAGCTACGCGGACATTTTATTCTGATTCCTATCTGCCTTTATGTCGTGTGCGTCCTTCTTACAGGTACGTCACATCTCCTGGTACGTTACAGTAGGTATGGTTTGTTTTTCTTGAAATCTCATATCACAGGTGAAATTTTTATTTGGAGCACTGCGGTATATTATACATGAAAAGCTTTTCAGCAAACATTTAGAATTTACTAAAAAATAATAATATTATTATTATTATTATTGTGAGAACAAAATTTGTGAGTCAATACTCACAAATATGTAGGGTTTATTTTTACATAAATAAAAATACGAAAAAAGTTCAATTGACACTACTTTATTTAAAGACTGCCGCAGTGTTAGACTTAGAAAAAATCTACAGGCCCTGCGGACCACTCAAATTTGCAAGTCATTGGTCCACCAAAATGGCCACTGGTCTGCGAATGAAAAACTTGCACATTTACAATACATGCAAAAGAACAAAAAAAACATTTCATTAGGCTAACAGAAATTAAGAGCGACAGAATAGTACATGTGCAGATGCAAATAATGTTAATAAATAAAACTCAAAACACGGTAAGCAGTCGAAGAAATTTGAAAAAAAAAAAACAATCACTGGTCAGCAAGACCAGTGTATACCAAAATGAGGTGGTCCACTAATTTTCACTGGTCCAGAAATGGCACAAATATTAATACATTTAGTATGCACATGGTATTAATATCGAAGGATTGTACACTGAAGCATAATATACAGTTGATTTCACATTGAAATTTATAGTACAAATATTATGAAATATTTTCATTGCCATTCACAAACATAAAAGTGACCTGGGTTGCTGGTTTTTAAACTGACACTTCCCAGTCTACCACTGCAAAAACATGTTTTTCTTCCTGTGATTCTTTGCCTGTTTTAGTCCCATATGGAATTCTGAATTTGAATGCAAAACACTGTTAAAATTATCTACACACATCCATTTGACCTCTCCCAACGGTGTCTCTTCGTGGGCAGAAACAAAAGCTGGATTATGTGTGGTTTCAGGTGAAGAAGATGCAGAACCAACCCCTTTGTCCTTGTGGCTTTCCTATTACGTTTTTGTAGTTTTGCCTTTGTTATGCAGCAGTGACAAGAGGGGCTGCATCTGTAATTTTTATCTTGGTGCGTATTTCTGAAATTTTTTGACCTGGATTGATGAAATTTAGAATTGTTCAATTGTATTGGGATATTCGGATATTTTTATTTTCTTATAGCAGAATACATGGAGTAAAAGTCGATAAAAAGATCAAAAGGTTTCTTTCTTAAGTCCTGAAATTGAATATATGCATATACAGTACAGTGCGTACAATACATTGATTATGAAGCACTTTGCAACATACCAAAAGTCACCTTCGTAGAATACCTTGCTTCTGTGTGAATGGCAGGAGGTTCTCTTACGTGGACAGAATTCAGGCACATGGGCAAAGCCAGAGCTGAGCGTAAATGGGTCTTCATCCTGTAGTTGGAAAGCATAATAAAAGACCCATACTCTGGGGTCAGTACTTGGGCAAAAAGTGGTGCTGTCTTAATCCAAATATTTTGATTCGAACCTTGGTTTTCTACAGTCCAAAAGTTTCATAAAACTGAAGTATGGTGTGCAATACTGATATTCAGATTTTGAGTACTAAATATCTGAATTTCAAAACATTCGAAACCTGCCATAAACAAACCTCAATATTTTAAAATTTGGTCCAGTTCTTTATAAACCTGCAAATTCCAAAACAAACCGCAGAAAAAATAGTAGCCACCCGGGCCAGTAGTATAAACAATTCACTGGCCTGGT
Source organism: Macrothele yani (assembly GCA_039090855.1). Taxonomy (NCBI): domain Eukaryota; kingdom Metazoa; phylum Arthropoda; class Arachnida; order Araneae; family Macrothelidae; genus Macrothele; species Macrothele yani. The sequence goes on along the minus strand of CM077013.1, from coordinate 101,871,242 downwards.
GGAATTTTTACTGGCCAGTGGCCCACCAGGTAATTTGAACACTGCTGTTGTAATAATTTACATGGACTGTTGAAATAATTTATCCCACACTGTATGTGGTCAGCTGTAACACTTTGTGAGGGATTACTTCTTACAGCTTAAACTACTATCAGTTCATTATTTTCATTAAATTTAAAGTAAACTAGAGGTTTTACATTATATTTCTGGGAGGATAGTTATTTGTTTCGGTAAATGATACTATAAAACAAAACAAAAAATTCCAGAGTAATTAATGTTGCAGGTGTAAGCTCTGCGGGTGTGGGAAAGTACAAGTGGTGTGAATGCTCGTGTACTACAAGCCACATTGGCTACAAAGTTGACTAGCATGTGGGATGTGTTTTAATGTTTTTACTACTAATAGAAAAACTGCTTGCAAAAAATATTGACCAGAAAATATTCTTTTCAACTGCGGACTGAAAATGTTTGAACGAGGGGGCCCCAGACATAGGATGTGCACAGGGCCTCGACTGACCTAAATCAGGCCCTGGTGACGTTAGAGTTTTCCATAGCCCAAGAACTTAATATCACCAATGAAACAAAGGAGCATAAGTTAACGATTATAGCATTCAGAAATGTTCTTACTGTATATACCAGGTATGGATATTAAAATACGTGACTGTTGCTATATAATTCTAGTTTAAGAAAAACTTACATCTTCGTATTATCATCATGAACAAACTTCCTGTCCGCATCAACATACCTATGCATTCTGAACTTCCGCTAAGGATATCAGTGCTGTAGCACATCCGATGTGATCTCTTTTATAAGCTTGGTCGTTTTTACCCTCATGACAGTAACTGATCCGAAAGTGGTCCCATTCAGTACAGATTTCCCTTTACAGAAAAGAGAAAAGTCGCACATGGTTATATATGGCGAATAGGTGGGATCTATTAGCACTGTGATGCGATTCTCGGTTTAAAATGTCGTCTTTGGTGACGTTAGTGTTCCTAAGGCATAGACCGTTTTTACGTTTCAGCATTGTTTTAAAAGATCCAGGCTTCATCTCAAATGATAACAGTTCCTAAGAGATTGGGGTTCGCTTGCCCGAATTTGCCGTAGAACGTCAGTACAAATTTGCTGGCAATTTCCCTTTTGTTCGGATGTGAGAAGCTTCTGAGCCATGTTGGAACAAATCTTTGTTTCTTCAGATTTACAAGTAAAATTTTTTTACCCTTTATAAATTCTTCATCATTCTAACCCTCAATAAAAGTTCTTTATCATTCTAACACTCAATAAAAGTTCTTCATCATTCTAATACTCAATCATCGATAATTCTGTACAATTTCTTAGATTTTGTTCATACTCTCTTCTGTCATGGAAGTGCTTCGGCATCCGGAACACTCGTCGTCGTCAACATGATTCCAGCTCACAGTGCGCCTCTAATGCCATTTGGTTCCAAGAGGTATTTTCACACCAGCCACACGGATATATGTATGTGCGTGGCGCTTCCTGATGAAGAGCACTACCTCCAAAAGGAAAATACTGCATACCACAAGGCTTGGATTGTTCCACAATGTTTTTTTTTGATTGGGGGTTTAACGACCACCGTGAGCAACTCAATGGGCTATAAGCAGTCGCCCGTCTCTAATTTAGGGTCACTGGTTCCAGGGAAGGGAGAGAGCCAGTGCCGTAAGACAAACACAACATCCATGCCTGACCAGGATTCGAACCCGGACCCCTTACGGACGAATGATCAGAGACCAACGCCTTAGAACACTGCGCCACCGGGGCGGCGCACAATGGTTTCAGGAGCATGACAGTGACTTCAAAGTGTCAAATGGCACCCAGAGTTATTTATTTTATTGGAGGTTTAACGACCACCGTGACCAACTCAATGGGCTATAAACAGTCGCCCGTCCCTAATTTAGGGTCACTGGTTCCAGGGAAGGGAGAGAGCCAGTGCCGGAAAACAAACACAACATCCTCAGCAGGATTCGAACTCAGACCCCTTATGGACGAATGATCAGAGGCCATCGCTTAGACCACTGCGCCACCGGGCGGCGCACCCATAGGTCCCAGATCTTAACTTAATTCAACGTCTGTGGGATGAGATTTAGAGAGTCTTCTCCAATGAATATTCCTCAATTGACGAACGTCATCACATCCAATTTGGGGCCGCCCCGGTGACACAGTGGTCTAAGGCGCTGCCGTCTGATCATTCGTCCGTAAGGGGTCCGGGTTCGAATCCCGGTCAGGCATGGATGTTGTGTTTGTCTTACGGCACTGGCTCTCTCCCTTCCCTGGAACCAGTGACCCTAAATTACGGACGGGCGACTGCTTATAGCTCATTGAGTTGCTCACGGTGGTCGTTAAACCTCCAATAAAAAAATCCAATTGGGTAACCATGCTTCTCGAATGATATCAGCACTTCGTTGAATCCATAACACCTCGAATCGAATCAGTTTTGAAGGCCAAGTGCGGGTCGTCATTTTATTGGGTACGTTTTTCTAGTAAACTTCAGTGTGAATTCATAGGTTCACCTGTAGTCTTTGATTATAAGAGATTCAGAGACGCCTGTACGCGTAAAACTCAGGGAAACTGCAGTCTGGAAGTTTGGTACGAGGAAAATCTGGATGTGTCACTTTAACATCATTTTCCACGTTTGTTTTTTAGTATCTTGCCCTTCCCCCTTCCGTTAATTCTGGGATCTGTTAATGAGGATGTAGCAGACACGTGACTCTCGGCATGGCAACGAGCCTTAGTAACGTAACTGAAGGACAACCAGCCTCGTTAAAATGATGGCATCTTACTTTAAAACTTTAACTTCCAAGTACAAAATGCGGTATTTGGAAAAAATTAAAGAGATTGAAGGAAAAGATCCTTATGTGCTGAATCCAAGGTGATGCGAAAAGTCTTCCAAGGTGATGCGAAAAGTTTTCCGAAAGTGCAAATAGTAAATATTTTCGAATACTTCGTCTTTGGTCGAAGCGCCTTCACTGCAGAACAATTCGAGGCATATAAAACTTTCGAAGTATATAACAATTTCTCGTCGTCAGTATTCTTTTACAGGGTAATTTAGAACTATTCACAAATTCGTAAGTAATCAGTAATTTATGGAGAAAATAGGTACGTTGTCTTAATAATTAAGGTTCTCTTTCCTCCCAGGTGCGGAGATCTGAGTAAAAAGAGATAGGCTTTATTTTTTTCCAGGAATTGCTGATTTTAGATAAAACTCACCCTTGAAAGGTTCTGTGCCTTTTTGAGAGTTTAACTCTTCAACAAAAAAGTGTCTTTCTAAGTTTCTAAGCTATGGGAAGCGATTTCCAAGCCTTAGAAAAATGAGCAAAATATTTTTTCACCTAAAATCGTGGTGAAAACATAAAATAATTTTGCGGGGATTTGTACCCTATAATCTATTTATCCGTAAATAAATGTAGCAGCATAACACCGACCTGTGAACAGACATAGAAACCAAAAAGGATAATATTTGGACAATAATTTTAGCCATTATTTGCATTTTTCTGCAAAAGTGTGCTTCAGCACCAGGTAAAAATTCAGGTGTACTAAAAAAAATATCAACGGTAGTTTTTTTGGGGGGGGGGAAGTCATATAGAACAAAATGGTAAACAAAAGAAAACCCAGCACCGACAGCCAAATAACCTTAAAAGTGAAAAGCCAAAAACTCGCAAAAAAAAAAAAAAAAAAAAAAAAAGGGGAGTCAGGGGAACGGTGTGTTCAAGATCCAAAAAATACAGAAGAGCCAGAGATTTGAATCTGACTAAAAGTCAGGTTTGCTAACAAATTAACTTTAAGCCCAATAAAACGTTTCAACACTCTCTAGATTAATCAAGAAGCTTCTGAAAAGAAGTCCCTGGAGAGAGAAAAAAAAGCGAGAAAAAAAACATGTGCACAGAAGTTCCGATTGGGGACCGAAGCGTTTATTTAAGAAATATTTTGACTAAGAGACAAACTCTAAAAGATATTCTATAGAAAATAGTCAGTAGTAATAAAAGCTACGCAAAAAACAGCCAGCACCTTTTAAATTCAACTTGAAAATTTTGAATCGACGAATAAAACGCCTGGCCCAATAAGTGCAAGGGCTACACTCCAATAACGTTTGAACAAGTAAAAGATGGATTCTCTGTTTTACTAGAAATCACTGATTTCTAGATAAAACTAACATTTAAGAGGTTCTCTGTCTTTGAAGAGTCTAACTCTTAAAAAAGTGTTTTCTAAGCTCTGGGAAGCGATCTCCCTTCGTTTGGCATATAACGGAATTTTTTCGGTACTTCCTTTAGAGACAGCAGCTAGTAGCCTGAAAAAGACTTACGGTCTGTCTCGATTTCCTCTATTACCGCAATTCATAATGCCAAAAAATCTAGGCATTTCTGCTTCAAATTTTTATAAACACCGAGCGCTAATGATTCCACTTTACTTCAGGATCTTGCAGGAACTGCTGCCACTTCACTGAAACTCCTCGATGACGTCACGTGCTACATCCTCATTAGGAGTACTTATATACGAGGTTAATATTATATTATCTGAATTTTAATGTTATATATCTTTTTTTTTTAAACCTGACGCTTTGTGGTCGCAGTACAAAGCACAAGTGAAATTTTTATTATAACTCAAATTTTGTCTACCGCTTTTACAGCAATTAATGACCCCAATATAAGGCGCAGTGGGTAAAGGAGGTTCGGACGAAGGTAATGTATGATATAACCGAACCAATGATATATTAAATTGGGGTAGCTGGTTCGAAAGCAAGAATTACTGAACACATTGTTGAAAATCCACGTGCAATTATATAAATACTGATTAACATGAAACAATGGCTTTTGAATAATGTACTAATATATAAAACAATAAAGAACAGCACTGGTTCTTGTGATTATGCTACTACAATGGAAAAGAACAATGACATTTGTGAATAACGGGCTAATAATGAAAACGATCAACAATATCAGAGCAAACGTATAAAAGAAACATATCTTCTTGAATTCTCATTCATATCTTAATCATTCCATGACTTCGTAGAAATGCAATTGTCAAGGAACATTTTAACATCAAACGTTGAAGAATGATGTATATAGTTTATAATACTCGTAACTAAAGTCTAACGCAGAGAAAGACACTTTTAATACAAAATCAGTTGAAATGAAATCATTCCAGCTGTTACTACAGAATTTTCAAAAACCTTTCATTTTCAATAATAGTTATCCTGAGAAATAGGAAGATGAATTCCAATAAAAAGTAACATTTTCGGCAATATCAAAAGTCACCAGTGGCAGAGATACTCTTTAAGTGCACAGCACACATAAAGCGATAGCAATACTGATGCTCCAAATGCAACGCTCACATGGAGAGTGAAGGCATCAATAGGTAACTTTATTTGTTTGGATATGTGTTTAAGATAACAGAAAAATCTAAGAATTACTGCTGATTTCATTCGTTGTCTCACTTAGCATTGTTTGCAATGATAGGAACGAATTCTGGGACTGTTTGCAAATATAGGAACGAATTTCTGGTACCGCTCGCAAAGATAGGAACGAATTTTGAGCCACTCATGGAGCCTGTCTAGTACAGAGTGAATGTAGAAACTTGCCATGATATGAGAATTTCTGTGACAAATTACTCTGCGAGTAGGAATGCATTTTAATGCATTCGTAATTTCAGTTTTACTTTTATGTTTTCCAAGTGGACAAATAGTTAAAATTATTGTTGTCTCTTTGGTGTTATATTGAAGAAAAATGTTATTCATATAGAGATTAAGACGTGATTTTAAGCCAAGTTAAATGAGACCGAACGTGGCCAGAAAGGTAGATCCAATATCTGCGTTTTTAACTGTCATTTTCATGAAGTCGATTTCAGTGCAGAAACATCTGAGAGAGCACCTATAAAACTGTTTTTAAACTCGCCACTCCGTGATAAGAAGATAATGCTTGAAATCATCGTACGAGTGGCAGCAAAAGAGGCTTTACATCAAAGAAGATTAACGCACACAGGGACAAGAGAGTTAAATCGTAGTAGTGATTATTTAACATAATTTAACTGCGAAATCACGTGTAATGTACGCGTACTAAGCAGAACATGTGGCGCCTCTTTTGTTTCTACTGATGACTTGTTTTTAAAACAGCTCTTCCAGACCAAAACGAAACCTGCTGAAGTGAATGTATGACGCGTCTTGGCTAGTAGTACGTGCCCCACTTGGGCGGCTGAAGTTACTGCCAAGTGGCGTGGTCAACTTACGGAAGTGATGTTACGGGTGAGCCTCTCCTGGACATGGACGAAGAAACTTTTCTTCCATTGGCAACGGTGGCAGTGGCCCTCAATGCCAAGGAGGCTAGAAGAAGGAGGAGTTGGCAACAGCACCTCTCCCTATGCTTCTGGCGTGACGCCACTTTTTATCAGCTGACTACGCCAATGCGCCCAATCCGAGAATCTCCTGTATATCCCTATGGGGAAATCGCGATTTTGAACGGGTTTTTCGGACCTTTAGTCTACTCATGAAATCATGAAAAAAATCCAGGCTGAAATATTCATTCTCATAATTTAAAAATTCCAGAAAAATTAGGGAAATATGTGCTACTATTTCTTTAAAAAATTGAACAAAATAATTATTTTTTGAGCGGAAGTGCATACTGCTAATGGTTACTTGCATAATGGGCATACGCAAGTAACCATATTTAAAATATAATCAAAACCCTAGTGTTGAGAAATATGAAGTCCGAAATATTTCTTGTTTGCATCCTTGGTTTTCATGAGCTAAGCGAAACTGCTTTAGACACAGGAAGTGACGTCACGTTTCCGAACTCTGCAGACTCCCATTACCTCAGAGAGAAGATCGAAACAGCTTATCTGTTTTGGCTTCAGTCAAAACCAAGGAGGTTATATTACTGGAGACACCACTCCTATTCACGCGGCATTGGCCGCCATAAGTCACCGTATGTGCTGCAAATGACGTCATGATCAGGCACGACGCAGCCGCAGAAGAGAAGCTGCTTGGAAACCAATGGAATAAAAGCTTCTAAGCGTATAAACAGATAAAATGAGTAATTCAATAATCTTTATCAATGATACACAAGCTTACTGTTTCATCAACGGTATAATTTAGTTCATTTTTGTCTGCTGGTGACGTCACACCACAGAATAGCTGCGACCTATGGCGGCAGAGCCAATGGTGTCTCCAGTAATATAACCTCCTTGGTCAAAACGGGTGCTTTCACCTCTTCTTCTAACCTCCTTGCTCAGTGCCCACATTTCTTTACTGCGTGACGACACGCACGTGGTTGTCGCCGATGGTGACGAAGTAACTTTGAATCTCGGGGAATTATTTTCATCCGCCATTTTTGTCTTGGAATTTCCCAATGTGTTCTTGAGTGGAAATTGAATCAAGGAGGTTATATTACTGGAGACACCACTAGCTCTGCCGCCATAGGTCACAGCTAATCTGTAATGTGACGTCACAAGCAGGCCAAAATGAACTAAATTATACCGTTGACGAAACAGTAAGCTTGTGTATCATTGATAAATATTATTAAACTACTCATTTTACCTGTTTATACGCTTAGAAGCTTTTGTTCCATTGGTTTCCAAGCAGCTTCTCTTCTGCGGCTGCGTCGTGCCTGCTCATGACGTCATTGCAGCACAGACGGTGACTTATGGGAGCCAATGCTGCGTGGATAGCAAGGTAGTTAGAATGAGAGAGGTAGGTCAAAGATTGTAAACAAACAGCGCGTGGTCTCCCTTCGCGGAGGCCTGTGACGTATTGGTCGTCAGCAGTCTTCGGGCGTGGTGGTAAAGAATGGTGATATGCGTGATTCTTAGTTCAAATTAGAAGCTTTTAAGAATGCATAAGCGGAATTTTTAAAATAAGAATTACAGAATTAATGCAAAACTTACCATTTACTAAAACTTTGAACTTTCCCTCCATTGTTTCCTTTTTTTAATTCCCTGGAATTCAATGCATGTGCTTGGTTTTTTCTCTTCATTAAGTTTTGTTGGTTGACGTTGTTAATATATTCAATACGAAAAATGTTCTTGTCTCGCATAGGTTTTAATGACACCCACGTTGACTTCGGGAAATTTTAATTTCAATTTCAATTGAAGTTTGTTTATGGCCCCTTGGGATTTGTATATGCCAGCTCCGTGAAATTCTGAAAAAAAAAGTGATGGCATTACATTGTCCATCTCACAGGCGTTCGAATTTTCTGCCTTGTCTTGTGTTTCCATTAAATTAAAAAATAAAGTAGCTCTTATTAATTGAGGGGACCGGAGCAAAATTTTATTGCGGGCACTAGAAAATAAATTTAATATTTTAATGAAATCGTTACTTGAAAAATGCCGTTCGTAAAGAACACACAAAAACTGTTCTAAAGACATAATGATTATCTCACAGAAATACGTATTGTCTTAAAGCTTAAAAAGATATCTGCGTAGCAAATATTTTTGCATTCCAAATATTTTTGTGTAGGAAATATTAAGAACTCTTCTAAAATAAATTCGTAAAAATAGCCTTTTTTTTTTCATATACATGTTGCAGTGATTGTTTTTTTTTTATTTTGTTAAATTTAAGTATTTGCTTTATACACAAATTGTTGAATATATTAAAGTAGGGCTCGTAAAATGACGCATTTTCATTTGCTATTTCATGAATGCGGAAAACATGAAGGTAACCGGTTACAATACTAATTTGAAATCTGAAAGTCTCAGTATCTGTACGAGGAAGGGCGATAACCTATTCGAAAATGGAGGGGGGGGGCGATTGGAAAAAAATCTTAATTAAATTCTTTTTAAGGGCTACACGCTGCAAATCTTACGAAAGAAAAAATAATTGTAAAAAATTTGACAAAAAGTGATTCCTTTTTTTTTCTCTCTTAAAGTGTGGGGCCCGGGGCGTCCGCCCCGGTTGCCCTTATTTTGCATCCAGCCCTGCTTCGTCGTTTTTAACGTTGCCATTTGCCGGCAGCGGAAGCTTTAGTCCAAGCAATAGCATTTTCAGTTTCTGCTTGAACTCAGTTTGTAACGGATAATTGTAAAATTATTCGTTAATTAAACAAGAAATACAAACTACCTTGATCTGAAAACTAGTTCACGATACCAAGTGAACGTCTGCCCAAAGCGAGTAGGTTTGTACTGCGGAGAGAAAGCGTTGGACAGCTCCAAAGGGGTTCCACTGACGTCACTGATTCCTGGAACCCTAAGCCGGAGTGGGGTGGGCCGAGGCTCGTCAGCCTCGGGTGGGCGAACTCATTGACCTACCTTTTCTCATTCTAACTACCTTGCGTGGATAGGAGTGGTGTCTCCAGTAATATAACCTCCTTGAATTGAATTGTCGGTTAACTAGGGACATTTTTATGATCCTTGGGTTTAATTTAAAAAAAAAAAAAAGCGAGCAGATGTTTTGGAACTGGAAGGCTCAAAGTTTAGTTGCAGCCGTATGGTCTACCAATGCAACTACCGAAATATTGGGTGGGGTGGTCAAGGGGATTAAGATACGTGATCCCGTATTGAGGAAGACAGCCTGAGGGACTTTGTGTTGTCCTGCTTTAGATTGAGTACAAGGAGGCGGGCACGTATGAGTCATGCAAACATGCACGTACATGATTTTCACTACCACTCAGATGTGTTTCCACAACCATGGAGAATTGCTTCTCATGCTGGAAGCCTGAGGCTCATAAACTGTGACAGAGAAGTTTATTTCTCTTTTCTCTGTGAAGAGAAGCTCATTGTTTTTACATGAGGTACCATCGCTTTAGTCCTAAACATACGTTTTTTCTTCACGCATTTTCAAACTTAAGGTGTTGTTTAAACTTTTTCCGATGTGATTCAAGCGTCTTTGATCTGTTTCATTCATACCTCAGTTCGCGAAATGAAGGACTTTTTTGCTCGTTTCAAAATTATTATTTTTTCTGTAGGGGTTTCTTATAATTTAATTCTTCAACCGGAAGGTCTATGAAATTTTTTTGCATAAGTTTTCCTATGCAACATGTTGTTTTCAGTAATTGAGATTTTCTTTCGATTGTGTTTATGATCGTTCATATTTTTCTCTTGTGAACTTCACGTCTTCAACATTACTTTTTTGTGGCAGTTCATTTTTCTATGGCAAGACTTTCTAGTTTCTTCTCATGAAAATTCTGTGCAGCATGCTGTTTTAAGTAATTTAGATAATTTTCCACCGTATCTTTGTTCATTTTTTTATCTTGTAAAGTGAAGAACTTGATTTATTTTCTTCGTGTCTTCAAAATTATATTTTTTTCTCTCTATGGGTTTACTATACCTTATTTTCTTATAGTTGTGGCAAGGAGGTATGTATGGTAATGGCGGAGTTGTTATGAGGCTGACGAATGATTGTTGTTATGAAATAAAAGTTTATGTTCTCGAATGGAGTTAGTTACTGCTTAAAAGTAAGTTCGTGTCTCTTATTAAGGCTTAATATGTAACACCAACAGCGTTGGAAAAATGGCGGAAGGCATTAGGATGTGATGTATTTTTCCACAGCTTAAAATGTGAATTTTTTTTACGTTAAGAGCATTAACCGTTGTTTAAATGTAGGATCACAACTTTTTTCCTTGATATCAAATATGTTCATCGTACTATATGCACGCTGATCGGGGAAATCTCTGCCGAGAAAAAGCAGCCATTTTGTCACGATGCACTTTTTCTGCCGTTATCGCCAGCACAGATTGTATGATTAGGTACAAAAATGAAACAAATGTGTAAGATATATTGTTTATTACCAAATGAAAACATCAATAGTGAAAAGATTTCTCGAGCTGAAGATTATACAAAATTATTTTCTGCGAAAATTTCGGTAAGTTTTCAAATTCAGCAGTTCCCGTTAACGATGTTCCAATTACTTGCGCAAAAACTGATATTCGATTACTAATCTAAAACAATTATGGGAATTTTGCTAGGAAATTTTTTCATTTAAATTGCAAATTTTCGGAGAAAACTCTTCTTCTTCAGGCTGTCTTTTTGTTATTTGCTCCTCCGAATGTACAGCATCATCTCATTTTACAAGAAGGGCAATTTGTTTTGACGATAAAGGGTCTATCCGCTATTGCCTCAGTAAAATCCTCAGCATCGTCTGCTCAGAAATCTTCACGTTAAAGTACTCACTCTGTGGCCAGAATGTATATATATAACGCTTATTTGACAAATTCCATGTGATAGGCACAAAAATGCATGTTTGCGAAGCGTTCCAGGTTATTGTTTTTTTAATTCCAAGCAAAATAACTTTCGTAAAATACGAATATTTCTGCTGCTTCCTCCCATAAGAAAGAATATGTTGTATCAGATCATCGGCCCACACGTTTGTCGCGCCATCTAGTGACAAGTGACATTAAAGGGCTATTTTTGTTTTCAGCGTCGTATCACCTGACTATCATACACTGCGATATTAAGAAACTAAGGCTAGCTAGTATTAGTCTGGACCACAGATATCTTTTAAGAGACTAGATTGGCCGAGGCGCTGCTGACGCGTGTAAAGCATGGCGCCATCATCAGCGGATCAGGCAGCAACGATCCACAGCATTTCCATCACTGAGAAACAGCAGCGTTGCGACTGATACAAACATAAAATTTTATTCCTTAGTTATATGCTTAAAAACCACTTTCATTTACTGTAGAAATAATCATTATCAGATATAAATAATATTCTTCTGAATAGTTACAAAAAAAATATGAGAAGAATTATTACTCAGTATTGTTTTAGGGCAACGATCTAAGAGCAAAACATTCACGGAAAACTGCTTACTCGCGAATCGCGGTACGTCGTGCCGTCAGTCAAATATGAGGGAAGTATGCCTTCATGAATACTTTTGGAAGCTTCAACTTCAGTGTTATAAATTTTCAAACTTATTGTAATGTTAATACACACTTCGCGCGTTCGCTTTTGCCCCATACGGATTTACACTACGTCGCTAAAAATAAATAAAAGGTACTTACTTTTTTCCAGTCTCCTGTAGTAGCATAAAAACAGAACAACTTCCAGTTTGTCTAGATTACACAATTTATTTGCCGTAGAAGTTCATTTAAAACGTTCTATACCTACACAATTTCAACAGAAATATGCTCTTCATAGATATATTTTAAATCTATTAGTAAAACGGAACAAAAGAGGAATTTATGCACAATTTAATAAGAAAGAACATGTCTACAAAAACAGGGTCTAAATACATTACTATTGCAGATAAAAAAAAACAAAAAACATAGCTAATACATTATTTCTTGAACTATCATTTTAGCACTATAGTCAAGTAACAAATAGACATGACATATTAATCTTAGTACCATCTGATGAAAAAATAGGTAAAGATTGAGAGCTCAATCAATAACCAAAGCATGTGCTGTAAATGAATAACAATATGTAAACAAACTATATACAGTATGTAATTTAAGAAATTTTCATAACAGGTTCATTGGCAAACATATATTGAACTAGCATCAGTAATTTAGGAGACCCTTCACTTTGCCCGTCATCCTTGAGAAATGACACCTTTTTTTTTTTTAAAAAGTTCAGTTTTAGCTTTAGACAGGGCTTAATTTATGCACGGGCCTAGAGGGCCCAATCCCTGAGCCCCCGTTTACGGAGAAGTTAAAAATTACTTCTAAGTAAACGAACAAATATAAGTATAATTTAGGCAAATAGTGGATTGTCACATTCGACATTTGTGCTGTTCAGTGAAAGATTTGGAGTTACTAGGGCCCCGAGCACAGCATCAGTAATTTAGGGGACCCTTCATTTTGCCCGTCCTCCTTGAGAAATGACGTATTTATTTTAGTAATGTCATTAAATCAAAAAAAAAAAGTACGCAAGTTTAAGGTTTCAACGTGTGGTTTTTATTATTCTAACAATTAATTAAGGGGATACGTGCTGATAACTCAGAAATGAAATGAGTAAATGAATACACACCCGTACACACAAATATGTTTATCGATAAAGCACAAATGTATTTATTGCTGTTTAATGCTTTGTCATCGTGATGGAAAATGATAGTCTCGAAACAGACCCGAAGAGTATCATGAAAACTAACGGAACCGCCGCGGTCAGACAAGGAAACACGTCACACGATGTTGCTTCCTTTCCGGAACAACATTTTCGCGTGAAAAACTTACTTACCTAACACGACCGAGCAGCCAGGGAGCTTTGACGTCACAGGAAGTTTCGTCATTTTACTCCCTCTTCCGTCACACCGTTCTTCCTAGCAGACGACACTAGGCAGGTCGTGCGGTGAAAGCAACTTACGGACAGCGGGAACTTGACATGGCGGCTCGCGTTCGCTGCCGTTGAGAGTGAGTTTACTTTGGAGCGCTAAAACGAGATAAAAAAGCTTTCTATTCCATTTTTTTTGTGTGATGCTTCATTCCTCTGTTCTGAAGTTTGTATCCATGCCACTTTTAGAGGATTCCGTCGAGAAATAAAGGAGCAAGTAAGGGAGAAGTTTGTTCAGTTAGAGACCACTGATACCAAAATTAATGAAATAATAAAAATGTTAGAAAAAGCAGGTATTTACTCAATTCCTATTACTGAAAAATCCTCCAATGGCTTATATAGGAAGTACCAAAAATAAGCTTAAACACAGATTAAAACAACACGTAAAGAATTGGCAGAAAAAAGAAGAAAAAACAGCACTTATTCAATACTGTCTGGATAACCAAAAATATCCTAAATTCGAAAATATAAAAATCATTAAAAGCTGTAAATCCGAAAAACACCTCAGAATAGCAGAGTCGGTAATGATTGAAAAAAATAGGGCAAAAGTTTGCAACCATAATGACCCTAATATTTTGAGAAACAGCTGGAGAAATTTAATTAAAATTGAGCAAAAAAATGAAAAAGTTCGAAAAATGAGATCAGTGACCAACAAGAGATGGCGCCACAACGCCCAAGAAGAAGCGAAAGCCGATGACAGAAGCAGCCCGCGAGAACCACCGAAATGGCCAGCTGACACGGTCCGTGCTAGTCGGAGCAAAACGTCCCCTCGATGACGGTAATGGAGTATTACCGAAAGTACTCGGGTTATGAAAAATTATTGAAGTAAATGAGGAGGCAGCAAAGGAAAAAAACTCATTTAGTGACGAGGCCAGATAATTACCAACGGGGAAAAAAATGAAGTGGACCCGCAACTAAATGAAAAACCCCCATGCCGCATCCACATAACGGAAATAAGAATTGAAAGCCAAGCCCCACGTGCGGTAAGTGTTAATCGAACTTTACCAACAAAAAGGGAAGTTCAAAAATGCAAAAATATCTTTTAGTTGATCTTATTTCAGAATTCAGTGTTCCTATATTTGTTTTTTATTTGTTTTTATATTGCTTAAAATTATTAAAATCTGGTTGTTGTCTGGTTTTAAGAAATCTGGAAAATAACTTATTCCTTTTTTTTTTTTTTTTATTCAGTATTGTATTAGTAATCCATATTCCATGGTTTTCTAAAAAAATTTGCCGACTTAGTACTTTGTACAGAAATAGGAAAGCTTTTATCATATATATGTCTTTTAGTTTAGTGAAAAATATTTTATATTTTATGTTCGGTGAAGAATTGGTATTTATATCACTCCAGTTTATATTTTTTAATTTTGTCCTAAATATTTCTAAGTTTTTGTTATTAATAGATCTCATTTTGTGAACCCTGCATATTTGGGTTGCATGTTGTATATGTCTATGTATTATAAATATAGGTAAATGATCACTGAAACCAAATTCCAATATTCCTGAAGTAATAGGGTCTTGTTAAATGTTAGTAAAACAAAGATCTAAAGTTGTTTTCGAATCTGGAGTGATTCTTGTTGGTGACCTGATGGTATTCAGAAATCCTTAAGAATTTAAAATATATGTTAATTGAAGAGTTATAGAATTATTTTATAAAAGTCAATGTTTAAATCCCCCATAATAATAGCTTTTTTTTAGTAAGGTTAGCATAGCTAAAAAATTCATTTAGTTTATTTAAAATTACATTGTAGTCAGAATTAGTCGGTCTATGTTGTACACATTTTGTAATTCTCAATATTTTTACATACAATTTTGATTAACAGATGGCGCCAGATGCGCACTGCAGACATTCTGTGTATGACATAACAGCATCACTTCTGGATTAGCCGCCATAGAGAGAGGTTGTGGTGAATTGTGAAGCGAAGAGCTCGTCTTTTTATGTAATAAATTAATGTGTTTTCTAATGTGATTGCATAAGTATTTCAAGGTGGAGTAGTGCTTTAGTTATATCACAGCAAATAAGTAATAATACAATTTAATCTACTGAACCATCCCTTTAAAATACCACTGCACAACCAACAGTCTATAACATACTGCAATTATATAAAATTGATTTTGTATAGTTAGTACTTCTATGTTAGGGTTTGTTATTGTAAAGTTATTAACAGTTTTAAAGTCCATATGTTTATTATTAACATATATTGCAATGCCTCCTTCTTCTGAGTAATTTCTGTTTAAATTAAATATATTGTAGTTATTTAATTGTTCATTATAACTCCCCATTGGGAACCACATTTCAGTTATACACACAATATCTGTCACTGTTTTAATTGAGTGTAATAAAAATTCCAATAGTGTTATTTTGTTAGTTAGTGATCCTGTATTTACGTGTATGTTTAGTGAATTATGAGGGTTAGTTGTTAATATATCAACTGAATAACAATCCATATTTTTTTCTCTTTCTTTTTCTATTACTCCATTTCCCTTTCACATCTATTATTAATGATAAAAGTGCTTCCATATATTCCTGTAGTATTTTAATAGTCAATGTTTTTTGTTTGTTTGTTTTGAGCTTCTTTACTTTGTTTTATGTACAAAGTTCCATTTTGGTCTAATGTGAGGTAGTCCTTCCAGCAGTCACTATGATAGTTTGAGATGTAATGGGATTTTGGGTATAAGGAAGGAATGGACACAGAAAAATGCCCACTTCTCGAAAATAGGAAAAAATGTGTGGTGTGTTTTTATGTGGTTGAACATTTCCTAGCGTTGTAATTCTAGGAAATGTTCAAGCACTGAACATTCCCTAGCATTACAAGGCTATCATAGTTAATTTCCAAAATGGTGGAAGAGGTTCATTGTTTGAATGAAACACATGCTTGGCTCTTCCAAAAAGAGTAACCACACTTCAGACAAAGTATTTCCAGCCTTCTTTTCAGGAGGGATTTGGGAGTGGTGCATTACAGAGGAAGCTACTTTAACGAGACCCCCAAACTGAATGAATCTTAACACTTATTAAATTAAAAGAAATTCACGGCTCACAAGCAAGGCATCTCTAAGAACTGATATGAGGGCCCCGGGGCACCACAGTAATAAGTCTGTACCTGTCTTTTGAAATGTTAATCCATAAATCCATGAATTTTTCAATGCCTAAATGGGGAAATTACAAAATAACTAAAGGTGTATGCAGTCTGGGACCTTTTTAAGCATTACATGATTGATGTATTGCCTGCGTGGTTCGGACAACTGGTCACATGGACAACTGGCCACAAAGGGGCCATTCCATGTCAAATCAACCAATGAAAAATACATTCTGGAACTTGATGCCATGGATTTAGTTAATTTTTGGTACATTTGTACCTTACCATGAGATGTTTGAAAATTGTTTTTCAAATTTTTTTGTTCACGCGTTTTTCAGATATTGAATTTTTAAAATTGCCTAAAAATGCAAAATTAATTAGCCACCATAACTTCAAATGTCATTTACGAGATACCTATGATAGCTGTAGACATGGGACAGGGGATATTTTAAAGCTTATTAATAGGAATTTCATTTGATATACAACATGACACAATTGTAAATTTAAAAAAAAATTACAAATTTTCAAAAGCATTTATTTTGAGTTTTCGGAAAAACGTAATTTTTTAACATTTTCAAAAAAATCACACTTAAAGCTATATGTCTTGTAGCCAGTCAGTCCAAATTTCAAGGTGGTAGCTTAATGGTATCATAAAAAAATTAAATTTCCTTGTGGCAGTTCCTTGGTCTTAACTCAGCAAATTTTGAAAATCCTCTCTTTTCAGATGGGTACTTGGACTTGAAATGTTGGTAAATTTCTCTAAGATTACCAAGTATCAGATGCTTTTGAACATGAGTTCGACAACCATCTTTGTCTTTGATTGAAATATAATCTTTCTTGCTGGGCATTTGCCTGCTGGCTTCTTCATTGCAGTAAAATTCCTTTACTAAGTACCCCGTGTTTTCAGGTAATAAAATTTTTCCAGGTTTGGGATTAGGTGAAGACAAAATTCCTTTTTCTTTCATAAGTTGTTTTTGCCTTCCTTGCAATGTAGTTACTTACTCCAAATTCACTTTCTATTCTTTTACAGGACCAGCTTTTTGGTAAAACTGTCAAAATCATGAACTTTTTACTTCTGTTCGTAGTTTTAAAATTCTCCTTTAGTTGCTGTATAATTTCTGAATCAGTACAGTGACATTCTTCATCTAAATCATCTTTAGAAGTAAAAAAGAACTTTTTGTAGGTCCTTTTAATCTTCCCCATGTTTTCTTTGCAGTACTTCTGAGACCTATTTAATACTTCCTTCTTACCCACCAGAGACTCACCAAGGGAGGTCAAAGAGGCATTTAAGTGGCTTAAAGCTGCATCAGGGTCCAAATACTGAGACTTCTTAATATGAGTAGGACCAGGAATATCATAATTCTCAGGAGGAATTTCCATTTCAAGTATATTGTTTTCCATCTGACAAGGCTTCTCTTTTCCTAACTTCAATCTGCATGAAGTGCATACTTTCATGTATGTTTTGATTTCACTATTTTGTAAAACCATTAAATCAGATACTTTCCTCAAGTTCTTGTTAACCCAGTGCCCCTCCCCTCCCCTTTTTTTAAAGGGTTGCAACAGTTTTTCGACCACTTATTCTCCTCCATATTTCAAACCAAGTAATTATCAGTCAATTAATGAAATAAATAATAAAAACTAATAAAGCAGCTTCACAGCAAAAATGTCCTGGAAAGCTTCACTAAAAACCCACTGTTCAAACGAACTGAAGTGCACACACAGAGAGCCAGACCACAACTAAGCTATCTGTAAGGTAACATGGTGGGGGAAGGAAACATGAATAAACAGGCACAAACATGTCAGGGCCTTTCTTGCATGTTTTGAACAGCTCTTTGCCAAGATAGCTTGCCCCACCTCCCTCCACACACGCACACACACACACACACACACACATGCACATCTCTCTCACTCTTTGTAAAAATCCTGTTATAATTTTTTTTTTTTTTGGATTCATTTCAATTTACCACATAATTTTATCAATGTAAATTGTAGAAAAATGGACTTCGGGGGTTTAATTCATTGTCACTGCCAACAAGAAAATTTAATTTTTGTATGACGCCATTGAGATACTACCTTGTAATTTGTACTGACTGGCTTCAAGAGACATACCTTTAAGTGTTAATTTTTTGAAAATTTTAAAGAATTCCGTTTTTCCAAAAACTCAAAATATATTTTTTTAATTTGTGAATTTTTTTAAAATTTACAATTTTGTCATGCTGTACATCAAATGAAAGCCCTATTCATAAGCTTTAAAATGACATCTGTCCCATGTCTGTAGGCATCATATGTATCTCGTAAATGGCATTTGAATTTATGGTGGCTAACGTATTTTGGCGTGTTTAGGCAATTTTGAAAATTCAGTATATCAAAAACGGGTGGACAAAAAATTCGAAATAAATTAATTTTTAAACATCTCATGGTAAGGTACAAATGTACCAAAAATTAACCAAATCCATGACATTAAGGTTCCATGCATTGGTTGATTTGACATGGAATGACCCAAAAGTGTTAGGGACCACATAAAAATTTCACTTTTTGGCCACTTCACTTACGTATGGAAATATACTACACTGGCGGAGAGTGAAAAAAGAACACCAAAAAGGAGACGTCTGATACCAACGAAATTTACACAGCATAATAACGGAATACAGGGGATAACGTGATCAAAACATTAGCTGTATTTGCTGGTAAACTGAAAAATAACATTTCCATGTAACATGGTTTGTACGAGGTTGAACCGCCATGAACTGCATCACACTGTGCGATTCTGGCATGGAGTCTATCGTACAGATGTTGGATGTAAGTTTGGGGCATTGAGTTCCAAGCATCCTCAACCTGGACGTGTAAATCGAGGATGGTCGTGGCTGGCCGTGGAGACCGGATAAGTCGTCGTCCCATAAAATCCCACACGTGCTCAATGGGGGACAAATCCGGTGAACGTGCAGGCCATGGAAGTTGTCTCACACCCTGAAATGCATGGTGCGTTGCACGTGCCGTGTGTGGGCGTGCGTTATCTTGCTGGAAAACACCACGATGGACTGACCTTACAAATAGCACAACAAGGGGCTGAATGATGTTGATGTAGGAGGTGCTGTTTAACGTACCCGGTACAAACACTAGTTGTGTACGGTAGTGATAGCTGATCGCTCCCCACATCAGGAGACCAGGTGTAGGCCCTGTGTGTCGCTGGTGGATGCAAGAAGGGTGAAGACGCTCCCCTGTGCGTCTGCGAACACGCATACGGCCATCGGAGGCTCCCAAGCAGAATCTGCTTTCATCGCTGAACACGACAGATCGCCATTGCGTTCTCCAGTGCAGACGTTGGCGACACCACTGCAGCCGTTCCTGACGGTGGGCTGGAGTCAGAGGTACACATGCCAGAGGCACACGTGCACGTAGTCCTGCATCCAGTAGACGGTTGCAGATTGTTCGCGCAGTCACCTCAGGTGCAACGGTGGCTCGGATTTGCGTCGCAGTGGATGTTCTGCTTGACAACGCCGCTCTTCTTATGCTTCGATCGGTCCGCTCATCAGTCCGTCTGTGACTCCCGGTTTCACGTCTTCTCGTGTGGGAATGTTCCTCGAACCATCTACGCCCCCATCGTACCACCACCGATACTTCCCGTCCAATTCGCTTCGCAATACGACGATACGACCACTCGGCCTCGCAGAGTCCAACTAGACGACCTCGCTGAAAGTCCGATAACTGCCGAAATCGTACACGTCTTCCATGTCCCGGCATTGCAGCTTCTTTAGGGTCTTCGCACGTGTCCGTACGCCGACGACTGATTACATCACTTTGCCGTACTTCTTAAATATCACCGACGATAATTTGCATATCATGCCGTGCTGTGGCGTAAGCGCTCACCGGTTGGTCACGAAATCAACATCACACCTACGTAAACTTGACCCCATTAACATATGCAAATTTCGTGATCGTCCGCCAATTCCTTCTTGGTGTTCTTTTTTCACTTTCCAGCACTGTATTTTGTTAATCTGACGTGCGCAACAAATATTACTGTAACTTATAAAATGATATTGAATTAGAAACTCCACCGAATAAATAAATTCCTCTTATACCAACAGAATTGTAGCATGACTCCTGCTATGTTCGAAAAAGGACGGTAAGCTAGGATTTTTTTATTTTCTGTTGGGGGGAATTGTAAACTTTGGTAGTTTTAAAACTGTTTGTTACTTAGGGCAATCTCATATTCATAAAATTTACAGAACAAATCAAGTTAATAAAGCTACACTTTTTCTTAGGCACTAAATATTAATTATTAGGACTTAGGCCTCCACCTTTTTAACAGTCTTTTTTTTTTTTTTTTTTTTTTTTGATTGGAGGTTTAACGACCACCGTGAGCAACTCAATGGGCTATAAGCAGTCGCCCGTCCCTAATTTAGGGTCACTGGTTCCAGGGAAGGGAGAGAGCCAGTGTCGTAAGACAAACACAACATCCATGCCTCACCGGGATTCGAACCCGGACCCCTTTCGGACGAATGATCAGAGGCCATCGCTTAGACCACTGCGCCACTGGGGCGGCATTAACAGTCTTTAATTCGTCCAATGCTTATGTTCATAACGTTTACATAACACACTAAGTTAGCAATATTGCGCTTTTATTTAGGAACCAAACATTAAATCACAGGACCTAGGCTCTACAAATTAATATTTCGTTCCTAAGTAAAAGTGCAATATTATGAACTTACCTTGTTATCATAGCATACCTAGGCGTTTTCTGGGAGACGCGGGTTCGTATCCCGCTTCAGGACGATGAAAATTTTCAAGTTTTCGGATATTATCTGACTTACCATCCTTGTCACATTTACGCCAAAAAGCGGATTGTCATCTTCAAAATTTGTATTACCTTGTTATGTTAACGTTATGAATAGGAGCACAGCAGAATGATAATCAATAGTTAAAAAAGGCCTTAGCCTACGGTCTATTAATTAATATTTATTGCCCAAATAAATGTGCAGTGGTATTACCTTGTTATGTAGAATTCATGAATATCAGATTGTTGTATTAAACATTAAATGCGGTATGGTCGGGTACAGAGAAGTGGCCACCGGAGAACTGACCACTGAGAGAACTGGAGACCTATTGTACATAAACGCCGCCACGGTGGCGCCGTGGTCTAAGCGATGGCCTCTGATCATTCGTCCGAATAGGGTCCGGGTTCGAATCCCGGTGAGGCATGGATGTTGTGTTTGTCTTATGGCACTGGCTCTCTCCCTTCCCTGGAACCAGTGACCATAAATTAGGGACGGGCGACTGCTTATAGCCTATTGAGTTGCTCACGGTGGTCGCTAAACCTCCAATCAAAAAAAAATTGTACATAAACTACTTTTTTTTTTCAATATTTCATTTTCTATACGTTCCTTAAAATTTTTGGCGTTACTTCTCCTACACACACGGTGTATGAGAACATGAATCCAAGGTTGATATAACATGTAAAGTTAATAATGTTGCGCTTTACTTCGATACAGTTCTCGTACACTCACGGTGTAGGAGAACTGGCCACCAGCATAATGGTGTCCCGCTTTTCCTTAGCTTCCGATGATGGCCGGATACGCATATGGATAAGACGTGGCGAACGGTACCACCCAGCAAAAACACAATTGCTGGGAAACTGCTGGCCACCAGCTGGCAGTGCTGGGTCACTGCTGGCTGAAATCTGCCGCTCACGGCCCGGTAGTGGTCCTTTGGTGGCAGCGCTATCAGTTGGCGAGCCATTGATGGCTCTGCAGCATCGCCGTGAATTGTGGGCCTCCAAGCAAGTGCCACTAGTGGCCCGTTGCTGGCAACCAATGAAACCCCCAACAGCAGGTGGAAGCATCGGGACTGCGCATGCGCAGAAGCAACACTTGCTGTGTATCTCATGGTACCAGTTAGTTGAAGACGACGCTATCGCCATCGTGTTATTTTAGTGGATGTTAAGAAAAAATCCATATGTGGAGAGGCGAATTAATTTCCTAATGAAATTTTACGTCGACGAAGATATCAGATTAATAAGCCGTGAAATACTAGATTACAGCCATAAAATACACCCACTTCATTCCCATGAATAACAATTCATGGAATGGAGTGGATAAATAACAAGAAAAAGTTTGAAACCTCTTCACAACACATATCGTGGAAAACCATTAAAATAGCGTTTGTTGGGGAAAAAAAGAATTATACGCGTACAAAATTTATTAATTATTTGAAAGAAAAAAACAAGCAACGGTATGTGGTGTACTCATCCATGGGTTGAATACACAAGACTGGGAGGAATTCGCTTCTAAAAATAACGAGAAGTAAAATAAAATATCTTTTACTCTTTAAAATAAATGCAGCTTCGGACAACGGAAAGGAAAGACACAACGTTAAAAATGTAACAGAATGGGACATGAACCCGGGTAAATATTTATTTATTCAACAATCTTTTTCAAGACGGCAAGGACAGTACAAAACTTTGGAATGCGACTCTAAGTATGTACACGCCTTGAAAATGAGTGAAGTCCCCTTAAGGTAAAAAAAACTATCGTTAAGTTGAAAAAATTAATTTATCAATTATATGAAACTGACTTTTATGAAAAATACCTCGCAATATTATAAAATGAAAGAGGGAAGCATTCGATTACAATATGCATGCCAAACAGATAGCTTCCAGCACGTACCTGAGCGTCGTGAATTAGTCCGGTCAGTAGCGAGCGCGGCTTCCACCTAAACGGCCCAGGATCGAATCAAGTCAAATGCAAACGTCGTTTTTCCGGTCTGTCGAGAAAAGTTCCCCAGCGCAGTGCGTTAGTTCACAAGCTTCGTAAGAGTAGAAAAGAAAAATTGTAGCTTTAGGAAACTGCGATTATCCTTGCTTTTTTTTTATTGCTACTACTGGGAAATTGGCGGACAAGATTCGGCAAGCCACCAGTTACGTCACGTGGTTGCTGGCCGCCACTAACGGCCCACTAGCGGACCACATTAGGCTAGCCATCATTTCTGGTAAGTACTTGCAGGGCCACTGAAGGGCCACTTGTGGCAGCTACTGCCTGTGATGGACCACTGATGGCCCTGTTGTGGCATATGACAACTGATGGGGTGCCAACTGTTGGCCAGCTGTTGGCCTGAACTGCTGGCCCTTCTGTTGGCCACCCGGACATTTTATTGACGGTTCGGCAGCGGCAACATAGTGCTGGGCCATTGCTGGCAGTGCTGGCTGCCAGCAATGGCCCACTGTTGGCCCAGCAATACTGTTTTTGCTGGGCATACATCAACTGCGTCGTGCGGCACACAGGACGTTATGGTCTGGAGATGGATCAGCTACGACAACTGGTCCAATCTAGTTTTTATTGCTGGTAATTTAAAAGTTCTCCGGTATGTTGATGAAATCTTGGAACCACATATTTTGATGACATCTTTGCACTTCCCTTCGTGACCACCGCCTTATTTCACTGTTTTTGTAAATATTTCCATTTGTTTGTGGATAAAATCTGGATTCAAACCCGAATCCATAGTGGACGATTAGAAGACAGCGTCTCGTTCCACTCGGCTATTGGGACGACGAAATTTTTGTTGTACGGATTAAAACATTAATTTCCTAGTAACTGTTGGATGAAGGGGGCGCCAGCCCTACCAAAAATCTGTTATGTGCCTACCAAACATTTTGTACGAAAGTGGAAATGTGTTTAAAGTTCAGGGAACATTTTTCCTCCTTTATTTTCCGGAGATATTATGTTAACAAGATGATTTCGTTATACTTAACTAAATTTCTAAATAAGAAAATGAGGAGACCTATTTTCCGGAGATATTGTGTTAACAAAATGATTTCGTTACACTTAACTACATTTCTAAATAATGAAATGAAATGTCAAGGTTGTGCACGTGACAATTGGTAGCTAAATGTTGAAAAATGTAGGTTGTATCTGCTTTCCAAATTATTTTATTTGAAAAATCTACGTTACATCTGCCTTAAGAACTGATTTTAGTTCTGATTGTTGCGAAATATTGAAAACGAAATTTTCCTTTTTACCCAAACCCAACGCAAAATAGTTGTTGAACGCTCTTTCCGCTCGGCTGTAATTAGAGAGAATGATGATCAGACTTTTACTCATCCACTAGACTTTGGTTGGCAACCGAAAGTTTCAAGTAGCAGACGATACTCTTACAGTGAAAACAACTCTACGTGCCATTGCAAATGGCGGGTGCATGAAGCATCACGGTGGGTAGGTAACATTTTATAAAATTCATTTTCACCAATTTAAACAGCAAAAGTGCTTGCGCAGCAGACTGATTTAGTATCATGAAATCACAGACTACTGTACAAAATTCATTTCAGGAAGATATTCGGGGTAATTATATGTGGCCGCTAATCTAACCGGCGATTACTAACACATGCATTTTTTTATCATTGTACATTTCGACAAATAAATTAATAACGGCTTACAGACATGAAATTGAAATGTTCCTAGTTTTCAACTAAAAAGTTTCATAAAATTTTAAGAGCAAAAATAAATAAATAAAGTTTTTTTCTTTTTTTTTTTTGATTATTAGGTTTTGCGACCAGCATGAGCAACTCAATAGGCTATAAGCAGTCACCAGTCCCTAATTAAGGGTCACTGGTTCCAGGTAAGGGAGAGAGCCAGTGCCGTAAGACAAACACAACATCCATGACTCACCGAGACTTGAACTCGGACCCTATTCGGACGAATGATCAGAGGCCATCGCTTAGACCACTGCGCCACCGGGGCGACAAAATAATGTTTCGTGGTTTAACTTGGCAATGCTTCCCCAGTAGATCCACCAGTGTTCCTCGATGCCATTTCAGAAGCTAATGTCGGCCGTGGTAATCAACGTTGGTGGTAATAGCAAAGCCACTTCGGTATCCAAATTGCAAAGCCACATCGGTATCCGCCCCGGTGGCGCAGTGGTATAAGCGATGGCCTCTGATCATTCGTCCGAACGGGGTCCGGGTTTGAATCCCGGTTAGGCATGGATGTTGTGTTTGTCTTACGGCACTGGCTCTCTCCCTTCCCTGGAACCAGTGACCCTAAATTAGGGACGGGCGACTGCTTATAGCCCATTGAGTTGCTCACGGTGGTCGTTAAACCTCCAATCAAAAAAAATCCAAATTGCTTTGGAAGTGTACGCTTTTTGTTTCATTGTCGTCGGTATTTGTTTTGCTTCAAGACCTGTGTTCATTCCAGTTGGCCACAGGCATTTTCTTGGCTGTCTACATTTATATGACATCATTAGCCGTTATCTTTTTTTTTTTTTTTTCATTTAACGATTCTGCTTCTTCGTATAGTTTTTTTTTCATTCAGCTCTTCTCATATATATTAAATTTGTCTCTAATTATAGCGCCATTACATTTTAAGCCACTGCTGTATTGACATCCATAATAGAACTCGTGGACATAGTCCTCATACTTTCATACCAAGAAGTGGCGTTGTTGGCAATTCAAGAAAACAAAAACCACGTGTGAGTTGTTTGAGAATACCATGGAAATACAACCTATACAAGCGGAAGGCGATTGTATTCCTCTATGACCGATTTGTGGAATCTGCTGTCAACTCAGTATTTTGGTGAAGTATTATAAATTATATTAGCACTGTGGAGTGCCTTTTCAATCGTAGGGAAAACTTAATTCAGTGACAGATCTTCATTTTACTGTTTGCAGCACACTATGGAAGAAATTCGCAGACAGAGAGAAAGGCTGCCAATATTTTCTGCTCAACTAGATATCGTTCAGGCAATAAATAAGGAGGACTGTGTGATTCTTGTTGCGGAAACTGCATGTGGAAAAACTACACAAGTACCTCAGGTAAGCAGATTTTTTTTACTTTAAAACGTAAGTTCGGTTTTCTTAAATTACTTGCCACTGCAAATAACATTGAACTATTTGTTATGTGTTCAAGAAACAGGGCTCGTAGCTATAAAGTAAATGCATAGATTAACCCATTATACAGCGTACTAGGTTTCTGTGTGCAGTAGCGTAGAAACTGGAAGGGGTGGGTAGGTGACTAAGTTCATATCTACTGACTCCCTCCCCCCAATCAGAACAAACACAAACCAATCATTCATAAAGAGTGAACTTTAAAATATATGCTGTTAATTTTTTTTCTTGTTATCGTTTTTTTTTTCAAGAAATATCACGTCACCTTTTTTTTTTAAATTTGAAGAGGCCTTTATCCACTGAGAACTGCCCCACCATGTGGATAACTCCAGCAAATTAATCCGGCAGGGAAACAACTGCTGGCTTGAGAAAAAGAAAGGTGCCCACATTATGACACCTACAGCTACTGACATTGTTGGGGGATGAACCGGAGGGTTGGACATTGTCTTTTATTGGTACCTTTGTCTTTGGCTCAACTTCGACGGAAGAGCTGTATTTCCTTTGCATTTCAGTGTTCAAGTCCCTCGAGAACTTGCGCACCTTTCTGTACTCCCTCGAGAACTCGCGCACCTTTCTGTACTCTTTGAGGATTGGTCATTGCCCCCCTCAACATTAGTATTTGCCTTCACATTTCTTTCATTTATGACTTAAGGTTTCTTCTATATATGCAGTGTTCGTATGTACATTTTAACATACTTATTACAATTAACTACAATATGTTTTCTCCTTTTCTGGCACAATATATAAGGCCAATCTACTGTTATTAGATTTATACTACATCTATACTAACACCTTTTTTGCACTTAAAAAAAAAAAATTCAATGGTATAATCGAGCTGCCTACTGTTTTCCGGAGCTAAGCTCTGGCACAAATTATTTTCTCAGTTTAAGGTCTGTAGCAGTACAACGAGCGTATTGTGGATTTCATATGCTGCTCATAGAGCTCCAATCCCTTGATATCTTCACCATCATTTAGCTTTGCACCAGGCCAATATGTTTTTGATATCAGTTGTTAACATATATATACACTGCTGGCCACCCAAAATGCAACACCAAAAAGGAAGCATCCAATTGGCCTGAAATTCGTAGCATGTGTCGCCCCCAATAGGACATGCAAATGATTAGCATTGCAGGGCATATGCAAATCATGTGCACCTGGCACGCCACCGAGAAGCACTATTAGAAGGATGCACAGAAGGTGGGGTGTAAGTAGTGCAAGTGTGTTGTGCTGCCGGACCTGTGCGTGAGAAGCTTCCTTATGCCTCGTCGCAGAATACGGCAGTCATTCCAGCACGTTTCTGAGTTTGACAGATGATGAATAGTGGCTTCTCACGACATCGGCTTATCGTACCGAGATATCGGCGCCCATGTTGGATGACATCCAGCCACAATGAGGCGAGTATGGATTCGTTGGGTGCAGGAGGGACGTACGGACCACTGTGAGGGATTGCCGCAGCCGTGGCACACCACTGAATGAGAGGACCGTCATGTTGTGCGGCGGGCATTGGCGGCTTGCACCGCCACATCGCGAACGTTAGCGCAGGAATTAGGGTGTGATGCGCAACAACCTATGTTGGCACGTACCGTTCAACATCGTCTGCAGGAGCGGGGACTTGTCACACTGCGGCCATTGCTCCGATTACCATTGAAGTTATACCACCGGCGAGTGCGACAGCAGTGGGCCGTTGAACGCCGCACCTGGACTACAGAATGGCACGACATTGTCTTCTATGACGAATCCCGCTTCTGCCTGCAACACCACGATGGTCGGATCCGCGTGTGGCGGCACTGCAGCGAGAGACTGTATGACGCAGCCTGTATTATGCATTGCCATACCGGTCCATCGCCTGGCGTTATGGTTTGGGGCGCAATTGGATATGACACCCACACCCCTCTGGTACGCATCTGCGGTACACTCAACAGTAGGGTGTCCCAAAATTCAATGTAAAATTTTTTTTTCTTAAAAAAGGTGGGTCTCACCCTCTAAAAAGTTTCTTCTACTCCTATTATTAAAATATATGAAGTTAGAGCTCATTTGGAAAAGATGAAGAGGTCTCTCAAGGTCACACAAGCTACACTGATTTATGTGAAAATCAGGAATTTTAATCAAAAGCATAAGTGATGATCAATTATATATTTTATTTTCATTATTAATAAATTTTTAGTATCTATATAACAAAAAATAAAATAAAACGCATAATTAAATATAAAAACATAATTAAAAGCTGCTCCTGATTCTGTAGTGCAATTATATATCTATATATAATTTCTAAACCTTAACTGTAACCAATAGCATCACTTATTGCACCTTAACTGTAACTTTAACCGTAACCACTAGCATCACTTTTTGCACATGTGTTGTTGTTTGTTCTATTGTATGTGTTGCCTTTTGCTGTTTGTTGAGATATTTCTATTGTATATGTTGCCTATTTGCTGTTTTGTCCGGAAGAGAAATTTGTTTTAGTGTTTATTTTTAATATAATGGCAAAACAAACTAGGAGTAGTAATTATGTATGGCTTATTGGATATCCTACTGAATCAATAACAGGTTCACGTCTGCCATCTGGAAGAGATATTATGACCAATTTTATGTACTTTCACCGTACTAAGAAGCTGTCGATCAGTGATAGTACCGTTCTTGTAAACAATAACATTGTACCATTTTGGGAAAAATCAAGGTTGCCAATAAGACATAAGCAGCATATCTTAAAAAATATTAAAGATTTATATGGCAAACAAGTAAGCTTAATGAGAAATCGAAAAAGGAATAATGCAAAAGACCAAGAGAATCAAATAATTTATAGTGAAAATCTCGATATGTTATTTGACATAAGTCATGCTAATTCGGAACAGCTTATTAAAAATGAAGAGGATCGTCAGTTTCTCAAATTACAAAGGCAATCTAGGACAGGTTGTATTGGATCTCTGGACAGAAAGCTTTGTACATGTGAGAAAAGATCAGCTGAATGACAGAAAAAATTTGCAAAGCGATTAAAAGAAGCTGCTTCATCTCAGAATTCCTTTGCTTTATCAACTGCTTCTTCTACGTCAACAAGGGATGAGACTGAGGCGGAAAGTGAAAACTCTAAAGAAGACTCTGATGATGAATATGCTGCAGAAATTACACCACAAAAAAAGTTATTACCTGAGAAGCATACAGGTAAAGATGAACGAAGTTGAAGGTCTGTCATAACACCAAAAGTTGCTGCTGCTTTTGATAGAAATAATATAAGTATAAGAAAGTCAACAATGTTACTTGCATGACTGGTGGCAGTGGTGATGGTGAAGCAGACTGTTCAAAGAGTAATGAAACTTTAAAATCTGTAATTATTTCAAAAAGTACTGTTCATCGTGAACGTCAACGCTTACGTAGTGAAACTGCGCAACAGATAAAAATAGAGTTTAATGCCTCAAAATCAGTAGTTCATTGGGACGGAAAGTTATTACCTGATTTATCATTAAATGAAACAAGAAATGTAGACCGTTTACCAGTGTTAGTTTCCTCTCTAAAAGATAGTAGTACAAAACTTCTTGGAATTCCTAAGCTGTTATCTGGTACTGGGGAAGCAGCAGCTAATGCAGTTTTTGAACTTTTACAGTCATGGAAATGTGATTCTCAGGTTATTGGTATGTGCTTCGACACAACCTTCTCAAATACTGAAAAGTTCAAAGGAACATGTGTTCTTCTTGAAAATAAAATAGAAAGAAGCCTTCTGTGGTTAGCCTGTAGACATCACATGTTTGAAGTGTTACTTTCAGATATATTTCATGTATGTCTTAGACCGTCGAGTGGACCCAAAATTATTATGTTTAAAAGATTTCGAGAAAAAATGGATTGAACTTAACCATCGCAACCCAAAATGTCAAACAACGCCATTGATAACAGCATCTGACACTTTGAAATTTTTTATTACTAATCAACTTCAGATAGCTGCTAAACACTTTCCTAGAGATGATTACAGAGAACTATTAAATCTTTCCACTCTTATGATTGGAATAGATGTGAACAATATTATTCGGAAACCAGGTGCTCTCCACAGAGCTAGATGGATGGCAAAAGCCATTTATTCATTAAAAATCGAACTAATGTTTGATGGAAATGAATCTATCATACAATTGACACCTCAACAATTTCAAGGCCTTCAAAGGTTCAATCGGTTTGTTGTATGCATATACATTCAATCATGGTACACATGTCAATCTATTGTAGATGCACCAGTGAACGATGTTTTACTGATACAAAGATTGCATGAATATGATGATATACTACTACGCAAAACAGGATTAAAGATGATTTTATGTCACTCCTGGTATTTAAGTGAAGAGATTGCCACTCTTTGTTTTCAACACTTCTTAGTGCCAAGGAGAAATATATGTTAGTTAGTAAAATCAGTGAAAAAAGAATTTGCACCTATTAAAGAAACTTCCTTTAAAATTTGATGACTTAAATATCTCTCGCAGCTTCTTTCACACCGCACAAATAGACAACAGCTTCCTAAGCGTGCCTGTTGAGAAATGGCCAGAAACACAATCTTTTAAAGAAGCTGAAGAAATCGTTAAACATTTGCCATGTGTTAATGACTGTGCTGAGCAAGGCATAGCATTAATCGAAAGTTTTAAGGATGCAACAAAAGATGAAGAACAAAAACAGTATTTATTGCAGGTAGTTGAAATGCATAGAAAGAACTTCGCGAAATGCAACCGTAAAGATCTTCAAGATATGTACAAATTATTAATTATGTTATTTATAGAATGTTAGGCAATATTTTCCTCTTTATTATCTTGTTAAACTTGACAGGTGAATTTTACTGCAAAACATTCTTTTTACATTGCATTTTGCAATGTTGAATAAAGTTCGTTTTTTTGTCATTTTCTTAATAATTTTTCTTATATTTTCTACACTAAATATTACCAATATAGTACATTTTTTTAGAAACGACATATTAAAAGCATGTAACATTTAAAATAAAAAATTTATTTAAAAAAAATTAATTTCGTAAGTAACTAAAAAAAATATCGAATTAAAACTATTTTTTAAACTTTTTGGCGACCTTGAGGGACCTCTAAATATATTTTTTTTGAGCTGAAATTTTACAGGAGATCTTAAGTACACCAAACAAAATTTTTTAGGGGGTGAGAGTCAAAATATTAAAAAAAAATTTTTTTGGGACACCCTACTCAACAGCCACCGCTACATCTCCAACGTTTTGGAGCCTGTAGTCCTCCCTTGCCTGCAGGACCTGCCAGCGGGCAAGTTTCAACAGGACACTGCGCGCCCGCACATGGCACGCACATGCAACGATTCTTCATGGCCTACTAGGTGTCACTGCTGCCATGGCCCACCTGTCCTCCCGATATGTTGCCCATCGAACACGTCTGGTCGTTGATCGGCAACCAAGTGGCCCGGCAAGCACCACCCGTGGCTACGCCTGATGAACTGTGGCAACTTGTGAAAGCAGCCTGGACCGACATACCCCAAGCCCACATCCAAAGCCTCTTTTGTTTGATGCCGCGACGTGTAGCGGCTGTTATTGCCAGCCATGGGGGGGGGGGCACACGAACTATTGATGTCTGTGTGTTCCGCAAGTCACAGGGGCCTGTAAGGTCAATCGTTTCATCTTTGTATCTCTTATGCATCCAGTAAATCTGGCTTCACTATCTCGTGTCCTTCTCTGGAACCTCCGGTTACGTTTAATTAAAATACACCGAGTATAAAAGAAAAGGTATAAGATCTTTCGGACACCCTGCACCGAGATCCATCATCAGATACATAAAAAAAAAAGCCCTTTTTTATGTATCTGATGATGGATCCCGATGCAGGGTGTCCGAAAGATCTTATACCTTTTCTTTTATACTCTGTGTATTTTAATTAAATGTAACCGGAGGTTCCACGGTAAGCCTTGGTTTATATCGTGCACAGACGACATTCAGTTTATTTGTATATGTATAATATCATCGAAATGGGTTCAAAGGTCAGGACACTGGAGTGATATTTATTTCACAGCCGAGCAATATTTATTTCCTCATAACTTGAGTAATGATTTCTGGCATGTTGGAAAGCGTATCATAATCAATGCATTGCATGATTGTACTAACTTGTTAATGCAGTATATGGGTGAGATATTAATATTTTGGGAGCTGCCCCCATCACCATTTGGTGCAAGAACGATGCATGCCGATGAAATAAAGTTGTAATATTTTATTTGTTTATTAACAAAGAGATTTGTAATGTTTAATAGTCATTAAACACATTTTATTAACATTATTTAGTTTTTCTATCCTATAGTAAATGCAAAATTTAATGAAATTTATGACATTTGGTGCAAAAAGGGAATAGCTCCATTTTTTTTATATTTATCCTATATTCATTTTAGGGACAAAACATTCAGAAAATACATCTATTTTTTTTTTTTCTGCCAACATTTCTTTTGCCAACCTCAGTTAAACCGTATTTTTTGCAAAGAGTTTTTTATTAATTTCCACTAAATGTCAAAAAGGGAGCTGCCTCCCTTTTTCTGTAAGCTCCTGAATTGTTGATTCATACCTCCTCTTTAGATATGCATACTTTTTCAAAAACAGCCATTGAAAAGTTAAGAATACTGCAAAATTATACGTAAGAGCACTGCTAAGTACTACAGTATTTGAGTAATGCAGGTTAACGCTAATATAAATTATGACTCGATTTTCATACGTCGCTACAAAAGATTTTAATGTCATTAAATACGCATTTATAGCTGAAATGTGTAAAAGTATTCAATAAGTCATTGTTCAAGAAAGATAGCATTTGACTTTAAAATCAAAATATTAGAAAGAATTTCTACTCGATCTCTGTGATTAAAGATATAGTCATCAAATAGAAATAATCGCTCTTTCCACGTTTATAAGCGAGTCACGGAAAAATTTCTCCTCGGCCGCCAATGGGAATCGAACCCAGGGTCTTCGAGTTATGCGCTGGATATGTTTCCACTGCACCACAGTGGCCTCTAAATTCTCCAGACTCATAAACGACAAATGCCAAACCACATGGCAGGGTTGCTTCTTTGGAGCCCCACACAATGCTGGGGATTCACCACAGATGAACAGCAGCAACTGAACAAATAACTAGAAGGTGAATGAATGACAAATACACAGTTGACGTGGACCAGGAACATCATATAGAAGTCATCGCTCCTTCCACGTTTATAAGTGAGTCACAGAAAAATTTCTCATCGGCCGCCAACAGGAATCGAACCCAGGGTCTTCGAGTTACGCGCTGGATATGCTTCGACTGCGCCACAGCGACCTCTAAATTCTTGACTCACAAACGACAAACTGCCAAACCACATGGCAGAGTTGCTTCTTTGGAGCCCCGCACAATGCTGGGGATTCACCACAGATGAACAGCAGCAGCTGAACAAATAACTGGAAGGCGGTTTTTGAGTTAATGTCATTCAAAAATTGAGCTTTTTTGAGCTTCCGCATAACTTAAAATTACATTTTATGGACTGCATGCAACCCAGGTTTAAAATAAAATTTGCTGTAAAACTACCAATGAGATACTTCAGATTGCCATCCTTACTTACCTGAAAAATAATTATTTAGTAAGGAATTTTTTTTTCCAAAAATGCAAAAAAAATATTTTTTTTTGCAATAATGTTTTTTTCCCTTATTAATAATGTCAGTCAAGCTTATTCAAACTACGCCAAGTTAAAATTTAATTCAATAGATACAAAAAAAAGTGAATAGATTAAATAGTTTTGAAGCAGCGCTCGTTTTAAAATACAGCATTTTCCCCATTTTTCAAAGATCGCTAGATTTTAGCCAAACTTCAAAATGCTGTACAGCTGGAGAAATTTTTTTTTTAGTAAAATCCTTTCAGGATATTTTATGTCTCCAATAGTTGTAACTACTGTAGTTTTATGGAACAAATCTAAAATGGTCACCTGACACATTTTGGTATTGTCTGCCTGAATTGAGATGGAATGACTCTTTTTTTCTTTTTTTCAGTCTGTTTTAGAATGTGTAAGTTTATAAAGTAATTGAACCACAGATTTCAAAGTATCCAAGTTTCACTATTGCAATTTTCAGATTCTTGAAATTCAAATATTCTACTCAAAAACTGAATAACGGAATTGCGAACCATACTTTAGTTTCCTGAAAATTTTGGACTGTAGGAAACCGAGGTCTGACTCATAATATTTTTATTAAGACAGGCCATTTTTTAATGGCCTGTCTTAATAAAAATATTGGTGACCGCAGAATATGGATGGGTCTTTCATATTATTTTCCAACTGGAGGTTGAAGAACCATTTATGCTCTGACTTTGCTAAACTGTATTTCTGTCTGCATGGGAGAACCTCCTGTCTTTGACACTGAAGCAAGTTATAAGGGCAAAGATTCTTCTTCGGATTCGCGGAATTCCACTTTTTTCGCCATCATTTCAGTTATACTGTCGAGATCGATGCAAAACTGAAAATAATGTTTTATTTTTGAAGGATTTGTGTGTGTGTGTGTGTGTGTGGGGGGGGGGTGGGGGAGGGTCGTATTCCATTTTTCAGAACTTTAAAAAACGAAAGTTAAAAGGAGTGAAAATTTTCTCCGCAATTCGTAATTTCTTTTTCTCACAAAGTTTCCTCTGCCC
The DNA here is from genome assembly GCA_039090855.1 of Macrothele yani. Classification (NCBI taxonomy): domain Eukaryota; kingdom Metazoa; phylum Arthropoda; class Arachnida; order Araneae; family Macrothelidae; genus Macrothele; species Macrothele yani. The sequence goes on along the minus strand of CM077013.1, from coordinate 101,836,477 downwards.
AATGTTGTTACTAAATATCAATTTATTGCATAAATGAAAATACTATTAAAAAGCACCAATCACTTACCCTAAAAAGATCATGGTACATTTCAGCGACTACACACTTCCAGCACGACAATTATCGTAATGTTGTTGGCCTTCAAAGGTTTACAGACATCTTGCTAACGATTCCTTCTTCTGGGGATGAAACATCATATATTTTTTTTTTTTCTTTTAAGCCATATGAGATGTAACTATAAGCTTGTCAATTCCATAAAAACCACACAAGCATACTACTCATTCATACAATTCAATTAAAAACTATGTACATATTTACACAACCTTACATTCCTAGGTGGTTAAACCTTTGTCAACTGTGAGTAACAAAATGCTCCATCTGTTTCAAAACCCCTGCCACTCCCAAATGCAAGTGCAAAGAATAGCAAGTGTCACACTCATTCAGCCCCTCACACACAATTCTCTAGCGCTTTCAACAGACTTCTTGTCGTCATCAGGAGGCAGGTGTGTCTCACCCGCCCACCACAGCTCAAGTGAGCAGACCTGAAAAGTGCAAATATTATAATTATTGCATAAATGTTTGTATTTCAGTTTTGAAAGTGTAGACAACAATTTCTGATAACGGAAGTTCGACGGAGCAAAAATTTCTTGTAAACTTTAGGCACGGTTTCTTCCGCAAACTCGAGGAACTTTGCCTTTGTTTTCGTCATTTGTGCCATTCTTGAGGATGATGCAAAACTGAAGAGAATTGGGGAAGGGGGTGCATGGCAATGGGGTGAGGTTTTATCGGCTGGGGACGTAATTTCGTCTTTCAAAACTTTCGAAAACAGAAGTTAGACAAACTGCAGATTTAATCCGCAATCGTAATTTTTTTTTCTCACAATATTCCCTCTGCTCAGTGTTGTTGTAAAATATAATTTGGTTTGATAACTCATTGCATTTCAGCTTGAAAATGGAAGTAGGACGAAGCAAAGATTTTTCCGTAATCATAATTTTTTTTTTTTCCGCGATGATCCCACTGACCAGTATTATTGTTAAATGCTATTTTACCCCCCATAAATAGTTGCAAAGTAAAAAGCTGGACATTTCTCATATTAGAAGAGTGGTTGAATCAACCAAGTCTTGAGTATTTAACTGCAAACATCTTGTAGTGTTGTCTTTCAAAAGCCTTGCGCAGACAAGTTTTTTTTTTTTTTTTCAAAAATTAATGAATATGCAGTAATGGAATATTCACTATTCACACATAGATAGTTGTAAAGAACGAAAAGCAGATGTGCCGATTTCCAAAGTTTTGTAAGAGATTTATGAGCAACCATCAGCACACATTTCCATTAGTGTCAAAGGTTCTTCTGCAAGTAGGTCTTGTGTTGCGTTAAACAAATGCACCATGAGAATGTGACTTTAGCACACAAAACAGAATTAAGTCAAAATTAAATGCTTCATTGAACAGCAAAAATCTTAATGCATATTTCTGAAACTGAGCCAGATAAATCCTCAGAAAGAAAAAAACATTTGATCAAAGCTTACTAACTGTGGCAACAAATGAAAGACAGACACAAATAATTCAGGTGCAATTTTATGCTACCAATGTACTGCAAAACGAACAACTGTTTTTGTAAAATGAATCATGGTACTTTGTATTAGATTGAATGTAATAATTTTTTTTTATCTAATTCACCTGTTTGTTTTAAAAGCCAAGTATAGCTTATATTATTTGAAAAATTAGTACTGTTTTCCCAGAGTCTCTTAATACAGGGTAATTCAAAATGATTCATCTGATTTCATTAGATCATAGGTCTATAAAAATCAAGGTAATAATAGGGTACCACACATTAAAATGAAGAGAAATGCACCAAGTTCATGAGTGTGACCATTAGATGGTGCAATGTCAAGGTTCTTAGAAGAGAGAGGTAGGTCAAAGATTTTGTGCGATCTTCCCCCCTCGCCGCTTCTAGGAATCGTGACGTCAGCTGGTTCCGAGCGCCTGTTTGCGGAGGGACGCTGTAATACAAGGTCAACCCCTCCGCCTACTATAAAACTTGAGAGATCCACTTTTAGTGATTTCTTTGCATTGTAACCTTATCTGTTTGTTGACTGATCAGGTTTCCCGAATTGTCTGATTTGTTTTCACGTATACAAATATTTAAGAGAACAGATTAAACTTCCCTTACCTAGTTTGAACACACTGAAATTATGGACTCGCGATTTCAATTGCTCACCTGGAATTCTCTCCGAAGTTTTGCACATGATGCAAGAACAAGGAAAAAGCCTCACAGATATGGAAAAACTTGAATACGAGGAGTGAAATGATGTATGATCATGCGGAAGATCGCATTTTAGGCTCTTTCAAAAACGTCCATTTTGTTTTAGCTAGGGGATTAACCCATAACTGGAAGCAACCAATTTATTACAATCTCGATACAAAACTGGAACGGTCTCTGCTGGAAACAATTTTATGTTCTCTGGAAAAGATTGGCTTTAAAGTGGTAGCGTTTTCTTCTGACCTTGGAGGTGGTAACCAAAGTTTATGGAAAGCACTGGGAATTACTGTCATTCAAACATTTATTCAAATCCGTGAGATAATGAAAGGAAGATTTGAGCATTTGCTGATATCCCACATATGATAAAACTTCTGAGGAACGATTTTATTGACCTAGGCTATTGGTGGAAAACTTGTTACAGCTACTTTAATTGACAAAATATTAAAATCTGACAGCACGCTTGAAACTTACGACGAAACTCTTGGAAGTAAGAGGAAACGAAAGGCAAAAGGTTCATTTTGCTGCACAATTATCTTCCACTCACACTGCTGCATTTCTAAAAAAAATTATCCCGGATGAAGTTATTGCCTCTGATTTTTTCCAGACCATAAATGATTTCTTTGATGTTTTCAATTCAAGAGGGCTGGTTGCAAAAAAAAAGTAAATATATCTCAGCTTATGGAAACAATATTACTGAGCAAAACCAAATTTTACACAAAAGGGAACCAATTATTTCTGATTTAAAGGTCATTTGGTGGAAAAAACCATGTTTCCCTTTCAGAAAGGAATTTTGGTTTTGATTAGGAGCTTATACGAACTGTATGATGATGTAGCAGCATTCAATGTCAAATATGTTATGACAAGCAGATTAAATCAAGATGCGTTAGAAAATATCTTCTCTCAAATTAAGGGTTTAGGACATTTGTACATGCATCCACTTCCAACAGACATCAAAGCGCGACTGAAAATGCTGCTGCTTGGTTCAAACCTTCCTTTGCCTGTGAACTGTAATATCCAAAATAATAGCAATAAAATACTCAGTGCGACGTTATTTTTTGACTTTTGTGATAAAGAATTCCCAACGACTAGTACGAATAGAGAAACAGGTAATGATGAAATAAAGTGCATCCCATATGAACTATCTGTAGGAAGAGGTGAAGAGAGACAGGAAGCGATACTGTATTTTGCTGGCTACTTGGCGTATAAACATAAAGATCAAAATCTGGGTACATATGAATTTCAGGCGCAGAATACAAACCAGAAAAGATAGATCGAATCTTTGTCAAGAGTTGCCCTTATGATACTGAACAAAAATTAGGTAAGAACTTTGAATCATTTTGAAACCATTTTCTCCTAAATTCATGGTAATGGCCTCTCTAAAGTGAAAGGAATAGTTGGAAAACTAGAAGAAAAACTACAAATCAAGTTTCCGGTTATTGATCCACAAGTAATTAAAACATCTTCGTGAACCCAAACAGTTTTTCCGCATGAAACATCTAAATTCTCTTCAGTCAAGAAAGTCTATGAAAGGAAAGATCGTGACAGAGGAAATTCTTCTCTATCAAGAGAGGAAAAAAAAAAATATATATATATATGTAAATGGAAGCAAAGTTCCCACCACTAACAACAATCGGAATAAGGTAAGATTTTTTTTTTTTTTCATTGTCAACAGTTTAACATACTTAGAATTTGAAATGTAAATTTCATGGCATAAATCTTCTGGCATAATTCATTTTACATCTGCAACACAAAGTGGAAATATTCCACACAGTAAAAATTTATTTGCTTCACACAGCATGTGCAAGGAATTTAAAGTTAGCCGTTTAAGAACAAACGCAATGTCACATCTGTGTATTTTCTGAAAAACAAAAGAAATTATTATATTATCACGATTTTAAGTTTGTTCAAACCATTTTCATATTTAAAACAAACAAAAAAACAAACACGCACAACTGTAAAATGAATCTTTGCTAGTTCCCTTTTCACATCTGTTGTGAAGCACCCCGAGCCACAGAAGGAACCAGCTGACGTCACATCGACCACGGAGGGAGGACCACCTGTTGTTTGTTTACAATCTTTGCCCAACCTCTCTCTTCTAAGTACCTTGGTGCGATGTGACCCATGTATCTGCACCATGGCGAAAGACTGTCATTGTGAAAAATGTCATGCAGGAGGCGATGGAGGATAGCAAATTTTTTTCATGCCTGGTGTTCAGTGACCAAGCAACATTCAATTTAAGTGGCAAGGTCAACTGTCACAACATTTGCATATGGGGCACAGAAAACTCACATGCAATAATTGAAACTGAGTGCGACCTTAATGAACAGTGATTACAAAGCCACCGTTACCTTAAGGCATAGCTTCCTAACTACTGGATTGGTTGCTGTGGACAAGACAACAAAGAGCTCTACAGGTGGCCCACCAGGTCTCCAGAACTGACCCCTTGCGACTTTTCTTATGGGGATATGTTAAGGCTAATGTGTATGTGCCATCATTGCCCACGATGCTAGATGAACTCGAAGTTTGCATTCATATTGCTCTGAAGTTGTTGACAACAGACATGCTTGATCATGTATGCAGGAATTTGATTATCACCTCGATGTAGTTCGTGTGACTAGTGGAAGTCACATAGAACATTTATAAGATACGAAAACAAAATCTGGGCAGTTTTTTCTTTATCCTATGTACATTTAATCGTTCTGTGTTTATAAACATATAAAATACAGTCATTTGAAATGTAATGAATCATTTTAAATTACCCTGTATTATTAAGTCACATATTCAAAACTCCCCACCCGAAATTTTTAATCCCCACCATTTACAAACACAGGTGGGAAGATCCCTTCCATTTTAAATTTGAATTTAAGGCCCTGAAGGGATCAATGAAACCTCAGATGTGCGTTTTCTGTAAGCAAAATGAGAAAGTTCATAAGTAATTGGGTCCCTTCGTTGCAGAAAGTCAAGATATATGGTAATTGATAATCACTCTCAAACTTCGACGTAAACTTAATGGTGCTGTACTTAGATGCCATACATTCAATGAATTCGTTCAAGATTTCTGGAGGATATTGCCAAAATAGTAAAATATCGTCCACATATTATCATTAGTTACCATATCTTGACATATTGTTACGAAGGGACCCAGTTACTTGTGAACTTTCTCATTCCGTATATAGAAAACCCACATCTGCAGTTTCATTGATCCCTTATAACTCCCATAATCCATTCCGCCATAAGCTTGCATCTTTAAACTTTATGGTCCGTCGTGCCATAATTCACACGTTCATACTCAATTTTCGAGAAAAAGAATTTGGACAAATCAAGACGTATGCTTCCTCTTTTAGTTACCCACCTGATATTGTTTGCACAATCATACGCCAAGCTAGCGCAAACTTCAGCTGAACCTTAACCAACCCAAAACTCACTGTCCAGTATGTTGCCTCCATTCCGTACATTCTAGCAGTGTCAAATACATAAAGAGAAGTATTTGCAGTCGTCACAGATATGACTTTGGATTAAAATCGTAATATCCAAGATATTATCAGAAAAGATTGTGATCCAATTCCGATTGAATCTAGGTACGGTGTATATGCAATTCCTTTAGAGGCAATAAGTGAGGATGCTGATAACCAAATATATGTCGGATCTATATGCTGGAATCTTGAATTGCGAGTTAATGATCATAAATATAATTTAAAGACACGGTCATCTACAACTGCTTTAGCACGATTGTGCCTACACGGTAGTCATTTACCCATATGGCAGAATGCAACAATCCTCAACACCCCGAATGTCTGTACATTGCTATTGACTGAAGGTCTAATGATACATAGACACAGGTCAAATTGTTGTAACGACGATTCACCCATTACAATTTCGTTGCCTTGGAGATTATTGTGTGACCATCAGGCCCCCTCAGACTATCAACAACGGATAGCGTTTACTCATATGCGCAAACGAATAGTGCTCATTTACATATACAGGGTACTGTCACTTCAAGAGCTAAGTGCAGTAATCATTACATCTGAAGACGAGTTCAGTGTGAACTTGAAAGTACTCCTAGTTCTAACATCATTGTGTTTTAGTTATATATATAGTATTCATATTTTAAATCATGTATAAGATGGCAGTGTGTGTGTATTCATTGATACTTACCTGCACAAATTAAAAAAAAATATATATATATATTCTTTATTTTGTGCAGGTAAGTATCAATGAATACACATACACTGCCATCTTATACACGATTTAAAATGTGAATACTATATATAAGGGTCATTCCACGCCAAGTCGCCTGGTGCAATGTGCTGTCACGTAACAGATTTTTTTTTCAAAAAAAAAAAAAAAAAAAATATATATATATATCTGTTGCACCTCAATGCTAAGCTTGAGCGTGGCAAGCTCATAAAACAAACAAAGTGTATTGGCATGACCAACCTGAAAAAGCATCATAATACCTTCAAATTAGAACTGAGGAACAGATTCTCTATTCTAGAAGGTCTAATGCCAGAAGAAGTGGACATCTGAAGTTAACAGAAAAGTAACCAAAGCTCTTATGGAAACAGCAACAAAATTAGCTGGGTCTAAGAACAAGTTGCATGTTAACAAATTATCAGGAAAGACCAAAATGTTGATACAAAAAAGAAGAGAGATGAGGACAGCTAAAGAGGATGTGACTTCCAAAGTGGAATATATAAAGCTATGCAAGAGAGTACGAAAAATTATCATTGAAGACGTAAGGAAATTCAACTGTGAACTAGTGAGGAAAGCAATTGAAAACAACCAAAGCCTAAAGATAGCAAAGGGACATCTCAGTAAGGGAAGAAAACAGATTATGACACTGAGAAAAGAAGATGGTTCTGTAACAAGAAATAGAGGCAAAATTTTGACAAGAGTGAAAGATTTCTACTCCAAATTATATGAAAGGGATTATACATGTACTCCAGACATCCTGAAAGGTACCAGTACCAGAGTTCTTCCAGTCCTCCCAGCAGAAGTTGCACATGCAATCAAGAACATGAAATGGGGAAAAGCTCCAGGAGAAGATGGAATTACTGTAGACATCATACAAGAAGCAAGTGGAGAAATTTAAAAAGTACTGCCCAAGTTTTCACTCGATGCCTTAATGAAGAGAAGATTCCTGAGGATTGGAACAATGCTACAATGATCCTGCTGCATAAAAAAGGTGACATTGAGGATCTCAGGAACTACAGACCTACCAGCCTCTTATCAGTGGTTTATAAAGTCTTCACTAAAGTTCTTTCACACCACTTGAAGGTAACACTGGACACGGCTGAACCGAAAGAACAAGCTGGTTTCAGGAGTGGCTACAGCACTATAGATCATATCCACGTACTGAGAGAACTAATTGAAAGAGCGAGGGAATATGAACTTCCATTGTGCATGGCTTTTATCGATTAAGAAAAGGTCTTTGGTTCAGTAAAAAACATCAGCAGTTACAATGGCTTTCAAATCCTGCGGTATTGAAGATGCATACATTAATATTATTAATAACATCTATGAAAATGCAAGTGCAAAAATTTGACTGTTTGAGAATACAGCACACATAAAAATTGGAAAGGGAGTGAGACAAAGTGACACCGAATCTCCCAAGTTCTTTAATGCCACATTGAAAAATGTCTTTCAATCACTGAACTAGGAAAACAAAGGGATAAATATTTATGGAGATTATCTAACTCGCCTTCGTTTTGCTGACGACATAGTCATTTTTGCAACTACCCCATCAGAGCTGCAGAGTATGATCCCGGAACTTGCTGACAAGAGTAAAGAAGTGGAATTAAAAATGAACTTTCAGAAGACAAAAGTGATGTACAATGCTTTTACAAGAAATAAAAATTTATCGATTGATGGAGAAAAGCTGCAGATGATAACAGATACCTACATTTATCTTGGACAGCAGATATCAAATGAGGGTCACATTGATGAAGAAATTAATTAGCATATAAAACTTGCCTGGAGAGCTTTTGGAAGAAACAGCATAATTTTCAAGAGCAATATGCCATTATGTCTTAAAAGAAAAGTGTGTGATCAATGCATCCTTCCAGTGCTTACATATGGTGCAGAGACATGGACCTTAACTAAAAGAGACATACAAAGACTGCAGACAACTCTAAGAAGCATGGAGAGGTGCGTGCTTTTTGTAACCGGGAGAGATAAGAAGAGGAACTTGTGGATCAGGAAAATGACAAGAGTGGAAGACATCATGATCAGAGTAAAATCCCTGAAATGGCAATGGGCTGGGCTGGAAATCCCAGAAGGACAGACCATTGACGGACAGCCGAAATTTTAGATTGGATTCCAAGGGACAAGAAAAGACCCAATAGAAGACCACATGAGAGATTGGTGGATGAAATGCGAAAGTATGCGGGAGTAACACGGAGAAGACTAGCAGAAGACAGACCATTGTGGAAGATGCTTGGAGAGACCCTTGTCCAGCAGTCGATTGATAATGGTTGACAATGATTATGATGACGATATATATCTGTAGACTTGGTGCTAACTGGAAATTTTATGGCTGAACAGTTGTACAACTTTTATGGAACAGGACTTAACTTTAAAATGCTACCTAGATCTTTAGTGTCCCAATCTGAAACACCAACACCGGGCTTTAAGCAAAGCAAGGAGTGAATTACTGTTATGGTTTGTTCCAGTGTGTCGGGAACTCATAAATGCCCTTAGTGGTGATCGGGAAATCTAAAAAAACCCCAGGCGTTCAGAAACGTCACTTTCCCAGTATCTAACAAAACCCAGAGAAAAGTGTGGATAAGCAGGGAGATATTCAAACAGTAGTTTCTTGAAGAATTTGTGCCCAAAACTGAAAAATATTTGAAGGAAAACAACCTAACATGAAAAGCGACACTTCTAATTGATAACGCTCCATCACACCCCGGCATCGAAGATTTGTCTACCGGGAAGATAAAGGTCATATTTTTCCCTCCTAATGTTACCAGCCTCATCTAGCCAATGGACCTAGGGGTGATTAATTACCTCAAACAGAAGTACCACAAGCAATTACTGGCACGAATAAAGGTAACTTGATCATGCTAGTTACGTTACAAGAAAAGAACTTTAAAAAAAAGTTCGTAAGTTGGGAGCTTTCGACCTTATCTTAGGTCTTCATCATGCCAAGATAAGGTCGAAAGCTCCCAACTTATGAACTTTTTTGTAAAAGTTCTTTTCTTGTAACGTAACTAGTGTGATCAAGTTACCTTTATTCGTTATTATTGTTACCTGTTTTGCCCATGATCGTCAAATTACTGGCACATATTTTGGTGGAAACCAATGGAGAAGAATCCTTGACAGTTGGTTTTAAAAAAGTTCAATCAAGGACGTGATTTACTGTCCTGCGGAATCACGGGCGAAAATCAGATCCGAGACACTCGCGAAATGGTGTAATCTGCTCAAAAATGAAGAAGAAAATGATGACTTGGGTGAGGAAGAAAACACTGAAGAAGACGATCTCACAAACCTAGTTTCACAGGTACCTGGATGCGAGAATGCACCAAAAAATTGCACTAGGAAGAAACTACAGATAAATAGTTACTAATGAAAATGATTCAGAATCTGATGAGGAAGGAACTGACTTTGCAGAAGAAAGAAAAAATTTCTCATGCGGAAGGTATGGTGGCACTAGAGATTGACCTTAGATATGTAGAGCGCAACTGTAATTGCCACCTGATGTTATTTTTCTAAAAAGATGGAGAGATAGAACTGCAAAAAAGCAGAATACATTAGATGATTTTTTTCATCGTTAATATGATGTAAGTCACAATCTATGTTTAATTTATTTTTGCTGACATTTTTATTGGTCATTAAAACCCGTTTCTACGAATTTCAGGTTCATATTTAACTACCTTCGTTCAGAATTGTGCTCGTGTTTTGAAATTCCGCTTAATCAGAGTTTTCAGTAATCCGAGTTGGTCCTGATTACCTTGGATTATCGAGACTACTGTATTTACAACAATGATTTTATAGTAGTTTTCAAAGCTGTAGATGCCAGATTCATTGTGCAGATCATTGTATTTTGTTCATTAGATTTAATCTTTACAGAGTGCTTGAGATGTCAAGCACAAGTCTTTGTGTTTTTATCTTTGTGAAGCAGGAAATTGCCATCTGATTCATACAGTTTTTCAGTTGTAATAATTCTTTTATAGTTAAAGAGATAGTCATGCTAAAATAACTAATAGTAAAACTAATGCTGTCTTATGCACAATTGAAATAGATTTAATGTTAAAAAACACTAATTAAAATACATTATACCTTTTGTGGTAGCTTCTAACTCATCTTCAAATGTAAGAACAATTCACATAAACCGGACAAGAACATAGGTTACGTACTAGTGGTGTACGCTAGATGTCATGAAGTGACTTAACTCTATGGTGAAGGCGCGTGTCCAATGAAGGTCACAGAATTGTCAATGAGATGATGGAATAAGTTCAGTCTCATTTTGTGTATTTTTGTAGAATAAGTCTCCACAGTAGAGGAATTATGCATAGGTAATCCTTGTTACATCTCTGGTCCATTTTGTATATTAACAAACTTTCAGTTAAAAGCAGGGAGGATCGTAATTTTGGGATGCCAAGCATTGTTGCCTCAGTCCAAAGTGGTTGATGGGTACCTCACAGGCATGTTTTTGAAAGAGCAGTTGATGATAAGCATGTTTTATGCTGTATTTTTGCTCCGATATTCGACATTTAAGTGTACGAGAGGTGGAACCCACACAGATCCTGTCATTTTCATCATCTTCCATCGCTCTAGGGAATAGCATACACTCCGTGTCGATTTTTAGTTGATGAACGAACAATTCGGCGATGGTTTTTGAAGTTTTGAAGCAGAGATACGGACCTGCAAAATGGAGCACGTGGTACCAACCTGTTGCTGTTTCTGACGATGTTCTGTTACGCGTAGTTGTAGCGGACCCCGAAAAACGTGTTGTGAGATAGTGGCTGAGGTAGATGTCCACCACACGACAGTTGTTCGGCGTCTGGCTGCACTGGGTAAGGTAAAAAAGCTGGACATGTGGCTGCCTTATGAATTGACAACCGCCAACAAGACTAGGTGTTTGGAAGTCTGCACGTCGTTGCTTGCCAGGAATAAACAGGAACCTCTACTGCATGGAATCGTCACCTGCGACGAGAAGTGGGTCCTTTATGATAATCGGAAACTATCTACACAATGGTTAAGCAAGGTACAGCCTGCTGGATGGCATCCTAAGCCACTCCTACACATCAAGAAGATGATGCTCCTTGTCTGGTGGTCCACAGCCGGGTTAATTCATCGGAGTATCTTGGCAAGAGGCCAAACCATACTGCAGAATGTTATTGTGCTGAATTACATCAGATGCACCAGAAATTGCTGCAGAATTCCCGGACTTGTCTCCGACAGACTATCATCTGTTTCGTTGCCTGAATCACTTTCTGTCGGGGAAATTCACGACAGACAATGAGGTTCAACGTGCAGTTGATAACTTAGGGTCCCAGCCACAAGGCTTTTTTTGTTCCGGGATCATGGCCTTGCCAGACAGATCACAATTATGTGTTGATGTTGAGGGGGATTATTTTGCCTAGGTAAGTTGTCCTACTTTTCTGTTCTCGCCGTCCACACGTGCTGATCCTTTGCCAGGTTGCACCAACCAAATACATGTAAGCATGATGTGTTCCAAAAATAGGTTTATATAGTAAAAATTAAACTGAAATTACTTTGCATATGAAAATGTGAGAATATGATAAAAATAAGTTATATACAAAAAGTTCACATAACCAAAAAAGGAACAAACTTTACAATTTAAAGATCTAGTTTCATATCAACATAATGTGCCAGAATTTATGTATAATTACCCCTCCAACTTGTTAGTGTAGTTTTAAAACATGTAAATTTCAGCAATGTACCTTAAATTGTTAGTAGATTTGTGTGCGTGTGTGCCATAGTGCTGCTTTTTATGGAGTGAAGAAAAACTTTCCTCTTCATCAGGCTTTTTTTTATCATTGAAGCTTACTGGTGAAGATAAGGGTGCATTGAAGAGAAAGGACTTTCAAAAATTGTCCATAAAAAAAAAAATGGTTCTTCTGTATAAAAACAAAAAATATATACGCTCTATAATGGTATCTTAGGCTGTTAAATGCCCTAACTATCGCAAAATTCACGTGCATAACTACTAATAGTAATAAATTATAAAATAATGGCTTACCCTTTAAGGTTAGCTTCTGTTGAACATTTTCTTGCACATCAGGTTTCTGGGGTTTCCTGTAGGTTTCAGCTGGGTATGATCTCCTCTTTCACCATTGTGTACTTCACAGGCACTAATGAGCTTATTAAATTACACAATGATAGCTTAAAGTGCACAACGATGAGCTCATTAAGGTACACGTAGTTCACCAATACTTTAAAAAAAATTCTTACACTCCTTTGAATTCTTAAACTGACACATAAACCAAACACAGATAACTCAGAAAACGTATTCACGTACATGCACTTCACAAAACAATAACATATAATCATATTCACACATACATCAAAACCAACTACTAAAACCACCAAACTGATTGTAACTCAACTCTAAAAACCTATGTACACTATATACAACAAGCTGGTTGTTATTGCTATTTATATCATCATATCTCATAACTACCTTTGTTAATAATTTCTCTTCAATATTATTACTAATAATTTTCTCTTCAATATTATTACTAATAATTTTCTCTTCAATATTATTAGTACATTGGAAGAACCCCCAGTGATTTATTGCAGTTATGTGGATGATATTTTTGTTTTATCTCAAATGAACAGTACTGAATTAGAAGAATTAACTGAACAATTTAACAGTATTTACCCAACTATAGAATTGATAACTGATATTTTTTGGCTTTCTTGGATGTTGAAATTATTAAACAAAAAGATCAATTACAATACAAAGTGCATTGAAAATCCTCGTTTATACCAGTTTTAATTTCATATTATTCAGCACACCCATACTCACAAAAATGCAACAGTATTAAAGCTTTAATCAAAAGAGCAATTACATATTTCTCAAATGAACAATTTATTACAGAAGAAATAGATTTTATTAAAGAAATAGCAACAAATTATGGATATCCACAACAAAAAATTACACTGTACTTCATGAATCCATTTTTTAAGGTGAATGACACAACTACCCCAAAAAATAAAGTACAGAAGAAATACGTCGGAGCATTACCGCGCTTTTCTGGCATATCTACGGAAATTAAAAAACTATGTCTCAATTTCAAATATGGCATCCAAATGGGAAATAAGGTTCTTACAATTAAAATATGTTTATTAATAACAAGGATAATTGCAGTAAATTGGAAAAAGCTGACGTATATGAGATGCCAATCACTAAAACCCCACCTATGTCATACATAGGGAGTGCAAAAAATAAACTAAAACATCGCCTTAAACAACATATAAAGAACTGGCAAAAAAAAAAAAAAAGGAAAAAAAGAAGCAAAAACAGCTATAATCCAATACTGCCTGGATAATCACAAATACTCAAAATTTGATGAGATTAAAATTATAAAATTTTTTAAAAATGAAAGACACCTGCGTATCGCAGAGTCAGTATTGATAGAGAAAAATACAGATAAAATTTGTAATGTTAATGATCCTAATAACTTGGGTGAAAAATGGAAAGAATTAATTAAAATAGAACACAAAAATCAAAGCAATCGAAGAAGAAAATGAAAGGTTTTTTCCAGGTTATGCAGTAGATGGAGCCGCGGTAGAGTTTGGTGATGACGTTGGGAACAGACCAGTTGCAGAATCTTTCACTCACTCGCTCTGCGGCAGCAGACAGATTAACATCGCAGATGCTTCCTGAAGATGGTCACTGGGTGGCTGAAAGTACTTGAAGCAATTTTTGTAGTGAAGGCAAGGTTTGGTAAAAGGGTTGGCCAACACGTGTTGTGAGCACTGGGTAGAGACAAAGGTAGTTATGAGATAAGATCACATAAATAGCAATAACAGTCAGCTTGTTGTGTATAGTGTACAAAGGTTTTTAGAGTTGAGTTACTATTAGTTTGGTGGTTTTGTAGTTGGTTTTGATGTATGTGTGAATATGGTTGTGATATGTTGCTGAAAATCTGTAGACACCTGATCAATGTTTTTCAGATTTTCATCATTATCCATGCTTTTTCTTGAAAAGTAAACTGAAAAAGTAATGGTGATCAGTTCAGGGAGAGGTGACGATTCTTCCCTGGACTGGTTTTCTGTTAAATTTTTCGAAACTTAGATTTCACCTCCCCTGGGTTCAATCTTGGGATCCAGAGAAAAAGTCAAGGAAAAAGTCAAAGAAATTCTGTCTCTCATCTGTTTTATTTTTCTCTCTCCTTTATTTTGTGTGGTGTATTGAAAAGTTTCCTCTTGTTCAAGGGATAAAAAGTTGAGTATAAGGTGAAATTTCCTTCGTTTCATATTTATCATCTCTCTGGGGCTACTGTGGAATTTTTGTTCATTCCTAAAAATATTTATATAGGATGAAATTGCAGTTACAGTGATGGTTTTTTTTTTTTTTCGATATTACTCAGCTCAGCAGGAGGGAAAATGAAAAAAAAAAAAAAAAATAGCATTTTCAGCTGAATCAAAGTGAGAGCAGTGTAAATATTTCTCGCTCTCTCTCTCTCTCTCTCTCTCTCTCTCTCTCTCCACAACATAGCATTATTCGCATTATTCATTATCTAAGATTCTAAGATATGGGTAGGACAATTCAGGAGTTAATATGTGTGAGGATGTATTGTAATTTTAATCTTTCAATGAGGTCGGGAAAGTGAAGCCATTAGTAGACTCGATGGGTAGGCCTTAAAAATAAGAGTAAATGAAATAATCTAGAAAAAAATCTTTCACCAGGGCATGTAACGAAATAAATGATAGGTCTTTTTTTTTTTATTTTGAGTGATAAAAGGAATGCAGAAATAAAAAAGTGGTTTATGCTAAAAAATAAGTAATACTGGAATTTTTTTTTATGGTATATGATGTATGTATTTTTTTTTCTTGTAAGTCAAATGCAGTTCCCTGTTTTCTATTATGACCGTTGGAAGGTCACCGACTCTTCCTGCAAATTCTGAGGTCCTTCCAAGAAAGGGGATTACAGTCTGGAATTTATAGAATGTCGCTTTCTGAGAAATGTCCCCCCCCCATGAGAGGGGTGAAAGGCCACCCAGTCGCACTCTGTTACCACACATAAACACATGCCTATCTTTCACCGAAATTGGAGATTTCCTTATCTGGTCAGCGTTTCTGTTACTCCCTTGTAGCCATGTTGGTGGTAGAGGAAGTTTAACCCCACAAAAATTATGGGTTCTTTTGCCGAGCAGAACTTTAGAAAAGCAGATGCACATTGAAAATTTTTTGTTTTTGTCAAAGTGAGAACAGGCCGATTCTTTGCTGCAAAAGTCAGGCAAGATCAAATTACACATGTGCTGTTTGCTGAAAGTTTTCCGGCACTTTTTATTTTTTCTTCTCTCCTCGCCAGGACATGGGGGTGGGGGTTTAGCATGTGATTTGTCATGCGGTAACACCGTGTTTTTGGCAGATTGACCAGTGGGAGCTAAGCGTCACATGTGGGCAGCGCTGATTGGTTCTCTTTGTTCCTCTGTAAGGGAGATGTGTGAGAGCGCTTTTTGAGTCTGGGTAAGAATTACTCTCTCTCTCTCTCTCTCTCGAGTTGGGATGTAGGTTGAAAAGCTGATTGCTTTTTTCCTTTCCGAAATGGAAGAGAAGGTTTTTAGGCACCATCAAGTGAGGTTGGGTTCCTTGGTTGGATACCCACCTCCTCAACATAGAAAGTTTTGAGGGCTGGAAAGAAAAAAATGGAAAAGACAACCACCGGACTAAGCCAAACTCTGGAGGCCATGTGCAGCCAACTCAGGCACGGGTCGTTTGGGCCGGTATTCCGCAGCAGATCTGCTTTGTCGCCGTGTGCTCCTGACTAGTCCAGCGTGGAATGAAAACGAAGGGAATTAATAAAAAAAACCATCACAACTATCCGAACGGGCCACAACAATCCTAACTGGAACAGTCCATCTTGCTGAGATGCCAGAAACTCTCACCCTAGAGGTACTTGAGCTGCCATGCAGTCTTCACATTTGCCCAGCCGGGTCCGGAAAGCCAGCCATCTAGCTTTGTGATTCAAAAGAAATGACTCAGACAAAAAACGAATCCCACCGGAGGAGCCGCAGGTTGAGAAATGTAGCCTCGTATACAGCGGTCCAATTTGGGACAGTCTCCTTCATGATGTTCCTGCCTATGTTCTAATTGTACCCACTCTTCTTCCATCCAGAGGTAAGTTGTATACACTGTTTATTTTTGTTCTCACAAGCCGAGGCAGCACTTCAGCACTCCTATACCATTATGTTCTTGCAAAAATAGAATCTTCCCGCTGCATGTCAGCCTTTCCCCATTTAAGACTCACCAGAAAAAGGGAACTGTAGTTGACCATGCTATTGTAATGTAGTCTGCACAAACAGAGTAGTACAGGGTGATATATGTAAAATTTAATAAAAAATATGTGAATGGTTAGAAGTTCTGTTATTTGAATGGTTGCTCTGTACATATGAGTGGGCCAGTGAAGGCTCAAAGAAGGGCCACTTAATATACACTAATGTTGCTGTAATAATTGCATAGCTACCTTTACATCCTTTGGGGTTAATCAATCTGTTTATTACAAATAAATGTAGGCATTAGCCTTCCTAATACCAAATTTTGGCAAGTGTTGGCATTCAATTAATAGATGTCTCATAAATTCTGAGCCATAGCGCCCATCACCCAACGCTCTGACGTTGGCCTGGGACTCAAACTTGGGTTATTGACACAATTTGTATCAATGTCCATATAATACATTGAAGTGATTTTTTTTTTACATGGCCATTTTTATGCTTATCTACACTAGTTCAAGAAATACTATTTTTGTAGAGTTTACACATCTGTACTCATGTAACAAGAATACAGTGTGATGTGGTAATATACAACGATATACCAGGTGTTGAAAACAAAAATGTTTGTGTATGCACACAAAAACACCCTTACAAGGGAAAACCACAAGAATTCTGTTTATGACATTTTTTTTTTTTTTGGTGCACTCGAAAATATGTTATAACGTTGGAAAATTTGATCACAACATAATTGTTCGTTTATGATTGCCTTTTTGGTTTACTCACACTTGCACAAGTATCAATAACAGTAATGAGAATATAGCCATCACATAAATATTCTTGTTTCAAAATGCATCCACACATCTCCCAAATTTCAACTTTTACCTAAATCCAAGATTTACCTTCAATTTTAATATTGGCATTAATTTTTATAAATAACCATAACATTTCTTTATTTTTGCCACAACAGTTGTATCCTATTGTTTTTGTGAAGCGCATGTATGTGAATACATTTTCTGAGTTACCTGTGTTTGGTTTATGTGTCAGTATAAGAATTCAGATGTGTAAGAATTTTTTTTTTTTTAAGTATTGGTGAACTACGGGCTGTTGCAAGCTGCTTCATGTACCTTAATATGCTCATTAGCACGTGTGTAGTACACAATGGTGAAAGAGAAGATCATACCCAGTTGAAACCTACAGGAAACCTGACGTGCAAGAAAATATTCAACAGAAGCTATCCTTAAAGGACAAGCCATTATGTATTACTAAAAAATATGTTTATAAATTAGTAATGTATACAGACACCTTTGAAAATCATCGGCAGATCCAGCTGAGCTTCACGGCCTGAAGTGCTGGGAAGGACGGCGTCTCACGCAAGGAACGACCGTCGACTCTCATAGCCTTAAGGGGACCATAAACAAATTGCAAATTTAAAAATCGCCTAGGAAATGAAGACTGGTTCTCTTAAGGGACATCAACAAATTGAAATGTGGCTTATTACGGCCACACAAAAACCCATGTTTCTTAACAAGTAAGTAACCGATTTGCAAGCAAATGGTCTCTTTCTACTCAGGAACGAATTACCCATGAGATACGATGCCAAATTATGTTCTATCTGTCCGCCGTCTGTCTGTCCAGAAGAATAAAAAAAATATCTCCACCAATAAACAACCGATTTGCACGGAAATTATTTCTTTCGACTCAGGGACGCCTCACACCTATCAGATACAATACAAAGTTACGTTCCATCTGTGCCCCGCCAGTCTGTCCATTCGTCCCGAAGTATAAAAGCCCATAACCTCACCAAGAAACAACCGATTTGCACGGAAATTATTTCTTTCTACTGGGGGACGCATCACACCTGTTGAGTGTGATACAAAATTACGTTCTGTCCGTCCCAAAGAATAATAGCTCCAACCCTAACGAGAAAAAACTGATTTGCACGGAAATGATTTTTTTCTACTCAGGGACGCCTCACACCTATCAGGTACGATAGAAAATTACGTTCCATCCATCCGTACGGAAGTATAAAATCACTTATTTATTGTTAATATCCTCCATATTGTCTTTGTTTCATGGGTACCACAGTAATTTGCTGCATTCTTGACCTATATTGGCAATAAATAAGAAGCAGACAGGCCTAAAAATGTCATTGACACGCTGAAGAACATCTGTGGACTAGTTTATTACTGTTGTTTTTCACTTGATGATATAAGGTTAAAAATACCTAAAACGTTTTCTAGGCAAATATAATGTGCTTAAAGGATTTTAAATTTGTAAGCTTAAGAATGTGTGAATACACAAACACTTACCCTACTTTCTTTGTAGGAATACCACTATTTTCAGCATGTTTGCATCAATTCACGATATGAATGTCTTGTACCTTGTTTTTTAATAAATAAATATATTTTTGGAAGAATCTATTGTTTAATAATTTATTAAACTGTAATTAAATACTATTTGTTTATGGAAATGTTACTATTGATAAATTTTAATTAAGTTAATATTTATCAATAGTAACATTATTTCCATAAGCAAGTAGTATTTAATTACAGTATAATGTACTATTTATATTAAATAATCGATTATTCTAAAAATATATTTATTAACCCCCCCCCAAGGTACACAACATTCATATTGCAAATTGATGTAAACGGCTGAAAATAGTGGTATTCCTACAAAGAATGCAGGGTAAAATATGTGTATTCACAGATTTTTATGCTTACAAACAGCCAGCCTCTTCTTGCTGTATAATTTTTTAAAAAGTTGATAACAGCAGTTTGCTAATAACATTTGGTAACAGTACAAAACAGTGGCTCCATATTTTTCAAAGAATTTTCCCAGTGACATGAATGTTTTTTGTTGCTTCAACAGTCTGTTCTCCTGCTATATCAATCCATAGAGCAATCATTTTTTTTTATTAAATTGAAATTAAAAGTGCTACTTAATCAGTCTGTGTTGGAGCCGGCATCATTTCTGTGACCTGTAAAGTTGTTTCACATCAAACTAAAGAGCTGAATAACCAGTTTTCAAACTTTAAGTAAGTGCTGATGATGAAGTTAAATTTCACTTCAAACAAAAGCAAAAATCCTTACTTCCATTGATTGATACAGTAAGAAGAGGCTGTAAGGAGTGAGAAAGCAGGCATTTAATTAGGAAGTCAATTAAAGAAGCCATTTTTTGTAGACCTATAGAAAGAAAACCTTGGTTCTATTTATTTATTAAATAGAAGTATAATCTCATATGAGTGAAAACTTATGGAATAGTTCAAATTGTATGGTATAAATGCATATTATTTTCAATCATTATTTCATTTTTGTGCACGTGATCTTTTGCCATATGATAATAATCTGTTAATGTTATTTTGTGCTTTAAAAAAATCCTGTTTTTCAGTACTTATTTGAAGCTGGTTTTTCGAGAAAGAAGATCATTGGTATAACTCAGGTAAAGAAGCATTATTATTTTATGTAAAAATATGTTCATATTCATGCTAAACATTAGAATGCCTGGTAGTGAATAATTTTAACTAATTTTTAACTTCATTTAGTCCTGCCTAGCATCCAATGCTGGTTTGGATTTTCTAACAGTTGGGAGTTTGGTATGTTTTTTGACTGTTGAAGAAGTAATCCAACTCCTCCACTTTTTCTGATTCCATGGACTATTATTAATAAAATTATGTGCATTATTTTATAATACAGTATATACTATATAACACTAGAACTAATTGATATGCACCTCCGAAGTTATGCTGATAATGGACGTGACATTTGGGCTATCTCGTACATTAATTACCATTGTATATTGCTATGTGAAAGTATGAAAATTAAAAAAAGAATAAATGGAAAATTGGCACTTGAAAAAGGAAATTGGGTTAGTTCCATTACTGTGAATTTGCCCCTACCTTATATGAGTTTATTCATGCACACTTTGTTTTTAGAGTTAGTCAGTATATTTGGATTTATAATGTGATAAACAAGAAAAAGTAATTCCATTGATCAATATGTTATGGCTATTGAAATGTTAATAAGTGAAACAGTGAAAAAACAGTTGCATAAATGATGAACGCCGCCCCGGTGGCGCAGTGGTCTAAGGCGTTGGCCTATGATCATTCGTCCGAAGGGGTCCGGGTTCGAATCCCGGTGAGGCATGGATGTTGTGTTTGTCTTACGGCACTGGCTCTCTCCCTTCCCTGGAACCAGTGACCCTAAATTAGGGACGGGCGACTGCTTATAGCCCGTTGAGTTGCTCACGGTGGTCGTTAAACCTCCAATCAAAAAAAAAAAAAAAAAAAATGATGAACATATGAATATGAGATTTCACTGAAAACAAAACAATACATAAGCCAAATGAAATTACTAGACATGCTTAGAACAACAATTGAAAGCTCCTGTTTGTAGTGACCCACACAGGGATAACTGCTGGTTTTCCAGTTATTTGGGGAGTAGCGCCCCCACGGCCCGAGCTGACCTTGTGACTGATCATCTTGTTGTTTCGTCTTGGTACGATTCTATCACCACAGGTACTGCTGTTCATCCAGCTGATGGGGAGTAGGGACTCCACGGCCCAAGCCAACATATACTGTCTGATGGTTTTTTGCACCCCCTCAGTTGTAGGTTGCCGAGGTTGTGATAATGTGCCAGTTTCGGAGTTTGGTTTCTCGTTCTCTTTCCTTTCTTCCTCACTTTTATGTTTCCCTCTCTGTTTTCCATGCTGGTTAGCTAGAGCTACTTGCACGTTTGCCATGTGCGGTGCAGTGACCCGTAAGGTGGAAAACTGGATGCTGGAAGCTGAAGTTTCTGGAGGCTGGGATGGTGGTGTCGCCAGTTACCGACACTCCTCTTTGCCCCCTGCTTCACCCTAAATGGGTGACTGGGAACTAACCCACTCCTAGTCAATGAAGGCAGCTGCCGAGTAAAGTTCTGTCTTCTAACGGCTTGTCGTAGCGTATGACGGGGTGAGCCTGGGAATAGTGTGGTCACGTCGAAAGGATGTTACTGCAACACGGGAACATCAATGCACACGCTGAGCACATGCCTGCGCTATCAACTGACTATATCCGCTGCTCGTCCCCAGAGCTGTGTCCTGCGTCCTTCGGGGCTTGCGGACCTCTGTCTCTCCCCCCATCAGGCTCCGTGGTGAGTGGGGTGGTCAGCGGACGAATTCTCTTCCATTCTTAATGTATTCTTATACCTCTTCCCCTTCTGTCAAACAGAAGAGTTATTTGGTCAAAAAGCCTAGCTCCGCTAACAAGAAACTGCGTACTTTGCTGACTCACACTGCCCGCTTTTTCATCATTCATGCGCGGGACGAATCTCACAAACTTAGCTTAAAATCCCCCTTTGGATTTAGAAGGCCCCGCAGGGTGCCGTTGGGTCACCTACAAGTAAGAAGAAGTTACGATCGGGGGATCTCTTTGTGGAATTGTCAACTCCACGCCATGGTGAATTACTCTTAAATGTTTCCAACCTGGGTGGTGTCCTTGTGGATATCCAGCCATACTAGTCTGTGAATTCATCCCGAGGTGTTATCTCCGAATGCAACCTCGTGGATGTTTCAGAGGAGGAACTTCTCAAAGAACTTCCTGCCCAAGGGGTTACATTGGCACGTTGGATCAAATTTCGCCAGAATGGGGACCTGGTTAACTCGAGAACAGTCATTCTGATTTTTGATCGCCCATCTCTACCATCCTCCATCCATACGGGCTATTTGAACTGCTCGGTGCATCCTTACATTCCCAACCCTCTGCGTTGTTACAGATGCCAGGTGTACAGGCACTCCCAGCTCAGTCTTGCTGTTGTGCTGCCACTTGCAGTCATTGTGGATCACACGATCACCTTCAATCTGAGTGTTCTGCTGCAGCTCTCCATTGTGTGAACTGCAAAGGCGCCCATGCGGCCAATACAAAGGACTGCCCGAAATGGATTGAGGAGCGGAGGATTCAGAAGGTAAAGACGCTCGAACACCTGTCTTACCCTGAAGCTCGAAGGAAGATAATTCCTGCTGCCTCAGGTGGACGCACATACGCATCTGTCTTGACGTCTCGGACATCGATTGTTACTCAGACAGAGGTCAGTGTTCCGAAGGATTGCCTTTCTCTTTCCAGGATATTTATGCAGCTGGACTGAAAGCCCTTGGAGTTTCTTCCCGTGGCTCGCAACCAAGTTTCCAGTTCTAGGACATCAGCTTCTCCTTCTGGTAAGCAAAGAGGAAAGCCCAAGAAATCAACAGGCACTCAGTCTCATACCCAGAAGCAAGCCGGGATGACTCAACCCAAACATCGACCAGTCCTTTCCCCGGATAGCACGCCACCGAGGGACCCTGTCGAACTTCCCGAGGAACTGATAGACTCCGAGACCTTTTAGGCATCCCATTTTTGTCATCACTTTTTCTCATCTCCCTTCTAACCATTACTACAATCATTCAGTGGAACTGCAGAGGTTTTCTGACGACATGAAACATCGGCTTTTGTCATATTCTCCGATGTGCCTTTGTCTCTAGAAGACAAAACAACCATCAGACCTTTCAGTTTGAGGCTACAATACATTTTGGAAAGATAATGTCTCAGGAGATATAGCCTGTGGGGGAGTCTCTATTCTTGTTCCTCACAGTGTTCCAGTTTCTCCCATTATGGTCTCCACAAGTTTACAGGCCGTGGTGTTTCATATATCTGCGTCTCTGTGCTGGAGAGCTTGGTTGATCAGCTGCCTTCACCCTTCCTTATACTGGGCGATTTCAATTCCCATCATCCTTTGTGGGGTAGTGTCAGCTTCAGCACAAGAGGCCATTGAATCAAGTCTCTTTTGTCCTTGTCCTCTTTGTGCCTTTTTAACACCGGTGCTGACGCTTACTTCTATGAACCGACAAGATCTTTCAGTGCGATTGATTTGAGCTTGGGATCACCATTGATTATTGCTGATTGGTCGTGGACGGTCTATAACGACCTCCACGGAGGCAACCATTTCCCAGTTGTGTTCACTCATTCTCTGCGTATGCCATCTTCTGCCTCCTGCCCTCCTCGATGGAGGATGGATCATGACAGATGGGAGGTCTTCACATTGTCCGCAGTGATATCTTCTGCCATGGTGACCCAAGAGTCAATCGACGCAGCTGTTTCCGATGTCACCACTTGTATCATTCAGGCAGCTGATCTTTCAATACCAAAGTCCTCAACAATGCTCCCAAGAATTCCAAAACCTTGGTGGACCCCTGAATGCATAGTGGCTAGAAGAGCTTAACATAAGGCCTGTTCTACGTTTTGGCATTATCCTACTGATGGCAATCTTGTTGCATTTAAACGAGCATCGACGAAGCAAGAGGGAGTCTTGGATTCAGTATGTTTCATCTCTCAATTCACGTGCCAGTTTGAAAAGTGTGTGGGGCAAGATTTTTAAGATCCGGGGTAACTACAGTTCTCACCAGATTTCCATTCTCGAGAGTAACAGCTGCACATATGCTGAAGTCGGAGAGGTTGCGGATTGTTTAGGGGAGGCGTTTGCCTCTGTGTTCGATGATCTATCGTATCCTTCCTCCTTTCAGAAAATTAAATCCACTGTGGAACGCCAGAGAATCTCCTTTGTGCCTTTTCCTAACACTGACTATAACTCCCTCTTCAGCATAGTTGAACTACAGGTGGCTCTCCATCGGTCTGGCGTGACATCTGTAGGTCCCGATGGCATCCACTATGATATGCTCCGTCATCTCTCCAGAATCTTTTAGTCCTCTTCAATCGTATTTGGTTGGAGCACAGTTTCCCAGAATCTTGGCGAAAAGCTTTTGTTCTACCTTTTCCCAAGCCTGGCAAAGATCCCAAGTCCCCCTCCAGTTATCATCCAACTGCTCTCACTAGCTGTCTTTGTTAAGTTCTCAAACAGAAGGTTAATTCCTGGTTAATTCATTTTTAAGAATGAAATCATGTATGGGTACTTCCACCATCATAAAATGTCTTTCACTGGCATCGTTCACCTCATGATCATTTCCTGCACCTTGAGACATCTGTGTGCGAGGCGTTCGTGCTTTGGCAGCACCTGGTTTCTGTTTTCTTTGATATTGAGAAAGCCTATGATCGAGCATGGCATCACAGTATTATCTATGACCTCCACAAAAGTGGTTTGCGAGGAAACCTCCCAACATTCATTGTTAATTTTCTTTGCAATTGGGTGTTCTGGGTGTGACACTCTCAGCACTGTTCCATCAAGAACAAGGTGTTCCGCAGGGCTGCATTTTATCTGTCACATTTTTCATCCTTCGCATTAATTGTCTCCTCAAAACTCTCCCTCCTGCGGTTTCAGTTACTGTATATGTCGATGACTTGCAAATTTTCTGCTCATCCTCAAGTATGCATTTTATTGAAAAGCAGTTGCAGTCTGCGATTAACCAGATCATTAAATCGACGAGAACAGCAATGGTTTAATTCTTTTTCCCGACAAGGCAGCGTTTGTCCATTTCTGCTGGAGGCGTGGCCTCCACTCTGACCCAGAGTTGTATTTAGACTGTGCAGCTATACCAGTTTTGTCATAGACCAAGTTCCTTGGACTGACCTTTGACCGTGCACACATTCGGCGGCTCACTATTTCCTGTCTGAAGAAGGCTCTGTCCATTCTTAAGATCCTTTCGAGAGTATCGTGGGGTGCAGACAAGATGTCTTTGTTTCGCATTTACCATTCTCTAATATGGTCGAAACTGGATTATGATTGTATCGTGTATGGCTCTGCACGTCGTTCCGTTTTCCAGCCTTTATGCTGATGCGAATGAACCATCGCTTGAATTATGCCGTCTGCAGCTGTTTCTTCAATTTTACTTGAAACTTCGATTTCTTCTAGACCATTCTTTGTACGATGCAGTTTTTCATCCCCAGCATGCTCGTTTATTTGAGAACCGGCCCTCGTGCATTCCAACCTTCAGTCTTCGTATGGCAGCTGTAGCTGATGATGCAGGGCTCAACTTGTCACTTGTTGGAGAGACCAGGGTTGTTGGGGATCCACCGTGGCAGCCTTTTGGGGTCGTCACTGATTTCAGCTTTACTTTTTTTGATGTCCTCAACCCCTGCTTATGTGTACCAGCAGCTTTTTGCTGAGCACCGTTCCCTCAATTCTTATTCTGTTCCAGTTTTCACCAACGGATCTAAGATGGGTGATGTTGTTGGGTCCGCCGCCGTCTGCGTAGATGATCTTTCTGTTGCGCAGATCTCAGCTGAGGCCGCGGTGTTTTCGGTGGAGATGCATGTTGTGTATCTTGCCCTTCTCCATGTTCAGTCGAGTTCTCATCGTCGTGCTATGGTCTATACAAATTCCTTAGGTGTCTTATAGTCTTTGTCATCTGCGGATTGCCATGACCATCCTTTTCTCTTGGACATGAAGCGGTTGCTTCATTGTTTGCTTGAGGCCAGTTTTCAGGTTCACTTTTGCTGGATTCCTGGGCATGTCGGAATCTTGTGTAACGAGTGTGCTGATGTGGCTGCTAGATCTGTTTCCCCTTTGGTCATCACACCCTTGCCACTGTTTCACCGGGATTTCCGTTTTCCTGTTTAGGATCCTATGAAGCGAACATGGCAGGGTCTGCGAGACCAACAGGTGGAAAATAAACTGTATCGTATTAAACCTATTCTTGGAATCTGGAAGTCATCATATCATCGGAACCGTAGGGAGGAAGTTGTGCTCGTGTGTCTCCGCATTGGGCATTGTCATTTCACTCACCGCTTTTTGCTGTGTGGTGACACTTCATTGATGCGTGAGACATGCAATTGCCGACTCACTGTCACTTATCTTTTGTGTAGTTGTGTTCATTTTCGTGATGTGCATTTTCACTTCTTTCATTCTCATTTGTTGAATGAGGACGCCACTACGCTGCAGCGGCTCCTAGATTACTACTGCAATACTTTCGCTGTCTTTTCATTTTTAAAGCAAATTGACTTTTTTAAACATATCTAGTTTTTACCCCTTCCATCATTCTCATTTTTCACTTTTGCTGAATCAGCCTGTATGTATGATTGTCTTGTGGTTGGCACTCTTTGGCCTCACATGGCAGTGCCATAAAAATTCCACAACCAACCAACCATCCAACCTGTTTGTAGTGTTGTACCAATATTCACATGTGCCATGCAACTCCCCCTCCCCCAGCTCCCTGATGATGAACTGTGATCCTCTGTTATTTTCTGCATTACAGTAAACATGTGAGCTACATGTTTCATATATGCTGCACAAAAATGTGGGTGATCAGTGTAATGGCCCTCACTTTTATTACATTATCTACTCAAATCAGCACAAAGCTCTATGCTGAATCGAGCATATTTTTACGTGGCTCAAAGTATTACTATATTAACATATAAATGTTTACTGTTCATCACGTTATTGTTGGTGTAAATATAGCTCTCCGGCGTGATTTCCAACGCATAATGTGTCGTAAAAGTTATTCATGTCGACATACACTGAACATTGTATGAATAACTTTTATGTTTTTTTTTTTTTTACAAACACTTCTGGTCTCTTTGTCAAGGCCTGTTCTCAATGTATAGGAATTGTCTCAAAAGTTTTGTTTACACAGAAGAAATTTAAATTTTATTGCCAGTTTCCTTTTTCAGTTGCCTGTTATTAAATTAAAACAATTTCCTTTTGTATTTTGTAAATTCGGAATTCTTAAATTAATTTGTTGAAAATGCTATTTATAATTTATAAGGTTCATTGATGGGAACTGTTTTTCTGGATACAAAAACTTTTTAAATTAGTTTCTTGTTTTTATGAATTTCATAGTCCATTATTTTAACATTTTGCCATAAAAGTCCATTTCACACACATTGCTGCACATTCAGTTGTACTTAATTTTGTCCACATTGGAACCTCTAATGCTCCACTATTTAGTGTTTTATTAATTTTTCTTTAAATTATCTTATTGTTATTGTTGTTTGCACTTTGCAGGATTGCAGCAAGTTTTCTGTTTCAATGGTTGTGTAAGCAGATACATTTTATTTTTATGCAACTCTGGAGAAAACTTAAGTTTCTGCTATCCCTTTGGTCTCATTAACTCTTAATACTGCTGACTTACACTGGCGTGCAAAAATTAAGGACGAGACTGTTTTTCGAATGTAACATCATGCAGAAGTGCTTCACATCGACTCAAATCATACCATAAGATCCCCAAGATGTAAGAATATGGGATAAGTGAGCAAAACCGTCCAAACAAGGAATCCAAAGGATACAAAGGCACTTTATTGAAAAGGTAGCTTCGAGCACAACTGGACAGAAGACAGAAACGTCCATGTGACAGGCGGCCGCCAAGAAAAATCCAGTCTTTAGTAGGGGATATGATCACCCCTGACTGCGTTGCAGGATTTACAACGTCTTGTCCATGCTCAGGATGAGGTTGTCAAGAAGCTGTTGAGGCATCGTGACCCATTCCTCTTGTAGCACCAATAGCAGCTGTGGAATCGTTGCTGGCGGCTGGTGACGTGCTGCCAAGCGTCTCCCGAGAAGGTCCCAGACGTGTTCGATTGGATTTAGGTCCGGGGACCTTGCGGGCCAATCCATGCGTTGAATATCTTCTCTCTCCAACAGCTCTGCGACAGCCACTGTACGATGAGGTGTAGCGTTGTCGTCCATGAAGAGG
The DNA here is from genome assembly GCA_039090855.1 of Macrothele yani. Taxonomy (NCBI): domain Eukaryota; kingdom Metazoa; phylum Arthropoda; class Arachnida; order Araneae; family Macrothelidae; genus Macrothele; species Macrothele yani. Next base: position 101,808,216 of record CM077013.1, on the reverse strand, counting down.
AACTCAGGACCCACAGCACCTCTAAACAGATGCACGTGAGGCAGGAGAACCTTGGTATAATAGCGGACACCAGTGACTGAACCTTCTTGGAAGATGTGGAGGTCAGTACGGCTACCAAGCATGATACCACCCCAAACGAGAACTCTGCCACCTCCAAACTGGTCCCTTTCGATGATGTTGAGGTGTGATTGCATGTTCCCTGCTCTCTCCAGATGTGTATGCGTCCAGAATCGCTCGTCAGACTAAATCGGCTCTCATCCGTAAAGAGAACTCGACCCCATTGCTGATGTGTCCAGTTCTTGTGTTCCTGGCACCACAGAAACCGCCGTCTCCGATTAGCAGGCGTTAACGGCACACACCGTACTGGTCGTCGTGCAAATAGACCACCTTCGTGCAGCCTACTGGCCACAGTAAAACACGATAACGGACGTCCAGTTGTCTGTTGCATATGCCTTGCAATTTCTCCTGCTGTCTGCTGTCTGTCTCTTCTCACCTGTAGGACAATATACCTGTCGTCCGTCACCGTGGTTGCTCATGGACGACCACTGTTAAACTCTGGGACAGCCGTTCCTGTCGTTTGAAATGCTCTCCAAGCTCGTGAAACGATGCTGTGAGTGATCCCGAACTCCTTGGCCACACTAGTCACACTCCGACCTTGTTCCAACTTCCCAATGACGCGACCTAGGGTAAAATAATCCAGATGTCATCTGTTGGATTGCCTGTTGGCCATATCGCACGGTGGCAGCAACTGGACGTCGTTCAAACCGATGTACACTGTGCAATAGCTTTCACCGAATTGCTGAGCGTACACCACCTGTGTGCTTTATTTTATACCTTTCCGACCCCCCCCAACCCACATCATGCTGCACATATGCGGATGCCCTACCACACCGGACCCTAGATCCTGAGTGGTATTTCGGTCCGTTCTGCCTGCTCGTTCCGTTGTTGTGCTAATTTCTCCTCTTTTTGCACACCAGTGTATGTCTGCTCTTGGGGTGAGAACAAAAAAAAAAAAAAAAAAAGATTGTCCATATGTTATCATTTTGCCTGACCTGCCGGGGACACCATATTTCTGCAACTATTAGTTCGATTTTTAAAATTCATTTTGTATTGGGAAGCTTGAAATGTGAGAATGATGTTATTTTAATTCCGTTTTTTTTTTTTTCCGATGTGCAACTTCACACCTAGAGAACGTAAATGCAGATCCTATTGAATTTAAAGTGCATTTTATTTCATATATTTGCTTCTAAACATTCGACTGAAAAATTATTTATCCTTTTGATGCCATTTCTATTGAAGACTGTTTTAGTCAGTCTCATTTTCAAGTGACGAATAGATTTTCCGCTAGGGTGTGTAAAGATAAAATTTGAATTTTTTCAGATATCTCTGCTTCTAAAAGTTTCAGTTTTGAAAAATTCTTCCTGTGTCGGATACAGCTCCTGATGCGAAATACATGATTTCTCATTTTTGGTAAAGAATCGTTTGACCACCAAGGGGCATCAGTGTTTATTTTGGCTTTTGGTGTATTTGCAGCAAAATATGAGCTTCTGGATACTCGATCGGAAAAAAATTCTTTTGTGAACTGATACGCTTGCCTCGTATAATCTTTTAAGGATACCTCCTGTTTAAAATAGTGCATAGTTTTTACACCAGGAGGTGTAGACGCATGTCTTATTTTTGTCAATATCTCTGTTTCTATGAGTCTGATTTGAAAAATTATTTCTTTGTTGGTGAGCAATTTTTGGCGCAAAATGTTTCTGATATGGTTTCAAAATTTTCTTAATGCACAAGTGCACCACTTGAGAGCATAAGTTCACATTTCCATTTACAGCAATATCTGCGGGACTAAAAACCCGAATGAAAAAAATTCTTTTACGACGAGATGCTACTAACTATGAAAACTTGTGTGTATTTTCTTCCCAAAATAATGCACAATTTCGCCGCTAGGGTGCAAATACTTAACCTATTTTTCTCCATATCTGTACTTCTAAATGTCTGATTTAAAAAATTATTTTAAAACCAGATACTATTTATCTTATGGAACATTTTAAGTCTGTATTTGAAAAGTTTTGCAGTCCACAGTTCTGCCTCTACATTGTGTTTGTGCACTTCCGTTTGCAGCTGTATCTTCACCTCTAAAAACCGTATTGAGGAAATACTTTTTTTACTGTATGCCACTCGCTACAATAAAGATGGGAAGTGAATAAGATTTTTGCTACAATAAGAAGATCCTCTTTAAATTAATAATGCACAGCTTTTCCTCTATGGGGTGTAAAGGTCAAAAACTTTTTCTTGCTATCTCTGCTTCCGGGAGGCGTATGTGAAAAGCTCTTTTTCCTTAGCATAGCTTTTGCTATGAAGAATACTTTTTGCCTATTTTTAACTTTTCCATTATGCAAAATTTTTCTGCTGGAAGGCATAGAGTTATATCATGTTTCCTTCTATATCTCTTCTTTTAACTATTTGATTTGAAAATCTGTCTCCAATACCTTTCTTCTGCTATGAGAAACTTTTTGTGCATCATCTGTTAATTTTTGTAACATGCTTTTTAGCCACTGGTGGAAGTAAGTACCTGATGTTTTATAAGTAGCTGATATTTAATTTTTTTTTTTTTGTGTGGCTTATTTTGACCTTTACTGAAATTTGTTAATTAATACTTTATGTAAAAAATTGCCATAAAATCAGATTGCTTTTTAATATCAGAAACTTAAATCTAGTTGTTCCTTAGTATTTTCTGAGCTAACTAATCACTTTCCATCTGCTATAATTAGTTTTCTAATCGTGCCCAGTTAAATTGCCTTGATCACTGATGAATGCAGCTGTACACATTGTCCTTGGATTTAAGGCTTTCCTGTTATTCTCTTTCATTTCATTTTGGAAATTTTTGTATATACTTTGTCTGCTGGTGAGTACACATTTAAAATATATATCTAGAGCATCAATATTAGAAGCTCGAGCTTCAATATTATGGTGAAGATTCCTTCCCTAAATAAAATGTAACCCAAACCCTTGCTTCCTTGAGTATTTGTTTAAGAAATAATAATCCCTTTGTACCTTTGAAAAAAAATATTCCACCTTTTCTTATCCTTAATTTCCAGTGTAAGCATTATTTCAAAATAATTAAGTATAAAGTGTTTTACCTATTGATTGTGTGGTGTATGAAAGCATCTCAAGAGTAATGCCACATTTATGTTCTAACTATGGATTTTATATGTATATGTTTGTGAGTTTGGTGGTTTTTTTTATTATTCTATAATTTGCTTCAATAAGTAAACTGAAGCCAAAGTAGAAAAATAAATGTTTCTCAAAATCAGTGTTGCCGTAATGTATATAAAAGTTTTGTAGAAATTAAACCTGGCTACATTTTTAGTGACGATTTTGGTATTTTAGTATTTATCTGTGATTCTAAGCTTCTTATTAGCTACAGCAGACATCATTTTCAACATTCTGCAGTAAGTTTGCTCAAGCATATAAAGCATTGTTGTAGGTTACAGGTGGAACAGACTTATGGTTTCACTAAATTTTAAGTGGGAGCATTTGGATTGTATGTCCTGGGGAAAAATCTGGAAGCCCTGGAAAATACTTGGAATTCTGTGATTGAAAAAGTGTATGAACCATGTACTGAGTGCCATCAACTCTGGGTATGCCCACTAGCAATCTGCCAGACAAAGCTAAGCATTTTCCCCAGTTGGGACTTGTGTCTGACATCCAACACAAAAACTCACTCCTTTGTAATATATATACAATATATATATATATCATATATATACTGTAGGGATGTAAGGTCAGGTGATGCGTAACATCACAGCCTCTCCTTGACAAATGTTAACCCCGCCTTCTCGTGGTGCATCCTGTTCCCACTAAAGGGGCTCTGACGACTGCCAATTGCGGTATAACTATATCATCGGGATTAGAGGAAATGCTATCCCACACTCACCAACCCACTTGGCCAGCGTGGTGAGTTATGGCCAAACCCCTCCAAAATGACTCCACAACTTAAATCTTGGTCCTCAGTCTCTGGCAGCTGGAATGTACCTGGCCAAGGCGACATGAAGGCAGAGGGTGCTGAGAATCCCCGGAGGACCGGACTAGGCTGCCATCTGATACTGACCTTGGCTACCTATAATGGACGCTCCCTATCTTCTGACTCAAGGCTTCTTGAATTGGAAGAGGAACTACAAAGGATCAAGTGGGACATCGTCGGGCTAAGTGAGGTAAGGAGAAAAGGAGAAAATCTCATTGAACTGAAAAGTGGACATCTCTTCTACTATCATGGGACAGATACTGGCAGAACTAGTGGTGTTGGATTTATAATAAACAAGAAACTGAAGGATAAAGTTGTAGAAGTTGAAAGTTCCTCTGACAGAGCTGCACGACTCGTTATCCAACTCTCGAGAAGATACCAGGCTTAGATTATTCAAACTTTTGCACCCACCACAAGTCATCCTGAAGAAGAAATTGAAGAATTTTATGAGGAAATTCGTCATCTAAATAATAAAGGTAAGCAACACTTGAAGATAATTATGGGAGATTTCAATGCAAAAATAGGGCAACGGCAACAGAATGAAACTTCAGTAGGTAAATTTGGCCACGGCAACAGAAACCAGAGTGGAAACACTCTCGTTGAGTTTGCAGAGGCAGAAGGGTTTTTCATCTTGAACTTTTTTTTCAAGAAAAAGCCACTCAGGAAATGGACATGGAGACATCCAAATGGGACAACAAGTGAAAATGATTTTATTATGTGTAACAAAAAATTTGTCGTAGAAGACTGCAGTGTGCTAAACAAGTTCAACACAGGTAGTGACCATAGATTGGTAAGATGTAAGATGCACCTCAACACTAAACTCAAACGTGGCAAGCTCATAAGACAAACAAAATGTATTGACATAACCAACCTTAAAAAACACCATAATACCTTCAAGTTGGAACTGAAGAACAGATTCTCTGCGTTTGAAGACCTAACATCGGAAGAAGTGGATATTTCTGAAGTTAACAGAAAAGTAACCAAAGCTCTTATGGAAACAGCAACAAAATAGCTGGGTCTAAGAACAAGTTGCATGTGAACAAATTATCAGGAAAAACCAAAATGTTGATGCAAAAAGAAGAGAGATGAGGACAACTAAAGAAGATGTGACTTCCAAAGTGGAATATATAGAGCTATGCAAGACAGTACGAAAAAGTATCACTGAAGACGTAAGGAAATTCAACTGTGAACTAGTGAAGAAAGCAATTGAAAACAACCAAAACCTAAAGATAGCAAAGGGACATCTCAGTAAGGGAAGAAAACAGATTAGGGCACTGAGAAAAGAAGATGGTTCTGTAACAAGAAATAGAGGTGAAATTTTGACAATAGTGAAAGATTTCTACTCCAAATTATATGAAAGGGATGATACATGTACTCCAGACATCATGAAAGGTACCAGTACCAGAGTTCTTAGAGTCCTCCCAGCAGAAGTTGCACATGCAATCAAGAACATGAAATGGGGAAAAGCTCCAGGAGAAGATGGAATTACTGTAGACATCATACAAGAAGCAAGTGGAGAAATTGAAACAGTACTCGCCCAAATTTTCACTCGATGCCTTAATGAAGGGAAGATTCCTGAGGATTGGAACAACGCTACAATGATCCTGCTACATAAAAAAAGTGACATTGAGGATCTCAGGAACGACAGACCTATTAGCCTCCCATCAGTGGTTTATAAAATCTTCACTAAAGCTCTTTCACACCGTTTGAAGGTAACACTGGACATGGCTCAACCAAGAGAACAAGCTGGATTCAGGAGTGGCTACAGCACAATAGATCATATCCACGTATTGGGAGAACTAATTGAAAGAGCGAGGGAATATGAACTTCCATTGTGCATGGCTTTTATCGATTATGAAAAAGCCTTTGATTCGGTGAAACCATCAGCAGTTACAATGGCTCTGAAATCCTGTGGTATTGAAGATGCATACATTAATATTATTAATAACATCTATGAAAATGCAAGTGCAAAGATTCGGCTGTTTGAAAATACAACTCACATAAAAATTGGAAAGGGAGTGAGATAAGGTGACACCATATCTCCCAAGCTCTTTAATGCCATATTGGAAAATGTCTTTCAATCACTGAACTGGGAAAAGAAAGGGATAAAGATTAATGGAGATTATCTAACCCACCTTCGTTTTGCTGATGACATAGTCATTTTTGCAACTACCCCATCAGAGCTGCAGAGTATGATCCAGGAACTTGCTGACAAGAGTAAAGAAGTGGGATTAAAAATGAACTTTCAGAAGACAAAAGTGATGTTCAATGCTTTTACAAGAAATGAAAATTTATCGATTGATGGAGAAAAGCTGGAGATAACAGACACGTACGTTTATCTTGGACAGCAGATATCAAGTGAGGGTCACATTGATGAAGAAATTAATCGGCGTACAAAACTGCCTGGAGAGCTTTTGGAAGAAACAGCATAATTTTCAAGAGCAATATGCCATTATGTCTTAAAAGAAAAGTGTTTGATCAATGCATCCTTCCAGTGCTTACGTATGGTGCAGAGACGTGGACCTTAACTAAAAGAGACATACAAAGGCTGCAGACAACTCAAAGCAGCATGGAGAGGTGCATGCTTGGTGTAACCAGGAGAGATAAGAAGAGGAACTCGTGGATCCGAAAAATGACAAGAGTGGAAGACGTCATGATCAGAGTTAAAGCTCTGAAATGGCAATGGGCTGGACATACTGCCAAAAGGACAGACCATCGATGAACAGCCGAAATTTTAGATTGGATTCCAAGGGACAGAAAAAGACCCAGAAGAAGACGACATGGAAAATGGGTGGATGAAATTCGAAAGTATGCAGGAGTGACATGGAGGAGACTGGCACAAGACAGACCGTTGTGGAGGAAACTTGGGAAGACCTTCGTCCAGCAGTGGATTGATAATGGTTGACAATGATGATGCTGCTGATGATATATATATATATATATATAAAAGCATAAATAGTTTTTTCCTTTAGTATGTGTCCACAACACTGTGCATATGGATTGATAATGGTTCACTCTACTTGCTCCGATAACTACCTTTACACATTTAGATGTATTGACGATCTGCTGTGTATAAATAATTCAGAAGTTATAGAGAGTGATTTTGATAATATCTATCCTAGCTCTCTTAACTTATGTAAAACCAACCACAGTAATCAGGAACTTGAATTCCTAGACTTAAGCATCAAACTTAACAGAGGTAACCCATCTATTAGCCTCTTTGATAAAAGAGTTAATTTTCCTTTCAAAGTAATTAAATATCTACACTGGAATAATAACATATCCACCAAAGTAATTGAGAATGTACTAATTTCTCAGGTGCTTAGAATTTCAAGAATTTGCAGCAACAATTTGGACTTCCATTACCACATTAATATACTATTAGACAGTTTTCTAGAGAACAAAATTCCTACTTCTTTCATTAAAAGAACTTATTCTGAATAATAGAGTAAAGTTGAAAAATTATTCTGAATAATAGAGTAAGGTTGGCAGATCTGCTTTAATTTTCTACACGTTAATAATATGATTCTGACCAATGAAAGCCTTTTGGAAGTTGGCTAGAGGATGATATTAACTACAAAAAGGAATCTTAGTGCTATGGATAAGAAGGTCCTATTAAAAAAAAATTAAATAATATAGATAAAATCACAACCCCCCCCCCCCCCTTAAAAATATGTTTATAAAATAAAATAAAAATAAATATAAAAGAAAACTAGTTATTCACTCACTAGAATAGCTATACTAAAAATAGTAAAACTAACATTAAAATTAATAGTATTCTGAATAGTCTACAGAAGCTCACTAAGGTGATTAAATACATGCAAAGTTTATTAAATACACTACGTGTGTATTTCATAATATTTCTCATGTGTTCTGGAGAGTTTATTCTGCTCTTTCAGATCATACAGGTCCACAATCTTAATTATATTTTTTTCTCCAGTTAAAATCTCCGCGAGTGGGATTTTTCAGTGTGTGGAGGCCTTCAGCCCCACCCACTCTGCCCCCAGCGACTAGGGAGTGGCAGGGGTGTTTGGAAGTTTGGGTTGATAGGTCGGCCATGTTTCCTCAAAAGTGAAAGAAGTTAAGTTGCATAAGAGGTAAGCTCTCTTCTTTGTCTTTGGGTTTTAGGTTTTCCAGGTTCAATTTCTGAACTTCTTGAACATTTTTTCTTTTTTTGCTTTAAGCATTTAGACACTAGCAAGTCTATTAACTTTTTTGCGTATTTTAGCTCTTTCTTTTCTTGGTATTTTTGCGCGTTTTTTAGGGAACTAAGGCGAAGCAGCCGGCCGTTTCATTGTTCTTGTAGTCTGCGCTGTGTTTTCAATGCAGTTAAGGTCTTAATAACTACTTAATTATGCACTTAAAGCACTTCTGAAATACTTTCTACATATTGCAACTAATTGTTTATGTCACATAACCTTCACAAAGCATTTGTTTAGTTTATTATTGTTTTTATTTTATTTTTGTTTTTGTGTTGTCAGAAGTAGTGGAGTAGGGGGTTTTTATAATCCAGTTTTCTTTCAAGAATCTGTGCTTCAGAAAAAAATAATATTTCATTTTTTATTGCAATGTTAAGAACTTGTAATACTTTTGTTTTGCTATTCAGGTTTATATTCTCTCTCAGGCGAACTTGGCAATTGGTTATTACTGAACATTATTTCTGGTTTGTTATGTAACACTTACAACTTGAGTTTTCTATAATCATCTTCTTTCTGTTTAATAGTAACAGATGAAGAGCATGGGTCGAGCCAGGAAGGTTATGGATACAAGCTAAATTGTTAACTAAAGCTTGGTCATACAACTCTGCGGAGGTCATGACATATATATATAATTAAAAAAAAATTTTTTTGGTGGGCTTATTACTCGCATCCATGACTTTGCAGAAACCCATTTTCAAATAGGTCTTTGTGGAAGTGAGAAATGCAGAGTTTTTGCTGGTCCTTGATAAAGCCAAGGCTCAGTATTCTCGACACTTTCAGCATTCAATTGTTCTTTTTTTTCTCTCTTTTTACTCACACTGGTCAATACATAACTTTTTCTATGTTGTACTTGGTATGAGTCAAAATATTTTTTTGCTTCAGTCTCTTCTTAATAGAATGTGAATTGTGAATTTTCATAACTGCTGCGTTGCGCGTTTTGATCTTCATGTTATTTTGCAACTTTCGTTTTAAATTCTAAAATTTTTCTTATGTTTTCGGCTTTGCTCTTTAGTATATATATATATATATATATATCATCATCATCATCATTGTCAACCATTATCAATCCACTGCTGGACGAAGGTCTCCCCAAGTTTCCTCCACAACGGTCTGTCTTGTGCCATTCTCCTCCATGTCACCCCTGCATACTTTCGAATTTCATCCACCCATCTCCCATGTGGTCTTCTTCTGGGCCTTTTCCTGTCCCTTGGAATCCAATCTAAAATTTCGGCTGTCCATCGATGATCTGTCCTTCTGGCAGTATGTCCAGCCCATTGCCATTTCAGGGATTTAACTCTGATCATGATGTCTTCCACTCTTGTCATTTTTCGGATCCACGAGTTCCTCTTCTTATCTCTCCTGGTTACACCAAGCATGCACCTCTCCATGCTGCTTTGAGTTGTCTGCATCCTTTGTATGTCTCTTTTAGTTAAGGTCCACGTCTCTGCACCATACGTAAGCACTGGAAGGATGCATTGATCAAACACTTTTCTTTTAAGGCATAATGGCATATTGCTCTTGAAAATTATGCTGTTTCTTCCAAAAGCTCTCCAGGCAAGTTTTGTACGCCGATTAATTTCTTCATCAATGTGACCCTCACTTGATATCTGCTGTCCAAGATAAACGTACGTGTCTGTTATCTCCAGCTTTTCTCCATCAATCGATAAATCTTCATTTCTTGTAAAAGCATTGAACATCACTTTTGTCTTCTGAAAGTTCATTTTTAATCCCACTTCTTTACTCTTGTCAGCAAGTTCCTGGATCATACTCTGCAGCTCTGATGGGGTAGTTGCAAAAATGACTACGTCATCAGCAAAACGAAGGTGGGTTAGATAATCTCCATTAATCTTTATCCCCTTGTTTTCCCAGCTCAGCGACTGAAAAACACCCTCCAATGTGGCATTAAAGAGCTTTGGAGATATGGTGTCACCTTGTCTCACTCCCTTTCCAATTTTTACGTGTGTTGTATTTTCAAACAGCCTAATCTTTGCACTTGCATTTTCATAGATGTTATTAATAATATTAATGTATGCATCTTCAATACCGCAGGTTTTCAGAGCCATTGTAACTGCTGATGGTTTCACCGAATCAAAGGCTTTTTCATAATCGATAAAAGCCATGCACAATGGAAGTTCATATTCCCTCGCTCTTTCAATTAGTTCTCTCAGCACGTGGATATGATCTATTGTGCTGTAGCCACTCCTGAATCCAGCTTGTTCTCTCGGTTGAGCCATGTCCAGTGTTACCTTCAAGCGGTGTGAAAGAACTTTAGTGAAGATTTTAAAAACTACTGATAGGAGGCTGATAGGTCTGTAGTTTCCGAGATCCTCAATGTCACCTTTCTTATGTAGCAGGATCATTGTAGCGGTGTTCCAATCCTCAGGAATCTTTCCTTCATTAAGGCATCGAGTGAAAATTTGGGCGAGTACTGTTTCGATTTCTCCACTTGCTTCTTGTATGATGTCTACAGTAATTCCATCTTCTCCTGGAGCTTTTCCTCACTTCATGTTCTTGATTGCATGTGCAACTTCTGCTGGAAGGACTGGAGGAACTCTGGTACTGGTATCTTTCATGATGTCTGGAGTGCATATATCATCCCTTTCATATAATTTGGAGTAGAAATCTTTCACTCTTGTCAAAATTTCGCCTCTATTTCTTGTTACAGAACCATCTTCTTTTCTCAGTGTCATAATCTGTTTTCTTCCCTTACTGAGATGTCCCTTTGCTATCTTTAGGCTTTGGTTGTTTTCAATTGCTTTCCTCACTAGTTCACAGTTGAATTTCCTTACGTCTTCAGTGATACTTTTTTCTTACTGTCTTGCATAGCTCTATATATTCCACTTTGGAAGTCACATCTTCTTTAGTTGTCCTCATCTCTCTTCTTTTTTGCATCAACATTTTGGTTTTTCCTGATAATTTGTTCACATGCAACTTGTTCTTAGACCCAGCTAATTTTGTTGCTGTTTCCATAAGAGCTTTGGTTACTTTTCTGTTAACTTCAGAGATGTCCACTTCTTCTGATGTTAGTCCTTCTAAAGCAGAGAACCTGTTCTTCAGTTCTAACTTGAAGGTATTATGGTGTTTTTTAAGGTTGGTTATGTCAATAGATTTTGTTTGTCTTATGAGCTTGCCACGTTCAAGTTTAGTGTTGAGGTGCATCTTACATCTCACCAATCTATGGTCACTACCTGTGTTGAACTTGTTTAGCACACTGCAGTCTTCTATGACGAATTTTTTGTTACACATAATAAAATCAATTTCACTTGTCGTCCCATTTGGATGTCTCCATGTCCATTTTCTGTGTGGCTTTTTCTTGAAGAAGGAGTTCAAGATGAAAAACCCTTCTGCCTCTGCAAACTCAACGAGAGTATTTCCACGCTGGTTTCTGTTGCCATGACCGAATTTACCTACTGAAGTTTCATTCTGTTGCTGTTGCCCTATTTTTGCATTGAAATCTCCCATAATTATTTTCAAGTGCTGCTTACCTTTATTATTTAGATGACAAATTTCCTCATAAAATTCTTCAATTTCTTCTTCAGGATGACTTGTGGTGGGTGCATAAGTTTGAATAATCTGAGCCTGGTATCTTTTCGAGAGTTGGATAACAAGTCGTGCAGCTCTGTCAGAGGAACTTTCAACTTCTACAACTTTATCCTTCAGTTTCTTGTTTATTATAAATCCAACACCACTAGTTCTGCCAGTATCTGTCCCACGATAGTAGAAGAGATGTCCACTTTTCAGTTCGATGAGATCTTCTCCTTTTCTCCTTACCTCACTTAGCCCCACGATGTCCCACTTGATCCTTTGTAGTTCCTCTTCCAATTCAAGAAGCCTTGAATCAGAAGATAGGGAGCATCCATTGTAAGTAGCCAAGGTCAGCATCAGATGGCAGCCTAGTCCGGTCCTCCGGGGATTCTTAGCACCCTCTGCCTTCATGTCGCACTGGCCGCTGCCTTGGCCAGGTACATTCCAGCTGCCGGAGACTGAGGGCCAAGATTTAAGTTGTGGAATCATTTTGGAGGGGTTTGGCCATAACTCACCACGCTGGCCAAGCGGGTTGGTGAGTGTGGGATAGAATTTCCTCTAATCCTGATGGTATAGTTATACCGCTATGGGCGGTCGTCAGAGCCCCTTTAGTGGGAACAGGATGCACCACGAGAAGGCGGATTTGACATTTGTCAAGGAGAGGCTGTGATGTTACGCATCACCTGACCTTACATCCCATATATATATGGACATAATAATGTGAACACCTAGGAAAAGAAGGTTTTACGTACTTAGTAGTGTGCGAGATTACCTTTGGCATGGCATTCAAAACTGCCTGAATCCTCCTTGGAATCGACGCATACAAATCCTGGATAATGGTTAGTGGAATGTTACACCATTCTTCATGAAGAAATTGCTCCAGGTCCTTGAGAGATGCAAGATGAGGATAACAGGATCTTATTCTGTTTTCTAACACAAACCGCAGTGGCTTGATGATGTTTAAGTCTGGTGATTGGGGAGGCCAAGAAAGATGTGAAAGTTCATCCTCATGTTCCTCAAACCGTGATTGGACACTCTGAGCTCTGTGAATTGGGGCATTATCATCTTGATAGATGGCATCCCCTGCAGGAAAAAAATGCCTGAGCCATTGGGTGGACTTGGTTGGCCAAAATGGATTCATACGCTCTGCCAGTCATCCGTCCTTTCAAGGTGTTCAGGGTACCTGCTGAAAACCATGATATGACCGCCTAGAGCATTACAGAATCAACCACCATGCTGCACTGTTGGGATCAGACAGGGGGGGGGGGGAGGGGTTGTACCCTTCTGATGGTGTTCTCCTTACGTAAACACATCTTGCGGTGGGGAATAGTGTTAATGTGGATTCATCCAATTACATTACATACTTCCATGCATCAGCAGTCCACCTTGTATGCACCTGGCACCACTGCCGTCGCTGTTGTGTGTTCACTCGGGTCACCAGAGGTTTTTCAGTAGCAGCTCTGCTATGAATATCTTGTTTATGCAGTTCCATATGCACTGTTTTCGTTGATACTGGGGTCTGGAGATGCAGATTGAGCTCTGCACTAATTTTTGGCACCGTGGGCATCTTATTATGGGTAACAATACTCTTTAATGCTCTCCTATCTATCAGTCAGGGTTGTTTTCTAGCCGCTCTTGTGTTTTGCAGATGAGGTTTTGTCATGAACACAGTATGCTGTCGTGACACTAGACACAGTTGCTCTCGATAACCCCACTACCCTGGTGACTGTTGTCATGAAGGCACCAACTAGCCGGCCACCAACAATTAGCCCCCTTTTGAAGTCTGTTAGGTTGCTCATTTTGTCGTCATCCTGAAAGAAATTTTGCAACAAGACACTTTAAATGTACTTAAACGGTACGTTCATGTTCTAAACAAAGCTATTACAACTAAAACATGGTGGTTCACCTCAAGTATTCCTCTAGTTTACATTACTGTCCAGGGAGCTCCAAGCCCATAATTCTGTGTGCCATGCATTTTCTTGAACCTTCTTAAAACATGACCATACCAACACACTCTTGCTTCTTGAGCCTTCTTTGAACTGCTGTCACTTTTAACTGTTACCATTATCATTTTGTTTGTAATTCTGTCCTTTCTGATTACACTATGCATCCACCTCAGCCTGCTCAGTTTAGTAACAAAAATGCGCAACAATCTCTGCTCCCCACGGGCATCAGTGAGCTGCGGGTGACACACTGCTGGACGAAGGTTTGTCGTTTGGCCATCTGTGCACCACTTTTGATACATATTCACTACAGTGGCATGTGAACAAGCTGCGCCGTTTCCAAGATCGTAGTTTTGAGCATCATGCCATTACAATTTATCCTTTATCAAACTCCAATAAATCAGCAGCCTTTTCCATTCTGACTCCGAACACTCTACTAACCGAAAGCAAGTCCTCGGGTGGTATATATACTGTTCTGTGAACTTCACCTGTGCCACAGTTTGGTCTTCCAAGCAAGCTCATTTCTCTAGGCTGGGGGTGGTTACAATGCAATTGCTCATCGGTGTAGGCTACAGAAGGTCAGAAAACTATCTAGAGCCATGGACATCGTAGGAGTAGTCTCGTGATCAGTAGTAAGACATCAGATGGCAATAGGTAGAACCACAAAAATACTTCTCTGTAACTGATAATTCTCTATAAAATAACATCTAATGATGGACTGCACTGGTGTTAAATCTAAATGAAAGGAAAAAGAATTCTGTTTCTAAAAAGTGTGTATTAATTATTTTGATTTATGTAATGATATTTATTTTATTCTTTCATTTGATAAATTGTGAGAAATTTTGTAGCATTCAAGATTTAGTTCATAAGTTTTTTAATTAAAACCATTTTGGGTCTATTTTAGCCTAGGAGAGTTGCTGCCATCACAATTGCTGCTAGAGTTGCAGAAGAGGTTGGCACTCCTCTTGGTGAAAAGGTTGGCACATTTTCTTTCAAATAATATTTGTTTCATTTTTTCTTTTGAATTGCTGAAAATTTCTGCATTGCAGATGTAGAAGCTGTATAATTTTATATGTAAAATATAAAGTTTTCCTTTCATCCATTATAAAATTACAGCATTAACAAACAGTATGACTTGTTTTTAGACATATATATACACTATCTACCAACAAGTAATTAGACACCTGTGATAGCAGAGGAAAACGAAGTTTATTCACCTTCAATAGTTGGTGGAGCCTCCACGAGTGGCGATTACAGCAGCGACCCTCCGGGGCATACTCTCAACCAGGCGTTGCACGATGGCTAGCAGTATTTTCTTCCACTCGGCTTGGAGAAGACAGGTCAGTTCCTTCACCGATTTCGGACGGTGGGGGCACCCCTTAATTCGACGCTCCAACTCGTCCCAGAGGTGCTCGATAGGATTAAGGTCCGGGCTCTGCGCAAACCAGTCCATTTGATTAACCCCATTGTCACCATACCAAGCCATGGTGGACCTCGCAACATGACAGGTGGCATTGTCATCCTGAAAGTAACATGGGTCCACCCCGTAAAACTGCCACAACGTAGGAAGCGCATGATCATCCAAAATGGTGCAGTAGGTCTCGGCGTTGAGTCTACCAGGAATTGCGACCAAGGGTCCCATGCCATACCAGGAGAAACACCCCCATAGCATAATTCCACCGCCGCCGAACTTCACAGTTGGCACAATACATTCCGGCAGGAGGCATTCTCCAGGCAGACGCCAAACCCAGACCCTGCCATCTGAACAGTAGAAGGGGAACCTTGATTCATCGCTCCAGAGAACCTGTTTCCACTGTTCAACGGTCCACTGTCGACGTTCTTTGCACCACGTTAGCCGAGCAGCGCTATTAGACGTGGTGATCAAAGGCTTGTGGGCGGCAGTACGTCCATGATAACTGAGCAGATGGACTTCCTTACGGATGGTATTCATCGAAAGAACACTCCCGTATGCCTGTTGAAACTCCTCACGGATGTAGCCCATCAATTTGGTGCGGTTCTTCCGAATTTCTCTGGCCAGCACCTGTCAGTCTCTCTCCCGGCAGACCCACAAAACTCCCAGTTTTGTGAGTCTGCCGGGTCGGGGCGCATTCCCACAGTCACCTCTCATCTTCCACTTGCCAATCACGTAGGCCACTGTCGATTTTGGGTTCTTCAACTCGCTGGATATGTCATGTATGGATCGGCCATTTCTGTGATACCCAACGATTACACCTTTCTCGAAATCAGAAAGCTCCGAACTGGGTGGCATCTTGCATGCGACTGGTTGCGTTGTTGTTTCCCACACAATATTTAATGGCGGCTGTCGTGACGTGTATCAGGACTGCAGATATCGTCGATTGCAGGGGTGTCCAATTACTTGTTGGTAGATAGTGTATATATATATCGTCATCATTGTCAACCATTATCAATCCACTGCTGGACGAAGGTCTCCCCAAGTTTTTTCCACAACGGTCTGTCTTGTGCCAGTCTCCTCCATGTTACTCCCGCATACTTTCGAATTTCATCCACCCATCTCCCATGTGGTCTTCTTCTGGGTCTTTTCCTGTCCCTTGGAATCCAATCTAAAATTTCGGCTGTCCATCGATGGTCTGTCCTTCTGGCAGTTTGTCCAGCCCATTGCCATTTCAGGGATTTAACTCTGATCATGACGTCTTCCACTCTTGTCATTTTTCGGATCCATGAGTTCCTCTTCTTATCTCTCCTGGTTACACCAAGCATGCACCTCTCCATGCTGCTTTGAGTTGTCTGCAGCCTATGTATGTCTCTTTTAGTTAAAGTCCACGTCTCTGCACCATACGTAAGCACTGGAAGGATGCATTGAACAAACACTTTTCTTTTAAGATATAATGGCATATTGCTCTTGAAAATTATGCTGTTTCTTCCAGAAGCTCTCCATGCAAGTTTTGTATGCTGATTAATTTCTTCATCAATGTGACCCTCACTTGATATCTGCTGTCCAAGATAAACGCACGTGTCTGTTATCTCCAGCTTTTCTCCATCAATCGATAAATTTTCATTTCTTGTAAAAGCATTGAACATCCCTTTTGTCTTCTGAAAGTTCAGTTTTAATCCCACTTCTTTACTCTTGTCAGCAAGTTCCTGGATCATACTCTGCAGCTCTGATGGGGTAGTTGCAAAAATCACTACATCATCAGCAAAACGAAGGTGGGTTAGATAATCTCCATTAATCTTTACCCCTTTGTTTTCCCAGTTCAGTGATTCAAAGACATTTTCCAATGTGGTATTAAAGAGCTTTGGAGATATGGTGTCACCTTGTTTCACTCCCTTTCCAATTTTTATGTGTGTTGTATTTTCAAACAGCCGAATCTTTGCACTTGCATTTTCATAGATGTTATTAATAATATTAATGTATGCATCTTCAATACTGCAGGATTTCAAATTCATTGTAACTGCTTATGGTTTCACCGAATCAAAGGCGTTTTCATAATCGATAAAAGCCATGCACAATAGAAGTTCATATTCCCTCGCTCTTTCAATTAGTTCTCTCAGTACGTAGATGTGATCTATTGTGCTGTAGCCACTCCTGAATCCAGCTTGTTTTCTCGGTTGAGCCATGTCCAGTGTTATCTTCAAGCGGTGTGAAATAACTTTAGTGAAGATTTTATAAACCACTTATAGGAGGCTGATAGATAGGCATGTAGTTCCTGAGATCCTCAATGGAACCTTTTTTATGTAGCAGGATCATTGTAGCTACAATATATATATATATATATATATATATATATATATGCACTTGCGTTTTCATAGATGTTATTAATAATATTAATGTATGCATCTTCAATACCGCAGGATTTCAGAGCAGTAACAATGGCTCAGAAATCTTGCGGTATTGAAGATGCATACATTAATATTATTAATAACATCTATGAAAGTGCAAGTGCAAAGATTTGGCTGTTTGAGAATACAACACACATAAAAATTGGAAAGGGAGTGAGACAAGGTGACACCATATCTCCGAAGCTCTTTAATGCTACATTGGAGGGTGTCTTTCAGTCAACTGAGCTGGGAAAACAAAGGGATAAAGATTAATGGAGATTATCTAACCCACCTTCGTTTTGCTGATGATGTAGTCATTTTTGCAAATACCCCATCAGAGCTTCAGAGTATGATTCAGGAACTTGCTGGCAAGAGTAAAGAAGTGGGATTAAAAATGAACTTTCAGAAGACAAAAGGGATGTTCAATGCTTTTTCAAGAAATGAAGATTTATCGATTGATGGAGAAAAGCTGTTGATAACAGACACGTACATTTATCTTGGACAGCAGATATCAAGTGAGGGTCACATTGATGAAGAAATTAATCGGTGTACAAAACTTGCCTGGAGAGCTTTTGGAAGAAACAGCATAATTTTCAAGAGCAATATGCCATTATGTCTTAAAAGAAAAGTGTTTGATCAATGCATCTTTCCAGTGCTTACGTATGGTGCAGAGATGTGGACCTTAACTAAAAGAGACATACAAAGGCTGCAGACAACTCAAAGAAGCATGGAGAGGTGCATGCTTGGTGTAACCAGGAGAGATAAGAAGAGGAACTCGTGGATCCGAAGAATGACAAGAGTGGAAGACATCATGATCAGAGTTAAATCCCTGAAATGGCAATGGGCTGGACATACTGCCAGAAGGACAGACCATCGATGGACAGCCGAAATTTTGGTTTGGATTCCAAGAGACCAGAAAAGACCCAGAAGAAGACCACCTGGGAGATGGGTGGATGAAATTCGAAAGTATGCGGGAGTGACATGGAGGAGATTGGCACAAGGCAGACCGTTGTGGAGGAAACTTGGGGAGACCTTCGTCCAGCAGTGGATTGATAATGGTTGACAATGATGCTGCTGCTGATGATATATATATATATATATATATATATATATATATATATATATATATATATAAAAGCATAAATAGTTTTTTCCTTTAGTATGTGTCCACAACACTGTGCATAGCTGGAGCAAGAGTGAAGTAACATACACTATAAATATCACCCACAACACCCCTCCCCCACACACAAGCACACAATAACAGGTAGACCCAACATCACATCAGAACCCACACAAGCAGTTGTTCCCTGAAAAAATACCAATGAAAAGAACACTAGTGAAAAGAAAATAAAAAACAAATAAAAAACAGAAAACAAAAATACAAATAAAAAACGAAAATACAAAAAAAAAAAATAAAAAAAAAATACAAAAATAAAGAAATACAAGAAATGCTCCCGAACCCCGAACTACTCTTCAGGGGAAAACGCTCGGGAGCCAGGAACCAATGTGTTCGGGTTTCATAAGATGGCAACTATTTTTAAAAAAATTCTCCGAACACACCTCAATTAAGCAAATCCACATAATTACTTATGTGAGTAAAAATTGCCATGATACCTACAAAGTGTTAACCTTAACTCATATATTAGGCTTGTCTTCATGGTGCTGAAAGTTTGTTTTAGTTTAACTTAGAGTTTTAGTTTAGCTTCATTTGAATTTATAATTCAAGAGGTTACAGATAATAGGGTAAAGTATTGGTTATCGTGTTTTCAGTTGAGTTAAAAGGTTTTATACATATTGCTATTTCAGTTGTATTAAATGTTGGTATAAAATGATCGGGTAGGGAAAATATTATTTTGAAACAAATTTTTATGTTGAAATTTGGTTGTTTCCTGGAATTTTTTTAAAAATAGTTGCCATCTTATGAAACCCAAACACATTGGTTCCTGGCTTCCGGGCGTTTCCCCCTGAAGAGTAGTTCGGATGTCGGGAGCATTTCTTGTATTTCTTTATTTTTGTATTTTATTTGTTTTTTTTGTTTTTTATTTGTATTTTCATTTTTTATTTGTATTTTTGTTTTCTGTTTTTTATTTGTTTTCTTGTTCTTTTCACTAGTGTTCTTTTCATTGGTATTTTTTCAGGGAACAACTACATGTGTGGGTTCTGATGTGATGTTGGGTCTACCTGTTATTGTGTGCTTGTGTGTGGGGGGAGGGGTGTTGTTAGTGATATTTACAGTATATATATTTTGGGTGCATAGGAAAGTCCCTTTAGCCTGAAATAACTTGCGAACGGAGAGAGATACAGTTATGCAAGTGAGATAACGGTATAGTAAAGTGACTACGCCTGATCGAATGCAACTGATAGCAGCGCCCCTAGTGGCGAAAGGCGGAAGTTAGCCATTGCAAATCGAAAACAAAAAGAGATAGAGCAAAATTTCCAATTACAAAGTTGTAGAGCATCAATTAATTAGTACAAAACGACATTTGTTTCACGCAGATAAGATAAATTGTTGCCTGAATACCCTACAATGTCCAAAATCGATGCGCGGCGATTCGAATCTGTATATTCACATTTCGCAAATGTAGCCATATGCAAATGCAGATTGTGACATTGTACCGTACCTACGATATAAAAACCAGTAGCAGGATGTACCCTGATCAGAAGTTTAGGTCTACGTACACTGTGTGAGAACGGCGATCTTGGATTTCTGGGGTTACCTAAAAAATCAGGTGTATGCAACAGCGCCTACAAGTCTGCTGGATCTACGTCATCATGTTACAGATGCTTGCAATAGTGTGACACCTTCCACGCTGAGGAATGTGCATGCAGTGTTACTTTCACGAATACAAATGTGTATCGTGGGCAATGGCGAACTCTTCGAACATACTCGACATTAACTTTTTATCACTGTGCACCAGTTTCCCTTTTTTGTTTTTGTTTTGTCTGACGTCATCAAACTGTATTGACATAAGTACACATTTATACAATAAATTGTGTGTATTTGCTTATACTTATGCCTGTTCCCTTCAAACGTTCACACAAAAAGCAGTGCATCGATTTCGGACATTTTAGGGTATTCAGGTGACAATTTATCTTATATGTGTGAAACAAATGTCACTTTGTACTAATTAATTGATGCTCTACAACTTTGTAATAGGAAAATTTGCTCTATCTCTTTTCGTTTTAGATTTGCATTGGCTAATTTCCTCATTTCGCCACTAGGGGCGCTGCTATCGGCTGCATTCGATCGGGCGTAGTCGCTTTACTATACCGTTATCTCACTTGCATAACTGCCACACTCTCTATTTTCAAGTTATTCCAGGCTAAAGGGACTTTCCTATGCACCCTGTATATGATATGAAATGCTAAACATCTCATTTAGTTATAAAGTTTAACTGAGTCACTTCCTAGAAATTCAGGTATGTTTGAAAAACGTCTTGATTAAAATAATAATGCTATGTTATTCTTCAAGACTATTTGATTGAGAGAATCCCAGATACTTGCATTTGTACAAACTACTCAATGTGTTTATGTATGAAAATGTTTTATTTTATAGTGAAATTTGGATTTTGAGAAAAGATGAGTAGATGTACAGGGAGAATAAATGTATTAATGAGTTTCATTACTACCTGGGGTGTTCTTTGGCCTTTCAAATGATACTGATTCATGCATGTTTCATTGTATAAGTCAATGAATGTATGTATTTCCATATTATATTCAGGCAATGTCATTTTTCATTTACCTTTACTGCATTTTTACCAAATATTTTGAGTACATATGAATGCCAAAAAATTATGTTTATTTCCTTTTCTACAGAAATCTCCTTGAGAGGTCGTACTGGAAAAGTTCCTTTTTAATAAAATTTAAGTATGATCAAAGTTAATTTTCTTATGCGTAGTTCTATCTAAATTTATTTAGTGCGCTCTTGCAGGATTGTAAACAGCTTGAATTTGGTACAATGTCTCAATTTGTAGAAGCTGAATTTAAAAATTTATATTTTTGGATGCATGGCATTAAAAATTAGCATCAGTTTAATAGCAACAAGTCTACTCAGAAATAATACAAAACTTAATAAATGATCATAGAAATTATGGAATAAGTATTCGTCGTAAGTACATTAAAAATTCATAAGCACATTGAACTCAGCACTCAGATTGTGATGCTGAATTGCTTTTCACTGTTTGCCATGTAATATCTCATAAGAAAACTAAAAAATTATGTCTTCTTGGAGCAGGAGTTGAACTCGCATATCCCGATTTCCGTTCGAGTATTACACCACCCAGGGCAAAAAAACTTTCCGAAATCTTACAAGGTGAACTTACAAGAAATCTTACAAGGTGATTTTTTTTCTATTCAGTATCACAATCTAATTACTGAGTATAACGAAACTGAGCAACTATTTTAAAGTTGGACATACTTGTTTTACAAAATTTTTGTGCAGGAGAATGCTTTTTTTTTTTTTTTAACAATAGTCGATTTATTTGCATTTCAGATGTTTGAAATTATATTTCATCTTTTTTTATTTGCTGATTTTTAATTCATATCGACTTTCTGTAGATGTATGTCCACAAGTCCATGAGATGGTAGGCAGGAAAGTCAACATCCAGTTTGTTTATGTTTGCATGATTATTGATCCTACTGACTATCATTATCTGACATTTATCATCCATAGTTGCATGGTAATTGGTGAACACTCAGAAAACTATATAATTTAAGACTACACACTTGTGATGTTGAGATAGAATAAATTATCAATGTTTATTCACAATTAAATGTTTTATTAATATCGACCATAGTTTTGCAGAGCTTTTGGCTCGGCATCATCAGGACGAATGGAGCGTAAACATTCAAATCTTAGTTGGTACGACACAAGTACACCTTCTCATGGTGCCTGCTGAACACTGGTGAACTTTGTTTACCAGTGACTAACGTACCGCT
Organism: Macrothele yani; assembly: GCA_039090855.1. Classification (NCBI taxonomy): domain Eukaryota; kingdom Metazoa; phylum Arthropoda; class Arachnida; order Araneae; family Macrothelidae; genus Macrothele; species Macrothele yani. Next base: position 101,785,789 of record CM077013.1, on the reverse strand, counting down.
GCGAGCGTCCGCCCCCTACTCATTAGGGATCGTTTTCTCTTTTGAGTTTGGGGATTTCTGCCCAGAGTTTTCTGAACGAAATCTTTGTTCACCCAGAGCTAGCTTTCGGCTCTGGTTTCCTGGGTGTTCGAACCGCTCTTGCAGGATTACCCGGCAGAAGTCCACTAGCCGTCGGCCTGTAATGATGCCTCATTCTCTTGGTTGGCGTTCTTCCAGAAATCGGAACGCTTAGCCCTCGTGGCCTGGTGACCACTAACATTCTATCTCTTAGTGGCAATGCAGTCTGGTACTTCTTCTGCCTATTTCGATCCCTTCTTCTAGTAAAGAGGAAACTAGAAGAAGAGATCGAAATAGTAAGAAGAAGTACCACAATTAACAATAATTGCGGTTGGACTCTTCCAACTGGATGGCAGTAACTACTCCAGTGACGTAGTCCTGATGACGACTAGGATTTAGTTCAAAAATTTGACCACCAACTGTTTTGAATAATAACCTCTATAAGACCTGTAAAAAAGTTAATTCCACAATTAAAATCATTGTGACATCTTCAGAGTTTTAACGGTCACAGAACTCTTCACGGCTTGCCAAGGACATGGCATCTACTCCATTTCTTTCAAGGGCATGGAAAGAAGTCATAAAAATCTGTGACCGTCAGAATTCTGATGATGTCACAATGATTTTAATGTCTATGCTCCATTCATCCTGATGGTGCCGAGCCAAACACTCTGTGAAACTATAGTCGACGTTAATAAAACATTTAATTGTGAATAAACATTGATAATTTATTATTTGCAGAGAAAAAGCTGGTAAATAGTTACGTTTTTTTCAAGGTGTATTATCATGACTCACTAAACCTAACATGGCTTATCAGTGCAAATGAGAAATGATGGAATGAGTCTGAATCAGTTTAAAGGAGGGGAGGGGGTACTGTATGATAGTTTTATGGAATTTTCACCAGTTATATCACAACATACCCCTCCCTATTAGGAGCTGCAGCTATGGATGATAAATGCTGCATATGAGTATGTGGGGCGTCGTGGTGGCTGACTGATGTAAGGCACTGGCTTCTGATTATTCGTCTAAGATGACACCTTGTTTAAGACCCAGATGAGTCATGACTGTAGTATGTTTGTCTGATGATGATGTGTTTGTCTGTCTCTTCCCTTTAACCAGAGACCCTAAATTAGTTCTGGGTGACTGGTTATAGCTCACAGAACTGCTCATGCTGATAATTAAACCCTGAAACAAACAAACAGACAAATAATAGGAATCTGTGGTTTCAAAAGTTGTGCATCATCCACGAGGGTCTGGGTTTTGAAGCCCAGTGAGGCATGGATGCTGTGTTTGTCTTATGGGCACTGGCTCTCTCCCTTTCCTGGAACAGTGGCCCTAACCCAAATTAAGGATGGGCGACTGCTTACAACCCATCAAGTTTCTCACGGTGGTCATTAAACTCCCAAGCAAAGAAAAAAAAAAAAAGAAAAAGAAATGTGCGAATATAAGCAAACTGAATGTTGGTTTTCCTGCCAAGTATGCTGCAAACTGCTTAATAGTTTATAAAGAAGTCATATGAATGAAAAAAATACAGAAAATATTATTTCTGCCATCTGAAATGGAAAAAAAAAAAAAGCATGATCATCATGGAGAGCTTTCTCATGTGAAAAAAATTGTGTAAAACAAGCACGTCAGAGTTCTAACTTAGTTTTCAAAATTGTTGTACTGAAGTTAAGTTTTTTTTTTTTTTCTTGAGACAAAAATGTTGGATATGCAAGAAAGTGTACATCCTGAAATTGATATTTCTCTTTTAATGAGGAAACATTTAATGGATGAAGAAAGCTTTGCAGGTTATGCTGAATGTGGTGGACTTGGTACGTCATTTATTTTTTCGGTTGACCAAGCAATAGCAGCATCTGGAGAATGGTATGAGTGAAAAGGAAGGTAATGTGTCCATCAAAAAAAAAAAAAAAAAAAAAATGCCACAACTTTTAGGGAAGCTATAGCTTCCTCTGATGTGGAAAGGCCATTTTTTTTTTGTAATCATGAAATGAGTGATGCAATTAAAAATTTACTAAGCTGTGTTCGTTTTTTGTTTATATTTTCTTTGTTTTTTTTTTTCGTGCTCAAAACTTGAAAACTTTTTGAAACTGCAAAAAAATTATGAACGTGTTTTTCTGTGATTGTTTCTATGGTTGTGAAAGAACAACATAGGCATAATTTGAATGAAAAAAAAAGGGACACCTTTTAACTCAAAGAAGCATTAGTTCATTAATTTGTTAATCATAATAATAAAGTTGTACAAAGTGATGTGCAGGTATAAAGTTCTTTTTGAGGATCATCAGTGTGAATCTTTTAAAGCATCAAACTGGCAGTGCTGTCATAAAAAATACCAAAAGTGAACCCTGCTTTGCTTTACAACAATGCAAAATCATTTGGTGAACAAACTGACTTGCAATACTTTTTAAAATGGCAGTTTATATAATACATAAAGCAAAATGCTTTTTAATTTATTATATAGTTTTTGTTGTTAATACATATAATAAAAGTAAAACGTGTTTTCTTAATAAAGTTTTCAGTCTAAAACAAAAAATGAAGTACAAAATAGTCAAAACAATCTTAATGCAGCAAGGAAGTTCTCCTACATCCAGTACAAGTTACCACAATTATGAGGCTTTTTTTAGGAGGAATTAAAAAAAAAAGCCTATTAAACATTCTGAAGTTCCTTTTTTTATTTTTGTTTTTAACTTTTCGGCCTTTTGTTCTTTTTCCTTTTTTTTTTTTTTTACATTGTTACACTTTTTGGGTGATTCCCTTGAAAAATAATTGAGGTTCTACTGTGTGTACTTGCAGTTTCCCTCTTTTACTTGTGTAGAATTTTCATGTTAAATGTTTTCAATAGTTACTTATATTTGTCACAGTGTCTCTTTTCAGTAGAGAGGTTTGGAAAATTCTTGTCCTGTAAGCTGGAGTTTTTTCATCCAAGATTTTATATGTATTTTGCTAGCCATAGTTAGGGGATAAAACATGTAGCCATATTTCCTTTTTCTAAGGAAGAGTGAAAAAAATCATATTAAATTGGGCCTCATGATAATAATACCAAGATTTTCCACTTTCTCTCGGAAGTTTTCATTTTGGTGGCAGTAAGGTAAAATGTGATTAGAAAATGCCCACGCTCTGCCAGTGAGTATAGTAACTACCAACCCATGAAGGATGCTTAAAATCAGGAAGGAAAACTCTGATACTACTTTAACTTCTGTTCACAGGATGTTATCTCAGTAATGCTTTGTAGGACAGATAGGCATGGAATGTTTTGTTGCATGAGATTAGGTGTCTAGGCTATGGATTTTTGTGGTAGTTGCGTACTGTAAACATTCTTATTTTCTTAGCTCTTTTGAAAGGAGTATTCATAAGACCTGTAATGTTGGTTCAATCCCCCCCCCTTTTTTTTTTAAAGTGTCATTATAGGGAGAAAGATATGGAATGAGAGTGAGTGTTAATCATGCAAAATGATTCTTGGCAGATTAGGCTTTCAAACAATGTGATCACATCTGATTGTGTGCGTGTGTGTGTGCGTGTGCGTGTGTGAGCATTTAAAAAATCTTCCAGTTCCTTTTTTTGCCCTCTTCTTTCCTTCTCTGGTGGGTTTTGTGGTTAGTGCTGTTTCACTGTTCCTGGTTATACAGAGGGTAAGTCGAAAGTTTTGCAATATTTGCATAAACGCACCTGCTGCGGCAGGTAGGTCATGTGCTAAAACTAGTTCAAGTCAGGCACTGCAGTCAGTCGGAAGCGATATAAAGTGGTAGTTGTTGCTGTGAACAGCATTGCATGTCATCATTCTGTCTGTGGTTGGGATGTCTAAAAGATGAACAGCCACAACTGGTTAATTAGGGAACTTTTGCTTTACGAGTTTGAACTCGGCCATAACACTGCTCAAGCAACACGAAACATTTGTCATGCAAAAGGGGAAGGTTCTGTGGACCACAGCACTGCAGCTAGATGGTTCAAGAAATTTTGCTCAGGCGACAGAAACCTCGGCGATCAGCCAAGGTCAGGTAGGCCGCAAACTGTGGATTCAGAGGCTGTGCACCTGGCTGTAGAGGTAAATCCAATAACCAGCACTCAGAAATTATCAGGTAAGCCGGGTATATCACAGACCAAGGTCTACAGAAGATGCCGCATTGCCCCTCATGAACTGACGCCAGCTGAAGCTACCACCAAGTGGAAGATTGCACGAAACTCCTGGAAAACCTGCGCAATGTACATTTCATCAAGAGAATTGTTATGTGCGATGAAAAGTGGGTCTATTTCCATAATCCTAACACACAATGGCAGTGGTTGAGCCAGGCCCAGCTTCTTGAATCTGTTGCCAAACGTGGACGCTTCGAGCACAAGGTGATGCTCTGCGTCTGGTGGAATTTCGAGGGGATAATCCATTAAGAATTTGTTCCAGACAGTCGGACCAGCAACGCCAACCTCTACTCTGAACAGCTGGAGTGGATGTGTGTCATTTTGGAGGAGAAGTACTTGATACTGGTGAACAGAAAGCACACTCTCCTATGGCAGGACAAGGCTCAGCCTCATACTGTGTGAACAACCCGAGCAAAACTCTAGGAAGTTCAGAGCATCGAACTGATGGCACACCCAGCATATAGTTTGGACCTTTCCCCATTGGATTAATATTTTTTCTGTTCCATGGTCCAATTCCTTTGCAAGTGGCACTTCAACAACTAGGAGGAGGTGGCAGCTGGTGTGAATACTTAAGTTGTGTGCAGCTTTTAGTCTAAGCAGACTAAAATAGACTTTAATTTGACATATATGATTTGCCAAAATTGCCATCTTTAATTAGGTATAACTAAGAAAGGACTGAAAACCACAAACTGAATTTTTTTTATGACCAACTATAGAAAGATAGCTTTTGGCCCATTAGAAAAAAAAAATGTGTTTTAAATCCCTTCCTAATTTTTTCTAACCTTAAATTTGCCACATTTGCAAAAAATGCTTATTCAAGGGCAAATATCTTGAAAGGGGAACCTACCAAATATTTGAAATGTTTTGTGTAAACTCACCTAGTGGTATCCTGTAAGTGGTATGAATTACATTTTTGTGTTTCAGTGCGGTTTCAGAATTATGATTACTCAATCTGGTTAAAATGCTCTCTAAAATATCAATGAGAGGTGCTTTTAGGCTGTTATTCATGGACAAATGCTTTTGTCTTTATACATATGATCAAAAACACTTTTAAAAAATTGTTGCATATATTTTCAATGCAATACAAGGATACATAAGATTTCTATTAATACCATTAAATTGAGCTTACTATGCATATGTATTTAAATGACTAAATAATGATTGATATCAGTGATGAAAAGTGAATAATTTTATACTGCTTCTGGTCTAAATTGCAATGCTTCATTATTTGAATTTGGAAACTTGCTGTGTGCACCGTGACCGACATTTATGTTAGGTAAGCTCAAAATATCATATTTTAAAGTTTTAAAAATATTGTAAGCGTTTCTAATAATATGTATAACATTTGCCCATGAACAACAACCTAAAAGCACCTCTTATTGGTATTTGTGAAAGTGCTTTTTTACCAGAGTTTGAGTACTCATAATTCTGAAACCACACCGAAACACAAAATGAAATTCATACCACTTATAGGATACCAATAGGTAAGTTCACACAAAAAATTTAAAAGCTTTGGTAAGTTTTTCAAAGTTTTCTCCCTTTTAAAATATTTGACCTTGAAATAAGCAATTTTTGCAAATTTGGCACATTTAGGGTTAAAAAAAAACAAAAATTAGGAAGGGATTTAAAACATGAAATTTTTTTCTGATGGACTAAAAGCTACCTTTCCATAGTAGATCAGAAAAAAATTTCAGTTTGTGATTTTCAGCCCTTTCTTGTCATTATAGCTACCTAAAGATGGCGATTTTGCAAATCACATTTATTGAACTTAAGTCCATTTTAGTCTGCTTAGAATAAACAACTTAAGTATCTTTTCTGAAAGCTCAAAATGTCTACTTTCAGAAAATAAGAAAGTCTGTTGCATTATCTCAAGTAGTTAAGAGATACAGCCATTTCCATGAACCCTTGAAAACCCGAATTTTTGCATGTCACAGAGAGTAAAAATAAGTGCAGATCCAAAAGGGCAAATGGTGGCAGATAAAAATACAAATAAAAATTGTTTTGGTTTATTTATTAATGGTACTAACTATGGTAAGCACGAGTTGTATGTCAAGATCGCTGTAAATGGAGAAGTTTGATATGACAACAATAAGTAAAAAATACCTGGAAGTTTGTATTTCTTTTTGGAGCTAACCTCTGAATCTCAGAGAACAGCTTAGTGATATGTATGTATGTATACATAGACACTGTTATACGACTAACTATGGTGAGAATACAAAAAAATTATAAAATAGTCAAGCAACCTGCCCTAGGTGATATCATGTGGAATGACCTTATGGTTAAGGAATAACAACAGATTGTTATTAGAAGTTCCTTCTTAACATGGTGTGTGTTTTCATGTGTTATGCAACAATAACTCAGTCTGTGTTAGAAATACCAAAGTTAATTTTGTATGAACTATGTATGCAGCTGAACTTCAATAAACCATCCCTTTTTAAACCACCACAATCACTGCCTTCTGTCCGCTGCTCATGGGTTAAAAATCTCATCCTATTTAAATTAAATGGAAGTTTCCTTCTTTAAACCACCACTCAGCAGGACATTCTAGTGACATTTTGTGTTTCTCATCGGAGAGTACTCAGTTGGACCACCTCTCAAAATATTAAAGCTTGCAATGGACACCTTGAATCACCCACTTTATCTTCCTAAGTGTGCTCTGAAAGCATGTTAGATGGATCCTCCTCAAAGAAGTTTTTTTGGAATGGGTAAGATAACAGCCACCACCACGCCCTTCCCCTGAAAGAGTATTATGTTGTTAGTAAAGTGTGGTCGGCAGCTGAAAATCAAGGGTGGACTTCTATGATTTATTGCATCTCACAGACGTGTGTGCATGAGAGCGTGCCCTCATGTGTGTCCAGTTAAATATCAAAGTGTACTTAACAGATAGGTAAGGACTAATTACTGTGCTCATATTATAATTTGACCCTTTATGATTTGACTGAATGACAGTAACATAACTGCTGCATCTTACATTTCCATAGAGGCTGTACTCCCTCAGAAATGGCATTTCCTGTATCTCATTCCACATTTTGGATACTAACTTCTAGTTACCCAATGCCTTTACTAGTCACTGTTTCTTGAATGAACTGCTTGTTGTGTGGCCTTTTTTTTTTCATTCATCAGTTTTTTTGTTTATTTTAATGTTTCATGAAGTGGGTAAAACATTGTTGGATGTTCATGAGAAAATTTTGAAATGCAAATTCAAAGTTCATAATCATGGTTCTAGCCACCAAGCATTATTAGTTAATTACTTTTTGAACCTTTCTGACAAGTCAATTAGCAGAGAACAATAGGAGAAATTAAGTGATAACTATAAATGAATGGGATCTGAAAAACAACTGCTCTCAGTTAAAAAATTTAAAGGGACAAGCACAAAATTTAGAGACAGTTCTTGTTCTATGGATTAACCAGGTCAGAGATTAAACTACAGTCGCAATTTTCGCGAAATGCGATAAGTTAATACAAAATGCGAGAGAAAAATTAGTGTCTGCAACAAAATGGTGCCAGCCATTTAAATATCAACCCATCAGCAGATTCTGCTCCGGCTTTTCTATTTCTGTGAAAACTAGTTTCCGAAATTCTGGCAGCAAGTCTCACTCCACTAATGTTATTTTCTTAATCCTTTAGGTATGTTCCTACAGCACCTGTTAGCTCAATGCCCCCCCCCATCTTTCCATACACTCTAGAGTACCCCATAAAGGTTGGGGTAAGATTGTAAAGGCTAGAGGAATTAGACTCCTTTCTGCATTGAAAGTTCAAGTTTAAATCAGAATCATGCGGCCAAAGCTAGAATCAACTGTGACATCTACGGCATTCCTCCAAGGCCATAAAGATTAGTTTTCCACTAATGTACAAAGCTTTGTTGGTGTGAACGATTCAGTGGATGTTACGATTTTCCTAGTGACAAAAGTGACTAACTTTGTTTAGCATTTTGCTACAATGTTTTTCACCATTTTAGCATTTTTGGTACAGCATTTTTTGAGCCAGCTTAAACTCTGAGCCAGGTAAATGCCAAACATGGAGTTATTACTGATGAAGTCATTCTTGAAAAAGCAAGACAATTTGGGATACATAAGGACATATGTTGTTTCATTTCTTCCTTATGCTGGCATTCAACCACCCCCACTTTGTGTGAAACTCTTGAAACTGCCACCCTTGCTTACTGCCAGTTTGACACGCTGAAAAAATATGGTAGTTTAATGAGATTTGACTGTATTGTTATTGGACTTGCTTATAAAGTGCATATATTGTCCACAGCTAAGTGTTTAAATTCATTGACTCAATATATTTTTTAGTTATATAAGAGGAAATCTTATTCCCATATGTGATATGGCTGTTCCTGACTACATAAAAACTTGTACATTTTTTATGGTTACACTATTTATTAAACTATCTTTAAATTTTAGGTTGGTTACTGTGTTAGGTTTGATGACTTGACATCTCCTGCCACAAAAATAAAGGTAAGTGTATTATATTGTTCTTTGTTTTTAGGCTTTAGTACAACAAACATATTGCACTTTTCATAATGTTTTAAAGCATATTAAGCAGTTTTTTTAACTTCATGCTGTATCAGTTCACCAAAAAATTACAAAATTTGATATATTTTTGATTCACATCTGTACCTGGTCACATTGCCAGCTTTTGCATTTCAATTTTTGAAGTTCTTTGTGGTATATCATGGGCATCAGTTCTCTGGGTATTTCAGGGCTCTAAAAATTGCACATCCTCCCATCTTTTCCAGGTTGAAATTGCATGAAGATGGCCTATGTTCAGAGGTTGCTGACCTCACGAATGGTCTCTAAATCAAATTTTCAACTTGGAAATCACTGATTCTAGAAATATTTGCAATGTGTTTTATCTTGATAGGGCACAAGTTTGTTGGTCACACTTTGATTTTTACGCCATGTTATGATGAATGGCCTTTTTTTTTTTTAATTGAGCCCAGATTCTTTAAAAACCTCTGACCAGCCAAGTGATAAGGGCTTTTTGTAGAAGTACATTATTCTCAAGGCCAGTGGGATAAAAATAGCTGACTTCAGGACCATAGGGCTAAAGCTACTCTCTTCCTCTCTCAGAGTGATATGTGACCCAGAGGGAGGATTATCTTTAACCTGTGGAAACTGGTCCGTGTGGTTCAACAGTGCGCAGTTAGTTAATGAATGCTTTGGGTTTGTCATTTTGTTTACATGTACAAAGAAATGAACTTGCAACAAAAGCTGACTTGATTATTTTAGTATAAATCCAAGCACTAAAAAAAGCAAAAGTAGATGAAAGAAATGAATGTGGATATTCTGATCATGATTCTACATAAAATTCTACTGATTTGAAAAATGAGTGTTTCAGTACTTGCATAAAGTGAAACAGAAACATGTTTCAAAAAAGTGTCCATTTCATTCTATAGAAATTTGCCAATGATTTTCGAATGAAATCAGAAGGGCAGATAAGAATTTCTGATTTCCTGAATCCTGTGGCACCCTAAAAAACTGCATTTACCAGCACAAACGCTTTATTTGATAGGTGGACATAGATCTGGTAACCATCAATTAATCAGCACAGGTGCTCGAAAACCTGGAAAGTCCTTGAAAATCATGATGACGTTTTCAAGGCGAGGAATATCGTGGAAAAACGGTGTGTTTTTTAAAGCTGTTTTGAAAAGCCTTGAAATTTGAAATTAATGCTTAAAATTATGTTTGAATTTTTTTAGGAAATCAGTGTTACCTCTTTTTTAGCATGTCCTGTAAAAAAGATGGTGCTTATGTTACCGATTTGCCCATCTGTTAGAGATGTCTGTCTGTGGACACCATAGCTCTGCAACTATTAGTCTGATTTGAAAAATTTATTTTGCATTAGGAAGCTTGAAATGTGTGAATAATGATCCACATTTTTTTTTTTTTTTTATGATGCACAATTTTGCTGCTAGAGGGGGTAAATGCAGAATATATCGGATTCAAAATAAACTTTAGTCCATATAGTTGCTTCCAAACATCCAATTGAAACAAATCTTTTTACCTTTCGATTCCATTTATGTTGAAAACTATTTTAGGTATAGTCACTTTTTCAAGTTACACATAGATTTTCCGCCAGGGGACGTAAAAGTTAAATGTGTTTTCCCCAATAACTCTGCTTTTAAAACTTCAGTTTGAAAAATTCTTTCTGAACCAGATACAGCTTGTGATAAGAAATGTTTTACATATAATTTCTAATTTTTGGGAAAGAATAGTTTGGCCACCCGGGGGTGGTGTTTCTGCTTCTGATGTATTTGCAGCAAAATCTGAGTTCCTGAAGTCTTGACTGAAGATATCCTTTCATGGATCGATACTGTTCACCTCAAAAAACCTTTTTATTTTGCATTTCTGCTTCTGGGGGATGTATTTGAAGAATTTTTCCTTAGAACAGCTTTTACCATGAAGAATATTTTTCGCCTGTTTTCAACTTTTCCATTATTCTCAATTCTACCCTTAACAGGCATAGATTTATATCATGTTTCCTTATATATTTCTTTTTTTAACTGATTAGACGTGTGCCCTCCCCATTCTTAAATTCTGGATCTGTCCTTGCTTTATTTTATAATAATTTTAATTGTTATCAATAATAGTCTGATTACATCATACATGAGATTCTTCCGCGGATTCGCGGAATTCCGTCTCACTATGTCGCATGTGTCCAGTACTGTTGTTAAATGTCATTTTATTGTATAAATATTTGTTTTATTTCAGCACGAAACTGTGGGCAACAATTTCCGAAAACTGAAGTTAAGACGGCACGAAGATTTCCTTTCCCTGTAGTCTTCAAGCATGAGATTCTTCCGTGGATTCAAAGAATTCCACCATTTCCGTTATCATTTTGGACATTCTCGAGGTCAATGCACAACTGAACAGAAATGGATGGGGTGGGGGTGGGGTTCCATTTGTAGGACTGAGTTCCCGGAGTTCCGTCTTTCGAAAATAGAAGTTAGACCACAGCAAAGATTTCTCCCATAATCTTTTTTTTTTTTCTTGCGATGTTTCTTCTGCGCAGTATCGTTCTTAAATGTCCATTTATTCCACAAATACTGCATTTCAGCTTAAAAACGGAAGAAAAGGTTTCCGAAAACGGAAGTCTGTCGAAGTGAAGGTTTCTCCCGTAACAGTATTTTTTTTTTTCTGCCTTCGATGTTCTCACTATCCTGTGTTTTTGTTAAATGTTACTTTCCCCTATAAATTGGCTGCATGTAAGCTTGATAAGGGATGAGAAATTTTCCATAAACGAAAGTGACGAAGTTTGAAAATTTGTTAGAATTGATGCATGGTGTTCAAAAGTATTCATATTCTGAAAGTTACACCATTTATCTGAAATAGTTAAAGCTTTGATATCATGCATTCATGGTCCTCAGGCTGAAAGTTCTTTCAGCATGATGGATAAATAATTGTCATCTGAGGGAATAAAGGGGAAAAAAGGAAAAAGAAGGAAAGTGACAATGAAGAAATGGGAAGGGAATAATAGCAAAGATTGCTGTGCAGCTGCAGAGTCAAGAAAAGACATATGGCCATGGAACTTGCGGAGAAGAAAGCAACACAAAATGAAAATTGAGCTGATAAGTGGGGGGGGGGGGAAAGCTGTGTTTGAAATAATGTCTTTTAAAACAATTTTATTTTGTTTTGAATTCAGTAATTTTATATTGTAAATTGCGTTTCACTCTATATCTCTGCTTCTAAATCTCCGATTTGAAAAATTCTTTCTGCACCGGATACAGCTCATGATGGGAAATCCTTTGCACACAATTTCTAATTTTTGTAAAAAATGGTTTGGCCACCAGGTGGTGTAAGTCTTAATTTCCGCTTCTGGTGTATTTGCAGCAAATATGAGCTTCTAAAATCTTGATTGAAAAAAAGTAGTTTGTTGACCGATGCTACTCATGTCGACAAACCTTTTAGAAACATTTTCTTCTTGAAATAATGCATGGTTTCTACGCCAGGGGGAGTAGATGTATATCTTATTTTTGTCAATATCTCTACTTCAAAGAGTCTGATTTGAAAAATTCTTTCTTTGTTGGATAGTGTTTCTGATGCGAAATGTTTTTCCTATAAATTCAAAATTTTCAAGTGAACCATAGACTTTCCGCTAGGGGGCACAAAGGTAAATTGTGTTTTCTGCGTTATTTCTGCTCCTAAACCCCTATTTGAAAAATTCTTCCTGTATAGCAAACAAGACCTGATGGAAAATATTTTTCACATAATTTCTAATGTTTGGTAAAGAATGGTTTGGCCACCAGGGGTGTTAATTTCTGCTTCTGATGTATTTGTAGCAAAATCTGGGCTCCTAAAAACTCGACTAAATTTTTTTTCTTGGACCGATACCGCTCATATGGATAAACCTTTTGAGAATACTTTCTTTCTAAAATAATGCATGGTTTTCCCACCAGGGGTCATAAAGTCACATCTTATTTTTGTTGATGTCTCTGTTTCTAAGAGTTCGTAAGCTCACGATTCCGCTTACAGCAATATCTGAGGGATTAAAACCCCGATTAAAAAACTTCTTTCTTCTGTCAGATACTATTGTTTTCCATACCAGTTCCATTGACTTTGAATAGCTTTGATAAATTTAATTTGCGTCAGAACGAATTCAAAAGACTTGCTTGTTACACCCGAAAATTCGGTGTCATCTTTCTTGTTTTATATTGTGAATACAGTGAGGTGCTCCAGTTTAATATTTATGTAAATAAATTATGGTGAATAATTCCATCTTGCTCATGCTGCATTGTATTCACAATGTTTTGCCACACATTTTGAATTTTCACCTGGTTAAAAAGTTCATCCTTGTTTTTCTTTGCAAGTCTCATGTATGATCATGTGTCATGTAATGCTGTTTCAGACTGTTACAAAGCCTTTAATGCTGTAGAAAAGAACCATTATTATTACTTCTAAGACTAGTATGTTGAATGTACCCAAATGTGCTTGAATGCATATTATTTGCTAGTCATGAAGGAGACTTAATAACATGGGAAATTTTTCAGAATAATGTGTGTGTCCCCTTCCAGTTCTTACTTTCATATCAGAAACATGGACTAACAAAAAAGACATACGTGGGCTGCAGACAACTGACAAGATGCATACTTGGTGTAACCAAAAAAGATAGGAAAAGGTGCATATAGTGCAGAAAAATTACAAGAATGGTCAAAGTAAAGACTCGAGTGGTATGGCTGGATGTATTGCTAGAAGAACTGACCACCATTGGACAACTGGTATGCTGGACTGGTCACCTAGAGACAGGAAAATACCCAGAAGAAGACCACATGAGAGATGAACACTTAAAATTTGTAAACATGCTGGAATGAAATGGAAGAGGCTTAGAGAGGCCATCATGCAGCAGTGGATTGAGAATTGATGGTAATTATGCAGTAGATTCTGGTTAATTGGGCCGTTAGTCCAAAATAAATTGTTTATTGTCCCAAATTAACAGGGCAGCTGTTTATTTGGGGACAATTTTCAGAACATCCAAATTGGCTCTTTGGAATAAAGCTTTGATAAGTGGGGCAGCTGCTTGATTGTGCCAATGAATGTGTTCTAGCTCCAATGTTAATGGGATTTATTTTTTGATATCTTACTATTTAGTGAGTTGTTGCAGATTGGCAGCCTGTTACAAAAATGCACGTGTTGATAAAATGAGTCCTGATATTTATTGCATTATTAAAATTGTGTAATAACATAAGTTATATCATATGAGTAAGACAAAATGTTTCTGTTTGGAATGTATTGAAGGATATTAATGTATTTTTTTGTACTTTTTCATTTTTTCTCCTTTTTTGTTAGTTTTTTTGTTGTACCTTTTGTATCATGAAGGCAAAAGTTTTTATCCCCTTCCCCCCTTTTTTTATAGTATGTGACAGATGGATGCCTTTTAAGAGAATCGATTAGTGATCCTTTATTGGCAAAGTAAGTTACTTTGTTTTATTTGTTTGTTAAAAGAATTTATTATATAAAAATGTATATTTTGTAGAATATTCTGCAAAGCTTCTATTCCATTCTGAAGCATTGTGTAGTTTCATTTTCCACAGCTATTCAGTTTGCTTGATGCTAATTATTTGGATCATATGACCACCTCACTAACCGGTTGTGTGGTTGTATTCACCATGCATGAAAATAAAGTTCAACCAAACTATCCTGGCAAAAGTGAATTATTGTTTGCATAATGCCCACAGTCAGAACAGTAGAAAATTCTTATAGGAAGCTCTGTATGGTATACAAAACTTTTCTCTCAGGCAGTTTCTTGTAGCACATATTAAAAAAAAATGTGCTAAGTGTATAATTTTTCTTTTTTTTCATCTGTAGACTTGACACCTCCACAGCTGTGTGTGTGAGATTTAGAATTAAAAAAAAAAATTCTCTGAGTGACCCTACGTTTCATGGTTAATGGACACTTCAGGATTTTTGTGATGCACATACACTTTTCCTGCTAGATTTCCTAAACGTATTTTCCTATGTTTTGCATACTTGCACTTATATAAGTCGGATTGGAATATATATATTTTTTTCTACAACAAAACTTTGTATATAGTTCTTGCTTTGTATGTTGTGCAGTAGTACATGCTCGGTGGTGTGAGCATTATTTATTTCCGCAAAGTGAACTATGTGTTCAAATATGCATCTGACTTTTAAGGAGAGATAATGTTCCAAATGCATTGACATTTAGCATGATAACTGCACTTGTAAAAGTCGAATTCAGAAAATATCTTCTATAGATGCAATGGTAATCAAAAGTACTTTACAAATTTTTATCTTTTTTTAACATAAGATGCTGCTTTGAGGTGGCATAAAGTAAAAAAAAAATATTCAGCAGTATTTCAGCTTCTAATGGGCCAACTAGAAACACTTGACTAGCTTCAAATAGATTAGCTAGAAACAGTTGACTGGCTTCTGTGGGATCAACTAGAAACATTTGACCAGCTTCTATGGGCCACTTGGAAACATTTGACAAGCTTCTTACCAGGACAACTGTAGACATTTAACTACTACTACTGGGCCAACTAAAAACATCTGGCTAGTGCACAAAAAGCAGTATAATCCATGCATAATATGACTTTCTAGATGTGTTGTTCTTCCTCTACAGTCATAAAAGCATATATGCACATGACATTATATCTGTTCTTCTAAAGGTTTTGTTTCCAACATTTTTTTGCATCCAATTACTGTAACTTTGGCCACAATTTTCCATGCATTTTCCAGTTTTTTAAATTTATTAATATTTTTTTTTGGTTTGAAAACTGACTGACTGGAATATATGAAACATACTTAGTTTGAGAATTTTGTCAAAAGATATGTTTGTTATTCCCAAGAATTTGATGACATGCTATTTAAATTTTATTGCTTGCAATTCTGTTGTAACATCCAAGATATTTCTGTCTATCCTTTCTCTCTCTTTTTTCTTTTCCATTCAGCAGTAGGCGATCTCTTTTGGTTTTGTGGTCATATAATCAACAAGTAACAAACCTATCATTGCACTTGTGAATTTATTTGTCAATATGAAAATTCGTGCTCATACAGTAATTAGAGTACTGTAAGTCATCGAACATGCAACACTTTCCCTTCATATTTTGCCTCACTAAAGCTGAAATTTGGAGCATAATATGTAAGAACTTATGATTGCTTTTTCACCATTTCTTTAAAAGCACATTTTAAAAGGATAAAGTTGCATTATTTTTAGAAGCATGGGCCTCTCTGGCTATAGAATCTGAGTTGGGCCTGAGTTCGAGTCCTGCCGGAAACATATGTGGTGTGTTTGTCTTGTGATGCCGGCTCTGTCTCTTCTGTAGAGCCAGTGGCTCTAAATTAGGGGTGTGTGACTCCTTAGATACTGATGGAAGCCATTAAACCCTAAAACAAAAACACCCCATCCCTAAAAAAATTTAAAAAAGAAAGAGCTATTGAATGTGAATTGTAGGTGCAATTATTTATATTGTCAAGTTTGTCATCATAATGATAGAAAGTCATAGCTGCCAAGTGTTCCAGTTTACCTGGATTTTGTTCGGTTTTGAAAATATTTTCCAGTAATCCAATTTTTCTACAAAAAATTCGGTTTTGTGATTTTCTTGTTTTTTCCTTTTATTTATTTAGTATGCATGTTTTCATTCCCTCATTAATCTTATCAGCCATCATTTTTCTCCAGCATCAGCACTAGCTGTGGGAATCGATAATGAATGGAAACAAAAAAAAATCTTTTGTTAATCCACGGCACTTCGAGTGCCAAGGTTGTGTGCCCCTGCGATGATGGCAAGACAGTCAAAAGCTTGGAAAGTTGAAGTACTGGTTTATGACGTAACATCCACGGTGCTCGCAGCCAGTAAGAGCATGGTGCTTGTGCAGAGCTTTGTGGAAGTGGAATGTAAAGCTGTTTGTTTGCTAACGCTCAAGTTGAACGCCTATTCCATACTTTGCTTGATCTTTCAAACGAAACAAGTTGCGTTGCAAGTTATTATTTCAGTTCACAACCCCAGAATAGGGCCTCTTTTTTTAGAAATACTCCAGAGAATTTGACTAGTGAAACCATCACGCAAGGGTCAGTTTCATGCATATTGTACCTTGTGTTAACACTGATTTCCCCGTTTCTCATGCTGGTCGTGGAGACATCGTCACACATGTTGGAACTAACAAGCACGTAAAAAACCACGATAGTGCAAAAAGTGTGTGCAACATGGATTGTTTTGTTTCAGTGCTGAATGATTTTCAAATGGTTCATGCAAAAGTTCTGTTTACTGAATTTTTGTTGGAGCACAGCATACCACTAGTGCCACTTGATAATGTTTCTTGATTGTTGTCGGCTATGTTTCCTAACTCCCCAGAAGAGAGTAAAAAGATATGTATGGGGCAGAACAAAAAACTTGGCATATTGTTCAAGAAATGGCAAAATATCATTCAAAAAATGCCCTCTGTGCTATTAAAAGTGGACCATTTTTCTGTTGAAACTGATGTCAGTAATGATGCTGACTATCAACTTTATCCAATTGTGGTAACGTATTTTGATAATCATTGCAAGCAAGTGACATGCATGCTGCTCTCTTTGCCATGCCTAGAAACCAGTTCAACAGGTGAAAATATGGCAAAACTTGTGTCCAAAGAATTTCAGTATCATGGTATTCCGTGGGTGAACTGTCTTGTCCTTGTCTTGCCTTATCATTTGATAACACTCCTGCTATTGTGAGGAGATAAAATGGTGTCTCTCTGGGGAAAAAATTGTCTCACTCTCTAAAAATGAAACTCATTAACAACGTTTGGTAATCTTATTTTATACTTAAATACTAATATTTTTGTAAATATTTCTTTATTTGTATTAAGTAATTAACTAATAAAAATAGAGAAGCCCATGATATATAATTTTATTATTTATAAATTGTAAATACGCACACTGCCGAATGTGCGTTAATGTCCCGGTTTTTGATTTTGGAAAGTTGGCAGCTCTGGAAAGTAATGTGCACATATGAGAAACAAACAGTATTTGGGAAAGAAAAAGTGATGTTCACTGAAGAGTAATGGAAGTAGAAATGTAGTAGTAAGTAGTAGTAGCAGTAAACTGTCAACAGTGGCATAGTCATGTAAAGCCATTCCAGTTATTTTCTGTGAAGTTGTAAATGAATGGTAATGTTTGCATCTCACTTTTTGATTTGATTTCGTGCCACTTCCCATGCATGCTCTCTGTAATGTACCACTGTGAATGGATTGTGAAGATTTTAAAGTATGATTGTAAAATTTTGTAATTGTTCTTTTTCACTCCTAAACAGTTACAGTGTAATTATTCTGGATGAAGCCCATGAACGAACATTGCACACAGACATACTGTTTGGTATTGTGAAGTCTGCCCAGGCTCAGAGAAAGCAAAAGTTGATGATGCCATTAAAGGTATTAAATTTAATTTAAGGCATATAAAGATAAAATTTATTTTGTTTTTTCATTACTTATTTGTTGTAAATATGTACCACAGATTGATCATCACTGTTCAATCCAGCAGTCAGTAATCCGGTTCCATCACTAATTTGGCATAATTGGCTGGCATAATTTGAAATTTCCCAGATCACTGCCATGCGAGCTTACCGTGCCTGCCACTACATTTTTTTATGGTTCCACTAGTAGCATCAGCAGTTAGCATACATTGTATGCATTTGTTATTATTTAGCTCTTATTTAACCCCAAACATGTCTTTAGTAAACAAAGAAAGTGCTTCTTATATTGTAAAACATGAACGCATTACAGTATCATGAACACTTTAAAACATGGAAACTTTGCACTAAAACAGGAACATTTAACACTAAAACATGAACACTTCAGGGGAGCAGAATTTGTCCAAACTCGCGAACGAGGTTCGGGGAAATTAAGGCAGCTCTGAGGAAATTTTTGCCCGCGGGTAAAATAATAATAGTAGTAATACTAATAAAACGAAAAATTAACTTATTAACAACGAGTATAACGCGAAAGATAAGAGTAATTTACTGCACAGTAATCAGGTAATCATTTTGAAAACTGTCATGTCGTTATAAATACAAGAGGTTATGAGCACAGTGACGTAGTGCAGACTGCCGCTGGCATATGATTCACCGAGCCCAAACGACTTTACTAATGCCAAGGCGTAGACAGTGTGGCACGAGTAATAAGTATGGCGCAACTACTAGTCATGCTAATAAAAAATTTCCGAAACTAATGGCAGCTTATGTGTCGTAGGCGCCGATCTGAAAAATTATTAGGGGTTCCACAGATTTTAAAAGCGAATGACCCATGCATTTTTCAAAGGATTTAAGTCTAATTTAAATTCCATTCAGTAAAATTATCTGGCACAATTATATGCCTGAGATGCTAGAGTGAAATAAATTATAGTTAATTGCGGAATTTTTTTTAGCTGTTTATTTTTCAGCCTCTCTGCTCCACCACTGTTTTCCCCTAGACCCAAAAATGTTTCAGACATTTTGAATCTAAAATAAATATTAGGTTTTTTTTTTTTTTTCAAATTTTTAAGCAATAGGCTTTAAGGATTAGTTCTTAATCATCAACATATAGATCTAATACTCGCTTAAACTTGTATGAAAGTCCGCTACAGTTTTGGGGGAATCTCCTTGGCCTTCCTGTACCTTTCTTTCCTGCCACGTGGGCTGAAAAAATTCTCTTAGTCAGCACCTCATCACTTATTCTTTCAACGTGTCCAAACCACCTAAGTATATTAGTCTTCACCTAACTAACATTTTGCCTCACATTACACACCTTCATTCCCCACATGATCATAGCATGTCTTGCCACAAACTCCCCCATAAGTAACGCATCTCCCCAGCACACAAACGACTTCTGTGTCTTTTCCGCAGTACCCAAGTTTTACGGCCTTATATCAGAGTAGGAACAATTACACTTTTATACACAGTCATTCGGGACTTCCTTGAGAACCCATTATTCCTGTGAAGTCCTCCTAAGGCAGCTATGACTTTCAAGGAAGAATTCACTTGCCTATTAATTTTGCCATCTAATTTGTTCTCCCTGTCAAACATACTTCCTAAATATACACTGCTGGACAATTGCTAAGGACGGATCATAAACGGCTATATAGCGCATAAAAAAGTAAGTGTGGTTGGATGCCAAGTGAAATAAAATAATGTCAGAATGCCAGGACATTACAAGAAAGACAATTTATTGTGCTCTGAAATCCAGAAGGCTTTGGAACGTGTTCAAGGGGCAAACAGGCCATTTTGTGCAGAATACGTAAACGTGAAAAAAATGCAATTACCGTCCGCAGGCGTTCCGGCGTAAGATGTCAATACGGGATACGGCCACCATGGTGGGCGATGCAAGATTACACACGTCGTGTCATGCTTTGCACAACATTATCAAGCAGCTGTTGGGGTAATTTATCCCATTCCTCTGTCAGTGCACGGATGAGGGTGTCCTTGTTTATTGGAGGGCATTGGCGACCAGCAAGACTCCTCCCCAAAGCATCCCACACATTTTCAATGGGATTCAGATCTGGTGAAACTGTTCGCCATACGAGGCGTTGAATATCCTCGCTCTCAAGACACTCCTGGACAGCGACTGTTCGATGACATGTTGCGTTGTCGTCCATGAAAATGAATCTATCACCGACAGCACCACGGAACATGCGAACATGAGGTAGCAGTACATCATTAATGTATCGTTGGCCAGTCATAGTCCCAGTTGGAAGCACATAGAGCGACGTACGGCCATTGAACATGATGCCAGCCCATACCATGACACTACATGTCGGATATCGGTCCCTTTCCTGTATGTTTGCTGGACAATATGCAGTACCACTATCACGCCAGATCAGTTGTCGTCGACAATCAGACGAAAGACTGTATCTACTCTCATCTGAGAAGAGGACAGCAGACCAGTCGTTATCAGTCCAATTGCGATGTTGATGGCATCATTGCAAACGAGCGGTACGGTGACGTCTGGACAATGGGATGCACACAACAGGATGGCGGGCATATAGTCCTCCTTTATGCTAACGTCTGGCGACAGTTTTTCGGGAGATCCGCTTGCCAGTAGCAGCAATAAACTGATTTGCTACCTCACTAGCTGTGCTGCGCCGGTGTCTTTTTGTTGATAGCACTATGTATCGATCTTCTGCAGGTGTCGTACTGCGACCACGACCTCCCCCGTGACGTTTGCTATACTCTCCATTTGTTTGAAATGATTTCCAAAGCCTTGAAACAACACTGTGGCTGACGTCGAACTCCCTAGCAACATCTGTTATTTTTCGCTCTTCTTCAATCTTGCCAATAATACGGCCACGCGTAAAATCATCTAGGTGATGTCGGGAAGACATACTGAAAATTGCAAGTTCGTCAATTGATTCTTTCCCTTTCAACTTTGCGTTTGAACAACAACGGTCAATACGCGTCAAATCCTTTATATCTCTTATCAGCGCTATGACGTCACGAACAAGTTCGGCAATCCAAAATTTGCATACGCACAACACGTCTTACTGTATCCTGCACTTATGCTAATTTCCACATTTTCCTGCCTTCCATTTTATGGTTGCTATCGTTGCTATTGTCATCCGTCCTTAGCAATTGTCCGGCAGTGTACAAACTCATTCACCTGGCCAATCTCTGTGCCATTAAGGCTTATCTTGCATTCAGTATGAACAGATCCTTGCTCAAAAACCATAAGTTTGGTTTTTCCCTTATTTATTCTCAGTTTGAATTTCATACAAACTTCATACATCTGGGACAACATACTCTGCAACTCACTTTTGCTCTCTGTCAACAGGATTGTGTCATCAGCATGGAGCAATCTGTGCATGCACATATTACCAAGACACAAACCAGTATCATCCATTTTGACATCACGCATGCATGCATCCATAAATATATTAAACAGCCAAAGTGATAATGCACAACCTTGCCTGACTTCTCTGCCGCAACTGCTTATAGCCCATTGAGTTGCCCATTCATTCGTACACAAACTCTTCCTGCTAGCATACATGGCTTTTACACTATTAAGTAGATTCCTAGTAATACTATATTTATTCAGTACCTTCCACAGAAGAGTTCTATTTACTTTGTCATAAGCTTTCTCTAAATCTATGAAAGCTGCAAATACTTTTTTTACCAACAAACAGATACTTTTCAATCATCATGCATAAAGCAAAAATTTGATTAGTGCAACACTTGCCAGGCATAAAGCCACTCTGCACATCTCTGATGTAAGACCCCATACCCTATCAATAAGACCCCATACCCTATCAATAACAATCTTACCATATACTTTCCCTGGCACACTCAGCAAACTGATACCACGAAAGTTCTTGCATTCAGTCTGATCACCCTTTCCCTTATGCAAGGGAACAACGATAGCATCCCTCCACCCCTGAGGGACCATTCCTAGCTCCCAACATAACTGGCAAATTTCGGTTAAGCAGTCAATCACAGAGCCACCACCATATTTTAGCATCTCAGCAGATATACCATCTACTCCCAAAGCCTTACCATTCTGAAGAGATTTTGGAGCTTTACACACCTCTTCTCTTGAGATCCACCAGTGCACAGTGATCTGAAATGACCGAAAACTCGGTGAAAATCCGCGGGTTGTGATTTTGTTATGGAATTTGCTCAAATTAATTGTTTCTAGCTATTTTAATGTAAACTACATTATTTTTATAGGTAATTACATTTTAACATTAACTTATTGCAGATATTAGATAATTGCTGAAAAGCAGCGTATGCTTTGGTAGCATATTATTAAACACACACAAGGTGCAGCCTATTATTTTAGAAATGAAATAATATAGAGTTATAATGAAGTACAAACTGGGTAAACAGAATGCAATAAAAATACAATAAATGCAATACCTTGAAGCCTCGCTTTGTAATCTATTTTCTCCTTCGCTGTTATCAGAATCTGATTCTTTGCTATTGTCAGTGTCTAATATTTGAGTTCATGGTGTCTCTGGATGGGGTAGTGGTTCTTTCAAGAGATCTAAAACTTCTTTTAAAAGAGAGGCGCAGGTCTTCTTTGATAGACCTAGGGCTAACTGAATCACAAATGTCGGAGCTAACTGAATCACAAATAGAAAATACTACATTTTCATCAAGCCAACTAGAATTTCTTTTAATAAATACATCATGTCTTCAATAACACTTTTCTAGCCTTTTAAATATTTTGCTGCAAATGTCTGACATGCCAAGGCGGATCTTCTTTTCGGAATCCTCTGATATTTTTTCACTTTTAAAAGTATCTTAAACGAACGTTAATAAATGAGCCTGTTGTTGATCTTTACCTTCACGACACATTTCACAGATAATTTCATACAAATCTCTTTGTTTTTTCCGGAATTCCATGCCACAAAACCTATGACATGTAGCCTGTAACAATACGTTTAGCCCTCCTCGTTTCAAAACCCTAAACAGGAGTAACAGCAAACTCACATGTCGTGAATTACAGCCAACAACGTGGCGTGGCTGCAAGGCGCCAAACAAAAACCACAAGCTGCCTTGTTTACGCGTGAGCTGGTTTGGTGCATGTGCGCTCAACTCGCCGCGCTATATGTTTAAAAATATGTGCTATAATTCTGCATCTGCAAGCTTCTGCAAAAACTTTTTTCTCACCTTTTTAAGAACACTTTAAAGTATTTGTTACAGCAAACCGTTCGGCGGCAAGTTATGGCGAGCATTTTGTAGCTCACGTTGAAAATTAAATTTCCACATCCACATATAATGCTGCCTCGTTTTTATTATTAAGCAAGTAGCATTATTTTTTGAGGATTTATGGAATAGTGTGAACCTATTCAACACATTAATATTATGGTTGGTAAAATTATACATTCATTAACAGTGTTTCAAAACTGACGAAATGTTAACACAAAAAATTGTATTGCTGATAAGGACACTTTACAGTCCTAAAACAATAGTAAAGAAATGTTTTGGAAATTTTTTTTTGTGGTAATTTAATCCTGCATGCATTCATTTATTTATATTGAAACCCATAAACCTTTTCTTCCAAAACTGACATTCAAAATTTCGATTTTTGCTGGGCTAATTGGCTTCCTGGGGATTCCATCTCTCACTATGACATAATCTGCTTCTGCCTCAGAATCATCTTTGCTTTCACGACCTAATAAATCACAGAAGTACTCACCCCATCTTTCACTTAGCTTATTGGGCTCCCATATCATTTCTCCAACCCTATTCTTTACACAGCTTAGAATTTTATTTCCCCTATTTTTCCTATGTCTTATGTACTTCCAAAATGTTTTTCTGTCTTTCCAAAAAGCCAAATCATACCTTTCCCCCTTTTCCTTCCTATCTTTTGCCTTACTCTGGTGAACCAGCTTTGCTGTCTCACACTTCTTACAGCAATATTCATCCTCAGAAACTCTACCTTGCAACATCCCCAAGTATGCTTCCTTCTTTCTCTTTACTGCTTGTTTAACCTCACTGTTCCACCAAGCATTGACTTTAAAGCTACCCACTGTTGCAGTACCACACACCTCTTCAGCAGCCGTGACAATACAGTTCTTAAAACATATCCATTTCTTCTTTACATCTCTCTCGCATGCCTTCAACTCATTCAGACATTCACTGAGTAAATCAGAGTAACACTGATGTTCTTCAGACAGATCTTTCAGTCATGGAATTCATTTTTGTAAGGTGTGATTTGCCATAGAGTTTGTGTGTTCAACAGAAACTCGTAATACTGTAACTTTTAATATTAATATTTTTTAATTAATGATCAGATACTTCGAAATATTAAAAGTTACAATCGAATTTGAAATAATATGGTACATATTACGAGTTTCTGTTGAACATGCAACCATGGTGGCAAATCACACTTTTCCAAAAATGTGTTCTACAACTGAGAGGGAGGACTAACCATATGTAGAGAATTATAATGTTTCTTTTAATATATTGTATACTGCATAAATATTTGTGTAAATCTTCTGGTGCCAAGCAATTAACTTCAAGATATGTTTGAAAAGATGGAGAAATATGATAGAAAAGAGTGATCACTTAAAAATCCTGTGATGTCCACTTTTAATTGCCCTGATGTGCTACCTTGTAAGTAAATAAGCTGTACTATAGTGTTTACAACTTGTACCATTATTTACTGATTAGTTCATGAAAATTTCATGTGCTTTTCATCCACCCTCCCTTTATTTTCAGTACTATAGATATGTAGATTGTAGGTACCCTGTAGTGGGTTGGAGGTTTTTATTTAGAGGTTTTTATGTAAACCATCTGTAATGTCAGAAAATTGCTTATCCCACACACCTCATGTCTGAATGATGCCAGGTTAGTTGTGATCGACCTTTAATATATTGCCATTTCCAGTCAAAAGGGTAGAGTTAAATTCATCAATATCTTGCATCTAGTACAGTGTATCAGTTTTTTTCAGATATGTATGAATTTAAAGCTTCTAGGATTAAAAGCATTTCTCTTATTGTTTATATTTGCATGAACTGTAACTACAATTTTTCTTATGCTTGAAACATTAAATCTATTTACTAAAGGTAGGATTAGTTTCAACCAGGGTTGCCAACTGCTCCGAATTTTTGCGGAGTTTCTCCGGAAAAACACTAAAACTCTGCAGCTCCGCGAAGTTGTTCTTTTTCTCCGGAAATCGAGTCATAATCCATAAAATACGTAAAATCCTCTTAATTGAGCATTAAGCAAAAACAAAAACTATTCGGAGATTTTCCCCGTCTTTTCCCGTCTTTTTACCAGGGATGCACCCCCCCCTTCCCGAAAGTTTGGAAGTGGTTCAAAATGGTGTCATGATCTCCAACTAGAAGTCTGCGCTGAAGCAAAAAACACAGCAGCGGCGTACCAGCTAGATTTTGTCAACGGCAGCAGCATGCCAGCTAGATTTTTTCCACGGCGGTGTGCGGGCTAGATTTTGTCGACGGTGCGACCTTGACTGGTGATATCGATAGTGGCATTCGTGTAAAAATTGATGTAAAATTTTTGATTAGCGATTATTTGAAGCATCAATTTCTGATTTCTCGGGATTTTTACGATTTCCCAGTACTTTATTGTGCGAATCGGCGCCCCGATCAGATAGTGGTGGTGGTGATGCAGTGAAAAAGGTTGGCGGCCAAAGCAAACCTCAATCTCCAATGTGGCGTCAGATATTTCCTTGCGAGAAATCTCAGATAACGATACCGATATTGTTATTTCCATAGCGAAAAAAAAAAAAGAAAAAAGATTTGAAGCATTTCTTGCGAGGAAATGTTTTAAATGTTTTTTTTGTTTTTTTTTTTTTGTTATGTTTACATATCGTTATCGTGCTTACATATCGTTGGCAGTGAGTGTTGGAACGCGTTGTAGTTTGGAAACAATAATCATGGTGCCTGATAAAAACACAAGATGGATTCCGAAAATCGGCAGTTTCAAGAGGCTTGGACATATAAATATTTTGTACAACAAAAAAATTCATTTATTTGTCTCTTGTGCAATGCTTCAGTAGCAGTGCCAAAAAAAATTCAACATGAAGAGGCATAATAAAACGCAGCATAAGGACTTCGTCATGCAAGGTCAGGAACACGAGCAGAAAATTAAAACTCTGAAGCGGTCACTAACCAGCCAGCAAAATATCTTTAAGAAACAATCTGCAGAACTGGATGCAGCTGTTAAAAGTAGCCTAGAAATTTCTGCTTTAATACCATTGCTAATTGAAAAATGTTCTGCTAAAGCCAAAGGAAGTGTCTGCTATCAGACTGTGTTCACCAATGAAGTACTGCAGAAGGCAAAAAAAGCCACGTATTTATCTCTAAAATGACGCACAGGTAAGTGAAAAATAAATTACACTGACTTAATAGAAATGATTGTTAATTCCAAACTTTTCGAATATTTCTTGCACATATTTTTATAACTGCTCCTCAAGTAAGGCAAAATGCTCTTCAAAATTTCTATAGATGCTCCTCAAGCTGTTCTTGAAAAGTTAGCAACCCTGTTTCAACAATAATTATTTTTGAACTTTCTGCATATAACATTGATAAAAAAATGCTGTAACGCTGTATCAGTTTTCTTTCCTTGTTAACATTTGTATTAAGTGCAGTGTTATAGTGTAGTTTGTTTCACATTGTATTATGTAGGTAACCTGAATTTGTGAGTAAGCATTAATATTTCCTAATGTTAAATTCACTTACTGAATCCTAGCAACTGTTTTGTATTTGCATATTATACAATTTTGCCATGTAGTGTGACTTTGTTTTAGCCTCTGCATGTGTAATGACATTGTGTTGATGATCAACACATTTTGTGCTGTTTAAAAATGGCTATATATTTCATAAACAGTGTCGGCAGACTCTAGAATCTAGATACATATACAGTAATCATACTAGATAAATCCTATGAATGAACAGTGTGCTGTTAGTGGTATCATGGATGGATAAGATTAGTAAGTTTTTATTACAGAATCTTTCCGTTTGCCTTACTCTGAGGCAAAGTCATTTCAGTCTAATGAAACAATTCTTGAATATATATAATGATATGTCATGAGAATATTCATATTCATTCCTCCATACTTCATAAAACATTCAAGCCAATACCAATATAATTACTGTAGGTCACTTACCTTTCATATTCATGTCAAGGAGTCCTATATTTTAGCAAACATTTCCTACACGTAGTTATAAAATTCGGCCCGACTCCCAACTTGAGGATATGTAAATATTGCTATTTCCTCTCAAAATATATAAACATATAATTTAGACTTTGAATCCTAAGTAACTTTTAAAAACTTTAACTACTATAAAATCTGAATGACAAACTCGACAATACTAAAACTCACACATACCACTTTCACTACATTAAAGCTTGCATGGTAGTTAGCACTATGAACCATGATGGCTTTGAGACTATCAGTGTGACCAAGCATAATGTCCTGAGGGTTCACTTTGCAGCTGGCAGTTGAGTAGTCGAGAGCTCTGGCCTTTTCTGATGATGCCTGCAGTACAGTGCGAAAGCATTTGAAACTGGCAGTCTCTCAAGGCGAGCAGATATGAAGTTTTAATATTCAGGTTTTTTAACTAAAATTTTTTAAAATGTTGTTTCAAAAAGTAATTGTGTCCATCGCGAAAATGGTGTTTGGCTGAAAATTTTGTATATGTATTTTAGCTGTGATATGTTTGTGGTGAAAGTGGTATGTGTGAATATTGAGTATTGTCGAGTTTGTCATTCGGATTTTATACTAATTAAAGTCTTTTAAAGTTACTTAGAATTCAAATTCTGGATTATGTGTTTATACATTTTGAGAGGAAATAGTGATAATATTTATTTATCCTCAAGTCGGGAGTCTGGCTGAATTGTATTACTATGTATAGGAAATGTTTGCTAAAATGTAGGACTCCTTGACATGAATATGAAAGGTGAGTGGCATACAGTAATTATAATTCTTGAATATTCAGTCATTAATATTAAGAAGCTATTAGACTGAGTTATTTATTAATACACAAATGATGCAAACCCTTTGATGTCAAAGACAAAATATAAATGTATTGAAAATGGAACGTGAATGATACCAGAGGTTTCAAATATTTATGTATCAGTAGATAACACACAGTTGAAGTATTTGGACTTCTTAATATTCAAGATTTGATTAATTGCACTGAATAACTATGAAATAGCTATTAGTGCTTCAGTAATGAGGCACAAATATGGTTTGGAATAAATTGTATTGCGTTCATGATCACTTGCTTGGGATAAAAGGTTGTCATAATATTATTATTATTATTATTCCATTTCATTTTGAGGATGATTGCAGTATGTGAGTCTTCAAAACTTTTGCTTTTCATGCTGAATGGATTGGATAATTAGGATTTGGTAAATTATACATTTCTTGTGCAGCACTAATTGTTGAATATTTCAGATAACTAAAATGGATTGTCTCATAATTATTATTTACAAGCATGTGCTTATATACTCAAGTGAATGCATATGCAGAGTATCAGAATGTAGACATACATGTGTACGCTGTACGCGGATAGTTTCCAAATTATTAGCAGATTTTGCAGATAGTTTTTGTCTGTAGATTAAAAAAAATAATGTTATTAACAGCAATGAAAGCACTTACTCAAGGCTTTACGTAGATTAATATACTTAATTCTATTTTAACTTGAAGAACTTTCACTTATTTTTCACATGTTCTCAGTTATTTGTTTTTACAGACATTTCTGGCCTTTATATTTTTTATCAAGGCTTGCTGTTGATGTACAGAAACTGTATCAAAAGTTCTGTTTACACAGAAAGAATTAAAATTTTGTTGCCAGGTTCCTCTTGCAGTGGCCAGATATTAAATTTAAATCTTTTACAAATTTACTTCATAAGACAACTATTTTTGAATTAAGTTGTTGAAAATGCTACGTATTATTTTTGAAGGTTCATTAATGGAACTGTTTTTCTAGATTTAAAAACTATCTTTAATTAGTCACTTGTTTTTGTGAGGTTATGTAGTCCAATATTTTAATATTTTTCCATAAAGGCCCATTTCACACACATTTCCTCACATTCAATCGTAATGTATTTCATCATCATCATCATTGTCAACCATTATCAATCCACTGCTGGACGAAGGTCTCCCCAAGTTTCCTCCACAACGGTCTGTCTTGTGCCAGTCTCCTCCATGTCACTCCCACATATTTACGAATTTCATCCACCCATCTCCCATGTGGTCTTTTTCTGGGTCTTTTCCTGTCCCTTGGAATCCAATCTAAAATTTCGGCTGTCCATCTATGGTCTGTCCTTCTGGCGGTATGTCCAGCCCATTGCCATTTCAGGGATTTAACTCTGATCATGATGTCTTCCACTCTCGTCATTTTTCGGATCCACGAGTTCCTCTTCTTATCTCTCCTGGTTATACCAAGCATGCACCTCTCCATGCTTCTTTGAGTTGTCTGCAGCCTTTGTATGTCTCTTTTAGTTAAGGTCCACGTCTCTGCACCATACGTAAGCACTGGAAGGATGCATTGATCAAAACACTTTTCTTTTAAGACATAACGGCATATTGCTCTTGAAAATTATGCTGTTTCTTCCAAAAGCTCTCCAGGCAAGTTTTGTACGCCGATTAATTTCTTCATCAATGTGACCCTCACTTGATATCTGCTGTCCAAGATAAACATACGTATCTGTTATCTCCAGTTTTTCTCCATCAATCAATAAATCTTCATTTCTTGTAAAAGCATTGAACATCACTTTTGTCTTCTGAAAGTTCATTTTTAATCCCACTTCTTTACTCTTGTCAGCAAGTTCCTGGATCATACTCTGCAGCTCTGATGGGGTAGTTGCAAAAATGACTACGTCATCAGCAAAACGAAGGTGGGTTAGATAATCTCCATTAATCTTTATCCCTTTGTTTTCCCAGTTCAGTGATTGAAAGACATTTTCCAATGTGGCATTAAAGAGCTTCGGAGATATGGTGTCACCTTGTCTCACTCCCTTTCCAATTTTTATGTGTGTTGTATTTTCAAACAGCCGAATCTTTGCACTTGCATTTTCATAGATGTTATTAATAATACTAATGTATGCATCTTCAATACCGCAGGATTTCAGAGCCGTGGTAACTGCTGATGGTTTCACCGAATCAAAGGCTTTTTCATAATCGATAAAAGCCATGCACAATGGAAGTTCATATTCTCTCGCTCTTTCAATTAGTTCTCTCAGTACGTGGATATGATCTATTGTGCTGTAGCCACTCCTGAATCCAGCTTGTTCTCTCGGTTGAGCCATGTCCAGTGTTACCTTCAAGCGGTGTGAAAGAACTTTAGTGAAGATTTTATAAACCACTGATAGGAGGCTGATAGGTCTGTAGTTCCTGAGATCCTCAATGTCACCTTTTTTATGTAGCAGGATCATTGTAGCATTGTTCCAATCCTCAGGAATCTTCCCTTCATTAAGGCATCGAGTGAAAATTTGGGCGAGTACTGTTTCAATTTCTCCACTTGCTTCTTGTATGATGTCTATAGTAATTCCATCTTCTCCTGGAGCTTTCCCCCGCTTCATGTTCTTGATTGCATGAGCAACTTCTGCTGGGAGGACTGGAAGAACTCTGGTACCTTTCATGATGTCTGGAGTACATGTATCATCCCTTTCATATAGTTTGGAGTAGAAATCTTTCACTCTTGTCAAAATTTTGCCTCTATTTCTTGTTATAGAACCATCTTCTTTTCTCAGAGCCATAATCTGTTTTCTTCCCTTACTGAGATGTCCCTTTGCTATCTTTAGGCTTTGGTTGTTTTCAATTGCTTTCCTCACTAGCTCACAGTTGAATTTCCTTACGTCTTCAGTGATACTTCTTCGTGCTGTCTTGCATAGCTCTATATATTCCACTTTGGAAGTCACATCTTCTTTAGTTGTCCTCATCTCTCTTCTTTTTTGCATCAACATTTTGGTTTTTCCTGATAATTTGTTTACATGCAACTTGTTCTTAGACCCAGCTAATTTTGTTGCTGTTTCCATAAGAGCTTTGGTTACTTTTCTGTTAACTTCAGAAATATCCACTTCTTCCGATGTTAGGCCTTCTAAAGCAGAGAATCTGTTCTTCAGTTCCAACTTGAAAGTATTATGGTGTTTTTTAAGGTTGGTTATGTCAATACATTTTGTTTGTCTTATGAGCTTGCCACGTTCCAGTTTAGTGTTGAGGTGCATCTTACATCTCACCAATCTATGGTCACTACCTGTGTTGAACTTGTTTAGCACACTGCAGTCTTCGATGACGAATTTTTTGTTACACATAATAAAATCAATTTCACTTGTCGTCCCAATTGGATGTCTCCATGTCCATTTCCTGTGTGGCTTTTTCTTGAAAAAGGAATTCAAGATGAAAAATCCTTCTGCCTCTGCAAACTCAACGAGAGTATTTCCACGCTGGTTTCTGTTGCCGTGACCGAATTTACCTACTGAAGTTTCATTCTGTTGCCGGTGCCCTATTTTTGCATTGAAATCTCCCATAATTATCTTCAAGTGCTGCTTACCTTTATTATTTAGATGACGAATTTCCTCATAAAATTCTTCAATTTCTTCTTCAGGATGACTTGTGGTGGGTGCATAAGTTTGAATAATCTTATTTATTTTGCCCTAATTTGAATGTGTAATGTTCTAATAATTATTTATTGTTCTAATAATCTCTCTTTAAATTATTTTAGTCTATTGTTATCGTGGTTCTCACTTTGCGGGTTTGCAGCAAGATTTCTGTTTTAATAATTGTGTATGCAGATACATTTTATTTTTATACAATGTGCATATGGTTTATTGCTTATTGATAGTTAGTAGTTAAAAACAAATATAGAAGAAAAGGGCAAAGAACTTTAGTTTCTTGATGTAAAATTTCTCAGACAGTCATATTGTCTGGACTTCATACATTATTTCAAGAAATAAATGTCAGATATCAGAGCTTGATACTATGCACAAGATGCCCAGGGCATGTAAATTATTGACCTGGGGGTAAAAAAACAATCTAGTTGCCCAGTCCAGGCAACTAAATGTAAAAAATAAAAAGTTTTGAATAGAATTTCCTACAACAAGAAAAGAGACAGTTATTGCATGTCATGTTTCATTTCACTGCTAATCACTGGAAGTTGAATTATTCTTACAAAGTGCAAAAGCCAGAAGAATATCACTTCTTTAATTATATTATGCTCTAGGTCCAGAAATTAAAATCATATGTAGTTTTGCTCTAAATGTTTTTTATAGTCAGTGATGGGATGCATGCCTCTGATGGAACTAGCCTCTAGTGTTTAGTGACAAAGGGCTATAACTTCAAGAATAAGAACATGGCAGAATTACTGAAGTTCTGAAACATCAGTTTCATCTTCATATCATTTTATGCATAGAACATTTTGACTACAGACCCTTAAAATGGAAAGGCAAAACATGTAAAGAAAGTCCATCACATTTCTTAACATAACAAACCAGAACCCTCATATTTTTTTATTTTTATATAATCTTAAAAGATAAATTTTCCTGGGCATCCAGCTTTTACTACCTGAACTGGTAAATAATTAAATAATACATGCCCAGCTGGGCATGTAACTTTTAAGATATTTTTCAAACACTGGATATATTACTGAATTATAGATTTACCACTCAAAATCAGTAGAAATTAACACAGCAAAAATCTATTGACTACAGCTAAATTACTGTCATCAAAAGAAAATTGAATTACAGCTAAGACAAAAATGGCACACAAATTAATAGGTAATGCTTTTTCAAGAAAATTGTCATCAATATTGTGCAGTAAGTCAAAGAAAGCCAATCAAAAGGGAGCACTACAAAGTCTAAAAAGACTGACAAAATAATCAAGTATGTACCATGGCAAATTATGGAAAATTAAATAACAGTATTAATAAACATTTACTGAAGAATGATGTAAAAATAGCAACTGAAGCTCAAAACAAGGTGGAAAATTTAGCCAATCAAGAACCTATCAATAGTACACATGTCTAGAAATAATGTTATATGTATCAAATTCTGCTGCACTGCAACAGAAAATATGTAGGACAAACATCTCTAAAATTTGAACAAATAATTAAGGGACATTTCATAGCTAGTAATAATAGAGATCAAAACAGTCTTTTGGTAAATCACATCAATTCATGCAAGTGAACCTTTTGTGGCATAAGTTAAAATGTTGGACTACAAACCACATAAAAATAAGACTTACTAAAGTTTCTATGTCCAGAAAAAGGTCAATTGAAAACCTACAAAACATATTAACAGCATCTTTAGCAACTTGCAATGTGGGGTAAAAGGTGTATTAAATATGCAGCAAGTAGTGCAGTGAAATTACCACTAGTCAGACATGATTCGACGTAGATGTAACTCAATTGTTTATTACGGTGATAAAGAATCTATTAAATATAAACATTCTAAAAAGGAATAGAACTCAGCGACAACATTTCAGTCACAACCTTGCGCTGTGAAAGCAGGAAGAGCACTGACTATACTTTTGCCGTTACAGCACGTACGTTTGAAAATGCTTGCCACGAAAACAATGCATGACATAATACATGTACATATCACTTGACTTGAATTACATAGTACAATAACAAATGAATCAATTACCTCATTACATGAGAATAAGCAGCAAATAAGGATTGATTTCCAACAGATGTTGTACTAAGCAGATATAGCTTAGAAATCCAAACTACTTTCCGAATGTATACTAGTCAAAGCAATCCTGCTTCATCAAGGTGTCGATAACCATTTCTCATCCATGTACAGATGGTCAGTGTTTAAGGTGTATCAAAAAGTATCTAGACTGGATTTGTTAAAAAAAAGTTCAAGACTTACAGATTTGAAACTTAATTGCCTTCAAAGTAGTCCCTCTTCCAAACCAACATTTCTCATCCATGTATGGATGAAGGTCAGTGTATCTCCAATGTTACAGATCATTGGAGTGAATGGTAAACAAATCCTTGGAAGAATTAATTCTTCACAAACACATAAATTTGTGAAGAATTAATGCTTCCGAGGATTCGCTTCCCGTTCATTTCTAGGAAGAGGCTTGTAAAATACATACGATTTTAATTTAAGAACTGGCCAATGATATAATTTATAAACCTGGGAACAAGATTAAAATTGTGAGGAATATTTGAAAATTCAAGTTAAAATAGAATTTTTTTAGCTGGAAGTTGTTTGCCAGGGAGAAGGGAGTAAATTATTTTTCTCAGTTTTTCACATTCTTATCAGTAAATTTACATTAGAGACAGAAATTTTCATAAGGAAATTAATGTAAGGATCAGGAAGTTGTTTTTGCAGCTGTTGTGAATGACACAAATTTAGAAACAGGTAGCCAACAGAAAATTCCCATTTAAGGATCAATCCAATGCTATCATCTGCTCTGAAGAAACAAGAAGCAACACAAAGTCTCTATACTTTTTAGGTCCATCAGCTTCTTTATCTTTCATCCTCAATTGCCAACTGCTGGAATTTTGTGCTCTCCACAATCCAATTGAGGTCTGTAAGAGCAGTTCATCCTTATTACCAATAATGTTTGTAAAGTATATAAATGATTGGTGAAAAGTTGTATAAAGCAATGTAATAGTGTTTGCTTGAGTGATTTTATATACTTGAAAAAAAACTGAATAAATATGTTATACCTGAAATTTTACTTTAAATGGAAGATTTTGTGGGATAGTGGTTGTAGGGAAT
Source organism: Macrothele yani (assembly GCA_039090855.1). Classification (NCBI taxonomy): domain Eukaryota; kingdom Metazoa; phylum Arthropoda; class Arachnida; order Araneae; family Macrothelidae; genus Macrothele; species Macrothele yani. Next base: position 101,750,991 of record CM077013.1, on the reverse strand, counting down.
GTGATGCTCAGGACCTTTATATGTTCTGTCTGCCCTCCAGCTCTTCCTAATTTTTGAATAGTATGCTACAGGGAGGCAAGAATCGATGTACCAACAAGTAAAATAAGCTCTCGTCAAACATTACCAGTTTTTGTGAATCGCACAATTTGTTCAAACCTTCCTAGCGTCAACTCTGCAGGCTTGGTATATCCACTCCTAGCACCTAGAAACCTGTTTGACTACCACAAGGTTTGCTCCAAAAAGCGACCTTTTTCCAACTTTTTTCCCAATGTGCTTATCTCAGAGACTTCGCATTCCTTACGGCAAAATCCCATCACCTCGCAAGATTTTGCTGACACCATGTATTTGGCATATATACCTGTTTCAAGGAATGCAGATAACACCTTAAACATTTCATGGTACAGTTTTGTATTGAGTCTTTAAATTAAAAGAAAAATTGTCTTGTAACAAAGTTCTTACAAAGGGTTGCACAGGTACCAATTGACTTTTCCTGCATATGTTAATGGATGTTAAGTTTTTGATGTATGCATTTTTGCATTATGAAGGGTTTTTGAGGAACAAATTATGTTCATAAACAGAGGGAAAAGTGTAATTGCATTTTAGCTGTAATAGAACCATGTGGATATTAGCCATCATATTAGAGGGTGGTATAAACACTTTATTTTTCTTGATGTTTGTTTTTAAAGGAATGCAGAAAAGAGGTGAAAAAAAACTCTAGTCTCTGAAGATCTCTTCTGTTTGTACAGTAAACTGCTAATTAACTGTAAAGACTAATTAGGAGAAAAGGAAAAACAGCTGCCAAAATAAAAATAGTGTGTTGATTACCTATTTTAGTTCATGTGATATACTTTTAAAGCATTCAGGGGTGGACAGATGAGTTATTGTAACAAGGAAGTGTTTCCTCTTTTCTAGTTGAAGTCAAAACAAAAGCATACCGTATATACTCGTGTATAGGTTGCATTTTTTTAATGAAATATTTAGCTCGAAATTAGGGGGTCGGACTGTACACGGAAAATATTTCTGTTAGGTTGCAAACCAAAATTTTGATGCCTTATGGAAATGCGCATACAGTTCATTTTCAGTTGTATATTCAGTCATTTTCCCTTTGTGCCATCAGTTAGTTCATCTGCAGTTGTATATTTAATCATTTTCCGGGTGTTACTGGTACAGAAGAAAGTTATTGCTGAGAATTTTCTTGATTTTATATGTACAAGTTTTTTTTATTCACTAATCGAAAAACTCATTTTGCAAGATGACTCAAAGTCCGTTTCAGATCTGTTGACATGGCCTTGACTGCCCCGCTGGTAAATCACCCAGAGGAAAGAGGTGAACGCGTCAGCCAGTGGTTTAAGTTGCACCATGCGGTGACCTGCGACCGTGCTTAATTCTTGACGGGGGGGGGGGGAGAACAGACTATTGAAAAAAGAGACCGCTGCCCTTGCTTAGCGAAGGCGGAGGAGAGAGGCGTGACAATCTACATACAGAACAGCAGTAACTTGATCAATGCATCCCGCTATCAGGTTGACATCAAGACCTATTTACGCTTTCCAAATATGTTCCGGGAAGTGTTTTTTTTTTTTCTTTTTAAATGACAATGTGCCTTACGACATTTAGTAAATGCATCATGATTCGTTTGCTGCAGGAGCAAATGCTTTACTCTCCATGAATGAAGTAACTGCAGAAACTCTCTCACAAAAAAGTGGGAGAAGGGGGGGAGGACAATGTGCAAAAGTGGGTTCATATATTGTTAAAAGTGTGTAACCTTCCCCTGAAAACTCTAACCAGGGTGGTGAGCCCTATCATTTTCCCAGAATTGTGCCTCAATTCCACCCACATTTTATGAGAAACTGCCACAAGCAACATTGCGAGAGCAAGCTACAACAATAAATAGTAGGTTCACATTTCCGCATGCGGGCACATCCTCGGAAAATATATATATTTTTTAATTTATACACAAGATAGGTATACGAAAACTAAAAACTGCAGATATTCACATAAAAATCGGGGGATCGACTTATACATGGGATATACAAAAACTGCAAATATTCAGATAAAAATCGGGGGTCGACCTATACACGAGTATATACAGTATTTATTTTCCTCTATGTAATACTTTGTAAGTTAGCTCATTGTATAGTTTTTCAAGTTAAACTTTGCAACTCATAATGCAGTTGATATTGAATGTATTATACTTTTGAAAATCTCACCACTCTCTACAGATAGTCATTATGTCTGCAACCATGGACTTCAATCACTTCTCTCAGTACTTTAATAATGCAACTGCTTATTCCATAAATGGAAGACAATACAGCATTGATGTGAGTATAGCTTTGTATTTTTGAATTTTTATATGCATTTGTTTATGATACAACCTTGAAACCACTGATTTTTGCAAATGTCTGATTTTAGTCATAAAATAATGTCTCAGTTCATGAGAACAATATTGTAGAAAGCAGTGAAACAAAAAATTTGTGAAATTTCAAACAAGGCACAGAAATTCGTTATTTTATGGCATAGAAGTACTATAATAAAATTCTGTCCATATGGCCAGTTCTTGAAATTTAAAAACTGAATAATTCTGCATCAGAAATTAAACCTAATCTCTTGCTTTCTGTCTGAGTAAGTTGCCCAGGGCAATGCATTTACAAGCAATCAAAGCTTGTCATGTAGGAATCTGAATGAACTTCTAAACGGGGCTAATTGATGCTTCTTCCATCCTTCTCATTGCATAAATTCATTCTGCAGTTCTTAGATTTTAACATCATAGAAGCTTGTGAAAACCAGGTTTATTCGTGAAAATCCTGTGAGTGCAGGTAGTAAGTAGTATGCTGATGATATTGTCGTGATGGCAGAGAGCAAAAGTGAGTTGCAGAATATGTTGCCCTAGATGTACAAAATTTGTATGAAATTCAAACTGAGTATGAATAAGGGAAAAACCAAAATCATGGTTTTTGAGTGAGAAACTTAGTACGGGTCAGTTTTTGTGCAAGGTCAGTTGTCAGAATGAGTTTGTATACTTAGGAAGCATGCTTGACAGAGAAAACATATTAGATGATGAAATTAGTAGGCAAGAGTATTCAGCTCTAAAAGTGATAGCTGCCTTAGGAGGATTTTAGAAGACTGATGGGTTTTCTAAGAGGTCTAGAATGGGTTGTGTTTGAAAGTATAACTGTTTCTCCTTTGATATACTACTAGTAGTGAAATCTGGGTACTGCAGAAAAGACACAGGAGCTGTTTGTGTGTTGGAGAGATGATGCTTACGGGGGTTTATAACAAGACATGCTCTGATCATGTGAGGAATGAACATGTGTTGCACGTGTGTAATGTATAAAGCAAAATGTTGTTAGGAGGGTGGATACAAACATTCTGAGGTGGTTTGGCCACGGTAAAAGAATGAGTGATGAGATGCTAAGGGAATTTATTCAGCCCAAGTGGCAAGAAAGCAAGCTAGAGGAAGGCCACAGAAGTTATGGGAGGACCAGATTCAGGAATGTCTGCATGAGAAAAGAATTATGAAGTACTGAAGGTGTCATGTGAGATGTGTGATGAATGTCAATGAAAGTTGTGGTGCCAAGACCACTGAATGGAGACATTTGGTACATCAACAGTAAGTAAAATCTAATTCCATCACTTTTAGACTTTAATTTTGCAGGTGACAAGTGTGCTTTCTTTGAGGAGCTAAGCTCTGAATCTCAGAAAACAGTCTAGTGATGTGGATGTAGAAACCAGTAAAGGGATAACGTGGAAGATGCAGAAACTCATGCTCTTACAGAAAGACTGTAATGAACTTTTACCCTATATATGTATAGCTGCCAAGTGTCCCGGTTTACCAGGATTCTGTCCGGTTTTGAAAATATTTTCCGGGAATCCGATTTTTCTACAAAAAATCCGATTTTGTGATCTTATTTGTTTTCTTTTATTATGTTTTTTTTTTCTTCTTCTCGCTAATGTTATGAGCCATCATTTTTATCCAGCGGCAATGCTGGGGCTGTGGGAATTGGTAACAAATGTTCTTCTGTTAATCCACAGCACTTGAGCGCCAAGATCGTGTGCCCCGCGATGATAGCAAGACAGTCGGAGGCTTGGAAAGCTGAAGTACTGGTTTAGGACATCACATCCATGGCGCCGCTGGCTCGGAGCTCTGGTTGGCTGTGCACGGCAGTTGTGCAGAGGCTTGTGGTAGTGGAAAGCAGTTTGTTTGCTAATGCTCAGGTTGAATGCTGATTCCATACTTCATTTGATCTTTAAAATCGAAAATGTTGTGTTGCAAGTTGTTACTTATTATTTCAGTTCACAGCCCCAGAATGGGGCCTAAATGTTGGGACCAAAGATTTTTGAAGAAATACTTAAAATAATTTGACTTTGGAAAACCGTCATGTAAGGGTGAGTTTCATACATATTGCACTTTGTGCAACATTAATTTTTTTGTTTCTCATGCTTGTGGTGGAGACATCATCGCACATATTGGAACTAACAAGCACATAAAAAATCATAGCACAAAAAGTGTGTGTAACATGGATCGTTTTGTTCCAGTTATGAAATGATTTTCAAACGATTGATGCAGAAGTAGTGTTTACCGGATTTTTGTTGGTGCACAACATACCACTAGCATCAGCTAAATCATGTTTCCCGATTGTTGTCAGCTATGTTTCCTAACTCCCTAGAAGAGAGTAAAAAGAAATGCATGTGGCAGAACAAAAAACTTACCATATTGTTCAAGAAATGTCAAAATGTCCTCTGTGCTATTAAAAGGGAACCATTTTTCTGTCACAACTGATGTCAGTAATGATGCTGACAATCAACTTTATCCAATTGTGGTAATGTACTTTGATAATCATTGCAAGCAAGTGAGATGCACTCTGCTATCTTTGCCATGCGTAGAAACCAGTACAACAGGTATTGCCAAACTTGTGTCTGAAGAATTTCAGTATCACAGTATTCTGGGGATGAACTGTCTTGCCTTATCATGTGATAACACTACTCTTACGGCGGGGAGAAAAAATTGTCTCTCTGGAAAAAATAGTGTTTCACTCTCTAAAAATGAAACTCATTAACAAGGTTTGTTAATCTTAATTTATATTTAAATACTATTTTTTTTAATATTTCTTTATTTGTATTAAGTAATTAACTGCAATAAAAAAATAGAGAAACCTATAATATGTAATTTTATAATTTAGAAATTGTAAATATGCACGCTGCTGAACATGCGTTGATGTCCTGGTTTTTGATTTTGAAAAGTTAACAGCTCTGCATGGCCAGTTCTTTATAATTCAAGAAAAAAAAAAAATTCACATTTTCTTTATTTATCTGCATCTAGTGAAACTTCAATTGATCTTGTTGTTTGTTTTTATTGACGGCTAATTTTGGTTTTGTTGAACTGGTAATACCATGATGGCAGAAAGTCTGCATACCCCATATCTTCTAACACACTAAAACGTTTTCGCAATGTGCAACTTACTACAAGGTCTTAACCATTAATGTTGAATGCAGACATTTTGGATGAGTGATATTTCTCCCTCAGTAACAGATTTGTATACATGTGTAAAATGTGAAAAGTGTATAAAATTACATAATCCAGAAAATTTTTGTGTAATTAGTATTATCAGTTATTTTAACTGTGGAATTTTTACGGGTCTTATAGAGGTTATTATTAAAAAAAGTTGGTTGTCAAATTTTCGAACTAAAGCCTAGTTCGTCATCAGGACTACCTCACTGGAGTAGTTGCTGCCACTCAGTTGGAAGAGTCCAACTTCAATTATCGTTAATTGTGGTACTTCTTCTTCTTGCTATTTCGATCCCTTCTTCTAGTTTCCTCTTTACTAAGTTTGACTGGTGGGCGATTATTTTTACTGAGTCACAATTTATGGAGTGTCCACATGCTTGTATATGTCTGCCTAGCCCTGTTCTGTTACTAATGTTCCTAATAGCTGCTTGGTGTTCTTTCATTCGGACTTTAATACTTTTCCCTGTTTCTCCTATATAGCTGAGTCCGCAGTTACAGTCGATGCAATATATTACTCCTTCTTGCAATTGGATGTCCACTTCTTTCTGCTTTAAAGCTGGCAGGAATTTCTTTAATTTGTTATTTAGATCTGGAGCAAGCCTGATATTATATTTTGCCCCGATCCTCTTCAGTTTTTCAAAAAGTCCCTTGTGGTACGTAATTTTGCTGGTGAATTTGAAGTTGTTTATTTCCTGCTTTTTTGGCACTTGTCTAAATATTTTCTCAACAATTGGGGAGGGGTATTTCCACAGTACACTATGAATAGAGGTGCCATAAATTCATTTCATCATCATCATCATTGTCAACCATTATCAATCCACTGCTGGACGAAGGTCTCCCCAAGTTTCCTCCACAACGGTCTGTCTTGTGCCAGTCTCCTCCATGTCACCCCTGCATACTTTCGAATTTCATCCACCCATCTCCCATGTGGTCTTCTTCTGGGTCTTTTCCTGTCCCTTGGAATCCAATCTAAAATTTCGGCTGTCCATCGATGATCTGTCCTTCTGGCAGTATGTCCAGCCCATTGCCATTTCAGGGATTTAACTCTGATCATGATGTCTTCCACTCTTGTCATTTTTCGGATCCACGAGTTCCTCTTCTTATCTCTCCTGGTTACACCAAGTATGCACCTCTCCATGCTGCTTTGAGTTGTCTGCAGCCTTTGTATGTCTCTTTTAGTTAAGGTCCACGTCTCTGCACCATACGTAAGCACTGGAAGGATGCATTGATCAAACACTTTTCTTTTAAGACATAATTGCATATTGCTCTTGAAAATTATGCTGTTTCTTCCAAAAGCTCTCCAGGCAAGTTTTGTACGCCGATTAATTTCTTCATCAATGTGACCCTCACTTGATATCTGCTGTCCAAGATAAACGTACGTGCCTGTTATCTCCAGCTTTTCTCCATCAATCAATAAATCTTCATTTCTTGTAAAAGCATTGAACATCACTTTTGTCTTCTGAAAGTTCATTTTTAATCCCACTTCTTTATTACTCTTGTCAGCAAGTTCCTGGATCACACTCTGCAGCTCTGATGGGGTAGTTGCAAAAATGACTACGTCATCAGCAAAACGAAGGTGGGTTAGATAATCTCCATTAATCTTTATCCCGTTGTTTTCCCAGCTCAGTGACTGAAAAACACCCTCCAATGTGGCATTAAAGAGCTTCGGAGATATGGTGTCACCTTGTCTCACTCCCTTTCCAATTTTTACGTGTGTTGTATTTTCAAACAGCCTAATCTTTGCACTTGCATTTTCATAGATGTTATTAATAATATTAATATATGCATCTTCAATACCGCAGGCTTTCAGAGCCATTGTAACTGCTGATGGTTTCACCGAATCAAAGGCTTTTTCATAATCGATAAAAGCCATGCACAATGGAAGTTCATATTCCCTCGCTCTTTCAATTAGTTCTCTCAGCACGTGGATATGATCTATTGAGCTGTAGCCACTCCTGAATCCAGCTTGTTCTCTCGGTTGAGCCATGTCCAGTGTTACCTTCAAGCGGTGTGAAAGAACTTTAGTGAAGATTTTATAAACTACTGATAGGAGGCTGATAGGTCTGTAGTTTCCAAGATCCTCAATGTCACCTTTCTTATGTAGCAGGATCATTGTAGCGGTGTTCCAATCCTCAGGAATCTTTCCTTCATTAAGGCATCGAGTGAAAATTTGGGCGAGTACTGTTTCGATTTCTCCACTTGCTTCTTGTATGATGTCTACAGTAATTCCATCTTCTCCTGGAGCTTTTCCCCGCTTCATGTTCTTGATTGCATGTGCAACTTCTGCTGGAAGGACTGGAGGAACTCTGGTACTGGTATCTTTCATGATGTCTGGAGTGCATGTATCATCCCTTTCATATAATTTGGAGTAGAAATCTTTCACTCTTGTCAAAATTTCGCCTCTATTTCTTGTTACAGAACCATCTTCTTTTCTCAGTGCCATAATCTGTTTTCTTCCCTTACTGAGATGTCCCTTTGCTATCTTTAGGCTTTGGTTGTATTCAATTGCTTTCCTCACTAGTTCACAGTTGAATTTTCTTACGTCTTCAGTGATACTTTTTCTTACTGTCTTGCATAGCTCTATATATTCCACTTTGGAAGTCACATCTTCTTTAGTTGTCCTCATCTCTCTTCTTTTTTGCATCAACATTTTCGTTTTTCCTGATAATTTATTTACATGCAACTTGTTCTTAGACCCAGCTAATTTTGTTGCTGTTTCCATAAGAGCTTTGGTTACTTTTCTGTTAACTTCAGAGATGTCCACTTCTTCCGATGTTAGGCCTTCTAAAGCAGAGAACCTGTTCTTCAGTTCCAACTTGAAGGTATTATGGTGTTTTTTAAGGTTGGTTATGTCAATAGATTTTGTTTGTCTTATGAGCTTGCCACGTTCAAGTTTAGTGTTGAGGTGCATCTTACATCTCACCAATCTATGGTCACTACCTGTGTTGAACTTGTTTAGCACACTGCAGTCTTCTATGACGAATTTTTTGTTACACATAATAAAATCAATTTCACTTGTCGTCCCATTTGGATGTCTCCATGTCCATTTCCTGTGTGGCTTTTTCTTGAAGAAGGAGTTCAAGATGAAAAACCCTTCTGCCTCTGCAAACTCAACGAGAGTATTTCCACGCTGGTTTCTGTTGCCGTGACCGAATTTACCTACTGAAGTTTCATTCTGTTGCCGTTGCCCTATTTTTGCATTGAAATCTCCCATAATTATTTTCAAGTGCTGCTTACCTTTATTATTTAGATGACAAATTTCCTCATAAAATTCTTCAATTTCTTCTTCAGGATGACTTGTGGTGGGTGCATAAGTTTGAATAATCTGAGCCTGGTATCTTTTCGAGAGTTGGATAACAAGTCTTGCAGCTCTGTCAGAGGAACTTTCAACTTCTACAACTTTATCCTTCAGTTTCTTGTTTATTATAAATCCAACACCACTAGTTCTGCCAGTATCTGTCCCACGATAGTAGAAGAGATGTCCACTTTTCAGTTCGATGAGATCTTCTCCTTTTCTCCTTACCTCACTTAGCCCCATGATGTCCCACTTGATCCTTTGTAGTTCCTCTTCCAATTCAAGAAGCCTTGAATCAGAAGATAGGGAGCGTCCATTGTACGTAGCCAAGGTCAGCATCAGATGGCAGCCTAGTCCGGTCCTCCGGGGATTCTTAGCACCCTCTGCCTTCATGTCGCACTGGCCGCTGCCTTGGCCAGGTACATTCCAGCTGCCGGAGACTGAGGGCCAAGATTTAAGTTGTGGAATCATTTTGGAGGGGTTTGGCCATAACTCACCACGCTGGCCAAGCGGGTTGGTGAGTGTGGGATAGAATTTCCTCTAATCCCGATGGTATAGTTATACCGCCATTGGCGGTCGTCAGAGCCCCTTTAGTGGGAACAGGATGCACCACGAGAAGGCGGGGTTGACATTTGTCAAGGAGAGGCTGTGATGTTACGCATCACCTGACCTTACATCCCTAAATTCATTTACATTTAGTTCATTTACAACTAGTTATTTTAATTTAAGCAAGATAAACATAAAGGCACTTGAAGCAGCATATTATTGTGATTTTTAATACTTGTTGAAATCTTAAATACATTTAATATGAGAATTACCAACTGTTATTTTTATCATAATATTTGCACCTTTAAGGTATTAAAAACCAGCGAAGTGCTCATTTTTTATGTGCAATTCATTAATGGCATGTCATTAAATGGCCAATCACTTACCCGAAAAGTTCTTGGTCACTTTTTCCCTTAACACTTCAAGCACGTCAATTATCATCATGTAATGTAGTTGGCTTTCAAAGGTTGAAAAACTTCTTGCTTATGAGATTTGTTCTTCCGATAAAAAACTATTTTAAAAGTTTTTTATCATTAAAATATGTAGGAGCAATCCCCATATGTTGAAGGTGTTTCTGCTGAAATTAATAAGGTTTGTGGCAAATAAGACATACAAGTAGGAAATCAAGTACATACTATAAAAAATTTAGTAATAAAGAATGAAAAAATCAGCCAATTGGATAGAGCAGGTGTATATGAGATTCCTATAAACCAGCAACCACCTTTGTCATATATAGGCAGCAACAAGAACAAATTAAAGTATAGATTGAACCAGCAGATAAGTAATTGGAATAAAAAAGAAGCTAAGACTGCTGCATTAATTCAATATTGTCTGGAAAATCACCAATATCCGAAGTTTGAAGATATTAAAATTATTAAGAGCTGTAAAAATGAAAGGCAGTTGAGAATTGCAGAATCAGTATTAATTGAAAAAAACCAGATCAAGATTGTGTAACATTAATGAGCCAAGCAACTTAAATGAACAATGGAAGGCCTTAATAAAAATTGAACAGTTAAAAGGGAAAAAAAGAAAAGAGAGCAGCACTGACAATAGATGACGCCAGAGACACAAAGATGCAGAGATTGCGACTGAAGCCGGAACCTCAATGACTTTGCTCACTTGAGCTGTGGTGGGCAGAGAGACACATGGCCTCCCGATGATGACAGATGTACTGTTGAAAGCGTTGAAGGATTGTGTATGACGGGCTGAATGAGGTTGGCACTTGCGGTAGGGTTAGTACGGTGTTTGAAGTGGATGGAGCACTTGTTTAATCACAGTTGACAAAGGTTTAACTGCCTGGGAATGTAAATAGTGTAATTATGTACATAGTGGTTTTAACTGAATACTGAATGTATGAATGAGTTGTATGGTGTGTATATTTGTGTGGTTTTTATGGAAATGACGAGCTATGTTTATGTCTCAGAAGGCATAATGAAACCTGCGTTTTTTGTCCAGTGAAAAAAAAAAAAAAAAAAAAATGATGTTTCATGACCGGAAGAACGAATCTTATAAGCAAGAAGTTTTTCAACCTTTGAAGGCCAACTACATTACATGATGATAATTGACGTGCTTTTGAAGTGTTAAGGGAAAAAGTGACCAAGAACTTTCGGGTAAGTGATTGGCCATTTAATGATATGTTATTTTTATGTTTCAGTATAGTGTTGTAAGAATGGAATATAATCACTTGAATTAAATAGTGGAAGTCAGGCAAAAAATTATTAATAACAAGTACTGTTTGTGCTGATTACCCTGTACATTACAAAACACCCATTGTTCACCTCTGAAATCTGCCTTTCATTGTCCTTTTGCAGTTGTGTCCCCATTTTGATAGCACACTTTAACTATGGGGCCCTTGAACAATACAAAGGGAATCCTGAAAGTAATGCCTCATCCTTCATAAGATTTTTATTTGTAGCAGCAAAAATGTGAAACTTGGTGGCAAAATACTTGGACATATTATTAAAATGCTAGCCTATTCAAAGTATTGTCCATCACTTCCTATACATTTCCACCATCTTTGAACCCATTGGTGAAATCCACTTTGGAAAAATTGCTGAGGCTGTCATTTTACCCATGAGTTCACAGACAGTTTAATGTCTGTCACATCATTGAAACTTTCCCCACAAAAGGTGTTTTTCAAAGGGGCAAACAGGAAAAAGTCTGAGGGAGCCAAATCAGGACTGTAGAAGGGTTGGGGCATCACCATCCACTTCATTTTGGCAATAGCCCGTGAAGTCTCCATTGAGGTGTGGGGACATGAGTTATCATGGTGTAAAACAACACTATGAAGTGGAATGTCGTGTCTTTTCCTTCCGATAGCTTCTTTTAACTTCTTCAAAATCTGCACATAGCGAGCACTGTTTGTTGTTGCACCCCATTCAAGGAAACTAGTCAAAAAGACACCACATTTGTCCCAGAAAATTGTCACCCTCACTTTCTGTGCAGAACGAGTTCTTTTCACCTCCTGTCAAGGTGAAGATGTGCGGTGTCATTCCATTGATGCACCTTTTCTTTCTGGGTCATGAAAGAACACCCAGTTTTCATTCCCTGTCACAATATTAGAGAAAAGCACTTCACCCTCCCTCTCATAACAGTCCAGTAGGTTCCGGCACATGTCCACCCTTTGCTCACATTGTTCACAGGTTAGGTTTTTTGGGATCCACTTTGGACAAATTTTTCTGTAGCTCAGATCCCTAATGAATGTTTCCATAGCACTATGACCACCATGAATTGCATTACACAACTCCTGGATGGTGACACGACGATCAGCTGTGATAAGGTCTTTCACTCATTGCCTGTTGGCATCTGTCACTGCAGTTGCGGGTCGTCCAATCTGTTGTTTGTCTGACACTGAACTTTCTCCCTCTCGAAAGCTGTTAATCCTATCTTTGAACATTACTGATATCAATTGTGGCAGCTCCATACACCACCAGGAGTCTTCTGTGGATTTCTAGAGCCTCACATCCCTCTTCTTCCAGGAATTCAATTACAGCTTGCTGCTTTTTTTATGTCGTTCATGATCTTTATTTCCGATTCTAAAAAATATTTGTTTCTACGTTGGTAACATATCATAGTACATGTCAGTGCAGTTTCATTAAAATCACTAAAATTTCAAAAGTTATTAAGGAGGAGGCATTACTTTCAGGATGCCTCTTGTATATTAGTGTCACCATTTCTGAAATGGGTGCACCAGCTATTTGTGCATCAACTCTGATAAATCCTTGGCTTTACATGTCATGCCTGTGAATTCACACTCAACAGAATAATCAGCTTTTATATACAACCCATTAGCCTACAGGGCAAGCTCTCCTCCTCATTATTCCAGTACGTGTAACTCACTTTGCATTGAAGTTATTCCAGTGTAGTGTGTAACTCATTTTACCCTTGGGGGTTATTCCAGTACAGCGTGTAACTCATTTTGCATTGGGGTTATTCCAGCATAGTGTGTAACTCTGCATTAGAATTATTCCACTATATTGTGTAACTCATTTTGCACGGAGGTTATTCCAGTATTTACTATAGTGGGTAACTCACTTGTGTTGGGGGTTGTTCCAGTATAATGTGTGACTCACTTTGTATATGGGCAGCCATAATTCGTTGAGTGCTCAGTGTAGTTTTTAATGTTTGGCAGTGACTTTGATGTATGACAGATTTATGATACAGGTTCAAATACTTCTAAAAACAGAACTAAATATATGACAAATAAAATTTCACTTCAATTCTATGCACCACAAATATGTATTTTTTGGGTAACATTTTAAATGTTTTTAACATGAATCTATTTTAATTAACTGTCTTGGAATAAATTATCCATATTTTGTATAATATTCTTCATGTTTTTTTCACTTTGTTGGACATGAGAGAAAAGGTTAGTATACTTTCTTTATAATTATTAGTTATTTTTAATGTTAATTGACAAAAGATTTTTGTACATCAATAAAAACTTATGTACAATGTTAAAAAATTGTATTTATAATTGTTAAAAATTTACATAATGATGCTTACAAATGATTTTGTAAAAGTTCAAAAATTCTTAAAACAGAAAAAGTATTTTTAAAATAGCTTAGCTGTCTGGTTTGATATTCCAGTTTTTTTAAGTTCTTGATAAACATGCACCTTTTTCTCATATTGCAAGAGTAGTTTAATAAGATATCCAATCCTGACTTAAGTTTCATGTCTCTTTGGAGTTACCTTTTCAAAGGTTTAATAAAATCCAGTCTGGAACAGGAAACATCATTCTTCTCTTGTTGGCTGTCATGTCTTCTCTGTGTTGGGGTTTCCTCATTGGTTACAAACTGTAGCTCCACTGTTGTTTGGTGGCCTATTCTCATTGCTGGTTGTATGGTTAGGTCACATCTCCTGGAGTGTCATCTATCGTGAGAACTTCAAGATACTTCCTGTCTTTTTATATTACTGATCTTTAGTTTCTCTTCTGCTTCCTTTTCTGTATTTATAAATAAAATTTCTGTAATTTTTTTATGATAATGTCATTAGAGAAGGTGCCAAAAATTGTAGTGCAGAATTTTATGCTGCAGTGAGTTGAAAAATTTGGGAATGATTGATGTAGTGTACAGATTAGTTTTATGAAATGGGGAGGGGGCATGCACGCAATGTATTAAAGCTTTTATTTTTAAGTGAAATTAGTATGAAGGGAGTGGACTAATGATGTACTTTAATTTTGTTTACTATAATTTCACAGTTTTCTTTGTAAAACCACCATAGTGTATAATGTGTGAGTTTTTAAGCAGGGCTCTTTGTTTCTTTTCAGGTCTTCAACTCTATGAAGCCACAAGAAGATCATGCCTTTTCTGCTCTTGTTACTGTATTTCAAATGCATCAGAAGGAAGATGAAGGGTAATCAACATTGTTGGATTGCTTCTAATGCAGATGTGATTTAAGTGTATTATTTTTTTTCTTTGTGTACAAAATTGTAGAATGACGTCTTAAAGTGAAGATATGTTAATGCAGTTCATACCAATAGGAAATCTTTATCCATAATGAAACCATGTTAGTTTTTTTGTTTGTAAAATATAATGTAGCAGTGTTTGCATGGGTTTATATTGTTCTTAACATAGGTAGACAAAACCTGAAAAGCCACCCCGGTGGCGCAGTGGTCTAAGCGATGGCCTCTGATCATTCGTCCGAACGGGGTCCGGGTTCGAATCCCGGTGAGGCATGGATGTTGTGTTTGCCTTACGGCACTGGCGCTCTCCCTTCCCTGGTGCCAGTGACCCTAAATTAGGGACGGGCGACTGCTTATAGCCCATTGAGTTGCTCACGGTGGTTGTTAAACCTCCAAAAAAAAAAAAAAAAAAAAAAAACCTGAAAATTTTTAGAGTTCAATTCCTTTTTCTTCAGAAGCTAGCATATTTTTTCAAGAGAGACAGGATAATACCAGGATTGATCTAAGCAAAAACCTCACATACATAATTGTGACCAACAGTCAAAATTAATCCATTGTTTCATTGTTCAATAATTCAAGGGCAAAATCCACAACCAAAACCAGGCAGCATAATATACACTTGTATTAATAATTGCATTTTGAAGTAGATTTTCATGTAAGAAATATCAGCTTTGTCTTCTGGTGCATGAAAAAAGACAACAACAAAAAACTAATGGATAAATACACATAAAGTACCTCACATGAATTCAGTGCCATGGCTACAAACATCTCTGGTGCTCAGCCCACATACGTGCACGTATTTCTTTTGGGTTGGTTGCACCGTGGATAGAGGCTTGCACAGGTGTGAAATTTTTGACCAGACCCAACTTGATAATGGTCAGCTAATCGGTTCAGCCCAATGTGAAAACTCGTGAGTCTTTGTCCAGCCCAACCCAAGCCCAAAGAAGTTTGGTTAGAAAGCCCAATCTGCTTTGTATCCTTGTTTCTTAATTACGAGTTTGACGAATATGCTTATAACAGAAAGAAAAAAATCTGTTGTAAATTGATAAACATGCTGAGGTTTCAAATCAAAAACAACTGTTATTGCATTTAGCATAATAATAATTACAATAATAATAATAATAATAATAATAATAATAATAATAATAATAATTTCGTAAATATTAAGTTATCTACACACCTGGAGAATGCTTCTGGGATCACATAAGCACATTCGTACATACACCGATGAGCCATTACACTATGACCACTCCCAGCCGCCTAGAGAAATGAGCGTGCCTGGAGACTGAGCAGTGGTGCAGGTGAAGTACACAGAGCAGTATATAAACAACCTGAGGATCAGCTTTCGGTTAGTAGAGTGTTCGGAATCAGAATGGGAAAACCTGATAATTTATTGGAGTTTGACAAAGGATAAATTGTGATGGCACGGCGCCTCGAAACTGCGATCTCGGAAATGGTGCATCTTGTAGGTTGTTCACGTGCCACTGTAGTGAGTACGAATCAAAAGTGGTGCACATATGGCCAAAGGACAAACCGTTGTCCAGCCGTGGGTTGTCTGCAGCTCATTGATGCCAGAGGGCAGCAGAGACTGTTGTGCATTGCTCACAGCGACTACAGGGCCACAGTGCGACAAATCACTGGCAGCTGCAACCGTGGCGATCAGGGCAATGTGTCACAGCATACAGCTCATCGCAGCCTTCTGCACGTGGGCCTGCGTAGCCGGAGATCCGGCCGGGTCCCCAGGCTTACTGCATGTCATTGCCAACAACGCATGAAATGTTCCCAAGATCATCGAGATTGGGCCGTGGATGTTCGGAAGAACGTGGCCTGGTCTGACGAATTAAGATCCCTGGTGCATCACGTAGACAGCCAAGCGTGGATACTTCGATTTCCAACGGAAGCTATGGCACCTCGATGCACTGTTGGGCAGAAACAGGCTGATGGCAGTGGTTTTATGCAGTGGGCGATGTTTTCTTGGTACATTTTAGACCCCATTATCCCAATAGCACAATCCCTGACAGCTGTCGGGTATCTAAACATCGTTGGGGAACAAGTTCACCCATTCATGGCAACTGTGTTTCCTGCTGGTGATGGCCATTACCAAAAGCATAATGCGCTGTGCCACACTGCCAGAATAGTCAAGGAGTTGTTCGAGGAACATGCTGGTGATTTTTGGTTAATGCCCTGGCCTCCAAATTCGCCTGACATGAACACAATCGAACATTTGTGGTTTGACTTGGAAAAGCGGGTTCGTGCTAAATCACCACCACGCCAAAATGTATGAGAACTGGAGGACCTGCTGTTGACATTATGGTACCAGATACCCCAGGATACCTATTGCCACCTCATCGAATTGATGCCTTGCCGAGTGGCCTCTGTTTTGTGGGCTAAAGGAGGTCCTACAACTTATTAGGTAGGTGGTAATAATGTAATGGCTCATCAGTTTATATAATATGAATGAGTGATATGATATATGTATGAATGTACTTGTGTTATCACAGAAGCATTCTTCAGGTGTGTAGATAACTTTGTATTTAAGAAATTATTATTATTATTATTATTATTATTATTATTATTATTATTATTATTATGCTGAATGCAATAACAGTTGTTTTTTTATTTTTTGCCTTCATATGACTCCCTAAGTACACCACATGAGAGGAGAAAAACACAGGATTCTACTCACCTGAGTGATAGTCTTTTCTTTTTTTTCTTTTTCTGTTGTAAATTGATAAACATGCTGAATTTATGCTTTGATCTACAGCGCTCAATTTTAATTTTAATTTGTGTTATTATTATTGCTCCCAAGTCTGTCGATCTTAAAAGAATTAGTTCGGTAGGTCCTGTGCTTAAAAGAAAGTGTACTAGCTATGGATTGGATGTTAAAATTAACATTATGCATAAGCAAACGAATAGTGGTTATGCTAAAATGATGTTCATTTTAAAATACAATAAATCCATTGTTATGGATGTCATTTCGTGTGTCACAGTCCAAACTCAACCTTAGTTACATCAACTCTCTTGGAAATTTGATCTTTGCTAAAAATGGGTTTACTATCAGTGGTCATTTTATGATATCATTGCCCATGTACAAGGGGCGTCCTGAAAGTAATACCTCCTCTTTAATAACTTTTGAAATTTTGAAGTGATTTTAATGAAACTGCTCTTACATGGACTATGGTATATTACCAATGTAGGAAATTTTTTTTACCAGAATTGCAAATAAAAATCATGAATGACAGAGAAAAGCAGTGAGCCGTTATTGAATTTCTGGAAGGAGAGGGATGTGAGGCTCCGGAAATCCACAGAAGGCTCCTGGGGGTGTATGGAGCTACTACAATCAATATCAGTAATGTCCGAAGATTGGATGAAGAGGTTTCAAGAGGGAGAAAGTTCAGTGTCAGACAAACAACAGAGTGGAAGACCCGCAACTGCAGTGACAGATACCAACAGCAACAAGTGCAAAACCTCATCACAACTGATCGCCGTGTCGCAATCCAGGAGTTGGTTAATGCAATTTATGGTGGTCATAGTGTTATGGAAATATTCATTAGGGATCTGAGCTACGGAAGAATTTGTTCAAAGTGGATCCCAAGAAATTTAACTCGCGAGCAAAGGGTGGACATGTGCCGGAAGCTCTTGGACTATTATGGGTATGAGGAAAGAATGCCCACGGAAAAAACGCCCACGGAAAAATCGCCCACGGAAAAAACGCCCACGGAAAAAACGCCCACGGAAAAAACGCCCACGGAAAAAACGCCCACTTCTCGAAAGTAGGAAAAAAACGCCCACGGAAAAATCGCCCACAGACAAAATGCTCACGGGAAAAATATGTGATCGACTGATAAGTTTATATGTCTGTTATAAACGGTGACAGGACAACTGGTCACAGACTGCTGGCCAAAAAAATCGTTAGGGGTCATATAAAAATTGCGGTTTCTTCGCCACCTCACCTACATAACGCGAATGGGTGTAGGAGAATTGGCCACAAAAGTTCAAGGGTGTGTGTGGGGGGGGGGGGGTAAGTCTTATCGATTTTTGGCCTACATTGAGAATTGAATTAGGAACTCCAAACAAATTTCGAGAAAACGTTCTATGTAAGCCAAGCGAGAATTACAGCATAATTCATGTATGTTCGGAAAAGGACCCTAAGGGGGTGGGATTTTTTAATAACGCTGCACTTTTACGTAGGTACTAAATATTTACATAACATGTCAAGTTTGCAATATTTTCTTTTACTTAATTAATTCTTTTTTTTTTTTTTTTTTTTTTTTTTTTGATTGGAGGTTTAACGACCACCGTGAGCAACTCAATGGGCTATAAGCAGTCGCCCGTCCCTAATTTAGGGTCACTGGTTCCAGGAAGGGAGAGAGCCAGTGCCGTAAGACAAACACAAAATCCATGCCTGACCGGGATTCGAACCCCTGACCCTTACGGACGAATGATCAGAGGCCAGCGCCACCGGGGCGGCACTTAATTAATTCACAGGCGAAGAAAAAAGTGTTGAATTGGCTTAGGCCTACGGCCTATTAATTAATGTATGGATTGAATGTATGGTGCATAAGTAGAAGCGCAATATTATTGACAATTAATACAGACATTTGACGTGGAATAGGAATAGCTGTGGTGCCGTGGAAGCATATCCGGCGCGTAACTGGAAGACCCTGAGTTCGATTCCTGGAGGCGGCCACTGAGAATTTTTCAGTGACTCACTTATAAACGTGGAAAGAGCGATGACTTGCCGCCCCGGTGACGCAGTGGTTCAAGGCGTTGGCCTCTGATCATTCGTCCGTAAGGGGTCCGGGTTCGAATCCCGGTCAGGCATGGATTTTGTTTGTCTTACGGCACTGGCTCTTTCCCTTCCCTGGAACCAGTGACCCTAAATTAGGGACAAGCGACTGCTTATAGCCCATTGAGTTGCTCACGGTGGTCGTTAAACCTCCAATCAAAAAAAAAAAAAAAAAAAAAAAGAGCGATGACTTGTTTGATTATTGACAATACTTGTATACTTGTTATGTAAATTTTACGAATATGGGAATGACGGAACGAAAACTTTTAGAAGGGCCTAAACGTTAGTCCTAATATTATTTTGTGCTTGAGTAATACCGCAATATTAATAATTTGATGTGTTACGTAAACGTTATGAATATAACATCGTTAGAATAAAAACTGTTAAATAGGCCAAGGCCTAGGACTTATGACTTAAGGGCCGCGGGTGGCCTAGTGAAGAACCAAATAAGATTGTTAACTTTCAACTTCCTACTGTAGAGTAGCTACTTTCTTAAAAATTCCAGTTCGGCTGTACTATAATAAATTTGTGACTATTCTTATTTTTTAAAGTAAGGTCTTAATTTTTATAAAACTATGCATGTTTATTATTTAACTATATCAATTAAAAAAAGAAATCATTAAAAGTCAGATTATGTTATTTATAAATATTTTTAAAGTTTAATGCATTTAATTGTAAAAGCGATTTTCGTAAAAGCCGCAGTTTACTGATATAACTTTGTGTAATGTGCTTTCTTTCCACTGTTGTCTGTTGAGTACGGCGAGCGGAAGCGGAGGGGGGACATCTGTCTTTCGTCAAAGTGGTACTTTGCAGCTGCAGCTTGAACGTTTGCTAGCGACCGCACCCCAAATTACAAGCGATATATGTCATTTAAATTTATCGGTTGGCCACCGGTCAGGGTGTGTCTTCCCGTGAGTAGTATAATCTCAAGTTACAGGCATACTTCTTTCTTCCCAGTGTAAAGAAAAAATACGCACTAACACCCATCCTCACTGCTATAATATACATTTTCCTCACTGCAGTGTATTAGCAATCCTCTTCAGTTTATGCTTGTTTTGTTCACCAGCTACTGTATTCTGATTTTTTTTTTCTACTGTATGCACTGTTCTTTAAGAAATGGAAATTGCGGTGAATCAGAAAGGCGGACAATCTGTTGCTTATGATGGTTTTATGTACATCAAGCATTCCTTCAAGAAAGGAAAAGTAAGATGGCGGTGTGATAAACGTTCTCTTCATTGTGGGGGAAGTCTCTACACAGACGAAGGGCTAAGAAATCCCAAGGCCTGTGGTGCGCATAATCATGCACCGGATTTTGCAGTAACGTCACTAAGGAAGTGTCGTTCAAAAATGAATGAGCGAGCGTTGATGACGTCCGAAAAAATCAGCCTAATTTATTCAGAAGAGTTGGGGCCATTGCATAATAACGCTCGCATGCTGATGACGTCAGAAGCAAGTGTTAGACGGTCTCTTTCAAATCGACGAATGGCCCACTATCCAAAAGAACCGACTTCCTCCAGGAGCTGGTTATAAATCCAGAATGGACAACAACTGGGGGTGTAAATTCGGAGCCTTTCCTTTTCTATGATAACGGACCCCAAGCCGATGAAAGAATTATTGCGTTTGGGAGTCCATCATGTATTAAACTCATGAGCAGAAGTCAAAAGTGGTTCATGGACGGTACTTTTGCAATGGCACCAAAAAACTTTTTGCAGGTATATGTGATTCGCGTGCCCCTAGGAGAAATAACTGTATCCTGTGTTTACGCATTACTGCAGAGAAAAACGCAGGAAACGTACAGTGAACTGATGAGAGCAATTGTGGAGCGAAGTGAACAGTTAGGTGTCACTCCGGATCCATCTGTTGTTATAACAGACTTTGAGATTTCTGTGATGAATTCTGTAAAAGAGACGTTTGGCGAGCACGTCACCACTCAGGGCTGTTTTTTCCATTTAAGCCAGAATACCTGGAGGAAAATTCAGGAACTGGGACTCACCCAAAAATACAAGGCTGATGAAGATTTTAAACATTTTTGCGGAATGATCGATGCTCTTGCTTTTCTTCCTGCAGCCGATGTCATAAATGGGATGAGATATCTTCGAACCGTTATGCCACGCGAAGCTGAACCCTTAGTTTCGTACTTTGACGAGACTTATGTTAACGGTTCCTTCCGTAGAGTTACTAGGCGACCAACTCAGGAAGATGATTGCTTAGCTATAAGAATACGCAGATTGCCTCCCAAATTCCCTCCAACGATTTGGAGTGTGTTCGATGCAACACTGTCCGGGGAGACAGAACGAACAATCAGTGCGAAGGCTTTAATAATAAGCTTGCAAATCTGAACAACGGCAAGCACCCAGGAGTATACAAATTATTACAGGCCTTCAGAAACGACCATAATGCAGTTTCCACAAACATGCTGCGTAATTCTTCCGGTCAGCCACCGAAAAAAAGGGTCAACCGTGCGACTAAGAACTTGCAGGAAAGACTGTACAATCTATGTGTGTCCTACAGAGAAAATCAAAAAACACTAGAAGAAATGTTGCAAAGTGTGGGACATATAATCAGATTTTAGGACAAATAAGGTACGTATCGTATGTCACACCAACATATTTAGCTTGTTTTCCACCCAGATGAAGAGCAAGGATTTCTTAAAATACCATGATTTGATCTGACTTATGACCAAATTCTCTTTAATGATTAAATGCCATTTTTTTCATCTTATACGCAATTGCACTTAAAACATTTGTAACGAGCGCTTGTAATTAAACTATCGCATTACTGTTCATTGGTTTTCAAATACAATGTTTTATGTTCACTGTAAAAACTTGCAAGGTCAATTTACGGTAAATACACCAGCAGCTGAGTGGCCAGTCAATAAACCGTAATTTTAGTCTAATGACCGGGAAATAAAAAACGGTCAAACTTCCAGAAAATGTTTGCCTAACACGGTAGATAAACCGTATTTTTAAGAAAAACATGGCAACGCCCAATAAATAAATCCGGTGCAAAAACCATTTTTTCTTTACACAAGTGTTAAACCACAGTTTTTTACATTTGGTTTGACGACCGTTTTTTATACATTTTTTGGTCTAATTAGGGCTTCACTGGACAATTTGCCGGGGCTCAAGCCCTCTCAATCAAAATAAGCTAATCTGCATATCGTGCATATTGAAACAGTTCACTCTTTCAATTACACTCTCAAAACTGTTCAGTTATATCTTTTCTCTCTTGTTTTTGCAAAATTGCATGTGTTAATATTTTTTTCTTATCTATAATGTGCGTTTATTATTTGAGTTTTTGTGTTCATGATTTGTGTAAACTCCTCTCTATAAAATATAGTATATGTATATACACCGATCAGCCAAACCATTAAAACCACCTACCTAATATAATGTATGTTCTCCTCTTACCTGAGAAAAAATTCAACGAGATGTTGATAGGTGTCTCTTGGTATCATGACTGCAACAGAAGATCCCACAGTTCCTGTAAATTATGTGGTTGAAGTGATGCTGCTCATACCACTCCTCCAACTGAAACCATAAATGCTCAATATGACTTATGTCCGGCAAATTTGGGGGCCATGGATGGCCTCGGTATGTTCCTGGAACCATTCCTGAACTTTCTTTACAGTGTGGCATGGAGCAGTCTTGTTGAAAGGCGCCATCTCCGCCACGAAATACAGTCACCATAAGGTAGTTTTAATGTTGTGGTTGATTGATGTAAATTTATATCAAGATTTCAAATGCGGTCATCTCTAGGACGCAAACCTTAATCTAACGAACTGGTCAAAATACAAACACCACCAAACTTGCTTATAACGAGTAAGAAGTAAATTATCCCATACTGTCAGTTCATTTTCACCTGAGAAACAGTTATGCATTATGTACTATGTAGTTTTACTGACATAAATTACTAGAGTGAATGACTTTAATTTGAAGAACATGAAATTGTAAGTCCTGTGCAAAATATTCAAACCGTCCACGTCACTAGAAATCTAGATGAGCAAATTACAATGTCATAGCTTCCTGGGAGTTTTCCAAAGGACAACTAAAACAGTTAATTTCTACATGACGGGTATAGGAGAACTGGCCACCGGAGAACTGGCCACCAGGAGAACTGGCCACAAAAATTTTAAGGGGCCGTATAAAAATAGCGTTTTTGACCGCTTTCGTGCCCACGATCCCCAGAGGTTGGTAATAAGAGTCATATAAAGTTTCCGTAATTTCGTCTTTTCTTAATTGCGATAATTAATGTAATTCTTTATAAGAAATGTTTATGATCTACATCTCAGCAAAAGATTTCAGAGTTTTCAAACTACAAGTCTGCAAATTATCTGAGCGCATGTGCTGACTCAGGAAACCTGTCGGGGGGGGGGATATATCAAAACTCTAAGATTTGAAAAATGTATCGTCCCATCGGGAGATTTTCAGCATTTACAAGCTACAGTTGGACAGATTATTTGAGGGTACGTGCCTACTCAGCAAACCTGGGAGGGGGGGGGGGTTTATATGATAATTGTGAATTATATAGAATTTCTTGTCCGATCGGGCGATTTTCAGCATTTACAAACTACAACTGGAGACATTATCTCCGGGCATGAACCTACTGAGCAAACCTGTCGGGGAGGGGGGGTAATACCAAAAGTGTAGAATATGAAGAATTTCTCTTCCGACCCGGAGATTTTCATCATTCACATGTCTTCAGATAATGTGTCGAGTTGTAGCTGCTAATTGCCGAGAATCTCCCGATCGGACGAGAAATTGTTCATATATTACACTTTTGGTATTACCCCCCCCCCCCCCATCCTCTTCGCCGACAGGTTTCCAGAGAGTGACATGCGCTAAGAAAATTTGTCGAGTTGCAGTTTCTAAATGCTGAAGATCTCCAGATCGGAAGAGATATTCTTGATATTCACGATTTTGGTATTACCCCCCCCCCCCGACTAGTTTCCTGAGGCAGCAGATACCCTCAGATAATTCGACGTGTTGTAGCTTGTAAACGCTGGAAATCTCCCGACCTTACCAGAAATTCTTTATATTTCATATTTTAGATTTTAAGCACTCCCCTCCCCAGACAAATTCCCTGGGTTTGCACATACTCGCAGAGAATTTTTTTATTTGTAGTTTCTAGAAAAATATCGTATAGCAGTTGGCTTGAAGACAACGGTGAATCATTAGTGTGGTTTTAAATAAATGTTGCATAAGACTACCACGGCTTTCAGGCCAAGACCATACAACCTCTACAGTCAATCAGTGCAATCCGAACTTTCCTCTCATATTTGTAAGGTTTGCAGAAAATATTTTACACATCAAATTATTAATATTGGCGGTATTACTTAGGCAGAAAATAATGTTAGTACTAACGCTTAGGCCCTTCTAAAAGTTTTCATTCCGTCATTCCCATATTCGCGTTATGTAGGTGAGGTGGCGAAGAAACCGCAATTTTTATATGACCCCTAACGATTTTTTGGCCCGCAGTCTGTGACCAGTTGTCCTGTCACCGTTTATAACAGACATAAAAACTTATCAGTCGATCACATATTTTTCCCGTGAGCATTTTGTCTGTGGGCGATTTTTCCGTGGGCGTTTTTTCCTACTTTCGAAAAGTGGGCGTTTTTCCGTGGGCGTTTTTTCCGTGGGCGTTTTTTCCGTGGGCGATTTTTCCGTGGGCGTTTTTTCCGTGGGCATTCTTTCATACAATCCTATTATGAGAGGGACAGGGTGCGCACGCGTGCTTGAAAACCTGGAAAGTCCTGGAAAATCATGATTACGTTTTCAAGGCCTGGAATATCCTGGAAAAACGGTATTTTTTTAATGCTGTCTTGAAAAGCCTTGAAATTTGAAATTAGTGCTTAAAAAAAATGCCCTTTTAGGAAATCGTGTTACTGACTGTTACCCCTTAATTTTTTTAAGTTCCTCTCCTCTGTTCTCAAAGAAACCGCCGGCTACAGTGGTGTTTTCGGATGTGCCCAAATCCTAATTTGGCTGGGGGGGGGAAGCACTACTTCCAGTGCAATAAAATTGGATGATTACTAGCAGGTCTGTTAGGGAAGGGAAGCTTGATGCATTCTCTAGCCCTGAGCTTGATGTCCGTCCGACAACTACTGAGAACAACAGAAGGGGAAAGAAGAGACATTTAGCATTTGCAGGGGGGTCGCGTGTTTACCAAGTCAGCTGGCATCCACCAGTGAAGAGTATGCCTGAACAACACATTCATCTGCTCCTTGTTTATTGCATTAAGACGCTTGCTTCCGGCCCACCCCTCAAGAGACTTCGGCTACTTATGATAAAAATAAGAAAACTATCTTTGCGAATTTTTCACAAAAGTGGCTGAAATTTTTACATTTACTATAATTGGATTACAGAAGCTCACTCCCAAAATTCCATTTGAATCGGTTTAAAACTCAAAAAGTTAGTATTGGAAATTTTTATTATGTGTGCCTCTTTAGACAGTGAGCCTTGAGCAGAAAGGGTGTTACCATAGCAACGGTTGATTGACAGCTGGGAGCGCTGATCCGAAGCCCTTGGTTGGGAAGAAAGCAAACACCTGTTTATCACTTCCACGGCTCAAAAGGACTAAGAGATATTTTCAGAAATCCATTTTCCGGAATTTTGAAAAGAACACAGTAAAATTTTTACAGTGGTTAAAATACATCACAATAAAGTTCTAGTGCAAATTTCGCCGAATTCCGTTTGAAACTTTAGCAGATGCAAAAAAAAAAAAAAAAAGTCTTCCGTTGCAAAATCGGATTCAAAAAAGAAACGGCAATTATAAATTACGGGAAAAGCAAGCAAATTATTTTTTTTTAGATGCCATGGTTTATTTAAACAGAGTGATCCTTAAATTTTGTTTCTGTGATGATATGGACTCTATTTTAATTACAAACATACATTTTTATTCAGATGTCTGAGTTACTGTTTTAATAAAAAAATCTATAATTAAAAAGTTTTCAATGGATTTAGGCGAAATTCAGCAGATAAACGTATTTTAGTAAATTGCAACGTTATGACGTAAATTTGGTCATTTTGTCTAAAATTGGGCAGCATTTTTTTTTTTACGTTTTCTCCTATAGTTAGGGTGAAGGAGGAAGACACTTCAGTGAGCTGCAGGTGGTGATTTATGGCGATGTGCCAAATGAAAAGAAGCCGTTCCATCAGGACATTCCAGAGGTTGAGTGTGCGTGACGCGTGCTCCTGCTGTTTGAACTTAATCGGAATGTTTTCGGGAGGGGGAGAAATATCCGTTTCAGCTTTACAGCTTTCAGGCTCCTTTTTTTTTCTTGGTAATAAATAAAAACCATAGTTGCTGCATTCACCATTGATCCATATTCGCATTTCTTGAATATAAACAGCAGACAATCGGAAACATGGTGTTGGGTGGGTCTTGATGTTCTTCATTTGTATCTGCTGAATTTTGTTCTGTGGGAATACGGAATGAGTTATACTGTGAATACATACAAAACTACATATTTTTGAGCTGAAAAAATGTCTACTTGTACACAGTAGCTAACGTGTGAACTCAGACGAAGACAATCGGACATATGGACGTCTGATTCCATAAAAAAATCAACCCATTTTATTATACACGACAGGTAAAAAAGAAAAACATTACATGTTTTTAAACATTATAAAGGAAAGCGGATTTTTGAAACACCATGACTTGATGATATTAATTTTTTTTTTCGATTTTAATTTCTGAAATCTTTTTTTTTTTTTTTTCAATTACAATACACTGTAACATGATACCTGTGTGTTGTATCCCTTAGTTGTATGGCAGATTTTCAGTTGGCTGATATCCGCGATCGTAAGTGGTAGTTACATTGCTATTGTTGATGATGACAAGATAAATACTGGAGTAATGTAGAATGTTGCATAACGTAAAAAAGAAATCGCCCCCTTCGAACTTTTATGCGGTTATCATAGCTGATCAACCATTTCATTCCATGAACATCAGCACATTTCAATCATTTGACCATTGGGGGTCTGACGGAATTCAGCAGTGCTTAAGCGCCTAGCGCAACGAGAACATGCTAATTATGGACAGTTCTATTCCCTTCCCCCTATCATCCCTAATCCATTTGCATCTTTCATCATTTTTATTACTTAAAACTGAAATTGCTTTTAAAAACTAATTTGAGCATGATACTGTAAAGCGTAGTAATCATCCTGGAATTTTTTGTATATGGCCTGGAAAAGGCCTGGAAAGTCCTTGAATTTTTTCCCCCAAAAAGAGTACGAACCCTGGAGGGAGGATGAGGTGTATTTCTCTAATGTTGTGACAGGAAATGAAAACTGGGTGTTCTTTCATGACCTAGAAACAAAACGTGCGTCAATGGAATGGCACTGTACATCTTCACCTCGACAGAGAAAAGTATCACTTTCCCTGTGGAACAACTTTTGTTCCACAGGGAAAGTGATGGTGACAAATTTCTGGGACAAATGTGGTGTCCTTTTGACTGGTTTCCTTGAACGGGGTGCAGCAATAAACAGTGCTCACTATGTGTAGACATTGAAGAAGTAAAGGAAGCTATCGGAAGGAAAAGAAGTGACATCCCACTTCATAGTGTTGTTTTACACCATGATAACTCATGTCCCCCACCTCAATGAACACTTCACAGGCTATTGCCAAAATGGAGTGGATGGTGATGACCTAACCTTCCTACAGTCCTGATTTGGCTCACTCAGACTTTTTCCTGTTTGCCCCTTTGAAAAACACCCTTCGTGGGTAATGTTTTGACGATGTGACAGACAAAATCTGGCTGTGAACTCGTGGGTGAAATGACAGTCTCAAGAATTTTTCCAAAATAGATTTTACCAATGGGTTCAAAGATGGTGGAAATGTATAGAAAGTGATGGGCAATACTTTGAATAGACTAGCATTATTAACTATATGTTCAAAGAAACAACTTATGTTGCTTAGCCCGAATTGCCCAAGATCAGCTTGACACCTCGGGTTTATCCCTATTGGCCTAACCCATGCAGGTCTCTACCACGGATTTTTGAAGTCTAAATTACTACTGCCAATACTGCTGCAAAATACATAAGTCTTGTTGATGATTGTGCTTAAAATTGATATTGGTGTCTTCATTATTCTGATCATACAGTAAGTAGTCTACAAAAAAGATGCAAACAGAAAAAAAAAACTGTATTGCATGTGCTGTGTTATTAAAAAGACAGAAGCTTCATAATAGAAATCCAAATTTGGAAAAATAAAATTTCAAAACACAATTTTAAAACTCAGGTGCAAGGTAAAAATTTTCAGGCACCGTGGCAACCGGGGCCCTTGGACTTGTCTACTCCTATCCTAAGATATACTTTAACAAACTTATGTTTTAGGAAAGTGGATTTCTGTGTGAATTGAAAAAAACATTTTGTTAAGAAATTTATCCCAGTCAATATGGAAGTTATAATCTAAACATTTCCTGTATGACCTAAAGCTAATTTCTAAGACTGTTAACAGTTTGCAGTATACAGTAAAACCTCGAAAATCCGGCATCCAGAAAACTGGCAACTTCAGAAATCCGGCACTTTTCTGATTTCGTTTTTGTGAGAACATCCGATATTTCACCAGTAACCATGGATATCTTCTGATGTACCGTACAACACATCACGAGATCATCCAATCTCAGCATGCGAATTGCCGATTGCTGCTTACGTGCAACATCTGGAGGTTTCTCAAATTCGTCATCACATTGGGCCGCTCTGAAGTGGCGTGGACCAATGAGGCAATGAATCGACGTGTACGTTTGAAATGCATGTCAAACATGTGATGATGATCTGTGCTTGGTGGTGGAAGTATGTGGATTCAATGAAAGGCCGTGTTATTCATCATGAAGGCCGTGTAATGACATCTACATCGGCCTTCATGATGCATTGCGGTAATCGCCTTCATGATGTATCATAGTTTAGTCAGTCCAAAAACCATAACATCAACGTAAAATTCACATCGGGTTTTCGCAATGTATCGATACATTGCCTAGCCCTAGCGGTTGCTCTGGATTTTGTCAAATTTTTGCCTAACCATTTGCCAAATTCATTTCTTTTCAACAGAGTTTAAAAAAAAATAGTGCGAAAAGATAATCAATATTTTTGCCAAAACAATTTTTTTTCACAAATTACGAAGAATGCGATCGGCAACGCGACCCCTGCATATTTTTAAGGCGTAGAGGCATAAATTTTCGTTAAAGTTACCTGTTGCATGTAAGTACCGGCTTTACATAACACCTATTACGCAATTTTTGGATAGCTTCAGAAATCTGGAATTTTCATAAATCTGGCACTCGTGCAGTCCCTTCTATGCCGGATTTTCAAGGTTTTACTGTAATTCTGATTGGCTAAGCAGAACTAATAATAATTTTGAGATGAGAGTTAATGTTGAGAAAAGTCAAAAGTATTGGTTCTAATTTGAATCCCAAATATTTTATTAGTTGTGTGTAGAGGGGGAGAGACTAGAACAGGTAACAGATTTTAATTATTTAGATATGACCATTGATGAGACAGGGAGCTTAAAAAGGAATCACATACACACATGAAAAAAGAGTTGACTAATGGAAAAAACTGTCTGTGTACAATGTAGTACTTAATGTACATTCTTTTATGCGAGTTCAATGCAAAGTTGCAGACTGTTTAGGTGTTAAAAACACTCACAGATGTCATTCAGAGTAAATAATTAATTATTTTTTTAACTTGAAAAGCATTCAAATATTCTTTGTATCTTCTGAATTCTTTTGTATTTCCAGGTGTTCCGAATGTACTTAGTAGACATGAAGAACATTTGGAGCTACTAATGTGAAATTGATTAGGGGAATATCAGGAGAAAAATGGGTAGATTCAGTGGCAGAACACAATAATGCAAGTATTGGAAGTGAACAGGATAGTTCATCTGTAAATAAAAAAGTGAATGCGTACTTATTGAGAGATCAATTTAATGTTTTTGTGTCACATGGAAGATTAAATCTTTGGTAGGTCTTGCATTCTTTGATATCAGGCAATTGACCAACCACTGACTTAGAACAGGGTGGGTTGAAAGTGTAAAGTCATCTGTTAGTGATCAAGGTAGCAGTGTTTTATAAGCAGAAAATCTTGCAGTGTAGGCTACTAAATATGAGGTGAAAAATAAATATTATTGCATTTCTAATCAAAGTATTGAATGCAGGTATGGGGTGAAATAAATAATCCCACATTCCTTTTTTCAGTGTGACTGTTAACTTCATTTCTTTGAATTATATCATAGTTTAATAACAGAAATGCTATAATAAAAGTAAATGCAAACTTTCTTATGATTGATGTTTTGCAGACCAAATGTTGTTTCATGCTGTTGCAAAATGACAAATTTAGTGTAGTGATTAAGGTATTGAACTAAATCATTCTTTTCGTTATGTAGAGATATTCTTGTTTTTTGTACTGGCCAGGAAGAAATTGAATACTTAGTTGAAGAAACAAAGAAAACAAGGCAATTACTTCCACCAGGTAATATTTTAGTGGTATTACTGTGTACTGAAATTGTTTTGTTTTCATATTTGTCTTCTGTGACTGATGTGTCATTAATTCTTTCATTTTAGTCTTGCAGGTGTTTTTAAATCAGTTAATTTCATTTTTATTGTTGTGTTCTTAATTACTGTTTGCTGAGACATTGTTGTATCTGTATAGAATGCTGCCTGAGCCAATTGTATCATAATTATTTTTTGCATTTGAATGTTGTGATGTTTGGGGTTTTTTCTTCTGTAAAATTTATTCCCACAGTTTATTGGTATCTGTACATGATGGCTGTATGGCATGTCAGTGTACTTGTGTCAGTAAAACTTCAGCATTTGTGAACTGCTGAAGAGCAGCAGTACTAAGAATACATAAAGATTGGCTGACCCAGCAAAGCTGTTAGTGAGCACAGGACATGTGGTCAGAAAGAGCTGGTCATTTGCTGTGAGTAGAGGGTAGCCATTTTTATAAAGGTCAACAGTTGTGCAACAGCGAATCAAATAACAGGATTTGATCAAGCATCCCTGTGCACAGTTAGTTCCCCGTACATTGCACCATCTGTGTTACAACAGCAGATGACCTTTTCTGTACATCATTGTTACCTGCAGTGAATATGACAGAATGTCTTCAGTGGGGTTGGGTGTTCAGGAGGTGAACCCCCTGCCCCCTTAAATAATTGATAAATAGTCATGTATTCTGACAGATAGTGTTTTCACTGCACTATTACATACATGAGACTCCTTCCGCGAATTCACGGAATTCCGCATTTTTCGTCATCATTTGGGTCATTCTCAAGATCGATGAAAAACTGAAGATAAATGTTGAGCGGATTAGTTGGGGGGGGGGGGTCGTTTCCTTGTTAGGAAACGATATTTATTTCACCTTTCAGAACATTAGAAATTGGAAGTTAAATGGAGTGAAGATTTTCCCGTAATCGAAATGTCCTTTTCCGGCAATGCTCCTTCAGCCCAGTATTGTTCTTAAATACAGTTTTACTTCACAATTATTTGTATTTCAGCTTGAAAACAGAGTAAAAAATTTCAAAAAGGAAGTCGGATGGCGCAAAAATATCCCTGTAATCATCTGGCACAAGATTCTTCCATTTGTCTGGCTCTCGTGATCGATGCATATATGAACAGAATGGGAGGGGGTTCGCTTTTTGTCGGCAGACGGAATTATGACTTTTGAAATCTGAAGTTAGACAGAGTGAAGATTTGTGCTGTAATAGTATTTTTTTTTCTTTCAATATCCTTCTGCTCAGTATTGTTGTTAGATATCAATTTATTGCATAAAAATTTGTATTTCAGCTTGAAAATGGAGGAAAAATTTCCGAAAACGAAAGTCAGATGGAGCAAAGATTTCACCAGAATTTTCCTTCTGTGATATTTTCTCTATCTGATGGTGTTAAATATCAGAAATGTTTTTATTTTGAATAGAGTTATGTGCTCCAGTTTAATATTTACATAAATGAATTAACGTGAACAATTCTCCCTTGTCTTGTTTCTGCTACATTTTATTCACACTGTTTTGCCGTGCATTCTGATTTTTTATCCAGGTAAAAAGTTCAGCTTTTTTATTTCTTCGTTAGTCTCATGTATGCACTATGCTAATAGGAGGGTGAGAATTTGGAGATCATGTATCCATCTCGCATATTCATGACTCTCCAGGCTGATAGGGACAGTGTAATAATGTGAACCATATTCTTGTTTGAGACTTCACCTTGATTTTAGTGGGCCCCACAGCTGAATGCCCAGGCATATTTAAACATTGCCCTACTGATCCAGTTCATCCAGCCATGGTGTTTCTCCACTCCTCTGTGGTGATGGATACTTCCAACAGCATAATGCATCATTCCACAATGCTCACATTGTCTCAGAGTGGTTTCAGGAAAATAATGGAGACTTTTCCCCTGCTTCATAAGCCACCCCAGTCCCTAGATCTCAATCCCATCGAACATTTGTAACATGAAGCCAAGCTGGATATCAGGCACCTGAATCCACAGCCATTCAATCTCTCTACTTCTGTTGATTCCTTCAGGGTTTGAAAAATATCTAAAAAGTTTGATACCCAGCTGGGCATGAGCAGAAAAAAGTTTACTGGCCAGATAGTAAAACCAGTATGCTATGAAAAACTTATCTTTTGAGGCAACAAATCACGAGTCTCATTTTCTTTAAGTCAAAAAGTATAAGTAATTTTCCTTTTTTTAGCAACACATCACTTCCATCACTTAGTGTACCCAAGTTTTTGTGCAAAACAACATATTGCCCCGTGTCTGGACTTAGACCATAAGATAATTAAAGAAATAATATGCTTCTGACCTCCTGGCACATCACAGCAGTAATGCAAATTAACTGATTTAAAGTGAAATTATAAATAGGGCAACAAGTGCTCTTTATTGTGGTAGCAAATTCTCCCTTCCAATTTTTTTTTTTTTTTTTTTTTTTTCAAATTTATTTGCTGGACAATCAGCTGCCCAAGCCAATAGTTTAAATGCCTCAGGCACCTCAGACATGGTATTTTTCTAGTCTAGTCTGTGGTTATTGTAAAAAGAAATGAGTTACCACTTTTAGTAAAAATAGTTTGGTTGATGATATATTATTAAAACAATTAATCACTTACTCAAAAGATCATGGTCACTCTATTCTTTTAACACTTCTAGCACGTCCATCATCATCATGCAAATCCGCTGGCCTTCAAAGGTTGAAAATCCTTGCCGATAAGAAGATTCATTCTTTTTCGGGGATGAAACATCGTATTTTCCTTTCCTTTTTTTTTTTTTTTTTTTTTTTTGTTATTTACTGGACAAGAAACGCAGGTTTTGCTATGCCATATGATACGTAACCATAGCTCGTCATCTCCATAAAACCTCACAAAACATACACACCATACAACTCATTCATTCATTCATACATTCAGTTAAAAACACTATGTACATAATTACACTATTTACACAATTACACTATTTACACTTCCAGGCAGTTGAACCTTTGTCAACAGTGACTAAAAAATTGCTCCATCCATTTCAAAACTCCGTGCTAACCCTACCGCAAGTGTCAACCTCATTCAGCCCGTCATACACGAACCTCTAGCGCTTTCAATAGGCAACTGTCGTCTTCAAGAGGCAGATGTGTCTCACCCGTCTACCACAGCTCAAGTGAGCAGAGCAATTGAGGTTCGGGCTCCAGTCGCAATCTCAGCATCTTTGTGTCTCTGGCGCCATCTATTGTCATTGTTGTTCTCTTTTCTTTGTTTTCCCTCTTAGCTGTTGTTCAATTTTTATTAAGGCCTTCCATTGTTCGTTTAAGTTGTTAGGCTCATTAATGTTGCATAATCTTGATCTGTTTTTTTCAATTAGCACTGATTCTGCAATTCTCAACTGCCTTTCGTTTTTACAGCTCTTAATAATTTTAATATCTTCAAATCTTGGACATTGTTGATTTTCCAGACAATATTGGGTTAATGCAGCCGTAGCTTCTTTTTTACGCTTTCCAACCGTAGGTTGAAGAAGCGTATATGCTCCAGCTTTTCCCGTCCGTCTGTCGGCACGATAACTCACGTAAAAATGGTTCGATTTCGATGAAATTTTGATATGTGGTAGGAGACCACCAGGGGACGAACCCTATTGAAAATGAGTGAAGTGGGGTCAAAGTCACGTCATAAGAACGAGATCCATTCAATTGCCCTTATGCGTCATAACTTGTGTAAATATGGTTCGATTTCAATGAAATTTTAGTATGTGGTAGGGGACCACCTGAGGACGAACCCTATTGAAAATGGGTGAAGTGGAGTCAAAGGTCAGGACATAGGAGCAGGATGCATTCCATTGTCTTTATGCGTCATAAGGTGCGTAAAAATGGTTCGATTTTGATGAAACTGTAGTATGTGGTAGGGGACCACCTGGAGAGGAACCCTATTGAAAATGGGACAAATGGAGTTAAAGGTCAGGACATAGGATCGGGATCCATTCCATCGCCTTTATCCCACACTATTAAGGTGGACGTCAAGTAATTTTGCTTCCTATATTTCCAATGGAAAACCTTTTGTACACATTTCCTTCACAATTAGTGTGTTCCCAAGGATGGAAATTTGAACATCGATTAAAATAACTTCATACTATAACTTGGAATACTTAACATTTTCTAAAACATAAGCATAATTATATTAAAAAAACAATAACGTTTCCTTTGGTGGCGTTGAAACCAGAAAAAAGATGGCGCGACCTGTACTTTGATGACGTCAGTGGACAAATAAATGTTGGATTGCATAATTACGGTTATTGTTTAGAAAATATTATTACGGTTATGATTTAGAAAATATTAAGTATTTCAAGGTTATGAAATGAAGCTATTTTAATCGATGTTCAAATTTTCATTCTTGGGAACGCATTAATTGTGAAGAAAATGTGTACAGAAATTTTTCCATTGGAAGTATAGGAAGCAAAATTACTTGACGTCCACCTTAAAGTAGCAATTCTTGTATGTATGTATGTACATTTTATTTTGAAAACGGCTCTAAGAATTTTGATGAAAGTCATTAACCTACCATTTCCTGGTACTAGAAATCGATTTAGCTTGATCTCGACTTTAGGAGAATTCGTTTAGTGGGTTAAATAACCACCCCAAATTGTAACGTTTTTAGTGTCATGGCGTCGTTCCATTAATGTTACCAATGCTTAGAAATCTTCTGATGTCACAATCTTGCATTTGAGAATGTTGGCGCGCGGTCACGCCATCTGTCTCATTACGTCACGCGTTGTGTGTGGATCCTATTAAAGTTTTATGACGTCATACTCTTGCGAGCAGATGGTCGCGATTCCCATCTGATTCATTACATCACGCTTTGTGTGTGTATGTCCGTTAGGGTGGTCCACTTTGCAATGGGAAAAAAAAAGGTATTCAAATCATGGCTCCACATAGCATAATTTTGTCCATTATGATGTAGTAATGTGTGCACCAAATTTTAGCTCCATGCGTGGAAGCTTAGTGGTCGCCCAGAAGTTTACTTTTTGGTAAGCTAGCTCAAATGTCTCTTCTTTTCAGGTATAAACAACCATGTCGACATCTAGCTTGAGATCTGCCCCCACTAACTGGCTTCTTGGAAAGCCAATCTCTAACTTCTCTACAGCAAGACTTCCCCATGGATTGGATGTGCTCTGGATGGTCCAGTTTTACCATTTAGAAAAGGGCAAGAGCTTGTCAGTGAGTTACAAATTGACCTGTGAAGCACTTGTGATTGTTTGGAAGCGTGCGAGGATTCCAACTCAGCGGATTGATTCGTGTGAGAGAAAACTCTCAAAACTTTATGAACGATATTTAGCTGTGAAGAAGCACCGTACTCGTCAAGGAGAAAATGACCGTGTGCGTGAGGATATGTTCAAAAGTGATCTAGAAGAATTGTTTGATGTTGCCGTGAAAAATGCTATAATGCAAATGAAAAATGACGAAGACCAGGTATTCCTCCAGACAAAGAGAAGATGTCTTTTCATGTAGTATGAGTGGTGCTGACTTTAAAACCACAGAAAAAGAAA
The DNA here is from genome assembly GCA_039090855.1 of Macrothele yani. NCBI lineage: Eukaryota > Metazoa > Arthropoda > Arachnida > Araneae > Macrothelidae > Macrothele > Macrothele yani. The sequence continues at coordinate 101,714,954 of CM077013.1, read as the reverse complement.
TTAGGAAAAGACAGCGGGAGGAAAAAGATAGAAAAGCGACAGAGAAATATAAAGAAAGAGAGAGCAAATGTCTTCCTGAGAAAAATGCAGAGCTTTCTTCATCATCTTCACATAGCTCCAAAAGCGAAGGCGAATATCAACCTGTAGCGTCCACATCTGCCACACCTTCTACTCCATTCCCATCCAAACGGCGTAAAAATATATTTACGTTACCAGAAGTCATCGGAGCCCTGGATCGAGTCAATCTTCCGGATAGAGGAGCTGTATTCATTGCTAGAGCCGTTGCAGGGGCGCTTGGACACGATATTTCCGAAATCACCCTTTCCCGAAGCTCCATTAGGCACTCTAGAAGATTAGAAAGACAGAAAGCCACAGCAGCTGAACAAAAGAAATCGTCTTTAGAGGGGCCTTTTCTTTTACATTGGGATGGCAAACTTTTGCCTGATATTGATGGATCCAAGGTGACAGTTGATCGCATTGCTATACTTCTCACTGGAAATGGCCAAGAACAGCTTTTGGGAATTCCCAAGATAGACAGAGGAACAGGGAAAGCTCAGGCACAAGCTTGCATTGAAGCAATTGAGAAATGGAATGTTAAGTCTGAAATCAAAGGACTTGTGTTTGATATGACAGCGAGTAGTAATACTGGGCTTCACACAGGAGCTTGCACAACAATTGAAAAAACCCTAGGCAGTGAACTCGTTTGGATTGCATGCCGCCATCATGTTATGGAGATTATGCTTTCAGCTGTTTTCTTATGTGTATTCGGTTCTACTGGAGGTCCAGAAACTGCACTCTTCAACCGCTTTCAGAAAGGGTGGCCAACGATTGATCAAAGTGCTTATAGTGCAGCAGACATTGCCCTCTTTCAGGATCCTATATTAAACATATTACAACAAGAAATGCTGGAGTATTTACCAAGTGCATTGGAAAAACAGCAACCAAAAGACGGTTATCAAGAACTTCTGCGCTTGTCTGTTTTGTTTCTTGGTGGAGGAAGTGGCACGGAAACATTTCGAGCTCATGGCCCTACACATCATGCTCGATGGCTGGCTAAAGGCATTTACGCTCTAAAAATATGCCTCTTTCAAATTCAGTTTCAGTTAACACCTCGAGAGACAATAAATACAGTGAATTTGGCTTTGTTTGTAAGCCTGGTTTATGTGAAGTATTGGAATGAAGCTCCACTTGGAATTAGAGCTTCATATAATGATAACTTTACCCTAATCAAAAAAATTGGCAAGAAAGCCTACAATGCTTTTGTCAGGCACCTTTGGTTTCTTTCTGAGCACTTGGTAGCCTTAGCTTTTTTTGACGATAGAGTGCCCACGAAAACTAAAGAAAAAATTGTCAAGAATCTGAAACGCCCACAGCTGCCCGATTTTCCGTGACATATAGCAATATCTGACAAAAAATATCTCAATCTAGAAAATTTTGTAACTGAAAGGACTAGCTTCTTCTTCGATGTTCTTCTTGTTGGAGGAATAATTAAATCTAAAGCGTTTCTAAAAATGCAACTCCAGCAGTGGAGAAATGATCCTGTTTTCATTGAACTTCGTGAACGTTGCTGTAAGATGAGGGTTGTGAATGACACTGCCGAGCGAGGCATCAGTTTGATATGAAAATACAACCAGTCACTTACCAAGGACGAAGAACAAAAGCAGTTCATTCTTCGACTGGTGGCAAATCATAGAAAACAGTTTCCTTCACAATCAAAGACATCTCATGTCATAATTATTCAATTTTCGAAATTTTTCATTTTCAGTTATGTAGTACCCAAAAGTTAAATATTGGGCGACCCCTAAATATCATTTTTTTGCAAAACCCTTTGGTGTATTTATCATTCACATACTATGGCATAAAATAAAAGTTGTGGAGAAAGAATATTTAAAACTTTTTTTTTTTTGGACCACCCTAAATTGTCCGTCCACATGATAACTCGCGTAACAATCGTTTGATTTCGATGAAATTTTAGTATCTGGTAGAGTATCACCTGGGAAGGAACCTTATTTAAAGTGAACGAAATGGGGTGAAAGGTCAGTACATAGGAGCGGGATCCATTCCACTGCTCTTATGCATCATAACTAACGTAAAAAAGGTTCAATTTCGATGAAATTTTAATATGTGGTGGGCACAACCTGGCCACAAACCCTATTGAAAATGGACAAAATGGGGTCAAAGGTCAGGACATAGGAGCGGGATCAGTTCCACATCCCTTATGCATCATAACTTACGTAAAAATGCTTCAATGGCGACAAAACTTTATCATGTTATTTCGGAGGTATACTGAACCGGTTTTGTTGAATATAATCGATATGGGATCAAGGGTCCGGGCACAGGACCAAGATATTTATTCCACAGCCATTATTCTCATAACTTGAGTGATAACTTGAGTAATGATTTCTGGTATGTTGGAAAGCATATTATAATCAATGCATTGCATGATTTTACAAACTTGTTTATTCCAATTACTTATATGCTGGTTCAATCTATACTTCAATTTGTTCTTGGTGCTGCCTATATATGCCAAAGGTGGTTGCTGGTTTATAGAAATTTCGTATATTCCTGCTCTATCCAGTTGGCTGATTTTTTCATTTTTTATTACTAAATTTTTTATGGTAAGTACCTGATTTCCTACCAGTATGTCATATTTGCTACAAACTTTATTAATTTCAGCTGAGACACCTTCAACATATGGGATTGCCCCTACATACACTGATGGAAAAATATCCCGACACCAAAAAGGGGTTGTGTTAGATAAACGACAGTTGGTAGGCGGTGAGAGTACATCTGTAAGATGACGTCTATGCAAATTTTGTGCTCGGCGCATACATGTGGCGCTAGTAGTGCGCCCTCGGAACATGCAAAGCAGGTTTGCTGTAAATACGCGCTGTAACGTTCGTGAGCGTTAGTTATCGTTGAGATTCGACGTAGGGTGTTGATGTTAGTCAAGAATGCCTTTAAGAAGACGAAGAAGCCATTATCAACAGCTCACGGAGTTTGAACGAGGTCGTGTAATAGAGCTACGAGAAGGTGGATTTTCTTTCCGCAATATTGCAGAACGACTTGGGAGGAATGTAGCCACTGTGCATGATTGTTGGCAGCGGTGGTCAAGGGAAGGTACTGCCTCAAGAAGACCGGGTTCCGGCCGGTCACGTGGCACTACTGAGAGGGAAGACCGCCGTGTACGGCATATGGCCGTGGCACATCGTACCACATCTGCAGCAGCAATTCGAGCTGCAGTTGCCACCACAGTGACACAATGAACTGTTAAAAATCGGTTACTTGAAGGACAGCTCTGAGCCAGATGCCCTGTAGCGTGCATTCCACTTACTCCAAACTGCTGCCGTTTGCGACGTCAGTGGTGTCAAGTTAGAGTTCATTGAAGGACGGAGTGGAGATCTGTTGTGTTTTCTGATGAAAGCCGGTTCTGCCTGTGTGCCAGTGATGGTCGTGTGTTGGTTAGGAGGAGGCCAGGTGAGCGCCTGCAACCAACCTGTCTGCGGCCGAGACACACTGGACCTACACCTGGAGTTATGGTCTGGGGAGCAATTTCCTATGACAGCAGGAGCACTCTCGTGGTTATCCCACGCACCCTGACGGCACAGTTGTACATCGGTCTGGTGATTTAACCTGTTGTGCTGTCATTCATGAACAACATTCTAGGGGGTGTTTTCCAACAGGATGACGCTCACCCGCATACCGCTGTTGTAACCCAACATGCTCTACAGAGTGTCGACATGTTGCCGTGGCCTGCTAGATCACCAGATCTTTCACCAATCGAGCACATATAGGACATCATTGGACCACAACTCCAGCGTCACCCCCAACCAGCATTAACCGTCCCTGTATTGACCGACCAAGTGCAACAGGCATGGAACTCCATCCCACAAACTGACATCCAGCACCTGTACGACACAATGCATGAACGTTTGCGTGCTTGCAGTCAACATTCTGGCGGTTACACCGGTTTTTAATGTACCAGCATTTCACATTTAAAATGGTTTTTCTCGCGCTTACAATAAGCCTGTGATCTTGAAACCTTAATCGATTAAATATGTTATCTATACAAATGTATTGCCGCCATTTCATTCCTCTACAACTATTTTTTTGTGGTGTTGGGATTTTTTTCCGTCAGTGTATTTTAAAAGTTTTTTATCAATCATGGCCTTATTTGCTTGAGTTACTTCATAAATCCATTTCTTTAATACCTGTTTAGGGTAACCAAAATCAAGTGCAATTTTCTCATGTTTTCAATTTCTTCTTTTTTATATTGTTCCATTGATGAGTGTGTTAAACTTCTTTTAATTAGTGTTTTAACACTATTTCTTTTATGTGTTAATGGGTGCGATGACTGAAAAGGTATTAATACAGGAATATATGATGATTTTCTATGCACTCTGTATTGCATATTATCATTTATTTTAATTATCATAATATCCAAAAATGCCAATGCATTGTTATGTTCCTGTTCTACTGTCAATTCAATAGATGGATAAATATCATTTTACTTTTTTGTCAAGTCTTCAAGCTCATCATTATTTAGCCTGGACAACAGAAAAATGTCATCGACATACCTGCAGTATATCAGTGGTGGATCTTCTAATTTACTTATTATTTTTGCCTCTATGCCACTCATTATAATTTCAGGAAATAAAGTTGACAATGGTGACCCCCATAGGTCCACCAATAAATTTTGTTTATACACTTTATTATTAAACATAAAAATGTTATTTTCATATATGTACAATAAAATTTCTCTTAATTCCTCAATTTGAATTGCATTCATTGCCTTTAACATATATAATTTTTCAATAATTATGTCAATTGCCTGAGGTACTGGTGTGCTAGAAAACAGAGCTCGAACATCCATACTAGCCATATGATATTCACTTAAGTCTTGTTTAATTACTTTAATTTTCTCAATGAATTCATATGTATTCCTCGCAGTGAACGCTGTCTTCATGAACAAAGGTGCCAAATATTTGTAGATATTTTTTTCCAGCTTTATTAATGGGGAATTCCTTTTTGATACTATCACTCTCATAGGTGTATCAGGTTTATGAGTTTTTATTTTTGCAAACATTTTTGGTATTCCAGTACCCATTGGTGGGTGGTACGCTTTCTTTATTTCTTCAGGCAAGGTGCTGTGATTTCTAATTCTAGCCAACTTACCTTACTTGAGATTCGGTTGGGTCTCTTGTCAGAATGCTGCAGTTCAGATCCTCTATTGCTCTATTCATTTTTTGATTATATTCAGTTGTGTTTAAAATCACAATTTGCCTTGTTTTATCAGCTTCACAAAATTTAATTGTTGGATCATCTCTTAATTTTATCATTTGTTCTTTCTCATATTGAATTTTATTTAAATGATATTTCTTTTTACTACTTTTTTCATTAAATTCTTTCAAAACAATTCTATACAATTTACTTCTAAATTTTTGACGATCTTCAATAGGTACATTACGTGTCATTTCTTCTAGGTTAGGTATTAATTCATATGAATTCATTGAGAAAATTAAAGTAATTAAACAAGACTTAAGTGAATATCATATGACTAGTATGGATGTTCGAGCTCTGTTTCCTAGCACACCAGTGGCGGCTTTTCCGGTGAAGTAGGTGAAGTGCCTCTTCACCTATTTTACTCAAAATAAAGTTTTATTCAGTATTTTTTTTATAATATATTCTTTTTTGCCTTTATTCAGCTCCAAAATACTCAAAAATTTGAATAAATATTAATTCACGTGGCGCTCTCAATACGGAAAACAAATCCTTATACGCAAAACAGTGCAAGTGAAGAGCTGAAATGAGAATGCTTGGAAAGTCTGCAGTTTTCGGCCGAGTTGTCATGGTAACCGTGACGTCACCCTCCCCAATCTGCTCGCTCAAGTGAAGTGTTTCAGCTTCAGAGCCTTAGCTCTGCATCTCTCAGATTTTGAGTGTAAAGTCGTCAGAGATCACGGTGGAGCGGGCGGACGGTTACCTTGCAATCTACTAGGGCCTTTTCCTTGTGGTGCTGTGGTACATTTTTTTCCGAAAGGAATTTGTTCTTTAGTGCTTTGTGATTATTTGTTTAAAGCTTGAACTGATATTTTAGGTTTGTGTACAATTTAACTAATAGTTATAGTTTTTAGTATGCATCCTGTGGACGACATTGTTTGTAATTTATTTTAAACTCCATTTAATCTGTGGAAAGATGAAGATAAAAGAGACATTTTGCTTCAAGGACGACCGATGGATTCACTGACAATTGTTGCCAAGAATGAAATCACGAAGAGCTGTAAATCTAACAATATTAATTTAAAAAATTGTTGGTTTACTGAATATAAATGGATTCGCAGCACTTCTGTGTGAATTTTTTTTTTTGGCCCTGCTTACTTTTTAGTAATAAGCATTCGGCATGGAATAAAGATGGATTCTCAGATTTATTAAGTGTAACACGGTCACTTCATAAACATTGTGATTCTAGCGAACACCTGAAATGCGGATTAATTTTAAGGAATTTTGAAAAATTCAAAACACCATTGCCGATGCCCTGAGGAAGAATGCTAGGCTTTTGAAAACACATTTTAACGAAAACGTTCGTTTAAATGGACTTTTCCTGCAGACAGTGATTGATGCAGTATTAGTCTATAATGTATTTGAGCAAACAAGAACTAGCATTCCATGGCCATGACGAAAGCATGGGCTCGGTAAATCGTGGAAATTTCATTGAATTACTTTCATTGCTGATATGAAGAAGTTCTTTAGAAATTGGAAATCAATACGAAAGGATAAAAAACTATTCAAAATGAATTAATTAAATGTATTTCTGAATATACTGTATAAACGATCACGTCAAAAATTAAATAATTTTTTATTGTTGATTCGGAAGGTGTATTGGTTGAGGGATTTTTGGGTTTCCATGTTGTGAGTGAAGATAGAATGTCAGGAGCTTTATACAAAATGCTAGACAAAATTTTGGAGCAGTCTGATTACCAACACAAATAAATAGGACAATGTTACGATGGAGCAGTATAATGTCTGTACACTTACATGGGCTACAGAAAAAATGAAGGATAAAGATTCTCGAGCTGTTTTTGTTCATTGCTTAGTTCATCGTTTGAATCTTGTATTACACCAGAATTTTTTGAATACTTTTTGCAAGCCTCAGTGGAATTGCTTCGTTTGTTCACCATTCTGCGAAGCCGTCTTATACACTTATATCAACAACCGCAAGACGCAGACCAACCATAACAGAAACTCGATGGTCCTCCACTTCGAAATTATTAAGTGTAGTTGTTGAAGATTGGAATAAATTGAAGGAAGTGTTCGGATTTCTGACGAATAGCGAACAATCAGACAAAAATTCAATTCATCTTGCCAAGGGTTTTTGAATGATATGAACACTTTCGAATTTATATTTTTGGCTCCACCTATCTATTATTCGAACTTTTGAAGAAAGCATAACTAAACATAAACTACTGTGTAACTCAAATTAAAAAAAGAAAAAAAAACCTCTGGAAATTTTGAGCCATAAAAGAAATGATGAGTATTTGAAACACAGTTTGGAAAAGCTAGAAAAATCACAGAAATAAGCACCGGGATATGCTGCTCTTCCACAGGAAACAATTTTTCAAAATTATAAACAATTGTATTTTGAAATTTGGACCACATTCTTATGGAAATGGATATAAGATTTCAAGACTGTAAGAAACTTCAATTTGTCTGACTTGCTAACACAACCAAATTCCAATAATTTAATGCATGTTTTCCCTCTCGCGCTCCTGAAAATCTACATTTTTACGGAAACATATTTACTAAACACCAGCGACTTAAAAATGAACTGAGTCTTGTATATGCCGATGAAAAATTAAGAAATATATTGACTCAAGAACTCCGAGTGTTTCACGGAGACAAAGACATTTTTACAGAAGATTATAAATTGGTTTTCCTCATTTTAAGCCAATTTTCGATGTCTTCATAAGAACTAAACCACTCTCCAGAAAGTGCTGACTGCATCGACCGGAACAAATGGTAATCCGATGGCGCAATATCTGGCAAACATGGTGGGTGGGGTAGAACTTCCCAATCGGATCCTTCTAAGTACTTTTTCACAGGTCGAAAAACACGTGGTCTTGCGTTGTCATGCTGTAAGATGACTTTATTGTGTCTATTCTCCCATTCTGGCAGTTTTTGCGTGAGTGCTCGTTTTAAATGCATTAAGTGGGTTCGATACTGATCACCAGTAATAGTTTCTGATGGTTTCAGCAGTTCATAGTGGATCACACCCTTCTGGTCCCACCAGATACACAGCAGTACCTTTGAACCATGGATATTGCGTTTTGGCGTTGAAGGACCTGGCTCACCTGGCTTCACCCATGCTTTCTGCCATTTAGGGTTATCGTACCATATCCATTTCTCGTCGGCAGTAATAATACAATGAAAAAAAAACTTTCTTTTTTGCCTTTGAAGCAGCAATTCGCAAATGGTTTTTTGATGTTCAAGGTCTCTTTTCCACAAAGCATGTGGAACCCAATTCCCTTCTTTTTGCACCATTCCCATGGCAGCTAAACGTTGTGAAATGCATGGTTGACTAACATTTAATGCTGCTGCTAGTTCTTTTTGGGTTCCACTGCTAGTTCTTTTTGGTTGCACGAATCCTCGTGGAGTAAAGCTTCCAATTCGGCATCAGCAATTTTTTTGGGTGGTCCAGAACATTCTTTATCACAGACATCGAAATCGTTCCTTTTGAATCGTCTAAACCAATACTCACATGTTTTTATGGATGGGGAATTTTCACCATTGATTTCTGACATTAGGTGAAAGCTGTCAGCAGCACTTTTCTTGACAATAAAGTAATGCACTAACACTTCCCGCAAATGCTGTTTTGTCCGGACGAAAGTTGCCATTTTCCATCGAGTAAAACAAATATGTCTTCGCACCTCAATTGAACGTCTTATACTGACTCTGACAGCTGGCATCTCGTACTGCGATATCGCAGTGTTGCCACCTTAAAATACATGCAGACAGTAATAAGTATGACACCAAACGGAAATCTCTCAAAACTTATTTATATACCCATCTATTGAATTGACAGAAGAACAGGAACATAACAATACATTGGCATTTTTGGATATTATGATAATTAAAACAAATGATAATATGCAATACAGAGTGCGTAGAAAATCATCGTATATTTCTGTATTAATACCTTTTCACTCATCGCACCCATTAACATATAAAAGAAATAGTGTTAAAACACTAATTAAAACACTAAACACTAATTTAACACACTCATCAATGGAACAATATAAAAAGAAGAAATTGAAAAAATTGCACTTGATTTTGGTTACCCTAAACAGGTATTAAAGAAATGGATTTATGAAGTAACTCAAGCAAATAAGGCCATGATGGATAAAAACTTTTAAAATATGTAGGGACAATCCCATATGTTGAAGGTGTCTCAGCTGAAATTAATAAAGTTTGTAGCAAATATGACATACAGGTAGGAAATCAGGTACTTACCATAAAAAATTTAGTAATAAAAAATGAAAAAATCAGCCAATTGGATAGAGCAGGAATATACGAAATTTCTATAAACCAACAACCACCTTTGGCATATATAGGCAGCACCAAGAACAAATTGAAGTATAGATTGAACCAGCATATAAGTAATTGGAATAAAAAGAAGCTAAGACTGTATTAACCCAATACAATCTGGAAAATCAACAATGTCCAAGGTTTGAAGATATTAAAATTATTAAGAGCTGTAAAAACAAAAGACAGTTGAGAATTGCAGAATCAGTTCTAATTGAAAAAACAAACAGATCAAGATTATGCAACATTAATGAGCCTAACAACTTAAACGAACAATGGAACACCTTAATAAAAATTGAACAACAGCTAAGAGGAAAAAAAGAAAAGAGAACAACAATGACAATAGATGGCGCCAGAGACACAAAGATGCAGAGATTGCGACTGGAGCCCGAACCTCAATAGCTCTGCTCACTTGAGCTGCGGTAGGCGGGTGAGACACATCTGCCTCCTGAAGATGACAGTTGCCTGTTGAAAGTGCTAGAGGTTTGTGTATGACGGGCTGAATGAAGTTGACACTTGCAGTAGGGTTAGCACGGAGTTTTGAAATGGATGGAGCAATTTTTTAGTCACTGTTGACGAAGGTTCAACTGCCTGGAAGTGTAAATAGTGTAATTATGTACATAGTGTTTTTAACTGAATGTATGAATGAGTCGTATGGTGTGTATGTTTTGTGAGGTTTTATGGAGATGACGAGCTATGGTTACGTATCACATGGCAGAGCAAAACCTGCGTTTTTTGTCCAGTAAAAAAAAAAAAAAAAAGTAAAAGACGATGTTTCATCCCCGAAAAGAATGAATCTCATTGGCAAGGATTTTCAACCTTTGAAGGCCAGCGGATTTGCATGATGATGATGGACGTGCTAGAAGTGTTAAAAGAATAGAGTGACCATGATCTTTTGAGTAAGTGATTAGTTGTTTTATTAATATATCATTAATGAATTGCACGTAAATATGCGCACGTTGTTGATGTTTTAATACCTTGAAAGTGTGCAAATATTACGATAGTTTGGTTGATTAAAGAAACAACAACAAAAAAAAAAAAAAAAGAAAAAAACTAAGGTTGTCCAGATTTTTTTTTTGTTGATTTGAAGATATGTTTTGGAATTATATACTTGTTACTAAAAGTTGCCTTCTCTCCCCCATATTTTATGTTTCATCTTTTTATTTTGTCCAATTTTGTTTTAATCAGAAATCACAGATTTAAAAGATTTTGCCAATATATTTGTTTTTCATCTTTCAGGGTCTAGGATGATAGTGCCATTAGCTCTGTACTCTGCTTTACCATCAGATTTACAATTACAGGTTTTTAAGCCAACACCCAAGGTAATGAATTCTGACAATTTCATATTCAAACAGTTAAAAAAAATAATAAACTTGGTTTCATGTTATATTTAAAACATTTACATGCATATTATAATTCTTTTGTGACATTGTCAGGGCTTTGCATTCAATTTTCTTTTTTTCAATAAATTTAAAATTTGTAACTATGAGTAACTTAAAAGCATGCACATCACTTTCGTTGGTTTAAAAAGACAACACAGTAAGGATAGCTGAACCTTAGAATTACGCAGGGTGCCACCTACCCTATGGTTACCAGTTTAAGGAATGGTAAGCTTCCTGAGCAGCCCATTCTTTATATCAGAGCATCAAATAATGGCAGTCTGTAAAATTAAAGAACAATTCCTAAGGGAAATTCCAGAATATGTAAGAGAACTTTAATTATGAGAAATGCTCCAAAATGCATCTTAAGAAAGCCTCTAAGCCTGAGCTTCCACCTTAAACGTCTCGCACATGTGTTTCTGTAGCTATGTCATCTTCACTAGATGTCTCTGATGATATCTCAGTAGATGATAGCTTGCAGTTGATTTTAATTGAACCAGCATTCCTAAAACTTGTTATAGGACAATGTGTGTGTGTGTGTGTGTGTGTGTGTGTGTGTGTGTGTGTGTGTGTGTGTGTGTGTGTGTTTTAGCAGATTTTAGCATAGTGCTTCAAATAATACAGAAAAACTGTCATTCAGAAAACTCCAAGTCACAAAGGTTTAGGATAAAAAATGCCATTCTGTACACAACGGTTTAGGATAAAAATGCCATTCTATTTTTAATAATGTGTAGTAATTTAAATGTTTAGCAGTTTGTGTTAAATTTAAATATGTACTGGGTGTGAAAACAGTAAAAAAAATTCCTTGAATCATCAGTCAAAATATTTTGATTGAAGTCAGCAATGAAGCAATATACACTAATTCCTAGACTAGACAGTTTTTTTAGTGTATATTTACCTCAGAGAGAGACAGACTGACAGAGTGAGTGAGTGGGTGAGTGAGTGGGTGAGCGAGCTTGCTTGCTTGCTTCAGATTTACACAATAGTTAAAAACATACACCGTCCATGCACAATTTAAATAAAGTATTCACATATTAAAAGCGCCTAACAGTAGAGAAAAATAGATACATTTAAGATCTTTTGGGGCTACTATTGTTCCATCATCAGAAATAAAATATAAGTAAACACAGGGGCTGTTTACTTATATTTCTGATGATGGGACTATAGTAGCCTCGAAAGATCTTAAATGTATCTATTTTACTGTACTGTAAGGTGTTTTTAATATGTGAATATTTTATTTAAATCGTGCATGGATGGTGTGTGTTTTTAACTGTTGTGTACATTTTAGCATGAATGAAAGAAACTAGTGGGCGATTCAGATTTGTTCACCATAAAATATTGGATAAAACAGCAGTGTTGTAGAATTTATGGCACTCAACTTTACAGTTTGTATGATGGGTGTTTGCCCTTTAATTGTATTATTTTAGATGGATCAATTCCTGTTATCATTCTGCACTCATACATACTCATGTTATTATCATTATCTTTTATTCGACATATACAAATCACAGCTTATAACAAACAAAATTATCATTGACTGGCGGTGTTGAGCTGATACGAGTTTCCACCATAGACCTAGGTATCAGGCTAGTATCAGCATAATATATATATATTATATATATATATATATATATATATATATATATGATGTCCCAAGTAATGCTGTTACAGATTTTTGGTTGCTCTTGTGGAAATACAGACATACCGATGAAATTACGGAAAATCACCATTCGATTTTTCTGGTATGGGAAGCAATTTTCTCATCAACTTAAATATTTTTGTTTGTTCTTCAAGTTTATCTGGGAGAAAAAAATTTAAGGCTGTGTTCTGCATAATATAGATTTCTGTATCTTAATTAGTAATCCCATGAGCTATCTATCTTCAAAAGGAAATCCATTGGCGGAATAATAGCAGCCGCTTGATGCTGGCTCAGCCTTTTGCCCCCATTTCACCCCTCCCGCGATGGGCTCTTGTATTACCTTTCCCATGATGCCCTCCGTGACACCTGCAGCTACACAGAATGTGTGTGTCGTATGGGTGCTCCTCGACTTGATAGCCTTTTCTTTATTTATGCTCTCTGGTCTTTGCTGCACATGCTACTGTTAACTAGAAAAGTGTGGCAATTGGTTATACAATCGTGAAGTTTTTTTATTATTATTTATTTAAAATGAAGCGTTCTTCAGGCCAGCCTTCTTTGTCTAAAAAGAAAATGTTTCCTAGAAATGTACCACAGAAAGTGGCCTTATTTTTAAGAGTCACTGGTTTCTGCAAACCATGTGTTTTGCAGCATTTGTAGATGTGATTTTAGTATCGCGCATGGTAGGCAGCAGTGGTGCACTCAGTGGTGGTGGGCCAGGGGCCCAGGCTCTCCTCGTGAGGTATCACTTGGCCCTTGGTTCTTTGTTATTGGTGGTTATATATAATTATGCTTGTATATCTTTTTAAATATATGATTTACGAATAATTGGAAGCACACTTTAATATGATGGAGATTATCGGTTCTCAATACTTTGGAAGATGTTTACTCTGGAGTATTTTCATTTCCATCAATATTTTTGGGCTACCCCATAAAAAGATCTGGGTGTGTCACTGTTGAGCAGGATGATTGTTGAAGGCACACAGAATCGACGAAGCATCAACATTCCAAGGAATGATTTTTCTCCATGTCTGGAGGTAATCTTTTATACTTTTTCTGGTAGACAGTATTTTTTAATTTTTCCACTAGCAGAAAATTGTTTATTGTATTAATACCCTTTTTTTAAATAGTTGTTGTGACAAACTGGAATATGTTGTCATGTTAAATACCCAAATTTGCCACTGTGCACTGGATTAAGGAAAATTACATAAAAAATTGTTTTTTGGTTACTGAAAACTACTTTTAAAGGTTAGCATCTATGGTGGTATATGAGAGAGCTGCAATTTTTCAAAATGATTCATAAATAAATATAAAGGACACCGTCCCTGCACAAACAAATAAATATAAAAATAAAAAATCAATAAAACTAAAAGCCATAAAACTTTCAATCCATTAGTTTAATCCAAAGATACTAAACTAATACTAATGGATTGAAAGTTTTACTGCTTTTATTTTATTGGTTTTTGATTTTCTTATTTATTTGTTCATGCAGAGTTGATGTTCTTTATACTTATTTATCAAAAGTGCACAAGTGAGTGGTTTTATACTATAATTCATAAAAATTTTTGAAATTGTTCCAAGTGCCCCTGATGACAATTGGGACTACTGCTGTGTGTTTAGTTCACAATTTGGTAACTTCTGTGTCCAGGTCTCTATATTTAGTAATTTTTTTCCAGTTCTTTTTCATTGACTCTGGCTTCTCCAGGAATTGCTATATCAATTATCCAGACTTTCTTTTGTTCCAGTAGCACTGCAGCTGCTTGTCCTGGTTCCTCAACAGGATCTGCTGAGTCCTGAAGCCCATTTGTCTTCAACTGTCTAGGGACAAAGCACCTGATGGTGCCCTTGTTGACCCAGGCAACAACCGATCCGGTAGGGATTTTTTTGTTTTTTGTTTCGTCTCATGGTTGTTGGCTTGGAGGCCCTGCTGGTAGCAACACTACTGCCAGCATAGCTCTCAACCTCATTGGGACACACATGCCCCACCATCACAACAAGTTGGCACCCTGGGTTGGGTATTATTATTATTATTATTATTATTATTATTATTATTATTATTATTATTATTATTATTATTATTATTAACTTTCTCAGCCAGGGCTGGTACAAAAAGGCAGGCATATTCATCTCAAGTTTGGAAATTCAGGAATTTTCTAGTGATATAACAGATCCATACCTGTCAAATTTTACAGAGTTCCTGTAAAATTCACAGACATTCTATTGTTTTACGGGTGACACATTTTACCAATTTTTGTTTATTTTTTCCAGGTTTAGTACAGTTTTGAGATGGGAATAAGTGTCCCAGGGAATCACTGCACCTGTGTATTTCTGTAAATGAGTGGTAGGCAATGCACGTAACTAACAAACAAATTAAGAAGCTAGTGTAAAACACGCTAAGTTACGTATAAAAAGTTTAAGGCAAATATATTTCAGCCATAACTATGGCCTTCATCAGTGCGACTACGGTTGGTTTACGTCGCCATGTTGGAAAGGTAAGTTTTGTAATGGTAACTCCGGGTGACGTGATGCAATGAGAGATTTCCAGATGTAAGGAACGAAAATGGGGAGCTCAGAGTTGCAATTTTTGGAAAATAAAAGTTTCCAAACTTTCTCTAAACCTCAGAGCATACCGATTTTGGAAGGGAGCCAACTTTTTAGTATTGGATCAAAGTGGAATAGCAGAAGTGTCAGCCATGGTAAGAAGAGACAAGGAAGATGAAGGTTTTCCAAATTTCACATCAGATTTGTGTTCCTGAAGTCTTGAGAGAATTTTCCGGAATGAACTCCCTATCTATGCAGTTAATCCAACGTTAGTCTTGATTGGAATTTTATACACTCCAGGCGAAGAAAGCGGAGGTCTTTGGTCTCTGTCATTATGGAGGATAACAGAACTTGAAGGTGAAGAACAAATGGCAAGTCTATATCCTTCTCTTTTGAAGATACTGATGAGTTTATAGGCAGAAAGTTTGTGGTAAGGGATTGAGCCAGTAAACTTTAGTTCCTTTTTTGGTGAAACAGGGTGAAGAGCAACAACTGTTTTTTTCCTAGCATTTTGAATTAGTTTAGAAACCAGGAGAGGGGGAAAGCCATGTTGAGTAGCGATCAAGCGGATGTTTGCTAATTCAGTTGTTAGATTAACTTCAGTGTTACAAACCAAATGAGCTCGATTAATGAGATACTTGAGGGCTGACAGTTTATATTGGTGAAGGTATGAGAATTGAAAGGAATAATGCTATTGGTAGAAACTGGTTTTCGGTAGACAGAAGTGGATAGAAGATTATTACATTTTGAGATGCTGACATCCGAGAAATTTATCTTGCCATCAATTTCTTCCTTAATACTGAATCTAATGGACAGGAATTTTTCAGTGATTAAATTTGTGAGTTGCAATAGATCTTTTTAGGATGAGGCCAGATGACAAAAATATTGTCGACATAACGGAGCCATAAGGTAAGTTGTTGGTCATGTTGCATCACTATTGATTGCTCAATATTTTGCAGGCATACTTCAGCCAAAAGTGGGAAAAGAGGTGACCCCATCGGTACACCTTGGTTTTGCTGATAGCATTGATTATTAAAAATGAAAAAACTGTGTTGGCGAAGAGAATACAGGCAATCATACAAATCCTTGGTTAAAGTGCCGTCCATGGGGAATTGTTCTTTGAATCTATGAATGAGTAGCATGTGTGCTCAAAACCTTAAACCAAGAGACAAGAATATGAAATATGAGTAACCTTTTTGTTGAAAAAACAAAATAAACAAACAAAAACAACTTTATTTTTACTCTCACTGGTTATTTTAATTGCACATAGGAATATTCTGCCATCTGAGCACAATTAACACAAATTGAAATTGCATCATGAATTAAAAGCATTTAATATATACAGGTTAAAAAAATGCCTTAAAAACATGAGTACTTTCAGACCCACTATGGGTCCATCATCAGATGTGAATACATTGGTCCATCATCAGATGTAATCCATCATCAGATGTGAGTTAATTGCTATGGGTCCACCATCAGATGTGAGTTAATTGCTCACAGATGCATATGAGTTGGTTGAACAGTTGTTATAACATCTCCAAAACATTACTATATTTGCACTTTTAAGGTATTAAACCCCTGCAAAGTGCGCATAATTTACGTGCAATTCATAAATGAAATACTATTAAAAAGTACCAATCACTTACCCTAAAGATCATGGTAAATTCCATCGACAACAACTATCGTAATGTAGTTGGCCTTCAAAGGTTTACAGAAATCTTGCTTATGATTCCTTCTTCCGGGGATGAAACATCATATTTTTTTTATTTTTTAAGCCATATGAGATGTAACTATAAGCTTGTCAATTCCATAAAAACCACACATGCATACTACTCATTCATACAATTCAATTAAAAACTATGTACATATTTACACAACCTTACATTCCTAGGTGGTTAAACCTTTGTCAACTGTGAGTAGCAAACTGCTCTTTCTGTTTCAAAACCCCAGCCACTCTCAATGCAAGTGTCACACTCATTCAGCCCCTCGCACACAATCCTCTAGCACTTTCAACAGACTACTGTCGTCATCAGGAGGCAGGTGTGTCTTACCCGCCCACCACAGCTCAAGTGAGCAGAGCCATCGAGGCACGGGCACCAGTCGCAATCTCTGAATCATTGTGTCTCTGGAGCCATCTATTGTCATTGCTGCTCTTTTTCTTTTTTTTTTTTTCTAAGTAGTTGTTCAATTTTTATTAGGGCCTTCCATTGTTCATTTAAGTTGCTAGGCTCATTAATGTTGCATAATCTTGATCTGTTTTTCAATTAACACTGACTCTGCAAATCTTAACTGTCTTTCGTTTTTACAGCTCTTAATAATTTTAATATCCTCAAACCTTGGACATTGTTGATTTTCCATACAGTATTTGGTTAATGCTGTCTTAGCTTCTTTTTTATTCCAATTATTTATATGCTGGTTCAATCTATATTTTAATTTGTTCTTGGTGCTGCCTATATATGACACAAGTGGTTGCTGGTTTATAGGGATTTCATAAATTCCTGCTCTATCTAATTGGCTAATTTTTTCATTTTTAATCACTAAATTTTTTACATTTAAGTACCTGATTTCCTATCTGTATATCATACTTGCCACAAACTTTATTAATTTCTGCTGAAACATTTTCTACATATGGTATTGCCCCTACATATTTTACAAGTTTTTTATCAATCTTGGCTTTATTGTTAGCTTGAGTTACTTCATAAATTCATTTTAAACATGTATTAAAAACATCCATTTTTTTAATACCCTAAACAGGTATTAAAAATGGATTTATGAAGTAACTCAAGCTAACAATAAAGCCAAGATTGATAAAAAAAACTTGTAAAATATGTAGGGGCAATACCATATGTAGAAAATGTTTCAGCAGAAATTAATAAAGTTTGTGGCAAGTATGACATACAGGTAGGAAATCAGGTACTTAAATGTAAAAAATTTAGTGACTAAAAATGAAAAAATTAGCCAATTAGATAGAGCAGGAATTTATGAAATCCCTATAAACCAGCAACCACTTGGGTCATATATAGGCAGCACCAAGAATAAATTAAAATATAGATTGAACCAGCATATAAATAATTGGAATAAAAAAGAAGCTAAGACAGCATTAACCCAATACTGTATGGAAAATCAACAATGTCCAAGGTTTGAGGATATTAAAATTATTAAGAGCTGTAAAACGAAAGACAGTTAAGATTTGCAGAGTCAGTGTTAATTGAAAAAAACAGATCAAGGTTATGCAACATTAATGAGCCTAGCAACTTAAACGAACAATGAAAGGCCCTAATAAAAATTGAACAACAACTTAGAAAAAAAGAAAAAAGAGCAGCAATGACAATAGATGGCGCCAGAGACACAATGATTCAGAGATTGCGACTGGGGCCCGTGCCTCGATGGCTCTGCTCACTTGAGCTGTGGTGGGCGGGTGTGACACACCTGCCTCCTGATGATGACAGTAGTCTGTTGAAAGCGCTAGAGGATTTTGTGTGAGGGGCTGAATGAGTGTGACACTTGCATTGAGAGTGGCTGGGGTTTTGAAACAGAAAGAGCAGTTTGCTACTCACAGTTGACAAAGCTTTAACCACCTAGGAATGTAAGGTTGTGTAAATATGTACATAGTTTTTAATTGAATTGTATGAATGAGTAGTATGCATGTGTGGTTTTTATGGAATTGACAAGCTTATAGTTACATCTCATATGGCTTAAAAAATAAAAAATAAAATAAAATACGGTTTCATCCTCGGAAAAAGGAATCGTAAGCAAGATGTCTGTAAACCTTTGAAGGCCAACTACATTATGATAGTTGACGTGCTGGAAGTGTGTTGTCGATGGAATTTACCATGATCTTTAGGGTAAGTGATTGGTACTTTTTAATAGTATTTCATCTCCAAAACAGTTGTAAAAACACTCAGGTCGTTTTATGTTGAAATTTGCTTGAGTGTGTGTGTATTCAGTTGTGAATTCCCATAATTTCTGGATAACTGTTATATCTTACTTTGTGTTCCAGAGCTGTCGCAAGGTGATATATGCAACAAATATAGCTGAAACATCTCTCACCATTCCAGGAATAAAGTATGTGATTGATACAGGAAAGGTAAAAGCAAGGTAAGGTTGGGAGAAACATTTCTTTGGAATGTATTTTTCTTTGAAATTATGCTTTTCTTAATCACCATGCTAATTTTATATGGAGGTAAGGTGAATTGTTAAGTTCTTTGATAAGTAGATGACAACAAAAGAACTAAAAAAAGATTCCATATATCTAACTGCATAAGCTTGTAATGGATGTGGCTGTAAATTTATTTTCTCTTACATTTATTAAATGAAATGTAACAGAAAACTTAAATGGACTGCCACATTCATTAAAAGCTTGTGCGGTTACACATATGGATACTATAGGATCTTAATTTTTAAGAGTTCAATTACTAATATTCATCAAAAATATGATGCTTAATAAAGTTCAGTGATCTAAACTTTCTAAAAATATTGCATATGCAGGGCACGGAGCGAGTCGCCTTTTGTCACCTTTTCGGGGCCAATGTCACCTTTCTCACCTTTTTCATTGAAATCGCGTGTTAAAAACCCAGCGCCACTCACTACCGTTCAGTAAAAAATGCTCAGACTAACCGCTAAACTGCACCGCAGGGTGGCGAAATGCGAGAGTGTGACTAACTCAGTTCCTGTAAAGTGCTTTGTAGCCCCTCCCCCCGCATCCGGGCTTCTCTTCCCGCATTTCGCGATGCTTTCATTTTGGTCTGAGGGCCCTGTTGTCTGCTACAAGAGACATGGTGCTAGTAACGTGCTGCAGCAATGACGTAACGGAGGCAGCAGCACTGAGAGGAAGGAGGGGAAGCGTCACCTATCAGGAAATGTGTAATTTCCTGTGATTTCACGTTACTTTCTTCTAGCAGATGATGGGGACTGCAAACGGAAGTGCATCTAGTACGACACTGTGAACAGAAGCTGCGGCAGGCCTAACACAACGCAACGCTACGGCGGCGAAGTCAAGCTTCGCTACGCTACAAAAAACAGCTCATTTCTGTCTCGATTTTTAACATCACAGGCTGACAATTTCTTGTTTTTTTCGCTGTAATTCTTTGATGCGCAATGTATAAGGTCATATCTTCGTTGCCTTTTTTTTTTTTTTTTGTAAACCACTTAAACTGATGTGTGACTACCTTTTTAATCTTCAAAATACTTTGTAACACTGAAATTTTTTCACCGTTTCATATCAAATTACATACTTTGAAATATTTATTACTTATTTTGTATTTCAAGATTACCAACTATCGGCCAAAAAAAGTGAAGTCCTATTTAGCTGGAATTTCGATTGAAAAAAAAAATGACATTCCAATTAAATGTTTTTAAAAAAATTCCGATTAAAAAAAGGGCTTAAGTATCATGAAGATTTTTTATTTTAAGCCTGATCAAAAACAAGTCTTTTGGAGAAGAGAATTTACTTTGCATTTCAAGATTACAGATTGACAGAAAAAATCAATACCAAATTTCAAGAATTCCGATTAAAAAAATATGAAACACCAATTGCTTTTTAAGGAATTCATTAAAAAAAAAAAAGAAGCTAAAGTATCATGGGTTTTCTTAAATTTTTAATATAAGGTCTTCCAGAATACAGAATTAACTTTGCATTGTGAGAGTAATGATCAATACGTAAACAAAATCACATCTATCTTATATCTAAAATTCTTATTAAACAAATGTGCAATTCCAATTACATTATGATTTTTTACGAATCCTGATTTAAAGAAAAAGCTAAAATCAGGGCTGTTTGTGTTCCGGGTTTGGACGATCTTTCATACCCGGAATTCCGGATGTTCAGCTTTGAAGACATTTTTAAGACTGTTACATTTTGAGTTCTAATAAGCGACAAAGCGAAAAAAAAAAAAATACGATTCATGGCAAAAGTATTTACTAAAAAAAAATTTGCTTTTCACCAATAAATTAATATGATAATAATATTGTCTTCCTCGCCGATGCAGCCGACTCGAGCTTGACGCCTGAAGTCTCGACATGAAGCTGGTAGTTCGTGCTGTGGTTGTCCATTGTTCTGTGGGAAGGGCATGCGCGTAAATTCTCAGTCATTTCGTCGGCGCTTCTGCTCCTCGATGCAAAAACGGTTTTCGCTCTGATGAGTGATGTGGGATTGAAACTTGGAGATAGCGGGGCGAGCGAGTTAAAGCAAATAAAGTATGTCACTCCCGCGTCTGCACCTACGCACCTGTCTCATTGTATTAGTAAGTTAGTTACGGAGGAGATGTCTTTGTTTCCCTGATGAAACGTTTGTGGTTTTTTGTTTAGGCAAAGGTGATGGTGTGTGTGTGTGTGTGTGTGTGTGTGTGTGTGTGTGTGTGTGTGTGTGTGTGTGTGTGATGTATGAATGTTTTTAGGGATTTGCAAGTTTACACGATTTCAGTTTAAGTTAAGTTCGTCATCAACAAAGAAGTTTTTAACCAAAACTGAAGATCTCAAGATATTCGAGGCCTCAGTCAAAAATAAATTCCGGTGGGATTGGCTAGAAAAAAAGACACCCAGACGGAGAAAGCTGGGATATGGTGCTGGAAAATTGATACAGCTGGGTCATGTTTCTGCATATATAAATGAAGTATGTGCTACAGTTTTGACTCCAAAGCCTGTTGAAGCAATTATAATGGCTCCTTGTAATCGTAAAGGTTCTTCTTCCTCTTTGGTACACAAACAAGACACTGCAAATGAAGGATGTTGTAAGCGTCTCCGCTAAAAAACAAATGAAGATTGCACAATTTTTTAAGAAATAGTGTTTTTTTATTATTAAATATCACTTTAGATTAACACTGCACCAGACTGATATATTTTTTAAATTAATAAATGGAACTTTAGATCAACATCCAATTTGCTAAATATACTGTTATTTTATTGGTAAATAGAACTTTAGATCAATACCACCTGACTGAAACTTAACGACTAAAATTTCTGTTAAAAAAAAGATCAATATCCAATGAAAAGAGGAGTTGCCCTTCTAGTAACATAAAAATTTGACTGCAGATTTTCTTTTATTTATTTGCCAAATGAGTAATTTTACAATTGGAAAGAAAGGCAAAGCTTTTTTAAAAGGTATGTTATGTGTGTAATTCATTGATTTTATACAAATGCAAAATTTCTATCAATATTCGTAGTGTGGTATATGTTAAAGACAATAATGTAGTTGTCGAAATCAAAGTTCATTTCACTGAAGGAATTTATTTTTTAGCAACAAATTAATACTGCAGGCTCAACTCCAAAATAATTTACTGTTGTGAGCAAAAGGTATAGGTAGGTAGTAAGTAATTCCCAAAGTGAAACCATTTTATCTTTCGAAGTATCAGTAACAGCTTTGCTCATAAGTATAATAATTAGAGGTACTAATAGTAACGGAAATACTTTTGTTGTGCGGGGGGGGGGGGGTTACCCACACATGTTCCTTTATGTCTCGAGTTTATGCATTTGCACCGTTGGAAGATGCCAGTGATTTCAGGGTTTGTTGCCTTGCCTTGCAAACACCTCTGTAAAATATCATGAGTTGTTTTCTTAAGATTTTTGATGGGTGATGACAAGTCTCTTGGGATGCTGAATTTAGTTTACATTATGAGATCTGAGAGTAAAACAAAATCACATCTAATATCTAGAATTCTGATTGCAAAATGGGTCTATAAATGTATAACAGGTTCTTTTCATGCCAACTGAGGGATCAAAAACTGTAAGAAAAGTTGTAACAACTTATCCTACAGTAAGAAAAGTTGTTAAGGCAACACTTTCTTTGTCCCATGGCAATGGGGATATAGAGAGTCAATTCTCAATCTCCAGATGGGCATTGACAAAAGATAGGGCATCAATGTTAGACCACACCTTAAATGCCACAGTGGTGACAAAAGGTGCCCTTAAGCAATATCATAGCAATCCACATTTGGTGCCAATAACCAAAAGCCTCATCAAATATGCTCATAATGCATATAGAAAATATTCTGAATACCTTGGAGAATGCAAGAGAGTGAAGGAAAAAGAAGAGAAAAAGAAAGATGAGAAGGAACGATTTCGAATAGAAAACAAAAAAGTTTGAATATAATGATGCAAAAAAAAAAAAAGTGACCTGCAGATGATAGTAGAGCTCAAAACGAAGAGTGCAGAGCATAAAAAGACTAGAGAAGTTGCACAGCAATTGTTTACTGAAGCCACAGAGAGGTTAAAGAATACTTTGCTAAAAACAAAATGATTTTAAGGAGGCTTGTTTGGCTCAGGTCATGCTACAAGGTGTTCAGACAATGCAGGTGGAAGAAAACAAGCAAAATGGAGATGTTTTCAGCCTGCAGAATATTGTTGAAAAAAGAAAACACTCATTAATCACATCCTTTTTCTCAAATGAGCAAAGGACAAATTGATGATGTCTGGGGCTTTTGTGATGCGGCTGGCATAATTATTTTTCAAGTGAGTAATGTTATGTGTTATCAAATACAAAGGTTTTTTTTTTATTGTTGAGTCTTGTGCATCACATATAGGAAACTGAAATAGTTTATTATAAAATTAGCAATTTTCATGGTTTTTTTTTTTTTTATCATAATGTCTGAATGTTTTGTAATTGTGTGAGATAAAGTGTGTGTTGCAAGGAAATGATTTCCTACCCTGTTGCATTACAAACAAAGTTTTCTTTGAAATGAACTTGTTTTGGTAAAATAGTTTAAATAAACTTCTTTTCTCAAATTATGAAGAGAGTTTCTTGTTGAATGAAGTATTATGTTTTATCAAGTACTGACTGTTTTTGTTTTTTTGCATATTGTTTTTTGTGGAGTCAGTGTGTTACTTTGAAATGGAAACTTCCTGTTGCATTGCAACATATTTGATCAGTTAAAATATTCTTTAAAATGAACTTAAAAGTACTTTAAATCAGCTGATTGTCATTGATGATGTGGTACTTCCTTTAAGAATTAGGTCACCTTTTATTTTTCATTTTAATCTCCTTTGTGTAGTTTTCTTTTATCTTTTCCTTTACTTTTTGTTTTACATTTTTAACTATAGTCACCTTTCTGTCACCTTTTTTTGTAAGTTTAGTCACTTTTATCACCTTTTCTGCTTCAGTTTAGTGCTCCTAGGCCTGCATATGACGTATATGCAAGTTATTTGGTATGTACAGCATTCAGAGACAATCACATGCAAATTTTTATACATGTGCTTATTCACAGAGTTTAAAACTATTATGGGGTGTTACTTTGAAATTCTCATTTGAGCACAATAGTCAATTTCATTGGATCACTCACTTGCTTGCATGCTGTTATCCTGGGTTAATTCCTTACTTATCTCTCATGAGAGAGAGAGAGAGAGAGAGAGAGAGCGAAAGAGAGAGAGAGAGAGAGAGAGAGAGAGAGAGAGAGAGAGAGAGAGAGAGAGAGAGAGAAAGAGAGAGTGTGTGTGAGTGAGTGAGTGAGAGAATTCCTTTTGGCAATCAACTTTCTCCAACCCTCTTCTTATTTATACACTACAAGATTGTTTGCCTCTAACATATTGCTTTCTTGTTCATCAGCGGCTTATTTCACATCTTTATTGTCTTGTTCATCAGCGGCTTATTTCACATCTTTATTCTGTCTTGTTCTAGGTCTGACTCTCGGCCTGTGGCTGGTAATGCAGAATTTAATACCTGCTTAAGCAATTTCTTTATTTGATGTATACGTTCATACCATCTCTATATGGTTTCATTTACTTTTTCTTCTACTGGAGAAATACCCGGGTGAGTCAAAAATTTGTTCGGCTTGCAGCTAAAAAGTTTGATCATGCAAGAAAGCTGTGCATGCTCACCTCATTCTGCAAATTACAGGCAGTTTCCTGTAGTTCACCAATGTTCCACCAGAGCTATGATCTTACAGCAGTACCATTCAGCAGATTTCAAGGACAGAGACTAATGCCAGATTCTGCATCCACCACTGAAGCAAAGAAAGTGCCGTGCTTTTAGGAAGTGTACCCTGTAGCGAAACATGTGATAGTCATCATATGAGACAACATTTGGACTGTATGGAGTATGTGGGTAGGATTTCAATCTCTTCTTAGAACTGAAGTTTAGGGCAGACAACTGTAGAGATGTGACTTGGGTGTATTATCTATGTGAAGCAACACCCACTTCCTGTTGATGAGTGCTGGATAGCATTCACGCAGAACATCATGGGTGTTTAGCATAGAGGTTTCTACCTATAGCTTGACCATCTGGTACAAGTTCCCAGTGCACAGGACTTTCACAATTTCACCAAATGCATACAGGGTTCCCACTGTCCTTATAAATCCTTAAAAGTTTTAAAAAAGTGCTTAATTTTTTTCAGGATGCTTAAAAATCCTTATTTTTTGACCAAAATTCCTAAAGGTACTTAAGAAGTACTTATTTTTCATAAGTGGGTGCGTGAAATGCAGAAATTATGATGTAGTGTCTAGAACTTTTGCTTCTGTTTAGCTATGTTGATATCACATGATGTTACCTGAAAGTTCATGGAAAAGCACAGGACAGTATGAGATAAGTAATTTGTTGGAATAAGTGAAGGACAATGGGCTCTGTAAACAACAGGATACCCAGCAGGTTCTGGGTGTTGTTGTTTGTTCATGTCTCATCACCATCTCTTGGAACTGACAACTCCCTTTTGTATTTTCTCTTGTTGTATAATGAAGTAAAGATTATTTAGTTATACCAAGAGAAAATTAAGTGCAAAATTGAAATCTTGAACTCGTAAATTTGACTGTGGTTTTGCAATTTAAACTATGAGTTGACTAAGTGCAAAATTCAGATCTTCAACTCATAACTTTATCCACAGTTTTATCATTTACACACGCGTTGTTGCATATTTTCTCACATAGGAAAACTGATTTGACCAGCAGAACCCTCTTTTAAATTGCATAAATTCAGCTTTGTTACATCCTCTAACTTAAGTTACAGTCTGTATATAGAAAAATATTGCAAACTCAATTGATGTACTTCGATTTGCATAGTTAAGCTATTTGTAAAAGTATTTGAGCATATGTCTTTGTTGTGTATTCAATTGCTGAGGTCTTTAAAAAAAAATTGGTGCAGAGATGTGGGCCTTAACTAAAAGAGACATACAAAGACTGCAGACAACTCAAAGCAGCATGGAGAGATGCATGCTTGGTGTAACCAGGAGAGATAAGAAGAGGAACTTGTGGATTAGAAAAATGACAAGAGTGGAAGACATGATCAGAGTGAAATCCCTGAAATGGCAATGGGCTGGACATATTGCCAGAAGGACAGACCATCGATGGACAGCTGGAATTTTAGACTGGATTCCGAGGGACAGGAAAAGACCCAGAAGAAGACCACATGTGAGATGGGTGGATGAAATTCAAAAGTATGCGGGAGTAACATGGAGGAGACTGGCACAAGACAGACCGTTGTGAAAAAAACTTGGGGAGACCTTCGTCCAGCAGTGGATTGATAATGGTTGACAATTATGATGATGATGATATATAATGTGTGTATGTGTGATCGGAACCCCCAGATTTTGAAATGTGGCTACGCCACTGGCTGCCATACCCCATAGATGCTAAATTACGCTGCACTGACTTAACTGATATGTCTCTGGTACCTCCTGTATTGAATGTGGATGTCATTTGAGCCAGTGTCACTTGTCTGTTAGCATGGACAATCCTGGTGAGACACCACTAGTCACAGTCAGTCAGCACCCATGGTTGGCCACTGCACTGTCCACGGTGGGTGGTAATGCCTTCCACGAGGTATTCTCAGTACACACATGACACCGTGGATCGAGTAATGTTGAATATTCACATAACTTGGGAAATTGAATGTCCCATTTGTCTGGCTTCCACTACCATGCCTCTTTCAAACTCTGATAATGCACATCAGCTTTCCATAATTCTAGTGGCGGTTGTTCAACCGTCAAAGCCTTTATATGATGGCACCGCCATTTAAAAATTTGCATACTGTTATCCCAGGACTTTTGGCACTTCAGTGTATGTAACAGTTAAATATGTTATACCAGGAATTTTAAGAAGTATGTGCTTACTGCTTATTATTTAATTAAATCAGTGAGTGATTTTTGGCTGCAAAAAAATGCTAAAATCATTTGTTTTACGTTTTTGCAATTTGTAGCCTGTTTTTCAATATGTACTTTTAAAAATTCTACAGTAGTGCTAATCCCCCCAGATATCTTTTGTTTACCAATAAACTTTCCCCTTTGTTGCAATGCTTTGCAAACATAAGAAGAAAATCGTTCATTGCCTCTTCGATACATAGATCTTCTCTAAAAGTAGATCTGCTGTATTGAAACCACGGACCAGTAAGTTTGTGATGGAGAACTGGAAGACCAAAAGTCACCCTTCTTCCATCCAAAGAAGCTAAAGAAAATGTTTGCAGCAAAAAATTTCTGATTTCCCCCCCCCTTCAACATTCTGGTTTTTAACTGTCTTGTGACAAAAATCACTGTTCATTATTTAAAGGGTATGTGGATGTAAAAATACACAGAACCCTATATATTCTGGTACTGGGGATCACAAAACGGTCTTCTAGATGGAGATGTCTGCTACTCGAGAGTGCCCATTAAGGATATTTTACTGTAGTGGTTCTCATCTGATCTTTAATTTCAAAACTCTGTAATTTTATTGTTTTTATTTTTGCTTTTTGATGTTAATTTATTGTCTTATTTGTAGATCTTACAATCCCACAATTGGATTAGATGTACTAAAAGTGCAAAAGATTTCTAAAGAACAAGCAGAACAAAGAATGGGAAGAGCTGGAAGGGAAGGATTGTAAGTTTTAGCTAGGTTATGTGTATTTTATGTGCCTGTTTAACTGTGATTTGTGAAAATAAATTTCTCAAAATTTTTAGTTTCAGTAAGTGATCCTCGGAATTCGAAGAGCCGTTTTTCGAACTTAATGTGCAAATTAAAGTCTTGCAGTCATGTGTGTCGTTGGCAAATAGGAATTGGGAAGGGGGATGCAAACGTGCAATAATAACAGCAGGGTTACCAGCCAACCAGGAAACTCGGAAAACCGGGAAAAATCAGGGAATCCGAAAATAAGGCTAAAAATCAGGGGAAACTCGGGGAGAAATAATTTTTTTTGCAAAAACCTGGAAAAGTCAGGGAAAATTGAACTGATAGTTTTTGCATAATGCGTCTGCAGTTACCAGGGATGCGAATTCTGCAGCAGAGTGCGCCAAATTAAAAATCTTGCGCCATCTTGCTACAAAAGGCAGATTTGCGCCATCGCACGGCAGAACCGCCGTGCTCCGTTGTCATTGGCGGTACTTCGGCACACTAAATTATCCATGCACACCAAGTTCTGCTTGAAGCTAAATAAGACTATGAGGGGAGAAGGAAGATTCAGCGATTCCAAGTACTAAGGGTTTTATGTAGTTACTATGGAAATCGTTTGTCCGCTACGGACGACGGAAATCATTGAGTATGCTATTGATGTCGTCTTTCCGTATTCACGGACGACGGAAATCATTGAGTATGCTATTGATGTCGTCTTTCCGTATTCTTCTTCTTTTCATTTCCTATCCCTGTTCCCTGTCTTTTTTTTTTTTTTTTTGTTGTTCTTTTTCTTGTCTTATTAGCTCTTTCCAAAGGCGAGATAATATATTAGGGTCATTCTGATTACATGCCCTTGGTTTGTTTTTAAAATTATTATCGATTCCTCCATTCTCATTTGTCTCTGATTTTTTATTCCTTTTTAGCATTTTAATTTCTTCGAATTTTGGGAATGTTTGGTGTTCAATACAGAATTGCACTAATGCAGTTTTTGCTTCTTTTTTTTTTCCCTGTTAGATATGTGTTGTTTTAGCCTTTTTTTAATTCTGTTTTTAGTACTCCCTATGTACTGTATTAGAGGTATGTGTGCAATGGGAATTTCGTAAGACCCTGGTTACTCTAATATTTTGCTCTCAGTTTTTTTGTTAATAGTCAGATTTTTCAAGGTGTTCACTGAACTTCCTAGTTGTAAGTCAAATTTGGCACATTGCCTATTAATTTCTTTATTGACACCTTCCAAGTAAGGGAATGCACTTATATATTTTAATTTATTTTTTCTCACCTTTCTTTGATTGTAAATTTCTTGGTCTTCATTTCTCTTAGCCATATGTTTTTTATTCTCATATATCCATTTTTTAATAATCTTATTAGGGTAACCATAATCTTGTGATATTTTCAAGATAAAATCAAGCTCTTGATTCTTTAGCCTATTATTAGAAGTGTGCGTATACGCTCTTCGAATCAAGTTTACTATGCTATTTTTTATGTATAACACAATGGTGCAAGGAGTATGGAATGAGTACCGGTATGTATGTTGCTTTCCTGAAAACAGTGTATTCAAACTTATTATTATTATTATTATTTTTTAAGTGGAATGTCTAAAAATGACAGACTATTATTAACTTCAACTTCAAGCGTCAGTTCAATGGTGTTGCAGATTACGTTGAATCGATGAGCTAGATCTTGTAGCTCAGTATTGTTGAGTTTTGAAATAATGATGATGTCATCAACATACCGAGCATATAGTAGTGGTGTTTTTCAGGTAGAGTTTGAATAATTTTTCATTCGATGTACGCCATTATCACTTCTGCGTATAATGCCGATAATGGGAATCTCATAGGGCCGCCTTGAGTTTGTTTAAAAAAACTTCCCTCAAATTGGAAGATATTGTTTTCTTTAATGAAGTATAATGTATCCTTTAATTCTTTCAGTTGTGTCATATTTAGCTCTTTATTTATATTTAATTGTTGCATGATCAACTCAATGGCTAGCTCGACAGGAGTATTAGGGTATAACGCTTTAACGTCCACAGAGGCCATCGTGACGATCGTAAGGTCTTGATTTATCTTCTTGAAAATCAATAAATTCGTAGCTATTCTTTAAGGTAAATTGATTCCTCATAAAAATTGAGGATAGATAGCTGTATATCTTTTTTTCTAGATTGATGAGAGGGGAATTTTTTTCGAGAGAATCAGTCTTAATGGAGTGTTTTCTTTATGGGTTTTAATTTTCGAGAACATTTTTGGTATCCCTGCTCCCATTGGTGGGTTCGCATTTTTTATTTCTGCAGGTAAACTACTACAGCTCCTTACTTTAGCGAGGAAAGTTACTTGTTTGTCTGTGGGATCATTGTTGACACGTTCCCACTTTAACTCAGATATCGCTGTTTGCATTTTATCATTATATTCAACTGTGTCCGAAATAACAATTTGTCCTGTCTTATCCGCTTCGCAAAATTTAATTCCAGGGTCTTTACATAAACTTAACAGTTGTTGTCTGTCATACTGCAACTTATGGACCTAGTAGGTTTTTTTGTGCTTATTCTTATATTCTTTGAGCATAATTTAAACTTCATATTGATAACATGCTCTGGAGGTACTCGATGTACAATATCTTCTAATATTGGAATGTACTCTTCTGTTTTTGGTGGAAAAGCGTATTTCTTCCCACGTTGACACTGCTTTTTCGCTATACGTTAGCACTCTCGATGACTGATTAACATACACTGGATATTAATATGAACTGCTAATATGAATTGATTCGTTATACTTGCATTTGAATCGGCCACGAGCGGAACAACGTTATGTAATAGATAATGAAGTACAGAAGCTTGCTGATGCCTAAAGAACTAAACTTAATCAAGAAGTTTAAAAAAAGAAAATTAAGCTGGTAAAAGAAGAAATCCAAATCGGGCTCTTAACGAATTGTAGAGACCTTAAAATAATACCCAAATACTTACGGACTACCAATAAACCAATTCATGGAAAGGACAAAGGTTGTCAGGAATCACTAATAAAAGAAAGCAACTGTACCAAAACCACATTCAGTG
This sequence comes from Macrothele yani, assembly GCA_039090855.1. Lineage (NCBI taxonomy): Eukaryota > Metazoa > Arthropoda > Arachnida > Araneae > Macrothelidae > Macrothele > Macrothele yani. Next base: position 101,683,993 of record CM077013.1, on the reverse strand, counting down.
CTATAATTTGTGGAACCGTATACAGAATACGGAATATAAAAATTTTAAGGGCACGTGGGAAACTGATTATTGACAATGTACTTACAGAAATTAATGAAATCATCGAAGGCCAATAAAAAACAGCGGAAAGTAAGATTGCTAAAAAAATTAATGCTTTAATAGACGAAATCAAAGTGAGAAATGAAGACAGAACAGAACATCCAGTGTATGTTAATCAGCCATCGAGAGTGCTAACGTATAGCGAAAAAGCAGTGTTACAATGTGGGAAGAAATACGCTTTTCCACAAAAAAACACCAAGAACAGAAGAGTACATTCCAATATTAGAAGATATTGTACATCGAGTACTTCCAGAGCATGCTATCGATATGAGGTTTAAATTATTCAGGATTATGCTCAAAGAATACAACGATAAGCACAAAAAAACAAAACAAAAAAACTACCAGGTCAATAAGTTGCAGTATGACAGACAACAACTGTTAAGTTTATGTAAAGACCCTGCGATTAAATTTTGCGAAGCGGACAAGACAAGACAAGACAAATTGTTATTTTGGACACGGTTGAATATATTGAAAAAATGCAGACAGCGATATCTGAGTTAAAGTGTGAACGTGTCAACAATGATCCCACAGACAAACAAGTAACTTTCCTCCCAAAAGTAAGGAGCCATAGTAGTTTACCTGCAGAAATAAAAAATGCGAACCCACCAATGGGAGCAGGGATGCCAAAAATTTTCTCGAAAATTAAAACCCATAAAGAAAACACTCCATTAAGACTGATTCTCTTGAAAAAACTTCCCCTCTCATCAATCTAGAAAAAAGATATACAGCTATCTATCCCCAATTTTTATAGGAATCAATTTACCTTAAAGAATAGCTACGAATTTATCGAAAAGATCAAGAAGATAAATCAAGACCTTACGAACGTCACGATTGACGTTAAAGCGTTATACCCTAATACTCCTGTCGAGCTAGCCATCGAGTTGATCATGCAACAATTAAATATAAATAAAGAGCTAAATATGACACAACTGAAAGAATTAAAGGATACATTATACTTCATTAAAGAAAACAATATCTTCCAATTTGAGGGAAGTATTTTTAAACAAACTCAAGGCGGCCCTATGAGATCCCCATTATCGGCATTATACGCAGAAGTGATAATGGCGTACATCGAAAGAAAAATTATTCAAACTCTACCTGAAAAACCACTACAATATGCTCGGTATGTTGATGACATCATCATTTCAAAACTCAACAATACCGAGCTACAAGATCTAACTCATTGAGTCAACTGTAATCTGCAACACCATTGAACTGACACTTGAATTTGAAGTGAATAATAGTCTGTCATTTTTAGACATTCTACTTAAAAAAAAATAAAAATAAGTTTGAATACACTGTTTTCAGGAAAGCAACATACATACTGGTACTCATTCCATACTCCTCGCACCATCCTGTTATACGTAAAAAAAATAGCATAGTAAACTTGATTCGAAGAGCGTATACGCACACTTCTAATAATAGGCTAAAGAATCAAGAGCTTGATTTTATCTTTAAAATATCACAAGATTATGGTTACCCTAATAAGATTATTAAAAAAGGGATATATGAGAATAAAAAACATATGGCTAAGAGAAATGAAGACCAAGAAATTTACAATCAAAGAAAGGTGAGAAAAAATAAATTAAAATATATAGGTGCATTCCCTTACTTGGAAGGTGTCAATAAAGAAATTAATAGGCAATGTGCCAAATTTGACTTACGACTAGGAAGTTCCGTGAACACCTTGAAAAATCTGACTATTAACAAAAAAACTGAGAGCAAAATATTAGAGGAATCAGGGTCTTACGAAATTCCCATTGCTAACATACCCCCAATATCGTACATAGGGAGTACTAAAAACAGGTTAAAAAAAGGCTAAAACAACACATATCTAACTGGCAAAAAAAAAAAAAAGAAGCAAAAACTGCATTAGTGCAATTCTGTATTGAACACCGAACATTCCCAAAATTCGAAGAAATTAAAATGCTAAAAAGGAATAAAAAATCAGAGAGACAAATGAGATGGAGGAATCAATCCTAATTTATAAAAATAAATCAAGGGTGTATAACCAGAATGACCCTAATACATTATCTCACCTTTGGAAAGAGCTAATAAGACAAGAAAAAAAAAAAAAAAGAAAAATCGAAAAAAAAAAAAAAAAAAAAGACAGGGATAGGAAATGAAAAGAAGAAGAATACGGAAAGAAGACATCAACGGCCATTCGAAGAGGCGGGGGTAGAGAAGTGAAACATAGTTGGCGCCGGCTAGATTTAATTAAGAAAACTATCAAATACAGCGTATCCAACGAATGGCAACATGGGGTATCGGACTCCATTGACGAGAAATAAACCACGAACATTGGTGGGAAAGTCGTCACGCTCCTGAGAGGATGCCCAAAGACTGGGCGAAAAATTTAGAGCATTAATATCGGTACAGAATTGATGTTGTTGAATTCTAAAGTGAAGATCTACTGAATCTACCCAAAGTAAGCAGTGTGTTGGATGTGAATGGCATCTGCACATACAACGGACAATAGGACAATAGCTTCAACGAAGACCCGAAACGTGCGAGAAAAGTGAATCATCGCTAGAAACGGAATGCCTAGGTAAGCATTTTCCAACTAGAATATTTCCAAGCTATGGAAATCGTCGGTCTGCTATGGACGACTGAAAACATCGAGTATGCTATGGAAATCGTCGGTCTGCTACGGACTACTGAAAACATCGAGTATGCTACGAAAATTGTCGGTCCGCTGCGGACTACAAAAAGAGTCGAGTAAGTAATAGAAATCGAAAATTTCGGCCAGCAAAAAAAAAAAAAAAGCCAGCAAATAATTCAAGTGTACAATAATAGCTTTTCAGCACTTCTTTTGTAAAAAACGATCGTGCTTATGTTATCGGTTTGTCCGTCCGTCCACACCATATCTCTGCAACTATTAGTCTGATTTGAAAAATTCTTTTTTGCATTGCAAAACTTGAACTATGCGAATGATGATCCGTCTTTTCGTTTTTTTTTTTTATGATGTCCAATTTCGCCGCTAGAGGGCATAAATGCAAATGATGTCGAATTCAAAATACATTTGCTTCTAAACATCCGATTGAAAAAATTATTTTATCTTTCGATTCCATTTATGTCCAAAAATATTTTAGGTATTGTTACTTTCTCAAGTTATGCATAGATTTTCCACTAGGGGGCGTAAAAGTATTGTGTTGTCGGAAAAGTCATGACATATTTTGGCACCTGATGGCGGTTGGGCGTTTTTGGAAGTACTAAAGGCGGTTATCACTATGACATTCGACAGGTGCCAGTTCTAGCTGCAGTCTAAAAGGAATAGTGAGCGATTGGGTTGATTTGATATCAAGTTGAAGATGGAAGACCAAACTGTGCATTTTCGCCATATTTTACTGTTTTACTTCCGTAAAGGGAAGAATGTGCGTCAAGCTGGTGAAAAGTTGCGTAAAGTGTACGGTGATAATGCACTACAAGAACATCAGTGCCAGCGGTGGTTCGCAAAATTCCGTGCTGGTGATTTTGACCTCAACGATGCTCCTCAGTCCGGGAGGCCAACCGAGGTTGATGACGACCAAATCAAGGTATTGATCGAGTCAAACCCACGTTACACAACACGAGAGATGCTCCTCAGTCCGGGAGGCCAACCGAGGTTGATGACGACCAAATCAAGGTATTGATCGAGTCAAACCCACGTTACACAACACGAGAGATTGCAGACACATTGCACATCCATCATTCAAGCATTCACGACCACCTGAAGAAGCTGGGATACGTAAGCAAGCTCGATGTGTGGGTTCCTCATGAACTCAAAGAAGCTCAATTTACGGCGTGTATAAACATCTGCGATATGCTCATTAAACGTGAGTAAAACGATCCTTTTTGAAGCGACTGATAACTGGTGACGAAAAGTGGATTGTGTACAACAATGTGCTACGCAAACGGTCTTGGTTCCAACATGCTGCTTTGCCTCAAACGAAGCAGCATGTCGGGACCAAGACCGTTTGCAGCATGCTGGGACCAAGAACGACATCTAAAGCAGACATTCATAAGCAGAAGGTTCTGGTTTCAGTGTGGTGGGATTTTAAAGGTGTCGTGTTTTTCCTGCTCCTACCACGGAACCAAACAATCAATTTGAATGTGTACTGTCGGCAATTGGACAGTTTGAACGAATCCATCATCCAGAAACATCCAGAGCTCGTTCATCATAAAGTTGTTGTGTTCCATTACGACAACGCGAGATCACACACAAGTTTGATCCCCCGCCAAAAATTATTGGAGTTTCAGATGAGGCTGTAAATCAGCACCTATGTGTTGCCACACCCAGCATACTCGCCTGACCTTGCGCCGTCAGACTTCCACTTGTTTCGCTCTCTTCAACAGTCCTTGTGTGGTATAATGTTCAATTCAGATGAGGCTGTAAATCAGCACCTTGTACAGTTTTTTGCCATGAAAGACAGGTCCTTCTACGAACGAGGCATTCTGCAGCTCACTGAAAGATGGCAAAAGGGAATCGAACAAAATGGGCATTATATCATTGATTGATCTTTGTTCATTCTATCAATAAATGACCTTTGCAAAACATGGCTAAAATATGTCATGACTTTTCCGACAACCCAATAAATTACGTTTTCCCCGATATCTCTTCTTCTAAAACTCAGATTTGAAAAATCATTTGTTCAGCAGATACAGATCCTGATGGGAAATCTTTTGTGTATAATTTCTAATTTTTTGGTAAAGAATACTTAGACCACCAATGGACATAAGTGTTAATTTTTGCTTCTGATGTATTTGCCATAAAATCTGAGCTTCTAAAATCTTGATTGAAGAAATTTTTTTGTGGACTGATGCTACCCACATTGATAAACGTTTTCGGAATATTTTCTTTTTAAAATATTGCATGGTTTCACCGCTAGGGGGCGTAGATGTATATCTTATTTATGTCAATATCTCTGCTTCTAATGGTCTGAATTGGAAAATTCATTTTTCATTGGATAGTTAAGTTTCTGGTGTGACATGCTTTTTAAATAATTTCAAAATTTTCAAGTAATTCATAGACTTTCCACTAGGGAGCACAAAGGTAAATTGCATTTTCTTCAATGTTTCTGCTTCTAAAACTCCAATTTGGAAAATTCTTCCTAAATCACATACAGCTCCTGATGGAAAATGTTTTTCATAAAATTTCTAATATTTTGTAAAGAACGGTTTGACTACCAGGGGGCATAAGTTTTAATTTCTGCTTCTGATGTATTTGCAGCAAAATCTGAGCTCCTGAAAACTTGACTAAATTTTTTTCTTGGACTGTTACTGTCACATCGAAAAACCTTTTGAGAATATTTTCTTCCTAAAATGCATGTTTTCCCTGCCAGGGGGCGTAGATGCATATCTTATATTTGTCCATATCTCTGCTTCTAAGAGTCTGATTTGAAAAATTCCTTCTTTGTTGGAGAGCATTTCTGCTGCAAAATGTTTCTCATATAAATTCAAATTTTTCTTAATACACAAGTCTTCAACCAGAGGACGCCGCCCCAGTGGCGCAGTGGTTTAAGCAATATCTTCTGATCATTCATCCATAAGATGAGTCCAGGTTTGAATCCCGGTGAGGCATGGATGTTATGTTTGCCTTACGGAACTGGCTGTCTCCCTTCCCCGGTGTCAGTGGCCCTAAATTAGGGACGGGCGACTGCCCTTAGCCCAATGAGTTGCTGATGGTGGTCGTTAAACCTCCAATAAATAAAAAAAACAAGACGACAGAGGACGTAAGTTCAGGATTCTGTTTACAGCAATATCTGCGGAATTAAAAACCCAATTGGAAAACTTATTTATTCGATCAGATCCTGTTGTTTTCCATACCGGTTCCGTTGACTTTGAATAGCTTTGATAAATTTAATTTGCGTCAGAACAGATTCAAAAGACGTGCTCATTACACCCGAAAATTCGGTGTCATGTTTCTTGTTTTTCATGCATTGAATATATATATTGCATTATAGATGTGGCATTTAGTATGTATGTTATCATGGAGTTATACATAATCTGTAAATTTTACCTGAAATTCCCCGCAAAATTATCTTCAGGAAAACTCAGGGAATTTTTAAAGCCAATATGAGTGGCAACCCTGTAATAGCCAATTTCTTTGTTTTTGCAATTATTTTGCAAAATTAAACTCGCAAAGTTCTTTTATTTCCGTTTTTAGGTGCAAATTATAATGTAGGAAGACATCGTGTATTGTATTTGTATTGAAAAAATACTAAACATGAAAGCGGTTGCAGTCAGAAATATTGAAGGGGACATATCCCCCCTTCTGCCAGTGCTGCCCATGCTTGCAGTGTTGAAATCTACCTTCTTTTTGTATAGGAGTTAAAATTGAATATAAGTAAGCCAGTTTTGGGAAATTAGAAGCAGATTTGCTAGCTGTTTCTAAATTTTTCAAATTGTGTTTAAAAATTCAATTGCCAAAAAGAGAGGGCTGATGGGTGGGGTGTAGTAGTTGTGCAGCAGACAGTTTTTTAAACTTAAAAATGTATCTGTATAAAAAACTTGGCTGCTGTAAATTGTTTCTGTTCTTGTCTATAAAAAATCAAGCGAGTGGCACAATAGCAGTAAAAGAAATGTGCAAAGTTTGATAGGTTTAATAGTATGATAGGTTTAATAAAACGGATTAGTTGTGAACTTTAGTATGCATATATCAAATAAAAATAATGAATGTGTGTTAAAGTAGCTAAATCATGTGTGTCATGCTGGAGGCAAAGATTGACAGATGTTAAATATGAAGATAGTATGCAGGTGATCAAGCTGAAAACCTTGGCATTATGTAGAGTTACAATGAAAAATTAAATGTCCATGATAGCAGTGTTCAAAGGTAGGTCCTTAATAATGGGCCGTACGAAATGGTTAGTGCTTTTGTTGAGACAATATTAATATTTTTCTTGCACCTGATATAATTTATTAAACAATGTACCATATTTTCTGATTATAATGTTGTGGCACTAAATTCAGTTTTACCAACTGAAATGCAGAAAATAACTAGGCACTGCTTGTAACCATTTTCAGTAATATTATAAATTTCACCTGTAGTTAATGATATTAAAATAAATAGTTTCAAGAATCTTTTATGGATAATGAGCTGTAAAGTTATTATGAGTGCCGACTCCTCGTTGATTGTTAGCATGGGTGGGAGCCTGATGGTCACGTAAATGAAGTCTCAAAACTTGCGTGATTGTATGTGAATAGGTCATTTGGAGAATGGCAAGAATGCACTGTACAGACCTGCTTGTAATTCGGGTGTAGTCCGGAATTCCGGGTTTTTGTCACATTCCAAACCCGTAAATCCGGGTTTTTAAGTTTTAGAAGAATTTGAGGTGCTTCGGACATTTCATTTCTAAAACTGCTACGAAATGATAACTAAAAGTTCAAGCTCCACTTTCTTTGAGAATTACAGTGTTTGATTAAAAACACTTCATTGATTTGTGACATCTTGAGTGTTTCTTTTGTTATCAAACAAGATCTCAAGACAACAGCCTGCTGAAAGGAAGGCTTTTTTTTTCATTATTTTGAAAGTTGCATCTACATCAAATAATTTGATTAGATTAGATTCGGTTTATCCAATGAGCTACTTTTAGAAATTGAATGGAATCCACTGTAGGCTTCAAGTAAAACTGATCCTCATAGACTGCTCAATTAACATATAACATGAAGTGCGAAATTTAGTTTCAAAGATGCAATGCCTGAAGGATTTTGCACAGTGAAAGAAAATTGGGTACAAGAAAAGATGTGAAGTTTAACTACACAAGTACTAGGGCCTATTTGTTGTGTAGCCAGTTTATATATGTGTAATATACAGGATGTCCGAGAATTATTGGACACATTACAAAATTATATAAAACAAAACATTAAACAGATAGAAAGAAACTGACTGTACTAACTTACAATGTAACTACACAAGTTAATAAATTTCGATGTGAGATCCCTTGGTTGCTCGTAGTATTGTCCAAGCGATACTCGATTTCATGCCATGTATTGGCAAGCATCGGAGGAGTTACGGAATTAATAGCAGCTGTGATATGCTGCTTCAGTTCCTGCAAAACAGTACAAGGCGTCTGATAGACACGATCCTTCACATAACCCCACATGAAATAATCCAATGGAGTTAGATCTGGAGAGCAAGGAGGCCACGGAATGGGACAACCACGCCCAATCCATCTGTTGGGAAAATGCTCATTTAAGCACTTACCTACACAAGTTGACCAATGCGGCAGCGCGCCATCTTGTTAGAAAACGACGTTGTCATATCTTTTGATCTAGGGTATAGTGAAATTTTTTAGCATATCCAAGTAAGTGTCGCCATTTATGGTTTTCGAAGAAGAAAGGGCCAGTCACTTTTCTTTTTGATAGGGTGCACCACACATTAACTTTGGAGAATCACATTCCAGTTCATTAGCAGCATGAGGCGGTTCACTGCCCCATATCCTACAGTTGTGACGATTCACAATACCTGATACATGAAATGTGGATTCATCACAAAAAATTACAGTACTGAGAAAGTTTTCGTTGTTTTCCACTCGATTCAGCATATCCACAGCGAAATCGTATTGCAGAGTGTGATCATTTACATGCATCTTTTGCACTATTTGAATTTTATAAGCATGGAACTTTAGTTTCTTGTGCAAGATATCGTGAACTGTCATTTTCGGAATGCACAGTTCTCTGCTTGCTTCACGAACTGATTTCCTGGGGCTTCGTTGGAAACTTTCATTAACTTGGTCAGCCGTGTTACTGCTGACGTTAGGTTTACCGGCTCCTTCACGATGTTCCACATTGCCGGTTTCTTTAAACTGTTTCATCCACTGGTTAATTGAATTCATTGACAGAGGATTACAGCCATACTCTAAACGGTACCGTCTTTTAACTTTAATGACAGTCTTTAATTCCGCAAGCCATAACACACACATCACCTTCTGCTGTACAGATGACATGACTACTGATTGCGCATTTCTCACACATTCCTCAATCCTCATCAGCCCACACCTAGTGCCATCTATCGGATTCTGGGAATAACAATTCTGCAAAACAAAAATATAGAAACCGTGTTAGTAATACGTGACATAGAAAAACAGACAATGCTCATAGTTTTTTTTGTACATAATTTTGTAATGTGTCCAATAATTCTTGGACACCCTGTATACAAATATTCATAATATGCATTTTATGTATTTTGGCACTGAGCTGAGAGTTTCAGGGTTTCTTGTGTCACCTCACAATCACCCCTGGCTGTAGCCTTTTGTTTTGTACACAAGTGGTTTATGGTTTACTATTCGAAAATTTAGGTTTAGGATTAATAAATTGTGTGTTAGCACTTTTTTCCTTTTAGTTAGTTTTTTCATTTTCTTATCTTGCACTAAGGAGGTTAAAACATGGATTTCTTTCAGCCTTGCACATAATACAGTCAGTGAGTCTTTAACATGGAAAACCACAAAATTGTATGTGTTTCCATTACTGCACACTTTCTCTCTCATGAAATTAAAGTGATATCTTCCTCTCTCGAATGTACCAGATGTCAACCACAGGCTAAACGGCATTCACCTCCAGCACTGCCCATGATTAATAACAAATACCCTGCTGTGAAACACTTTCTTTCACACTTCCTCCCTCTTTTGTAAATGAGGTGAGGAGCTCTTTTTTTCATTAGGAGAAAGTTACACAAGTACAACAATGAAGCAGTGGTGACAGCTGCCATTTAGTGCATGACTTTCTACATGTCTACACTGCACCTATCTCTAATGCTATTAGATGTGAGCTGTGCAGGTGATTTGAAAAGTGTATTAAAAGTAAACAAAGTTTTTCCAATCACCCCCTTTATTGCATCAATTATATTGTTGATGAGCACCATGCAGTGTACTTTGCTATTATATTAGCAGGAGAGTGGGGCCAGAATGGTTGTGGCTTTAAACTGGAAATAAACCAGGAGAGATAAATGAAACTTCTGATAACAGGCCAGGAGATAAATGGAACCACTGTGTTATATTTGGTAAATAATCCACTTTACCTTCACTCATGAACTACAACTGAAGAATAACATGATGAAACTGAGAAATTTTCATAGATTTCTGGTGATTTTTTTGAATAATTTTTAAACTCCTGAGGGTTTAGGTCTTCTACAGTGTCTGATAAAAGAACATTTACTACAGTTAAAAACTAGGCTTAAATGAATCTGATATACCAAATAAATATACAGTATCTATTAACTGCCCACTGCTCTTATTCATTATAACAAGCAGTGTACATGTATTGATGTCATCTGTTGTTTTACCTTAGCTTGAGAGAGAGAGAGAGAGAGAGAGAGAGAGAGGATACAAACACTAAAATCATATGAATAATTAAACAATATAAATAATGTCATAATGTGCACTTTACCTTTATTTCTGGTATTGTCTTACGTCAAATCCCACTGACATGAAATGGAGGAAGTGGTTGAACAGAAAAAGCATCAAGAACATCTTCGTCATCTTGAGTTCTTTTTATGGCAGATGGTAATCCCTTTCAATGAGAAGGCAGTAGTTCCATGCTTTTTTATGGGAAACATCCAGTTTGAATCATGCAAGTTTGTTTGTTTTTTAAATTTTTTAAAAATAAATTTCTCTAGCAGGCAAGTATTAACTGAATTAAATGGCCTACTTATAAAAATCCTTCAGGGTATGGATTCATTTCTCAAACTTGCATAACACATTTGACTGAAAACTGCTGCCATTCTTTTCACAACTTTACACATACAGTATATCATTTCCGTCATCATTTCAACCATTATCAATCCACTGTGAAGTGAAGGTCTCAAGTTTATTCTATGGCAGTCTGTCTTGGACCAGTCTCCTCCATGTCACTGCAGCATGCTTTTGAATTTCATCCACCTATCTCCCACATGATCTTGTGGGCCTTTTTTTGCCCTTTGGTATCCAGTCTAATATTCCAGTTGTCCATCCGTGGTTCATTCTTCTGGTGACATGTCCAGCCCATTGCCATTTCAGGGATTTTACTTTGATCATGATGTCTTCCACTCTTGCCATTTTCCTGATCCATGAGTTCTTATTCTTATCTGTCCTGGTTACACCAAGCATGCATCTCTCTGTGCTTTTTTCTGTTGTCTGCAGCATCTGTATGTCTTTTCTAGTTGGTATATTGCCCTTGAAAATTGTACTATTTCTTCCAAAAGCTCTTCAACCGTGTTTCATACACCAATTAATTTCTTCATCAGTGTGACCCCCGCTTGATATATGTTGCCCAAGATAAGTGTAGGTATCCGCTATCTCCCGCCTTTCCTTATCAGGTGACTAATCTTCATTTCTTGTAAAAGCATTGCACATCAATTTTGTTTTCCGAAAGTTAATTTTTTATCCCACTCCTGTACTCTTGTCATCAAGTTCCTGGATGATACTCTGAAGCTCTGAATGGGTAGTCACAAAAATGGCTATGTCATCAGCAAAATGAAAGTCGGTTAAATAATCTCCATTAATCTTTATCCCCTTGTTTTCCAAGTTCAGTGACTGAAAGACATTCTGCAGTGTGTTCATTCCTGGTGTAACTCTTGCACTCATGAAAAAATAAACCAAATTGAGATGAAATTAAATTACTGAGGAGAAAAAAATTAATTAACTAAAAGTTGTTTTGCATTTTTTTTATTTCATTTAAACAAATCATGTGACCTCTTATTCTTCCTTTATGCATTTCAGTTTGTCATGGAATTTTTATTAAAGAATTTATTTCTGTGTACTTCTTGAGTATCAATGTATCTTTGAGCTGCTGTTCGGACTGGAGTGACAAATTTTTTCATTACTCACTGAAGATTTCATGCGAAATTGAAATGTATAAAGGGAAAATTTGAGTTCTCAGGATGAAGTGGGCCATTGCTGCTGCAGTAATAGCTTAATACTGGAATCATTTTTATATCCTGACATGACACTCCCACTTACTGATTTGCATATGAATCAGTCCGGTGCTACTAGGTATTTTTAATGTCTCAGAGTGTAATTTTTAACTTGACTGCTTGTTATTTATTTATGTTCATACTTTTTCTAACAAATGCTGTGTGACAGGTTTCTATAAGTCTATGAGAAATAGGAATATCAGTATGTTTGAGCATAGAGGCAAGTAATTTTATTGAATGTTATGTTTTATTTCCTTTGTTATTGTATTGTTTTTCTTTCACAGGGGCTATTGCTATAGGTTGTACACTGTGGAAGAATATAACAATTTCAGTCAGTCTGTTATTCCAGAAATACAAAGGTATGATTTTCAGCTGGAAATACTTATATTCCTCTACTTACTCTATTAGATTGAGTTCATTTCTAATGCATTAGTGAAGATCTAATATGACTGCATTCTGTGTATTGATAAAAGTCACCAGACACCTAGAAGAGAAACACAACATAGCATTTATTGACACACATGAGTACTGTGTCGGTCCATCTTTGGCCTTAATGCATGCACTGACCCTTCGGGACATGCTTTCAGCAAGGTTTTGGAACACAGCAATAGGTATGTGCTTCAATTCAGTACATAATGCTGCCGCTAACTGTTGCTTAGTAGTAGGTCTTGGTTCCAAACATCTTATACAGTGCTCTTAATTCATCCTATAGATGCTCTATGGGATTAAGATCAGGGCTCTGTGCTGGCCAGTCCACACACGATATGGAATTATCGTCAAACCACGCTGTAACAGTCCTTGTTTTATAGCTCGGTTCATTATCCTGCTGGTACCAACAAGGCTCTGTTCCATAGTATTGCCACAGAGTTGGTAGGGTATAATTTTCCAGAATATCGAGGTAGACATGCTGGTTGTCCACGATAACCAATGGGCCAGGACCATACCACAAAAAACACCCCTACATGAGTACACTACCAGCTCCAAACTTGACCTTAGGAACAGTACACTGTGGTAAACAGTGTTCTCCCTGTTCCCCATACCCACACATGACCATCAGACTGATGGATCATGTATCTGGATTCATCAGTCCATAGGACCCATTTTCATTGATCTACGGTCCATGCTAAAGGTTCTTTACACCATGCTAAACGACGAGTAGCATTCCGAATGGAGATTAAAAGCTTATGAGTAGCCGCACAACCACAGCAACCCATAGACGTACATACCGAGGTTCCAGCATTTTTACTCGCCTGTACACTGAGGTCTTGTGCAGTAAGTACTCTGTCGATTAGCTGTAACAACTCTCCTGAGGCTTCGATGTCCTCTATCACTAATATTCTTTGGTCTGCCGGTACGTTTTGCTGCTTCAGGCACGCCATGTGTCTTCCACTTATTCAGTACATCCAAAACAGTTGACTCGGGCATGTTTAAACACCTCTCGGTTTCTCTTATGACAACCCACTAATATAACACCCAACAATCTTTCCTTTCTCAAAGTCAGTTCTCTCCCGCTGTGATATTTGCACTCAACCTCACAGTGCGATATGATCACGGTCAGCTGCAGTCTTGTTTTTATATCGTTTGCAGCTGTACCGCACATCTTAACAATGCAGCGGATCTGTTCCTTTGCTTTTGAAGGGGTATCCTGTGAAATTTTTTCATTATAGTGTATTTGATATTTAGCAACTTAATTATGTTCAGCTTCCTGTCATGGTAAATTCTCAGTTCAGCTAGTAGCAAACTTAGCTTTGTCAGCTCTTTCATTGTATGTGAATTTTGCATGCCGCCCCTTCCACACAAACAAAGAAACAAACAGAAAGAGTATCATTACAACTGTTTAAACTTTTTACCAATGTGTTTAAGCTTCTGAGGTGGTTTTAGTCACTGTATTAGTTTTTTTTTTTTTCTTGTGGGCACTTTGGCATTTCTTAGTGTTGCCAGCTTTTTACTCTTAAATTTTATTTTTCAATTAAAAAAACTATTCTTCAACAACATTAGAGTGAATTATTTTGTCAAAGCTACCTATGTGGATGCAACAATATTAAATCTTTGTTGTTTCTCTATTTCTTTTAAATTCAATCTCAGTATCATACTTTAATGTTTGTAAAACTCTTTCAGGTGGTGTGATGTGTTTGTACACAAAAACGAATCAATACTTTTGCTGACATTAAAACTACTACATATATCAAAGCCTTTCTGGTTGGCTGCAACCATGCTACCTTTTCATACTTGTTCTTTCTTTTGACCTTATTTTCTAGTGATGTGTCTTCTGTCACTGTTCTTGGTTATCATTAGGAAAACACAAGATTTCAAGCTGTTTTCATTTCCATTGAAGTGTCAAAAAGTGTCTTTACAGCATGCTTCAGAACAATCATTTGCAAACACCTTGTTGGCCAAAGCTTTGACGTATGGGAAAGAATGTGGAGGTCAAATAGCATGCAAGCTGTAGGGGAAGCATAATTGTTTTTGAAGATGTGTTATGAAGATTAATGGCACAAAGACAGTATGCTTAACTTTTTCCTACCATAGGCAATTCCATCTTGTATTTTGTGTCTGCATCATGATCTCGTTATTTTAGTGGTGTTTACCGTGCTAAAGATTACTTGGGAATGTATATTCTGAAAAGTCGGAGTTGATTTGATTGGATTTGATTTATTTTATTTAGCTGTCACATCCATTGCATACAGAACATCATTGACATGTGACAACTGGGATAGTAAAGAGGAAAAAGGCCGAATGGCCTAACAAGTCCCCTTCTACCAACTCAAAAAACATTCATCATATTGCTTCATCTCATAAATTTAAATAGCATATTATATATATTTTCAATGTGATTTTTCTGTAAGAATACACATGTATGTTAAAGATAATGCAGTGTGTTTTCTTTCATACCATGGCAATTTTTTTAACCTTTATTATGTTCAAGCATTTTTCTTTGATTTTTTTGGGGGGAAGATGAGTATGTGTATTCATGGAACTGACAGCATAACCTGGTCTTCTTTAATATTTTCACCTAGGTGGGAAGAAATTTATAAGCACTTGGTCTAGACAACATGTTGTGACATTTATAACCAACTAGTGGTTTGGTGGGGCAAAAGCCCCAATCTAGTAAGAAGTATTTTTCACAGTTTTCAAGAAAGTGGTAATAAAACGCACCATTTTTTCATGCTTTATGTATTCTGTAGAGGGAATACAGAGAATGTGTAAATATATTATCAACAAAATGCAGGTCCTGGCTGTATCATGCTACTTCATGTTCGATTTCCTCAGTTGCAGTCTTGTATGCTTGGGTGTAAGTATTGTTAGCCAGAATATCTTCCAGGGCTGTCAATGTCAATCACTTTAATTCTTTATTTTCATTATGACAAATACATATATTTGTAGCTGCTAAGGAATCTATAAAGTTCAATTGGCCACCTGAAAGGTTTTCACCAGTAAGTGATAACAAATCCAAGATGTACCGGTGAATCTGTCCTTCAATTTTAAAGCAGTATAAACCATTGCCTGGAATCTCCTTTTTTTGTGGTCAAGAGGGAAGGGAATGACATCACACTATTGTATTTCCGGATGTGTTGGACAAAATTAGGACTGTTCAGAAGTAAGTCTTTCAGCACCATATTTATCTGTAGTTCTGGAAAGGAAATAAGGCTGCTATGATAACAGGAATTAAAATGACTATTGATTTCCTCATTAGCAAAATGTGGCAGTGCACTCACTCAATATTCATTGCACCCAATCTGTGCTCATGTATGGTAGTTTCATCCAATAAAGATTTTTGGAAAGATAGGATGTCACATGTATTACTGTTATAATACTCATTAAGTGTGCTCTCAAAATTCCTTTCCTCATTTACATTCCAAAAAATGTGCCCTCATTTGGCTGGAATGCTACTCATAATAAAACTCGTTTCTGTCCTCACTGTAGCAAAGTTTACAGTCGATTGGTAGTGGAAACATTTGTAGAGAAAGGCAGCTGGGCAGAGCAGCTGTCCATGACAATAGCCAATCAGCTCCTTGCTCTCTCCCTCTCCAGTCTAGTTGGCCGGTACCATTTCTTAAGGTTGTATGACATACCCGGCTACCCACATTGCGATGAGACGAAGTGAGAATACTTGGCATACCAAGTTAGACAGTGTGATATGCAGCAATTGGCTGATTAAATTTGGAAGAAAGCTTTTATCCCCCTCCCCCCAATTCCTGGGATGAGGATCTCTAAAGTGAGTCATCTCCCAAGTCATATGACTCACCTGTGTCCCACAATTTTGTGTTGCACTACAGAATTATATATAAGGTATTCGTATGAGGCTACCATCATTGTCTCCTGTGAACAGGAAATTTAGCTATTTATAGATGTGTAATAACTTATGTTCAGGTTAGAAGAATAAAAGTTTCAGGTGTATTTATATCAATTTTTGCTGTTGTTTCATATTTTCCATGAGTACACATACTTTTGTGTACATACATGCAGAGAGAGAGAAAGATAGAGAAAATTAATTTTTATGCTTTTAATCACTTAGAGTTTAAGCAGTTAGGGCACTGTTTTCTCACACACACTGAGGGTAACTCCCAGGTAAGACCAGGTTGTTACATTCTTTCTTCTGTTTTGGCACTGTCTCTTTCTCATGCACATCTCTAGCTAACAAGAAGCTTTAAATTAGAGCTGTTATTTGCTTCTCTCTTGCGTTAGGGATTTTTGATGTCAAATCATCCAGCATTTTTACATTATGACATGCACCCATCTGTAGTTTTGATAAAAATTGATGTACAGCATATGAATTAAGAGAGAGAAAGTTAATTATATTCACTATATGAATTTTCTAAAAGTTTCATGTCCATTTCCCCATAAAAAATTTAATGTACCTGCTATAACTCTAATTAAAACTGTGTGATTTCAGAGCCACTGTGTAAAGTGGGAAGGGGAGGGGGGAGGATGGGCATAATGTGGCATTTAATTGGTTTAGCCATTTAATATTTTCATTAAAATGATCTGCTTAATTGATTTATTTAATAAAAAGAAAGCTCTATTGATTTTGCTGTTAGAACATTAAAATACTTTGAACCTGATATTAAAAGGATGGCTTAAAAATGCAGCCATGTATGTACTATGCAAAAAGTATATTTCCTCAAAAAATAACTTTTGCATAAATTAGCTGCCAATATCTTTACATGCATATCATCATCATCATCATCATCATCATCATTGTCAACCATTATCAATTCACTGCTGGACGAAGGTCTCCCCAAGTTTCCTCCACAACGGTCTGTCTTGTGCCAGTCTCCTCCATGTCACCCCCGCATACTTTCGAATTTCATCCACCCATCTCCCATGTGGTCTTCTTCTGGGTCTTTTCCTGTCCCTTGGAATCCAATCTAAAATTTCGGCTGTCCATCAATGATCTGTCCTTCTGGCAGTATGTCCAGCCCATTGCCATTTCAGGGATTTAACTCTGATCATGATGTCTTCCACTCTTGTCATTTTTCGGATCCACGAGTTCCTCTTCTTATCTCTCCTGGTTACACCAAGTATGCACCTCTCCATGCTTTTTTGAGTTGTCTGCAGCCTTTGTATGTCTCTTTTAGTTAAGGTCCACGTCTCCGCACCATACGTAAGCACTGGAAGGATGCATTGATCAAACACTTTTCTTTTAAGACATAATGGCATATTGCTCTTGAAATTTATGCTGTTTCTTCCAAAAGCTCTCCAGGCAAGTTTTGTACGCCGATTAATTTCTTCATCAATGTGACCCTCACTTGATATCTGCTGTCCAAGATAAATGCACGTGTCTGTTATCTCCAGCTTTTCTCCATCAATCGATAAATCTTCATTTCCTGTAAAAGCATTGAACATCACTTTTGTCTTCTTAAAGTTCATTTTAAATCCCACTTCTTTACTCTTGTCAGCAAGTTCCTGGATCATACTCTGCAGCTCTGATGGGGTAGTTGCAAAAATGACTACGTCATCAGCAAAACGAAGGATGGTTAGATAATCTCCATTAATCTTTATCCCCTTGTTTTCCCAGCTCAGTGACTGAAAAACACCCTCCAATGTGGCATTAAAGAGCTTCGGAGATATGGTGTCACCTTGTCTCACTCCCTTTCCAATTTTTACGTGTGTTGTATTTTCAAACAGCCGAATCTTTGCACTTGCATTTTCATAGATGTTATTAATAATATTAATGTATGCATCTTCAATACCGCAGGTTTTCAGAGCCATTGTAACTGCTGATGGTTTCACCGAATCAAAGGCTTTTTCATAATCGATAAAAGCCATGCACAATGGCAGTTCATATTCCCTCGCTCTTTCAATTAGTTCTCTCAGTACGTGGATATGATCTATTGTGCTGTAGCCACTCCTGAATCCAGCTTGTTCTCTCGGTTGAGCCATGTCCAGTGTTACCTTCAAGCGGTGTGAAAGAACTTTAGTGAAGATCTTATAAACTACTGATAGGAGGCTGATAGGTCTAGTTTCCAAGATCCTCAATGTCACCTTTCTTATGTAGCAGGATCATTGTAGCGGTGTTCCAATCCTCAGGAATCTTTATTTCATTAAGGCATCGAGTGAAAATTTGGGCGAGTACTGTTTCGATTTCTCCACTTGCTTTTTGTATGATGTCTACAGTAATTCCATCTTCTCCTGGAGCTTTTCCCCGCTTCATGTTCTTGATTGCATGTGCAACTTCTGCTGGAAGGACTGGAGGAACTCTGGTACTGGTATCTTTCATGATGTCTGGAGTGCATGTATCATCCCTTTCATATAATTTGGAGTAGAAATCTTTCACTCTTGTCAAAATTTCACCTCTATTTCTTGTTACAGAACCATCTTCTTTTCTCATTGCCATAATCTGTTTTCTTCCCTTACTGAGATGTCCCTTTGCTATCTTCAGGCTTTGGTTGTTTTCAATTGCTTTCCTCACTAGTTCACAGTTGAATTTTCTTACGTCTTCAGTGATACTTTTTCTTACTGTCTTGCATAGCTCTATATATTCCACTTTGGAAGTCACATCTTCTTTAGTTGTCCTCATCTCTCTTCTTTTTTGCATCAACATTTTCGTTTTTCCTGATAATTTGTTTACATGCAACTTGTTCTTAGACCCAGCTAATTTTGTTGCTGTTTCCATAAGAGCTTTGGTTACTTTTCTGTTAACTTCAGAGATGTCCACTTCTTCCGATGTTAGGCCTTCTAAAGCAGAGAACCTGTTCTTCAGTTCCAACTTGAAGGTATTATGGTGTTTTTTAACGTTGGTTATGTCAATACATTTTGTTTGTCTTATGAGCTTGCCACGTTCAAGTTTAGTGTTGAGGTGCATCTTACATCTCACCAATCTATGGTCACTACGTGTGTTGAACTTGTTTAGCACACTGCAGTCTTCTATGACGAATTTTTTGTTACACATAATAAAATCAGTTTCACTTGTCGTCCCATTTGGATGTCTCCATGTCCATTTCCTGTGTGGCTATTTCTTGAAGAAGGAGTTCAAGATGAAAAACCCTTCTGCCTCTGCAAACTCAACGAGAGTATTTCCACGCTGGTTTCTGTTGCCATGACCGAATTTACCTACTGAAGTTTCATTCTGTTGCTGTTGCCCTATTTTTGCATTGAAATCTCCCATAATTATTTTCAAGTGCTGCTTACCTTTATTATTTAGATGACAAATGTCCTCATAAAATTCTTCAATTTCTTCTTCAGGATGACTTGTGGTGGGTGCATAAGTTTGAATAATCTGAGCCTGGTATCTTTTCGAGAGTTGGATAACAAGTCGTGCAGCTCTGTCAGAGGAACTTTCAACTTCTACAACTTTATCCTTCAGTTTCTTGTTTATTATAAATCCAACACCACTAGTTCTGCCAGTATCTGTCCCACGATAGTAGAAGAGATGTCCACTTTTCAATTCGATGAGATCTTCTCCTTTTCTCCTTACCTCACTTAGCCCCACGATGTCCCACTTGATCCTTTGTAGTTCCTCTTCCAATTCAAGAAGCCTTGAATCAGAAGATAGGGAGCGTCCATTATACGTAGCCAAGGTCAGCATCAGATGGCAGCCTAGTCCGGTCCTCCGGGGATTCTTAGCACCCTCTGCCTTCATGTCGCACTGGCCGCTGCCTTGGCCAGGTACATTCCAGCTGCCGGAGACTGAGGGCCAAGATTTAAGTTGTGGAATCATTTTGGAGGTGTTTGGCCATAACTCACCACGCTGGCCAAGCGGGTTGGTGAGTGTGGGATAGAATTTCCTCTAATCCCGATGGTATAGTTATACCGCTATTGGCGGTCGTCAGAGCCCCTTTAGTGGGAACAGGATGCACCACGAGAAGGCGGGGTTGACATTTGTCAAGGAGAGGCTGTGATGTTATGCATCACCTGACCTTACATCCCAAATGCATATATGAATCACTATATGTACAAAAAAAAAAAAAAAAAACTGTATTGGGATCTCTTATTCTTCCTCTGTGTGGCTACAATTTAAATGTGTATATACACTGAGTGGTCACTTTATTATGATCACGCCCTCAGTACTTCATTGGGCCATCTTTTGCTTTTAATACTGCTTTGATTCTTAGTGGCATGGACTCCACGAGATGTTGATAGGTGGTTTCTGCAGTCTGAGACCATGCTTGATGAATAGCACTTTCCAGGAGTGTGAGATTGCAGGGTTGTCGATCCAGCTCTCTGATGGCTCGTTTAACTTCATCCCACAAATTCTCAATGGGGTTGAGATCTGGAGATTGTGGGGGCCACCTAAGCAAAGTAAACTCACCGGAATGTTCCTGAAACCAATCCTGTACAATACGAGCACTATGACAGGATGCATTATCTTGTTGAAAGTAGCCATCACGATTGGGATAAACCATCCACATGACAGGATGCACTTGGTCTGCAACGATGTTTAGATATGATGTGCCAGTCAGACATTGATTAACACAAATTAAAGGGCCCAAAGCATGCCAGGAAAACATTCCCCAAACCATAACGTTGCCTCCACCAGCTTGAAGAGTTGTAGCAATGCATTTGGGTCCATGCTTTCGTGCTGTTTCCGCCAAATTCTCACTCGGCCATTGGCATGGTGCAACTGAAAACATGATTCATCGGACCACATAATTTGTTTCCAATTATCAACTGTCCAATCCTTGTGCTTCTGTGCAAACTGGAGACGTTTTCTCTTGTTAACTGCAGACAGCAAAAGTGTTCGAACAGGCCTTCAGCTGCCATATCCCATCCGATGCAGTGTACGGCGAACAGTGTGTGCAGAGATCGTTTGAGGGGATCCTTGATTAAGATGGTCTGTAATTTGCTGCACTGTTGCCCTTCTGTTGTCTGTTACCAGTCTGGACACTCTCTGTTCCGCCTGAGTAGTCACTAGTCAATGATGACCACAGGTTGCACGTAGAGACCCAGTTTTTTGGCTGACAGTCCAGTCTTTAAACACTTTAACAACAGCTGCTCTGGAACATTTCACGAATATGGCGGTTTCAGTGATACTCGCTCCATGGCTCCGAGCTCCTACAATCATTCCACTTTGAAAGTCTGTCAAATCACATTTTTACCCATCTCGTCACCCAAAAATCACTTCTACTACTGTCGCAAGCACTAAGCTTTCCCTTTTTATACTAGCCTCACCCTCTGGCGGCAACAGTGTGCAGCCATAGCTCATTTGCTTAAAACTGTCAGGTGGTCATAATAAAGTGGCCACTCAGTGTATATTAATATATGAAATGAAGATTTATCAATTGATGGCGAAAAGCTGAAGATAACCAATTCCTACATTTACTTTGGGCAGCAGATATCAAGCGAGGGTCACATTGATGAAGAAATTAATCGGTGTATAAAACTTTGTCAGAAGGCTGTAGACAACTGAAAGAAGCATGGGTAGAGATGCATGCTTGGTGTAACCAACAAAGATAAGAAGAGGAACTCATGGATAAGGAAATTGCCAAGACTGAAAGATATCATGATGAGAGTAAAATCCCTGAAATGGCAATGGGCTGGACTTATTGCCAGGAGAAAGACCACCAATAGACAACTGGAATTTTAGATTGTATTCTAAGGGACACAGAAAGACACAAAAGAAGACCATGTGAGAGATGGATGTATGAAATTCGAAAGCATGTGGGAGTGACATGGAGGAGAGTGGCCCAAGACAGATCATTTTGGAAGAAACTTGGAGAAACCTTCATCCAGCAGTGGATTGATAATGGTTGACAATGATGATGATAATATATATTTTGGTACACAATAATTGGTATATTTTTTTCAGATGGTGTCCCCCTTCTTCAATATGTTTGAAATATTTGTGTGTGTGTGTGTGTGTGTGTGTGTGTGTGTGTGTGTGTGTGTGTGTGTGTGTGTCATGACACAGACCACCTGTAATTAAAAGATGCATGTTTGAAAATTTGGTGGGGGAAAGTATTGTTTGTTTTTCACATGCAAAATTCTTTGTGTACAATGTTTAACAAATAACTTTCATGCTTTTGAAGGTGCTTTAGCTTCATGTTTACTTCAATTTCATGTTTGCATGAGTAACATCTCCATCATCTAGTAAAAAGTTGATTTGTTTTCTTTAAGTTTATGGGTTTGGTGTGTAGTACTAGCTTTATTTATTTTATTTTATTTTTTACATTAAAAGTTTGAAGTCAAGGGAAATATTTCCAAAGCTGCCAATCCTTCCGATTTACCCGTAAAGCTTCCGATTTTAGGACGTCTTTCCGATATTCCGATCGGAAAGTGATTTCTTCCGATTTTTCATTCTCATACCAAAAATCTCTATTTTTTTCTCCCCATTTCAAGAGCAAAAAAAAAAAAAAAAATGTTTATTCCACTTCAAAAAATCCTTAACACGAGATGATTAAAAAGAAAAAATTATCCTTATTTCCGCTGTGAAGAGAAATTGCAAGCGGCACGGTTTCTACATACCCGTGGACTTTTGGATGGATCCGAAGTACCTTCCCCTGCGCAAGCGGCCAGGTGCGTAACATAAGTTACAATCACCTTCTCTCTCTCGTTGTCTCCCCCCTCCCCCGTTCTTTTCAGATAACGCATTGTTCATCCCCGTGGTCGCAGCTTCTGAGAGGCCAGCGTGGGTGTGTTTTGCATTCCAGCACTCCCAGTTCGAAATGCTATTTCAGAACGTAGTTATCGTAGAAAAAAATTCAAACTGATTTTAAATCTGTGGAATTTTTAAGCTCAGATCGATACCCAACATGATGAAATTAAGCAAAAGCTGCCAGTTTTGTGAAATAAAAAATGCATTCGGCATGGTTTCATAACTTTTTCTGTGGCAATAAATTTGACCTAACAAAAAAATGCTACTGTAAGAGAGAGTTGAAAAAAAAAAAAAAAAAAAAAAAAAGAAAAGTCCAATGTTTATTTGAGCCTTTGCTTCTCCAGCAATGATTTATTTTGCTGGTCCATTAGTCAGTAAGTTTTCAACCGTGCTTTTTTATTCGTCGCTCGATAGCATGCATAAAAATGTCTTTGCTTGATTCAACGAAATTAATATGTTGGAGTACTATTTTTTTCCTCTGCAAATTGCATCTCTTTAAGCTGTTACTGTTTTACTACAGCAGTTTTACTCGCATTTTTTTTTCAAGTGTCAATAAATTTAGTATTAGTGATTTGCTATGAGCAGCAATATGAAAGGGGGAGGGGGGGTACTATAAAACATTCCGTGATGCGTATTCTGCGGAATTCCCCTGTATTGCAAAATTTTCAAAATATGAAAAATATGCATTTTGCACTGCGTGCCATGTAATTTCAGTGTTTTGCGTGGTGGAAGGAATGATATTACTAATCATCATATTTCTAGTGCCCAGCACAAATCTAATGTTGACGGCGTGGAAAAAAAAATATATGAAATTAACTTCCTTTGTTAAAAGTTTTAATGAACTGGATGCGATTTGTGCAAAATGTTTGTTCACTTCGTCTTTAGTTGAGCATAATTTACCAATTAGTGTCATTCATTTATTTCATATTTTTTTTTACTGTCTCATCGTCCGTCTCTCCGTAACATAATCCTAGCATGAAAATGGTTTGTTTTTTAAAACATTTTAGTTTGTTCCGTGACGGCGTGGGATACGATCCTATTGGATTTGGGGGTCAAAGGGTGTGGAACATTCTTCCCTTTAGATGTAAGCTTCCATAAAAATAAATTTTTATCTCTTTATAGATCATAATGATATAGCATAGTAATGAGAAATTCTGTATGGATAATCGAAATAAACGTGTCGATAAATTCAAACATCTGTAGTCATATCAATTAAAAGTTGATACTTGAGTTAGGTAACATAATTTTTTAATCGATATGTTCATTACATTTAATCAATATGCGCGACAAGTAATTTCATTGGATATATCGATTAAAAATTTCATCGAAAATATAAAATTTTTTTTTTTAAGATTTTCAGTTTCTGAAAGTTGGCAGGTATGGTATTTCATTTTTATGTAAAATATATGCCATATTTAATGCTGAAAGTACATGTGTGAATGTATCATTGTCATAGCTCAGTCCATACATGGACCTGTTTTTTAGTCATTTTTTACCAGGTTCAAATTATTGTAATGTCACAGCAAAAACATTAAGTATTTTTTTTATCATCAACTGTATATATATTAAGCAGATCATCTTAAAAGAAACAAAGAAAAAAAAAAGAACACATTATATAGCCAGACAGATAGGTGCTGAGTCATGATTTTTTTTTTTCCGCCCCGGTGGCACAGTGGTCTAAGCGATGGCCTCTGATCATTCGTCCGAAAGGGGTCCAGGTTCGAATCCCGGTGAGGCATGGATGTTGTGTTTGTCTTACTGCACTGGCTCTTTCCCTTCCCTGGAACCAGTGACCCTAAATTAGGGACGGGCGACTGCTTATAGCCCATTGAGTTGCTCATGGTGGTCGTTAAACCTCCATCAAGAAACAAGAACAAGCATGATTTTTTTTCAGTGACTGAAATCAGATTTTGTGTCAGAGTTATGACAGGAGAATCAGATTTTTAGTGTGATGTTACTCAGGATATACTGGGTTATGGACATTGAACAGGGAATTCAGTGTCATGCACATGCAGTCCTGTATACCAATTTCTTTTCAAAGTTCTACATTGGATGTGTATTGAAGTGGAATGATGCTCTACAGTAGCTGAAAATTATTTTACAAGTTGCACCATGTTTTACATTTACAATAAAAAAATACTGATTAAGTGTGCTTTACATTATTTATTGTTGAAACATTTGATGTATTAATTTTGTTTCAGGTAAAATGAAAGTTTTTTATGTTTTTATTGCATAATCTTATGAACAAAAATATCTGGAATTAAGAATGAATGCACTATAGTTTGGTTTGCTATTATATTTAATGCATTTTCATTTAGGTGCAGTTTAGGCAGTGTGATACTTCAACTTATTGCATTAGGAATTCATAATGTAAAAGAATTTGATTTTCTTGATAAGCCTTCTGATGAGGTAAGCTAAAATAAAAACTGGGACTGAGTGTATAAAATGTTGCAACAGCTTTATTGTCTTTACATAATTGCTGCTAAACTGCTTTTTTTTTTAAATTTTTAACTGCTCTTTTTCTTGGCTTTAGTGGAAAAATTCAATGCCCTCAGAATTTTTAAGTGTTTTTCTATTATTTAAGACTGTTTTTCAAAATTCTGCATGTTGAGCAGAGAATCTGCATCACATATTGCCACAAACTTGGCCACACGTCAGCTGAAACAACTTAAATGATCAGAAAGGCTTTTAGTGATAAAGCTATGGGTGCAACACAAATCAAGGTGTGGTGTTGATGCTTTGAAGATTTATGAATGTTTGTTGAGAGTTACAAGTGTTCAGGAAGGCCTTCTATGAGCAGGAACGCTGAAATGATTGAGAAAGTGTATGCTGTAAAATAACTATGAACAAGGAGTACCGCTAGGCAGTTTTCTATTGCCTGCAGGGTGTGCAGTATGGTGGAAGAAACCTGTGCTGTGGCAGCAAGGTGACTGGCAACTGCACCATGACGATACCCCTGCCCACTTTTCTCACCTTATTCAGGCCCTTATATCCAAACACCAGATTTCATGAGTGAGGCATGCCCGTACTCACCAGAAATGGCTCCTGTGACTTCTGGCTGTTTCTGAAGCTGAAAATGTCTTTGAAGGGAAAGCATGAAGCCATGGATCCCGCCTGTCAACAGGGAACTGTACCAGCTGGTGGGAGGTCCGTAATGCTATGGGGTGTGTTTAGCTGGACTTCACTGGGACCCCTGGTATGTCTACAAACGTTTGTGACTGGCCAACGCCATGTGCACATCCTTTCTGACGAGGTACACCCGTTCATGTCCTGCATTCATGCTGATGGGTTCGGCCTGTTCCAACAGGACAATGCACATCCACACAAGTGTCGGGACGCCACATTATGGTTAGAGGAGCATTCATCTGAGTTTGGGGTGTTGCCATCTCACCCAAGTCCCCAGATCTGAACGTGATAGAACACATTTGGGATGCCACGCAATGCGCTATCGAACACAGGAATTGTGGAACGCTCTGCAGGAAGTATGGTGTGCATTGCCTACAGCATATTTCCAGAAGCTAGTGGAGTCCACACCCCGTCGTATTTCTGCAGTCCTGCACACCCGTGGGGGATCTACCAAGTATTAGACTGGTGTACCAGTTTTTCTGGCACTTCAGTGTACATAGTGTTTAGCAATCTGATTAACTCAGCATCCAACTCAATACTGGGTATTGTACTGATTTTTGGAGGTTCATTAGTATGGGGCTTTTGGGTGAACAAAAGAGAGTTCCTTCACACAGTGGCAGGCAGGTCCATGGAAATGCTGAGCAGACACTAGCTGCATGGAAGTGCCAATGCACCAAATAGGAAAACGAAGGTTTAGGAACAGTTAGGAGAGAAAAAAAGTGTCTAGTGGTCAATGCAACTTAAATATTCCTCTACTGTACTGCTTGTGATATAACTTTCTGGGGCACTGATTTGCTGGATTTCTGTTTATTTTTTCAACTTACACTCATGTCCAAAAGTTAAACATAATCAGTATACCTGTGAATATTTCAAGAATCAATCATCAGAAAGGAACAAAACTGTGTATGCTTGTGTAATAACATATTGCAAGCACAACAGCAGACAAAACAAGTTATGAAGTAAAATTTATTGCATTACTTACACAAATTTACAAAAATCTGCAATGTAGTGATTTTCGTGTTGAGCACATAAAATTAAGTAAAGGCTGGTACACCATGATTAATAAGAGATGTGGTGATCCCTTGCAGCTATGCAAGCCTCTCGTTGATTTTTCATGCTGCCTATCAGGTTGTCCAAGAGTTTTGTGGGCAACAAGTTCCACTCCTGATGAAGAGCAGTTTGGAGAATGTTCCTTGGTGGAGGCTGACGGGATGCAGTTAACCTTCCTTGTGCATCCCATGCATTCTCTATCAGATTTGTATCTGGAGACTTTGCTGGCCACTCCACGTGCTGGATATCTTCACTTTGGAAAAAGTCATCCAGCACCTGAGCTCTGTGGGGTGTGCATTATTATCCATAAATATGAGCTCTGGGCCCACAGCACCTTTGAAAAGTCCCATGGTGTTCCAGTATCTCATCTATGTACTCAGAGCAGTAATGGCACCTCTGTTGAAGACGTGGAGCTCTGTGCACTCATTCAACATGATGCCTACCCATGCCACGACTCCACCGCCATCAAATTGGTCCTTTTCCCTGATGTTATTGGGATTGTAACAAGTTTCTCATTCTCTCCATAAAGTAGTTTGATGAGAATCAGTCTATAAACTGAATCTGGACTTATTGGTTAGGAGCACATTGTTCCACTGATTCAGTGTCTAGTTTCGATGTTCCTGACTCCAGTTTGCATGGGTGAGCGGGACACAAACTACTAAATGTCTGGCATAGAGACTAGTTGCCCCAAGCCTCCTGTAAACAGTTTGTATTGAAACTCTTGGTCCTGAGGCAGCCACAAACTCTGCAGGGAGTTGTTGCCTGGCAGACATCGTCTTATGATGTCATGCAGATAATGCAAGATACGGGTCCTGCTGAGAGGTAGTGACTCTTGGATGACCTTGTACTGGTTGGCGTCTAACCTCTCATGTGTCTTGAAACTTTCTCCAAAACATGATGACACTTTGCAGCACATTCAGTGCTCTGGAGACCCCAGTCTATGGCTGTCCTGATTCAAGATTTCCGATTATTTTCCCCTGAAAAAATGGTCAACCTCGTGTCTTTGTTCCATATTACGTTCCTAATCACCAATGATGACAACTCTTCCCACGGGGATTGCAAGAAAATGGAATAAGACGTTCAGGGTTAGGTAAGCTGGGTAAGCTGCTTTTTATAGAACTGTGAGATATTTGCATAT
The DNA here is from genome assembly GCA_039090855.1 of Macrothele yani. Classification (NCBI taxonomy): domain Eukaryota; kingdom Metazoa; phylum Arthropoda; class Arachnida; order Araneae; family Macrothelidae; genus Macrothele; species Macrothele yani. Next base: position 101,655,679 of record CM077013.1, on the reverse strand, counting down.
CTAACTTCAACGGACGTCATTTGATCATGCATGGCAATTGGTTTAGGTGTGTGACTAGTCTACTTACCAATGTCTGCTGTTCTGTTGGTGTTGATCTTTTACTTTGTATGTTTTACCAGTTATGCTTAACTTTTGGACACCAATGTAGTTTGAAGGTCCAACAGAGAGCTTTCTTGAAACGACCTTAGCTTCCTAACTTGCAGTAATGCCAGGTGTTAAGCTGATGCTGACTTTTGCCAGGAGAAAAAGGCACTTCCTGGCCAAGGAGGTTAGAAGAAAGAGGAGATGGCAACAGCCCTTCTCCCTGTGCTTCTGGCGTGACGCCACTTTTTATCAGCTGACTATGCCAATGCACCCAACCTGAGAATCTCCTGTATATCTCTAAGGGGAAATCAGGATTTTGAACGGGTTTTTCGGACCCTTATTCTACCCATACAGGCATGGAAAAAATTGAGGCTGAAATATTCATTCCCATAATAAAAAATTTCGAGAAAAAAATAGGAAAATATGTGTTGATATTTCTTTAAAAAAAAAGCCGGTGAAACCATCAGCAGTTACCACGGCTCTGAAATCCTGCGGTATTGAAGATGCATACATTAATATTATTAATAACATCTATGAAAATGCAAGTGCAAAGATTCGGCTGTTTGAAAATACAACACACATAAAAATTTAAAAGGGAGTGAGACAAGGTGACACCATATCTCCGAAGCTCTTTAATGCCACATTGGAAAATGTCTTTCAATCACTGAACTGGGAAAACAAAGGGATAAAGATTAATGGAGATTATCTAACCCACCTTCGTTTTGCTGATGACGTAGTCATTTTTGCAACTACCCCATCAGAGCTGCAGAGTATGATCCAGGAACTTGCTGACAAGAGTAAAGAAGTGGGATTAAAAATGAACTTTCAGAAGACAAAAGTGATGTTCAATGCTTTTACAAGAAATGAAGATTTATCGATTGATGGAGAAAAACTGGAGATAACAGATACGTATGTTTATCTTGGACAGCAGATATCAAGTGAGGGTCACATTGATGAAGAAATTAATCGGCGTACAAAACTTGCCTGGAGAACTTTTGGAAGAAACAGCATAATTTTCAAGAGCAATATGCCATTATGTCTTAAAAGAAAAGTGTTTGATCAATGCATCCTTCCAGTGCTTACGTATGGTGCAGGGACGTGGACCTTAACTAAAAGAGACATACAAAGGCTGCAGACAACTCAAAGAAGCATGGAGAGGTGCATGCTTGGTATAACCAGGAGAGATAGGAAGAGGAACTCGTGGATCCGAAAAATGACGAGAGTGGAAGACATCATGATCAGAGTTAAATCCCTGAAATGGCAATGGGCTGGACATACTGCCAGACGGACAGACCATCGATGGACAGCCGAAATTTTAGATTGGATTCCAAGGGACAGGAAAGGACCCAGAAAAAGACCACATGGGAGATGTGTGGATGAAATTCGAAAATATGCGGGAGTGACATGGAGGAGACTGGCACGAGACAGACTGTTGTGGAGGAAACTTGGGGAGACCTTCGTCCAGCAGTGGATTGATAATGGTTGACAATGATGATGATGATGATGATTATGATGATTTCTTTAAAAAAATGAACAAAATAATAATTTTTTGAGCGGAAATGCATAGTGCGCATGGTTACTTGCATACTGCCCATATGCAAGTAACCATGTTTAAAATATAACCAAAACCCTAATGTTAAGAAATAAGAAGTCCAAAATATTCCTTCTTTCCATCCTTGGTTTGCATGCGCTAACAAAACTGCTTAAGCCACAGGAAGTGACGTCACGTTCCCGAACTCCCACAGCGCAGACTCCCACCACCTCAGAGAGAAGACAGAAACAGCTGATCTGTTTTGGCTTCACTCAAAACGGGTCCCTTCACCTCTTCTTCTTCTAACCTCCTTGTTCCTGGCATAGAGTAGCCATTTTGAAAAAAAATAAATCTTTTTTTTTTTTTTTCAAAATGGCTACTCCATTTTAAGAAAAAAAAAACTACAAAAACTACAACTGTATGTTCTGTATTTACAATTTTGTATGGTAATATTTCTCGGTTACAAGGATGTGTGTATGACATTACTTTGTACAGGAATTGCATAGAACAAAAGATTACAATATAAGAAATATGTATATTTTTCACCACCTGATATAAGACGATTGAGGAAAACAATAATGCTGGTGATTTGAATTAGTTTAACTCTCATGCCAAAATTTAACTACCAAAGTTTCCTTCTGGTGAGATGTGATTATTTAAAATCACACAAGGATTTAATTGATTAATTTCCCTGTTTTAAGTGCTAGTAAAAACTTGCACAAAAAGACAAGGGAAAAATGAAATTCACTACCCATTTCAGGAAACAAATATCATGCACTACACAGATTTCAATTTAAAAACAAAAACAGTAATTGAAATTAAGTGCTTCCAAGTTGTCAGGCAACACTTGGACCCCATGTGCAAAATAATTTCACTCACACTCTATTCATTCTGAGAGAAAGGGAGAGCACTACTCAAATTTTTTAGAAAATAACTTTCATTTCTGAGCTAAGAAATTATGCAATGTTAATATTTTTGAATTCTTTAATGGGAGGGAGAGTTATTGAAATTTGCTTGGGGGAAGGGCAGTGTTTACTTGGTAAGTTAATTGTGACCAAACAATTTTATTGTAATGTGTGTGTAAAATAAAGCAATTTCTAATCCTTTAACTGTTGCTTGCCTGATATGGTGTGTATTTGTGCTACTCATAGCAAGTTTTTTTTTTTGCGTTTTAGACTACCAGATATATATATATATATATATATATATATATATGGGATGTAAGGTCAGGTGATGCGTAACATCACAGCCTCTCCTTGACAAATGTCAACCCCGCCTTCTCGTGGTGCATCCTGTTCCCACTAAAGGGGCTCTGACGACCGCCAATAGCGGTATAACTATACCATCGGGATCAGAGGAAATTCTATCCCACACTCACCAACCCGCTTGGCCAGCGTGGTGAGTTATGGCCAAACACCTCCAAAATGATTCCACAACTTAAATCTTGGCCCTCAGTCTCCGGCAGCTGGAATGTACCTGGCCAAGGCAGCGGCCAGTGCGACATGAAGGCAGAGGGTGCTAAGAATCCCCGGAGGACCGGACTAGGCTGCCATCTGATGCTGACCTTGGCTACTTACAATGGACGCTCTCTATCTTCTGATTCAAGGCTTCTTGAATTGGAAGAGGAACTACAAAGGACCAAGTGGGACATCGTGGGGCTAAGTGAGGTAAGGAGAAAAGGAGAAGATCTCATCGAACTGAAAAGTGGACATCTCTTCTACTATCGTGGGACAGATACTGGCAGAACTAGTGGTGTTGGATTTATAATAAACAAGAAACTGAAGGATAAAGTTGTAGAAGTTGAAAGTTCCTCTGACAGAGCTGCACGACTTGTTATCCAACTCTCGAAAAGATACCAGGCTCAGATTATTCAAACTTATGCACCCACCACAAGTCATCCTGAAGAAGAAATTGAAGAATTTTATGAGGAAATTTGTCATCTAAATAATAAAGGTAAGCAGCACTTGAAAATAATTATGGGAGATTTCAATGCAAAAATAGGGCAACGGCAACAGAATGAAACTTCAGTAGGTAAATTCGGTCACGGCAACAGAAACCAGCGTGGAAATACTCTCGTTGAGTTTGCAGAGGCAGAAGGGTTTTTCATCTTGAACTCCTTCTTCAAGAAAAAGCCACACAGGAAATGGACATGGAGACATCCAAATGGGACGACAAGTGAAATTGATTTTATTATGTGTAACAAAAAATTCGTCATAGAAGACTGCAGTGTGCTAAACAAGTTCAACACAGGTAGTGACCATAGATTGGTGAGATGTAAGATGCACCTCAACACTAAACTTGAACGTGGCAAGCTCATAAGACAAACAAAATCTATTGACATAACCAACCTTAAAAAACACCATAATACCTTCAAGTTAGAACTGAAGAACAGGTTCTCTGCTTTAGAAGGCCTAACATCGGAAGAAGTGGACATCTCTGAAGTTAACAGAAAAGTAACCAAAGCTCTTATGGAAACAGCAACAAAATTAGCTGGGTCTAAGAACAAGTTGCATGTGAACAAATTATCAGGAAAAACCAAAATGTTGATGCAAAAAAGAAGAGAGATGAGGACAACTAAAGAAGATGTGACTTCCAAAGTGGAATATATAGAGCTATGCAAGACAGTACGAAAAAGCATCACTGAAGACGTAAGAAAATTCAACTGTGAACTAGTGAGGAAAGCAATTGAAAACAACCAAAGCCTAAAGATAGCAAAGGGACATCTCAGTAAGGGAAGAAAACAGATTATGGCACTGAGAAAAGAAGATGGTTCTGTAACAAGAAATAGAGGCGAAATTTTGACAAGAGTGAAAGATTTCTACTCCAAATTATATGAAAGAGATGATATATGCACTCCAGACATCATGAAAGATACCAGTACCAGAGTTCCTCCAGTCCTTCCAGCAGAAGTTGCACATGCAATCAAGAACATGAAGCGAGGAAAAGCTCCAGGAGAAGATGGAATTACTGTAGACATCATACAAGAAGCAAGTGGAGAAATCGAAACAGTACTCGCCCAAATTTTCACTCTATGCCTTAATGAAGGAAAGATTCCTGAGGATTGGAACACCGCTACAATGATCCTGCTACATAAGAAAGGTGACATTGAGGATCTCGGAAACTACAGACCTATCAGCCTCCTATCAGTAGTTTATAAAATCTTCACTAAAGTTCTTTCACACCGCTTGAAGGTAGCACTAGACATGGCTCAACCGAGAGAACAAGCTGGCAATGGGCTGGACATACTGCCAGAAGGACAGATCATCGATGGACAGCCGAAATTTTAGATTGGATTCCAAGGGACAGGAAAAGACCCAGAAGAAGACCACATAGGAGATGGGTGGATGAAATTCGAAAGTATGCAGGGGTGACATGGAGGAGACTGGCACAAGACAGACCGTTGTGGAGGAAACTTGGGGAGACCTTCGTCCAGCAGTGGATTGATAATGGTTGACAATGATGATGATGATGATGATATATATATATATATATATATATATATATATATATATATGTGAACATTTGTAACACTTGCTGCTTGAAGTTATAAAGAGACGTTCCATTATGACCACCCCCAGCCTAGGTAAATGAGCACGCCTGGAGACTGAATGGTGGTGCAGGTGAAGTTCACAGAACAGTATATATACAACCTGAGGACCGGCTTTTGATTGCCGATTTATTTGAGTTTGATAAAGGACAAATTGTGATGGCACGGTGCCTTGGAACTACAATTTCGGAAATGTTGTGGCTTGTGGGTTGTTCATGTGGCGCTGTAGTGAGTACATATCAAAAGTGGTGCACAGATGGTCAAACGACGAACTGTCGTCTAGCCATGTGTCATCCGCAGCCCATTGATGCAGAGACTGTCGCACATTGTTCAAAGTGGCCACAGTGCAACAAATCACCTGCAGCTACAACAGTGGTGATCAGGGCAATGTGTCATAGCAAACAGTTCATTGCAGCCTTCTGTGCATGGGCCTGAGTAGCCGAAGACCCAGCCGGGTCCCCATGCTTACTGCACATCATTGCCAACATCGCATGAAATGGACAAGGCCATTGAGATTGGACCATGGATGGTTGGAAGAAATTGGCCTGGTTGGACGAATCAAGATTCCTGGTACATCATGTAGACGTCCGAACGCGGATATGCCAATTGGCAGTGGAGACTATGGCACCTGGGTGCACTGGTGGGAAGAGACAGGCCGCAGGTGGCGGTGTTATGCTGTGGATGATGTTTACTTGGAACACTTTAGGCCCCATTATCCTAATAGCACAATCCCTGACAGCTATCAGGTATCTGAATGTTGTTGTGGATCAAGTTCACCAATTCATGGCAACTATGTTCCCTGCTGGTGGTGGCCATTACCAACAGGATAATGCACCATGCCACACTGCCAGAACCGTTAAGGAGTGGTTCGAGGAACATGCTGGTGACTTTCTGTTGATACCCTGACCTCCAAATTCACCTGATATTGAACATTTGTGGTTCGACTCGGAAAAGCAGGTTCTCACCCCCCCGTCCCCCTCCCCTCTGAAATGTACAAGAACTGGAGGACCTGCTGTTGACATCATGGTATTAGATACCCTAGGATACCTGTCACCATCTCGTCGAATCGATGCCTTGCAGAGTGGCTACTGTTTTGCGGACTAAGGGTGTCCTACAGCTTATTAGGTAGGTAGTCATAATATAATGGCTCATCAGTGTGTATTTATGTGCTTATAAGTTAGTATGTTGTGAAGTTTGACTTGGATAGAAATATGTGTCTTTAGAACTTAAGGGGTTAAAGATTCTGCTTGACCTTTTGACTCTAGTATGCAATAATAATTTAAAGTTTCACATTTCTGAACATCTTAGAAAGTTTTGGTACCTGAGTTTTTAAATATTTGAATTTTTAGAACATAGATGCTGCCATAGCACTACTGAAACTCCTCAAAGCAGTTGAAGAAGTCCCAGATGGATTAGAGGTAATCTTTGTTTTGTTGTTAAACTACGCTGTGTTAATGAATATCTTGAATGTAGTTTTTAAAAGTATGTACAAGTCTAAGAGACTGCTACGAATTGATAGTGGTGATGCAGAATGACTTACGTTGATTATGTAATATTTGGAAACTTGATGTGATAGTTTGCAGATTTCAGAATGTATGTTGTCCTAGATGTACTGCAGTGTTAACAATTAAGTTATTATTTTTGGAATAATTTATGTATGAGTAAATTAGGTACATTAATTTGAAAAGTGAAAATTCAGTTGCTTTTTATATTCATACTACTGTAAATATGGCACATTACAGTAATAGGATGAAAAGGTCCATCAGAAATTTTATGAATTTAACAGTGTGCCCTGTTGTTCATTCAAATTAACATAAACAAAGTAAATTAAATTTTAGCATTCTGAGTTGTAAAAGTGACAGCCTTATTATTTTTTAAATCTAGCATTAAAGTTTTCCTGATTGTACGGGGGTTTTTTGGGGGGGGGGGTGCTGTTTACAAAAGGAAAATAACCTCATGGGCAATTTTGAAATAGTATGGCTCAGAAGGAAGAGAGAGAGAGAAAGAGAGAAACTGAGGGGTGTGGAAGAAGTAGTTTAACTAAATTAGCAATCTTTCCTTGCAAAGCTACAAAGCCAGGTGAAAGTGCCCACAGTATATATATATTTTTCTTTTTTGACTTATTTTCTGGTCCGTTTCTACTGTTTCTTGTCTGCTCTGTTTTGGCAGGTGTGAACCCATTTCATGCAAATTAGAAAATCTCTTATCCACCCAGTACAGGTATAATTTCTTTGTTAATTCTATTCTCTCTCTCTCCTCTGTACTGAGATAAAATGGCCCTGATTATTATCTTCCCATATTTGGTCAAAAACTCGGTTTTCTTAGAGAATTATTTCATTAGATTGAAAAAAATATGTATGTGTTAGTCTCGATGTCCTCTAGTGCCTTTTTCTCTTATGACTTTACATTGAGTTGTTCTAACAGAATTTAATGCCAATGGGGTAATCACCTGTACGAAGTACAATGGAAGGGAAGGATTACCCCCAAATCAAGGAGATGCTGTGTACTGCTACTGACAGAGCAACAGAATTATCAGATTCAAACAAATTTCATAAACACATGCATAATGCAGCGCAATTTTTTTGTCTGGGGACATTTTCCTGCTTTTTAAAACTTTTTTTTTTTTTACGATTAGAGGTTTAATGATCACAGTGAGCAACTGAATAGGCTATAAGCAGTCACTTCTAAAATTTTAAAAGGTACTTTTATTGGTTTATGTTCTTATTATGTGCCATTAACTTTAATGTAGAGAAGGGGGTGGGCACCAATTCGAACATCGCTCACATGGGGAAAATGGTTGAGTCTGGCCCATGATGTAGGCCACTTATGCATGCGTGTGCACACACACACACACACACACACATACACACACACACACACACACACACACACACACACACACACAGGCTACACCACAGAACACTGCCTACAGCTGCCAGAGAGCTTATGTTTTGTAAGTTTCATGTGGCTTATGTAGTTAGTGATAATTTCAAAGTGTGTAAACTACGTAACTGTGCTTATGTACTATAAAACAGTATTTTGAATTTTTGTAAGGAAAACTGATAGAGATTTGTGATATAGATTTCATGATTTCAGTTCATTCTAAGACAGTGACTTCCAAAGACAAAGAAAAATGAGAAAGCCTGTAATGCTAGTGTGGTTTTTTGCAATAAAATTGTGAAGCAGTACAAAAGACTGATTCATATTTCGCCTAATCACCAAGAAAAATGTTCTACTACTTACACAGATGACAAAGTGTTGCTAAAAACACTTGTCATATGTGTCAGTGATAGAATATATATCCTAAGAAACAGTTCAGAGTTCCCACACAACCTGAAAAACAAGGAAAACCGGAAATTTTCAGAATTTTTAGGAATTCAAAAATAGTTCCAAAAATCAGGAAAATTGCCCTCTTTTGTGAAAATCAGGAGAAATTGTCCCCCTTTTTTTTTGTTGGCAGAGGTGATTTTGCAGAACATCGAAAAATCTATGAGACTGAAAACAGATATACCACAACCATCAATGTTTTGCAGGTACGTGGATGACATCTTTATGGTATGGCAGCATGATGATAACCAGCTACAGATGTACATAGATGAATATAATAACTATTACGAAACAATCGATGTTACCGTGGAGCGTGTAAAGAATGGAGTCTTACCATACTTAGACATATTACTATCTCATAAACAAAATAACATCAAATTCCAAGTATATAGAAAACCTGACAACATCATTAATATCATTCCTGAGAACTCTCACCATCCAGCATCTTACAAATTTGCAGCTTCCGATCATATATCAATAGGGCGTTTACTCATACATCTAACGCCCAACTACTAAAAAATGAATTTAATTGGATAAAGAACACAGCAATAAACTTTGGTTATGATGTGAAGAAAATAAATAACCTTATTAATAGATACAACCCTAGAAATAAACAACAAAGGAGTACACAGACTCAACAGGTAATAAAATGTTGTGGATCATTACCATATATACCGGAAATCACAACTATTATGAAGAAAACATGAAAAAAATTTGACCTAGTTTTTGGTGTACGAACGAGAGATATAACGAAATCTCTTAGTAACTATCACAGAAAGACCCCAATCTTACAAAAAGCGGGTGTCTACTCTATACCAATAATAAATAATCAAAATAAAATCGTCAACCAATATATAGGCAGTACAAAAAGAAATATTAAAATCAGATTGACCGAACACATGAAGAACTGGAGCAGAAGAGAGAATAAAACAGCACTTATTGACTTCTGTTTGGATAATCAATGTATACCCTATTGCAGACGTGCCAACTCTCCGGGTTTAGGCCGGCAATGCTGGATTGTATTACACTTCCCAGAATTCCGGATTGGAAATCAATATTGCCGGATTCCATCATAATTTCCGTAGCGTAAATTAAAAAGTAATGAGAAAAATTCGAAGTTCTCCGAGGCATCGGTTTATTAGCGGAGAAGTGACCTTTCCCTTCTGAGTCAGCAGCAAGCAGTTTTGCTCTGCCGTTGCATGGCCGTTGGCAGCAATGTTTACTCTTCTGTCCGCTAATGATCTCTGGCACTGCAGGCACGGAGTAGGAGTGGGCTTGACTTTGGCTCACACCGTATGTACTGCCGCAGATTTCTATCGGAACTGCGCGGTGGTGTTTTGGTTTGTTTTATGTACTTTGTCTGTCTTCACAGGAATTTCTGAAAACTTTTTGTGCACGTGTTTAATCAAGCGATGGCTGGTAGAAAATATCACTGTTTTTAAGAAGTATACGACAGATTATCCGTGTATAATCGAATCAAGGAAGCGCCAACAATTTGCCTTTTGCTCTATTTGTAGGTGTGATTTTTCCGTTGTCCACAAGGGCAAAGGAGATATCGTTAATCACATTCGTACGCAAAAACACATAGACAATTCTAAGTCCGTGGAAAATAACAAAACATTAAATTTTGCTCGAGATAGTTCGTTTTCCGATGCGATTATCCATGCTGAGTGCTTGTTTACTTCATTCCTCGTGTAACATAACTTACCTTTACGCTGTGCTGCCCATGCAAGTGTGTTTTTTAAGAAAATGTTCCCAGATAGTAACATTGCAAATAAATATGCATATGACAGAACAAAAACATCGTGCGTTGTTGCCAAAATGGGGAAATTTTCAAAAATAGACTTGCATACTTGCCAACTTTTACGGATTATTCGTAAAATTTATGGATTTCTGCTTAATTTTACTGATTTACAGATAGAGGTCTTTTTTAACAGATTTTTTTAATATTTAGATGGCTCAATCGAAATATTTCAATCCCCTGCAACCATCCACTTAGATTTTCTCCCAGACCTTACGAGCGCTGTGTCACGTGATGATGTCATCTTTGACTCGCTGGCTTCGTGTCATCATGCGGTAGCTCTCTCTCTCTCTCTCTCTCTCTCTCTCTCTCTCTCCCCCCACGGGACTGTGCGCAAGTGATGTGCCGACCAGAGTTCGCCAAAACGCGTAATTGCGCGTTTAGTATGCATCAAAATTTTACCAACGAGTAAAAATATGCCTCGGGAATTTTTCTCTGCGTAAAAATATGCGTCGGGAATTTTTTTCTTGCGCGTAAAACTACACGTCGAATAATTTTACCAATTTGTAAAAATGCGCATCGGGACGGTACTTTGCCTTTCAGAAACAGAAGTAAACGAAATAAAGATTTTCTCCGTAATCATAATTTCTTTTTCCTGTGATGTTGCCTCTGTCCAGTATTGTTGTTATATATCATTTTATTCCATAAATATTTGTATTTCAGTTTAAAAACGGAGGAAAAATTTCCGAAATCTGAAATTCGGCGGCAAATTTTTTTTTGCTGTAATCTTTTAGGCATGAGAGTGCGACGGCGTCAAGGAATTTCTCCTTTTCCATCATAATTTGGGTTATCCTCCAGTCGATGCATAACTTAACAGAATTTTTTAAAATATTTTTTAAGAGAAATTGTTTTACATTTTTTATATGCCTTAACGTAACATTAGTGCTTCAAATTATGTCCATTGATATTTCAAGCATACGAAAATAAGCTTGCAGGATTTTCATAGAAAATTGCAGGATTTTTCTCTTCTTAAGGTTGGCAAGTCTGCTATTGGGAAGGAATTACAATATTAAACCAACAGAATAATATGAGAACGATACAAGTAGCAGAAGCAGTAACAATAAATAAGACCAAACCATTTAACTGCAATAATAACAGTCCATACGACCTTTCGTACGCTTGGAGGAACCTGATCGAAACTGAGAAGAAAAAATATGGAATTGGGAGAGGAGAGAGAGGAAGAAAAAAGGGAAGGGTGAGAATGACATAGATGAAGATAAAGTTGATATGACCTGACACTAGATGGCATTAGCAATAGGTTAAATGAGGAACATGCGCACTGTGGACACGAGACTTTCAGATAGCAGACTTTGACAGAAGGTGTGAAGTCTCCGTTGAAAACGCCAGGGTAGAGCCTAGGTGAAACACGCGTTTGATGATTGAGACCATGGACGGTATGAGGTGGTGTAGTAACGATTTTAACTAGCCTTTTAAAGCTTTTAAATTTTTTATGAATCTGATGAAACTTGAAGGCTTCCTCAGCAATTCCAAGAGAGTGCAACATTGACGAGATAGCCCTAAAGGCCAAGTACGAAGTGAAACTTCAAGTGGTATGTAAATAGTAACTCTTAACTCAAGAATCTTTAATTATTATCTGGAAACCTTTACCCATTCAATATGATGTCGACACAGCCAGAACAGAGCTAACCCTAACATCTGGACATATCTGAAGTAGGGTACAACTTATGACAAAATGGCTCTCGAACTAACCCTAGCAACTGACCATATTGAAGCAAGATACAACTTTGGACAAAGAAACTCAATAACTACTGACGTTGGACTGAACACGCACTTCCGTGAGTAACATCTTTAGGACTTTTAACCGATTTATATTTTAATTGAATAAGTTAATGCACCACCACAGACTGTATCCACTTTACAGAATGTGTAAAACAGAACTTACAGACATCAAAGCGTCTTCCTGAAGAACCTTGTGGTCACATAATTGTATGTGAACTTTATGATAGAATCACATGAGATAAAATGATTTCGCTTTACATCACACAACTGCAGCACATCTTCATTCCTGACACAATCAGAACATGTCTTGCCACCCCACCCCCGTAAGTAACGCATTTCTCCAGCATACAAACGACTTCTACGTTCCTTCTGCAGTACCCAGGTTTCACTGCCATACATCAGAGGAGGAACAATTACACTCTCATACACGGCCATGCGGGACTCTCTTGAGACCCATCATTCCTGTGAAAACCTCCCAGAGCAGCCATGATTTTCAATGAAGAATTCACTCGCCTGCTAATTTCACCATCCAATTTGTTCTCTGTCAAACATGCTTCCTAAACACACAAACTCACTCACCTGGTCACTCACTGTGCCATTTAAACTTATATTACATTCAGTGCTACCAGTTCTTCTCTCAAAAACCATAACTTTGGATTTTCCCTTATTTATACTCAGTTTGAATTTCATGCAAACTTTGTACATGTGGGACAACATACTCTGCAACTCACTTTTGCTCTCTGCCAACAGGACAGTGTCATCAGCATACAGCAATATGCACACACGGATATTGCCAAGACATAAACCAGTGTTATCTATTTTGGCATCCGCATGCACGCATCCATAAATATATTAAACAGCTATGGTGACATTACACAGCCTTGTTTGACTCCTGCTCCAATAGAAAACCATTTTGATAAAACACCATTCACTCGTACATACATACATATCACTAAGCTGTTCTCTGAGATTTAGAGGTTAGCTCCAAAAAGAAATACAAACTACCAGATATTTTTACTTACTGTTGTCGTATCAAACTTCTCCATTTACAGCGATCTTGACATACATCTCGTGCTTCACTGATATCCATTACACGCAGTACACAAGATCTTTTATACTTCATACTCATAATCTTTTTCTCATGTAAACACTCCTGAATCTGATCCACCCATGTCTTCCTTGGCCTTCCTCTGCCTTTCCTTCCTGCCACTTGGGCTAAAAAGATTTTCTTAGTAAGCATCTCAGCACTCATTCTTTCAACATGGCCAAACCACCGAAGCATATTAGTCTTCACCTTGCTAACAACATTTTGCTTCACATCACACAACTGCAACACATCTTCATTTCTCACACAATCAGACCGTGCCTTGCCACAAACCCCATGTAAGTAACGCATTTCTCCAGCACACAAATGACTCCTATGTTTCTTCTGCAGTACTCAGGTTTCACTGCCATACATCAGAGAAGGAACAATTACTGTTTTCATACACAGCCATGCGGGACTCTCTAGAGAACCCATCATTCCTGTGAAAACCTCCCAGAGCAGCTATGACTTTCAAGTTAGAATTCACTCTTCTTCTAATTTCACCATCCAATTTGTTCTCTCTGTCAAACATGGTTTCTAAATGCACAAACTCACTCACCTGGCCAATCACAGTGCCATTTATACTTACATTACATTCAGTGCTACCCGTTCCTCTCTGGAACACCATAACTTTGGTTTTTCCCTTATTTATACTCAGTTTGAATTTCATGCAAACTTCGTGCATTCGAGTCAACGTACTCTGCAACTCACTTTTGCTCTCTGCCAACAGGACAGTGCCATCAGCATACAGCAATCTGCACACACGGATATCACCAAGACATAAACCAGTGTTATCTATTTTGGCATCACGCATGCATGCATACATAAGTATATTAAACAGCCATGGTGACATTACACAACCTTGTCTAACTCCTGCTCCAATAGAAAACCATTTTGATAAAACACCATTCACTCATACACTAGCACTACTACCCTCATGCATGGCTTTTACACTATTAAGTAGATTCCCAGTAACATCATATTCATTCAATACCTTCCACAAAAGTGTCCTATTCACTCTGTCGTAAGCTTTCTCTAAATCTATGAAGGCAGCAAAAACTTCCTTACCAACAGCCAAATACTTTTCAATCATCATGCATAATGCAAAAATTTGGTTACTGCAGCCTTTAGCAGGCATACAACTACTCTGAACATCCCACACTTTCTCTGATATAAGACCTCGTACTTTTTCAATAACGACTTTACCAAACACTTTCCCTGGCACACTTAATAGGCTAATACCACGATAGTTCTTGCATTCAGTCTGATCACTTTTTCCCTTATACAAGGGAACAATGACAGCATCCTTCCAATCCCGAGGGACCATTCCTAACTCCCAGCACAACTGGCAAATTTCAGTTAACCAATCAATTACAGAGTCACCACCATATTTCAGCATCTCTGCAGTTATGCCATCAACTTCCAGAGCCTTGCCACTCTGAAGAGATTTTAGAGCTTTACATACTTCTTCTCTTGAGATCCCTCCTGTGCTTTTGTCCTTCACTGTGTCATCATCTGCATCTGTCTCAGAATCATCTTTGCTTTCCTGATCTAATAACTCACAGAAGTATTCACACCATCTTTCACTTAACTCATTGGGCTCCCATATCATTTCCCCAAACCTGTTCTTTACACAACTTAACACTTTATTTCCCCTATTCTTCCTGAGTCTGATGTACTTTCAGAAAGACTTCCTATCTTTCCAAAAAGCCAATTCATGCCTTTCCACCTTCTCCTTCCTGTCTTTTGCCCTACTTTGGCGAACCAGCTTAGCAGCTTCACACTTCTTACAGCTATATTCATCCACAGAAACTCTACCTTGCAACATCTCCAAATAGGCTTCCTTCTGTCTCTTTACTGCCTCTTCAATCTCACTATTTCACCAAACATCTCCTCTATTGTTACCCACTATTGTGGTGCCACAGACCTCTTTAGCAGCAGTGACCGCACAGTTCTTAAAACATTCCGAGTTCTTTTCTACATCCCTCTCATAAGACTTCAGTTCCTTTAGTCATTCTCTGAGTACGTCAGAATAACACTGATGCTATTCAGGGATCCTTTCAACCTTTATTCTTTCCGTTTTAGGCCTCTTCCTATTCCTTTTCCTCCAACCAACATTCAGTTTCACTCATGACATTACCAAGTAATGATCAGAGCCAACATCTGCACCTCTCATCACATGCGTGTCAACAACTAAGTGTTTCAGATCCTGATCGTAGACAACAAAATCTATCACACACTTTTGACCAAGAGTACGATTTTCCCAAGTATATGTGTGGATATACTTGTGGTTGAAAAATGTATTAGTTACATACAAACCATTCTCAATGCAGAGTTCAATTAATTTTTTACCATTATCATTCACACAAGGATCGTTAAACTTACCCAGAACATTGTCAGAAATTGCATTCTGCACACCTACTCTAGCATTGAAATCCTCTGCTATTATAACTTTGTCTTCAGCACCAAACTGACTCAAAACAGCTTTTAGCTCATTCCAGAAATATTCCTCCTATCAGAGGGTTCAGAGTCACAAGGAGCATACACTACAGCAATTACTATTCTCTGAAGTCTCACTATCAAACGAATCCAAAGAATTCTCTCACATATGCTACTATAGTGAATCAAGTTGTTCTTCATCTTTTTACTTAAAATCACACCCACACCAGCCTGTCCTCTCACATTATCCAATACTCCAGACCACACATTCAACGTTCCATTCACTTCTATACCAATTTCCTTCTTTTTGGTTTCACTTACACCCATCACATCCAGTCTATACTTATTCTTCTCTTCAATCACCTCATTCATCTTGCCATTTATACCTCTAGTATTCCATACACCAATCTTATACTCACTCAGCGAAGATCTCTTTCTGATTTTCTTTCTTCCAGTTCCAGGTCAATACTGTGGTGGACCATCCTTCTGAAGTGTGGTAGGTCCACCATATCCCACACTTGAGTCCATTTTTGCATTTATTTTTTTTTATTTTTGTCTTTTTAATCAGGTAAGTACATCAGTGTGGGGGATTAGCCCACAGCTGACTGTTCCGGTTGGTCATTCAACCTAAGGATTCTAGAACAAAACCCAGCGAGTTGGGATCTTTTTGCCAATGTCACACAGAACTAGCTGGCACCTCCAAGATTCACAGAGGCCTTAGTTGCTGTTGTGTGTGCCATTGTTACCACGGAGCGCCCCGATGAGGCAAACCCATCTCTCACTAAGATAAGAAGGTATTGGACACAAGATTGCATCCACTATTGGAAACATTGGCAACTCATGGCAGTGCAATATTCATCAGAATTCAGTCCCCTGTGACACAGTGCAAGAAGATAAGGGAATTTTTTCATCCAAATAAAATTATTTGTCTCAAATGGCTTGGAAATTCTCCCGACCTAAATCTAATAAAGGACTTGGTTGGTTATCATAAAGTACTGTTTGAAGAAAAAGACAGTACTACAAGTTAACAATCATAGAATTGGTCATAAAAGTGTGGTTTGACACACAACTCTCAATTTGTAAATACAGTGGAACTCTTGGTTATACATTTTTCTAGGGGATGGCCTTGAAAAACATGGAAATGAAAAAAAATATATAAAAAATTCACAATGTTAAGTACAATTGTAAACTTTTGAATGCCTCCAAAAAGAAAATAAGGAAAAAAACAGCATAATTTTAGATTACACAAATTTATGATGAAATACATATATGATGCACATACATGAATACTTTGTATACTACCTGTAGCATATGTCTATTTTGATTTTTGTATTAATTTTTTTATTCTAATTTCGTTATTAAAACTAGATTAAGAAATTCTGTGCAAATAACGAAGCAAAAAATTTCATGCTTGATTTATTACATGCTAAACTTTAGGAATAGTAAGATCTTTTGGCCGAAACACCAGCCTTGTTAAAAAATTTTGCTTCATTATTGGTTTCTTCATATTACGTGAAATGGCTTTTCTACTGATAAAATTCTGTGCGATTTTGATGTTTTCAATATATGAGGGAAACAAACAAACTGACAACTTACCTTTGAAATACTGCGTAATAAATCAGAATACAATTTTGTTTTATATTGAATACCATTATTTCACACCCTTTACCTATTTATAAGTATCACTCTTTTCAAAGCAGTGTTAGTCCACTAGTTGATTTAGCATTAGTGCCAAGTGAAATATTCACTAATCTTTTCTTGTTTCGAATTTCTTCAATTCAGAAAATAGAGAACTATGATTGTTATTTAGTAAATTGTTTTTACTTGCCGCATCATTTATTTCATGGTTGCAAAAAAAATGCTCTCTCGATTCTCTGAAAGTTATAACATACCTTGTTACGTATTAAAAAAAAATAATCAAAGAAACCTGTATTTTTGATAATCTGAAATTCAGAATTTAAAGTACGATCACAAAAAGCATATTAATGAATTACATATAATCGAATTCAGAAAGTGATAGAAACTACAGTAAAATATCACAACTAAAGCAGAATTTCATAAGGCCGCCCCGGTGGCGCAGTGGTCTAAGCGATGGTCTCTGATCATTCGTCCGAACGGGGTCTGGGTTCGAATCCCGGTGAGGCATGGATGTTGTGTTTGTCTTACGGCACTGGCTCTCTCCCTTCCCTGGAACCAGTGACCCTAAATTAGGGACTGGCGACTGCTTATAGCCCATTGAGTTGCTCATGGTGGTCGTTAAACCTCCAATAAAAAAATAGAAAGTGAAAAATGTATAACCGAAGTTCCACAGTAATTGCTTAAATTCAGTATTTTCAGTGCCCTAAAAAGTTAAAATGTTTATTCATGCTAAGAGGGGTCATATTAAATATTGAAAACAATATTTTTGACAATTTTTCTTTTGTTCATGCTAATTTGAACAAGACTGCATATTGGAAATTAACTGTAGTTGATATGTTATTCTGCCAACTATGTGCATGCATCCATGCATAATCAACTAATATGATTGCTTTGATTTTTGTTATTTTTTCTGTGCTCTATCTGCATATCTCTTGTGTAATTGTTTTTCATATTTCTAGCTTACTGAATATGGGAAAAAAATGGTGGTTTTTCCATTAGATCCGAAGTTTTCCAAAATGATCCTAACTTCTCAGCAGTTTAAGTGCACGTAAGTATTCTGGAACCAGTTTGATTAGCCAAAAAAAAAAAAAAAAAAAAAATGTTTATGGTAGCTACTCTTATGAAATAATCTACTTGATTACCTCTGTCTCGCACATTAAAGAGAATGAACTTTTATCATTTACTTATTATTTCTGGTGTAGCTGTGGAGATTAGAAGATTGCCATTTTTTTCTTTTTTCAATTATTATTTTTTATACTTTTGATGTCTTAATTGTATTTCCTGATTTTAATATTGCACATGCATATGAATGTTCCTTCTCTATTTTCTGAAGTACTGAGGGATTACATATCTATTAGAAGCTCATCAAATTCTGATAGTCCTGTTAGAAGTGGAAAATTAACTTACAAAGCTGAAAAAAATGTGAAAACCAAGTAGTTTATTAAACATGAACAGTTGTAATCCTGTCCGATTCCCTTTCAAAATTTTTCTGATGTTGGGAGTTTTTTGTTTCAGCAAATAAAAAAAAACAGAAAAAACAAAACAGAAACATCAAACAAAGATCTTCGCTCTTTCCACGTTTATAAGTGAGTCACGGAAAAATTCTCATTGGCCGCCACCGGGAGTCGAACCCAGGGTCTTCCAGTTACGCGCCGGATATGTTTCCGCTACACCACAGCGGCCTCGAATTCCTCCAGACTCACACACGCTAACTGCCAAGCCAATTTAGCAGGTTGCTTCTTGGAGCCCCGCACAATGCTGGGGATTCACCAAAGATGACAAGCAGCAACTGAAGAAATAACCAGAAGGCGAATGAAACTACGAAAAAATACGTAAAATTTGTATTCATCAAAGATCCCTCTGTCAGTCGAGCTGAAGAATTTTTTATTCAACATTCATTAAAAATAAATAAAAATTCTTGCTGAAGAATTTTTTATTTTATTTTTAATGAATGTTTTTATTTTTAACAAATTTTTCTATTTTTAGCAGATTTTTTATTTTTAACAAATATTTTTCTATTTTTAGCAAATATTTAAAAAATTATTAGCATATAAAAAAATAATTATTTTTCTGTGTTTTAACACCTAAAAATCCATTCCCTAATAATGAGCAATGTTTTGCAAGTGTTCATGTATCTGTGAAACTTTCTAAGAAATGCCTGATCATTTTTTCTTCTAGAGACGAAATTTTATCAATTATATCCCTCTTGTCAGTCGAGTCCCTGTTCTTCACACCATCAAATAGGGTAAGCAGTTTTTATTTCCAATATTGTGTGTGTGTGTGTGTTTTACATATCTACTTTATGTTTGTTTTCATTTATGTATGGTTGACAGTCAGTTCCAACTAAAGAACTATGCCTCTTACTGATGTTATTAAGATATGTGGTTCTTCTTTAATTGGATGGATCACTTGCATATGTGTATAATAAATAATTCAGTGTTTTAAATGTTCATCAAGTCAGTATTTTAAAAACCTGATACCGACCTAACAAACATGACACTCCTAGTGCAGCATATAATTAAATTCCCACGTTCATTCACACCCACCCACTACAGGGATTCAAGGAAGAGCTAAAATACTGAATTGTTCTAATAGATTTTTTTTTATGATATGAGTTTTAAAGCTCAAGAAAATTAGTAAATTAGTTTTACTTTTGAAAGTTACTGAGTCATTAACATGCCACATTTACACAATATTTATTGAAATTACTGGGGCCATCCAGAAAGTAAGTACTGTTAGAAGATAAAACAAAACAAAAATAAATATTGATAACTAATTTTTAATGTGCGATTAATTCTACATACCTTAATCTACTTTTCAACATGTTCCCTGTGGATGTTAAGGCATTTGTTATATTGTGGTACAAGTTTCTTTATATCCTCTTCATAGAAGTCCACTACTTGAGTTTTGAGCCACCACTCAGCCATCATCTTCAGGTCACCATCGGACGAATTATATGTTTCCATTGCAGGGACTGCTGTTTCAATTCAGGTGTGATGTGAGAGACCAAGTCTCATCACTATATGGCCTAAAAAAACAATAGCCTTCCTCCATGTACCACCCCAAAAATTCCAAAGCACATTCAGTCATGTGATTATTCTGCTAATTAGCGGAACTCAGTGAATTCACTTTTTACAAAAAACAGAAATCTGCTAAACTTGTCATTTTTGATCTCATACTTTTGACAAAAGTTTGCGATTGTTGATATGTTGGTAAAAAAAAATCGGGGCGAAAGAAAGATAAATATTCGTTGGGTAGATGGCAATATTTCAGTTCAGCCAACGAGATAGCCGTGGGTGACGTAACTTCAAACGTCTCGGTTTGCTCGAAACCGTTTTCTTTTTTATTTAGAGGAACACTCTGCTGTTTTATGAAAAAACCATGAGGAATAATCACTCACCATAAATATCATGGTAACCTCCAATGGACCAAACACTTCCAACACGTCAATTCATCGTGATGTAACTGGGCTTCCACAGGTTTACAGACCTCTTGCTTACGCTTCTTATTTTCGGGTGTGAAACATCGTTTTTTTTTCCTTTGCCTTATAGTATGTTACTATAATGCTTGTCAATTCGATAAAAATCATACATACAACTCATTCATACAATTCAAGTAAAAACTATGTACATAAACCTTACATTCACAGGTGATTAAACCTTAGTCAATTCTAATTATGGAACTCCTCCTTCTGTTTCACAACCTCTGCTACTCCCACTGCAATTGTCACACCCATTCAGCCCCGCACATCCAATCCTCTAGTACTTTCGACAGATCCCTGTCATCTTCAGGAGGCAGGTGTGTCTCATCCGCCCACCGCAGCTCATGTGAGCAGAGCCATCGAGGCCTGGGCCCCAGTCGCTATCTCTGAATCGTTGTGTCTCTGGCGCCATCTATTGTCCCTGCTGCTCTTTTTTCTCTCTTTCTTTTTACGCTGCTGTTCAATTTTTATTATGGCTTTCCATTGTTCGTTTAAGTTATTTGGCTCATTAATGTTGCATAATCTTGATCTGTTTTTTCAATTAACACTGATTCTGCAATTCTTAACTGCTTTCGTTTTTACAGCTCTTAATAATTTTAATATCTTCAAACCTTGGACATTTTTGATTTTCCATACAGTATTGGGTCAATGCTGTCTTAGCCTCTTTTTGTTCCAATTATTAATATGCTGATTCAATCTATATTTTAATTTGTTCTTGGTGCTGCCTATATATGACACAGGTGGTTGCTGGTTTATTGGGATTTCATAAATTCCTGCTCTATCTAATTGGCTAATTTTTTCATTTTTAATCACTAAATTTTTTACAGTAAGTACCTGATTTCCTACCTGTATGCCATACTTGCCACAAACTTTATTAATTTCTGCTGAAACATTTTCTATATATGGTATTCCTCCCACATATTTTACAAGTTTTTTATCACTCTTGACCTTATTGTAACCTTGAGTTACTTCATAAATCCATTTTTTAATACCTGTTTAGGGTATCCAAAAGCATATGCAATTTTTTCAATATATTCAATTTCTTCTTTTCTATACTGTTCAATTGATGAATGTGTTAAACTTCTTTTAATTAGTGTTTTAATACTATTTCTTTTATGTGTTAATGGATGTGATGACTGAAATGGTATAAGTACTGGGATATATGAAGATTTTCTATGCACTCTGAATTGTAAACTCTCCTCTGTTTTAATAATCAAAACGTCCAAAAATGCCAAAGTATTGTCATGTTCTTGTTCTACTGTCAGTTCTATAGATGGATAAATTTCACTATACTTTTTTGTCAAGTCCTCAAGTTCATCATTTTTTAGCCTGGATAACAGAAAAATGTCATCAACATATCTGCAGTATATCAGTGGTGGATCCTCGAGTTTACTTATTATTTTTTCCTCAATGTCACTCATTATAATTTCAGCAAATAAAGTTGACAGTGGTGACCCCATAGGTCCACCATGATTTTGTTTGTACATCTTGTTGTTAAACTTAAAAATGTTATTTTCATATATGTACAATAAAATTTCTCTTAACTCCTCTATTTGTATTGCCTTCATTGTCTGTAGCACATACAATTTTTCAATAATTATTTCTATTGCCTGAGGTACTGGTGTGCTAGGAAAAGAGCTCTCACATCCATACTAGCCATATGATATTCACTTAAATCTTGTTTAATTACTTTAATTTTCTCAATAAATTCGTATGTATTCTTCACAGTGAACCTTGTCTTCATGAACACAGGTGCCAAAAATTTGTAGATATTCTTTTCTAGTTTTATTAGTGGGGAATTCCTTTTTGATACAATCACTCTCATAGGTGTATCAGGCTTATGAGTTTTTATTTTTGCAATCATTTTTGGTATTCCAGTACCCATTGGTGGGTATGCTTTCTTTATTTCATCAGGTAAGGTGCTGTGATTTCTTATTCTAGCTAAGTACCTTACTTGAGATTCTGTTGGGTCTTTTGTCAGAATGCTGCAATTTAGTTCTTCTATAGCTCTATTCATCTTTAGATCATATTCAGTTGCGTTTAATATTACAATTTGCCCTGTTTTATCAGCTTCACAGAATTTAATTGTTGGGTCATCTCTTAATTTAATCAGTTGTTCTTTCTCATACTGAATTTTATCTATATGATATTTCTTTTTCTTACTTTTTCATTAAATTCTTTCAAAACAATTCTATACAGTTTACTTCGAAAATTTTCACGTTCTTCTGCTGGTACACTGCGTGCCATTTCTTCTAAGTTGGGTATTAATTCCTCCGTCCTCGCAGGCTCCGTGGAAACGCAAATTTTTACCTCTCTGCAAAATAGCTCTTTGCGTGAAGCTCAAGGTCAAGTTGGAGTTATTCTGATATACCTCATACATATTCTCTCGTTGTTCTTGTACACGTTGTCTGTCAATCATCACGTGCAACTTTTTTTCCATGACTTTTTTTTTTCGTATTCCACGATGTCAAAAATTTCTCTGAAGGTTACATCCAAAATCTCATCTCTCCAATTACCGTCAAACTTTCTATATTTTTTATAACATATCAAATCGATTAAATGTAAACATTTCATATTCAAGTTAAAAATCAGTTTCCTTTTATTGACAATTTCAGCTCTTAATCTCTTTTTTGGCATTCCTGAATTATTCTATTATCCATAGCAGTGACTGGGCAATTCCGTATTTTTAAATACTTTGGTGTTATTTCTAGGTCACGGCATCACCAAAAATTCTTCTTGATTTTCTGACTTTACTAATTTAATTTTAGCCTTCTTAAACGCCTTAATATCTCTCATCTCGAAGTTGTGAAATTGATTCCTATAGCGCATAATACCAGAGTATGATAGCGACTGCAAACCCTCACCTCAACTATCCCAGCTCAGAATTTTGCGTGTAATTCTCAATTATTATATTTGCACTTTTAAGGTATTAACCTCTTGCAAAGTGCACATAGTTTACGTGCAATTCATAAATGAAAAAACCATGAGGAATAATCACTCACCATAAATATCATGGTAACCTCCAATGGACCAAACACTTCCAACACGTCAATTCATCGTGATGTAACTGGGCTTCCACAGGTTTACAGACCTCTTGCTTACGCTTCTTATTTTCGGGTGTGAAACATCGTTTTTTTTTCCTTTGCCTTATAGTATGTTACTATAATGCTTGTCAATTCGATAAAAATCATACATACAACTCATTCATACAATTCAAGTAAAAACTATGTACATAAACCTTACATTCACAGGTGATTAAACCTTAGTCAATTCTAATTATGGAACTCCTCCTTCTGTTTCACAACCTCTGCTACTCCCACTGCAATTGTCACACCCATTCAAGACATCCAATCCTCTAGTACTTTCGACAGATCCCTGTCATCTTCAGGAGGCAGGTGTGTCTCATCCGCCCACCGCAGCTCATGTGAGCAGAGCCATCGAGGCCTGGGCCCCAGTCGCTATCTCTGAATCGTTGTGTCTCTGGCGCCATCTATTGGCGCCAGAGACACAACGATTCAGATTCAGAGATAGCGACTGGGGCCCAGGCCTCGATGGCTCTGCTCACATGAGCTGCGGTGGGCGGATGAGACACACCTGCCTCCTGAAGATGACAGGGATCTGTCGAAAGTACTAGAGGATTGGATGTGCGGGGCTGAATGGGTGTGACAATTGCAGTGGGAGTAGCAGAGGTTGTGAAACAGAAGGAGGAGTTCCATAATTAGAATTGACTAAGGTTTAATCACCTGTGAATGTAAGGTTTATGTACATAGTTTTTACTTGAATTGTATGAATGAGTTGTATGTATGATTTTTATCGAATTGACAAGCATTATAGTAACATACTATAAGGCAAAGGAAAAAAAAAACGATGTTTCACACCCGAAAATAAGAAGCGTAAGCAAGAGGTCTGTAAACCTGTGGAAGCCCAGTTACATCACGATGAATTGACGTGTTGGAAGTGTTTGGTCCATTGGAGGTTACCATGATATTTATGGTGAGTGATTATTCCTCATGGTTTTTTCATTTATGAATTGCACGTAAACTATGCGCACTTTGCAAGAGGTTAATACCTTAAAAGTGCAAATATAATAATTGAGAATTACACGCAAAATTCTGAGCTGGGATAGTTGAGGTGAGGGGTTTGCAGTCGCTATCATACTCTGGTATTATGCGCTATAGGAATCAATTTCACAACTTCGAGATGAGAGATATTAAGGCGTTTAAGAAGGCTAAAATTAAATTAGTAAAGTCAGAAAATCAAGAAGAATTTTTATGACGTGCCGTGACCTAGAAATAACACCAAAGTATTTAAAAATACGGAATTGCCCAGTCACTGCTAAGGATAATAGAATAATTCAGGAATGCCAAAAAAGAGATTAAGAGCTGAAATTGTCAATAAAAGGAAACTGATTTTTAACTTGAATATGAAATGTTTACATTTAATCGATTTGATATGTTATAAAAAATATAGAAAGTTTGACGGTAATTGGAGAGATGAGATTTTGGATGTAACCTTCAGAGAAATTTTTGACATCGTGGAATACGAAAAAAAATGCTCAAGAGCAGTCATGGAAAAAAGTTGCACGTGATGATTGACAGACAACGTGTACAAGAACAACGAGAGAATATGTATGAGGTATATCAGAATAACTCCAACTTGACCTTGAGCTTCACGCAAAGAGCTATTTTGCAGAGAGGTAAAAAATTTGCGTTTCCACGGAGCCTGCCGAGGACGGAGGAATTAATACCCAACTTAGAAGAAATGGCACGCAGTGTACCAGCAGAAGAACGTGAAAATTTTCGAAGTAAACTGTATAGAATTGTTTTGAAAGAATTTAATGAAAAAAGTAAGAAAAAGAAATATCATATAGATAAAATTCAGTATGAGAAAGAACAACTGATTAAATTAAGAGATGACCCAACAATTAAATTCTGTGAAGCTGATAAAACAGGGCAAATTGTAATATTAAACGCAACTGAATATGATCTAAAGATGAATAGAGCTATAGAAGAACTAAATTGCAGCATTCTGACAAAAGACCCAACAGAATCTCAAGTAAGGTACTTAGCTAGAATAAGAAATCACAGCACCTTACCTGATGAAATAAAGAAAGCATACCCACCAATGGGTACTGGAATACCAAAAATGATTGCAAAAATAAAAACTCATAAGCCTGATACACCTATGAGAGTGATTGTATCAAAAAGGAATTCCCCACTAATAAAACTAGAAAAGAATATCTACAAATTTTTGGCACCTGTGTTCATGAAGACAAGGTTCACTGTGAAGAATACATACGAATTTATTGAGAAAATTAAAGTAATTAAACAAGATTTAAGTGAATATCATATGGCTAGTATGGATGTGAGAGCTCTTTTTCCTAGCACACCAGTACCTCAGGCAATAGAAATAATTATTGAAAAATTGTATGTGCTACAGACAATGAAGGCAATACAAATAGAGGAGTTAAGAGAAATTTTATTGTACATATATGAAAATAACATTTTTAAGTTTAACAACAAGATGTACAAACAAAATCATGGTGGACCTATGGGGTCACCACTGTCAACTTTATTTGCTGAAATTATAATGAGTGACATTGAGGAAAAATAATAAGTAAACTCGAGGATCCACCACTGATATACTGCAGATATGTTGATGACATTTTTCTGTTATCCAGGCTAAAAAATGATGAACTTGAGGACTTGACAAAAAGTATAGTGAAATTTATCCATCTATAGAACTGACAGTAGAACAAGAACATGACAATACTTTGGCATTTTTGGACGTTTTGATTATTAAAACAGAGGAGAGTTTACAATTCAGAGTGCATAGAAAATCTTCATATATCCCAGTACTTATACCATTTCAGTCATCACATCCATTAACACATAAAAGAAATAGTATTAAAACACTAATTAAAAGAAGTTTAACACATTCATCAATTGAACAGTATAGAAAAGAAGAAATTGAATATATTGAAAAAATTGCATATGCTTTTGGATACCCTAAACAGGTATTAAAAAAATGGATTTATGAAGTAACTCAAGGTTACAATAAGGTCAAGAGTGATAAAAAACTTGTAAAATATGTGGGAGGAATACCATATATAGAAAATGTTTCAGCAGAAATTAATAAAGTTTGTGGCAAGTATGGCATACAGGTAGGAAATCAGGTACTTACTGTAAAAAATTTAGTGATTAAAAATGAAAAAATTAGCCAATTAGATAGAGCAGGAATTTATGAAATCCCAATAAACCAGCAACCACCTGTGTCATATATAGGCAGCACCAAGAACAAATTAAAATATAGATTGAATCAGCATATTAATAATTGGAACAAAAAGAGGCTAAGACAGCATTGACCCAATACTGTATGGAAAATCAAAATGTCCAAGGTTTGAAGATATTAAAAATTATTAAGAGCTGTAAAAACGAAAAGCAGTTAAGAATTGCAGAATCAGTGTTAATTGAAACAGATCAAGATTATGCAACATTAATGAGCCAAATAACTTAAACGAACAATGGAAAGCCATAATAAAAATTGAACAGCAGCGTAAAAAGAAAGAGAGAAAAAAGAGCAGCAGGGACAATAGATGGCGCCAGAGACACAACGATTCAGAGATAGCGACTGGGGCCCAGGCCTCGATGGCTCTGCTCACATGAGCTGCGGTGGGCGGATGAGACACACCTGCCTCCTGAAGATGACAGGGATCTGTCGAAAGTACTAGAGGATTGGATGTGCGGGGCTGAATGGGTGTGACAATTGCAGTGGGAGTAGCAGAGGTTGTGAAACAGAAGGAGGAGTTCCATAATTAGAATTGACTAAGGTTTAATCACCTGTGAATGTAAGGTTTATGTACATAGTTTTTACTTGAATTGTATGAATGAGTTGTATGTATGATTTTTATCGAATTGACAAGCATTATAGTAACATACTATAAGGCAAAGGAAAAAAACGATGTTTCACACCCGAAAATAAGAAGCGTAAGCAAGAGGTCTGTAAACCTGTGGAAGCCCAGTTACATCACGATGAATTGACGTGTTGGAAGTGTTTGGTCCATTGGAGGTTACCATGATATTTATGGTGAGTGATTATTCCTCATGGTTTTTTCATTTATGAATTGCACGTAAACTATGCGCACTTTGCAAGAGGTTAATACCTTAAAAGTGCAAATATAATAATCTGCTGTTTTAGTTCACCTCCGTCCTTTCCATTGCTATTTGTTTTATTTATTTGGTGTTGGGCAAAATCAGTTGAGAAATTGGGCGGAGCCCTGAGCCATTGTATGCAAAGAAAAGAAAGAAAAGTTCTGTTCACATGTGATTGTACATTTGCGTTACAAACCTTCTTTCTCACTGGTAGGTGAAAGTGTAATAGGCGTCCAGAGATGCCAACCATTGCGGATTTCTCCCCAGGATTACAGGTGATTAACGAAAAATTACAGAAATTCATTTGCTGATATTAAGAATGTTTTACTGGTTTTGTAATTAATCAATTTAAAGCCTCTGAACACAGTTTCTGATGCAGCTCTTCATTTCTTTTTTTTTTTTTTTTCTCCAAAGAGGAGGAATTTGTTTTGCTTGTTTGAAAGCTAAGTGGAAAGAAAGCTTGGTGCTGGGCCGGGATCTTACATCGGCTGGAATCCTCTGAACAAAGTTTGTGATGCAGCTCTTTGTTTCTTTCCTATTTTTTTTTTTTCTTCCACGAGGAGGAAGAATGTGATTTGCTTGTTTGAAAACTAAGTGGAAGAAAGAATGCACCGCGCCGGGACGGAGCAGGGCCTGACTTACATAGAATAGGGCCCTTGGCACAGTACAAGATGAGCCCCCTCCCCCATCCATCCACATTCCTGAAAGAGTAAGTACATTTGTCACTACTAAATGTTATCAGTTAATGTAAAAGTTGATTTAATAAATGGGATACTGTGCGGTGAAAAATAGGAAATGATATATACTTTTATTAAATTTTAATGTTAGCAAAGAAATTCACATTTAAAAATGTAGACGGGTAAGTAAAACACTTTTAATAATTCAGTATTGCTATTTTTGCATTTTATTTTACTTGCTTAAACATTTAACAATTAATTTGCTTTTGCACGCTTTTACATTTAATTTGACTTGCTCAAACACACACACACACATATATATAATAAAATTAGGATAATGTTTTTGTGTTTGTCTAATTCGTTTTATTTATGTGTATCTTGGAACAGCTTTTGGTGTTTTCAGTTAATTGGATGCTTAGACAATCACATGCCTGAACATTCCATGCGCTTTGTTTTGTGCTTTTCTGTCAACATCTTTGGCACCCAAGCACACACTTTGTGGTACTGAAGTTTTTCGGTAATGATTTCGTGCAGTTTCAGAACTTCAGGGAAATGTTCTTAAAGATCAGAAATTGTAAGGCGTCAGTGCTCACTAATGTGTTCATTCACTCTCTCCACCAAATCTTCCATGGCCAGAGAAAGCCGACCACTGCACAATTAGTCATGAACACTCTGTTGTCTTTCATTAAACATTTGAATCCACTTCTGCACCATTCCTTCTCTCATTACATTTCATGCACAAATTTTGCAAATTTGCCTATGAATCTCACTTGATCTAACATTTCTCGCATTCATAAACCTTATCACAGACCGGGCTTTGGCAGGCCATTGCATTAACTTAAACATCATTAACGCACAACCCAAACCTTTAACATAGGCAAAACCACACAAAATTGCATCAGGTGTGGCAAATGGATGAGGCAACACAATTGCGCATGCTTGACGCTGAAGCAAATACTTGTGCAGCAGATATGTCCAAATGGTAGTTAATTTCTGGATAGCCCTCATAAATATTCAAAAATTAAATCTTTTTAACTCAAATTTCTGATGTTTTTTAGTTGTTTCTTTCTCCAGTTCACTTCAATGTGTCAGAAGTTGAGAGATTTAAAATATTATGCATTCTAGTTATTACAAGTTGTATGTATTTTTACAAAATGATACTTAACTGTTACAAGCATTTACTAAGTACCTTTGAAAAGAGAAAGATGTTTTAATATTGGAGTGTAATGGCAAACTAAATGTGCTTACAATGCTACATAGAACATTTAGAACTAAAATAGACTAAATCTACCAATTCAGAGTTTTGGTTTATATGCAAAATGTATGTAGTCAGATGAATACATTTTATTTATAGCCGTAATGAAACCTAGTTTATGTGTGTAAATTTTCAAGATTAATTGTAGTATTTTATAATTCTAAACACGTTAATTCTGGGATTTTCTACTCTTGTAATATTTGAAAACGCATGTAATTAGTTTTGCGTCTGAGCCAGTTGTATGGTTTAAGGTTGCTTGATTTTCATGTTTGGGTTATTTTAGTGTTATTTGTATCAATCATAAAAATTTCAGTGCTCCAAGAGCAAAAATGCTAATGATTTTCAGTATTTTTTCAAGATAGCTAATGCAGTAGAGTTTAATTATGGAATTACTATTACTACTTTAAATTGTAAAATAGAGAAAAATGTGTAAAATCTGTACTAGTCATCACTTAACGAAGTTTCAATAAATCTTTTATTTGTGATATTTAAGGTGAGCAGTGCATGCATCCAAGTTTTACTTCATTCATGCTCCATTTTGAATCTCGTGAGTGACTTAACGACCCCCTGTAGTTTTTGATGGGGGAAAATGCAGAAATATGTGGGAAGAGCCAAGTATTTTTCTCCTCGTGCATTTTTTCAATTACAAGATAAACACTTTCAAAGGTATATTAGGATCTGTCAACTGAAATTGAGTTAAGCCTTGTACCATCAGTACATGTTCTTAAGTATTAAAAGACATCTGAAAGATTCAGACCATTCATCCAGTAAATTCTGATGTTCAATGTTCTAATGTGTGGAAAGTGATTTCTTCTAAAAGAAGTTGCTAGTTTTCATTGTCTTTGTGTCAGAAGTGAAGTGAATTCATTGCAATTTGACATGTATTTATCTGCCAAATGGAGCATGAATGAACTGTCTGCATAATAAGTTGACACCATATCTCATACAGTATCATATGTACATAAATTCTTTAAATGAAGGAGTGGAATGCACTGAGAACATCTGATGCAACAAAATGTTGCATTGTGCAGCAATGCCATTGTGTCACATATACAGGGTGATTCATAAAGAAGTATACTGTTTCAACACACTATAAAACAAGAACAATGTATGATATTTTATGTTACCTGTAACAGACTTGTAGGGGAATGTTTCAAGTTTTTTTTAGAGACAGTCACAGATGTTCTATGTGTGCACCCTTAGTCACATGACATACATTGAGCCGGTAATCCATTTCCGCCCAAACACACTTTGTATGGAATCATTTTCTACACTTTGTATGGAATCAACATCTGCCTTTTGTATGGAATCATTTTCAGCTTCTTTTTCAAAATTCCCCAGATAGTGGGCTGTAAAATCTGCACTTCACGACTCACCCTCCGCATTGATTTTCTCGGGCTTCATTGAATGGCTGTGATGCACACGGTCGTCCAGGACTTTTAAGTTTGCACAAACAACCCATAGTTTCAAATTTTTTATGCCAAATGTAGATAGATTTTCTGGTTGGAGGTTCTTTTTAGAATCGTAATCGAAAATGCCGCTGCACAACAGTTACAGATTCTGTTTTGCTCAATTCAAGAACACAAAACACCTTCTCCACTACAGATGCTGCCATTTTCACTGACTAGTCACGGGACGCACGCTATTACCTACGTCACCTCCCTCAGTAGCGGGACACAAACTTTATGAGTACATCTGCCTAACGGTTTGCAGTTGTTGTCCGTGTCTTCAACTGTTATTGTTTTATAGCATCTGGAAACTGTGTACTTCTTTATGAATCATCCTGTATTATCTGTTTAAAGTAACATTAAAAGGTTACAAAAAAATGTAATTTCATAATACATTGTGTCATAACAAAGTAGCACAAATTTAATTTGAAAACATATTTCGTTGAGCATGTGTATTTTAAAACTCTGTTATTGTTTTGCCAGTTATTCTCTTACCACACTCAATACACTGTGCTACCTCACACTAGGCACCAGTTTGGAAAAAAAATAAACATAACAAAAGTTTTTCTCTCCATGTTTTGGTGTTTAAAAAATTTTGATTGAACAAATCAGCTAGTATTTTCTTTCAAAGACTGGATTTCCATCTCCATGCTATTTTTACAAATTTGTTTGTTACCTTGCTGATGCTTGCAACTCTTGCTCGTTAACTCAAGATGAATTCTTCTGTAATGGCTAACCAGCCACAGAAGTAAGTAAGAAATAATTATATTTTACAGATGTCTTCTCTCTGCAAATATTCAATGCTATTATGTGCCATTTGTCTTGTTTGAATATCCACACAATATTTATTTGCTGTATAGCATACGAGGGGATGCTGCCACAGCTTCACCAAGAAGGAAATGGACTAGAGCCATGAAACTTACAGACTATTCCCCATCTTCACCCCAAAGTTCAACACACTTGGCACAGCATTTCTGGAGTTTCTTTAACCCTTCCAAAAAATATTCTGAAATCTGACCACTCAAATATTGCTCTGCTGCTGATATCATCTCCAAAATCATACGAAAAATGCTTCCCTTTCACTCTTTATTTTAAGGTTTGGGAACAGGAAATAGTCCTGTGGAGCAAGGTCTGATGAGTAGTGTGGATGGTCTATTCATTTAAAGTTCAGATCCCTCAAAGCATCCATTGTCTTGCCAACCTTGTGAGTCAGCGCATTGTCCTGCAAAAAGGGAACTTCCACAGTTTTCCTCTAGTTTTTTTTTTCAACGCCTCCTTTAATCAGAACAGCAAGTTGAAATAGTATTCAGCACTTATTGTTTTGCCCTTGGGGAGATAGTCAGTCAGTAAAACACCTTCCAAATCTCAAAAACATTGCTATGACCTTTCCTACAAACCTTTCTGTCTTGAATTTCTTTGGCTGTGGAGAACCCGGGTGCCACAACTGCAGGGATTGTTGTTTCATCTCTGGATCGTACTGATGTAACCACGTTTCATCAGCAGCGGCAAATCACTGCAAAAAATTATCACCAGATTGCTCAAAATGCTGCAAAACCAATTTGGAAGTGTCTACTCGTTTTCATTTCTCATCGGCTTTCAAACATTTGGGCACCCACTTCGCTGACATCTTCTGCATATCCAAGTGCTCATGAATTATGAACCCAATACATTCCCTGGATATCTCCGGTGTCGCAGCTATTGTTTTAGCCAAGATTCGCCGATCTGACAAAATCAAGTCATAAACATGATCAACAATTTTGGGTGTTGTCACTGTTGAAGGCCTCTCAGGTCTTGCTGCATCTTTCAGTTTCAAAGTCTTCACTCTGAAAGTTGGCACATCATTTCTTCACAGTGGAATATGAAGGGTGCTTGTCACTTAATGTTTACGTCATACACTCATACTCATAGATTTTCTTTGCAGTTTTCTTTTGCAGGAACAGACATTTCATGACAGCCTGGAGTTCCACATTCGAAAATTCAACAATTTGCATTGACATGATTCAGTTCAGGATGTTAAACATTTGAAAAAAAAAAAAAAAAAAAAAGAGCTGTTAGTCTGAAAATTGGCGCTTTACAGTACAAAAACTTTTTCGAGCTGCAGTGACAAAATAATGTTACGATTACAGGAAGTGGCTTAGGCTGAGAACTTTTCAGCATCCCCTCGTAGTAAATGACAACATAAATTAAACCATAAATACAAGTATGCTATTGTTAAATTGTTTGTGAAGGCAAACTAAATGATGATAATTTTTTTGAGAGCTTTCTGCACAGTTTATTCTTATCATTACTACTATTAATTTTTAAAGTCATCCAACAAAAAATGTTAAAATATGTGGTTTTTGCTGAAATTTCAGAAAGAACAAGCAGTAGAAGTAAGGAAGAAATTTTCAAGTGGTATAGGAGATCATATCATGTTACTTAACATGTACAAATTGTTTGTTAAGGCCAAAGGTCACAGGGTAATGTTTTTTCTGTTTTTTAATTTCTTTCCTGGAACACAATTTCTTTTTGCTTTGTTGCTACTTAACTCTATGTTGTTTCTTCTTAACATGATTAATGTTTTGTGTAAATAAGTAATGCTGCTGGTGCTGGGCTCTTATATGTCTCTTGTGCTCCAACATATTAATTATTAATTACCATGTTAGAAACCGCCTAGTTGACATATTGAAAAATGTCTATATACGAGCCACATCGTGTTGTGTGATATATCTGTTTTGTTGATGATAGGCCTACAAAAGTCTTGCTCCCTTGTTCACCTTAGTTCACCTAAAATCACTAGTGAGTCATATCCCTATTGAATATGAGATCCACAGCTTTTCATGTGCTCTGTTATGTGGCTGTAGCATAGTTTATTATTTATAGTGGAATCTGGAAATTGCCTACTGAACTCAAGCCATTTCATGACTGGTTGCTTAGATTTCCTTGTTCTTTTGATCTTTTCATTCTTCAATGTATAACTTCCATACATGGGAAGCTTTTTGCTCTTAAAGGTTTGGATGTTTTTTCATTGAGTAAGAACATTATCTAAGTTTCATATGCCAGTCTGTAAATTGCAATTGGACAAACTATTGGGTTGTTGGAAAAGTCATGACGTATTTTGGCACCTGATGGCGGTTGGGCGGTTTTGGAAGTACTAGAGGCATGCGCAGCTCTGTTATCGCTATGGCATTCGACAGGTGCCAGTTCTAGCTGCAGTCTAAAAGGAATAGTGAGCGATTTGGTTGATATGTGGAGATATGACATCAAGTTGAAGATGGAAGACCAAACTGCATTTTCGCCATATTTTACTGTTTTACTTCCGTAAAGGGAAGAATGTGCGTCAAGCTGGTGAAAAGTTGCGTAAAGTGTACGGTGATAATGCTCTACAAGAACGTCAGTGCCAGCGGTGGTTCGCAAAATTCCGTGCTGGTGATTTTGACCTCAACGATGCTCCTCGGTCCGGGAGGCCAACCGATTTTGATAATGACCGAATCAAGGCGTTGATCGAGTCAAACCCACGTTACATGACACGAGAGATTGCAGACACATTGCACATCCATCATTCAAGCATTCGCGACCACCTGAAGAAGCTGGGATGCGTAAGCAAGCTCGATGTGTGTGTTCCTCTGATCTCAAAGAAGCTCAATTGACGGCATGTATAAACATCTGCAATATGCTCATTAAATGTGAGGAAAACGATCCTTTTTGAAGCGACTGATAACTGGTGACGAAAAGTGGATTGTGTACAACAATGTGCTATGCAAACAGTCTTGGTCCCGACATGCTGCTTCATCTCAAACGACATCCAAAGCAGACATTCATAAGCGGAAGGTTCTGGTTTCAGTGTGGTGGGATTTTAAAGGTGTCGTGTTTTTCGAGCTCCTACAACGGAATCAAACAATCAATTTGAATGTGTACTGTCAGCAATTGGACAGTTTGAACGAATCGATCATCCAGAAACGTCCATAGCTTGTTCATCGTAAAGGTGTTGTGTTCCGTCATGACAACGCGAGACCACACACAAGTTTGATCACCCGCCAAAAATTATTAGAGCTTGGGTGGGATGTGTTGCCACACCAGCATACTCGCCTGACCTTGCACCGTCAGACTTCCAATTGATTTGCTCTCTTTAACAGTCCTTGCGTGGTTTAACGTTCAATTCAGATGAGGCTATGAATCAGCACCTTGTGCAGTTCTTTTGCCACGAAAGACAGGTCCTTCTATGAACAAGGCATTCTGCAGCTCACTGACAGATGACAAAAGGTCATCAAACAAAACGGGCATTATATCATTGATTGACCTTTGCAAAACACGGCTAAAATACGTCATGGCTTTTCTGACAACCCAATAGTATTATGGTTGTTAGAGAAGGGCATTATCTCAGCATGATTGGTCACTTTTGCTTATGTGACATTCTATGGCTGCAAATGACCTATGTGCTGACATTCTGTCACCACCAGTCAGCCAGCTAATAATTCTTTTATTATGAGACTTCTTATTAAGTAGGTTGCCAGTGGACTTTGTGAAATGAAAGTTTTTCCATTAGTACCACGGACTTCTTCTACTGAAAGTCCATTCACAATTTCTTTACTTGTGCCTCATCTAAATTAACTTTTTATATTATAAATTTCACTAAATTATGGGATTTACTCAGGAATAAAAGGAAATTACAGTCGAATTTTTGGGTAGCACCCCTACCCTTCCTCAGGGCTACACTATAGTAGGTGTTGCCATTTATAAGCTAAATTCCAACCTTTCAAATCATTTAATGTTGTACTCCTTCTTCTTTCTATTTCCAGTCCTCCTGAAAATTTTGCTCTAAAATCTCTTCAGAATGGTAAGGCTTCAGGAGTTGATGGCATAACTGCAGAGATGTTGAAGTATGGTGGTGACTCTATAATTGACTGGTTAACTGAAATTTGCCAGTTATGCTGGGAGTTAGGAATGGTCCCTCGGAATTGGAAGGATGCTATCTTTGTTCCCTTGTATAAGGGAAAAGGTGATCAGACTGAATGCAAGAACTATCATGGTATTAGCCTACTGAGTGTGCCAGGGAAAGTGTTTGGTAAGGTTGTTATTGAAAAAGTACGGGGTCTTACATCAGAGAAAGTGTGGGATGTTCAGAGTGGTTTTATGCCTGGTAAAGGCTGCACTAACCAGATTTTTGCATTATGCATGATGATTGAAAAGTACCTGGCTGTTGGGAAGAAAGTTTTTACTGCCTTCAAAGATTTAGAGAAAGCTTACCACCGAGTCAATAGGACACTTTTGTGGAAGGTATTGAATGAATATGATGTTACTGGGAATCTACTTAATAGTGTAAAAGCCATGTATGCTGGTAGTAGAGCTTGTGTACGAGTGAATGGTGTTTTATCAAAATGGTTTTCCATTGGTGCAGGAGTTAAACAAGGTTGTGTAATATCACCATGGCTGTTTAATATATTTATGGACGCATGCATGCGTGAGGCCAAAATAGATAATAGTGGTTTATGTCTTGGTGATATCCGTGTGTGCAGATTGCTGTATGCTGATGGATGACACTGTCCTGTTGGCAGAGAACAAAAGTGAGTTGCAGAGTATGTTGGCTCGGATGCACGAAGTTTGCATGAAATTCAAACTGAGTATAAATAAGGGAAAAACCAAAGTTATGGTGT
The DNA here is from genome assembly GCA_039090855.1 of Macrothele yani. Taxonomy (NCBI): domain Eukaryota; kingdom Metazoa; phylum Arthropoda; class Arachnida; order Araneae; family Macrothelidae; genus Macrothele; species Macrothele yani. The sequence goes on along the minus strand of CM077013.1, from coordinate 101,618,843 downwards.
TTGAGAGAGGAATGGGTAGCACTGAATGTAATGTAAGTATAAATGGCACTGTGATTGACCAGGTGAGTGAGTTTGTGTATTTAGGAAGCATGTTTGACAGAGAGAACAAGTTGGATGGTGAAATCAGTAGGCGAGTGAATTCTTCTTTGAAAGTCATAGCTGCTGTGCGAGGTTTTCACAGGAATGATGGGTTCTTTAGAGAGTCCTGCATGGCTGTGTATGAAACAGTAATTGTTCCTACTCTGATGTATGGCAGTGAAACCTGGGTACTGCAGAAGAAACATAGGAGTCATTTGTGTGCTGGAGAAATGCATTACTAACGTGGGGTTTGTGGCAAGACACTATCTGATTGTGTGAGGAATGAAGATGTATTGCAGTTGTGTGATGTAAAGCAAAATGTTGTTAGCAAGGTGGAGACCAATATGCTTTGGTGGTTTGGTCATATTGAAAGAATGAGTGATGAAATGCTTACTAAGAAAATATTTTCAGCCCAAGTTGCAGGAAGGAAAGGCAGAGGAAGACCAAGGAAGACATGGGTGGATCAGATTCAGGAGTGTCTGCATGAGAAAAAGACTATGAGTATAAAGTATAAAAGATCTTGTGTACGGTGTGTAATGGATATTAGTGAAGCACGAGTTGTATGTCAAGATCGCTGTAAATGGAGAAGTTTGATACGACAACAATAAGTAAAAATATCTGGAAGTTTGTATTTCTTTTTGAGCTAACCTCTGAATCTGAGAGAACAGCTTAGTGATATGTAATGTAAAAGGTTCATATATTTCCAATCCGGTCTTAAGCTGTCTGCCTGTTTTTCCTACATAGCTAAGACCACATTCACATTTTGTATTGTTGACCACCCGTATAAAAATATAGACCTAAGTCATTGCACGATCCAATCTCATGTAAAAATATCCTCAAGTACTATACTGAACTATATTTATTACATGAGGTTAAAAAGCTATGTACAAAAGTTTAAAAACAGACGATCTTTCACAGTAGCAGCTACTGCATCATCGGGTGACACACAGCATATGGAACCAGATTTTTTAAATAGTTTTAATATGATGGTACAGAAAAACTATAAAGCATCGCCTGACGGTACAGCAATGTCATTCACCACTGAAATACATTCGTAACACCCTCTACAAAAGTAAACTCAAAATAGTAATTATAAAGGTAACCGTAGTCCATTTAACAAGTTCTTTCGGGCCTGAGGAATATGGTATTTCATATCATCATTGCAACATTTATCACCGAACTGGTAAATAATTATGCTTTCCATATACAATAAAGAAACTTTGTTTTTCGGGCCGTAAGTCAACAGTGCGAGGCATTCCAGTCAGGAACATAAGTACCAGCACTGACCAGGTGTGAGAGAGAAGTATCAGTAGATTTACGCCTGACATTATACTGATGTTCAGCCAATCTGATACCAAAATTTCTAAAAGTAGAATCTATGTATGTACTATCAGGTACATCAGGGATAACTGACCTGAGTGGAACACAATAAACCCCATGTCTGGAATGTTCGTGAATAGGGTCCCGATCTTTATGAATGAAAGAAAATAACGACCTAGTCTTGAGGCCGAAGGCCAAATGGCAACCCGGCACAGACTACTCAAACCAGAGCAAACACTAGGTAAGTAATCCAAAGAACCCGCAAATCTGATTTCCCGGGACGGGCGTGCAAGAGTAGTAAATATCAACCTTGAAACATGAGAAATGATATGGGAGATACAATTCTGGGTGTAACCATGGCTAAGAGCAATGTCCCCAATAATTCTGAATTCACATTGGCATAAACGAGCAGTGGAAAAGTTTGTGAATGCGCGATGAAGAAAATGATACAATGCTGAAAGTTTATAACAGTAGGGATGAGCCGAATTGGCAGGAATAATACAAGAAACAGCAGAAGGCTTACGGTAAACAGAAGTAGTTAAACAATGAGATACTGGGTCACGCTGTAACAAAATATCCAGAAATGGGAGGGAGCAAGAATTCTCAACCTTAACTGTAAAATTGATAGATGAAAACTAAGCTGGCATAAGTTTGGAAAAAGCCATAAGTTCATCAAGAGAATAAGTCCAAAAAATAAGAATATCGTCAATGTATCTTAAATCTAATGCGGGGCGCAAGACACATTGGCTAAACACATGCTCATCCAAAGATTGCAAAGCAATTTACGCCAAAACTCCAGACAGGGGTGAACTCATAGGCGTACCATGTAAGTGTTGGTAAATAATGCCATTGAATTTGAAATAAGAACATTGGTGAATAAATTTCAAAGCCTGCACAATGGCTAAGGCTTCCACGGGTTGACATTATCCAAATGAAAGGAGCCTGGAGTCAATAATATCGATAACATCGGGAACACGAACACTAGGGAACAAAGATATTACATCAAGAGATGCCATGATATAACTATTATCTCCAGAGTTAAAAGCACAAATTTTATTTAAAGCCTGCTCTGAACTTCTAATAGGAAATTGCGAGTCAAATCAACGGAGCCAAAAAATTAGCCAAAGCCTTTTCTAAAGGGTGACAAGGGTTAGAAGAACTGGACACCAAAGGTCTAATAGGATGTCCCAGTTTATGCAGCTTAACCCTACCAAATAAATTTGGCACATGAGGGCCAGGGGGTGGGTGCATAGAAGGAACAATGGAAATTGGCAAGGCAGAGTCGTTTTTTAACTTGCCCAATGCCGCCATTGTGTCTGCACAGGGGCCAAACCCCATAATTTTATGAGGAATTTGATTTATTGCCTCTTCCATTTTTTCAATGTATGCAGTTTTGTCACAAATGACAATTTGTTGTGAATTATCGGCCGAAATGAGAGATAAGTCCTGTCACTCTGCAAGTTGCTTTAGTTGTCTAATTTCTTCCTGGTGGTAGTGTTCCTCTGGTTGGTACCTTTTTGACTGTGGCTTTGGAGAGCTTTTGAAACCCCATATCTTGCAATGTCCTGTTGTTCTTCTGGCAGAGCTCCAATAACCTTCTCAGCTTGTGGAACGAATGAATAATAGTTAACGCTATTAGTAGGATAGGCAAATTTTGCTATCTCTATTCAAAGCAGTTTTTTGTAATGAAGAAAATACATATAAGCTAAAATTAATATATGAGGAGGGTGCAACTGTATATTCCAACCTCCCAGTTTTTTATTGTTGAGGATAGTTAGATTCAGATTCCAAAGCACTAGAAACCAGACATCGGAGTTTGTGGATATGTCGTAACTACACAGTATTAATTTCAGCCGGTAAGGTTGCTGTCAGGACAACCATAGTCCTATCCAACTGAATGGAATGAATGCTGCGTGACATATGTAAGTACGTTGCATACGTCCTGTGATTTAAAAAGTCTATCAATCCTCTTTTTAAATGGATCTCGGTGGTAAGGCATTTTACTTGAGCATATCTCAAAACCTCGGCATCGCGTTTTCGACACTGAATGTTTGTGAATAGTTAAATATCTGGGTACCACCTTTAAATCACGGCAATTAACTAAAAATTTTAAGTGCATTCCTTCAATTTCAAGCCAGCGCCGAACTAAAAGTCTTAACAAGGAATTCCATAATGCTATATTAAAATTGGTATAAAATAAATGCTAATATAAAATATATTAAATAGGTATATAAATAAGATTAAATATGTTAAATTGGTATATAAATAATATTAAATATGTTAAATTGGTATATCATCATCATCATCATCATCATTGTCAACCATTATCAATCCACTGCTGGACGAAGGTCTCCCCAAGTTTCCTCCACAACGGTCTGTCTTGTGCCAGTCTCCTCCATGTCACCCCTGAATACTTTCGAATTTCATCCACCCATCTCCCATGTGGTCTTCTTCTGGGTCTTTTCCTGTCCCTTGGAATCCAATCTAAAATTTCGGCTGTCCATCGATGATCTGTCCTTCTGGCAGTATGTCCAGCCCATTGCCATTTCAGGGATTTAACTCTGATCATGATGTCTTCCACTCTTGTCATTTTTCGGATCCACGAGTTCCTCTTCTTATCTCTCCTGGTTACACGAAGCATGCACCTCTCCATGCTGCTTTGAGTTGTCTGCAGTCTTTGTATATCTCTTTTAGTTAATGTCCACGTCTCTGCACCATACGTAAGCACTGGAAGGATGCATTGATCAAACACTTTTCTTTTAAGACATAATGGCATTTTGCTCTTGAAAATTATGCTGTTTCTTCCAAAAGCTCTCCAGGCAAGTTTTGTACGCCGATTAATTTCTTCATCAATGTGACCCTCACTTGATATCTGCTGTCCAAGATAAACGTACGTGTCTGTTATCTCCAGCTTTTCTCCATCAATCGATAAATCCTCATTTCTTGTAAAAGCATTGAACATCACTTTTGTCTTCTGAAAGTTCATTTTTAATCCCACTTCTTTACTCTTGTCAGCAAGTTCCTGGATCATACTCTGCAGCTCTGATGGGGTAGTTGCAAAAATGACTACGTCATCAGCAAAATGAAGGTGGGTTAGATAATCTCCATTAATCTTTATCCCCTTGTTTTCCCAGCTCAGCAACTGAAAAACACCCTCCAATGTGGCATTAAAGAGCTTCGGAGATATGGTGTCACCTTGTCTCACTTCCTTTCCAATTTTTATGTGTGTTGTATTTTCAAACAGCCGAATCTTTGCACTTGCATTTTCATAGATGTTATTAATAATATTAATGTATGCATCTTCAATACCGCAGGTTTTCAGAGCCATTGTAACTGCTGATGGTTTCACCGAATCAAAGGCTTTTTCATAATCGATAAAAGCCATGCACAATGGAAGTTCATATTCCCTCGCTCTTTCAATTAGTTCTCTCAGTACGTGGATATGATCTATTGTGCTGTAGCCACTCCTGAATCCAGCTTGTTCTCTCGGTTGAGCCATGTCCAGTGTTACCTTCAAGCGGTGTGAAAGAACTTTAGTGAAGATCTTATAAACTACTGATAGGAGGCTGATAGGTCTGTAGTTTCCGAGATCCTCAATGTCACCTTTCTTATGTAGCAGGATCATTGTAGCGGTGTTCCAATCCTCAGGAATCTTTCCTTCATTAAGGCATCGAGTGAAAATTTGGGCGAGTACTGTTTCAATTTCTCCACTTGCTTCTTGTATGATGTCTACAGTAATTCCATCTTCTCCTGGAGCTTTTCCCCGCTTCATGTTCTTGATTGCATGTGCAACTTCTGCCCGAAGGACTGGAGGAACTCTGGTACTGGTATCTTTCATGATGTCTGGAGTGCATGTATCATCCCTTTCATATAATTTGGAGTAGAAATCTTTCACTCTTGTCAAAATTTCTGCCTCTATTTCTAGTTACAGAACCATCTTCTTTTCTCGGTGCCATAATCTGTTTTCTTCCCTTACTGAGATGTCCCTTTGCTATCTTTAGGCTTTGGTTGTTTTCAATTGCTTTCCTCACTAGTTCACAGTTGAATTTTCTTACGTCTTCAGTGATACTTTTTCTTACTGTCTTGCATAGCTCTATATATTCCACTTTGGAAGTCACATCTTCCTTAGTTGTCCTCATCTCTTTTCTTTTTTGCATCAACATTTTCGTTTTTCCTGATAATTTGTTTACATGCAACTTGTTCTTAGACCCAGCTAATTTTGTTGCTGTTTCCATAAGAGCTTTGGTTACTTTTCTGTTAACTTCAGAGATGTCCACTTCTTCCGATGTTAGGCCTTCTAAAGCAGAGAACCTGTTCTTCAGTTCCAACTTGAAGGTATTATGGTGTTTTTTAAGGTTGGTTATGTCAATAGATTTTGTTTGTCTTATGAGCTTGCCACGTTCAAGTTTAGTGTTGAGGTGCATCTTACATCTCACCAATCTATGGTCACTACCTGTGTTGAACTTGTTTAGCACACTGCAGTCTTCTATGACGAATTTTTTGTTACACATAATAAAATCAATTTCACTTGTCGTCCCATTTGGATGTCTCCATGTCCATTTCCTGTGTGGCTTTTTCTTGAAGAAGGAGTTCAAGATGAAAAACCCTTCTGCCTCTGCAAACTCAACGAGAGCATTTCCACGCTGGTTTCTGTTGTCGTGACCGAATTTACCTACTGAAGTTTCATTCTGTTGCCAGTGCCCTATTTTTGCATTGAAATCTCCCATAATTATTTTCAAGTGCTGCTTACCTTTATTATTTAGATGACAAATTTCCTCATAAAATTCTTCAATTTCTTCTTCAGGATGACTTGTGGTGGGTGCATAAGTTTGAATAATCTGAGCCTGGTATCTTTTCGAGAGTTGGATAACAAGTCGTGCAGCTCTGTCAGAGGAACTTTCAACTTCTACAACTTTATCCTTCAGTTTCTTGTTTATTATAAATCCAACACCACTAGTTCTGCCAGTATCTGTCCCACGATAGTAGAAGAGATGTCCACTTTTCAGTTCGATGAGATCTTCTCCTTTTCTCCTTACCTCACTTAGCCCTACGATGTCCCACTTGATCCTTTGTAGTTCCTCTTCCAATTCAAGAAGCCTTGAATCAGAAGATAGGGAGCGTCCGTTGTACGTAGCCAAGGTCAGCATCAGATGGCAGCCTAGTCCGGTCCTCCGGGGATTCTTAGCACCCTCTGCCTTCATGTCGCACTGGCCGCTGCCTTGGCCAGGTACATTCCAGCTGCCGGAGACTGAGGGCCAAGATTTAAGTTGTGGAATCATTTTGGAGGGGTTTGGCCATAACTCACCACACTGGCCAAGCGGGTTGGTGAGTGTGGGGTAGAATTTCCTCTAATCCCGATGGTATAGTTATACCGCTATTGGCGGTCGTCAGAGCCCTTTTAGTGGGAACAGGATGCACCACGAGAAGGCGGGGTTGACATTTGTCAAGGAGAGGCTGTGATGTTACGCATCACCTGACCTTACATCCCAAATTGGTATATAAATAATGTTATATTAAAATTGGTATATTTCCGACTCGCAATTTCCTATTAGAAGTTCAGAGTAGGCCTTAAATAAAATTCGTGCTTTTAACTCTGGAGGTAATAGTTTTATCATGGCATCTCTTGATGTAACTTCTTTGTTCCCCAGTGTACCTGTTCCTGATGTTATCGATATTATTGACTCCAGGCTCCTTTCATTTGGATTATGTCAACCCGTGGAGGCCTTAGCCATTGTGCAGGCTTTGAAGTTTATTCACCAACGTTCTTATTTCAAATTCAATGGCGTTATTTACCAACAATTACAGGGTACGCCTATGGGTTCACCCCTGTCTGGAGTTTTGGCGTAAATTGCTTTGCAATCTTTGGAAGAGCATGTGTTTAGTCAATGTGTCTTGCGTGCCGCATTATATTTAAGATACATTGATGATATTCTCATTTTCTGGACTTATTCTCTTGATGAACTTATGGCTTTTTCCGAACTTATGTCTGCTCTGTTTTAATCAATCAATTTTACAGTTGAGTTTGAGAATTCTTGCTCCCTCCCATTTCTGGATATTTTGTTACAGCATGACCCAGTATCTCATCATTTAACTACTTCTGTTTACCATAAGCCTTCTGCTGTTTCTTATATTATCCCTGCCAATTCAGCTCATCCCTACTGTTATAAACTTTCGACATTGCATCATTTTCTTCATCGCACGTTCACACACTCCTCCACTTCTCGTTTACGCCAACATGAATTCAGGATTATTGGGGACATTGCTCTTAGCCATGGGTACACCCAGAATTGTATCTCCCATATCATTTCTCATGTTTCAAGGTTGATATTTACTACTCTTACACGCCCGTCTTGGGAAATCAGATTTGTGAGTTCTTTGGATTACTTACCTAGTGTTTGCTCTGGTTTGAGTAGTCTGTGCCGGGGTTGCCATTTGGCCTTCGGCCTCAAGACTAGGTCGTTATTTTCTTTTATTCGTAAAGATCAGGACCCTATTCATAAACATTCCAGACATGGGGTTTATTGTGTTCCACTCAGGTTGGTTATTCCTGGTGTACCCTGATAGTACATACATAGATTCTACTTTTAGAAATTTTGATATCAGGTTGGCTGAACATCAGTATAGTGTCAGGCATAAATCTACTGATACTTCGCTCTCACTCCTTGTCAGTGCTGGTACTTATATTCCTGACTGGAATGCCTCACATCTGTTGACTTACGGTTCGAAGGACAAAGTTTCTTTATTGTATATGGAAAGCATGATTATTTACCAGTTCGGTGATAAATGTTGCAATGATTATATGCCATACCATTTTCCTCGGGCCTGGAAGAACGTATTAAATGGTCTACCGTTCCCTTCAGAATGACTATTTTGAGTTTATTTTTGCAGAGGGCGTTACGAATGTATTTCAGTGGTGTATGTCATTGCTGTACCATCAGGTGGCGCTTTATAGTTTCTTCTGTACCATCATATTAAAACTATTTAAGAACTCCGGTTCCATATGCTGTGTGTCACCCGATGATGCAGTAGCTGCTACTGCAAAAGATCTTGTGTTTTTAAACTTTTGTATATAGCTTTTTAACCTCATGTAATAAATATAGTTCAGTATAGTACTTGAGGATATTTTTACATGAGATTGGATCGTGCAATGACTTGGGTCTATATTTTTATATGTTACATATAGCACGAAATGCTGTTATAGTGATCATGTTGACCACACTTTCCTGTAAAAGGAATCTTTCTTCTTTTTGTTTTAATTTTGGAAGGTAGTTACTGATTTTATTTTGTAATCCTGGAACCAGTCTGATTTGAAGTTTCTCACTAATCCTCTGAAGTTTTTCAAAAAGTCCTCTATGGTAAATAACTTTTCTAGTTAACTGAAACTTAGTTTTTGATTTCTGAATCTTTTCTTTTTTATTAAGAATTTTGTTGACTAGTAGAGAAGGGTAATTATGATCTCCCAAAACTTTTCCCATATCCTCCTTTTGAGCATGTTTTAACAATTTGGAAGAATTTGGAACATTAATTTTTTCCAAAATTTGAGTGGCCAAGTTGGTTTTTATGTAAATTGGATGATTTGACTGATAGTCTAACATCAGTCAAATCATCCAAATTACATTTACTATGCTCAGCTATTTTCAATTTGGCAGCAATTTCTACAAGCAAAGTTGTGGTTTAGCAGAGGTCTCACCGGTTGCACCACTTCTTACAAATTACTATGTAGAAAAACTAGAAGAAAAGGCTTTGATTACTCCCTCTATCTTCAGTCTTTATGCAAGATATGTGAATGATATTATTTTCATTATAGACAACAAAAATGTCTCCCTTCCATATGACATACTAGACTGGTTCAACTCCCTGGATGAAAATTTACAATTCACTATGGAACTGCAAAAAGATAATCAGCTCAATTTTTGGACTTATCTTCAGTAGTTAAAGAAGGAAAAATTGAAATGAGGTTATGCAAAAAAACTTACAAACAATAATAAATTGTTAGACTATCAGTCAAATCATCCAAATTACATAAAAACAAACTCGGCCACTCAATTTTTAAAAAAAAAATGTTCTAAATTCTCCAGAATTGTCAAAGCCTGCTCAAAAGTAGGAACTGAAAAAAGTTTTGGGAGATAATAATAACCCTTCTCTACTAGTCAACAAAATCTGTTAATAAAACGATGTGTGTGCACGTGTCCTTCACAATAGAAAAAAACTGCTCAACCTAGAAAATTGAAATTTTGCATGAAAGTAGCTTACGTACAGAGGATGTGCACCTCAGGCTTAGATTTTCGAATTTTTGAAAAAAACAAACAAACGTGGTTCCCAATTTTCTGTGTATTGTTCCGCTTTGTTTACAAACAACCTGAACACACCCAATGTGAAGGAAGGTAGTTCATGATAAATTTTACACTTTCTTTTTTAGAATTTCGCTATATAGACGTCTTAAGGACTATCTTTATTTGTAAATATATTGAATAACAGTACTACTGTTTTTTTTAGTTTTTATCTGGAGCAAGTGTTTTCTTTAAGCGAAGCTATCTCAAACTTTTGCTGGCATGAGATGGAATTATGATGCATACTGTAAATTTGTGATATGAATATGAAAATAAACGTATTATTATCTTCCATAATAAAATGAATGCCTATGATTATTTCCATTACAATAAGATTTATTTCGATGAAAATAGTAAAAAAAAATTCTGTATATTATCATGAACTACTTCCTTTCACTTTGGGTGTTATCAAATTGTATGTAAACAAAGTGGAACAATACATGGGAAATCAGGAACTACTTGAAAGCATTCTGATTTTCCCATGTATCATTCTGCTTTGTTTACAAACAACCTGATTGCACCCAATGTGAAGAAAAGTAATTCATGATAAATTTTACGTGTTTCATTTTTAGAATGTCGTTATAATAGACTCCTTAATAGCTATTTTTATTTGTAAATACATTTTATGAAGGGAATATATCGAATAACAGTACTACGGGGTTTTTTAGTTTTTATCCGGAGCTAGCGTATTCTTTAAGTGCAGCTGTTTCGAACTTTTGCTGGCATGAGATGGAATTATCACACATAAATTGTGATATGAAAATTAAATGTATTATTTTCCATAACAAAGTAAATGCCTATGATTATTTCCATTACAATAAGATTTATTTCGCTGATAATAAAAAAAAATCTTATATTACCGTGAACAACTTTTTCACATTGGGTGTTATCAGGCTGTATGTAAACAAAGTGGAATGATACACAGGAAATCAGAAACTACTTGCAAGCATTCTGATTCAATAGTACAGCCATATTTTTATAATTTAATTAGCAATTTTATCAAGGAAAGTGACCTACAAATGACATTAATTCATTCACTTCTGTAGTTACAGTTTTGAATTACATTGATGCTAACATCTAGCTATGAGGATGAAATGTTTAAAAAATGATGTTCAACATTTTCTCACAAGATGGCATGGACAAGCTCTTTTCACTGCATTTCATCAAATTAAAGTTCATGTATAATTAATTATTTATTTCAAATAATACGAAATAAGATTATTTAATTAATTAACATATTCTTACGATTCATGGTCAGATATTTCACCCATTCCAGAGAAAACTACTTTTAGTTAGTTAGCAAACACAAAATCAAATATGTTTCAGCACAAGTTGACTCTTTTGCTCAGATTTATCTGCTTGAAAACCAGGATGAGTTGCTGACGAAGCTTAACATTGAGTTCCATTCTCTAGCTAAACAAAGCCTACACCAACAAACAGCATCCGCAAAGCGATGGGTTAAAAACTAGTTCTTAATAAAAAAGAAAAGATTCAGAGATCAAAAACTAAGTTTCAGTTAACTAGAAAAGTTACTTACCATAGATGACTGATTGAAAAACTGCACAGAATTAGTGAGAAATTTCTAATCAGACTGGCTCCAGGATTACAAAATGAAATCAGTAATTACCTGCCAAAATTAAAACAAAAAGAAGAAAACATCCTTTTACAGGAAGGTGTGGTTTACAATCCAAAATGTGAATGTGGTCTCAGCTATGTGGGAGAAACAGGCAGACAGCTGAAGACCAGATTGGCAGAACATAAAGCTACAATTAAAATTTTGACAAAGAAAACAGGTTTGGACAAACATATTCAAAATACTTGACATAAGGTGCTTTGGGACACTGTAGAAGTTCTGACACAACAACAGCACTTTTTCAAGAGAAAATTTAAGAAGGACTGGAAATAGAGAGAAGAAGAGGTACAACATTAAATGATTTGAAAGATTAGAATTTAGCTCTTGAATGGCAACACCTACTATATTGTAGTACTGAGGAAGGGTAGGGGTGCTACCTGAAAATTTGACTGTAAGTAATATCTTTTTCCTGAGTAAAACCCATAATTTAGTGAAATTTATAACATATCAAGTGTAGGAATAGCCATGACATCAGTTTTTACTAAATTAACTTTGGTTCTGTAGTTCCTGAATGTGCTCAATTTCGGTGTTGTACAGTTGTAGAGCAAACACCTGTCCATTATCTTTGGAACTAGTTGCAGGATTATCAACCCTAATACTTTTTGACTGGGCAAGACAAGGAAATTTGCAAACAACCAATTTTTTTTTTTTCTGTGCCTTCATAGTTAATTTTAAACTAGAGTGATATATGAGACAAACACAACAATATGTAGTTGCTTTATTGATAATTTGCAAATCTTGATCCATCTGATGTTTAATTTTGCATTTTCATTCATTTTTATTTCTTTGTCACTGTATCATCAAAGGTAGATATGTGATTTTGATTGCATTCTGATATTTCATATCTGTCATCCATGTTGGTTTTGAATTTTCCCAGGTCCCTGTTTGTGGCTATTAAAACTTTAAGTTTAGAATTGATAATTTATTTTGTATTTCGTTTTTATGACAGTGAATGCTCAAAAAGGGTTCCACATTTTAGCAAATCCATTTGAGAATGCTGACACATTATTTGTGCTGATCTTTCAACCAGGTTTGCATGGCTCCTGGAAAAGTCATGGAATTTGATTTCCCTTTTTTCCAGGCCTGAAAAGTCCTTGATTTTTCATATTGTTGTGAGAGGTTCAGGAAATTGTACTTACAATGGGGGAAAAAAATGGTCCAAATTTTTGGATTGATTGGGCTACTTTGTTTTAGCTGCCTGCAATGTCTGCTTGTGATGACATCACTTCCTTTCATGGAATGTGTAGGCAGGATATCATCTCGTATGATGCTGGAGTGAAAGATGTTTGAGTGTCATATTTCCAGCCACCTTAGTTTGTGGCGTAGCAGTTGTGTGCAGCTGGAATCAGAGCAGCATGTGGAAATCTTCCCATGAGTCCAAGATGGCGGTTCCTTCTAGCAAGCACTTTCCTCGCTGAAAGAGATTGATATATGGTCTTCCTTCTGCCAATGCGCATTGGAATAGATGATTATGAAAGTGTGAATCTTATAATGCCATGGTAAAATTATTTTGCATTATTATCATTGGGCTAGGTTCCACATTGCTTTATATAAGTTTTATACAGAGCAATTCTGATATGGGGAAATTTTGCCACTTTGTTGAAAAAGTAACGCACACTCAAAAACACTTTGTGACAGTAGAAGCCATAGAAGTTCAGAGGAATTCTAAATGCATAGTAAGTTTCGCCCCAATTTGTAAAATATAAAACAAAGCACTGTGATTTTAGCAAACTTTTAAGCTCCTGAAATTTTCCAAGATCTGCTCCTGCAAAAACCCCCGGAAAAGTCCAGGAATTTATTTTCAGTAAATGTGTATAAACCCAGGTTCAAGACATGAAATACTAAATTGTGTCGTGTGTGTGTGTGTGTGCGCGCGCGCACTATCTACAGAGATATATGATACCAGCATCCACCATTAGTTTCTTTAAAAAAAAATCCTGTAGTTTTAAATGTCTTTAAAGAAATTCCTAATTATTTAATTATTTATTCTTAAAAGTGTGCACAAATCCTGTCCCTACTCAATTACAATAAAAAAAAAAAAAAGAATAATGGAAAAAAAAAAAAGGCAGCCAATCGAGATGCTGAGCTAAATCTGTTATCAAGTGAGTTTCGTTTTTATTATGTTTTCAGTGATGTATATATATATATAGAGAGAGAGAGAGAGAGAGAGGTCTCTTCTTAATAGAATATATATATATATATATATTCTATTAAGAAGAGACCTAAGCAAAAAAATACATATATATTTTTGACTCATACCAAGTACAACATAGAAAAGGTTATGTATCTACCGGTGTGAGTAAAAGGAGAAAAGATAAAAAAAAATAAATAAATAAATAAAATAAAACAACTGAATGTAGAAGGTGTCGAGAATACTGAGCCTTAGTTGAAATGTTTTATTTTTTTATTTTTTATTACTATTTTTTTATTTGTGGTTTTTTTTTTTTTTTTCATTTTCTATTTATTTACAATTCACTCTTATTTTTATTTCTAATTTTTAATTTTAGTATGTTTTGGATGCAGCCTTTTGGAGTGTAGTTTATACTCGAGTTTGGTATTTTCTTGGACTGCTTATTTCTAAAAAGTTTTTCCTAGTTGGTTTGCTCAGAATTTGTATGTTTTGGCCCAAGTGGATTTTTTAAAACGATTTTAGGTGGGCATGTTACTTGCATCTATGGCCTTGCAGAAACCCATTTCCAACTAGGTCTTTGTGGAAGTGAGAAAATGCAGAGTTTTTGCTGGTCCTTGATAAAGCCAAGGCTCAGTATTCTCGACACCTTCTACATTCAGTTGTTTTATTTTATTTTATTTTATTATTTTTTTTTTTAATCTTTTCTCCTTTTACTCACACCGGTAGATACATAACCTTTTCTATGTTGTACTTGGTATGAGTCAAAAATATATGTATTTTTTTGCTTAGGTCTCTTCTTAATAGAATGTGAATTCTGAATTTTCAAAACTGCTGCGTTGCGCGTTTTGATCTTCAGGTTATTTTGCAACTTTTGTTTTAAATTCTAAAGTTTTTCCTTAGTTTTCAGTTTTGCTCTTCAGTATATATATATATATATATCATCATCATCATCATTGTCAACCATTATCAATCCACTGCTGGACGAAGGTCTCCCCAAGTTTCCTCCACAACGGTCTGTCTTGTGCCAGTCTCCTCCATGTCACTCCCGCATATTTACGAATTTCATCCACCCATCTCCCATGTGGTCTTTTTCTGGGTCTTTTCCTGTCCCTTGGAATCCAATCTAAAATTTCGGCTGTCCATCTATGGTCTGTCCTTCTGGCAGTATGTCCAGCCCATTGCCATTTCAGGGATTTAACTCTGATCATGATGTCTTCCACTCTCGTCATTTTTCGGATCCACGAGTTCCTCTTCTTATCTCTCCTGGTAATACCAAGCATGCACCTCTCCATGCTTCTTTGAGTTGTCTGCAGCCTTTGTATGTCTCTTTTAGTTAAGGTCCACGTCTCTGCACCATACGTAAGCACTGGAAGGATGCATTGATCAAACACTTTTCTTTTAAGACATAATGGCATATTGCTCTTGAAAATTATGCTGTTTCTTCCAAAAGCTCTCCAGGCAAGTTTTGTACGCCGATTAATTTCTTCATCAATGTGACCCTCACTTGATATCTGCTGTCCAAGATAAACATACGTATCTGTTATCTCCAGTTTTTCTCCATCAATCGATAAATCTTCATTTCTTGTAAAAGCATTGAACATCACTTTTGTCTTCTGAAAGTTCATTTTTAATCCCACTTCTTTACTCTTGTCAGCAAGTTCCTGGATCATACTCTGCAGCTCTGATGGGGAAGCATCATCCATGCCTTACCTGGTATTCGAACCCAGGCCCACTTTGTGTGAATGGTTAGAAGCCAGCACTTGAATCATAGTGCCCCCAAGGCGGCCATAATACAGCTTAAAATTTTATAAGTGATTTAGTAGTGTCACAAACATGATTAGTGTATATATATATATATATATATATATATATATACACTAATCATGTTTGTGACACTACTAAATCACTTATAAAATTTTAAGCTGTATTATGGCCGCCTTGGGGGCACTATGATTCAAGTGCTGGCTTCTAACCATTCACACAAAGTGGGCCTGGGTTCGAATACCAGGTAAGGCATGGATGATGCTTTTTTACTTATGGCACAGGCTCTCTCCCTTCCCTGGAGCCAGTGGCCCCAAATTAGGGACGAGCAACTGCTTATAGCCCATTTGAGTTTTGCATTTCTTTGTAGAGCTAACTTCTGAATCTCAGAGAACAGCTTAGTGATATGTATGTATGTAATGAGTTGCTCATGGTGGTTGTTAAACTCCAAATAATTAAGATGTATTATGGATGGATGGCAAAGTTTCAGAGTAGTTTGTACAAAGTGAGTTATTAATAAAATTGATATCAAATGGTATGTTTTAAAAAATGTTAAGTGTTATAATAAAATGATTATCATATACTGTTGCTAAAATATTTTTCCTTGAATTAATATTTCTGGGAAGAAACCAAACAACACATAATTTGTAAATAGATTCCTGATGTGTGCAGGAAAAAAGTAAAATATTTTATTGTTTTTTATTCCTTCCAGCAAGAATGGTGTGAAAATCACTTCGTGAATTATAAAAACATGAAGAAAGTGATGGCAGTTCGTAAACAACTGTATCAATTATGTCAGAAGTGTAATATTCGACCCAGCTCTTGTCAAAACACAGTTTGGATAAGGTAACTATGGTTATCATTGCTTACCTTTTGCAGTCATTTTGTGTAGCATCCAAGTGGTTAACTCGTGCCAGAGGTGTTTGTTCTGTAATTTTAATATTTGTTTAATCACATGGAATTAGTAACTTTGTAAGCACATAGGTCATTCAGAAAGTACAGAATGTTTGTGCATAGCATCTGTGCAGGTTCCTGGCCGGCACTCAGTCAAAGTCATCTGGGATCATTGTCAGGCACGTACTATCTGTTTGTGATTAGTTACGACCTTTTGAAATAAACATGCGCATTGAAAATCCCTCTGAATACAGGGATGCCAAGTACTACGGATCTTCCGTAGTTTCTATGGATATCATGTTCAAACTACGGATTTAGTGAGAAGGTTTGAAAAACTACGGGTTTTTCCAAAAATCTGAGATATTTCTGGAAAACTTAATTTAAAAAACAACTGATTTTTCTGAAAAACTATACCATCTATAGTCGTGTATAAGTCAACACCCCAATATTTATATGAATATCTACAGTTTACAGTTTTTGTATATCTCGTGTATAAGTCGACCCCCCATTTTTTATGTGAATATCTTTTTTTTTATGGCTTGTGTAAATAAATCAGTCCTTCGTACTGTCCTACCACATTTTTGTCCATAGGCATATTTGAAGCATAAAACTTTTTTTTTTTTTTTATTCTGTTTTAAGAGCGAGAAGTCACATGGTCACTATGTTTTGAGAACACCCATGTATACTCCGGGCAAACTTAACGTGCTTACGGATTGAAGGTTACAGCCAATTTTTTATCCCGTAGTTAAAGGATATGCTGTAAAAAATAAAATGCTAAGTTACAAAAAAATTGTTTAACTTAACATTCTATTTTTTTTCAAGCGTAGTCAAATGTAGTGATTTTTGCAGTAACATCGTGAAGCCATCACATGGCAGGCACTTTTGACTAGAAAGTGGAAATGTTGCCACGGAGATCATTTTGTATGATCACATGACCGTGTGCCTGGCTTGCCATGGTATGGCGTTTGCAAGGCACAACGTCTGTTAACTTTCGGGGAAAACCTTAACCGAGTCCTGAACTAGTGTTAACTGTCGGAAGTAGATTCAATTCCATGTTCTGTTTTCTTGTTGTTAAGTTGAAAGTTGATTAGTTGTGGTGTGATGTGAATTGCTGTAGTTATGAAGCGTGCTTCAGTGGCCTCGAGTTCCAGTGGTGCGAAAAAATTAATTTGCAGCAGTACAAGGAATGTTATTCCTTATAATTTCCATGTTTACAGCAATCGCATGTTTCTGTGAATGATGCGTTCTGTAGCGTGTGCAATTGTGATTTATCGGTGGCTCATGGTGGATGAGACGATTGCCGGAGGCATGCAGTTTCGAAACAAACATGAATATGGTTTATTGAAAGATACCCCATCCAGATAAAAATATTGCTAAAAATGTAGCAGGGTACTTTGGGAAATAGGCTGGCCTCCCTGCTAATTTTAATGCAGGAACTTGACTTCACTACAGAGAAACTAAGAGGACCACGCATATGGACTACTGATGACTTCCTTCAGATGTTGGCATCTCTGCGAATGGAAAGTTCAATCAGTTATCTGTTTTCTGACTGCTGAAAACACCAGGCCTATTGATATTCATTGGAGACTTGTTCAAGTGAATGAAGAAGGTGTTATGAATGAATCTAGTGTCAGAAAGTGGTGCATAATGTTTAAAAGTGGAAGAACAAATTTTCACGACGAACATCTGAACTTTAACAAAATCTTTGCAAGATGGGTCCCATGGATGCTCACAGATGAACACAGCACTCATAGACCAGGAGCTGCATTGACATTCTTGGAGCATTACCACCAAAACTGCAGCAAGTTTATTGACCAAATTCTTACAGGGGATGAAATGTGGATTTCACGCAGCACTCCCGACAACAAAAGGCAATCACTTGAGTGGCATTACCCTCAATCACAGAAAAAGCCACGAAAAATCAAACAAAATTTGTTTGCCTAGGAAATTGTGGCAAGTGTCTTCTGGGACCGTATAAGTGTCTTACTCGTCAATTTCAGGGAAAGAAGTGCAACTATTTACTGAAGAGCCATTCTATTATGACCACCCCCAGCCTGGAGACTGAATGGTGGCACAGGTAAAGTTCACAGAGCAGTATATATGCAACCTGAGAACCGGCTTTCATTTAGTAAAGTGTTCAGAGTCAGAATGGAAAAAGCTGCCGATTTATCAGTTTGATAAAGGACAAATTGTGATGGCATGGTACCTCGGAACTATGATCTCGGAAACGGCGCAGCTTGTGGGTTGTTCACGTGCCGCTGTAATGAGTACATATCTAAAGTGTTGCACAGATGGCAAAACAACGAACCGTCGTCCAGCCATGTGTCGTCCGCAGCTCTTTGATGCCAGAGGAGAGCGGAAACTGCACATTGTTCACTGCGACCGGAGGTCCACAGAATGACAAATCACCTACAGCTAAAACAGTGGTGATCAGTGCAATGTGTCGCACCACACAGTTCATCGCAGCCTTCTGCGCATGGGCCTGTGTAGCTGAAGACCCTGCTGAGTCTTCATGCTCACTGCACGTCAGCATCAACAACACATAATATGGACCCAAAATAATTGAGGTTGGACTGTGGATGATTGGAAGAAAGTGGCCTGGTTGGATGAATCAAGATTCCTGGTGCACCATGTAGAGGGCTGAGCACAGATGTGCCAATACCAATCAAGGCTATGGCACCCGGATGCACTGTTGGGCAGAAACAGGCAGGCGGCAGCAGTGTTATGCTGTGGGCGATGGGGTTTTTTTGTCCACTTTAGGCCCCATTATCCCAATAGCACAATTCCTGATAGCTGTCAGATATCTGAACATTGTTGTAGACCAAATTCATCCATTCATGGCAACTGTGTTCCCTGCTGGTGATGGCCATTACCAACAGGATAATGCGCCATGCCACACTGCCAGAATCGTCAAAGAGTGGTTCGAGGAACATGCTGGTGACTTTCTGTTAATGCCCTGTTCTCCAAATTTGCCTGACATGAACTCAATCGGACATTTGTTGTTCAACTTGGAAAAGCGAGTTCACGCTAAATCACCACCACCCCGAAATGTATGAGAACCGGAGGACATGCTGTTGATATTATGGTACCAGATACCACAGGATACCTATCGCCACCTCATCGAATTGATGCTACGCCGAGTAGCCACTGTTTTGTGGGCTAAAGGAGGTCCTACAGCTTTATTAGGTAGGTGGTCATAATGTAATGGCTCATTTGTGTAAATGCCAATGCCTACTGTGCAATTCTGAAATATCTGTGGTGAGACATTCAAAAGTGTTGCAGGAAAATGCTCTCATGAGGAATCTGTTTCATATAGGACAAATGCCTGCCTGCACACTGTCAGGAAGACAAAGGAGCTCCTTGATAAGTTTCACTGAAAAGTTTTTGAGCATACCTTGCAGCCCAGACTTGGCACCATTGACTTTCACTTATTCCCCAATTTAAAGCAATTCCTTGGTGAATAACGTTTTGATAACGCACTAAAGGAGTCTGTTATGGAAGTCAGTTATGGACTGGCTGAAAGAACAGGTGACGGAGTTCTATGCAAAGGGAATACTTAAACGTATTCCAAGATGTGACAATTAAGTATCCAGGGCAACTATCTAGAAAAACAGGCTTACATATGAGTTAAAAATTATAACTAAAATATTAAATTTAAAAGTATATAGCTTTTATAGCCAAACATTCTTTACTTTCTGAATGCCCTCATACTTCTTTTATGGCACGGGTCAACAACTGATCACAATTGATTGGCCAATCCCCAAAACATTCCTGTGTAGTGTTCTCCCTAGAGTCTTTTTACTAGGTGGTCCACCCAGCTAATTTTCTAGGCCGCCCAGTTAAATTTTCTTTAATGAATGTTTTCACAACATACATAATAGTAAGAGGAAAACTTATTCCCACATACACCATAAATATTGATGAAAACTGGCTGAAATCTGTGAACATAACTATTTTTTTATCATTTGATTTATGTGTAATTTTCTAATGTTTTTATCATGTTATGTTACATTAATGCCTACCACACCCTAAAGATGTTTAATAAGTATAATAATGTTAAGCAAAACAACATCCTTTTTTTTTTCTCTCTCTCTGAATTGGGGAAGGGGTTAAAAAGTACCATCCAGCTAAAATCTTTTGCTATCCAGCTGTAAAAAAATCTAGGGAGAACACTACTGTGGTCAATTACAAAGGACTTATATTCCATTCATTTCTTTCTCTTCTTGAAACCTCTGATTTTTTTCTGTTTTTTTTTTTTTTGTGAGAACTGGTCTTGTGATTTCTTGCAATAAATAATACTAGTAAAGGTACTAGAATCTTTCAAATTTTGTGATTGCAAAATAACAGAAATTAGCATGGGGAAAATCACTGGTGACCAGTAATTTCCCCTGGGAATAGCATTGAGGCAGAAAGCTTCCTTAGTTTCCCTGACCTTTGGTACAATTCCTTCAGGAGCTCATTGCCAGTAACATCAAATGTCAGGCAACGAATGCATGCAGCAGAACGGATGCATTGTCTTATATGTTATCTGTGTGACTGAACCTTACCCACAAATATTTCATTCTGCTGCACTCTTCTTTACTTTCTAATAAGCTGTGGCAGAGTATTCCCTCAGTTTTAATTAAAAGCAGTACCTGCCATGTGGGGTTGGGTTTTCTTTATTTTTGTGATTAAAAAAAATATATGTTACATGCGTCCTTAATGAAAATCTTTTTTTTTTTTATATTTCATATTTTTTTTAAAGAACAACTAGCACTAGAAAAATGTAGTTGATCTTGATCTATTTTCTTTAAGTAGCTGTTATGGACTTTAAAAGTTGCCTGCCTCTATTCTACATTTAGCAAGAAAATGCCATTTTGTGCAAGTATTGGGTTGGTGAGAATGAAATGTCTGGCATGAATGAGCAGTGGAGACAGGCCCCCCATCACAGCAGAATGGAACCACCCACAGGTGTTGCGGGTATTACGTCACAAATTTACTATAAATAGCTAGCACATGAGTGAAGAACAAGGTTCAGACGTGGTTTATTTGGATGTAACGTGGCTTTTTATGGAAACGTGCAGATGCTGGATTTGAGAGTCATCTTCCTGTATAAATTTAAACTGGGCCATTTTGCAGGAATTGCCGCTCGAAAGGTTGACGCAGCGTTTGGGGAGAATGCAGCCAACAAACGAACCATTCAGCGATGGTTTGTGAAGTTTCGAAGTGGAGATGCGGATCTGCAAAACGAAGCATGTGGTCACTGACCTGTTACTGTTTCTGACTAAGTTCTGTTACGTGTGGTTGAAGCAGACCCCTGAAAAATGTGTCTAGAGATGGCGGCAGAGGTAGGTGTCCACCTCACGACAGTTGTTCGGCATCTGGCTGCACTGGGTAAGGTCAAAAAGCTGGACATGTGGCTGGTGAATGAGTTGACAACTGGCAACAAGACTAGGCATTTGGAAGTCTACATGCCACTACTTGCCAGAAATAAACAGGAACCTCTACTGCATTGAATTGTCACCTGCGATAAGAAGTGGGTCCTTTATGATAATTGGAAACGATCTGCACAATGGTGAAGCAAGGCACAGCCTGCT
Organism: Macrothele yani; assembly: GCA_039090855.1. Classification (NCBI taxonomy): domain Eukaryota; kingdom Metazoa; phylum Arthropoda; class Arachnida; order Araneae; family Macrothelidae; genus Macrothele; species Macrothele yani. Next base: position 101,597,120 of record CM077013.1, on the reverse strand, counting down.
GGACTGTATCATAAGCAACCCCTACACACCAAGAAGATGATGCTCTTTGTCTGGTGGTCCACAGCCGAGATAATTCATCAGAGTTTCTTGGCAAGAGGCCAAACCATCACTGCGGAACGTTATTGTGCTGAATTACACCAGATGCACCGGAAATTGCTGCAGAAACAAGCAGCTTTAGTCAACAGACATGGTGTTCTTCTGCTCCAGGACAACGCTTGCCCTCATGTCGCACAGCGAGCGATGCTGACACTAAGTGCCTTGGGCTATGAAACACTGCCTCATCCTGACTTGTCTTCGACAGACTATCATCTGTTTGGTCACTGGGATCACTTCCTGTCCAGGAAACAGTTCACGACAGACAACGAGGTTTAATGTGCATTTGATGAATTCGGGTCCCAGCCACAAGACTTTCTTCATTCTGGGATCATGGCCTTGCAGGACGGATGGCAACTATGTGTCAATGCCAAGGGGTATTATTTTGCCTAGGTAAGTTGTCCTACTTTTCCGTTCTCGCCGTCCACATGTGCTGGTCCTTTGCCAGACATTTCATTCGCACCAACCCAATATTTAACTGTAATGGACATTCTAACCTTGTGTACATGTTCCTGATTCAAAACAAGCAGTGTCAGTAGGCCCTCAAAAAGCTAGAAATTGAGTTACGTTCAAAGCTAATCTGTGATGGTTTGTAGCAGTACACAAGATGGAAAAGGCTGGTGTGTTCCCCTGTTGCCTAAAACTGTTTTTCAATACAATCAGAAGATATTTGTTTATCTTACGATGCACATTGTTCTTTTTACATTTCGTTTTTATTCCTATGTGTGCCCATCGCAATTGGACTCATAACAACTGGTCTGCTGTCCTCTTCTCAGATGAGAGTAGATACAGTCTATCGTCTGATTGTCGACGACAACTGATCTGGCGTGATAGTGGTACTGCATATTGTCCAGCAAACATACAGGAAAGGGACCAATATCCGACATGTAGTGTCATGGTATGGGCTGGCATCATGATCAATGGCCGTACGTCCTTCTATGTGCTTCCAACTGGGACTATGACTGGCCAACGATACATTAATGATGTTCTGCTACCTCATGTTCGCATGTTCCGTGGTGTTGTCGGTGATGGATTCATTTTCATGGACGACAACGCAACATGTCATCGAACAGTCGCTGTCCAAGAGTGTCTTGAGAGCGAGGATATTCAACGCCTCGCATGGACAGCACGTTCTCCAGATCTGAATCCCATTGAAAATGTGTGGGATGCTTTGGGGAAGAATCTTGCTGGTCGCCAATGCCCTCCAATAAACAAGGACACCCTCATCCGTGCACTGACAGAGGAATGGGATAAATTACCCCAACAGCTGCTTGATAATGTTGTGCAAAGCATGACATGATGTGTGAAATCTTGCATTGCCCTCCATGGTGGCCATATCCCGTATTGACATCTTACGCCGGAGCGCCTGCGGACGGTAATTGCATTTTTCACGTTTACGTATTCTGCACAAAATGGCCTGTTTGTCCCTTGAACACGTTCCGAAGCCTTTTGGATTTCAGAGCACAATAAATTGGCTTTCTTGTAATGTCCTGGCATTCTGACATTATTTTATTTCACTTGGCATCCAACCACACTTACTTTTTTATGCGCTATATAGCCGTTTATGATCCGTCCTTAGCAATTGTCCAGCAGTGTATTACTGGCATTTAGGGCTGACTCTGGATGCATATAACGAAATTTCAGAGCAAAGAGAAACATGCTGCATTTTCATTATGTTATGCTCAAACAGTGCATCAGTAACAAAAAAGGCATGCATATGTTCCTACTAAATGTTAACATTTTAGTCATTCAGCCAAATCATGTGCTGCTCATGGAGGCAATAATGAAGCAGAAAAGCCCAATAAGGATTTGGACAACAGATTGGGAAAAGCAGGAAAGTCTGTCATTGTTTGTACAAAAATATTTTCACTGAGGTAAAGTTGGCCAGATAACTAAACTGGTTCTGGAGACCTAAAATGGAGACTCATTTATTGTAGCAAAAGTCAGGTGCAAGGTTCTTTTTTGGAAGCTGAAATGAAGGTGGTATGAAAAATATGGCAAAAATAGGTGGACTGAGTAGTAAACCAGAATTGATAATGCAGGCATTAGGACTGAGCTGGGTACTTCTACAAAAGAAAAGCTTACGGAGAATACACTGAGTTAGCTTTGTATTAGGAACACCTACCTAATAACACATTAATCCACCTTTCTGTGCAATCACAGCTTGCAGACCCCTAGGAACAGATTTTACAAGATGTCGAACATCCTCCACGTTAACTTGACCCATGTCTGCTGCAGCAGCTCTATCAGTTCAAACTCATTACATGGAGGAAGATCAGCAGTTCTCACACCCCATTCTAGCATATCCTGCAAATGCTCAATTAGGTTATGGTCAGGAGTGTTTGGGGGCCAAGGCAATATGGCAAATTCGTTGTTGCACGTTCCTCCAACCACTCAGTTGTTATATGAGCCCGATGACACAGTGCATTGTCCTGTTGAAAGATGGTACTGTGGTCCAGATAAACCTTCTGCAGATATGGATGGAGATGGTCGGCTAACAGGTCCCTGTAGTGTCATCCATTCAGTGTTTGTGGGATGATTACCAACAGACTAAGGCTAGCCAGGAAAAAGCTCCACCAGCCTATTGAACCCTGACTGTACAACCAGGGGATTGGACTTCATGCAGTTTACACCATGTTCAATGACACAGTGCATTGTCTTGTTGAAAGATGGCACTGTGGTCTGAGTAAACCTCCTGCAGATATGGATGGAGATGGTCGGCTAACAGATCCCTGGAGTGTCCAGCATGAAGTGTTTGTGGGAATGATAACCAACAGACCTAGGGCTTGCCAGGAAAGAGCTCCCCAGACCTGAACACCACATCCACCGTCTTGTTGAACCACAACTGTGCAATCAGGAGATTGGGGTTCATGCTGTTTACGCCATATGTAAATCTGGGCATCAGCATGGTGCAGCAGAAAATGAAACTCATCACTCTAAACGACCTTCTTTCATCTGTCGAGAGTTCATTGCCAATGTTTCTTGGCTCATACAAGGTGTTGTTTGCAACGACTGCGCATCACAATGTGTATCCTCAACTCCTCGTTGATCTCTAGCTGTGGAACTCCAGGCGAAGCAAGGTATGGCACATTATGCGTGTGGAAATATGTCAAATTGCACCACTGTTGTACTGGTGGGTGAGCTAGGTGACTGTCGCACGCTGTTGCTATGATACCAGTCGGCACTCACCTCTAGGATCAACCGTGCGCGGCTCACCAACGTGAGCCCTTCTGCTGCTGGATGTTTGTGCATGGTTAATCCAGTCCTGGTACAGTCTTGATACAGTAGTATGGGAGCAGCCAACAAGTGTGGCTGTTTCCAGAATACTGACATCTGCCCTCTAGGGCCCAACTATTTGGCCGCAGTCAAATTGACATACATCACCCCATTTTCCGCCATTACTGGCAAACATTTACTGATTATGTACAGAGGCTAGCTAGGTGTGCACAATTTTTAGTAGCCGCACACGACAATATTATCGCAAAATCGTTATCGCTCTGTATATGTCAAACGGGGCGTTTGTAATGCAAAATTAATCCAGTGTATATGCTGGTGGTTTGTTTGGGCATTCCTCCTAGGAGGTGGGGTATCTAGGGGAATTTCATTCTGTGGTATGACATGACCAGAATGTGTCTTGCCACCCTCCAGCGAGTAACACATCTCTCAAGCACACAAACAACTCCTATGTCACTTCTGCGACCTAAGATAAGGTCGAAAGCTTCCAACTTACGAACTTTTTGTAAAAGTTTTCATTTAACGTAACTAGCGTGATCAAGTTACCTTTATTTGTTAATATTGTTACGTGTTTTGCCCGTCATCGTGGTATGTAAACACAGACCAAGAGGTAGTCCCAGAACAAGAACTGACTATTATATTTGCACTTTTAAGGTATTAACCTCTTGCAAAGTGCGCATAGTTCACGTGCAATTCATAAATGAAAAAACCATTAGGAAGAACCATTCACTCACCATAAAGATCATGGTAACCTCCAATGACCACACACTTCCAACACGTCATTCATCGTGATGTAACTGGGCTTCCACAGGTTTACAGACTTCTTGCTTACGCTTCTTATTTTCGGGTGTGAAACATCGTTTTTTTTTTTTTTCTCTTTTGCCTTATAAGATGTTACTATAATGCTTGTCAATTTGATAAAAATCACACATACAACTCATTCATACCAAGTAAAAACTATGTACATAACCTTACATTCACAGGTGATTAAACCTTGGTCAACTCTAATTATCAAACTCCTCCTTCTGTTTCACAACCTCTGCTACTCCCACTGCAAGTGTCACACCCATTCAGCCCCACACATCCAATCCTCTAGTACTTTCGACAGGTCCCTGTCATCTTCAGGAGGCAGGTGTGTCTCACCCGCCCACCACAGCTCAAGTGAGCAGAGCCATCGAGGCCCGGGCTCCAGTCGCTATCTCTGAATCGTTGTGTCTCTGGCGCCATCTATTGTCCCTGCTGCTCTTTTTCCCTCTTTCTTTTTATGCTGCTGTTCAATTTTTATTAGGGCTTTCCATTGTTCGTTTAAGTTACTTGGCTCATTAATGTTGCATAATCTTGATCTGTTTTTTTACGATGAATGACGTGTTGGAAGTGTGTGGTCATTGGAGGTTACCATGATCTTTATGGTGAGTGAATGGTTCTTCCTAATGGTTTTTTCATTTATGAATTGCACGTAAACTATGCGCACTTTGCAAGAGGTTAATACCTTAAAAGTGCAAATATAATAATTGAGAATTACACGCAAAATTCTGAGCTGGGACAGTTGAGGTGTGGGGTTTGCAGTCGCTATCATACTCTGGGATTATGCGCTATAGGAATCAATTTCACAACTTCGAGATGAGAGATATTAAGGCGTTTAAGAAGGCTAAAATTAAATTAGTAAAGTCAGAAAATCGAGAAGAATTTTTGGTGACGTGCCGTGACCTAGAAATAACACCAAAATATTTAAAAATACGGAATTGCCCAGTCACTGCTAAAGATAATAGAATAATCCAGGAGTGCCAAAAAAAGAGATTAAGAGCTGAAATTGTCAATAAAAGGAAACTGATTTTTAACTTGAATATGAAATTTTTACATTTAATCGATTTGATATGTTATAAAAAGTATGGAAAGTTTGATGGTAATTGGAAAGATGAGATTTTGGATGTAACCTTCATAGAAATTTTTGACATCTTGGAATACGAAAAAAAATGCTCAAGAGCAGTCATGGAAAAAAAGTTGCACGTGATGATTGACAGACAACGTGTACAAGAACAACAGGAGAATATGTATGAGGTATATCAGAATAACTCCAACTTGACCTTGAGCTTCACGCAAAGAGCTATTTTGCAGAGAGGTAAAAAATTTGCGTTTCCACGGAGCCTGCCGAGGACGGAGGAATTAATACCAAACTTAGAAGAAATAGCACGCAGTGTACCAGCAGAAGAACGTGAAAATTTTCGAAGTAAACTGTATAGAATTGTTTTGAAAGAATTTAATGAAAAAAGTAAGAAAAAGAAATATCATATAGATAAAATTCAGTATGAGAAGGAACAACTGATTAAATTAAGAGATGACCCAACAATTAAATTCTGTGAAGCTGATAAAACAGGGCAAATTGTAATATTAAACACAACTGAATATGATCTAAAAATGAATAGAGCTATAGAAGAACTAAATTGCAGCATTCTAACAAAAGACCCAACTGAATCTCAAGTAAGGTACTTAGCTAGAATAAGAAATCACAGCACCTTGCCTGATGAAATAAAGAAAGCATACCCACCAATGGGTACTGGAATACCAAAAATGTTTGCAAAAATAAAAACTCATAAGCCTGATACACCTATGAGAGTGATAGTATCAAAAAGGAATTCCCCACTAATAAAACTGGAAAAGAATATCTACAAATTTTTGGCACCTGTGTTCATGAAGACAAGGTTCACTGTGAAGAATACATACGAATTTATTGAGAAAATTAAAGTAATTAAACAAGATTTAAGTGAATATCATATGGCTAGTATGGATGTGAGAGCTCTTTTTCCTAGCACACCAGTACCTCAGGCAATAGAAATAATTATTGAAAAATTATATGTGCTACAGACAATGAATGCAATACAAATAGAGGAGTTAAGAGAAATTTTATTGTACATATATGAAAATAACATTTTTAAGTTTAACAACAAGATGTACAAACAAAATCATGGTGGACCTATGGGGTCACCACTGTCAACTTTATTTGCTGAAATTATAATGAGTGACATTGAGGAAAAAATAATAAGTAAACTCGAGGATCCACCACTGATATACTGCAGATATGTTGATGACATTTTTCTGTTATCCAGGCTAAAAAATGATGAACTTGAGGACTTGACAAAAAAGTATAGTGAAATTTATCCATCTATTGAACTGACAGTAGAACAAGAACATGACAATACTTTGGCATTTTTGGATGTTTTAGTTGTTAAAACAGAGGAGAATATACAATTCAGAGTGCATAGAAAATCTTCATATATCCCAGTACTTATACCATTTCAGTCATCACATCCATTAACACATAAAAGAAATAGTGTTAAAACACTAATTAAAAGAAGTTTAACACATTCATCAATTGAACAGTATAGAAAGGAAGAAATTGAATATATTGAAAAAATTGCTTATGCTTTTGGATACCCTAAACAGGTATTAAAAAATGGATTTATGAAGTAACTCAAGGTTACAATAAGGTCAAGACTGATAAAAAACTTGTAAAATATGTGGGAGCAATACCATATATAGAAAATGTTTCAGCAGAAATTAATAAAGTTTGTGGCAAGTATGGCATACAGGTAGGAAATCAGGTACTTACTGTAAAAAATTTAGTGATTAAAAATGAAAAAATTAGCCAATTAGATAGAGCAGGAATTTATGAAATCCCAATAAACCAGCAACCACCTGTGTCATATATAGGCAGCACCAAGAATAAATTAAAGTATAGATTGAACCAGCATATTAATAATTGGAATAAAAAAGAAGCTAAGACAGCATTGACTCAATACTGTATGGAAAATCAAAAATGCCCAAGGTTTGAAGATATTAAAATTATTAAGAGCTGTAAAAACGAAAAGCAGTTAAGAATTGCAGAATCAGTGTTAATTGAAAAAAACAGATCAAGATTATGCAACATTAATGAGCCAAGTAACTTAAACGAACAATGGAAAGCCCTAATAAAAATTGAACAGCAGCATAAAAAGAAAGAGGGAAAAAAGAGCAGCAGGGACAATAGATGGCGCCAGAGACACAACGATTCAGAGATAGCGACTGGAGCCCGGGCCTCGATGGCTCTGCTCACTTGAGCTGTGGTGGGCGGGTGAGACACACCTGCCTCCTGAAGATGACAGGGACCTGTCGAAAGTACTAGAGGATTGGATGTGTGGGGCTGAATGGGTGTGACACTTGCAGTGGGAGTAGCAGAGGTTGTGAAACAGAAGGAGGAGTTTGATAATTAGAGTTGACCAAGGTTTAATCACCTGTGAATGTAAGGTTATGTACATAGTTTTTACTTGGTATGAATGAGTTGTATGTGTGATTTTTATCGAATTGACAAGCATTATAGTAACATCTTATAAGGCAAAAGAGAAAAAAAAAAAAAAACGATGTTTCACACCCGAAAATAAGAAGCGTAAGCAAGAAGTCTGTAAACCTGTGGAAGCCCTGTTACATCACGATGAATGACGTGTTGGAAGTGTGTGGTCATTGGAGGTTACCATGATCTTTATGGTGAGTGAATGGTTCTTCCTAATGGTTTTTTCAAGAACTGACTATGTGAAATCACCATTAGTGGTCATGGAAATAATATGTTAGAGGCAGAAATTATGCAATGGGCAGAAAAATGAGAAAATTTATTTGAGACAACAATAATTTTCCTCATACATATCGCTAAACTGTTCTCATGAGATTCAGAAGTGAGCTGCTCAAAGAAAGTTCACCTGGCAGATTAGAGTTTAAAACTCATGGTGCTAGATTTTACTTGTTGTTCATATATATCAAACTTCTCCATTTACAGTGATCTTAGCTCATCCTTCAATGGTATCTATCACACATCTTACACAGGATCTTTTGTACTTCACATTCATTATCTTTTTCTCATGCAGGCATTACTGAATATGGACCTACCTCCCATGATTTCTGTGGCCTTCCTCTACCTTCCTTTCCTGCCACTTGAGCCAAATAAATTCTCTTAGTAAGCATCTCACCACTTAACTCATTCTTTCAACATGGCCAAACCATCTCAGAAAATTTGCCTTCACCTTACCGACAACATTTTGCTTCACATTGTACATCTGCAATACATCTTCATTCCTCACATGACCAGAATGTGTCTTGCCACCCTCCAGCGAGTAACACATCTCTCAAGCACACAAACAACAACTCCTATGTCACTTCTGCTGTACTCAGATTTCACTGCTGTGCATCAGAGTAAAAACAATTATACTTTCATATATAGTAAACCCCAAAAAAAACCCGGCCCCAACAGGACCGGGCGAGTGCCGGATGTAGGAAAATTCCAGATTTCTGAAGTTGTCCAAAAATTGTGTAATGGGCGTTACGTAAAGCACGTACTTACACGTAACAGGTCACTTTAATGAAAATTTGCACATCTACGCCTTATAATTATGCAGGGGTCCCGCTGTCCATCGCATTCTTCGCAGTTTGCGAAAAAAAAAGTCGTTTTGGCGATGGAAAAAAAGTTTCAACGAAAATATTGACGATTACCTTTTTGTACTATTTATTATAAAACTCTGTCGAAAAAAAATTGAATTAGGCGAATGATTAGGCAGAAACTTGAAAAAAAAAGCCAGAACAACTGCTAGAGCTGGGCAATGTAATGTATCCACACATCGCAAAAACCTGGTGTGAATTTTACATTGACGTTACGGGTTTTTGACTGACAAAAGTATGATACATCGCGAAGACGATTACTGCGATGCATCATGAAGGCGGATGTAGATATTATTGCTAAAAGCAAGCACAGGATCATCATCACACGTTCGACACGCATTTTGAAACGTACACGCCGATTCATTGCCTCATTGGTCTGCATCACTTCAGCGCGGCCCAACGAGGTGAATTTGTGAAACCTTCTGATGTTACAAGTAAATGGCTATTGGCAATTCGCATGCAGAGATCGGATGATCTCGCAATGTGTTGTTGAGACGGTACATCGAAAGATTTGCATAGTTATTGGTGAAACATCGGATGTTCTCACAATGTTCTCACGAAAATGAAATCAGAAAAGTGCCAGATTTCTAAAGTTGCCGTTTTTGGATGCCGGATTTTCGAGGTTTCACTGTACAGCCATTTATGACCTTTTAGAGAGAACCCATCGGCCCTGTGAAATTATCCTAATGCATCCAAGACTTTCAAAGATGAGTTCACTCACCTACCAATTTCACCATCTAATCTGTTTTCTCTGTCAAACATACATACATACATATTACTAAGCTGTTCTCTGAGATTCAGAGGTTAGCTCCACAAAGAAATACAAACTACCAGATAAATTTTGAACTGATTATTTTACTGTTGCCGTATCAAACTTCTCCATTTACAGCAATCTTGGCACACAATTCGAGCTTCACTGACATCGGATATCACGCGACGTACCCAAGACCTTCTATACTTCATACTCATAATCTTTTTCTCATGCAGACACTCCTGAATCTTATCCTTCCATGACTTCCTTGGCCTTTCTTTCCTGGCACTTGGGCTAAAAAAAAAAAATTTCTTAGTGAGCATACCATTACCCATTCTTTCAACATGGCCAAACCAAAGCATATTAGTCTCCACCTTGCTAACATTTTGCTTCACATTACACAACTGCAACACATCTTCATTCCTCACATGATCGGAACATGTCTTGCCACAACCCCCCCCCCGTAAGTAACACATTTCTCCAGCACACAAACTACTCCTATGTTTCTTCTGTAATACCCATGTTTCACTTCCATACATCAGAGTAGGAACAATTACACTTTCATACACAGCCATGCAGAACTCTCTTGAGAAATAATTCCTGTGAAAACTTCCCAAAGCAGCTGTCTTTCAATGAAGAATTCACTCGCCTACTAATTTCACCATCCAATTTGTTCTCTCTGTCAAACATGCTTCCTAAATACACAAACTCACTCACCTAGTCGATCACTGTGACCAGGTGAATGAGTTTGGGTATTTAGGAAGCATGTTTGACTGAGAGAACAAATATACTTCCAAATAGACAAGCATGCTTCGTAAATAGACAGATTTATTCACCTGGCTTATCTCTATACTATTTAGATTGATCTTACATTCAGTACTAACAGTTCCTCACTCAAAAACCATAACTTTGGTTTTCCCCATATTTATACTCAGTTTGAATTTCATGCCAAATTTATACATCCTGGACAACATACTCTGCAACTCATTTTGCTCTCTGCCAACAGGACTGTGTCATCAGCACACAGCAATTTGTACACACAGTTATTACCAAAATATAAACCAGTATTGTCTATTTTGGCATCACACATGCACACATCCATAAATATATTAAACAGCCATAGTGACATTACACAAGCTTGTTTGACCCCTGCACCAATAGAAAACCATTTTGATAAAACACCACTCTCTCATACTCAAGCTCCAATGCCAGCATACATAGTTTTCACACTTTTAAGCAAATTCCCAGTTATACCATAATTATTCAAGACCTTTCAGTAAAGTACCTTGTTTACTTAGTCATAGGCTTTCTGTAAATGTATAAAGGCACCAAATACTTTCTTATCAAAAGACATTTTCAGTCACCACACGTAAAGCAAAAATCTGGTTAGTCAGCTCTTGCCAGGCATAAAACAACTAAGTGAATCCCACACCTTCTTTGATGTAAGACCTCATACCTTATTCATAATTATCCTTCCTAGTACTTTCCCTGACATACTCAACAGGCTGATACCATGATAATTCTTGCATTTAGTATGATCACCTATTGTGTTATACAAAAAAACAATGATAGTATGCTTCCAATCCTGAGGGACCATTCCTAGTTCCCACAGGGTGTCTATGTACAAAACGTTGTTTACAAACTTATCTGGTCAATTTAGCAATTTAAATTATACTGCTTGTAGAGAGTCATCATTTTTCAAATATAAATGTTGAAGAAAGGTGTGTAATGAATTCGTTTAGCACAGTGTTCAGTTTGATTGGTAAGAATATACTTCTTTACTTCTTTTTGAGTATTGCGCGCTGACAGACAGACTTTTAATAATGGTCATGAAACTGCATTTCCCAAATTTGGTAGACACCCTGCCCCAGCACAACTGACAAATTTCAATTAACCAATCAATCAAGGAGTCATCACCATATAATAACAACTCAGTAGTTATGCCAATCTGCTCTTAAGGTCATCTTGAAGAGAGTTTAGAGTTTTACAAAACTTTCCCCTTGAGATGCCTGCTGTGCTTCTTTCTCTCACTGTGGCTTCATCTGCATCTGCCTCAAAATCACCTTTGTTTTCATGTTCTATTAACTCTCACAGAAGTATTCACCCCATCTTTCAATAAGATAGTAATGATGACTAGATTTTATGATTGATTTATTATGTTGCAATTCTGAAAAGTCCAGTTTTGAAATAACTGTACTGTGATCAAATTGATCAGTATTAAAATGTGCAGTTCATAAATCAGGTATGTTGCAAAGCATTTGCATCAGGAATGGTTTTTCTGTCAGCTGCTGAGATGTGATGTTCTCTGAAAACATGGACTCGTTTATGGGGCACCACATTGCTTCCCATGTATGTTTTAAATGCTCACTTCAAGTAATGAATCATAATACACGTGAGCATGTAAGTTCAGTTTGAACATAATGTCATGTGCTATAACATACTAAGGATCTCACAAAACTGCTTTGTATTTAAAAGCTTCTGCCTATTCTGTTAACACTATAAAAGCACTCCTGGACATTTTTATACTGCGCATCACAGGCACATTGATCAGCCAGCACTACATCACAGAAGCATTAGAAGCTGAACTTCTACCCTTCCTTCAGATGATCCCTAGAGCCATCTTCTAACAAGACAATGCCTGACCCCATGTTTCTTGCACTGTCCAAGACGTACTCTGTGCTCATCAAATCGCTCGTCTTCCCTGGTCTGCTCGCTCACCAGATTTGCCGTTTATAGTCTGGGGTGTCATCACGCAACGACTGGGTTGCATGGCCTCACCGCCTTTCACAACTAACAAATTGTGGATGCGTGTAGAAGCAGAAAGGAATCCGAATGCAATACCGCAGACGACCATCCAAACTATTTCATTTGATCCCACGGCATGTGGGATTGGTTATCACCGCCCATTGTGAATTTACGTATATCTAATTTTTTGGTCTTCCTCATCATGAACCGGCATGTAATTGTGATTGTTTGCAGCTTGTACCATAACTAACCACTCCCATAAATTTCATTGTGATTGCTTGTTTCTTTCTTGGTGTTTCAATTTCTATTAACAGCAGTGTAGTTGTTGTTGATGACCAGGTTTAAGGTTCTTCTTAGTTCTTACACTACAACTGGGGGGGGGGTGATTTCATTATTTATTCTTCTAAGTTGTCGCAAGCTGCACTTCCTGGGATAGAGGGGTAGAGAGGGACAACATCCATTGGGTCTAGCTTCAAATGAGCCATCTTCTGCACTGAGTCTGTGGAGGAGTTTAAGGGAACATGTTTGGATTCTGGTAGGAAAGGTTTTAAGAACATGGCCATCCCTTTCTCAAAGAAATAAGTGGGTGATTGTCTTTTTTCTGCAATAAGTCCCATGTTCAATCCTGGTTTATGATGCTTCAATCTTCTGAATAATGGTGGAACGGAAAGTCCTGGTGGTACCTCCGTTGCTTGCTTGACCTCAGTAGGTGTAAGTGCTGCAGTGGCTCTAACCTTAGTTGCTAGAGAATTCATTGGGTCAGTGTTCTGCTTTATTGCACCTGAGTCATCCATAAGCTTTAATAGTTTGGAATTATAGTCTGCCTTACTCATTATTGCCAATTGGCCAAACTTATCAGTGAGAGTAACAATGATGGTGGGTTTTTAGCACGTCTTTTGTAAAAAAAGATCGGGCTTCTGTTATCGGTTTGTCCGTCCGTACCCACGGAATCTCTGCAACTATTAGTCCGATTTGAAAAATTCTTTTTGCATTCGGAAGCTTGAAATATGCAAATGATGATCCTTCATTTCGTTTTTTTTTTTTTACGATGCACAATTTTGCCGCTAGGGGTGTAAATGCAGATGATGTCGAATTCAAAATTACGTTTTAATCCACATATTTGCTTCTAAACATCCGATTGAAAAAATTCTTTTATCTTTCGATTCCATTTATGTCGAAGAGTGTTTTAGATATAGTTTCATTTTCAAATTACGCATAGATTTTCCGCTAGGGGCGTAAAAGTAAATTACATTTTTTCCGATAACTCTTCTCCTAAAACTCCGATTTGAAAAATCTTTTTTCCAGCGGATACACCTCCTAATGGAAAATCTTTTGCATATAATTTCGAATTTTTGGTAAAGAATACTTTGGCCACCAGGAGGCGTAAGTGTTAATTTTTGCATCTGATGTATTTGCCATAAAATCTGGGCTTCTAAAATATCGATTGAAAAAAATTCTTTCGTGGACTGATGCACTCACATCAATAAACCTTTTCGGAATACTTTCTTCCTAAAATATCCCACAGTTTCTCCGCCAGGGGGCGTAGATGTATATCTTATTTTTGTCAATATCTCTACTTCTAGGAGTCCGATTTGAAAAATTCCTTCTTTGTTGGATAGTGTTTTCCGTGTGACATGTTTTTCATATAATTTCAAAATTTTGAAGTTATTCATAGACTTTCCGCTAGGGGCGTGAGGGTAAATTGCGTTTCCCCCTATATCTCTGCTTCTAAATCTCCGATTTGAAAAATTCTTTCTGCACTGGATACAGCTCCTGATGGGAAGTCGTTTGCATATAATTTCTAATTTTTGTAAAAAATGGTTTGGCCACCAGGGGCGTAAATCTTAACTTCCGCTTCTGATGTATTTGCAGCAAAATATGAGCTTCTAAATTCTCGATTGAAAAAAACGTTGTTTGTAGACCGAACTACTCGTGTCGACAAACCTTTTAGAAACATTTTCTTCTTAAAATAGTGCACGGTTTCTGCGCCAGGGGGCGTAGACGTATATCTTATTTTTGTCAATATCTCGACTTCTAGGAGTCCGATTTAAAAAATTCTTTCTTTGTTTGATAGTGTTTCTAGTGTGACATGTTTTTCCTAAAAATTCTAAATTTTCAAGTAATTCAAAGACTTTCCGCTAGGGGCGTAAAGGTAAATTGCGTTTCCCACTATTTCTCTGCTTCTAAACCTCCGATTTGAAAAATTGCTTCTGCACCAAATACAGCTCCTGATGGGAAATCCTTTGCACATCATTTTTAATTTTTGTAAAAAAATGGCATGGCCACCAGGTTGTGTAAGTCTTAATTTCCACTTCTGATGTATTTGCAGCAAAATATAAGCTTCTAAAATCTCGATTGAAAAAAGGTCTTTTGTTGACTGATGTCGACAAACCTTTTAGGAACACTTTCTTCTTAAAATAATGCATGGTTTCTACGCCAGGGCGTAGATGTATATCTTATTTTTGTCAATATCTCTACTTCTAAAAGTCCAATTTGAAAAATTTCTTCGTTGTTGGATAGTGTTTCCGATGCAAAATGTTTTTCCTATAAATTCAAAAATTTAACGTAAATCTTTTAAGACTTTCTGCTAGGGCGCATAAAGGTAAATTGCGTTTTCTGCTCCTAAAACTCCGATTTGAAAAATTCTTCCTGTATCGCATACAAGACTTGATGGAAAATATTTTTCACATAATTTCTAATGTTTTGTATAGAATGGATTGGCCACCAGGGGTCATAAGTGTTAATTTCTGCTTCTGATGTATTTGTAGCAAAATCTGGGCTGAAAACTGGACTAAATTTTTTTTTCTTGGACCGATACCGCTCATATGGAAAAACCTTTTGAGAATACTTTCTTCCTAAAATAATGCATGGTTTTCCCACCAGGGCACGTAAAGTCACATCATATTTTTGTTGATAACTCTGTTTCTAAGAGTTCGTAAGCTCAAGATTCCGTTTACACCAATAACTGAGGGATTAAAGACCCGATTGAAAAACTGCTTTCTTCGGTCAGATACTATTGTTTTCCATACCGGTTCCATTGCCTTTGAATAGCTTTGATAAATTTAATTTGCGTCAGAACGTATTCAAAAGACGTGCTTATTACACCCGAAAATTCGGTGTCATCTTTCTTGTTTTGTTTTTGTTTTTTATGGTTTCTAAGTATTTGAAAAGATTTTGACTCCAGCTTTATAGGTTGTCTTAGGCTGAAAATTAGTACATGCACTGTTTGATGTCTGTTTCTTGCTCTGGGAACAGCTTGTTTCTAATCACTGTTTTGTACTCAGGGATGATGCATTTATTTTAATGTCCGGTTTAGCAGTAAAGCAAAATTTGGGACCTCATTCTAAGACCTTTTCCGCTTGAGTCATGACCCTACATGACACTTTGATGAACAGGAATTTTGGATTTTCTACACATTCCAGACATTGTTGTCTTAGCATATGGAGCTTCCAATTGTGCCGGGAAACCATTGAATGTCTATGTCTAAATTGTGAGGTTACAAGCAGTAACTTTGAACCTTCACTCTTTGTTCTTAAAATTTAAAGTTTTGGTGGGTACATGGTTACACTGCTCAAGTTTCTTTCCAGTGCACTTGCATCTCTCTCTCTCATTCTCTCTCTCATTATTTTTATTATTATTATTTCTTTGTTGATGGTCTTTCTTTAGTTTCTTTTATTTTTTTATACATCTTTAATCATCATAACTATCTCTTGGAGATATCAGATAGTGTTTTATTGATTCTTTATTTGTTTTTCACATTATGCTTGACTTTTTAAAATAACTTCCTCCCTTTTTTCCATGTTTCTCAGAAAATGCTTAGCGACTGGTCTTTTTATGAATTCAGCAGAATATCAAAGTGACAGATCCTATAAAACCGTAAGTATAGTTTTACTGTTGTATTTTTTTGGAACATAAATTGTTAGTTAATACTTATCTGTCAATTATCCAATGTAAGTTTTCAATAAAATTTTGTTCTGATGGATGTGTATACCAAATTAAGGAATTTGTGTACCAAATTGCATTACCTTGTTTATTAGCAGGGCTCACCTATATGCAGAACCATGAAAAAAAGTTTTAAATGCTGTTTGTGTTTTGACAAGAGTGTGATTCTGCCTTAATGAAAATCTTAACTCTAATGATACATAGATGTAATGGGTAGCAAATTGGACACTATGAGCCTGTTACAAAGTAAAAACAATTTTTCACAAAACAGTAATATGCTGAACTGCAAAAATCTGTTTGGGATTGTTTCATTTTATGTTTATGGCAATCAGTTATGCTTTTCAAAGTTAGATCTAGTAGTATTTCTGTTCATCACTTCTCTTTTGTATTCATTCAGACAAATGGAGAAATTTCTGTATGTTTATTAAAAGTAGATTTTGTGGAATCAGTGCAGATTGATTTTCACATCTTTGACTGTTCAGCATGTGAACACTGGAGAATTTCTGGTAATTTTGAAACAAAAATGTGTTCATTTAAATTGGGATTTTAAGCCCAGCAGCCATTTTCTGTGTTTTTTGAAGTCAGTCATGACTGGCCACCTTTCTTAACTTATCTTTTTGGTAGACGGCGCCACTGTATTGCTTTTGAGCTCATCTTTTACAAAGAAAAAGAGCATGCTTATGTTGCCACCATGTCAGCATGTCTGACTGCCCATCGCATCTCTTCACCTATTAGTCTGATTTGAAAAATTCTTTTTTGCATTGGAAAGCTTGAACTATGAGAAGGATGATCCATGCATTTTTTTTTCTATGTTTGGCACTAGGTGGATGTAAATGCAAGTGCCATTAAATTCAAAAAATATTTTGTTCCTTATCATTGCTTGTAAAAATCTAATTAAAACAACATTTTTTTTTCTTTTTGATACCTTTTACAATGAAGATTATTCTGTGTATAGTTTCACCTTAAAAAAAACAAAAAAGCATTTTCATGCTACAGGAAATAAATGTATCGTGCAATTTTCCCATGATATCTCTGCCACTGAAAGTCCAAATTAGAAAAAATTCCTTTTGTGTTGGATTCTGTTTGTTGGAAAGAATATTTTGTCTATAAATTCTACTTCTTCATAGTGCACAATTTTGCTACCAGGGTGCATAAGTGCATATTTGTAGTTCCTATATATTTGCAGCAGCATATACACTTCTGAAAACTGGAATAGAAAAAATATTTTTTGCTCAGATACTGCTTACTAGAGAAAACATTTTATATGTACTTCCTGCTCAAAATAATTCAGTTTTTTCTGCTAGGAGGGCGTAAATATGTCTTAGCTTTCTCAATATATCTGCTTCTAACACTCCGATTTGAAACATTTTTTTTTAGTCGACTATTTCGCACGTAATGTCCAGCATCAAGGCAAAACAGTTCGTGCAATTTCACAGACCCGAAAACGGCAATTTTTTTGTTACAAGCAACCCCTGGCTTTTCCGGAATGTCAGTGCATGGTCAGCAGTGGGCACAATGCCTCGTCGTTATGTAAGACTGTCATACAGTTACATCAACGATTTTAACAGAGGTCACATTAGTGTCATGAGAGACTGCAATGTTTTCCTCTGGGAAATTGCTGGCCGTGTGGAGTGCAGTGGGTCTGTCATGGCAAGAGTATGCAGGGAATGATACAAAGAAGGGCATAGGACATGAAAAGAAGGCTCTAGACGTCATACACAGACAATACCAAGAAGAGACGCTGTGTAAAGCTATTGATGAGTGGCCACAGAGACTGAAGGACTGTGTGAAGGCAAAAGGATGCCATCTTGAAAAGTGATTGGTGCCATGTATTCACAAGTGTACTACTTAAATCATATCACAGGTATATTAAAATATCTTTAAATTTCTTTTGTTATTTCATTGAATACTTTGTAACAGTATTTATGGTAATACTCGGTATCTCGTCTTCTAAACACCCAAGTGAAAAAAAAAACATTCCTTTTGTATTATACACCATTTTCTATAGTATATAATGCAAAAGTATAATTTTCTATGGTAAAGATTGTTGACATTCACTTTAAGTAAAACACACTATTTTTCAACTACGGGCAAGCTTTTTGTTTTTTATTTCTTTCTTCTTCTTGCTGTCCCTGCATCCAAAAGCTGCTTATAAAATTCATTTTCCATTGTATACCTGCCTTTAATAATAGTATTTTGGCCTACATTTTCTACCTTTTCATAATGCACAGTTCGGCTGCTAGGGGGCATTGGTGTATATTTCTGTTTGATAGAGTATCTTCTATTTGAGAAATTTATGTAAAAAATTTTTTGTTTGTTGGATCATCTATAAAAAATATTTTGGACCCATTTTCTTCAAGGATATTACAATATTTTCCATATAACCTCTGCTCACTGTAAAGAACTTCAGGAATATTGTGTTTTTTAAATGATGTGCAGTTTTTTTGATGGGAGCTTAAATGCATTTTCTTTTTCACTGATGCACTCCATCTGTAAAAAAGTCCACTTTGAAAAATTTAATTTGTGTAGGAAAGGAGTCAAAAGACAAATTTTGGTGTCATCTTTCTTATTTACTTAATTTGGTGTTGTTTTTTTATTATCTCAAATGGAAAATTAGAAATAACAACTAGACCAATGAATGAAATCTATCTTCCCATACATCAAATAAAAAAATAAATAAATTAATGAACCACGCTGTTGATGTTGTTGTATGGGGGATACTTAACACTTATCACCCATTAGTGTCATAGCCAAAACGTTTTTTTTTATTACAAAAGTTTAATAATAAATCTATCAACTGTGTTACATACATTCCCTTTTTCTGTTCTGTCTGAACAGTTATTCTTTTTTGTACAAAAAAGTGGTGCAACCCAACAGTGAAATTTTGTAAACTAATATACAGTCCCTCAGCTGGACTTTGCTTGATGTTTCACATCGCAGGCAGCTACATATTATGCGCTCAAGCATCTGCTGAAAAGTTTCCCCCAAAAGGGGCCTTTCGAATGCAGACACAAAAAAGTGTTTATGCCTGCATGTCGATGAGATTCTTCTTCCGACATGCATGAAAGATGCAGTGTGATCCACAAAGATATCAAGCAGATACACAATCCACGAGAACCCGAGAGGCACAAAAATCCTTCCTGGCAGTGGGATCTTCAATGCACAAAGGTGCCTGACTGCAGCAGACGAACGCTGGCATAAGTTAAGAGCATGTCATGCCACCGAGCAAGATAGGCTGTCTTTGTGTATTTTCACTAGTGCACATCAAACTTTAGCTGAACATGCGCTGTAACAATTACATTATATTATTACTGCAGTGAATTGTGAACTGTGATGGAAGCCACAAGGAACAGTGCTGGTCATTATTGTGAAGCAAACGAAAAACTCTAGGAGTGCACTGCAAAAACAGGCCTGCACTCATAAACAGGTCTGATATATTTTTCTTCCTCATTGGCATTAGCTCAAGGACGTACATGCAGAGGTATTTTTTTTTTAAATATATGTATAAACATTATCTCATTTAAATTAGCATCTGTGTAGTAACAGCAATATATAAGCACACTGGACAAAAACTTAGTCACCCCCTAACTGAAATCAGTAGGAAGTTACCGATTGCACAGAGAATGCCGTGATAGCATTGTTGAGAGATAATTAGCACTGACGTGTTCTATAGGATCATTTCTGTCTCGTGCAGTGGTGAAGAGCAACGCGTGTGCTGAATTTAGTCTGCAATATGGGTTGTAAGACAGACATTACTGAGTGGCAAAAAAGAGCCACCGTGTGTGCCCATGGATACAAAGTGAATGAAGTTGCCCAATTTGTTGGTGTGTCGAAGCGTACTGTCCAGTAAGTCTACAAACAGTGGTGTAGTTCACAGTCAAATGAAAATCTGTGGTGTAACTGTGGCCGGAAAACAGTTCTCACCAACAGGGAATGCTGCCATGTTCCACGCCTAGTAACTGCAAATCAATTTCAAAATAGGCAACAATTGCTCCAAACAGTCCACGAAAGTCCACGCCAACCAATTTCCAAAAGGACATTGCAACGAGAACTGCATGCGATGGACATCTGGAGCAGAGTACCACGGAAGAGGTCTCTTTTAACAGCAAGTCACAAAGTCGCACATTATCATTGGGTTCAGAGGCATCAAAACTTTACTGTGCAGGATTGGAAACGAGTAATTTGATCTGATGGGAGTCTCGTTTTTGTTTGTACTCCAATGATTGGAGACGATGAGTGCATCGCAGGCCCAATGAAGCCTTTAGTCCTGATTGTGTCGAAGGTGTTGTTCAAGCTGGTGAGGGTTCTGTGATGTTTTGGTAATGTTTTTCGCACTATGAAATAGGCCCTCTCGTTGCAGTGACAACGAATATGAACCAGCATGCATACTTCCACATTGTGAATGAAAAAGTGTTGCCCTTTGCCCTACATCTCCACGAGCAGCGTCACATTGCCACTCCTGTCTTCCAAGATGACAGTTGCCCTGTGCGCAGGGCTAAAACTCTGTCTAAGTGGCACGATGAACAATCGGCAACACTGTCTCACCTCGACTGGCCCACCAAATCCCCAGATTGAAATCCTATTAAAAAACTGTGGGATCATTTGCAACAGAAGGTGAAACACCGAAATGGACACCCACAAACTCTGGCGGAACTTTGGGATCAGTTGACGCAGGAGTGGCTGCAAATCGATGTTCAATATATCTGCAACCTCATGAAGTTTCTACCACACTGGATTCATGCTGTTATCAAGGCAAGCGATGCAGTCACCTGTTATTAGGTAAGTTCTACCTGGGGTGACTAATTTTTATCCGGCATGCTTATTCATATTGTTTACTTGTTAAGTATTCTAATGTGCTTGTGTTAATGTCTTCTTAGGCAGCACTAACGTGTTCACCTATGTCAGGAAGCTACTGTAGTGCTCAGAAGGTACCAAAGCACCTGGACTAGAGGATGGTGGCATGTCAATTTTGGTTTTACTTTTTCACCAGATTGGTATTAAATGTGTATGTTAATGAGAATGTGTGTGTCATGATTTGCTAGCTGGCAAGGTGCAGCTATCTAGAACAAAATCTGGGTCCAACAGCTATGTCAAGAAGGAAGGGCCATTCATAGACACAACACAACATTCACAATACCCAAAAACATAAATTTTGATAAATCATTAATGATACATTTTGGCGTTTTTTAAGATGTATCACTAATGATTTATCAAATTTATGTGTTTGGGTATTGTGAATGTTGTGTTGTTTTAACATTCACAAAATATCCCCCTTTAAATTGCATTTCAGTTTTCATGGTCACCCTTCTTCCAGAAGGAGGGATCAGTGAGTTTCCTAGCACAATATTGCTAGTAGTTAATCTCGCTAAGCAGCCCCGGTGGCGCAGTGGTCTAAGCGATGGCCTCTGATCATTCGTCTGAAAGGGGGTCAGGTTCGAATCTCGGAAATTCATGTCTAGTGTGTTTGACTAATGGCTGTAGGCCGCCTCAGTGGCGTAGTGGTCTAAGTGATAGCCTCCGATCATTCATCCGAAAGGAGTCTGGTTTCGAATCCTGGTGAGGCATGGATGTTGTGTTTGTCTTGCGGCCCTGGCTCTCTCCCTTCCCAGGAGTCAGGGGCACTAAATTAGGGACGGGCGACCGCTTATAGCTCATTGAGTTGCTCACGGTGGTTGTTAAACCTCCGATCAAAGAAAGAGTTGTCGCCCCGGTGGCGCAGTGGTTTAAGCGATGGCCTCTGATCATTCGTCCTAATTGAGTCCGGGTTCGAATCCCAGAAATTCTTGTCTAGTGTGTTTGACTAACGGCTGTAGGCCACCCCAGTGGCGTAGTGGTCTAAGCGATAGCCTCCGATCATTCATCCGAAAGGAGTCTGGTTTCGAATCCTGGTGAGGCATGGATGATATGTTTGTCTTACTGCACTGGCTCTCGCCCTTCCCTGGAACCAGTTACCCTAAATTAGGGATGGGCGACTGCTGATAGCCCATTGAGTTGCTCACTGTGGTCGTTAAACCTCCAATAAAAAAACAAATAAAAAATCTCGCTACATCGCAATCACAGCGTTGTGTAGATTTGGAGCTGCAAAAATGTAAAAGCCAGCCTTAAGCTTATATAGGAGGATGACTGGAGGGTAACTCTTAAGGTTCACAGGCTATGTGTCAAAAGCCAGGAAAGCAGGACAATATAATGAGAAAGCTCCTGGCCACAGAAGTTGATGATTTACTATTGTAAATTTTCAGTCTTCGGCCAGCCTCCTTGTTTGCAGCCATGATCTGGTGCTTTCAAAAAGAATGGCATTACAGTGATTATGCAGAGGTTTTTGGCCTTTTATTAAATATGATGTGCCCTTAAATAATACAATATTCTTTCTCAGTTTTTGATTCAAAAATTTTCTGTGGGGGTAAAGTGGCATTTGTCTTTGCCTTAGTGTATTGATGTATGGAAATAAAACTAAAATAACTGATTATTTAGTTTTTTCACCATCTGGTATCAATCCACTGCTAGACGAAGGCCTCCTGAAGTCTCTACCACAACTTTTTATCTTGAACCAGTCTCTTACATGTCACACCAGCATGCTTTCAAATTCCATTCACCCATTTCTCACATGGTCTTTTTCTGGGTCTTTTCCAATCCCTCATAATCCAATCCAGTGTATCAGTTGTCCAATGGTGGTCAGTTCTAGCAATATTTCCAACCCATTGCCATTTCAGGGATTTTATGTTGGCCACGATGTCATCAACTTCTGTCATTTTCCTGATCCATAAGTGCCTCTTTCTATCCTTTCTAGTTACCGAGTCCGTCCGTCAAAAATACAGGGTGTTTCAGAAAATTTCATATAATTTGAGATGTAAATGTCTGAGTAACTAAATAGTCTAGGCAAATGAAACTAAACAGGCTTACTGTTGAGCAAAATAAGATTTATTCATCAAAATCCGAATGAGAAATTCAAAGGTATGTGGATTTCATGAACAATTTCACAAGTTTTCAATATGCGCACCGCATGTAACACGGCACGTCGGTAGTCCAGCTCCTGCCAAAAACAATGCAGCCTGTCCCTCATGTGCTCAAATGCACCAACTGCAATGCAGATTTGGACATGGCACAAAAAGTTCAAAGAGGAAGGCTGTCTGTGCAGGGCAAAAGGATCTGGACGACCACCAGTAGCAGAAGAGATGGTCAAGTGGGTTCAAGAAACATTTCTGCGAAGCCCCAGGAAGTCCATAAGAAGAGCATGTCTGGAAACTCAGATTCCTCCAATGCAAGTTTGGTGTGTCGCAAGGAAACGCTTGGGAATGACAAGCTACAGCTCGTTCAGGCCTTAAAAACAGATGACAAGCAAAAGCGTAAGCAATTATGTGTCGATATGCAAAAGAAACTTGAAGACGAGTTTGAAAATTGTCTTGTTTTCAGTGATGAGGCCGCATTTCATACGAATGGCAAAGTCAACAAGCATAATGTTCGCATTTGGGACAAAGAAAATTCCCATGCCACATGTGAGCACATGAGGGACATGCTGCATCATGTTTGGCAGGAGCTGGACTGCCGACTTGACGTGTGCCGTGTCACAGGTGGTGCGCATATTGAAAACTTGTGAAATTGTTCGTGAAATCCACATACCTTTGAATTTCTCATTCAGATTTTGATGAATAAATCTTATTTTGCTCAACATTATTAAGCCTGTTTAGTTTCATTTACCTAGACTATTTAGTTACTCAGACATTTACATCTCAAATGATATCAAATTTTCTGAAACACCCTGCAGTAAAAACAGTTCAGTTGCACCTTTACGCTGTATTGAAAGCAGTATATTTAAATAAGTGCAACAGCAATCTTATATGTTGGGTTATTACTTTTTGTGTGCCATTTTGTAAGCAGTTAGATCATATCTGCACATTAATAAAAATAGTTGGTTCCTTATGCTTGTCCTGGCAGAACAATAAATTTATTGAACAGGGTTGTGTGAATTGTACAAGCTATGTTGAATGTAGATAAAAATAATGGGCCATAGAAATCAATTTCAGAGTGAGAAATGATCTCAAAAGTGCATGAATGACAATTATGAAATTTTTATGCCATAAAATTTTAGAGTAATTGTTCATATTAAAAAATTTGTATTAATTACAGCTTTTATATTACTCACTTGCACATTGAAGTTTCATTTTATTTTTTCTGAACTGTTGGAGAAAATTAACTATTTTTTTAATTGATTGAAACTCGTTAAATTTACATTTGAAGTATGTCACATAATTCTTTGTATTTCAGATTGATAGCAAAAAAACTGTACATATCCATCCATCATCATCTTTGTTTTCCTCAGCTCCTACTTATCTTATTTATACAGAATTAGTAGAAACAACAAAATGCTACATGAGGTAAGACACTTAAAACTTCTATTTTTTTTAATGTGTGTTAAGTGAAAACTTCCAATAAAATTGGAATTTTAGCATGCTCTGCTGAACCATCACATTGGAATTCAGTTTTATTTCTGTAATTGGATTTCAGCAGCAAAAATATTATTTATGTGACTGCCGCACTTCAGCGAAAGAACTGTAAAGTTTATTAAAATTCTTTGTACAGCTGGGGTATTTTCAAGTTATTAGCAGAAAGGGCGGGGTTTTAAAAAATGTTTTTTGTGCATGTCAAGTAATAAAGAAATAGCAAAATTATTATGTCTGTTCATAAGTTACCAGTGTTTCGTGGTCAAATAGATGTCCTACTGGTTGCTCTCCCTTTCCTGGAACCAGTGACCCTAAATTAGGGATGGGCGACTGCTTATAGCCCATTGAGTTGCTCACAGTGGTCGTTAAACCTCCCATAAATTAAAAAAAAGAACATATGAAATGAGTATTTCAAAGATCTGATTCACGTTCATCAGTACAGAATTTTTAACGGGGATGTACTGATGAATGAAAATCTGAGAGTGAGAGAGACAGACAACTAATAACAACAAAGCTGTTAGTGTTGATAGCTATGAGGAATGAGGGATTGTTGTAGTTTCTTGAAGTACGTGATTAGTCTGTGAAATGTAATAAGTCAGCTGGTTATGATAAAACTTATGGACTTTTTTTTTTTTTAACACAGTGGAAAGGCAGGTGTTTTATAGTTACATTGAATCATTAAGATAGCATAGGAAACTGAGTTTGTGAGAACAAGCAGAAATTGTATGTTGTGCAAATTTACATGGAAGGAAACAAGGAGTGCGATCACATTCATGTCATTAGAAGTAAGATTATTTAATTTGAGTTGGATTATTCATTTCATTAGTATTAGTATTCATTTTCATTAGTAGAATCTTTTTAATCAATTTATTCAGAAAATTTTGTTTAGAAAGTTCTCTGTGCTATAATTTTTTTATACAGCAATTTCTTTTGTGTAGCATGTGTGAAAACTGTAAAAGCCTACTCAGGGTAAGAAACTTGCTGTTAGTGCACGATGCACAAACTTGCTGAATGGTTACAGTTATAGGCAAACTTTAATAACTAAAAACACACACAAGTTAAAATATATTTACATGGTTAAAAAGACATGAGTACTTTCGTGCTCGCTACGAGCACATCATCAGATGAAAGACCAAGTTGGAGTTCCAGAAACACATTTATATATGGGTGCCGTTGCCAAACGTTCTCAATGAGGAAAGAAATTCAAGAACGTTCACTTCCTTTAATGTAATATGAAGAAATAGAGGCCGTAAAAAATGGCTCGTCATCGACTGCTTTAGCTAGGCTTTCTTCAGCTGGTACACATTACCCATCTTGGACAGACGTCTCCATTCTTTCTACCTCTACAACGAGGGAAACAGTGCTCTTTACAGAGAGTCTGCACATTTTGCATCGAGTGGACACTTGTTGCAATGATGTAGTACCCAGCTATATTTCCCAGGCCAGAAAAACTTTACTGTCCTCGATTCCTGTTTCTACCTCTTACATCACAGACTCTGCCCATCATTAATAGAACTCTATTGGCCTCTATTTCCTCATATTACGTTAAAGGAAGTGAACGTTCTTGAATTTCTTTCCTCATTGAAAACGTTTGGCAACGGCACCTATATATAAATGTGTTTCTGGAACTCCAACTTGGTCTTTCATCTGATGATGTGCTTGTAGCGAGCAAGAAAGTACTCGTGTCTTTTTAAACATGTAAATATATTTTAACTTGTGTGTGTTTTTAGTTATTAAAGTTTGCCTATAACTGGAACCATTCAGCAACTTTGTACATCGTGCATTAACAGCAAGTTTCTTACCCTGAGTAGTCTTTGTGGCACGAAAATCTTGTTTTATTATCAACTGTAAAAGCCTGCTGTTTACCATCCACCCGGTAGGTATCTGATGTGTTATCTGTTTCCAGTCAGTCCTTTTGCAGTTGCGTTGTAGTCGGGAATCTGTCGCATAGTGCCATGTGTCGCAAATGGCGGCCCTGTTGCTCTGTGGTCATACACATACCTGCCAACATTGGCAAGAGTCTTGTCAGTAGTAACTATTAGGAGTACAAGTAAGTTTTAAAGCGTTTTAAGACAACGCAGCACGTAATTTGGGAGAAAACAACAATACCTTTACGAATCAAAATATGTGCCATCATTATCTATCACCTTCCGCCATCGGTCGGGCAGCTGACAGATTCCAGCCATGAAGAATACTTCGTCGTGTGACGCGATGAAGTCGTCAACCCATGTTTGCACTTTGTCACATCTCTGGAACCGTACAGCAGACAAACTATGTTGCGTCGATCAGAAAAATGATAGTTTGAAGTGGCTATGTCGGGACTATACGTCGGGTGCCCCAAAACTTCCCTGTCAAGCGTCAGTATTGTTTTCTTGACCGATTTCGCGACATGCGGCCTAGCGTTATCATGCAGTAATTTCATGGGATGCAATTCTTTGCCTGTGAATGGGCGTTTCCAACAGATTTCCTGATTCAATCGCAGCAATATTTGCTTGCAGCGATCAGCAGCAACAGTTTGACCCTGTTCCAATAGTTCATAATAGAGCACACCCTTCATATCCCGCCAGATGCACAGCAGAACTTTCTTGGAGTGAATATTGTATTTCGGTGTTAAAGTCATTGCTTCACCGGGGTCTACCCAGTGTTTTTTTTTTTTGCATTTTGGGATTGTCGTACCTTATCCACTTTTCACCACTCGTAATGATTTTCCACAGGAAAGACTTTCTGTGTTGTTTATTCAACAGATTCAAACACTTCATGACACACTCATCCTTGTTCCTCTGACTCAGGTCATGTGGCACCCATTTTCCTTCCTTCCGAATCTTTCCCATTGTGCGTAAATGATTGGAAATGGCTTGTTGAATTACCCCAACTGTTCAACTAGTTCTTTTTGCATTTGAAACGAATATTCATCCAGCAATGCTTGCAGTTCCTGATGTGCAATCTTCTGTGGGGCACTGCTACATTCTTGATCGCTAACATCAAAATCACCTGCTTTAAACCTTCTAAACCAAAACTCACACGTGCTTTTCGATACAATATTCTCCCCCAGAACAGAACAGATCGATGCACATGCTTTTGCAGAACTTTTTCCTTTATGAAATTTGTAACGAATGCAGTGTTGAATAAATGCAGCATCGCTTGTCATCTTTCACCTACCGACGTGCAAGTGTGTTTGACTGTTGAACAAATTTTTGTGTCACATTTTATACTCTGGACCAGTTATGGTCACATGACAACGCGGGAATGCCGGATATGTAAATTAGCTGTATATGTCACACAAAAAACGCTTTGAAACTTATTTGTACATCTAATAGTATTACTGTGCTGCATATGTAGACACTTTTTTATGAAACAATCCATCTCTGTGTGAAAAAGAAATATGCACCACAACAAAACATTACAACAAACAAGGACCTAATGAAACAAACAAGGACCTAATGAAACAAACTTACATGTGAAACACAGAGTTGATTTACCTGACGAGGGCATGATTTCGAAACTTTCACCAGTAAAAATCAGTCGGATACCTCAGAAATCCACAGAGCTTGACAGACGGGAAATCCCAGCAAGTGGACGTGCAGTGCAAATGATCATACTACCTCTGAAATATCTACCACTTACCATATGATCATACTGCCTCTAAAATTGCAGTTTATGACAAGGTGAGAATGTGGACTGTGCCTTTTGTTAACTCTGCATCTGCACAGCATCCATTGCTTAATTTTTCTTTCTGCTGATATCTTTCTCTCTCTATTTCTTTCTTCATTGTCGCTTTTTTTTTTTATGCCCTCTGATAACAATAATTTCATCGACCATGCTAAAAGAACTTTCAGCCTGAGGACCATGGGTACACGATATCATCATATCGAAGCTTCAAATATTTTAGATTAATGGTGTAACTCTGAGAATATCAATACTTTCGAACACCATGCATCAATCTTTATGAATTTTCCAATTTCATAACTTCCGTTTCCGGGAATTTGCCCCTCCCTTGTCAAGAAGATCGTGGGGGATAATTTAACAATGCAGGAGAGGGGGAACAACGCATAGCAACTACGTGATAAATTGTTGCTCCATCCGACTTTCGGTTTTAGAAAATGTTTCTTTATTTTCAAGCTGAAGCACAAATATTTATGCAGTAAAATGATATTTAACAGTAACACTGGATAGATGTAACATCGCGAGAAAAAAGAAATTACAATTACAGAAAAAAAACTGAACTCCGTCGACCTTCCATTTTGCGAAGTTTCGTAAAGATTGAATTCTATCCTCCGGCGAACATTCCCTCCCCCTCTTCAACACGACCCCCCCCCCCAAATATGTTTACTTGTGCATTGAACTCGTGAATGACCAAAATAATAATGGAAAAGGTTTGGAGTGCCTTGAATTTGCGAAAGAATCCCATGCCTGAAGATTACGGGGGAATTTTTGGGGCCTCTAACTTCCTTTTCGCAAATTGTTGCCTACAGTTTGAAGCTTAAATACAAATGTGTATGCAATAAAAGGATATTTAACAAGAATACTGGACACAAAGGCAGCATCGGGAGAAAAAAATTACAATTACAGCAAAAAAAAATTTATTCCACCATTTAACTACTGTTTTCTAAAGTTTTGAAACACGAAATGCTGTCCCGAGACAGAAACAACTCCCCCTCCCCAGTTCTCTTTAGTTTTGTATCAATTTTGAGAACTATCTAAATGATGACACTTTCCTTGTTGGCATGTGCTAGATCCTTCTTGAATCCACTGCACTATACATACAGAGGGAGATATAGCCAATAAAGTTGGCTATATCTCCCTCTGTATGACAAACCAGCTTCTTTAAGGCTGATTATTCTTCCATGATCAAAGTCTGTTAACCGTTGGAGCAGCTGTTGTTGTCTGTATAAGGGCATCTTTAGCTGTTTAGAACAATTTGTACAATGTTTTGTCAGTCAGGGAGCTTTGGTCGCCTTTATCTGTGTTTGACTGCTCAGCACTTGTGACTTCAGCTTGCACCTATCTAATCATTTTGATTGGCCTGCAAACCTAATTATTTGCATGTATTTATGTACACTACCACTTTCCTAAATTTGGTAACTAAACATAACTTCTTGCAAGGGTTGTAATTTTTATTTCCTGTAGTGTATTTGGACTTTGATTCATTTTCCAACACCTGTAAGTCATTTTACACAAATATCAGACTGGAAACATGCAGTACTGAAACTTCATTTTTTTTTTTTTTTTTTTTTTTTTTGCTGTTACTCATAAGGAAAAACTTTAAAAAAATCCTGTTTAATAATATTTTCGCTGCTCAACCCAGCAGCTTTTTAAGTAAAAGGGCTGTTATTATCTGCCCTAGCGTGTTGTATGAGGTAAAAAAAAAAAAAAAAAAGGAATGTAGAAGTTCCTGCTAACAAGGACATAGGCTTCTAAGGAGAAATTTCGTATACATATTGAAAAATTAACTTAAAAACAAACAAACACATTTTAATGTATTTTCAGTTGCCTGATTTTGGTCAGAAGATGTTTTATGCCAGTATTTGAAATGTTCTAAACTTCTTTTGAAACCAGTATGCATTGTTATTTGTTTCTCTCTTGCAGAATCAACTCCGATATCAGTGCTTTCATGCTGAAAGAGGTTGCTCCAGAATATTTTACAAATAAAAGATATATTGGAACTAGAATAATTAACCACTGCTGAGGACTTTTGTACCCATTATTGTATTATGATTGTACATATTGTAAATTTCATTTATTTATATACTTCAGATAATAAAATATCCCTATTTTTTAGATTTCTTTGTTCTGCTTCAGTATATGTTGTTTTGTGATTATTAACGTAATATTTTGCATCTTTACCTTTCGTATGCAACCTCCGCGTTCAATCTAATGCCATACTGATAGTTTTTTTGTTTGTTTTTTTCTAATTATAAATTTGTATTGTTGAATTGGACAAGAAAAATAAGTGTGATAAATTTGTGAAATGCTCCAGAAATCTTTATTTCTTTAATAGCAGGAATATCAACGTGTATACATCAGATGCAATGATAGCTTACCTGCCCAAGCGTTGTGCAACACATTTAATATGTATGTTAAATGAAATACATATAACCTGGAGGTTTAGTGTACTCAGTTTATGTGGAAAATCGTTAATAGTCATAAGTGATGGTCATTAACAACCATACTTTGTGAAATTCTGTTCAACACATTTGAATTTTAAGCTGCAGGAGGAGTTAGAACTATTTTCTGCACAGTGAGAGTAAAAATAACATATACTATGTTTTCATTCACATACCTTGTTGAGTATACTCTTGAGGCACTGGTGGAATATTCTTCTATGTAGAATTGTGGTTTGGATAATCAGAAGTAAAAACCTTTGAAAAACTTGAAGAGGATAAAAACATAGGGAACCATAGTTAAAACTTTGAAGAGGGTAGTTAAAACCTGAAGAGGGTAAAAAACATAGTGAACCACAGTGGCGTAGGAACGCTTTTGATTTAGCGGGGTACAAGCTCATGAACCTTACATCTCAAGGATTAAGCCATCTATGGATGACCCGCTCCAAATTTTTTTTTTTTGGGGGGGGGGGGTGTATATTAGAGTTTTTATAAAATACGTATACTGATCAGGAATTCATCCGAATGAACATTGTTATCATCATATTATTAATTATTACCATTATTATTTTTATTGCTGACAAAAAGTTCACATTATTAATTTCTTATCAGAAAATGAATGGAGAAGTTATTTTTGTGTTCTCTCTTGTTAATTTTTGTACTTTTTTTTGTCCATTAAAATATTGAGCAGGGACAAATTAACATTAGGATGAATTTCTGTCAGCAGAGTTTGAAAAAGAGGGATTTCTCAGGAAATGTTATATAACTCTTTACAAGAACGAATTAAATTTCTTATCATTTTTGTTTACATTAATAAAGTAAAACTGCAGTAAGATAAAAACTGCTCTACCCACAAAGATAGTACCATTGAAGCATTATGAAGTCTATATTATAAACTTTGAACGATACCTAGACTGACAATTGATGTAAAGAGCACATTGGTCTGGTGCAAAGCTAAATGATGGTGGAGATATCGAGGAATTGGAGTTCTATGAGTGGTATGTGAAATCCGTAATGCACTTGTTGTATTGCTACAGATCTTAAGACAGAAAACAATTTTAGTGCCAGGGCTGCGGGCGCTGAAATGACACTCCGTTTCAACCCATCGCAATGTCATTAGCTGTAGGTGACTGTCAGGTGTCATAATATCGGCGCCTTTCTTCTAAGCTCAAGCTGGCAGTCGTTTGAACTCGTTTCCCTGCAGAACTAATTTGCTGGAGTTTCCCAGATGGTTGGCCAGTTTTTGGTGGATGAAAAGCCTCCCACTACAAGCTTCGGATATAAAAAAAAAAAAAAAAAACTGACTACCCGTGATATTTCTTTGAAAAAAAATAATAAAAAAAAATAAGCATATAAATTTTACAGTTCACTCTTTATGAATGATTGGTTTGTGTTTGCTCATATCTGGGGGGGGGGGGTACAGTAGATATTAATGTACCCCTCTCCAAAATTTGGGTGGTACATTGTACCCCTGTAGCCCCCCCCCCATTCCTACGCCACTGGTGAACCATATTAAAAAAATTACCATTTGATGAAATAGTAAAATAACAACGACAAGGCTAAAAAATATCCAGAAGGTTTGATGAGAATCATAAGAACAAAACAACTCTTCATCTCGCACTATACATGAAGCAAGCAAATGTTCAAATATCCTGTGATGTGTTTCGCCTGCTTTGTTTTGCAGGGATCTTCAAGCATAGAATGATCCAGAATTCTGGTCAAGGTCAATTCATGGCCGAGCCGAGTATATGTCATGCAAGCACATCACATCCACGTGTACATATATCATTAAAGCACGTCATGTTCAGGTAAGTGTGTCAAACGCCATTTATTGGATGCCCCAACAATGTAGATCTTGCATATTTTCTTTAGTTTTTTTCTTTTTTTAAACCAATTTTTCATTATCTATAAGGTGTTTCCATGTGTGTGGTAAAATTATGGGGCTGTTGTTGTTACAGACCAAATTAGAAAACTTTTTATATGTATAGACTCTGCAATCAAATTCAAGTTTATTCCAGTTTCTGATATGCTCATTTAATCGAATCTTTAGATTACTCTTGGTACTTTCGATGTATGGCATGGGATCACAGCGATTTTTATCAATAATTGATATGAGGTATATGCCAGGTTCTTTTAATAAAGGAGGTTTTTTTCTTGACTTTGTGTTAAAATTCTTTGTCTTTTGTTTTAATACCAATATCCATATTAACTTTTCTACAAATATGTCTGATGGTATTGATAATTTCAGGTATGTATGGCAAAGAACCACATTAGGTGACCTCTTCAGTGGTCTTCATCACTGCATTATTTGATCTTTTTGGTTCCATTTTTTATTAGATTATTAATCATATGGTGATCCTGATATCCGTTTTGGCTATGATGTCCTGTATCCATTGAAATTCATTGCAAATTTCTTTTTTGTTTGATATGTGCTCACCGTACGAAGGCTGTAAAAGTCACAAGTTCGTACATCATCAGATGGTAGGAATCAGTGGGAATAATTGATGGTAAGTTGGTTTTTGGTAGACTTTATATTTGATACCTTTTTTATCTCTTGTAAATAATATGCCAAGGTGCGATATTTTTCCATTTCTACTGTTAAGTTTATCGAAGGATAGCAGTTTATATGCTTTAATGAAATATTGTAATTCATTTATGCCATGCTGCCAAAAGATTAGTATGTCATCCACTTACGTAACAAAGATGGCTGGGATTTTTATATTTTTGTCCAACATCATCTTATTTTCTATGTCCTGTAGAAAATAAGATGATTTCCTATGTCCTTCCACTAGAATTCCAGAAATCAGAGAACCCACGGGTGCTTCTTGGAGTTGTCTGTAGATTTTCCCTTGAAGTTTAAAATAGTTGTTTTTCATGACAAATTGCAAACTTGATGTATTGTAATATCCTCTATTTCTGTCCTAGGTATCTTATGTTGCAACAGTTTTATCTCTATTAAGTCTATGGCAGCTTCTGTAGGGGTGTTTAGGTGTAAATATTCAATATCAAAGCTTGCCATTTTTATATTTGATACATTATTTGCATGTTTAACTATGTTAATGACTTCCTCTGCATTGGTGACTGTGAATTTTTGGGCAGAATAAAAAAGGTTTTAGATTTTGATGCAGAGCTCTTTCAAGATTAATAGTAGTAGGAGCTATGTTTTTGGCAACTACTGGTCTAATAAATTGGTTTAATTTATGGGTCTTTACTTTTCCGAATACAATAGGTATAGTTGTACCAACTGGAGGATATGCATCTCTCTTAATTACTTCAGGTAGAAAACGGACATTCTGGAATGTAGCCAGTTTTTTAATAATTTTATCTGTGGGGTCCTTATATACATTCTCAGTCCTTAAATCTCCAATAGCTGTAAACATTTTATTGGAGTAATCTGATTTATTAAGTATAATAAGCTGTTTTGACTTATCTGCCATAATAATATTGACATCGGGATTGTTTCTCAATTCTAATAAGGCCTATCTCTCATATGTAATACATTCAGGTCTTTTATTATTGTTATTCGTCATGATTTGCAAATGCTTCAGTTCATTTTATATCTTGTTGGGGTTTCAGCAACTTCTTGTATTATTTTTTTCAAACTTTTCAAAGGTTTTATTTCTGATCATCCAAACCACGATTCTATAAAGAAGACTACTCCACCAGTGCTTCAAAAGTATGCTCAACAAGGTATGTGAATTTAAAGTTACTCAAAAAACTTTTTTTAAGTTATGAAACAACATGCTTATGGCTGCCATTCTTCCGTCCTGAGGACTAATTTCCGTCTTTTGAAGATTTTGGACACCTGTTATGATTGTTATTGTAGAATATTTTTAAATTCTGTTTTCGTTTTTCCTCCAAAAGTTGTGTATTTCTGTAATCATTGAAATTTTGGAGTTGCACCAACTGTTTTAAAAGTGATCAAAATGTTCTAAAAAGTTCATTGCAATTGCACACCTGCCAAATTTTCCGGATTTTGGCAAATCTCTTCCAGTGAGAAAGTGCGTTTTTTTGGGGTTCATCACATTTTCTGGAAGTTTGGCGTAAATGCGCAGTCTAGGGGACATGAGAATGTTCCGTGATTTTCCGCATTTTGAATTTTTCAGAAGGAGTGTTTATTATTACTATTTCTCTTCCTGGATGTATTCCTCATTTTTTATTGTTTCCAATGATGTTCATTTATTTTTCCGTAACCGTGCAAAATAACGACTTCGCATTTTTAAAGAATTTTTCTAAGTGGAATGCTTGCTTTGCTACTTCGTAGTCTCTGCTTCAAAATAAATAAATGGAGCTTGCATTTTTACACTCCAATTTTTGTAAGCGAAATATTTCAAACTCTGTTCATGATGTGTCCGTGAAAGAATCGGTTTTATCTCCGTGACCCGTAAAATCATATTCACGGCAGAGTGACTACCGCAGTACCGATTTTTGAAATTAATTTAATTTAAAATGCATGTTTTGCCATTCCTAAGTGATCTCTTGCTACATCAAATCACAGAGCAGGCATTTTGCCACTTTCTTAACGAAATTAAAGTTCAAAAACGTCACTACTTACTCATTGTGCGGAGAAAACTGTTGCATATCACTATACACTGCAATGAACAGTTGAAGTTCCGATTTTGAACTTTAATTTTTGATTAAACAAAAGGAAAAACGCTGGCAAATTATATTTCTTGATATAGCAAACAGTGATTAAGGAAATGCTGTGAAAAGAGCTGTATGGATCACCGAAATGGCAGTATTCAGTTTTTTGTCTTATCAACTTATAAGTTGAGAGAGGTAGTTAATTATATAACCCCCCTCCCCTCTTGTCACATTGATTGATATAGCCCAACCCTTACTATGTGTCTCCATTTTCAGTCTTGGTGTAAGCACTTTAGTGGCACCCATGATTACATGCTTAGACAACATAATCTTGTGAAAATATGAGTTATTTGTAAAAAAAAAAAAAAAAAAAAAGCCTTGTTGAATTTAAACTTTTTGCATGTTGTCTTCTTAGTAAGCACTGTATGGCGCTCAATGGGAAGATGACAGACTTCTCAAGAACTATTTCATTTGAGTGATACAAAGTTTAAATTAAAAATATATACAATTAAAATGTTATTAAAATATTAAAAGTTTCTTTATAAAAATTGGTTCACTGCACATACCTTTCATGTAGGAGCTAGTCTCTCCGAGTATCTCATATTTTATTTCTGTAACGTGTGCGTTACCATCCTCAGCGAAAAAAGACAGCTGTGTTCCTTTGTGATCATGTAGGATCTGCTACATACATCAAACTGGTACCAGTTCGATGTACCAACTGGTACCATGGTACCATTTTGATGTGCGTGACAGATCCTACATGATCACAAAGGAACACAGCCACCATTTTGCTTTCTGAGGATGGTAACGCACACGTTACCAAAATGCATCGGAAGTTTTGAAGGTCAGCATTTCCTTCATTAGTAGCAACAGGCACGGTTTTGGAGAGGATCCTTTATTTTTCCTTTATTTATATTTTTTTTTAACTCGATCTTCGTGACTCGGTCTTAATGTTTTTTAAAGATATCTTAGCTTGCTTGTGATAACAAGACATTGCTTCCATATTTTTCCAGTACTTCAACTCTAGTCTTGTACATACATACCATATATGAGATTCTTGTGCAGATTCGCGGATTTTTTTTTTTTTTTTTTGTCATCATTTGGGTCATACTTGAGATCGATGCAAAACTGAAGAAAAATTTTGGGGGTATTAGTTGGGGGATCGATTTGTTTTCCATCAGGAAATAATATTACATTTTTTAAAACTTTCCAAAACGGAAAAAAGATTTTCTCTGTTATTGTTATGCCCTTTTCTTGCGATGTTTCTTCTGCCCAGTATTGTTTTTAAATATGATTTTATTCCATAAATATTTGCATCACAGCTTGAAAACGGAAGTTAGGCGGCACGTAAGTTTCCCTGTAATCTTCAGGTGCGAGATTGTTCGGCGGATTCGAGGTATTTCGTTATTTTCATCATCAGTTGTGTGGTTCTTGACATCAATACAAAACTGAACAGAATTTGGGGAAGGGTTGCTTTCTGTCGGAGGACAGAAGTACGACTTTTGAAAGCAGAAGTTAGACGGAGTAAAGATTTCTCCCGTAATAGTAACTTTTTTTTTTTCTTGCATATCCTTTTGCTTAGTATTGTTGTTAAATATCATTTTATTGAATAAATGTGTATTTCAGCTTGAAAATGGAGAGAAAATTTCTGAAAATGGAAGTCGGACGGTGCTAAGATTTCGCCCGTAATTGTTATTGCCCTCCTTCGCGCAACATTTCCCTCTATCTCGTGTAGTTAAATGTTAATAATTTTATATTTTGAATTTGAATAGAATGCTGTGCTCCAGTTTAATATTTATGTAAATAAATTAATGTGAGCAATTTTGTCTTGCTTATGCTGTGCTTTATTGACACTGTTTCGCCACGCATTCTCATTTTTTACCCAATTAAAAAGTTAATTTTTTTTTCCTTCATCAGTCTCATGTATGACATACCAGTTGTTTTATACTCATTTCATAAATCTCTGAATGTTACATATGCACCCCTTTTTGGGCATAAAGATACTCTCTTCGAGAATTCTTATGGACATGAACCTTATTTGTGAAGTCTTACGATATGCTGCACAGATAGAAGACAACATAAGTGCATTCAACAAGAACTTGAGACCATATTTGAACAATAGATAAAATATGAGATACTCAGAGAGACTAGCTCCTACACCACGAAAGGTATGTGAAGTGTTGCCAATTTTTATAAAGAAACTAATATTTTAATAACATTTTAATTGTATATATTTTTAATTTAAACTTTGTATCGCTCAAATGAAATAGTTTTTGAGAAGTCTGTCATCTTCCCATTGAGTGTCACATGGCACTTACTAAGAAGACAGCATGCAAAAAGTTGAAACTCAACATTTTTTTTACTAATACCTTTTCTTTTTTTGTCATAATACAAGAGTTATGTGAATAAAAACATAGTATGTTATTTTTACTCGTGCTGTGTAGAACATAGTTATAACTCCTC
This sequence comes from Macrothele yani, assembly GCA_039090855.1. Taxonomy (NCBI): domain Eukaryota; kingdom Metazoa; phylum Arthropoda; class Arachnida; order Araneae; family Macrothelidae; genus Macrothele; species Macrothele yani. The sequence goes on along the minus strand of CM077013.1, from coordinate 101,559,309 downwards.
CAGCGTAAAATTCAAACGTGTTGAACAGAATTTCGCAAAGTATGGTTGTTAATGACCATCACTTATACCTATTAATATGCATGTATTCATCTGACTTCATTCCAGGTTGCACTCCACCCAACTTTCAGTTAATTTACTTCCCAAACTAAAAATCAATTAGAAACTATAAAAATTTATGCTATATTCATACATTCTGAAAGATATATGTACAGAGCACTTAAAATTATAGTAACATTTACTCTACAAAAATATTACTGACCACATAGTCTGATGTTATATACAAAGGCCATTCCATAAAAACTGGGAGTAATTTTTTTTGAGTTGGCAATAGTTTGAAGAGGAGAAATTACCATGCAGATGACTAACTGAATTAATGAAGTATCTGTGGCAACAGTTTGAAGAGGAGAAATTACCATGCAGATGACTAACTGAATTAATGAAGTATCTGTGGCAACAGTTATTAGCTGTGGTAGACAATTCTTCTTTTGGTATTGCGCAGTTGTTTAAGGTACATCTGCATTTCACCATACAGTTATGGAGGTGAGCGACAAATTACTGTTGCATCGTGTGTGTTCCAGATGGGTGCCTCATCACCTGACGAGAGAACATTAGTTAGCCAGTGTTCAGGTGTGTCATGAGTGGAAACAAATGATTGCAAAGGATCCAAACTTTCTAAACACATTAATAACTGCCTATGAAACATGCGTCCACTATTCCAACTCCCTCATGAAGTGCGCAATGAGTGTCTGGAAACACACAGGCTTCACCTACTCCAAAAAAATTCCACAAAACCAAATCAGCTGGGAAGATGATGATAATTTTCTTTGATCTTAAAGTTGTAGTCTACCAGCATGCTGTTCTTCCACAAATTACTGTCAATGCTGAATGTTACATTTCAGTCTTGAAGCGTCTGCGACGACACATTTCGATTAAGTGACCAGAACTGGTGGGTAAAAAGACCCTACACCATGATTATGCCCGCCCACATGTGACTGCTTGTGTTCAACAGTTTCTTACAAAATGCAGTATTGACCTCACCCCGTGTGATTTCTGGTTGTTTCCAACAGTGAAGGAAAAGTTTCGTGGTGCAACGTTCAACACAGTTGCTGACATTATTCAAGCTGTTCAGGGGGTCATTAAAGCAGCTTCCACAAAATGCCTTTGTCGCATGCCTTGAAATGTGGATTGGGCGATGGGGCCGTTGCGTATCATCCGAGGTAAGGTACTTTGAGGAAGAATGACATATATTTTGCTGTACCTATATTTCTTCTTTGTTTTGTGTGATTCTACTCTGTTTTTATTGAATTGCCGTTGTGCTTTTAACTTAAGAGCTATAAATTACCAAGTAATTTATGAACTCTAAAACATTAAAATACTTAAAACAGAAAAAGAAGGTACAGTCTGCCTTCAGTCAGCTTTTGAGGCTTCATCTTGAAAGCTTTTCATCTGACCTCAAGGACTTCATCAGAAGAGATCAGGTGCTGTGATAGTCTGACAGACAAGGGAGAGTTTTTTTTTTTTTTTTTTGCTACTCACCTGTTTAATTTTTAACAATTCTTTTCAAATATATATTGCCAAAACCATGGAGAAAATCACCATACTCTTTTGGCGTATAGGTCAAGACTTGTTTTTTTTTTTTTTTTTTTCAGAAGTCCAGGCCTTGGCTTTAATATTCCACGTCGATTTATCTATTGAAATTTTTTAATGAGAAAAAATGATTTGTGCCTAAAGGGCCTTAAATTCGGTCTTGAACCAAGTGCCCAAAAAGGTAATGTATAATTTTTATGAAACAATTCCCAAGTGTATGGATTCCACTCATTAAGAACTTTTTAAAAAAGCTACTGAAACAGATATTTCCATTTGACACAAACATTAAAATCAAAGCAATTGATTTAGAGAGCAGCAGTCATGTTATTCGCATGTTCCTCTTGATCTCTCCAAGATCCCATGGGTAGCATTCACCTCTGGCTTTGCAAAGCTGCTGGAACTACAGTGGGTGCATCTCGCTTATCTCGCAATTATTAGAGCTCTGAAACATGTTTGTGCCATGGAGTAGATTGGCTGGTGATTGGTTTGTGTTCGACGGCCAGCACCACATGCGCTTTAAGGATAGAAGTAACAAGCTGCTAGCGAAATCAGTCTTTTTTTTTTTTTTTTTACTCTGCCAGTCTCTCAACTGAATTAAAGTCAGCTACTGCTTTTATTTATTATGCTTATCTTAATTTATTTCACATTTCCAAAAGAAATCAAAAGCTCTTTGGGTTTCTAATTTCAGTTCAACTCTGAGAAAACAGCGAACGATAACTGATGCTGCAAGCATCACTCTTATTTGGCACACTTGTGTAATTTTGGCAGAGGATTTTTTTTTTCTTGTCATCTTTGCACAGAAGCTTCTCCAACTCTTCATTCAGAGGGAAGGAATACAGTAGCTTAAGTTCGTAAGGAAAAAAATAAGCTTAAGAAATTCAACCTTTTTTCCGAAAAAATTGCAGAAGTTTCTTCACTTTCTCTTCCTTTTAATATTTACTGAAACGTGAAACTACAACAGGTCTGGGTAAGTTTAACGATTCTTGTGTGAATGATAATGATGAAAAAATAATGGAACTCTGCATTGAGAATGGTTTGTGTGTATGTAATATGTATCCCACACTTGTGAAAATTGTACTCTGGGACAAAAGAGTGTGATAGATTTTGTTATTTACGATCAACGTCTGAAACACTTAGTTGTTGACACTTGCGTGTTGAGAGGTGTGGATGTTGGCTCTGATCATTGCTTGTTAGTGTCACAAGTGAAATTGAATGTTGGTTGGAATAAAAGGAATAGGAAGATGCCCATGATGAAAAGAATAAGGGTTGAAAGGCTCCCTGAAGATCATCAGTGTTACTGTAATTTACTCAGAGAATGACTGAATGAGTTGAAGTCATGTGAGAGGGATGTAGAAAAGAAGTGGACATGTTTTATGAACTGTGTTGTCACTGCTGCTGAAGAGGTGTGTGGTACCACAATGGTGAGTTGGTGAGTTATATTAGAGGTGATGCTTGGTGGAACAGTGAAGTTAAAGAGACAGCAGTGGTGACCCCTGGTTTTTACGGCATGCAGGATGTAAAGGGGGGGGATATGTCAAAAAACCCTCTTAAAAATAAACTCAGGGTATCTAGTGGTCATGAAAGTCAAGAAAAATCCCAAAATTTCACTTTGGGGTTATGAATTTCTTTTTATTTTTAGTAATTGTTCATTTTCTGGCAAAAATCTTATTTTATGCATTGACCATGTAAGGTAGAATCCATCTAAAGATTTAAGTGCCAAAAAATGGCATTTGTTCCCTCCTCCACAAAGAAAACTGATAGAGCAAAATATGTCTTAGCATAGAAATACATGTACATAATGTTGTTTACGAAATTTTGAAACTAACTGAGTAATTTAAATTATGCTACTTATGGAGTCAGGACACATTTCAGGTATAAATGTTAAAGTAGGGCATGTAATGAAATCTTGTAGCAATGTGGTATTTCACCTTACCTTTAAGCAGGGGCGGTTTGTCATTAGGGGCCAGAGCGGCCGGGCCCCACCTAAAAATTTCTATTTCTAGAAATATTTTTTTTTTTGCCGTGATTCTTATTCTCTCTCTTAACTACATGGTGATAAACCTTTCCCTTCAAAAACCATTACCTAAGGGAAAAGCTTTCTTCAAAAACGAAAAACTTTTCCCTGAGGAAAGAGATCACGTTCAGAGTGGGAGGTTACTGGGGCCAGCTCCAACAGGTCCCAGTAACATCACTACGCAAGCAAAGGGGAGACGATTTTCTCCCCGTCTTATTCGGTATGATGACCTAATAACCGCGTGTGCAAAAAAGGCTGTGGGGCCAGATCTACCTGGCCCCACGCTAATTTGATTGGCCGTGAGAGTATCCATTTCCTTAATGCTGTGGGTTGACAGAGAAGCTTACCCCGACCAAGCTTAAGGGTGGCGGGAGGGTTTCAAATGTCGTAGGAAAGGTCAGTTAGTTGTTTTTTCTGTGTGTCCCTCTCGGTGATGTGTTGTTCCTTTATGTCGTGACTTTTTTGCTTTTGCTTGTCGAGTACAATGAATGGAGTGGATATTTTGTTAAAATCTCCGTTCTTTGCTTTAAATCTGGAAGAAAAGCTTCACTTAAAAAAAACTCAGTGCTTATCACCCTAAGAATTTTTAGTTTGAGCTTCACTTAAAAAACACAGTGGCCATCAGCCCAAGAATTTGAGTCGAAAAGCTTCACTTAAAAAAACTCGGTGCTTATCAGCCCAAGAATTTGAGTTTCCAAGAGTTTGAAGTTTACAAAACGCTTTGCAGAACTAATTTCAATTTTAACTAAGATGATTTTCTATGTTAAAAATGAATAAATAAATGGAGAAAACCTGTAAGTATAATTTGCACATGAGTACATATATGTTTTTAGGTTTCACAATTTCTTTAAAAAAAAAAAGGTCAAACCTTTCAAATAATGCAAATGGTAGTATGTTACTCATTCTATATGGGACAAAATTCATGAAACATTCCCTTCCTGCAAATATTTGGAGTTATTATTTTTTCACTACATTTTTTTATCCTGTGAATCCTGTGATTATTCCTCAGTTGAGAAATCTGAAGAAACACAAAGCGCAACTAACATAAATTAATGTTTATATGTTTTAAGGTAAAAAATTTATTTAAGGAGTTTTAACATTTTTCTGTTAATAGTTATGCATTCTATTCTGAGGAAATTTTTTTCGTGTGCAATACAATAGTTGACACATTCCTACCTGATTTGGGAATTATTGTGAGTCAAGGGGGTAAACAGAGGCAGAGTAATGGAATCTTGGGGGGGGGGGATGATGAATAGTTGGCCTAATAATGACAGATTTTTTTATTTCATTGTTTGACTTCGGCTACTGGCCCCCACCTGTTTCAGTTGCCACGAGTCGCCACTGCCTGTAAGTGCACTGAAAGTTTGATGAGTAGATTTTTGTTACAAGTGGATCACAGCAGGGGGCACTTTTTCCTTGAAAAAAAAATAAAGAAGAGAGGGCATAGTGTTTCCTGTCTTTAATAATATGAGTGTGTGTACTGCAGACTGGATATGCAGGGTGATTCATAAAGAAGTATACAGTTTCAATGCACTGTAAAGCAAGAACAATGTAAGATATTTCATGTTACCTGTAACAGAATTGTAGGGGGATGTTTCAAGTTTTTTTTTTTTTTTTAGAGACAGTCACAGATGTTCTATGTGTTCACCCTTAGTCACACGGCACACATCGAGCTGGTAATTTATTTCCGCCCAAAAGCGAGGTAAGATATCTGAATTTTGAGAAAGAAGCTGAAAATGTATGGAATCATTTTGAGCTTCTTTCTCAAAATTCTCCAGATAGTGGGCTGTGAAATCAGCACCTCACGACTCACCCTCCGCGTTGATTTTCCCGGGCTTCATTGAATGGCGGTGCAAACACTATCGACGACTTATTCCGACACACGCGGTCGTCCAGGACTTTTAAGTTTGCACGAACGGCCCGTAGTTTCAAATTGTTTATGCCAATCATAGATAGATTTTCTAATTGGAGATTCTTTTCCGAATCGTGATCGAAAATGCCGTGGCACAACAGTTACAGATTCAGTTTTGCTCAATTCAAGAACACAAAACACCTCCACTGCAGACATTGTCATTTTGACTGACTAGCCGCGTGATACGCGCGCTATCCGCTACGTCACTTCCCTCAGTAGCAGGACACAAACTTTATGAGTACATCTACCTAACGGTTCGCAGTTGTGGTCCGTGTCTTCAATTGTTACTGTTTTACAGTATTTGGAAACTAAACTTCTTTATGAATCACCCTGTATATATATGTATATATATATATATATATATATATATATATATATATATATATATATATACGAGGTCCAATCAAAAAGTTCCGAGACTAGGCCGATATACAACAAAGCACTTACGTTACTTTGGCTATGACCTCCCTCAAAGTAGTCTCCTTGGGCAGCGATACAATGCTGTCAGCGTTTTGCCACTGTTGGAACCTCCCTGGAAGTTCTGTTCGCGAATCGTGTCGAGCATCGTCTGCGATTCGCGCTGGATCTCGTCCACGGTTTCAAAACGGCGACCTTTGAGCTTCATCTTCGGGAACAGGAAGAAGAAGTCGCAGGGGGGCCAAATCCGGCGGATGAGGAAGGGTAGTCTTGCTGTTGCGGCTGCAAAACCACCTTCACCACCTGCTGACGAAGATCTTGACTGAGTTCGACACGGAGCTCCTTCTGTTCGGGGTTCAGAATATTTGGCACAAACTTTGCAGCAATGCGGTGTATGTTCAAAACCGATGTTAGAATTTCTTGCACTGTTTCGTGTGACACATTGACGAAGGTAGCAATGTCTTGAATGGTTCTCCGACGATCCTCATGCAGCAGTTCCCTAATTTTGTCCACATTTTCGGGGGTTTTGCTTGTGGACGGTCGCCCCGATTTCGCGTCGTCTTCCAGTGCCGTTCTGCCGCTCTTTTGAAGTGCGAATGCCACTTAAAACACCTCGCACGACTCATTGCCATAAGCCTGCCGCAACATTTCATGCGTTTCCGTTCCCGATTTGCTGACTTTGACGCAGAATTTGATGTTCGCTCGCTGCTCTAGTTTGCAGTCCATACCGAAATCACTGCTGTGTTCTGCACGTGGTCACCCAATATCGTGTAGCACAGCTCTCGATGTTCACAGAACGACGCAACTCGACACAATGACTCATGATGGTCACTGCCCTCGACTGCTGCTCGCGCATCCGCGTTCTGCCATCTGTTGGCGCGCTACGTACTTAGTCTCGGAACTTTTTGATCGTGGCGTCGCGTGCCCATTGAGGTTGGGTAATCGCTGTTACGAAGTAAAAAAGCATGCAAACATGTTGCTGTGTAACCCGAGCTGAAAAGTTCACGCATTGATTTTGAACATACGAAAGCATTTTTTTTATTTAGCCGGCGTTGAATAATAAAAAAAAAAGAATGAATTTTTGTTTTCCCATCCTATATGGATAACAAAACTTCAAATTCAGTTTTTAAATCTGTGCTCATAAACATATCGATTCCACTGTGACGAAAAGACAGAGAAACTGCAATTCGTGGCACAACGTCGAATTGTATTTATGACTCCACTCGATTCCGAATGCAAACGTATGACCAATAGTGTTTCTTTAGACGCTCACAATCTTCCAAGCGCAGTGGTCTAAGGCGCTGGCCTCTGATCATTCGTCCGTAAGGGGTCCGGGTTCGAATCCCGGTCAGGCATGGATGTTGTGTTTGTCTTACGGCACTGGCTCTCTCCCTTCCCTGGAACCAGTGACCCTAAATTAGGGACGGGCGACTGCTTATAGCCCATTGAGTTGCTCACAGTGGTCGTTAAACCTCCAATCAAAAAAAAAATCCAAGTTTAGCCTCTGCGAAAATAAAAACGTGACCTGCAGCGCCATCTAGAGAGCTTTACATGACAGTTGCTTTATATTACTTGGGTGTTCGCTGACTGGCCAGGCAGCTCACCTATGGATGCAAATACCACAAAACTATGTTTTGTTTACTCAACGAACCTTTACCACTTTACGAAAACACTGTATACAGAAATTAATGTTAGCCACCACGCGAAGCCTTAGGACAAACTTTCGTGAGTTTTATCCAAAAACATATAACAGCAACTCCTATCACAACGTTGAATTTCGTTGCTCCATGGGATTGCAAGCGGTGCCCCGAGAGATCAGATGTAATGCTTGAAACTACAGGGAAATAAAAACGTGACCTGCAGCGCCATCTAGGGAGCGCTTGTACCATAGTTGCTTGAGAGCCGTCGGATGTCCTGTCGGGAAACCGTACACTCGAGGATTTTAGCACAAATGGGATATTACCGTGGTCAGGTGGTTGCACAAAGGTGGTCTATTTTCACGACGACCAGTACGGTGTGTGCCATTAACGCCTGTTCATCGGAGACTGCGGTTTCTGTGGTGCCAGGAACACAAGAACTGGACACATCAGCAATAGGGTCGAGTTCTCTTTACGGATAAGAACCGATTTAGTCTGACGAGCGATTCTGGACGTATACACATCTGGAGAGAGCAGGAAACACGCAATCACACCTCCAACATCATCGAAAGGGACCGATTTGGAGGTGGAGTTCTCGTTTGGGGCGGTATCATGCTTGGTAACCGTACTGACCCCCTCATCTCCCAAGGAGGTTCAGTCACTGGTGTCCGCTATTGTACCGAGGTTCTCCTGCCTCACCTGTGTCTGTTTAGAGGTGCTGTGGGTCCTGAGTTCCTCTTCATGGACGACAACGTTGCACCTCATCATACAGTGGCTGTCGCAGAGCTGTTGGAGAGTGAAGATATTCAACGCATGGATTGGCCCGCAAGGTCCCCGGACCTAATCCAATCGAACACGTGTGGGACCTTCTCGGGAAACGCTTGGCAGCATGTCACCGGCCGCCAGCAACGATTCCGCAGCTGCGATTGGCGCTAAAAGAGGAATGGGTAGCGATGCCTCAACAGCTCCTTGACAACCTCGTCCTCAGCATGGACAGACGTTGTAAATCCTGCAACGCAGTCAGGATTGATGATATCCCCTACTAAAGACTGGATTTTTCTTGGCAGCCGCCTGTCACATGGACGTTTCTGTCTTTAGTCCAGCTGTGATCGAAGCTACCTTTTCAATAAAGTGTCTTTGTATCCTTTGGATTCCTTGTTTGGACGGTTTTGCTCACTTGTACCATATTCTTACATCTTGGGGATCTTATGGTATGATTTGAGTCAATATGGAGCATTTCTACACCACGTTACATTCGAAAAACCGTCTCATCCTTAATTTTTGCACGCCAGTGTATAAGGTTCGGATCAGCATGTTCCCAGGAATTGTTCGAATTTCTTGAATGATGTTGGATTTCAATGCGGCGATGGATCGTGGATTATTGCCGTAAACTCTACCTTTCAGATAGCCCCAGAGAAAGTAATAGAGCGGCGTCAAATCTGGCGACCGCGGAGACCAAAGTCCCTTCAAAATGACTCTGTTCTCCAAAAATGACTCAATAACGGCCATGCTGGCACGGGAAGTATGGCATGTTGATCCATCCTGCTGGAAATATCCAATGGATAATTCCTAATCGTTGAACTGATTCACGAAGGTCTGAAAAATTTTCCACGTAAGCTGCTGTTGAGATCGGTGTTTCGAAGAAGATCGGCCCTAAATGCGCCGCTGTGACATCGCACACCAAACACCGATCTTTGCTGGATATAGGTGTTCTTCGTGTGTCGCGTGGGGATTGTCAGTTGCTCCAAAACGGGAATTTTGGGCATTAACATATCCAGAAAGGTTAAACCAGGCCTCATCTGTGAACGAACAGTAATCCAGTATCCCAGGATTTTCTGCAGTAATGTATGAAACCACTGACAATATGCCACTCTTTTCACGTGGTCTGGCGTTTTCAATGCGTGAACAGCGCTTACACGATATGGGTGAAGCTCTGTAACAAGTGCTTGTGGATAAGCCGGTTTTCTGTGACAGACATCGTAGGGACTTTTTGGGGGACAGCAATAACCGCTGCCTCGCATTCTTGACCTTTTCTTCCGGCATTTGTCGTCGACCTTCTCCATGCGCGTCACACAAACTTCCCGTTGTTTCCAATTTCCGTGACATGGCCAAAATGCAGGGCTTTGATGGTGGTTTCCGACCTCCAAACCTCTTAACGAATTCTTTTTGACACGACTTCAACAATTTAGTCTGCCAGTAAGTCCGCACAATATACAGTCGCTCCTCTAGAGTATACCGGTTCATTTCAACGTTTTCTGTTTTCCGACAACACACACACGTACAACCGTACAGTTTCACGAGCGGCAAAACAACGACCGTACTGTGTCGGCAGACTCAGTAAACTGACAGACGCCCGCTCGTCCGGCCAGCGATGATGCGTCGCGCTACACTGACGCCTCCACTTCTCTTTGACCTCGCCGGCGCAACTACACTTCGCTTCCGTTTGCTTTCTCACAGCCATTGCAAAAATGCCGGGTAAAATAACGAGTGAAACACCCTGTATGTATACACTATATATACGGGATGTTTATATATATATATACAGGGTGTTTTATATATATATATATACACACTGAAGAGCAATTGAATTAGAGCTACCTGCCTAGTAACGTGTAGCACCACCTTTCGCCTGATGACGGCGGCGCTTCGTCTCGGCATGAACTCGACAAGACACCGGAAGCGTTGGGAAGCCATACGGATCCACGACCTCTGAACAAGCTCCCACTGTTCACGAAGATCTGATGGAGGGGGATCAGAGCCTCGAACATCTCTCTCGATGGCATCCCAGATGTGCTCGATGGGATTGAGGTCAGGTGACCTAATTGGCCAAAGAAGCGAGGTCACGTCAGTGGAGTGTTCATCCAACCATTCGGATACAATTTGGGGGAGCGATGGCACGGTTTATTGTCTTGTTGCAGGATGAGGTCCGCAATGGGATGTTGAAGACGCACAAACGGGAGCAGTTAATCGTCCAGGATATCTCGGTAACGTTGGCCTGTGAGGGATGATGTCACACGTAGCAGGGGTCCCATTTCAGTCCACGTAAACAGTCCCCAGACGAGAATGCCACCCCCACCAGCTTGAAGAGTACCCTGCTGGCAAGAAGGATCCATCGCTTCATGTGGTTTACGCCGTACTCGTATCCTGCAATCCGCATGTACCATACGCGAATCTCGACTCATCAGTTCAGGCAACATTTTTCTAGATGTCTAGGGTGATGTTCCCGCTCCCATGCTAATCTTTGCACCCTGTGATGTGCACCCAGCAGTGGTACCCTCGTGGGACGATATCTTCTGTACCCCATAGCGAGGAGATGGTTCTGGGTGGTGTGGCTGCTTACACGTTTTTGCGCACCAGCATTAAATTGCCGAGTGATTTTTTGCACTGTGGCCCGTCTATCCGCTGTTACAATGCGAGCTAGCCGACGATGACCCACTCATCAACACGCTGTTGTCCACGGCAGTTGGCCCTTGCAGGGATGGTTTTACCGGATTCGATGTACTCACGGTGCACCCGCGACCCAGTGGCTCGTGAAAACCCAAGTGCCTGTACGACGTCCGGGATGGAGTGACCCATTCGTCGGGCTCCGACAATTTTCCCACTATCAAATGCGCTTAGATCCTTCGTCTTACCATTACTGCGTCCGACTCTTACTGATTCCCGTCGCATCGCTCGTTATATTGTCGAATCGCTGCATACGTCATGTCGTTTCCGTTTACAGGGCCGCCCACAGCGCCACATTTGCATAACGCCAGCTGTCTCTAATTCAATTGTTCTTCAGTGTAATATACCTAAAAAAACCGTGAATCTTTAAGTTTTAACTATTTTTTTCAACTAACTAATTTTCATAGGTATTTCATCGTTTATATGTCACTAGCTGTAAAGCCCGTTGAGATAAGAATACAACGGGTCTAGATATCACTTATTGCTATTCTAGCGTTTAATAACGGCGGTGGAAAATATCTTTGTACACGATATTTTTTGTAAATATCTTTTCGAAATCTGGAAGTAGTTTTCCTTGTTCTTGCCCATGGACTACTTTAACTGTGACATCAAACCGTGGAAATCTTGACAATGCAACATAAAGTTGTCCATGGCTAAACACTATTTCAGGAAGTTAGATACCTATTTTCTCCAGTGTTTGACCTTGAGACTTATTAATGGTCATAGCAAAGGGGAAATTTTCAGGGAATTGTCGTTTTAATGTGAATGGGAGGTCTATATCAGTAGGTGCGAAGTCAATTCGCAGAATAAAAACAGTTTTACCACATACTGAGCCTTTGAGTACTTCTGCAATGATCAAATTGGGTTTTAGTTCCTTAATTTCATAGCATAAACTAATGTCTTGTTGCATTGCATAAACCTCGTTGTGTATTGAGCTTTCTCAGGAGCATGATAATAGCTCCAATCTTCAACTTGAGTCTGTGAAGTGGCATTCCTGATGGAGTTTGCTCATTTAAAAACTCTATAGGATAAAACTGTTCAGTATTTTCTTCGCCATCCCCTTTAAGAGATCATGAAAATTCTCATTTAATTTGTCAACATCACAGATTTTGGGACACAGAATGGCTTTTTTTGCAAATGTTTTAAAATCAGAAATTTTCAAGTTCTCGTGTGTGCAAATATTCCCCAAAGATGGGATTTATATTTTTCAAACAATTCTCGTGCATTGGGTGGTGAAACAAAGATAAGAATGTATGCAAATAAATCTCGTAGTTGTCGAGGCATGCTGCAAACTGATGCTTCATCTAAGGTTTTCTCTCATATTTCATCATTCTTAATTAAACCTTTCTGCAATGCAGCTTCTTGGAAGGTATAATATGGAATTCCATTGACTGTTCTTAAATCTGCAAAGCTTTTTGCTCCAGACACATAAAGTAGCAATAGTCTCAAAAAATATCTTTCTGGATCAGAGCGAAGGTTGACTGAATACATTCTTCCTATCACATTATCTCCACCACATTTTCGTTGGACCCATTGTCTTTCTTTTTGATTGAACACATAATGTCTTGGCATGTTGCTATATGAAATGGATTGCACATCTTCATTGCCCTCATTTAGTTTGAACCATGCTGTCGGCATTGTGTCTCCCTGAGCATTATGAACAACTGCATTTCGATCATTGTTTAAACGCTCCGGATTAAAGATAATGTTCTGTTCTTCAGGAAGGTGAACAGGTAATCTAACTATTGTATGAGATTGCTGATGCATATCATAACCAAGTATTCGCCCCATTGCCTCAGGTGCGCCAATGTATCGGGAATCAGCATGACTTTTTACTTCGTCGTATTTGGTGGTGTGCTCTATTATATGCACATTTTTAGACATGACCTTTGTATACGTGCTTGAAAAGGTATTTCACGCTTTTCACAGTAGCTCACACCTCGACATTAATGTGGCAATTGTACTTTAACAAAAGATACGGATTATAAGGGACAATTCAGCTGTTATCAATAATTTTACCACGTACAGTTGTAGTTGCACCATTCTTTCTACGGCAATATAAAGGATACCCGCCTTTGTTAGCTACTGTTTCATTTTGGAAAGACTTCGGAAATTCCTTGGTACATTTGCCATCTTCCATACAGGGTTGAATTGTGATTATTTCACCACACTGGCCATGAGCCATGTGTTTCGCAACAGTTGCATGTAAAACTGGTAAATGCTCTTTATCTGGTAGTTCTGCCCATATAATTTGGTCAGTTTTTTCTGGCAGTGTTGGTTTGTCCTCTTCTTTCAAAATCAAGAGCATATGAGCATGGGGAACCCTTCTTTTTTGGAATTCGATTACATGAATTTTGGCCACCGGAACTCCAAAATATGCCTTTTTGTTATATCATCCATTAATTCTCTCAGTTTTAATTGAAAGACTTGCAACTAAATCTGGACGGTTTTCGACAGATTGACCGTTCAAGTTTTCAGTAATTTCTTCCCATTTCGTGTTGCAAGTCATAGTAAGGAAAAGATCAAGCTTGACATACTTTATGACTATCGCCATTGCATCCTGATAATTTTGCATCATATTTCGTGAACTACCTTGAAATGAAGATGGCAAAATAAGAGCTTTTCCAGGAAGAAACTCATCATCTCCAGCATTCTGAATTTGGTCCATCAGACCTTTATACTTTTCGACACTTAACTGAGATTGATTTAGTCATATGTAATTCAGTCTATTAGCTTCCATTTTTACATAAGCATCAACATTGTATTGCTGCGTAAGCTTTCCTTCCCTTAATAATTTATTGAATTCGTGACGGATCGAAAGACGACGTTGATAGTATTACATTTGTGTAACCCTTGACCGTGGCTTTGTACATTGGTTAACAACACTTAGTAAAGACGTTCGTCTATGTTCTACGGAATGTCAGTTGACCTTGTGACGTTACGTATCTCTGACGTCATGTGAGAATTATTTGGATCAGATAACGTCACAGCAGCAGCTGTGTTCTTTGTTGCTATGACAACAAAACAAAGTGATATACGCGTGAACTGTGCGCGTGTAGGTCATGACGTCACCTGCACGAAAAGCTAATCGTGACGTCACAAACATTTATTTCTCGGTTGTTGCTATGGTGACTTAAAAAGTGATCCAGGTCGTCGGCAACTTAGCTTTTTATATATAAGGATTAGATCGAAATTTAATGGAGGTGTCAAAAATTTCTTAGTTTTCCTGCTTCTGTTCTTAAGATATGACACAAAATATGGGGTTTGACAAACACATTGAAATTCACGTTAGCTGCGTGTCAGTTGTTACAGCCACTCACAGACATTGTTTTTCCTGATACTGTCATAATCATATATCATATCATATCATATCATACACAGTCGTATCAGAATAATATGACCACCTACCTAATAATGGGAATACCCACCCCTGGCCTGGATGACAGCGGCGAGACGCCGCCCCAGTGGCGCAGTGGTCTAAGCGGTGGCCTCTGATCATTCATCCGAAAGGGGTCCGGGCTCGAATCCTGGTGAGCATGGATGTTGTGTTTGTCTTACGGCACTGGCTCTCCCCCTTCCCTGGAACTGCTCACGGTGTTCGTTAAACCTCCAATCAAAAAAACAAACAAGCGACGAGACGGCGTGGCATGGACGCAATGAGGCCCTGGAAGGTTGCCCGAGGCACACGTGCCCTTTCGGGCTGCAGCAGAGCACAGAGGTCCCCGAGATGACGTGGTTGTGGGCCGGCACGTCGAACCTGTCCATCTAAATAGTCCCACAAGTGCTCTATGGGTTTGAGGTCGAGCGAATTCGCCGGCCAAGGAAGAACGGAAACATTGCTGTCGTGTTCCTGGAACCAGTAACGCACCCCTTAGCAACGTTGCACGGCGCATTGTCCTATTGCTAGACATCATCACCACCAGGGCAAACATCCGACATGAAGGGATGCATGTGGTCAGCGAGGATGGACAGCTAGCCATTGTCTTTCAGGGACCCATCCAGTGGTACCAGCGGTCCTAGGTCATACCAGGAAAACAACTCCCAGACATGCCCATTGCCACCGCCGGCCTGTACGTGACCGACAGCGTGTCCGGTGGTTGGTTTTCGGGTGCCTGACGCCGTATCCGCCACCGCCGGTCACTTCTGTGGAATACGAACCTCGATTCGTCGGAGAAGGCAAAATTTTTCCACTCTTCCACTGTCCAATGACGGTAGTCTAATACGGACCGAAGGCGTCGTAGCCGATTGCCCAGGGTTAACATGGGCGCCTTGACGCAGCGTCGACTCCGGAGACCCATGCGTTACAGGGTTCGCTCTACTGTTGCCGGAGACACGTACCTGGGTGCCCCAGCGTTCGCTTGCGTGCCCAATTGCTGCATTGTTGCGCACCGATTGCCCTTTACCAGTCAACATTCTGCTCTGGTGTCGATGGCTTTTGGGGCTCCATACTTATGACGTCATCAGGTATTCGGTGTGCCTGCGGTCCATTCAACTTGGTACACCCTTACTACAGCACCTCGCGAACAACCCGCGAAGTCTGCTGTTTCTGAGATGCTTCCACCCTCGGCGCGGTAGCCGATGATCATTCCTTTTTGAACGTCCGTCAAATCACTACCTCTGACCATTGTGCTCACGTAACGCACTATGGCTCATCTGTCCTGGCCGGCCGCTAATATCTCCGTGTGGTCGACCTTGTCACGTGCACTCTGTGACGCGCTTGGGTGGGTACACTGTGATTCCGGGGTGGTCATATTATTCTGATACGACCATGTATATAATATAATATGACATATCATGTTACCACGTTTTTTTGTGATAATATCGGGCAGTATGATGCACTTCTCGACAAAACAAAATTAACGCCATTCGCCAATGTCATATCTACGCGAGAGGCGCAATCAAAATGCGACTATAACTCTTCGCAATTTCTTGGGAGTTCGGACCTACGGTACCACATCAAATGGACCGAATTTAGCTGGGAGTAGTGATTCTTAGGCACAGAATTTTTTTTTTTTTTTTTGATTGGAGGTTTAACGACCACCGTGAGCAACTCAATGGGCTATAAGCAGTCGCCCGTCCCTAATTTAGGGTCACTGGTTCCAGGGAAGGGAGAGAGCCAGTGCCGTAAGACAAACACAACATCCATGCCTCACCGGGATTCGAACCCGGACCCCGTTCGGACGAATGATCAGAGGCCCTCGCTTAGACCACTGCTCCACCGGGGCGGCCAGGCACAGAAATGATCGAATATCTCCAAGAGAATCTTCAACAACATTCCTATCTTGCAACGTATGCCTTAACTATGTATGCCCTTACAACATTCTTATCTTACAACCCGCCTCCCCGGTGGCGCAGTGGTCTAAGGCGCTGGCCCCTAATCATTCGTCCGTAAGGGGTCCGGGTTCGAATCCCGGTGAGGCATGGATGTTGTGTTTGTCTTACGGCACTGGTTCTCTCCCTTCCCTGGAACCAGTGACCCTAAATTAGGGACGGGCGACTGCTTATAGCCCATTGAGTTGCTCACGGTGGTCGTTAAACCTCCAATCAAAATCAAAAAAACCCGCGAACCCTATTCAGTGATGTAGTTCTAATTAAAAAAGTACCTTAGCGGTGAAATAATTAGGTAAAAATGCCTTGACTCTAAAGTTTTAAAAAGTATCGTGAATTCTGATTTGCTGTTTCTGCTGTTCGGCATATTTTATAAGATTTTTTATTACTAATTAGTTTTATTGAAATCGTTTAATTTGAGCAATTTTTTATAAAGTAAAAAAAAACGTCATTTGTTAGTCACATCCTAAAATATTCAGTTTTTTTTTAGTAATGATCTGTCATTTCACACGATCACAAACGTTTTTTTTTTTTATTTTAGGTTTAACGACCACCGTGAGCAACTCAATGGGCTATAAGCAGTCGCCCGTCCCTAATTTAGGGTCACTGGTTCCAGGGAAGGGAGTGAGCCAGTGTCGTAAGACAAACACAACATCCATGCCTCACCGGGATTCGAACCGGGACCCCTTCGGACGAATGATCAGAGGCCATCGCTTAGACCACTGCGCCACCGGGGCGGCGATTACAAATGTTTAGTGTGATTGATTCACACTGAATAGATGTGACTTATATAGTCACATTGAATAAATATAACTAATATTGTGACTAATAAGCTCTTTCCCTAAGATTCAGAGACTAAATAAGCCTTTTAATGTGACTAATATTTATAAGCCATTGAATGTGACTAATAAACCTTTTTCGTAAGATTCTGAGGTAAATGGAGATATCTGTTGTGTTATTCTTAACGAATAAGGGAAATGGTGGCTCAGTAAAAATATTCTTCGCACGAATAAAACTCTTATCACCCCGGTGTCGCAGTGGTCTAAGCGATGGCTTCAGATCATTCGTCCGAAAGGGGTCCGGGTTCGAATACCGGTGAGGCATGGATGTTGTGTTTGTCTTACGACACTGTCTCTCTCCCTTCCCTGGAACTAGTGGCCCTAAATTAGGGACGGGCGACTGCTTATAGCCCATTGAGTTGCTCACGGTGGTTGTTAAACTCCAATAATAATAACTTAGCCTTTTTGACTACATAGTGACTCCCTGGAGTTTTTTTTTCTCGGAGCAATGAAACGATTTTGAAGACTATCGTTTAGACCTACCTAAATAGTGCCTTAGCGCAGCTAAGACTACCTAAATAGGGCCTTAGCGCCACTAAGACTACCGAAATAGTGCCTTAGCGCCGCTAAGACTACCTAAATAGTGCCTTAGCGCCGCTAAGACTACCTAAATAGTGCCTTAGCGCAGCTAAGACTACCTAAATAGTGCCTTACGCCGCTAAGCCGCACTAAGGCCCTTCTACACCCCTGAACCTATTGTTATCGACGAAGGCCGTATAGTTCTTCTTTGGTTTGACAGACCATATACACTGAAGTGCCAGAAAAACTGGTACACTAGTCTAATACTTGGTAGGTCCCCCACGGGAGCGCAGGACTGCAGAAATATGACGGGGCATGGACTCCACTAGCTTCTGGAAATATGCTGTAGGCAATGCACGCCATACTTCCTGCAGAGCTTTCCACAATTCGGGTGTATTCCGAGGTCTCGGATTCCTGTGTTCGATAGCGCGTTGCATGACATCCCAAATGTGTTCTATCACGTTCAGATCTGGGGACTTGGGTGGGAATGGCAACACCACAAACTCGGATGAATGCTCCTCTAACCGTAATGTGGCGTCTCGACACTTGTGTAGAGGTGCATTGTACTGTTGGAACAGGCCATCAGCATGAATGAAGAACACAAACGGGTGTACCTCGTCAGAAAGCATGCGCACATAGCGTTGGCCGGTCACAGACGTTTATAGACATACCAGGAGTTCCAGTGAAGTCCAGCTAAACACACCCCATACCATTACGCCCCCCCCCATCAGCCGGTACAGTTCCCTGTTGACAGGCGGGATCCATGGCTTCATGGGGTTTGCGCCACACACGTACCCTTCCGTCTGCCCGATACAGTTGGAAACGCGACTCGTCAGACCAGGCTTCTTGTTTCCAGTCCTCAAGTGTCCATGGCGGTGTTGCCGTGCCCAAGCGAGGCGCGTAGCTCTATGTCGTGCACCCATCAAGGGGACTCTAGTTGGGCGTTGGCTCCCGAAGCCCATATCGTGCAGGGTACGTTGCACAGTCCGGACGCTGATGCTTGTTGAGGCTCCAGCATTGAATTCCGATGATACCTGCGAGAGTGTTGCACGCCTGTCGCGTGAAACGATTCTTGACAGCCGACGATGGTCGCGTTCACCCAATGTCTTTTTACGGCCACACTGGTATCGTAGGTTGGAGGTTTTGCCGGAATTCATGTAGTCACGGTACACCCTTGCAATGGTCGTCCGTGAAAATCCAAAATTCGTTTCTACCTCCGAAATACTATGGCCCATCTCATGAGCGCCAACTATACACCGTGTTGAAAATCACTTAAATCGTTAATACTTGTCATTCTTATGCCGAAAACAGCTCTGACAGCTGGCAAGGATGTCTATCGCTTTACATACGCACTGGCGGAACAACCGAGTACGCGCATAGGTGACGTTGCTATGTATTTTGCATAAGCTCGTCTGTACAAGTTTTTCTGGCACTTCAGTGTATGTTCTCCTTCATTCCTATGAATATGTTAAGGAAGAAATTCGAATATTAAGAGTACCAGAAACTGGTGTAAAAGTTATAATTCCAATTTTTTATCAGACTACAAGCAGTGAATTTTGCGCTGTCTTCATTGTAAATTTTTTTTTTTGAAATTTACTATTTTCTGAAACCTTTCCGCAGTTTCTTTCTTATATTGACGGTAAATTACCGTTTTAGAGATGTGTTAACGGAAAATTCTGAATTTTCAGAAACCTTTTTGCAATTCCTTTTTTTTTTTGCCGCCCCGGTGGCGCAGTGGTCTAAGGCGCTGGCCTTTGATCATTCGTCCGTAAGGGGTCCGGGTTCGAATCCCGGTCAGGCATGGATGTTGTGTTTGTCTTACGGCACCGGCTCTTTCCCTTCCCTGGAACCAGTGACCCAAAATTAGGGACGGGCGACTGCTTATAGCCCATTTGAGTTGCTCACGGTGGTCGTTAAACCTCCAATCAAAAAAAAAAAAAAAAAAAATTCCTTTTGTAATTAACGGAAAAACTCCGTTTTCACTTTTTCATATTCAAATTACGAAAAATTACCGGTAATAGGAGCGATTGGTGAGAATACTTGTGGTTTGATTAACTTTTAAATGTCAATCGTCTGTCGAATTTTGAAGTTCCGTAGCGAGATCAGATATTGTGGATAGCATACAGGGTGCATAGGAAATTCTCTTTAGCCTGGAATAACTTGCGAACGGAGAGAGGTACAGTTATGCAAGTGAGATAACGGTATAGTAAAGCGACATGCAACCGATAGCAGCGCTCCCAGTGGCGAAATGCGGAAGTTAGCCATTGCAAATCGAAAACGAAAAGAGATAGAGCAAAATTTCCAACTACAAAGTTGTAGAGCATTAATTAATTAGTACAAAACGACATTTGTTTCACACGGATAAGATAAACTGTCGCATGAATACCCTAAAATGTCCGAAATCGATGCGCGACCAGTAGTATATAGGGGGTACTATGGCACACCCCAAAATCACATAAAAACCTCAAAATCAGGCATTTTTTGATTTTTCAGACCTCAATAATCACGAACATTTTAAGGCTTTTTATGATCAAAAACACCATATTTTCATTAAAAATCATTGATGTTTGGGCATAAAATAGTCAAAAACATCAGATTTTTGAAAAATGAAGTTTTTACTCTGTTTTTTCATAAAAACAGACATCATAAAAACACGCATTTTTGATGATATTTGACGACTTTTTTGAACAATTGCAATCATTTTGAGCTTTGAATAGCTTTGAATAGCTTTGAAAGTGATGAAATGATGGATTTAGTGATGAATAGAAAAGTTGTAAAACAAACTACTTTGCAAAGTCCTTTTTAAAAATGCATTAAAAAAAGGGGTACCCAAAATGGATACCCCTTATAGAAAGATTAAAAATTTAGGAAGATTAAAAAATATTTAAATTTTATGACATATCTTTGCAAGTAAATACACAACAAGTTTTTTATAGTTTACATTTATAAAATCATCAGAGAATTTTCTGTTGATAACAATATCACACCAGTTAATTTTATCTTTATATTTCATAATGAAATCTTCTGTTAATTCTTGGTTTCTTGTAACTTCTTTCCAATCAATAAAATCACTAAGAAAATCTATAGTTTCTTCACTTAATTTTTGTTTTATTGGAATTATTGACATGTCTAAGAATCGAAAGTTTTCTTTTATAAAATCATTACTTAATTTTTGATACATAGAAATTCTTCTCATATCTAATTTATCAATATTCATTAATATAAAACTCTCAGAAAGTGTTTGATATTGAGAAATCAAAGACCAGTTTAATTTATTGTTATTCATAAAATATTCAGAAAGAATCTGCTATTGAGAAATTTTATCCCAGTTCACTTTATCATGAAATTCTGAAATAAAATCTTTTTTGATATTCTGATATTAAATCCCAATTTACCGCATCTTTTACACTTCTAATTATATCTTCTGAAAGTTCATTATCTTTAGAAAATGAATCCCAATTAATATTGTTCCTAATTAACCTATCCATTTATATAGAATGAATTTTTATAAATGGAATGTTATTTTTTCAATTTCTAAGTAAGGTTTAAAAATGTTTAATTCTAAATAAGACATGACTTGTATGCTTAATTCATCATTCTTTTTCCTGATGCAAAGAGTATTAAAGGTTTATCTGTGTAGGCATCACTATTAAATAATATATTCTCCCCAAGTGTAATTAAAACTTCTGATTTCCCATTAGTATAATTAGGACGTAAATAAAATGTAATTTTCATATCCATATTTTCACTCAGTTTCATATTTCTGTCAAGGAGATTGCTACTAAATTTCATAAAAACGACTGTTTCCCAGTAACGCATAGCACCAAGAGTATTATATGCTTTTTTATCTTCTTGAATTGTTGCATAACATTTTTGATTATCCACGTAATTTTTATTAACTGCGTCATACATATCTTGAGGAGATGGAATATTCACTAGTCTTTTATTTTGAACATCAAACTTTTCATCTTTTAAAATTAAAACATTGTTTTCTAAATACCTCTTATTCACTGCATTCTTATCTGCTGTAGGATCAGCAACATTTCCTATTCTTTTACCTTTTGCATTAATTACATTCCCATCTTGAATATGTAAATATTTTTGATCCAAATTACTTAATTCACCTTTAAGTACAGCATCTAAATCTCTTATTCTTACAGCAGTTTCTTGAACAAAATCTGAAAAACTACCATTAATATTTTTTTCTATTTCACTTTTAACTTCCAGATTATTCTCTCTTATTTGTTTTAAAACATATTCTCTTGTAGTAACATCATGTTCATCTATAGGTTCTTTACAATTTTTTAAATTTTTTTCTTCCATATCATAATTACCATCATCTGTTAATTTAAATCCATTTCCAGGAGGTCCAGATGGTCCAATTCCAAATTCTTCATAAGACGAACCAAAAGGGTACCAATTCATTTATTTAATCTAAAGTTTTCAAAGTTTTAAATTCCTTATTAGCCATATTAAGTGATCCTCTTTTTGTTTCATTCACGATGAAATAAAATCTATATGGTTTACCTGGATTTGATCCTAATCTCCAGTTAAATTCTAGTCTTAAATTCGAAATATTAGTATACTCTGGATGATTAGATAAATTAAAATAAAAGATTGGATACAATCTCGCATAATTTACATAACTTATAAGACATCCACTTTCCGTATTATGAGTATTTAATCCAGCTGCTAATAATTCAGAATAACATCTATTATAATCTAACTGCCCATCTTTAAAATTTGTTTTATAAATTTCTTCTGGAACTTTTTTATTATTACATAATATCCAGCATTCAAGGAGATCTAAATTATCAAAAACCATATTGTTCTGATTTTGATTGCTTTCTTTTTCTACATACTGTGGAATGACAAGAACACTTAACACCTCATCAGATGTAGTTCTTATATGACATGCACCACTTGATGTTGTTTGCTGATTACTTTTCTCAATTGAAGCAGAACACCAAGTAATTTCAATAGGTGTAGAATTCAAAGCTATACTTTTAAATTCAGCCTCAATGGATGGGTACAACTCTACATAAGGTAACCATAATTGAAAATCAGATATAATAACTTTATAATTAGGATTTGCAACATCTGTGTATAACATATCATTATGACTATTTCTTTGAAATTCAAATGTAACTTTTATATCAGAAATTAATCTTCTAAAATCGTTGAGGAACCCAAACAGTTGTCTTAAAGGAATCCAAAATTTTATTACATTACTGTTTTTTGTTAAAAGCCATCTCTGTCTAAATCCTTTATTATAAGAGGCATTTTCTTTTAATTTGATATCTGATCCTTTCTTTACATCTTTATTAGGATCATCTATTACTATTTTATCTTTATCAGCTGATTCTGATGTATCAACATAATACATCATATTTGTAGCCTCTGAAGTGGAATAATCTTTTGTGAAATTTATAAGTCCATTAATTTGATGAATTAATGAAGCACATTCAATATTAGAATCAGTTTGTTCTTTTCCTATAGTTAATGAAGCGGATCTAAACAGATTCCCACCATTTACAAATGTAACATTATCAGTTCCTATAGTATCATTATTATTTTTTACTATTTTACTTTCTAAGCATATATAACCGTTACTATATAATATAGGTGAATTTGTATCTTTAATAGTAAACTTATATTGATCAGATTCTTTTACATTAGTACTATCTTCATTATGTTTTATGTATTCATACTTAGCAATTTTATTACTATAATAATCTGGAATAGCTTTTAAGTCCCAAAGTTTTTCCATTTATTAGGATAAAAAACTCATTTATACCATTTCAAACCAGATCCATCCTGTATTTTCGTTTTAGCTAATATATCATTAACAGTTACAGGAGGTTTAGATAATATATTTTCAAGTTTATTTTGAATAACTTTTTTAGCTTTATCTTCAATTGCTGATTTACCTAAAACTTCTAATATTTTTTCCAATTCCTTCAGTGAAGATATTACCACCATATCGTTTTGCATATAATCTATGTTTGTTATAATTCATTCATTAAGCTAAAATTAATCTATATAAAACTCTCATATTATTCAAGTCTATCAGTTCATTATCTTGATTCGTGATATACATTCGAATTCTATGAATATAATTTCGTCTATTAATGGGTAAAAATAAAGGATTTATTTCATCAATTTTTATTAAACTACCAGGAGGATTAGATGGCGTAAAAGAATATAAAATATCTGAATTAATATTATTATATAGAGCTCCTGTAATTACATCACAATGAATGTGTATGTCATCAACTCCTCTAGAAATGTTTGCCATATATTTTCCTTCCTGATGATTATCTTCATATATTTCTGATTCAAATCCTAAAATTTCATGTAATTTACTCTCTCTAAGATCAATTTTATATTCATCTTTTAATTCAATTATAAAGCGCTGTGTAGCGAAATTAGCTTTAAATTTAATTGGTGGTTCATCTCCAAATCGTTTTATTAAAAAGTTATTTAATTCCCTTAATGTGTAATTTCCATTATCTAAAGTTATTTCATGCCATAAACTACCATCAAAATACTTAAATGTATTATTTTCTTCATCAATATTGTTCCATGAAACCCACATAGACATAGATTTTAAAGCTATTTTTGAATTTTCATTAACAGGAATAGGAGGGACATATTCAATTGTAAAATCTTCTGATTTCTCAAAATTTTTTGAATCTAAAATTAACATTTATTAAGCACAAAATCTTCATTATAACCACTTGGTTCTTGGGTAAAAGAATATAAAACTTCAACAGGTGATTTACCTTTATTCCTTTGAGTTATGTATTTCATACAATAAAAACCACATTTAACAGATGTTGGTTCTTGTAAAAAACTCGAATTATATCTAATTCCTTTATTAGATGTTTCAAGATATTTTACAATATTTTTAGGTATGAAAATGTTATTCAATTTAATGTCTTTATATTTATATTCTCCAAATGGATCAAAATATTCCACAAAATTATATTTAGGATCATTATAATAACAGACCCAATGAGTCCCAGGTCCTGTAGATATATCTAAATTAATAATTCCACTTTCAAATTTCTTAATCTTTTTAGGTAATAAATCTGATGTAAATACACCTCTGAATCCTTTTACATCTTTCATATTTTGTTCTATCGTTTTATTGGATATACCTCGTAATTCTGAAGAACTCCCTTTCCAGAATGTTTTTTTAAGGTGTGAACCTTTCGGTTTACAACCTGATCCAGTTACTTTACTTAAAGCTTTATTCACACCAAAACTAGCAGCACCAGATAAAGCACCAGTACCAAGAGCAGCTAAGATAGGGATCAAAAAGGGTAAAATACCTCCGTTTTTCTTTAATTGTGTCTTACTTATAGTTATTCGTTTACCATTTTTAATTTGAGTAATTTGAGTTTTTGTTAAATACATATCATGATTAGCACTTTTAGTTTTATCAATTTGCAATGTAATTTCTTCACCTTTCTTAACTGCTGATTTTAATTTGTTTTTCTGACCTTCACTCAAATAAATTCTTGATACAATATAATTACTCATTTATTAAGATAGAAACTTTGAATAATATTGTTTTACTTGCTCATTAGTCATTTTACCCTCTTTCAATAATAAATCTAGTATTTGAACTACTTGGTTATATACTTTCTTATTTTTAGTTCCCTTACATATTTTATCTGTTAATTTATCTAAAATATTAAGACCCTCACCCATATAGTAATTCCCCATTTTGAGAGCTTCTAATGCTCTAATATATTTTCGCACCTCAGCCATTTTATAATCGAAACGATCAATTTTTTTCTGTAATTTTTTCTTTTTTTCTTCATCTTTAGCATTATTAAGTGCTTTTACTTGAGGACCTTTTAGACGTCCGATTTCACTGATTTTTTCATTTGCTTGTTTTATTTTTTCATCAATCTCTTCATCAGACTTATTAACTAATTCTGAAGGTAAATCAAATCCTAACTTTTTTTAATAACTGATACATTCAAGTTTTTGTTTAAGTTAATTTTATGAATTCCTGCTTCTCTCTCATACATTTCTTTAGCATCTGAAATAGGTTCTTCAACATCTTCTAAGGCAGGAAATCTTGAAGATTCTGCAATTGGTTGAAATGAAAGTTCTTCAATTGCATCTTGAATAGCTTTTAAATTTTCTTTTCTAGATACATCTTGATATTCTAATTTTTCAACTATAGGTTTATGAAATTTTGTGATTGCCTCTTCATATCCTAAATCTTCTAATTGCTTTTCCTTATTTCGTTTTCTTAGTTCAGCATTTACTTTTGCTAATTTTAATAAATCTTGTATCACTTTACTCATTTATTTAACTGAAAATTTGCTTCCAAGCAAATTATTTTACTTCCAAGCAAATTATTTTACTTCCAAGCAAATTATTTTACTTATATAAATGGAAGAACAAATTGAAGAATATTTATCTTTTGCTGAAATGGCATTATATCTAGCTGAATGTTATTTATCTCAAGGAATACCAGCTGAAGACTTATTATTTGAAGCTGAAATGTTTATTGAAGATGCTGAATTTCTATTAAATAAATATGATTAAGCCTTGCAGCATTAAACTAAAAGATTATTCAGAACCAGAAGAATTTATAGATCCAAATCAAAATCCAATATTACCTATTCATCCTTTTAAACTTTTAATAACAGGATCTTCAGGATGTGGAAAAACAAATTTACTATTAAATTTAATATATGATCATTTAAATTTTGTTGCATTATTCATATGTGCAAAAGATATTAACGAACCTAAATACTCTAAATTAAAAGAAAATTACTCAATGTTTGATGATATAGAAGAGGAAGACATTTTAAAAATAAAGGGAAAGAATAAAAATAAGTTATTAAAATTATTTAAAAAGTTTAAGAAAGAAACATTATTTAGTTCAGACATAAATGAATTTATTACTGTAGATGACTTAGATCCTTCATTAAAAAATCTAGTTATTTTTGATGACTGTGTAAAAGAAAAAGATCAAAACGAAATTGAAAAATTTTTTATAAGAGGAAGGAAGAAAAATGCATCCATTATTTATTTATCACAGACCTATTATTCAACACCTATTGATATAAGAAAAAACTGTGATTACTTTATATTTTTTAAACTTCAGCACAGAGAAATTAAACAAATTATTAGAGAAATTGATGGTGATTTTAATATAGATCCTTATCAAAAAAGTATTAAAAAACCTTATGATTTCTTCATGTTAGATTTGAAAAATCCTCATATGAGATACAGACATAACTTTGATCCTATATAAATGGAAGAATATTTAGAAAAGAAAATGTATGTATACAGAAAAAGTTTTAATTACTATAATAAAATTAGTATATCACTATCAGTAGGCAAATTTATATTTAGTGCTTCAGGTTTATCAGCTTTTGCATTTATTCCTTTAGCAGCACTTTCTTTAGGAGCAGGAGTCATTGAAGGTGTTGATAAAACTCTAAATATTTCAGAAAGAAAAGAAGAATATAAACAAGCTTACAAATTTTATAAACAGATATTAAATTTAATAAACGCTAATTCAATTTCAGAACAGGATGCTTACGTTAGAGAAGAGGATTTTATAAAAAATATGAAGTATTTTCCTTTAGAGAAATATGTAAAACAAACGCAACTAAATGGTTATAGATATGTAAAATAGATTTACACTTAAATAAATGGAATTACAAGGAGGTGATATAGTAGGATGGTTACAAGATAAATTAAATCCACCTGAAATGCATATACCTGGTTACCAGTATTGTGGTCCATTTACAAAATTAGAAAAGAGATTAAAAAGAGGTGATCCAGGAATTAACAGAGTTGATAAAGCTTGTAAAAAACATGACGTAGCTTATAGTAAAACTAAAGATACTAAACAGAGACATATTGCTGATCAAGAACTCTTAAACGATTTAGATTCAATTGAAAACACTACAAGTGGATTCTATCCATTAGGAGAGAAACAAGCTAGAGCTGTTATAAAACCAATTATAAAAGCAAAGAAAACATTTGGTTTAGGAATTTCATCCTACATGTATTGCTTAAAGTGCAAACAGAAAACTGAAACTAAAGATATTCAAGAAACAGTAGCTAAAAATGGAAGACGCATGGCAAAAGGAATATGTGCAGTCTGTGGAACTAAAAAGAGTGTTTTTTTAAAGACGTAGACCTTAAAAATATTTATTATACACCAGAAACTGGTTATTGTGGTATTAATGAATTACAAAGAAAAACTAAATTACCCAGGAAAGATATAGAAGAGTTTTTACATCAACAAGATGTATATACAAAACATAAACCACTTATTCAT
This sequence comes from Macrothele yani, assembly GCA_039090855.1. NCBI lineage: Eukaryota > Metazoa > Arthropoda > Arachnida > Araneae > Macrothelidae > Macrothele > Macrothele yani. The sequence continues at coordinate 101,531,288 of CM077013.1, read as the reverse complement.
AGATTTAAAAGAAGAAGAATTTATGTTTCTCATGTCAATGACCAATTTCAAGCTGACCTTATAGATATGCAAGAATTTAAATCCTTTAATAATGACACAAATTATATTTTATCAGTGATTGATATATTCAGTAAATATGCTTGGACAATTCCGATTAAAAGAAAAACAGGTGAAGAGGTAACTAGAGCATTTAAAAAAATATTTAAAGAAAGAAAACCAGAAAAACTTCAAACAGATAAGGGTACAGAGTTTATAAATAAACAAACTCAAAAGTTATTCAAGGATGAAAATATTCACTGGTTTACAACTGAGAATATTGAGATTAAATGTGCTGTTATTGAAAGATTCAATAGAACTTTAAAGACTAAAATGTGGAAGTATTTCACAGCAAATAATACTAGAAAGTGGTTAAATGTACTAGATAAATTAATTAAGAATTATAATAATTCTTATCATAGATCCATTAAAATGACACCTACAGAAGCAAGTAAGGAAGAAAATGAATTAAAAGTTTATAATAATTTGTATAAAGAAAAAGAGAAAAATAAACCAAAATATCAAAAAGGAGATAAAATAAGAATTTCAAAATATAAAAGAGAATTTAAGAAAGGTTATCTTCCAACATTTACAGAAGAAATATTTATAATTTCCGATATATTGAACACAGATCCTCCGACATATAAAATAAAAGATTTAAATAATGAAGAAATTACAGGAACATTTTATGAAAAGGAACTGGTTAAATATGATAAGAAAGATGAGGTTTATAAGATTGAAAAAATTATTAGAAAGAAAGGAAATAAATACTTAGTTAAATGGTTGGGATATCCTAATGAATTTAACAGTTGGGTTGTAATTTGAAAAATTTTTGCAAAACGCCCTTTCGGTGGAGGGTCTATGCTTCATTTTTTTTTTATTTATTTGTACCTGGCCAGCCAGGTACGTATGGGCGTTTTAGACCCTCCACCGGTTGTTATTCACACTCTACCATCAGATGTTATCCACGCACACGCTCTACCATGAACCAAACTTATTTTCAAAGTTTGAACAGGGAGCCATTCTACCGTATCAAGTTTCGAACCTGAGACCTTTTGCATGCATGCCTGACTCGCTACCAATCGGCCAACACAGGCCGATAAATTCTTGCTTGAAACATATATTTACGGCAAGAGAAACTTGGCGATGATCCAAAGTTGTTATGTAACGGAAGAACTGCTTCTTTCCGAGGACATAATCGCGCGCCGTGGAGAGTATTTTGGCAGCTGTTCAACTCTGGTTATGTAAACATTTTCGCTCGCAGCTTATCAGTAATGACTACATCTAAGCAAGAAAGAGATTTAATTGCTTGTGCTACCATCTATATGTGAAAGAAAAAACTGTATTTCAGTATTTAAAGATATAATTTCTTAGGTAGGAATTATTAACGATTTAAAATAAGATATACGTGAAAAAGTATTTAATAACATGATATCTAATAAATGGCTTCATTAAAAGATGTATGTTATGAACAAATCAAAGATAATTACTGGTATGGTCTATTTGGAGATTTTAAAATTATAATAGATAAAAATACTGGATACTTTAATGCTACAAAATTATGCAAACAAGGTGGTAAAAAATTTAAAAAATGGTTAGAGAATAAACAATCTCAAGAATTAATAAAATATTATAAAAATTGTGGTGGCCCGAATTCGGGCCGCCATAAAAATGATCAAATGTATGAAATAAGAGAAGGAACAGGTAAGAATATTATTAATGGAACATATGTTAAGCAGGAATTAATTTTAAATATATCTTGTTGGGTTTCAAACGATTTTTATGATAAAGTTAACAAGATTGTTAAAGACTATTACATTAAAAAATTCAATGATAAATACAAGAATGATAATGAAAAATTAAATAAGAAATTAAATAAGATAAAAAAGAAAATGGAAAAATTAAAACTTGAAAATGAAAAATATAAAGAAGTAGAAGAGGATATAACACCTAAAACTGCTAATTCTAAAAAGCTTCATATGTTTACTATCATACAGAAAAATAAAGAAAACTCTGATTATCCTTATTATGTAATCAGATGTCAAAGAGTTAAAATGAATAAAACTATTGGTAATTTAAAAATAAAGTATCCAGATTTAAATACAGTATATGAAATAAAATATAATCCTAATTCTATTAATTTATTTAACAGAGTTAAAGAAAATATATCATACATAGAAACTAAATTTAATCATCTTAATATTGTTAATGATCATACTATTGATAATTTAAAAGAGGCTATTAAAAGAATAACTAAGTTCTAAAAAGTTTTTAATAAAATGATATCTAATAAATGGATAATGATATTGAAGAAGCGAATTACTTTTCATCTTCAGAAGAAGAACAAATTGAAATTCCTGAAAATTTTAAAAAAGTAATGAAACAAATAAAAAGAATGAAATATGATGAAGAGGAAGACTGTTATTATGTAGATTATAATAAATGTTTAAAAAGTAGATATGTTAGTAGAATAAGATATTTTAATCAGTTTAAAAGAAAAAAATATCCTTAAATTTAATAAGGAAGCAGAAGATTTATTTTTAAAATTACTAGATTTTATGTACTATGAGAAAAATTTAAAATATGCATATTTTATTAAAAAAATTTGTGACTATTGTAATATATCAAATGATATTAAAATTAATATAAATCCAAAAAATGAAAAGATCTGGGAAGACTTTAAAGCAGCAAGCTTTTCAGCTTAAAGCAAAGTATTTATAAAGACACAGATAGTGTTGTGTATATAGATGATGGAACTAATAAAATCAAAACAGGATGCATGTTAGGAGAATGGACAGATGAATTGGGAGAGGACAAATATATGAAATCCTGGATAGCTGGTGCACCAAAAGACTATGGATACATACTAAATGATGGAACTGTAAAAGGTAAAGTTAAAGGATTTAAAATGAGCTATGAGAATGAAAATATTTTGAATTTCAATGATAGAATGAAAGTAATAACAGGTGAAACAGATTACTTAGAAATATCAAATAATCAGTTTAAGATACAAAAAGATAGAAATATAGCTGTAGATACACTGAACAAGAAATACATGTTTGGATTTGATAAAAGAAGAATTCTAGATGATTTGAATACTGTACCTTTTGGATATGTATTTTAAAAAAGTGAGTAAATATAAACAATGAATGATATAATTATAAATATTCAAGGATTTGTGCTCCCAAATCGTAAGATAGCAAGAGAGATAAGTTGGGTACACTCAAAACTGAATATTGGTGAAACAATATCAGTGTTCACACCTGACTGCAAATTAGATGAACAAGAATTGAATATCGTACGTAAGTGTGTTTTAGATGTGCATGGACTGAGATTTAAAAGATATCCAAATAGCAAAGAACTATGGATTAATAATTGTGAGGTAAAGAACTATATTAAAAACCTGTACCATATTTACGGTGGTACATTTGCATATAAAGGAGGAGTAATGGAAAAAGAGATGCTTGAAGATATTCCATCTGTTGATTTAGATATACCTAAATGTCCAAGAGTTTTAGGCCCCGGATGCTCTATGTATAGATGTATGCATTATAAGAATTATATTTCAAAAAATGAAAACTTATAAATGGATTTAATGGGTGACCTTAGAGCTCTATACTGTTCTTCAGATAAAAAATATAGTAACGAAATATCTCAATTCGCTCATTTTTGTGATGACTTGATTCATATGTATAGAGATAATTACAAGTTTTCAGATATTCTAACTATAGTTTATAAATATTTAAAAAAGATAAAAAGAATAATTGAAAAAAAGAAAAAAATGAGGAAATTAAAAACAAAGGATTAGAAATTTTAAATGAGTTTGTAAGTTATTGTAATTTACAGTTCTCATCACATGTATTCAAAAGCCTTTAAAAAAATAAAACCTTATAAATGGATGAGTTCAATAGCATCAGATTATTTACAGAAACACAGAAATTAAAAGATTTGAATCCTGGAGATTATAAATTGATGTCACTGAAAAAAATCCAAACGAAATTCGGAGATACAACTATTGCAAAAATAGAAGTCAATGATGAAGAAAAAGAATATTATCTTAGAAAATGTCACGGAAAACTATCTGACAGTGCAATTAAAAAAATTAATAAAGGTAATTATATATTCAGATTCAGAGGTAAAATTGATGATCTATATTATGATTATGAATTAGTAAAAACTTAAAAAAACGAATTCTATTAAAATGAAAGTTCACTTCGATCCTAATGTCATATATGTAGGAAATGAAAAGGTATATGGGAAACATATGCAGTTGATCGAGAGAGGTTCAAAAGAAGAATTACCGAAACAGAAAATAAAATTATCTTTAAAGAGAAACATAGAAATGAAGTACTACATAACAAAACCTTATATTATTGAATTCGTTTAAATCTTTGTAATATTTTTAATTAAATCTTGAATTTGTTTAATCTTCCTAAATTTTTAATCTTTCTATAAGGGGTATCCATTTTGGGTACCCCTTTTTTTAATGCATTTTTAAAAAGGACTTTGCAAAGTAGTTTGTTTTACAACTTTTCTATTCATCACTAAATCCATCATTTCATCACTTTCAAAGCTATTCAAAGCTCAAAATGATTGCAATTGTTCAAAAAAGTCGTCAAATATCATCAAAAATGTGTGTTTTTATGATGTCTGTTTTTATGAAAAAACAGAGTAAAAACTTCAAGTTTCAAAAATCTGATGTTTTGACTATTTTATGCCCAAAAATCAATGATTTTTAATGAAAATATGGTGTTTTTGATCATAAAAAGCCTTAAAATGTTCGTGATTATTGAGGTCTGAAAAATCAAAAAATGCCTGATTTTGAGGTTTTTATGCGAATTGGGTGTGTGCCATAGTACCCCCATATACTACTGCGACCTTTTGTGTGAACGTTTGAAGGGAACAGGCATAGATATGAGCAAATACACACAGTTTATTGCATAAATGCGTACTTCTGTCAATACAGTTGATGACGTCAAACAAAACTAAAGCCAAAAAGGCAAACTGACGCACAGTGATAAAAAGTTAATGTCGATTATGTTCGAAGAGTTCGCCGTTGCCTACGACACACATTTGTATTGGTGAAAGTAATTCTGTATGCACATTCCTCAACATGGAAGGTGTCACACTATTGCATGCATCTGTAACACGACGACGTAGATCCAGTAGACTTGTAGACGCTGTTGCATACACCTATTTTTTACGTAATCCAAGAAATTCAAGCTCGCCATTCTCATACAGCTTACGTAGACCTAAACTTCTGATCAGGGTACATCCTGCTACGGGTTTTTATATCGTAGGTACGGTACAACGTCACAATCTGCATTTGCATACGGCTACATTTGCGAAATGTGAGTATGCAGATTCGAATCGTCGCACATCGATTTCGGACATTTTAGGGTATCCAGGCGACAATTTATCTTATCCGTGTGAAATAAATGTCGTTCTGTACTAATTAATTGATGCTCTACAACTTTGTAATTGGAAATTTTGCTCTATCTCTTTTCGTTTTCGATTTGCAATCGCTAACTTCCGCATTTCGCCACCAAGAGAGCTGCTATTGGTTGCATTCGATCGGGCGTAGTCGCTTTACTATACCGTTATCTCACTTGCATAACTGTACCTCTCTCCGATCGCAAGTTATTTCAAGCTAAAGGGACTTTCCTATGCATCATGTATATCGCATGAATTTTGTTTAATGTAGCACAGGATATTTCTTCTCTTCTCCCCTATTTTGTGCACCAGCTATTAAATATACAGTATATATTGTGTTACTGTAAGAAACCGGGTACTTAATTTATTGTAAAGATAACCGGTTATACGGTGTGTATGTATCAGTCTTTGGACAACTCAAGACAAAAGCTATTACAGCTATCAAAAGTAAATTTTATATTTAGGAGCTTTTTTTGTGTGTGTGTGTGGAATAATACTATAAAAAAGTACATTTCAACTTTTTTAAAGATAACCGAAAGTCATTGTCAGTTTAAAAAAATTAATTTGTAAAGCATTTATTGCTTTGAAAAATCACGACGAAAAATGCTTTATTTGTGAAAAGTCCTCCTACGGAAAAAACAAATTACAGTAGACTCTCGCTAATCCAACCTCCTTTTCCTTGCGTGGTTTTTCGTTGCAGAAATCGTGTTCATATCAGACCGGAATGAATTATACTTCTTACACGAGTGAAGTTTTCCATTTTAATGTTATGTTTTGTTTTGAATTGGCACTAACGTTCATGTAATTCAATTTAAAATAAAAGTAGGAAGGATCCTGAAAATAATTAGGAATATTACAAAAAGCATCTTCATTAAAGCAGACAAAAATCTGTGACATGTTTCAAAGAGACCACATTGAGTAGAAAATGCAAGGTTTCATCTGTGCTGTATTGCAATTGTACGTTTCTTTTACGGTGTATAGCACGTACGCATACGTATTGTGCATTACTGTACTCATAATATGAAAAGATCATTTCATTGCTCTAAATGAGACAGTACGTACTGATCGTGTTTTTTTGCTATTATCATATGCTTGTCTCTTATTTATGTTTTTTTTAAATACATATGTACTACACATAGTAAACCTGTAATTGTAACATTAAATTTAATGAAGAATTAAACCTAATTTTTATGCAGTCTCATCTCAGTAATCCGGCACCACTCTGTGCAAGGAATGGCCAGATTAGCGAGAGTCTACTACAGTATTACAAACCTATTAAAAAAAAAAAAAAAAAAAAGAAAAGAAAAGCTCGTGTTAATGACAAAAAAAAAAAAAAAAAAAATCATTGTCGCGCAATTTGTTTTACGATGTGCGTGAGTCAAATTTTTGACTGTCTGTGGCTCAGTGGTTAAAGGCGTGCGCAACCTGTTTAGGCGGCCCGGGTTCAATCTGGACTGGAGCGAACCAGGGCCGCTTGAACAGCTAGCGTATGCCTTGGAAACGCGGGTGGCTTAGTGGTCAGCGTTCGTGAATGCCACGGAGAAATCTCAGGTTCGATCCCAGGCAGGTAGCTAGGACCACTAAATGTCCGCCGTACGTTGGACATTTAGTGTTAGCTGTCGGGCCCCGAGTACAGGCCTCCCGGAATAAAGATGTCTTCCTTCCCCTTTCTACCTCATTTCCATGTCACTTTCCAATCGGGTACTCTAGCCCAAGTCTCCTTTCCTATCGGGCACTCTAGCCCAAGTCTCCTTTCCTATCGGACACTCTAGCCCAAGTCTCCTATTATTGGTGGGGACACAGATGTATCTTCCCTTACCTTCCCAACTCTCTTGTTCTTCTCACTGTAAAAAAATGTATTACTTTTACTTGAGAGCTCCCCATTCCCCCACCCTGTCAATTTATTCACCTTTAGATACTTCATGATGCAATAACCAGAATTTATTACAACAATGCACGAGTAATTAGGGGTAAAATTATTACATTGAACTCTTTCAAAGGTGTGTGTCAACAATGTATTTATTCAGTTTAAGTAAATTTTTTCACTTATTCTTTAATGACATTTTATTGTAGGCCTAGTTTATAGAATAAAATCTGGTTCTACAGATTTTATGGAAATGGATTTAAATTCATTAAATACCGAAAAAACCGGGCCCGGGCTTGGAATTACATGTCTTGAATTTCATTACTGTAATTAATTCAACACGTGTAATTCCGAGCCCGGTTGAATTTCATTTTGGATTTGTTACCGTGGTGGAAGGATTTTCAATTTCCTAAGCTAGCTGCCATTGCAAGATAAATTTTGCTTAGCAAGACTTGCATTATGCATTGTCCAAAGGTATGGCCCAAGCAAGGATTAGTTTAAGGAGGTCTGGTATCGAAAAACTGGGAAAAAAATCACATTCCCATTTTTTGCATTTTATTAAAAATCAAGAATCTTGTCTTTAAAATGATGTATTAATTTCCAAAATCGTGCAGTTAGAAGTATTGTTATTTATTTTTTAAATTTCCTCACTCCCGCGATTTTTGGGGTGACGTTGGTTTTTAGTGCAGCAGGTCGAGTTTTAGAGAAAAGAAGATGAAGTTGAAGCCCGCAATTCTCTCTCTCTTTTTTCATGATGAACTTGATCTGGAAACTGCACACACAATTGATAACATTGTGATTATTATACTATTAAGCGCAAAGCTTTGTTAATGTTACAAAATGCAGAATAATCTGGTCTGGAATGCTTTTACGTTCTTTTTTTTTTAATTTTGAAAATTTCCCTACATGTTTTTTTTTTTATATTCTACTACATCACTCTAAACTACCTTTACCAATTAGCATATATGTAAATTATATTGCAAAGATTAGTTTTCTTGAGTCAAAATTTCAAACACTTACAACTGTCTGTACGGCGTTGTACGTTTTATAATGCAATGTATTCAAAATAAAAGTATATTTAGAAATCAAAAAGAAGTAACGAATGGAATTTTTTATTTCTAGACGATTTTCTTTTCTTCAGCTTTTACCAAAATTACTGATTCCCCTGATACGGTCGAATGGCACGTTGATTATTTATTTATTTTCAAATCCACATTTTAGAACATTTGGCTTTATGCGTAGTATTTCTAAAAACATATTAATATTGTGAAGTGGATTAACTGAATTAACTAAACTTTTTAAACTAATCCTTGCTTGGGCCATATCTTTGGCCAGTGTATAATGCATAAATGCAAGCCTTGATAAGCAAAATTTTCCAAGAATCCGGGCCCGGGCTCAGAAAACACATGTAATCAAAGAAAGCGGGCCGGGCCCGGGCTCCTAAAATTGAGCCCGCACTCATCTCTATTCTACACAACCGTGATTTAGAAGCAGGAACATAATAAGTCTGTAGTTTCCATTTAATCACAAACTGATCCAAAAACGCTCTTCCTTCCGTCCCTGTTTGATATGAAAATCTTTGCCACTTGGTCCAGGTCAACACTATCGAGTATGTTCTGGTGGACATAGCTCAACGCTACGTGGTTAAGCCGTATTAGTGCATTTAGTACAGTAATAAGAAATTCTCAAGGTTTTAATTCACTTGTAAAAGATGTTCTCAATGTTTTAATTGATTTGTAAATTTTTTTTTCCCCACGTCAAGCCTTGATAAGCAAAACTTTTTCCCATTTTTTCCTCGGTTCCCCATTTGGCAAAATATTGGGGGAGGGGGGATGCGTCCCCGAATCCCCATGGGCCTTGACGCTCGTGGGTCAGACATTTCTGACTACGGAAAATCTCTGAAAAAAGAGGGGTTTAAAATAAACGGGCACTTTTAAAAACGGAAATTTCTGAAAAACACGGATACCTACTGGTAACTTTTCTGCACGTTATTTTCAGAAATTTTCCGTGTATTCACACCTCTTATTTTTTACAGTGTTGAGCTGCGCAAGGGGCAGCTGCCCCGTCAGCCTGGCCCTAGTTATGCCTCTAGTGGAAAGGTAATATAAAAAGCAACTGAAAATGTCACAAGTCAGTCTCAGTTTTGCCAACCGACATTTTTTTTTTTTTTTTTCTCTGTGGAAACACGTTCCGCGTTTTAGAACAAAATTCGCCTGCAGCTAGAAACAGACAGAGAGAGAGAGAGAGAAAGAGAGAGAGAGAGAGAGAGAAATAATAAATAAGCAGCCTTTGCCTAAAGCAAAAAACGGCACTTCCACGCATGCCACTTCCTGAAAATGAAGGTCAGGCTGAGCCAGGTGAATCGCACTTCGGGGTCACCAGGTCATTCGCCGAAATTATTTGGGCATTACAGCTACACGTTGTAGAACGATGGCGAGCTGAAGAAAAATACTTCGTGCTGCTCATGCCAGAAAAATTGCTTCTCTGGGAAATAACTGGTGATGGAATATTTACCTACTTTCAAGAAAAACACGCATCACTGGGTTTGTAATCGCGAGTGTGAATAGCGTAAGAAAATAATTCCGTTCACAATCATGCGAAGCAAACACTTCCTTTTTGCATAAAACGGTTGAAATCATTGATTTTCAATTTAAAGTAGAGATTGCTAAGTAGATTAAAAGCACAGTTCACGACAACGATTTATTCAAATATAATATACACCGTAAAAAATAAGTGGCTTGGACTCACGGAAAATTCCTGAAATTAACGTGCAGCAAAGTTGCCGGGAGGTTTAAATCTTTTAACAAAACTTCCGTTTTGAAAAGTTTTCGTTTCTAACTTCAGTGTTTTGACAGATTTTTTCAGAAACGTCAGTTCTGAGTTTTTTTCATAAAGATTTTTTTTTTTTTAAATATTTGATATTGACTTTTTAAAGACCTAGAAAGATACTTAACGCGTGACCACGAATAAGGTGGCAATGAAAGGACATGAATCACGCGATGTTGAAATGTATTTCGCTATTAATGCGGGAAAAGTTATTTTCAATGGCACACTCCGTAGGGGTGCCCCAGGGGCTCGGGCCCTCCCCATGAACAAGTGCGACGCTACGGGTGATCTGGGGTGGGTTTTAGCCCACCCAAGTTTTCACGGAGCTCACTCTCTCTTTAGCCCCCTCCCCCATATTTAAGCAGTTAGAACACATGGCGAGTGCAACCATCTAAGATTTTTTTTTTTTCAAAAGCGTAGGCTGTGGGTGGCCCAGTGGGAAACGCTCGTGACTGCCACGGAAAGGACCTCAGGTTCGATCCACTAAATATCCGCCGTGCGTCGGATGGGCACGTTAAGCCGTCGAAACCCGGGTACTGGCCCCTCGGCAATAAATAAGGGCGTCTTCCTCCCCCTTTCTACTTTCCTATCGAGAACTCTAGCCTAAATCGCGTAGCTTCCTATTTCTAAGGGTTGTTTAAGATCTGGGGTCAGACACTCCCTTCCTAAAATCCTCTAGATTAAAATAAAAAAACAAAACATCTAAGATTTTTTTAGAGAATTTGGATAATTATATGTGAATTTTTGGAATTCAAAGAAATTATGTTACACAAAAGGAATTTTTGTTAAATTTTGTTTTGTACTATTCTGTGAAATAGGGGAATCCTCTGAGCGATGTCGAAGACTACCAAAAAGACAATATTTCTGTAATTACAGTTTAAAAAGATAAGAGATAGATAGATAGAGGGAGAGATTCCTTTGCCAGGTTACCAACCAAAACTTATAAACATCCTTATGACAGAGAATATCAGAAAAAAGATAAAAATATCCAAAAAATAGGACATAAGTGAGTTAAAATTGCGACTAGTAGCCCATGGAGGTTCGTATCCATGGTTCCCAGTACTACATACATTGAATAAATACCACGTACAGTATGCAACATGCACTGGTATGTACAGTATGCAGTATGTACTGGTACGCACCTTTTATTTTACTCGGAATAACATCATTGGCATCAGGTAAATTCTACATGAACGTAACTGTTTGGCCAAATTTCTGCCAAGCACTTTAAATATCCCCCCCTTACGATGCTTAGCTCTTCCCTAATAGAAACCCCCTCCCCCAGTATTGAGCTGCTGGAGGCGCAACTGCCCATGAGGCATCATTTGGTCCTTCGTTCTTTGATATTGATTGCTTATTTTTTAATATTTTTGTTCTCATATATGTTTTTAAATATGTGTCTTACGATTATTTGGAAGCGTACTTTATTTAATATGGCTGAGATATTTTTATTGCTTCCCAATATTTCGGGAGATGTTTTCGCCAGGGTATTTTCATTTGTATCTTCAATATTTTGGGCCACCCCAAGAAAAAATCCTAGGTGCACCACTGGTCACTTTGTTCTCTGTTGGAGCTTATTATTTTTCTGAATAGGTGTGTGATCATTTTATTTTTTCTGTAGAAGAATTCACGACAAATTACACTTTTGTTTTCCCAACGTGATTTTCCAAAGCAAAAGAATGTTTTGGAACTCGAGATCTTTTTAAATTGATAATGACATTCACTTATGCTAAAGAAAAGATTAAATGTACTGCTTGCTCTTCATAGTATTATTTCACAAAACCTCTAACTATAAAGTTTACTCTTGATAGCGATAATAGCTTTTGTCTTAAGAGTTCCACAGACTGATACATAGACACAATACAATCACCCGTATAATAAGGCCGATTTCTCACGGTAATACAATATGCAATAGCTGGTGTACCAAATAGGTGCAGGGCCTAATTGCAGCAAGACCCGGTTACTGAGCCCCCCCCCTGTCTAGCAGGACCTCCTTTTCCAAAAATTGTTTCTAAAAACGACCTATCCGTTATTGAACATTTTACCTTTATTACACTGGCGGAAAGTGAAAAAAGAACACCAAGAAGGAGACGTCTGATACCAACGAAATTTATACAGCATAATAACGGAATACAGAGGACAACGTGATCAAAACATTATGGCAAAATGCAGCTGTATTTGCTGGTGAACTGAAAAATAACATTTCCATGTAACATGGTTAGTACGAGGTTGAACCGCCATGAACTGCGTCACACTGTGCAATTCTGGCATGGAGTCTATCGAACAGATGTTGGATGTAAGTTTGGGGTATTGAGTTCCAAGCATCCTCAACCTGGACGCGTAAATCGCGGATGGCCGTGGAGACCGGATAAGTTGTTGTCCCATAAATTCCCACACGTGCTCAATGGGGGACAAATCTAGTGAACGTGCAAGCCATGGAAGTTGTCTCACACCCTGAAGTGCATGTTGCCTTGCACGTGCCATATGTGGGCGTGCGTTATCTTGCTGGAAAACACCACGATGGACCGACCTTACAAATGGCACCACAACGGGCTGAATGATGTTGTTGATGTAAGAGGCTGTTAAACGTACCCGGTACAAACACTAGTGGTGTACGGGAGTAATAGCTGATTGCTCCCCACACCAGTAGACCAGGTGTAGGCCCTGTGTGTTGCTGGCGGATGCAAGAAGGGTGGAGACGCTCCCAAGCAGAATCTGCTTTCATCGCTGAACACGACAGATCGCCATTGCGTTCTCCAGTGCAGACGTTGGCGACACCACTGCAGCCGTTCCTGACGGTGGGCTGGAGTCACAGGTACACATGCCAGAGGCACACGTGTACGTAGTCCTGCATCCAGTAGACGGTTGCGGATTGTTCGCACAGTCACCTCAGGTGCAACGGCAGTTCGGATTTGCGTCGCAGTGGATGTTCTGCTTGACAACGCCGCTCTTCTTATGCGTCGATCGGTCCGCTCATCAGTCCGTCTGTGACTCCCGGTTCCACGTCTTCTCGTGTGGGTAATGTTCCTCGGACCATCTACGCCACCATCGTACCACCACCGATACTTCCCTTCCAATTCGCTCCGCAATACGACGATACGACCACCAGGCCTCGCGAAGTCCGACTAGACGACCTCGCTCAAAGTTCGATAACTGCTGAAATCGTACACGTCTTCCATGTCCAGGCATTGCAGTTCTTCAGAGTCTTCGCACATGTCCGTACGCCGACGACTGATTACATTCATTTTGCCGCACTCCTTAAATACCACCAACGATAATTTGCATATTATGCCGTGCTGTGGCGTAAGCGCTCACCGGTTGGTCCCGAAATTGACATCACACCTACGTAAACTCGACCCCATTAACATATGTAAATTTCATGATCGTCCGCCAATTACTTCTTGGTGTTCTTTTTGCACTTTCCGCCAGTGTATTTATATAACTAGCAGTTATGCCCGTTCTCCGAACGGTGAATCTATAATTTTTTTTAACATAAAATTTAAGAAAGAAAAAATAATCAAGGGAAAGAACAGTAATTTAAGATCCGTAACTGTTTCACGATTTAGAACAGGGTCGCGATGTCATTTTTTTTTTTTTTTGACGTAGAACGGATCAGGCTTTGGCGCCCCTTAATTTTAAATCAAAATTTCATGGAATTTTTACAGCATTTCAACGTTTCTGGCATAATTATCTTTAAACCTATCAACATTTTGAACAGTAAAGCTAAGCATCCCTTTTGAACTGTTTGATTTTCAAACCTTTTTAGCTATCCTGGCCTTAAGGACAATCAGCATGCCAATTTTCAGATCTCAAGGTTATTGAGAAGTGGTCGAACAATTCGCGAAAAATTCAAGCAGAGAATGTTTCAAAGCCGCCATTTTGATTTTTCGTTCTTTTGTTTTTGGACTCCTTTAGGTATTCCGACCTTAAGACCTATCAACATGACAATTTTCAAATCTTCAGATCATGTAGAAGAGTGGTCGAACAAATTACTAAACTTTTAAGAAGAGAAATGTTCCATTGCTACCATTTTTATTTTTATTTTATTTTATGCCGGCGGAAAACGACGAACTTTAAAAGCGTCGCTACGTTATTAAGCATTGCGCCATTACCAGTTTGATTGTAGCCTGTCCTTTCACCCAATGAGAAGAGAGTGCTAAAAAATAGCTGCGTCACTATGACAGCAGGTCACGGGAACAAAACTTTCCTGTGTGGTTCCCGTTGAAGACAGAGGAAGCCGTTTGTTCCTTTCCTTCGCGTCTTTAAAAAATGTTTAAAAATCAGAATATGATTTTTTAAAATTTCTTTTTAAAAGAGAGCTGATAGGTGTGAGTTTATGCTGTAAAAATTGCAATGCGTTATGATTTATAGTTTGTCATATATCCGTTTTTTTAATGGATCCCATCGCGAAACAGAGAATTTTGGGAAATTTAAAAATTTAATTTCTCGTGAACTAAATCGAAATTCAAAAAAAGGGCAACGAGGTAGGTGCAAAAATTCGGCCATGGCCCTTCATGCCTATACAAATTTCGTGGTTCTATTGCTGTTAGTGTGACCGGAACGTGAACTGATAGCACTTTTTTGCTTACCTTAACTATGAAATACAATAGCTCTTGAAGTATCGCCAGAATCGAACAAGTTAGTAAAATCATGCAATGCATTGATTATGATACCCTTTCCAACATACCAGAAATTATTACTCAAGTTATGGGGATAATGGTTGTGGAATAAATATCGCTCCTGTGCACTGGCCTTTGACCCAATTTCGATGATATTCAACAGAATTGGTTCAGTATATCTCCGGAACAATATATTAAAGTTTTGTCGCAATAGAAGCATTTTTAGTCAAATTTTGCGGATAATGGCTGTGGAATAAATCTCGCTTCTGTGCTGTGACCTTTGACCCCATTTGGATGATATTCAACAGAAATGGTTCAGTATACTTCCGGAACAACATGTTTACTAAAGTTTTGTCTCAATAGAAGCATTTTTAGTCAAGTTATGGGGATAATGGCTGTGGAATAAATATCGCTCCTGTGCCCTGACCTTTGACTCCATTTCGAGGATATTCTACAGAAACGGTTCAGTATATCTTCCATTCATTCCATGGACGATCGTTTTGTTTCACTCCTGAAACAAAACGATCGTTCATGGAATGGAAGCATGTCACCTCTCCAACAAAGAAGAAGTGCAAAGTCCAGCCCTCTGCGGGAAAGAACATGGCGACTGTTTTCTTTGACTGTGAAGATGTTATTTACACAGAATTTCTGCTAAAATGAGCGACTATCAATGCTGACTAATTTTGCCAAACGCTACGAAATTTGTGAAAGGCAATTAAGGACAGACGCCGGAGTAAGTTGAGCGACGGTGTCATTCTGCTGCATGACAATGCCACACCTAACATCAGCAAAGACTGTTCCATAAAAACTAAGAGTAATTTTCTTTTGAGTTGGCAACAGTACGACGGGAAATAATAACCACGCAGACGACTAACTGAATTAAGGAAGTATCTATGGCAACAACTATTAGCCGCGGCAGGCGATTCTAGTTTTGTTATTGCGCAGTTGTTGAAGATATGTCTTCATTTCGCCATACAGCTATGGAGGGGAGTGATTCAGAGTTAAGAAGCGAAATATGTTGTGCGCTAAAATTTTGCTATCATTTCGGTAAAAAAGGCTCCAGAAATAGTTGATTTAATGAAAAAAGCTTACAAAGATAAATGTTTGGGTGAGTCAAAGATTTTTTGGTGGCACCATGATTTCAAAAAAGAGCGTTTGTCGGCAGAGATCGCTCCTAGGCCTGGTTGACCTGAAAGTGTTGTTACGGAGCTTATTGTTGACACTGTTTGGGCAATACTGCAAGGACATCGACGAATGACGTGTGAAGACATAGCGGCGTCAACTAATAATTCAAAAACGTTGGCATTCCGCATTCTACGCGACAAATTACTGCTGCATCATGTGTGTTCCAGATGGGTGCCACATCACCTGACGAGAAAACAATTGTTAGTCAGAGTTCAGGTGTCTCATGAGTGGAAACAAATGATTGCAAAGGATCCAAACTTTCTAAACACAGTAATAACTACCGATGAAACATGGGTCCACTATTTCGATTCCCTCACGAAATGCGAAACGAGTGTCTGGAAACACACTGGCTCGCCTCCTCCGAATCAGCTGGGAAGGGAATGATGATAATTTTCTTTGATGATAAAGGTGTAGTCTACCAGCGTGCCGTTCTTCCTCAAATTACTGTCAATGCTGAGTATTACATTTCAGTCTTGGAGCGCTTGCGACGACACATATCGATTAAGCGACCGGAGCTGGTGGGCAAGTGGACCCTACACCATGATAACACCCACCCACACTTGGCTGCTTATGTTCAACAGTTTCTTACGAAATGCAATATTGAAATCATGTCAGAGTCTGCCTACAGTCTTGATCTCGCCCCGTGCAAATTCTGGTTGTTTCCAACAATGAAGGAGAAGTTCCCTATCGTAACATTCAACACAGATGCTGACGTTATTCAAGCTGTATAGGGGTCACTAATGCCGCTTCCACAAAATGTCTTCCCCATATGCTTTGAAAAGTGGACTGAACGATGTGTAACGTATACTCTATATTCACTTTCCTTTTGATTTTACTATCTCTGGTTATTTTATTTTACTATGTAAATTATCTTCCTACTGAACGAAATATTATTTCACCCGCTGAATGAGATCTGGCAATGAGTGTAAGTCATGACGTGGTGGTAGCTAGTATATAGGCGCGTTCATCGAGACTTAGGGGAACTTGTGTGATGTTATGAGGAGAGCTTGTGGTCGTTAAGAGAGAGCGTGTATAAAACGAGGAGAGATTATTCATTATTGTACTACAAGTGTTGTGTGTGCCTTAGTTGACCAAGAGTCGTTGAAATAAAGAAGTTTTCAGTAAGTTTAGTCTTTCTCAATTCATAGTTTTTGTCAGACCTCTGTCTGGCTGTTAGGTTTATAACATTTATTGCTTACTATAAATAACCAGCGTTGAGACTTTGTTTACGTTCGTAATTAACTAGTAACAACACCTTTTTGAATTCATCATTTTGAAGCTTAGTACAAGTATATCATTAGCTAGCTGGTAGGAAGAGAATCATTCATAATAATTAGCTTAGCGGAAAGTAAATAAAGCTAATTCATTATAGATGGGACCGTTGCATATCATCCGAGGGAAGATACTTTGAGAAAGAATAACATACTAGGGGTGTTCAAATGAAGAGGTACGAAATGTCACTGTGGGTATAAATGGAGACTTTATTCAAAGTATACACCATAGGCCGTGGCACAATGATCCCATTGATTAACGAGCCGAAGGATTCCTTGTTCCCAGAATTCCTGTGGCCGTGACGAGACCCAGTCCTGCACAGCGTCCTTGAGTTCGTCGTCCGAGTGAAAGCGCTTTCCTTTCAGATGTTTTTTCAGGGGATCAAACACATGGAAATCGCAGGGCGACATGTCCGGGCTGCAGGGCGGATGGTCAAGCTGCTCCCACTGGAACTTGGCCAGTTCCTCGTGTATGACCCTGGAGACGTGTGGACGCGCGTTATCATGGAGCAGAACCACACCCTTCCTGAGCAGCCCCGGTCTTTTGTTCTTGACGGACCTGCGTAGGCTTCGGAGTGTCTCACAGTACACATCGGAGTTAATGGTTCGTCTGTGCTGAAGGAATTCAACAAGTAGTCAATTGGACGGCGCTCTTTATAAGAGCCTCTGCTCTCTCCTGCGCATGCGGGCGCCCGCGCATGCTCCGATCCTCGCCGGCGACTCCAATCGCATCCCTAGATGTGTCGCTACGTTCTCCCATAGCGGCATAGGCAAATATGTTAACGGTTACGTTCTTATGACGTTTCGTACCTTTTCATTTGAACACCCCTAGTATATGTTGCTGTTATTTCTTCATTTTGTGTGATTTTACTCTTAGTTATTATGGAACGGCAGTTGTAGGTACAGAGGTTTATAAAAATAATGGAAACTCTTACTTTTTGTGGTGGACTGTTTATTAATAGGCCCAACTTAGGCTTTCAGAACAGAAGCACTTTGATTTGGAATGAACTTATATACATGTCATACACAAACGATAATGGAATTTGGGACTATTCTTCCTCCAAAATACAGAGGTTGTCCAAAATAATGGAAACACCTTGAAACAACAGGTGTTACGCTCCTAATATGGTGTGGGAGCTCCCCTTGGAATTTAAAACTGCTTGAATACTCCTTGGAATGGACGCATACAAGTCCTGGATGATAGTAAGTGGTATGTTGTACAATTCTTCTTGCAGAAACTGCTCCAATTTCTTGAGAGACGCCGGAAGAGGATAACGGGATCGCGCTCTGTTTTCCAACACAGACCACAGGGGCTCAATGATGTTTAAGTTCGGTGATTGTGCAGGCCAGGGAAGGTGTGCAACTTCATCCTCATGTTCCTCAAACCATGATTGAACAGTTCGACTTCTATGAATCGGGTCATTGTCATCTTGAAAGGTGCAATCCCCTGACGTAAACAATGTCTGCGCCATTGAATGCACATGGTCGGCCAAAAGAGTGACATAGTCACCGCTAATGATCCTCCCGGGTTAGGTGATAATGGGACCTGCTGCAAACCAGGAGATCATGGCCCAAACAATTACGGAACCGCCCCCATGCTTCACTGTAGGAAAGAGACAGTCTGGGCTGTAGGCTTCTGCGGGGGTTCTCCACACGTAAACTCGTCCTGTGGTGGGGAATAGTGAGAAACTTGATTCATCGGAAAACAAGACATGTTTTCATTGATCCGCAGTCCACGTTTTATGTTCCTGGCACCACTGTAGTCTCCGTTTCATATTCACCTGTGACACCAGGGGTTTTGCAATTGCACCTCTGCCGTAAATATTGTGCTTATGCAATTCCCTTTGCACGGTATGGGTCGACACTGGGTTTTGGAGATGCGCATTAAGTTCAGCAGTCACTTTCGTTGCCGTGGTCTTCCTCCTTGCGGCCACAATCGTCTTTAATGTCTCCCTGTCTCTCACAGTGAGTTTGGGTTTCCTTCCACAGAGTTGTATCGCAGATGATGTTGTGCCGTGAACATTGTATGCTGTCATGACCTTCAACACGGTACCTCTCGATACCCCTAATACCTGTGCCACTGTGGTGTCCGACGCACCAACCAGACGTGCTCCTACAATCTGCCCTCTTTGGAACTACGACAGGTCACTCATTGTGCCTTCACCTGGAAAGAAATTATGCAAACACCGATTTACAATGCAATCACATAGACCCTTGAGACTATAAGCAAGACTTTTTTACAAAAAACAAACAAATTGTAGCTACATGTTCGTTTTACTCAAAAGCAGCACATACCAAAGTCACTGTTTCCAGCGAGGTCTTTCCATTATTTTGGACAACCCCTGTATGTGCCAACAAACCAGGAATGGTTATCAGGAAACAATGGCTGCAGCATTTGGTTCAGAAGAATGGATTCGTACGTTGCAGGTGTGACACAACCCTTCAGTGTAATCAATGGCTCTATTTTATGCCATAATCAATGGCTCCCACAGCATTTATTTCAGTGCTTCACAGTCGGAACCAAATATTCCGGGAGGTACTCTTCATCAGGTTTTTGCCAGACGTGTACTCTTACAAGTGGTGGAAAACAATGTGAAGCACAATTCATCAGACAAGGCGACACGTTTCCAGTCTTTGCATCCCAGTTCTTATGTACCTTACACATTCTGTTGCACTGATAGTGGTAAGTAGAGTTTTGGGGATTGCAGTACTGTCATATGTACCAGCACGATTCAGTTTTCAACGAAGTGTTATGACGGCAACGGGTTTATTCAGACTGGTGTTCAACTCTGCTGCTATTTGCAGTGCCGTAGGTCCTATGTTTCCGTTGAACAATCTGTGCCCACCAGGAATTCTGCATAGAGTTCCGTCAACTGACTACAAGCAGCTGCGTTCTAAGTCGGCACTGACTCAGCTAGGCGTTTTCATGTAGCACTTCCGTCCACAGGGAAGGTTTAGGCTTTTTTTTAGGCCCAAACCACCTACAACGGGTCCACCTTTTGGGCAGGGCACAGAAACGGAAGGTGAGAACAAGTCTAGCGACTTTGACAGAACAGTTTGTAAGTGAGAGAAAGTCCAGTTGATGGCGGCTCCGTATAAGTACGATGTTAGTCATAGAGGTGTTAGAGAAAATCAAGGTAGGGGGTGGAAGAGTAGGAATGGATTTCCAACGTTACCGGGGGGAGGTCCAACCCGGGGCGCCGTCATTTAACGTACTCGTCCGATGCACGGCGGATATTCAGTAGTCTGACTCACTAACCACTAAGCCATCCGCAGCTTAATAATCTGTAGCAACGATCACCTATCCCTATCTGACATCTGTGACGTACTACAGAGGCGAATCACGTGTCAAGCAGTGCTGAGACGGATCGGGGCCCGGGCCAGAAGTTGGCTCGGGCTGCAAAATACTTACTGGAGTTCGGGCTCTGAGAGAGGGAGAGAATTTTCTTCCTTTTTCTTTTAATGTGATTTTGTATGATTTATCACACAAGACTTTTTTACACTTTCCAGTTGTTAAAGAGAATTCTTCGGCAACTGGACCTAGATGGGGAGTAGGAATTCGGCGGAGCTATTCATTCTGGGCTTGGGTAACAAATACCATAGGCCATGAACTAGTGGATCTCTGCGAAGGAAAAATTTCTTCAAGAACGATTGATAACACGCTGACGAAATTTTGCCCCATACCTGCACGCGGCAACTCCCTGCTGATTCTATTGAGCAACGTACGACGTAAATTGCTGTCCTGCCCGAGTATTCCTGATGCCCGGTCCCCGAAGCATTTGAGGAAGAAGTAAATGGTCAAAGAAACTATAGAAATAGATAGACGTCCGTTTCCCACCCAGCAGTTGAGAAAAACGTCAGGTAATTAAATGGGGAGGAAAGAGTGGAAGTCTGGAAGAGATTTTTTATAATGCCTAAACAGGTTTATCATAGTTTTCGGGCTCGTGCGGGCCCCGGCTCTACCTTGAAATATAAAATTCGGGCTCGGGCTCTTAAAATTGAGCTCGAACTCAGCTTTGGTGTCAAGACGACAAATCTGCAGCTGTACATTCCGTCCGTGTAGCTTAGTTGGGAGGGACACTTACTCCGGAGTGAGTGGGCGCCTGTTCGATCCACGTAACAAACAAATTTGTGTTTTCACATTGGCGCCCGAACGTAAAAATGGATATAATGGCCGCTGGGTTATTCGAAAAAAGTGTGATGTTTGTTCCACGCATCGTCTGGAATTAATGAAAAATCCCTACTTCGTTTCAGAAAAAAAAAATATTTAAGAGGAAGAGGATGTGACGTACTACAGAATTGAGTCACGTGCCAAGACGGCAAAAATACAGTGGTACATTCCGTTCGTATAGCTCAGTTGGGAGAGCAACGTACTTCGGAGTGAGGAGGCGCAGGTTCTATCTTCGTCACGGACAAATTTGTGTTTCACATATCTTCGTATGACGTCCACAATTTGCACGTTTGAAGGCGATGCCGTGCCCTTTTAGGTAGGTAATCATAATCTTCAATACATTTTCTCGTGTTACACCTACCATTTCTTCCGTTCTAGTTACTGAAACTCCTACAAGACGAACACCAATGATCATGCCTTTTTTGAGGTCACTGAGATCTAACATTGTCGCCAGTTCAGTTCATATGTAGAGGATTTTAGGAAAGGAATGTTTGACCCTAGGTCTTAAACAACCCTTTGAAATAGGAAGCTAGGAGATTTGGGCTAGAGTGCTCGATAGGAAAGTGACACGGAAGCGAGGTAGAAGACGCTCTTATTTACTACTGGGGGGCCAGTACCCGGTGTCCGACGGCTTATCGTGCATATCCGACGCACGGTGGATATTTAGTGGATCGAGCGCTCGTACCTGCCTGGGATCGAACCTGAGGACCTTTCCGTGGCAGTCACGAACGTTGCCCACTAGGCCACCCGCTGCCAATTGTCGACAGTGACTCCCCTACAACTGTTTTACCTGCGACTGTGGCACTGCTGTGTGATAGCCGATATCTTGCTGTAGCCCTTTATATGCCTCACATAGCGGATGACGTCATTCTTGAGATTTGCATACGGCAACTTTCGTATACTCCACTCTCAGTCGGTGTTTCCATCATTTCATAAACCCCTGTATAGATGTCGTGGATTAAGGAAATGATGAGAACTGGACCTATGCATTGATTAAGTTATTTCATCTTAAAAGAAAAGTGTTTAATCAATGCATCCTTCCAGGACCGCAGCCAGAAATAATTTGGGGGGGGGGTGTTAAATTAATTTTCACCGTACACTATACGAGGGTTGATTGATAAGTAAGGTCTCCAATCGTATAAAATAAGTTTCCGACAAAATCAAATAATGAAAGTAGTATCAAAATGAAGGGAATTTATTTTTCTTAAGCATTATTACAACCTTATTTTTCAACATAGTCACCATTTACTGCCACACATTTCTTCCAAACGCGCTATCCGCTTTTTCATTTCGTCCATGAAGAAAGTTTGTGGCTTGCTTTCGTTCCATTTGCGCACAGCGACTTCAACTTCGTCATCGGATGAAAAATGTTGACCTTTCAACATCTCTTTGAATTTTTTGAACAACCAAAAGTGCCGCCCCGGTGGCGCAGTGGTCTAAGCGATGGCCTCTGATCATTCGTCCGAAAGGGGTCCGGGTTCGAATCCCGGTCAGGCATGGATGTTGTGTTTGTCTTACGGCAACGGCTCTCTTTCTCTTCCCTGGGACCAGTGGCCCTAAATTAGGGACGGGCGACTGCTTATAGCCCATTGAGTTGCTCACGGTGGTCGTTAAACCTTCAATCAAAAAAAAAAAAAAAAAAAACCAAAAGTCGGAAGGTGCCAAATCTGGGCTGTAAAGAGGGTGTGGAACGATTGTGAAAGTCACACTTCCCATCGTTTCTGCAAAAGAGAAGACCTCCTTTTCAGGCCTGATTCTGCGGATGCGTTTCTTGAGTACTAGTAAGGTTTCACAATACCTTTCGGAATTAACCGTCATTCCCTTAGGCAGAAATTCGGTGTAAATCACACAGTGGTGCAGTCCTACGCAAATTCGCACCAAGCAAACCAGAAAAAAAAAATCAAAATCATAAACCAAGTTGCGCTAAAAAGCAGCAAACCCAAATCCTGACTGTTGGAAAGGGAGTGAGACAAGGTGACACCATTTCTCCCAAACTCTTCAATACCACATTGCAAAATGTCTTTCAATCGTTGAACTGGGAAAACAATGAGATAAAGATTGATGGAGATTATTTAACACACCTTCGTTTTCCTTATGACGTAGTCATATTTGCAACTACCCCTTCAGAGCTGCAAAATACGATCCAGCAACTCGCTGACAAGAGTAAATGACTAGAAATGACCTTCCAGAAGACAAAAGTGATGTACAATGCTTTTACAAGAAAGGAAGATTTATCAATTGATGGGGAAAAGCTGGAGATAACCGATACCTACATTTACCTTGGACAGTAGATATCAAGTGACGGTCACATAGACGAGGAAATTAATCGGCGTATAAAACTTGTCTGGAGAGATTTTGGAAGAAACAGTACAATTTTCAAGTGCAATATGCCTTTATTCTATGTCTTAAAAGAAAAGTATTTAATCAATGCATCATTCCAGTTCTTACGTATGGAGGAGAGACATGGACTAAACAAGTTAGTTAAATCATGCAATGCATTGATTATAATACGCTTTCCAACATTACAGAAATCATTACTCAAGTTATCACTCAAGTTATGAGAATAATGGCTGTGGAATAAATCTCGGTCCTGTGCCCTGACCTTTGATCCCATTTCGATGATATTCAACAGAACCGGCTACCTCCGAAATAACATGATAAAGTTTTGTCGCAATCGAAGCATTTTTACGTAAGTTATGATGCATAAGGGCTATGGAATAGATCCCACTCCAGTGTCCCAACCTTTGATCCCATTTCGCCCATTTTCAATAGGGTTTGTCGCCAGGTCGTCCCCTACCACATACTAAAATTTCATCGAAATCGAACCATTTTTACGTTAGTTATGGAGCATAATAGCAGTGGAATGGATCGCTCTCCTATGTACTGACCTTTGACCCCATTTCGTTCATTTTAAATAGGGTTCCTTCCCAGGTGATCCCCTACCAGATACTAAAATTTCATCGAAATCCAACGGTTGTTACGCGAGTTATCGTGCTGACGGACATACACACACAGCGCGAGACGTAATGAGGCAGATGGGAATCGCGACCATCTGTCTGCCGCAAAAGTGTGACGTCATAAATATTTAATAGGATCCACACACAACGCGTAACGTAAAGAGACAGATGGCGTGACCGCGCGCCAACGTTCTCAAACGCGAGTTGTGACGTCATAAGATTTCTAAGCATTGGTAACATTAATGGAACAACGCCATCACTAAAAACGTTATAATTCGTGGTGGTTATTTAACCCACTAAACGAATTCTTCTAAAGTCGAGATCAAGCTAAATCGATTTCTAGTACCAGAAAACGGTAGGTTAACGACTTTCATCAAAATTCTTAGAGCCGTTTTCAAAATAAAATGTACATACATACATACAAGAATTGCTACTTTAAGATGGACGTCAAGTAACTTTGCTTCCTATACTTCCAATGGAAAATCTTTTGTACAAATTTTCTTCACAATTAATGCGTTCCCAAGGATGAAAATTTGAACATCGATTAAAATATCTTCATTTTATAACTTGCAATACTTAATATTTTCTAAAACATAACCATAATTATGCAATTCAACATTTGTTTGTCTACCGACGTCATGAAAATACAGGTCGCGCCATCTTTTTTCTGGACAATTAATGCGTTCACAAGGATGAAAATTTGAACATCGATTAAAATAGCTTCATTTCATAACTTGGAATACTTAATATTTTCTAAACCATAACCGTAATTATGCAATCCAACATTTTTTTGTCCACTGACGTCATCAAAGTACAGGCCGCGCCATCTTTTTCTCTGGTTTCAACACCACCAAAGGAAAAGATATTGATTTTTAATATAATTATGGTTATGTTTTAGAAAAATATTAAGTTTTCCAAGTTATAATATGAAGTTATTTTAATCGATGTTCAAATTTTCAACCTTAGGAACACATTAATTGTGAAGGAAATGTGTACAAGAGTTTTTCCATTGGAAGTATAGGAAGCAAAATTACTTGACGTCCACCTTAATAATATGGGATAAGGACAATGGAATGGATCGCAATCCTATGTCCTGACCTTTGACTACATTTCGTTCATTTTCAATAGAGTTCGTTCCCAGGTGGTCCCCTACTACATACTGAAATTTCATCGAAATCGAACCATTTTTACGCACGTTATGACGCATAAGGGCAATGGAATGCATTCCGATCTTATGTTCTGACCTTTGATCCCACTTCACCCACTTTGAATAGGGTTCGTCCCCAGGCGGTCTCCTACCACATAGTAAACTTTCATTGAAATCGAACCATATTTACGCAAGTTATGACGCATAAGGGTAATGGAATGATCCCGCTCCTACGTCGTGACCATTGACCCCATTTATCCCATTTTCAATAGGGTTCGTCCCCGGGTGGTCCCCTACCACATACTAAAATTTCATCGAAATCGACCTATTTTTACGCCAGTTATCGTGCGGACAGACGGACGGATAAAGCTGGCGCATATACGCTTCTTCAACCTACGGTTGGAAAGCGTAAAAAAGACATACAAAGACTGCAGACAACTGAAAGAAGCCTGGAGAGATGCATACTTGGTGTAACCAGGAAAGATAAGAAGAACTCGTGGATAAGGAAAATGACAAGAGTGGAAGACATCATGATGAGAATAAAATCTCTGAAATGGCAATGGGCTGGCCATGTTGCCAGAAGAACGGACCATAGATGGACAAGTGAAATTTTACACTGGATTCCAAGGAACAGAAAAAGGCCACACGGTAGATGGATGGATGAAATTCGAAAGTATACCGAAGTGACGTGGAGGAGAGTGGCTCAAGACAGACAGTTGTGGAAGAAACTTGGTGAGACCTTCATCCAGCAGTAGATGGATAATGGTTGACAATGATGATGATATTGTCCGGTACCCAATTCACTGGCTATTCTGAAAAAGTTTCGGTAAACAAAAGACCTACGGATTTATGCATATCCGCCATGAAAAAAAAAAAAAAAAGACAGAGAAGAAAAAGAAAATAAAAACTAGATTAAGGTTATGTGTGTTAAAAATATGTCTATTTTGATAGGAGACGATTGAATTAATACAGTGAATTTAAAAAAAGTCGGATTCAGTTAGATATAAAATAGGCTAGCGCTACCTTTCTTTCAAGAAAAACTGACCTAGCGGCGTCACGCCCCGCCAGGCCTCCACTGCACCCCTAAAATCACGCCCCTTGCGCTCCCAAAAATGGTGAGCATGACCTTCTGCGCTGAAGGAACTCTTTTCAATTTCTTTACGCCCGGAGAACTTGTTGCGGATATTCCATGGATTGCCTTTTGTGTTCTGGATCATGATGAAGAATCCCGGATTCGTCTCCAGTGGCAATTTCGTTGGCGTCCGACCTTCTAGTGTCAAACACTCTATTATTGATCTAACGAACGCTATTACTCAAGAACGTCGAAGAGTGAACTAAAACTAAGCTCGTTTGAAACTACGAAAAAAACCCAAAAGAAACTAAACTGCTGGCCACCCAAAATGCAACACCAAGAAGGACACGAGATAGCAAAGCCAGATTTACTGGACACATAACAACAGATACAAAGATGAAACGATTGAGCTTACAGGCCCGTGCGACGTGCGGAACACGCAGGCATCAATAGTTCGTGAGTCCCCCATGGCTGGCAATAACGGCCGCTGCACGCCGCGGCATCGAAGGAAAGATGCTTTGGATGTGGGCTTGGGGTATGTCGGTCAAGGCTGCTTCCACCCTTTGCCACAGTTTATCAGGCGTAGCCGCGGGTGGTGCTTGCCGGGCCACTCGGTTGCCGTTCAGCGACCAGACGTGTTCGATGGGCGACATATTGGGAGAACAGGCGGGCCACGGCAGCAGTGACACCTGGTGGACCGTGAATAATTGTTGCACGATGCGTGCCACGTGCGGACGCGCGTTGTCCTGTTGAAATGTGGCCGCTGGCAGGTCCTGCAGGTAAGGGAAGACTACAGACTCCAAAACGTCGGAGATGTAGAGGTGGCTGTTGAGTGTACCGGCGATGCGTAGCAGAGGGTTGCGGTTGTGATATCCAATTGCGCCCCAAACCATAATGCCAGGCGACGGACCGGTATGGCGATGCATAATGCAGGCGTCACACAGTCTCTCGCCGCGCTGCCGCCACACGCCGATCCGACCATTGTGGTGTTGCAGGCAGAAGCGGGATTCGTCGGAGAAGACAATGTCGTGCCATTCCGTAGTCCAGGTGCGGCGTTCAACGGCCTTCTGCCGCCACACTCTCCGGTGGTGTAACGCCAATGATAATCGGAGCAATCGGCGCCGTGCGACTAGCCCCCACTCCTGCAGACGACGTCGAACGGTACGTGCTGACACAGGTTGTGACGCCACACACTCTAATTCCTGCGTTAACGTTCGGGATGTGGCGGTGTGAGCCGTCAATGCCCGCCGCACAACATGCCGGGCCTCTTGTTCAGTGGTGTGCCGCGGCTGCGGCAATCGGTCCGTCCGTCCCTCCTGTACCCACCGAATCCATACTCGCCTCACTGTGGCTGGATGTCGTCCCACACGGGCACCGATGTCTCGGTACGATAAACCGCTGTCGCGATAAGTCACTATTCGTCCTCTGTCGAACTCCGAAACGTGCTGGAATGACTGCCGTATTCTGCGACGAGGCATCAGGAAGCTTCCCACGCACAGGTCCGGCAGCACAACACACTTCCACTACTTACACCCCGCCTTTTGTGCACCCTTCTCATAGTGCTTCTCAGTCGCGTGCCGGCCGCACATGATTTGCATATGCCCTGCAATGCTAATCGTTTGCATGTCCTCTCGCGGGAGATGCATGCTGCGAATTTCTGGGCAATCGGATGCTTTCTTCTTGGTGTTGCATTTTGGGTGGCCAGCAGTGTACTGACGAAAACTACACAGTATCTGCTAATGAACGCCCGCGCAAACGTTTTTCTTTCTCAACTACTAGCGACACCACGCGGTAGGATACCTTACTTATCAATCAATCCTCGTACGCATGTAGAGTTTCGTCTCTGTCACATTTTGTTTGCGCACGAAATTCTTCTATTTAATGCTTCCCATTTTTTCAAACACTGACTTCTATGCTATACTACTTTACAACAATTTATAAAATTTATAAAACAGTTAATTCATTTTTGAGACATTTCTAAGAGGGTTTTTGAGACATTTCTAAGAGGGTTGAAATCAGAGAGGAGGAACCTTTTCATGTTGGAGGGCCACAAGCTGTAATCTAATAAATCCGCATTCAAAAAACTTCAATTAGATGTACTTATTATTTTTTTTTCATTGACGACTACACCGTGAGCAACTCAGTGGGCTATACGCAGTCGCCCGTCCCTAATTTAGGGCCACTGGTTCCAGGGAAGAGCGAGAGAGAGAGAGCCAGCTCCGCAAGACAAACACAACATCCGTGCTTCACAGAGATTCGAACCCAGACTCATCTCGGATGAATGATCAGAAGCCATCGTTTAGACCACTGGGCCACTGGGGCGGCTTAGATGTACTTCGAAATGTACGTTATTTTGTAAAAATCTTACAGGTACTAATTAACTTCAAGAAATGAAAAAAAATGTTAATTCTGTTGTTAACTAACCCTTTAATATTTGGTTGCACCATGGAAGTCCGCACTTTTAGCTAATCCTTTAGATGGGTATCAGTCATTTGTGGCCTTAAGGGCGCCTTGTTTTGGGTTTGAAGGAATAGTAGATTTGCAGCAATAAGTGGCAGAAAAGCAAGAAAACATTTTTTGTGCATGTTGCCGAAGGGGTGGATATTCTATTGCATTTTTCCATATTTCAACTAAATCTTTCTTAGCGTCAAATAAGGATATTAAAATGTCATCTTCTGAGAGGTCAATCAATTCCATCTGTAGTTCTTTATTAGCCATAGAACGAAATCATGAGCGTAGCAGGTGCCAAAATAGCCCTCATGACTTACTAATGTTTTAATTGTGGCCGTCAGTCGGTGAGCATTATTTCGTTGAATCTTCTTTTACTCTTTGTTGTTTTAAATACGGCCATTTTAAGAATAAAATGAAAATAACACACGACGTAAAAACAATATTAATAAAAATGAAAGCATTTGTTTTGCAAAATTTGGATTCACTCGAAAGGCCGCACTGAATGGCTTAGAAGACCGTAGGTTCCCCACCCCTGGTTAAAACCCTGAAAACCCCTTCCTGGCTAAGGCCCTGCATCCTCCCAACTCTTGCTAATGGAGCAGAGACACAGAAAGATATTCAGACACTGCACAGAATTCAAAGAAATGTGTAGAGACGCATGCTTGGTATAACCAGGAAAGATAGGAAGAAGAATACATGGACTAAGGAAATAACAAGAGTTGATGACATCATTATCAAAGTGAAGATCCTCAAATGGCAATGGTATGGACATATCGCTAGAAGAACTAACCACCGTCGCACTACTGAAAAGCTAAGTTGGATACCAAGTATTAGAGAAAGGCTTGTTCAAGAACTGCTAGAACTAACCACCGTTGGACTACTGAAAAACTAAATTGAATACCAAGTATTAGTGCAAGACTTCTTCAAGAACTGCTAGAAGAACTAACCACCGTTGGACTACTGAAAAACCAAATTGGATACCAAGTATTTGTGAAAGACTTCTTCAAGAACTCCTAGAAGAACTAACCACCGTTGGACTACTGAAAAACTAAATTGGATACCAAGTGACAGGAGAAGACACAGAAGAAACCACGTGGGAGATAGGTTGATGAGATTCAAAAGCATGCCGAAGCGACATGAAGCAAACCGTCTCAAGAAAGTTGTGGAAGAGACTTTGGGAGACCTTCATCCAACAGTGGATATACATAAAGATTTTTTTATGTCACCGTGCGTTGCGTACAATGGGCATCAGGAAAATAAATAAACATTTGCCTTTATTAAGATGGGGCCTACCGGCCCAGAACAGGTCGGCCCACAGATAATTGTCCCGGTGTCTTAGGGGACACAATCCGAGCCTGGTATTGTTTTCATCAAATTAATTTCTTGTTAATAATTATTGAAAATAAAATACATTCCTGATTACTCTCACATTCTACTATCAGCTAAGCAACGAGGGACTTCGCTAGACTTCGAAATCAGGATTGGCGACGGCTGGGCCACCATTATTTTTGGTGGAGCAAGCTTGATAGCAACCTTTTTATTACGAAACACTCGAAGAACGAATTTTTAATGCTTTTCTTTTGTTGAAGATTTAACGACCACCGTGAGCAATTCAATGTGCTATAAGCAGTCGCCCGTCCCTAATTTGGACCCTGGTTCCAAGAAGGCCTGTGTCGTAAGACAAACACAACATCCATGTCTCAGCGGGATTCGAACCCGGACTCTTCTCCGACGAATGGTCCTAAGCCAGCGCTAAAACCACTGCGCTTTGCTTTTCACTACCGGCTACACAAGAATTCGTGCAATCCCGACACACTCCACCTGGAGACACATACATATATGGATCTGTCTAGTTACGCCATTGGTGTAAGATACAAGAGTTTGTCACCTTCAACTTTTTGCTTGCTCTAAATGCATCGTCTTAAATTGCTTTTCAAAATTTTCCAGTTTTGCTTACGAAGATAGTACTGTACTTGAACAATTTATTTAAAAGAAAATGTCGTTTTTGTTTATCTAAATCACATTTTAAAGTCGCGCCACGCAGATACAGACCCCCTCCCCACACCCTAAACTTCCTTCCTTCCAGCCAGCGACTTTGCTTCGCACTCCTCTCCTGCGAAGCAGTCGTCAGCCACTTTCTCCACTTCCACTGTCCCGGAGCAGTCTTAACAGCGCTAGTGTAGCTTTAGACTCTACTTTGACTGTCCCGGGCAGTCTTAAGAGCGCTAGTGTAGCTTTAGACTCTACTTTCACTGTCCCGGGGCAGTCTTAAGAGCGCTAGTGTAGCTTTAGACTCTACTTTCACTGTCCCGGGGCAGTCTTAAGAGCGCTAGTGTAGCTTTAGACTCTACTTTCACTGTCCCAGGCAGTCTTAACAGCGCTAGTGTAGCTTTAGACTCTACTTTCACTATCCCGGGGCAGTCTGAAGAGCGTTTAGTGTAGCTTTAGACTCTACTTTCACTGTTCCGGGGCAGTCTGAAGAGCGTTAGTGTAGCTTTAGACTCTACTTTCACTGTCCCGTGGCAGTTTTAACAGCGCTAGTGTAGCCTTAGACTCTATATTCACTGTCCCGGGGCAGTCTTAAGAGCGCTAGTGTATATTGTAGGTTTAGACTCTACTTTCACTGTCCCGGGGCAGTCTTAACAGCGTTAGTGTAGCTTTAGACTCTACTTTCACTATCCCGGGGCAGTCTTAAGAGCGCTAGTTTAGTTAGCTTTATACTCTACTTTGACTGTCTCGGGGCAGTCTTAACAGCGCTAGTGTAGCTTTAGACTCTACTTTCTGTGTTGGAATTCCCTATTTTTTAAAGAAAACAAACAGAGCATTTAGCAGTGATCCCATCAGCGAATTCCTGTCCACTCACCTGACTAGTCCCCTGGCCATAAAAACATGAAAAGGAGGCTTAAACTAAGGAATTCGAAGAACGGAGAACAATGGAATTTTCATGGCCCTGCGAGTGCTATTTCCATTACATTTTTTTGGAGACGTAAACAACACACTTCCTAGGAGAAATTACGTAGGGGCTACATGAAATAAAACATAAGACTTTTATTACTTGGTAAAGTGCAGATTATATTTTAAAGTTAAATACTGTATATTGAAAAATGGCACATTTTGAACAGGATGCGCGGCAGGGTGGGCAAGACAAATTTCAGGGAGGGCTCAAGCCCCCCCCCCTGCATCCCCTTGGCGACGTCCCTATAAGCAACTAAATTAAGGTACGTCCTAACATTTATTCAACAGGTGCTATTTATTTTTCTGAAGCATTTTAAAACCGAACAAAAAATGACGTCAAGGAAGCACTGACACTTGTGACCTGTTCTTACCTTCTTCTGATGGCATCAAGTGGAAATGGACCTGAATGTCTGTTGACCATGACCTCAGAAAGAGGCCTTCAGGGATCGTTAAGGTGGGGCAGAACCGAATCGGGGGATGAGAGGCCATGTGATCTCCACTGGGGACGCTGAGAAGGTTACGTGTAGCATACATAGTTACGCGAAATGTTTTCCGTTGGCAGAATCGCATTTTTTGCCTCCTTTTGGATTATTTGAACAGATTTTTAAAATCCCGTACCATGATACGTACAATATGAAAGGTTCTCTTGCCAAAGGAATTCAGGAATCACCACAGATATTTTACATCAAGGAGTTTCTCAACGGACTCCTCAGTAATATCTGAAAAATAGCCTAACCAAATGTTAAATGAATTCACAAGTAGGACCTCAGAAGTTCATAATTTAGAACAAGAGATATGTCTATGAAGCCGAGGGTGAAATAAATGCATATTTTTGGCAAACAAGAAAAAAATCAAATTTTGAACGTTTCATAATATTCCAAAATTGTGTGGAACTCCCTGAAATTCCAAGGAAAGAAAGATGGGGGTTCAACCTTAGCAAAAAGTATAAATTTTTAGCGGAAGTTTAATATGAAGATATTTAAAGAAAAAGCCAGGGATTTTGAAGACAGCTTTGAATGAGGTACTAAAAAGGAAAACAATTTTTTTTAAATAAGTAAGAAAAATATGTAGGAATCATTTTCATGGTTTTAGTTTATAAAAATTGGATGATGGAAAAACAGCTATTCCAGAGAACTTGAGGCCTCCTTTTACAGTCATAGCAATGGTTCCTATATAAATGTATATTAACAATAGAATATTAAAAAAATATCAGTTCAGTTAATGAAACTTTTATATCAATGAGGATAAGCAATTATGTATTATAGTCGTTTGTACATAACTATGCGCAGAATATAATGAACTAAAAGTTGTTCTTCGCTGGGACTTTTTGTTACGTGTAAAATATTGTGGTGTGATTTTAAAATGTGCTTTTTATATTCAAGAGTAAGTAATTTAAGAAGTCTGCTTTTCATTCCACAATTCATAATTGTTACTTACTTATCTACTTACTTATGTTCTATATTTTCGAATAAATCGGAAAAGGTCCTTATATACACTGTCACACGGTAGTTACGTGTTTTGTGAGTATGGTTGCGAGGCATTTCGAAGAGGCTGGTTTCAGTTCCCTAAAATAATAAAATTTGCGTGATATGATTAAATTTGGCATAAGTGTTTTGCATTACTTTGTATTGGTATAAAACTATGGCAATCATTTTAATTACAACGCGCACATTTGTTTTACACGCAATAAAGTGCAATATTTTTGGTTTTGCGAAAAATACCTCTAGGTTCCATAGCATTTGAATTAATAAAACGCCCGTAATACCTTGTTAATTACATGAAATTTAAAAAATTCAGTAATTAAAATCTAATGGATTTTCGCAAATGGGCCTCAAAGATATTTTTTGTGGGGGAGGGGGCGGAGTTTTTCCGGTCCGTCATTGATCATACAATAAGAAAACTTGAAAAATCTTGGTGATGCATACTTACACCTGAAACAAAAATTATTTTTCAAATCTGCGTTCTGGAACTGTAATACCTTCGTAGATATACATATGTGCCTTTTGTCGAAAAAAACTGAAAGCGCATATAAATCTTTTTCACGCTCTTTGAATCAAATGAAGAAAAAGAGAGAGAGAGAGAAAGAGAGAGAGAGAAAGAGAGAGAGAGAGAGAGAGAGAGAGCGGGAGAGGATCATATAAAAGAGCAAGAGTTTTTTCAGTTACAAATTCTATAAGCGGCGACATCATATCCACATACAAACACGCGCGCGCACACACACACACCCAAAAACCGGCAACACAAGCGCGTCATTTTTTCTGACTCACATGTACACAAAGGCATGTGTAAAAGAAAAAATATCAATACAAATTTGGAAGATGTGAATCCGTCTATTGGTGTTTTAAATCCGACATGGATGTTAAGTCAGATAAAATCCGAAAGCTTGAAAATTTCGTCGTCCTGGAGCGGGAATCTAAACCGCGTCTCTCGGATAGCGCTTGAGTAGGCTAACCACTACACCACCCAGAACGGCCAAGTTTCAAGTTTCCGATTAATTTAAATATAACCATCACAGGATTCGCTAGTCGAAGCAACCGGCATTCATATATATTACTACGAAATATTCAAGTTTTCGGATTTTATCTGACTTAACATCCATGTCATATTTACACCAATAAACGGATTCACATCTTCCAAATTTGTATTGTACAATGGTGTAATCCCGTATTTCATTCATTGATATTCTGCGCCTCCGGGAAATAACGGGAATGAATTCAAAAACCTCCGAATTCGCTATACGAATGCCAGTTGCTTCGACTAGCGAATCCTGTGATGGTTATATTCAAATTAATCGGAAACTTGAAAATGGTCGTTCTGGGTGGTGTAGTGGCTAGCATATTTGGGCGCTATCCGAGAGACGCGGTTTCGATTCCTTCTCCAGGACGACGAAATTTTCAAGTTTTCGGATATTATCTGACTTAACATCCATGTCATATTTACACAAATAAACGGATTCACATCTTCCAAATTTGTATTGTATAATAGTGTAATCCCGTATTTTATTCATTGAAAAGATATTTCCTCAAATTGTGTAATGCTGTTTAAAATGAATTGTTCCGCCAATACCATGGGCGCTCAGGGGGTTGCACTTAACTTCTCCTGGAAATCTGATTATGTCGTTTCAGTGCTTGAGAGGTACTACAAAGAATTTCCCGATAACACTAATTCTGATTGAGAATTTTTTGTTTGTTAAACTCCATGATGCGTTGCATGTAGTAAGAATAGGAAAAACATTGGGAACTCAGTGTAGAAAGTACTCAGTGGTGCACCGACAGATGGAGTCCAACGGGCCGAACCCTCCCCCTTCCATACCTTAAAATAATATGCCTAAGATTGAAGGTGTGTTATGAAATGTTGGACAAGTGCGAAAGATGTCAGATATTTTTTTGTAGTGTAAAGAAACACTAATTCGATTATCATCCTTCTTCATGAACATAATAACTTCCACCTGAAATAAATGTTAATCGAAGCACGTTGACAGATAGTTGGACGAAGGGGAAAAGTGCTTACATCAGTGGCGGATCCAGTGCGGGCCGACTGGGGCGATCACCCCCTAAACCCTACCGAAGTTTTCACGTTTAAAGTAGCGAAGATCGTAAATGATTAACTTCGCATATTTTGTTTTCAGTTTTTCTAAAACATTTTTTTCCGATTAACACATTGATTTAGCTTCAATAAAAAAAGAAAGAAAGGGAAATAGAATAAAGAGAGAGAGAGAGAGAGAGAGAGAGAGAGAGAGAGAGGAAGACATGGACACTGGGAGGGGAAGCATGGGGGTGTTCTTTGTTAGTTCTTAGCTATTGTCATATTGTCTAGCGTCTGCAACGTCTCAAAACAGGGTAAGGCAGAGCTTGGTGCTGAAATCAGAGTAGGTGGGAGAAACTGTGAACAACAATCTGATCTACGTACGTATCTTAATTGGGTCTTAAACAAAATTCGTAAAAAATGTCCCAACTGCTTCCTCCCAGAGGGTCTTTTCAATACTTCATTCTTTTTTCTTATTTTTCCTGCCCCCTCACGCCTGACGGGAGCTTCCCGTTGCTCCACCCACTCCGAAGTCAATCCCCGCTTGGGTGGGGTGGGGTGGGAGCGAGGCAGAGTGGCTAATATACAGGGTGTTCGTAAACTGTTTTGACAAAAGAAGAGGGGTGATAGTACCCATCAAGACGAATAATATTTACAATGGAACCTAGGGTCGCATTCCACTCTGAGTGTCAGAAAAGAGTAAAGTTAGATGTCCAAGTTGAACTTTCAACAGTGCAAAGAAAGAGAATTAGCGACATCATAAGTTGCACAATCCCATTTATGGAGATCAGTGACAGACTCACAGTAGATGCTCAAAGTGGCGGCCACGGGTGCCGTTGCACAATTCACACCGGTGAATGAAAGACTGGCGCATCCTCTCGAAGATTCCTGGGGTCGTGTTTATCCTGTCCGCTGCAAAAACGATTCTCGTGACGAGATCTTCCACGGAGTCCACAGGCGTCTCGTACACCAATGATTTCATGTGCCTCCAGAAGAAGAAGTGAAGTAAGTTTAAGTCCGGTGAGCGTGGAGGCCATGCCACAGGTCCGCCACGTCCAATCCATCGTGCGGGATATGTGGCATTCAGGAAGTGTCTACTGCACCTTGATAAGCCAATCAGCTGCAACTGTCGATGCTGCGTCATTTCTCTGGCAATTTGCATACGGTAAATGTTTGACGGTGATGTTCTGGCGATGTGCTACTTCTCTGGCACGAAAGGAATGTCGTCTGAGGCGATGACTTGTGCTTGTTGGACGTATTTCGAAGTTACTCTTTTCTGACATGCACTCAGAGTGGAATGCGACCCTAGGTTCCATTGTAAATATTGTTCGTCTTGATGGGTGCTGTCACCCCTCTTCTTTTGTTAAAACAGTTTACGAACACCCTGCATATATACAGATATACTAACGTTATATCTAAAAACCCTTCAATAATGTCTTCTCCCCCTTTTTATACCCGAAAAACATTCCCCCCTCCCTGTAGTAAACTTCTGGATCCGCTCCTGGCTTACACAAGGACAGAGTTACGTTAGGTCCGTAAAGGCTATCCAGGAATTCTCAAGTTTTTACAAAATACAGGTCAGACGGACATACGGTCGAACGGGCAGACACACGCAAAGTGCAAACGGTGATGGATCACTTGGTCCGTGTTCATTTCGTCCACGTGCACTTGTTCCAGTTCATTTCGTCCAGGGTCAACTTTGTCCACCGTTCACTTTGTCCACCGTTCACTTTGTCCACCGTTCACTTTGTCCTCAGAATGGAAGGAATACCGTGGAAATTTTCTGTTTTGATGGAAGTTTTGTTACTAGACAGAAAACAAAGGTCAGCGGACACTGCTTACATGCGATTTTTTTTCCTGTTTAATTTTTTCGATTAAAATACAACCATTTTAAATGTTTTTTTTTTTTTTAATAAAACAAGAACTGAACTTTGAAGAGCTGTTTCAATCTTTCGTGTGGTACGATGTCAATCACTGTGACATTAATCAAAGTTCTACAAAAACCTTTTAATGTTTTGAAATACCTCTTGTATATTGTTTTCATATACTTCTTAGCTTTTCAGCATCTTTTTTAATTTTTTCGATTAACTGTTTATAATTTCCACATTACTAATTTTCATACCAATGAACTATAATGCCCTCTATAGGTTTTGTGGCTATTTAAAGGAAGAAAAAGTCCATAAAAGTATAGTGGTGCAAAAAAATTTTAGATTGATATTTACTGTGAATTTGTGGCGTGAGAGAAGAAAAATAGAGACTTTTTACATAAAGCAGGAAAAGGGGTCAAAAATTTCCCCCTTCAATCGAACACATTTATGGGCATTGGAATAAACTTTGATAAATGTCACAGTGATTGACATTGTACCACACAAAAGAGTTGAAAATTAGTTGCCTAATATGGTTTCGGCACATTTCGTCTCTCCAGAAACACATTTGGATCTTATCCATTATTGGTGTGAATTTTATACATGGTTCATCGATTCATCACTTCCCGGACCTATATTATTCAAGCACATTGAATTAATATTTTTATTTACAATTTAGTAATAATACACAGCAAAAAATACAGTTAATGTTATTTTTTATATGTTAATTCCGTTTTAAAATGAGTCACGTAACCCTATTATATCTTCTAAATCTTCTTAGTAGCAAATTAAATCTTTCTCAATTTGAGGAAAATGATGTGGAATATCGTGCAGTTACGACCGGGACTTGTATACAGTGAAATATAGGAAATAGGAGCTTTTAAAGGTTTGATTTTTAATTTTTAGACTATTAAGAACCGAATAAGTGTGTGTAAAATGTTGAGACACTTGGTATAATGAAGATTTAATGACATTTTGTGAAAGATTCAATTTGCTACTAAGAAGATTTAGAAGATATTAGGTGCTTGAATTAATTCCCGTGTTGCCCAATAGAGCGCAGCAGTGGTGCGCTGTGACCAGGGCCACACGTGACCTCCTTGCACACGCACGTACCGTCCGTAGTCTGGGCGAAGCAGTGTGTGACACGCGATCGGAGGGCACAGAACACGAGTTTGTATCGCATTCACGATGTCGAGTTTCGTACCAAAAAAGGAGCATTTGCGGGAGGCATTACACTTCTGCTTTCATCTCAAGAAATCTGCAACGGAAAGTCATCGTTTGCTAGTGCAGGCCTATGGGGAACATGCCCTATCGGAAACAAAATGCAGAGAGTGGTTCCAAACGCTTCAAAGCCAACGGATATGACGTGAAGGACAAAAAGCGCCCTAGGCAGCCGAAAAAGTTCAAAGATAGCGCATTGGAGGCCTTATTAGACGAAGACTCATGTCAGACGCTCCACGAGTTGTCTGAAACACTACGGGACGATGCGTCAACGGTTAGCAAACGTTTAAAGGCAATGGGAATGATCCAGAAGCTCGGAAACTGGATCCCACATGACAAGGTTATTCTTCTCCACGACAACCCTAGACCACATGCCGCCAAATCCGTGAAGGATCTCTTGGAGGCACTTGGCTGGGACTTGTTACCCCACCCGCCTTTTCCCCCGGACATTGCTCCCTCGGACTTCCGGTCACTACAACATGGCCTGCCAAAGCAGCACTTCCTTTCTGTCGCGGATATCCAAAAATGGCTCGATGAATGGTTCGCCTCGAAAGACCTGCATTTTTCTACCGTGAAATCCATTTGTTACCCCAACGGTGGGAAAGGGTCGTAGCTGCCAAGGGTACTACTTTGAATAAACTATCCTGTACCGTTCTGTGGTAACACACAGGTGTTTGTGTAGCATAAAACAGTGGGAATTAATTCAAGCACCTAATACAATAGGGTTATGTGGCTCATTTAAAAACTGAATTATCATATAAAAAAAGAACTTAACTGTATTTTTTGCTGTGTTTTATTACTAAATTGTAAATACCAATTTTAATTCAATGTGCTTGAATGATACAGGTCCGGGAAGTGATGAATCGATGAACCATGTGTAAAATTCACACAAATAATTTGTAAGAGCCAAATGGGTTTCTGGAGTTCCACATAGAGATGAAATGTGCCGAAACCATATTGGGCAACTAATTTAAAATTGGCATATTGTGTGTGAAATGAATATACGCATTACTATAAATATTATAAATGTGTATATCGGATTTTAAAGAGTTAAAACGCTCTTCAAAGTTCAATTCGTCGTTTTACTTTAAATAATACTTAAAATCGTTATATTTTATTCGGAAAACTTAAACAGGGGAAAACAATTGCATGTATGCAATGTCCTCTGACCTTTTTTTTCTGCCCAGTAACAAAAATTCTATCAAAATGAATTTCCACTGTATTCCATCTATTCTGAAGACGAAATGAATGTGGACAAAGTGAATGTCAGACAAAATGAACAGTAGACTAAATGAACTGGACCAAGTGAACGTGGACGAAATGAACACGGACCAAATGATAGGGAACCAGTGCAAACATCGTGTGACAGTTACGCCCAGTTCGTAAAACCCACCGAGAAAATTTCTAATCTATTTCAAAAGGTTCCTTAAAGCTGAGTTATTTAACTAAAACAGGTGCACAAACTCGCAGACTGACAGCAAAGTGTAAACGTGGGGGTTGGTGCGAAAGTTGCTTGCTGTCTCTGAAAGCAATTCTGGAAAACTCCTCCTAAAATAGTTTGAAGTTCCCGCCGTAATTCCCGACAAAGAAGGTCCGACGACGTGTTAAATGTCAAACATAGCTATGTACACTATATTGACAAATTCACCGGACACCCCTTTAAGAGGAAATGAACGGGTCCGCTGCGTTGTTAAGATGCACGGTGCAGCTGCAAACGGGATAAAACCAAGCATGCAGCTGACCGTGATCATATCGCACAGTGAGATTGAGGGAAAATATCGCGGCGGGAGAGAACTGACTTTGAGAAAGGAAAGATTGTTGGGTGTTATATTAGTGGGTTGTCCATAAGAGAAACCGAGAGCCGTTTAAACATACTGAAGCCAACTGTTTTGGATGTACTGAATAAGTGGAAGACACATGGCGTGCCTGAAGCAGAAAAACCAAAGAAAATCAGTGATAGAGCACGTCGAAGCCTCAGGGGAGTCATTACAGCTGATCGACGAAGTACTACACAAGACCTCAGTGTGCACGTGAGTAAAAATGCTGAAACCTCGGTATGTACACGTACCATTGGCAGAGAACTTCATTCTATGGGTTACCGTGGTCGTGCGGCTGCTCATAAGCCTTTCATCTTCACTCGGAATCCTACTCGTCGTTTAGCATGGTGTAAAGAACATTTATCGTGGACCTTAGATCAATGGAAACGGGTCCTATGGACTGATGAATCCAAATACACGATATGTCAGTCTGATGGCCGTGTGTGGGTACGGCGGCAACCGGGGAACGCTATTTACCACAGTGCGCTGTTCGTAAGGTCAAGTTTGGAGCTGGCAGTGTATTCGTGTGAAGGTGTGTTTCGTGGTATGGTACCTGCCCATTGGTTATCGTGGACAAACCTGTTAACCGGCGCGTCTACCTCGATATTCTGGACAATTATGCCTTTTCAACTCTCTGACAATACTATGGAACCGAGCCTTGTTGGTACCAGAAGGATAATGCACCGAGCCACAAAGCAAGGACTGTTACTGCGTGGTTTGACGATAATTCCATATCGTGTGTGGACTGGCCAGCACAGAGCCCTGATCTTAATCCCATAGAGCACCTATAGGATGAATTAGAGCGCCGCATAAGAAGTTTGGAACCAAGGTTTACTACTAAGCAACAGTTAGCCGCAGCATTATGTACAGGATGGAAGCGCATACCTATTGCTGTGCCAAAACCTTGTCGAAAGCATGTCTGAAATGGTCAGTGCATGCATTAAGGCCAGAAGTGGACCGACACCTTACTAATGTAATGTCAATAAATGATTTGTTGTGTTTCTCTTCTAGGTGTCCGGGGACTTTTGTCAATATAGTGTATGTGCGTGTGTGTATATGTACTGAAATCAAAGACCATATTTTCTGGAGCACCACCACCTTTATCGAAATCCTGGGTGCGCCCCTGAAAGTAGTAGCATTGGATTTTTGCATTGAATGTTAGAGCACAGCATACACACATACATCGTACAGTATGGTAAAGCATGAAAGGCGGAGAAACAAAAACTATGGTCTCATCCTCTGCAGCAAACATTCAGTGTAGACAAAGATCTACTAAAGTTTCTTCCAGAACTTTGTTTTGAAGGTATTATTTCCTCCTTGATGACCTATTGGGCTATTGCTGTGGTTTCGTTGCTTGTAGGACACATATGGACAAAAGGAGCAAGACAACAACAAAGAAATTTCTTTATTGTCCCCCCGATAAGCTGTCAAATTTCATTTATCCATCAATGTTACGTAGTTTTTGGGTATTCTGGGTTTCAATTTAACTTGCGCGTGTGTTAAAAAAGGGTTACATAACAAAAAGGCTACAATAAATTTGCATATGGTGTTTGTGTATGCTAGTTGTACTTACAATACCCGTTTAACCTCTCCTCTATGCAACTAGTGGCTCTACATTTAAGGACGGGCGGCTACTTATAGCCATTAGAATTCCTCGTGGTGGTCGTTTAGGGGGCGGCGATAGACCAGTGTTTTTGTTTGGAGGTTTAACGACACTATATGAATGAAGGTAACGTAAGGGAAGAATTCCAGTAATGTACCTAGATAGGTTGATCTAAGTAAAATTTTCAATGTGGCATATGAAGTGTTTAATGCTGAACCTTAAAACCTAGAAGGAAGAGCAATCGGAAGGTGTAATGTTTATTAAATACAGTTGGACACAGTTGTTTGTTTGTCAGTACTGAAGCTCGAGCACCTAAAAGATCTTTTAATTATCCTATCAAAAGTTCTGACTACGTAACCTGCCAATCTTATCCATTTTGAGCATGTTTAACCATCTGGTAATAGACTCTAACAAAAAAATCAAATTTCTCTCCTATATGAAACAGATCCCTCTTTTGTGTTTGAAATATTGTTTCAGTTTCAATCGTTTCCAACAGGGTAAGTCTTGTGACTTTCCGGAACAGAATGTTAATATCGTTTACCGATGAAACATTATAAAAGAAAGAAAAAAAAGCCATTACTGAACTTGTAAATGTCTGCTATGGAGCATTTCATGCGAACGCGAATTTGGCAAACAGTTCCACACCGACTATCGTGATTTTAACAAGCAGTTCGCGTGAACCGAACCGAACTAACTGCATAACACTCCTGCTTATTACGGTGTCCATGGATCATTTGAGTGATGTGTAAACAAAGGAAGGTCATCGATAAAGATCGCGAACAGAAGTTCAGTTTTGATCTTAGTCGCAATTTTGTAGGTGATAAATAAGTACGCTGGGTGGTTCTCGCATTGTAATTGCCTTGAGTCTATCGCCAGTTAAAGAGACGACCCAAGAATACATGACAGAACTGGATGACACACTTCATCGAACTGCCTTTGTGATATCTATGACAAATTATGTCCAATGCTTGGCCGATCTCAACGGCCACTGTACCGATTAGTAACGGATGGCCGCCGCTTTAGTGAAACAAAAAACAAGAAAATAAATATGCGCTGTTCAGGAAGGCTCGCATAAATGATAATATGATTGCCTAGATTCTGAAGTTTTGTGAAATGCTGTGATAATCAAACTAGGTCTCTGGATCTTGAGGATTTTATTCTTCGTTTCTTTTTGAATGACGGGGTTCAATCAACAAGTAGCTTTTAGGTGCTTTCCGAACAGAAAACATCACACAGAGAAGGAAGAAAATAATATAAAAAGTAAGAAATACCTTCAGAATTAAATTATCATTGTTGAATTCGCAGCTTGTGTGAAAGAGAGAAAGGGAGGACAAACGCGAGAAGATGAAAAAAAGGGCAGTAGAGTACAGAATGACGGAACGATATAGTGTGAAGGTGTCCGAGAAGGAGAGAGGAAGTGAGACAGAGAAAAAAAGGAATGATATGTAGGACCCAGGGAGAGAAAGAGAGGGCAAAAAAGGAGGAAGGGAGGCAGCGGGAAAAAATGAGATGGCCTTCAGGAAGGAAAGAGGCAAAGGGAGAACGAGTAAGGTAAGGCCTAGAATGAATTAATGGGGAAAGAGAGAGGGGGAGAGACAGGGAGGGAGGGAGAGTGTGAAATGGAAATCCAAAAGGAGAGAGGAGTGAACTGAACTACGAGTAGTATGACATGGTGCGTTGTTCTACTCATAGAGGTACAAGTATTTGCCGAAGTATTGCCATTACTTTGGTAGTGCATAATGGTTCAGAATATGATCAAAATTTTAGCATTTTTATTTAAAATCTTACATCCCCCACTATCTGCACTATCTAGTAAAAGTTCATCTGACTGCATTAGCTCTAAGTAGCTTCTTTTTTGCGCTTTCCAACCGTAGGTTGAAGAAGCGTTTATGCTCCAGCTTTGTCCGTCTGTCCATCTATCCGTCCGTC
The DNA here is from genome assembly GCA_039090855.1 of Macrothele yani. NCBI lineage: Eukaryota > Metazoa > Arthropoda > Arachnida > Araneae > Macrothelidae > Macrothele > Macrothele yani. The sequence continues at coordinate 101,487,341 of CM077013.1, read as the reverse complement.
CGCACGATAACTCGCGTAAAAGTGGTTCGGTTTCGATGAAATTTTAGTATGTGGTAGGGGACCACCTGGGGACGAACCCTATTAAAAATGGATGAAATGGGGTCAAAGGTCAGGACACAGGAGCGTGATGCATGTCATTGCTCTTATGCGTCATAACTTGCCTAAATATGGTTCGATTTCGATGAAATTTTAGTATGTCGTAAGGGACCACCTGGAGACAAACCCTATTGAAAATGGGTGAAGTGGGGTCAAAGGTCAGGACATAGGATCGGGATTCATTCCATCACCGTTATGCGTTATAACTTACGTAAAAATGCTTCGATTGAGAAAAAACTTTATCATGTCGTGTCGCGAGTATACTTTACCGGTTCTGTTGAATATCATCGAAATGGGGTTGAAGGTCAGGTCATAGAAGCGAGATTTATTCTACAGCCATTATCGTCATAACTTGAATAATGATTTCTGGTATGTTGGAAAGCGTATCATAATCAATGCATTACATGATTTTACTAACTTGTTTAAAAGAACATACACTAATATCATCAAACGTATTTGGAAATCACAATGTTTCGGGACAAATGGTTTATTATCTCAATTAGTCGTTCCACCTTTTGCATGTATGACAGCGGCAACACGTCCAGGCATACTATCAACCAATATCCGGTGGATCTCGACAAAAATGGCTCACCATTCATTCTGCAGAGCTGCTGCCAGAGTGGAGAGCAAAGATGATCACATTTGTCGCTCCAGTTCATCCCAAAAGTGTTCTATGGGATTAATATCAAGGACTGGACGAGTATTATAATGGTGTTTTGGAATGAGCGGAGTAGAAATTTCTAATATCAGTTATATTTTGATTTGCAATCAGAATGAAATGGAAGAATGCTGATTAGTTGTGAGGAGCTGCTGACTCTGATTTTGAGCAGGCCGGTTTAACAATTCTACCTCATTTTCAAGAAACCAGTCCAGCACACGCTGTACAGTGCGGCAGGAAGTTCGATCGTGTTGGAAGAGACAACGGTCGTTTCCATAACACTGTCACACTGTTGGTAGGACAGAATTATACAGAACGTCGAGATGCACTTCAGAGTTCCCCATTTTTTGTGGAATCATAACCAACAGGCCGAGGCTCATTCACGGGAAACAACTCCATACCATGACGGAGCCTCCGCCGAACTTAATAGTTGGAAGAACACAATACAACGAAAATCGTTCACCGGGATGTCGCCAAATCTAAACACGCCCACCATATTGCAAGAGTGAAAAGCGTGACTCATCACTCCAAAGAACAGCTTTCCAGTCACCCACAGTCCACGAACGACGGAAGACACACTACTCCCAACGGCGCTGCGCATTCGCGGTAGTGATGTGTGACTTGTGTGCCTCTGCTCTACCATAATAACCCACACTGTGCAACTCTCTGAGGATAGTTATGGTACTAATCGAGCCATTACGTGCATTTCGTCCTTCAGCAGCAATGGAAAAAACGGCAGAGGAAAAACGGGATTTTTTAACATTTTGTGACCTGCCTGCCCCGCAGCACATACACGACATAAAGGCAGATAGCTGCAACAATGAACGTCCGCGTAGCTCAATTGGTAGAGTGAATTATTCCGGAATGAGGGGACCCGGGTTCGAGCCCCAGCGTGGATAAAAATGACGGAGAAATCTACTTCGTTATAATGGCGCCCGAACTTTCCGGATGACCCGGCCGTTCAAAATCTCGCAATGGTATGATGTTCTTTTCACACCGCGAGAGAGGGAAAAATAAGATAATCCCTTCTCCAGCGCTTCAAAAAATAAATGTGTGTGACGTTGCTTTCCACACACCAGATTGACTGGGAGTTCTCAGGTGCACGTTCTACAGCGGATGGCTACCTGCAACGACTTATGGTCACGACTGACCCGTGGGCCATGCTCCCGACCCTCTTTCGAAGGGGGAGATATGACGTGCCTGCCCTGCAGCACGCACACGACACAAAGACAGATAGCAGCAACAATGAACGTCCGCGTAGCTCAATTGGTAGAGTGACTTATTCCGGAATGAGGGGACCCGGGTTCGAGCCCCGGCGTGGATAAAAATGACGGAGAAGTTTACTTCGTTATAATTTCTTACCATGGCTCTTCTGTCAAGTGCCGTCCATTTGTGCGTCCTTCCTGAACGTTTTTTAGCTGTAGTTTCACCGCCCTGCCGCCATCTCTTCACGACATCAGTTACCGTCGACTTTGGTATGTTTAGTTTAGCTGCAATGCTCTGTATGGAAACGTTACTCAAATGACATCCTATGACCAGCCCAGGCTGGGACTCGGAAAGTTCACATCCACGAGACACCTCTGCTTCAAAGTTACTGATAACAGGACAAAACATCTCAGCTTTATATACGTAGCTTCCCACTCATAGCGCACCTTTCTGCGCAACCGCCTTTTTGCATTTTTGCAAATACACTCATTGTCATAAAAATCCGCGCACCAAGTAAAAACCGTGCGATTAACGCGAAACTCGGCGAATTGCCACGGTGAGGAAAGACATGCAAATGATTAAAGTTTCGTGCGATTCCGCATGCCCTCGCCTCCAAGACAGGTGCTGCAGTCGCTATCCTTGGGGCTTATAAGGTGCAGCGCAGGGACCCACGCTGGACTCAGCACAGGGACTCACGTAGCTCACATTCGTGCAGAATTGCACGGTAAGAGTCAGGTGAGATCTCTGAGCGACAGACATGCCGAAGAGCCGCCGTAGATGTGCGAACGGGCAAGTGACGGAGTTTGAACGAGGCCGTATCGTCGGGATGAGAGAGGCAGGGTGGCCGGCGCGCCGAATCGGCAGCCATTTTGGCCGGTCGGACAGTACGGCGCGATCGTGTTCTGAGCAATGGACACCGGAAGGCACCCAGGCACGGCAGTATGGCTCTGGATGACCCAGAAACACCACCAGCTGAGAGGAACGTGGGATCGTGAGAACGGCTCGCACAGATGCAACGAGGTCCTTGTTCAATATCCAGAGACATGGGGCCGCTGTCCGCCAGAAACATTTCCAGACGCCTGGCAGAGGCGAATCTGCACTTTGGTCTGCCCTTACGTTTTCTGCGATTAACACCTGACCATCGCCGGCGTCGATTCAGTAGTGTCAGCAGCGAGCAACGTGGAATGCTGCGGACTGGTGACGTATAGTGTTCAGTGACGAATCCAGCTTCTGTATGGAAACGGACGACCACCATGTCAGAGTGTGGAGGACCTGAAGTGAGCACTACAATCCCGACCTCACTGTACAGCGGCACACGTCCCAAACTGCAGGCGTGATAGTCTAGTTATTCATCGCGTATGACAGCCGGACTTCTCTCGCAGTGATCCGAGGGACGGTGACAGCCCAGCGCTACGTGCAGGAGATCTTGAAGCCCCATGTGCTGACTTTCTTCGCGGGGCGGCCAGGGGCCATTTTACAACAAGATAATGCCCGTCCGCACACGGCTCGGGTTTACCAGGACTGTCTACGTCATGTTTCGACGCTTTCGTGGCCTGCCTGATCTCTCGCCCATTGAGCACATGTGGAATCAGATGGGACGCCAGCTTTCTCCATGTCCCAGTGTTCGTGATTTAGAGTGTCTGTTGCAAGAAGTGTCGGCCAATCTGTCCCAGGATAACATACGGCGTCTCTTTGACTCCATGCCGGACCGTATCACTGCATGTATCCGAGCACAAGGCAGTCTGACGCGGTATAAACGTTGACCGGAATGTGTACCGTATGTCCGCGGGAAATCGTCCGATTGTTGTGATATTGTAATCACTTCTGACCTTGGTATGTATACCATCTCACTACTAAAATCTCATATCAATCCGGCGCTTCATTCTTGGTGCGCGGATTTTTATGACAATGTGTGTATCTGGTAGTGTCCGAATACTTATTATAATATAGTGTAAGCATTTTAATGCCTACTACACTGGCGGAAAGTGAAAAAAGAACACCAGGAAGGAGACGTCTGATACCAACGAAATTTATACAGCATAATAACGGAATACAGAGGATAACGTGATCAAAACATTATGGCAAAATACAGCTGTATTTGCTGGTAAACTGAAAAATAACATTTCCATGTAACATGGTTAGTACGAGGTTGAACCGCCATGAACTGCGTCACACTGTGCAATTATAGCATGGAGTCTGTCGTACAGATGTTGGATGTAAGTTTGCTGTATTGAGTTCCAAGCATCCTCAACCTGGACGCTTAAATCAGGGATGGTCGCGGCTGGCCATGGAGACCGGATAAGTCGTTGTCCCATAAAACCCTACACGTTCTCAATGGGGACAAATCCGGTGAACGTGCAGGCCATGGAAGTTGTCTCACACCCAGAAGTGCATGTTGCATTGCATGTGCCGTGTGTGGGCGTGCATTATCTTGCTAGAAAACACCACGTTGGACCGACCTTACAAATGGCACAACAACGGGCTGAATGATGTTGTTGATGTAGGAGGTGCTGTTTAACGTACCCGGTACAAACACTAGATGTGTACGGGAGTGATAGCTGATCGCTCCCCACACCAGGAGAACAGGTGTAGGCCCTGTGTGTTGCTGGCTGATGCAAGAAGGGTGGAGACGCTCCATTGTGCGTCTGCGAACACGCATACGGCCATCGGAGGCTCCCAAGCAGAATCTGTTTTCATCGCTGAACACGACAGATCGCCATTGCGTTCTCCAGTGCAGACGTTGGCGACACCATTGCGTTCTCCAGTGCAGACGTTGGCGACACCATTGCAGTTGTTCTTAACGGTGGGCTTGAGTCAGAGGTGTACATGCCAGAAGCACACGTGCACGTAGTCCTGCATCCAGTAGACGGTTGCGGATTGTTCGCACAGTCACCTCAGGTGCAACGGCAGCTCGGATTTGCGTTGTAGTGGATGTTCTGCTTGACAACGCCGCTCTTCTTATGCGTCGATCGGTCCGCTCATCAGTCCGTCTGTGACTACCGGTTCCACGTCTTCTCGTGTGGGAATGTTCCTCGGACCATCTACGCCACCATCGTACCACCACCGATACTTCCTTCCAATTCGCTCCGCAATACGACGACCCGGCCTCGCGGAGTCCGACTAGACGACCTCGCTCAAAGTCCGATAACTGCTGAAATCGTACACGTCTTCCATGTCCAGGCATTGCAGCATCTGCAGGGTCTTCGCACGTGTCCGTACGCCGACGACTGATTACATTCACTTCGCCGTACTCCTTAAATACCACCAATGATAATTTGTATATTATGCCGTGCTGTGGCGTAAGCGCTCACCGGTTCGTCCCGAAATTAACATCACACCTACGTAAACTCGACCCATTAACATATGTAAATTTCATGATCGTCCGCCAATTCCTTCTTGGGGTTCCTTTTTCACTTTCCGCCAGTGTATTTCATCAGCTAATTTAAATTTCTATTTATAGCTGTTACTCCCAAAATTATTTCTTCAACACTACGACCCTCAACTCTGAGCGCGTGGCTATGGCCACGTGCTCAGCGTTGAGGGTCGTTCATTGAGGGTGGAGGGTCTTTCATTAAAGTTTTTCATTGAGGGTTGAGGGTAGTTCATTTTTCGCATTTTAATCATTCAATGGATTTTATGTGTTCAAATGTACACAAAATGTTAAAGAGAAGTACACTGAAACGCCAGAAAACTGGTACACCAGTCTAATACTTGGTAGGTCCCCCACGGGAGCGCAAGACTCCAGAAATATGACGGGGCATGGACTCCACTAGCTTCTGGAAATATGCTGTAGGCAATGCACACTATACTTCCTGCAGAGCTTTCCACAATTCGGGTGTATTCCGAGGTCTCGGATTCCTGTGTTCGATAGCGCGTTGCATGGCATCCCAAATGTGTTCTATCACATTTAGATCTGGGGACTTGAGTGGGAATGGCAACACTCCAAACTCATATGAATGCTCCTATAACCATAATGTGGCGTCCCGACACTTGTGTGGAGGTGCATTGTCCTGTGGGAACAGGCCCAACCCATCAGCATGAATGCAGGACATGAACGGGTGTTCCTCGTCAGAAAGGATGCGCACTTAGCGTTGGCCGGTCACAGACGTTTGTAGACGTACCAGGGGTCCCACTGAAGTCCAACTAAACACACTCCATACTATTACGGATTCCCCAAAAGCCGCTACCGTTCCCCGTTGGCAGGCGGGATCCATGGCTTCATGGGGTTTGTGCCACACACGAATTTTTCCATCTACCCGATGCAGTTGGAAACGTGACTCGTCAGACCAGGCTACTTGTTTCCAGTCATCAAGTGTCCAGAGGCGGTGTTGCCGTGCCCAAGCGAGGCGCATAGCTCTTTGTCGTGCACCCATCAAGAGGACTTGAGTTGGGCGTCGGCTCCCAAAGCCCATATTGTGCTGGGTACGTTGCACAGTCCGGACGCTGATGCTTGTTGAGGCTGCATTCAATTCCGAAGATACCTGCGAGAGTGTTGCACGCCTATCGCGTGAAACGATTCTTGACAGCCGACGATGGTCACGTTCACCCAATGTCTTTTTACGGCCACACTGGTATCGTAGGTTGGAGGTTTTGCCGGAATTCTTGTAGTCACGATACACCCTTCCAATGGTCGTGCGTGAAAATCCGAACTTCGTTTCTACCTCCGAAATATTATGGCCCATCTCACGAGCGCCAACTATGACACCGCGTTGAAAATCGCTTAAATCGTTATTACTTGTCATTGTTATGCCGAAAACAGCTCTGACAGCTGGCAAGGATGTCTATCGCTTTATATACGAACTGGCGGACGTAACCGAGTACGCGCATAGGTGACGTTGCTATGTATTTTGCATAAGCTCGTCTGTACCAGTTTTTCTGGCACTTCAGTGTACCTAGCAATTGTGAATCACGCAAACTGATAATTTTTTTGGGGGAACGGATTAATGTTGCTTTGATGAAAGCAAAAACGATTGAGGAGTGGGAACCGCTTTCTATGAGGCTTCGCGACAAAAACACACCCCTACGCCTCACTAGTAATAACAATAAAAGAACTTCTTTCCTACGTTCGCCAATGAAATATTCTGACTAAAGAATTCTACTTCCGGAGAGCTCGCAACGCTGTATACTGTACAACATCTTGGTAGAACCCACAACTCAACCTGGTGGTTACAATGATTCAAACGATTAATGAGCACGCGCAGTTTCCTTGTTCTGCTCCTGCCGATTCAGTCAGATCAGATCATTTGTAGAGGATTTTAGGAAGGGAGTGTCTGACCCCAGGTCTTAAACAACCCTTAGAAATAGGAAGCTAGGAGATTTGGGCTCAAGTGCCCGATAGGAAAGTGAACGGAAGCGAAGTAGAAAAAGGGAGAGGAAGACGCCCTTATTTATTACCGGGGGGCCAGTACCCAAGGTTCGACGGCTTAACGTGCCCATCCGACGCACGGCGGATATTTAGCGGATCGAGTGTTCGTACCTGCCTGGTATCGAACCTGAGGTCCTTTCCGTGGCAGTCACGAACGTTGCCCACTAGGCCACCCACAGCCCCCTGTTGATTCATTTAGTGTTATCATTCCCTATAACGGTAGATTTTACAGTTTTAAACTTTTGATTATGATTGCAGTATTTTTCTGTAGCGATATACAGTAATTTCCCGTAAAAACTATATTTTTTTTACAGTGTACTGTGCATTGAATTTAACAACTGAAATCTGTCATCTAACTGAGCAAGTAACCTATATACAGGAGATAAGAATTCAAAAGGGCAACCCAGAAAAACTGTCCTGTTAAGTTTAGTTTTTGTTTAGATACTAAATCTTAACAACTGAATTTTTATAGTTTTGTTGAATCCCTCAGATGCGGGATAAATTCTCCTTGCTTTGTATAATATGTGTAATACAAAACAACGTTTCACGAAGTGACAGCCATTTAGTTAGCATATATTATTATTATTATTTTCTTTATTCGAAATATACGAATCACAGCCTCTGACAAACAAAATAAACAGCAAATTATCATTGACTGGTATTGTTGAACTGATACGAGTTTCCACCGGAGACCTGGGTATCAGTCAAGAATCGGCGAAAAAAATATATGATGTCCCAAGTAAAGCTGTCTTCTTCAGTTCTGTAGGTGGCATATCAGAAAGCTGCAATTTTTCAAAATGATTCATACATTTTTTTGACATTGTTCCAAGTGCCCCGATGACAATGGGAACTACCGTTGTGTGCTTAGTCCATAACCGGGTAACTTCTATGGCCAGGTCTCTATATTTAGTCATTTTTCCCAATTCTTTTTCATTGACTCTGGCATCTCCAGGGATTGCTATATCAATTAGCCAGACTTTCCGATTTTCTATGACTGTTATGTCTGGTGTATTATGTTCTATGTGTCGATCGGTTTGAATTCTGAAATCCCACAAGATCTTGACTTCATTATTTTCTATGACTTTCTCAGCCTTGTGTTCCCATGAGTTTTCAGATGCTGGCAGATTGTGCTTTCTGCATAATGACCAATGAATTAATTGTGCAACCCTGTCATGTCTAATTTTGTAATCTGTCTGTGCAATTTTGCTACATTCACATATTAGATGAGACACAGTTTTATCTTTTTCTTGACAAAGTCGACACTTTGGATTATCACTGACTTTCTGGATTTTAGCCTTCATAACATTTGTTTGCAATGCCTGTTCTTGTGCAGCAAAAATCAGACCTTCTGTTTCTTTCTTGATGGAACCCGATTTCAGCCATGCCCAAGTCAAGTTGTTGTCACTTTTCCTATCAATATTCCTTAGAAATTGTCCATGCAGTGGCTTGTTCTTCCATCCGTCTAATCTGCTTTCAAACTGTTTCCTCTTGTATTCAGCCTTGTTTTCTGTTGTTTTAAAAATATTTTCATTATTCACTGCCTGAAGTAGCTTTTTCTCTGCTTCTGTTGACGTAATCATTCAGGCTTCTTTTTTCTTCCTCTACTACCTGTTGTACTTGTAGTAGCCCTCTGCCTCCAATCTTCCGAGGTAAATACAATCTGTCAACATCACTTTTTGGATGGAGTGCGTGATGCATGTTCAATAACTTTCGAGTTTTCCGATCCAGTATTTCTAATTCACTTTGGGTCCAATCAATTATTCCAGCTGGGTATCTAATTACTGGAATGGCCCATGTATTTATGGCTATATACATGGGCCATTCCAGTAATTAGATACCCAGCTGGAATAATTGATAATCAAAGCCATGTATTTATGGCTTTGATTTATGGCTAAATGGCTGTCACTTAGTGACAGCCATTTAGTTAGCATATATTATTATTATTATTATTATTATTATTATTATTATTATTTAAAAGATAAATTCCATCATCGACTTAATGTGATCCTGAAGACATATCTGAACACAGCTAATAAGGTGAAAGCAATTAATACCTTTGTGGTCCAGGTTCTGACTTATTCTGTTGATATCATCAGATGGTCGAAAACAGATCTTGAGGAAATTAACAGTTCTGTGAGAATAAGTATGACCCAACATGGAATGAGACATCCAAAGGTAGCCGTAGAGCGCATCACGCTCCCCGAAGAGGAAGGAGGATTAGGCATTCTTGATACAAAACGCATTCACGATGTCCAAATTTGCTCATTGCGGAAATACTTTTCAAATGTAATGAAAATAATATGTTCGATGTCATATGTGCTGCAGACGAAGAGAACACTCTACTAATAGTGTAGTCATTTTAGACCAAATTTTCGCAATTAGTTAAAAAAAACTCTTACAAGCATGGGACTTGGTATAAATATAGTAATAAGTCACCCAACTAACATACTAAAATTCCTTGAAAAATAATGTTGTGCTACGGCCGCCATCTTGGAAAAACGCTGCCGAAAACCCGTTTTTCACATTTATCTCAGAAACTATCCATTTCCTCAAAAAATGTTTCAAAAGAAAAATGTTCATCATAAATTTGTCTACATTTATTGCCCATAAAATGTTAAGTAACTTTTCATAGTGTGTAATTATTTTTTGTTAAGTTATTTAAAAAAAAATGGGGTTAGTAAGTATTACTGAAAGCTTGATTTTTAAATTTCCAAACTGTGGCCTAAATATTGATACGAATCTGCCAGATACATCCTGTACGGTTACAATATCTTTATTTCATTAATAATTGTATTTATGTATTTTATGTAGTTTTGACAATATATTGTCACGTTTGTGATCATGAGCGTGCCTACCGAACACAAACAAATTAAATTTACTGTGAAGCTAATGGTTTATAATTTTTTTCAAATCTCAAAATGACTTTGTGTGCTACTAAAACATGAATATGGAAAGCCAAAATTGTGTTTTGTGCAGTGGCAGCCTCAGCAAGGGGAATACTGTGATTGTCAGGAAAGGACTGAATAGACTTACTGAATCAAGTAAAGAAAGAGAAGATGAAATGTGGCAGAAGTTTGTTTACGCTGAAGAGATTAAAGTACATGTCAACTGCAGACGGGTGTACACAAAAACAAGTAGCATTAAAACATCAAAGCGAAAACAGGAAGAGCAAGGACATGAAGATGAAGAAATAAGCACTAAACGTTCACTAAGAGCAGCACCGCCATTCGCTTACAAGATCTGCTGCCTATTTTGTGCGGAACAGGTTTCGAATCCAAATCCATTTTGGCTAAATGTGATGAACGTGGCGATAAAGTAATTCATTTTGGCTAAATGTGATGAACGCGGAGATAAAGTAGGTGAAGAGGTCAAGTATAGGATAATGCATGTGGACTTGATAGCAAAGGAAGTCCGATGCCATAATGATTGCTATGTTAGTTTCAGACATGTAAAAGAACATGTAAAGGAAGGCCTTCTAGCGATAAACATGATACTGTATTGCAGTTATTGTTCGATTATATCGAGAACCAAGATGAATATCAATACACTTTTGCTGATCTCAGAGACGCTATGAAGCATTTCCCGGGTGGGGAAACAATGCGAAATTTCGGACTATATCCTAAAAGATCGTTTAAAAGATCGCTTTAAAGACAGGATCATAGTAATGTAAGCGTTTTGGAGGTAGGCCATTGATTATCAGTATTTTAGAAACCGCCCACAACATACTATATGATCAATGATATTCAGAACGGAAGAAACGATAGGAAACGAAAGAGTTCGAACTGGGAAAAATGGCTGAGGAAATAATAAGACAAGATATTCGGGGAAAACCATTTGGTTTGTCAACTTATCCATCACTAGACGAAGTGGGAAATGGAGGACCGAATGTTATACCGCAATCATTAAAAGTTTTCATGGACATCGTGATTCAAGGAAGTTCTAAGAAGAATGATAAATCCAGGTCAATCACCACCATTAGCCACTCAATAATATCAGCTTGCCGCTCAAGGTCATTTCTTTCTCCTGTTCAGTTAGCACTTTCATTGCACTCACATTCTAAGTATGGCTCAAGACATCTCATTGATCTACTTCATTCGATGTCTCTCAGTGCTTCATGTAATGAGACCGTAGCATACTTAAATGCAGCAAATGACAATGTACAACCAGAAGTAAGAGGTAATGCCTTCTTACAGTTTGTTTTTGACAATGCAGATGCAAACACGAGAACAATAGATGGACATGGAACAATGCACATACTTGGTGGTATCAAGTGTGTAACACCAGGAAACGCAGTATTGACTTTCCTCCTGTTGTTCGTGTTATTAAGAGAAAAATGAACCTAGCGATGAACTCGATGCATATAGTGCACTACAGGAAAACATCGAGAACGGGTTTAAGGAATCTCAAGAAAAAAATCAATCTATGCAACAAGCGGGGAACTTGATGTCATAAAAGACGGATTAAAGTCAAACATTATTTGGATTGCACGATTCCTGTATTCAGAAAGTTCTCTTCCCTTCTGGAATGGATATATGCATGAAGCCATGCAAGAGGCTGGCAGTTACCAAATTTCTAAGGTTCTACCACTGCCATTCATTCAGCTAGATGCGAGCAATCTGACCACAATCAATTCCGCTTTGATCTTTGCTGCATCAGAATGCAATATGAGGAATACATGTTGCATTGTAACCTTTGGCCAGCCACTTTTTGTTAAAGCTTGTGAAATAGTGGAGGCAGCAGACAAGGACAGCCTCATCTCTTCTGTTATTGTCAGACTTGGAGGCTTTCATTTACTTATAAGTTATTTGGGATGTATTGGGAACATCATGAAAGGAAGTGGCATCGAACAGCTGTGGGGAAGTGTGTATGCCAAAAAGTACTGTTCGGTACTTGATGTCATTACACGCATTTTCTCGGTCTTTGAGAGCCCATTTCCTCACCATAGTCGCTCTGGTTAAGTGTCTGATTGAACGATTTCCTGTTCTGCAAAGTGAGGCCTTGGACTCTACCGTGTTAACCTCCGAGAAGCTTATAAGAAATGAGATATCACCAGGAGATGACAAGACTTCAACGTCAGTGAGTACTGTAGTTGAAGAGGTTCTAGCTGTTTTCAAGGAAGAAGAAAAAAACAGTAGGACAGCCAAGCTGTGGATACAGTACATTAAAATGATTATTCTCGTCATGGAGTTCATCAGAGCTGAGAGGACAGGAGATTTTACGCTCCATATGAAAACGCTCATCAGTATGTTACCTTTTTTTCATGCAGCAGGTCGTAACTTGTATGCAAAGAGTGCTCATCTCTATGTCCAGAAAATGCTTGAACTGCCGTCTAAGATGAAAAGAGATTTTGAGCGTTTCTCTAACGGATTTTTCTGCATTCGACAGTCTGCCAGGTTTCGGTCTGGTACTGGGTCCGACATTGTTATAGAACAATCACTGATGAGGCCTATGAAATCTATTGGCGGTCTAACACATGCACGGGGGATAACAGACAAACTCTTCTGCGATGGATCACATCCCTCCCACTATGCACTGAGGTTATCAGAGCTGTAGAAAATTTCACTGGCGTATTCTCAAAGACAGTCAACAGCACACAGAAGAGAACCCAGTCAGGCAATTTAGAGATTCTCAAGATCAAGACTCTTTTGTAAGTGGCTGATGGAGCACAATCCTTTTCAGTATAACTCTGGAGAATTACTAGGTTTATCCACAGGACTAGTAGATGACATATCAGTAACCTGCGATAAAGCAAGTGAGGAAGGAGAAGCATCACTGAAAGAAATGAAAAGAAAAAACTTTGGCACGCTTACAATAAAAGGGAAATGCAGAGTAAAACGCTTGCAGGAGTTACTTCTGCTATCAAGTTAGAAGACGATGCTGTTTTGTTAACACCCAGCAGCTTTTTAACAGGATCATATGGGCTGAGAACGAACCACGTAAGCTAAATGGGTGGTTTACGTTTGAGCTTGCACCAAGGACTGCTTCTTTATTAGACAATGTATCAATGAGAAAAGGAATGAAATCTTCTCTGTTGAAAGCATTCCAGATCGAGGAATCTTCAAACATTTCTCAAAACTGCGAGTACGTTTCAGATGGGGGACATCTCCTGTACAGTGTAGTATGACCCCGACCTGCCACCTATGGAGAAGTAGTTAACTGCTACATTTCTTACATAAAATCTCACTACGGGAGCAACTGTTTGGTGGTTTTTGATGGATATCCTGATGAACTGACAACCAAATGCTGTGAACAGCAAAGAAGAGCTGCCAGAAGAACCTCTGCCACAATACAGCCACAAGAAAATACAGTAACGACAACAACGCAGGCAGAGTTGCTGGCCAACAGTATATAAATATTTTTTTTATTGATCTGCTTGCAAGACATAGCTTGTCATCTAACATACAGGTGCGGTTGGCACACTTTGATGCGGATTCTCTAATGGTTTCGACAGCTTTAGAGAAGGCACACTGCGGTACTACAGTCGTGGTTATTGGCCGAGACACGGATTTGCTTGTTCTGTTAACTACATTTGCTTCCAAAGCTGACAAGGTTATGTTCCTGCGCCCTGCTTCTGGTTCTAAAACACAAGAAACCGTGTTCGATATACAACGACAGCAAACCCTGCTGGGAGAAACTACTGAAGTCGTTCTGTTTGCACACGCAGTAACAGGCTGTGACACACCACCTGTGCCCTGTTTAAGAAAGGTAAACTAAAAGCATTTAAACTACTACAAAAAGACTGTGCCCTAAGGGAACGCATGAAAGTGTTTAACAATACTGCTTCAACAAAGGAAGAGGTAACTGCTTCAGGCGAATAATTTTTACTTCGCTTATATGGACGAACAAGAAGTACTACCCTAGATGACCTACGGTACTACAGATATAATCATCTGATTTCCAAACAGACAGTTGGCAAAAGGTTTGCTCTCCCATCTTTGCCTCCGACTAGTGATGCAACAGCTCAGCATTCATACCGTGTCTACCTACAGGTTCAGCAATGAAAAGGTAATGAGTTGTGCCCTACTGATTGGCGCTGGATAAGAAACGGAGACACCTCAACACCCGTGTGCACTGTACATGACCAGAAACCCTGCTCCTCCAGAGCTGATAACACTGATCTCGTGCGCTTGTAAATCCGACTGTACCAAGGGATGTGAATGTAAGAGATCAGGATTGAAATGCTCCGCCATGTGTCGAGACTGTCAAGGACTATCATGCATGAATTCTGAAGTTCAATGGCTTCATTGAAATTTTGTCTGATGACGAAGATAACTGATTTGCGTAGTGTCTGTGGATAACATAAGTAGTAATTTTTGGAATGTGACTTCTGTAAGCTTGATTATTTAAACTTGTGTAGAAAAATAAACTTCCTTTAAACTTTAATTTTATAAGCCTTGATAAATAAATCAAAATATGTCCCAAAATGTTTATATGGACAGTTACATGAAAGCATACTTGAAAATTACGAAATTTCTGCGTTACTTCATTTCTGAAATGTATTTAATTTGCATCTTTAATATTCTTTAATTATTCCAAAATTGAATACAAATTAGATCTATGGGCAATAAATGTAGACAAATTCATGGTGAACATTTTTCCTTTGAAACATTTTTTGATGAAATGTATAGTTTCCGAGATAAGTGTGAAAAATGGATTTCGGCAGCCATTTTCCAAAATGGCGGCCGTAGCACATCCTTATTTTTCGAAGACTTTTTGTATGTTAGTCGGGTGACCCAGTGCTATATACACTGAAGAGCAATTGAATTACAGAAAGCTGGCGTTATGCAAATGTGGCGCTGTGGGCGGCCCTGTAAACGGAAACGACATGACGTATGCAGCGATCCGACAATATAAGGAGTGATGCGACGGGAATCAGTAAGAGTCGGACCCAGTATGGGTAAGACGAAGGATCTAAGCGCATTTGATTGTGGGAAAATTGTCGGTGCCCGACGAATGGCTCACTCCATCTCGGAAGTCGTGCAGGTACTGGGATTTTCACGAGCCACTGTGTCACGGGTGCACCGTGAGTACATCGAATCCGGTAAAACCATCACTGCAAGGGACAACAGCGTGTGGATGAGCGGGTTCATCGTCGGCTAGCTTGCATTGTAGCAGCGGATAGACGGGTCACAGTGAAAGAAATCACTCGGCAATTTAACACTGGTGCACAAAAATGTGTAAGCAACCACACCATCCAGAACCATCTCTTCGCTATGGGGTACAGACCGCACATCACAGAGTGCGCCAGCGTTAAATTGCTGACAGCATATCACAGAGTGCAAAGATCAGCATGGGCGCGGGAACATCTCCACTGGACCCTAGACATATGGAAAATGTTCCCTGGACTGATGAGTCGAGATTCACGTTGGTACATGCGGATGGCAGGATACGAGTACGGCGGAAACCACATGAAGCGATGGATCCTTCTTGCCAGCAGGATACTCTTCAAGCTGGTGGGGGTGGCATTCTAGTCTGGGGAGTGTTTACGTGGACTGATATGGGACCCCTGGTACGTGTGACATCGTCCCTCACAGGTCAACGTTACCGGGATATCCTGGAGAACCATTTGCTCCCGTTTGTACGTCTTCAACATCCCACATGGGGACCTCATCCTGCAACAAGACAATGCGCCGTGCCATCGCTCCCGAATTGTATCCGAATGGTTCGATGAACACTTCACCGACGTGACTTCGCTTCCTTGGCCAGCAAGGTCACCTAACCTCAATCCCATCGAGCACATCTGGGGTGCCATCGAGAGAGATGTTCGAGGCTCTGACCCCTGTCCATCAAATCTTCGTGAACTGTGGGAGCTTGTTCAGGGTTCGTGAATACGTATGGCTTCCCAACGCTTCCGGTGTCTTGTCGAGTCCATGCCGAGACGAATCGCCGCCGTCATCAGGGTGAAAGGTGGTGCTACACGTTACTAGACAGGTATCTCTAATTAAATTGCTCTTCAGTGTATATACCAGGTACCATGCTTGTATAAGTTGTTTTACCTAATTTTCGTACAATGACTGCACTATAATGCCAAGTAAACCAGATGCTAAAATACAGCAGTCGTCTACGGAAGACCAGATTCGAAAGTGGAAGCAAGAGGAACTTCATGGGGCTCATTCAAACCAGTTAGACAGGCCAGAAGTTGACAAGAAAGCCTCAAACCGGTGGTTGAAGCGAGGAAAATTATATGAAGAGACTATTGGGCTTATGATGGCTGCTCAAGACAGTGATTGCAACCAAAAAGGATAGAAAATACATTTTGAAAGAGGACTTGCAAAATGACAAATGTTGAAGATGTGCTAAACTTATGTGCAGTGAGATCACTGAACACATCTGCGGGGGATTCATCACGCTAGCAAACGTTGGTTATATGCAGCAAAACATAATAATTTTGCTAAGATGATTCATCAACAATTAGCGCATGATACAGAACTTTCAGTGTCAGAATTACCATACTATAAATACCTATCAACCCATTGAGGTACTAGATAATAAACAGTATAAGTTAGATTAGGACGGTGGGATTAAAACAGACCTAATAATCTCTGCCAATCGTCCAGACATAGTGCCCTATGACAAAAGACAGAAGTAAGCAGTCATTATTGACATATCAGTACCGTTGGACCGTAATATTCAGAATACTTATGCAACAAAACTTGATAACTATGTGCAGCTGGCTGCAGAGATTAAACAGAAGTGGAAGCTGAAAACAGTTCATATACGTCCACTACTTATCTCTGCAACTGGCACAATTCCTCAGACTCTTATAACTCAAATGATGCTTTAGGTCTACAACACCTAAAGCCCAAATTCCAAGAAGCAGTGATTATCGATGCGTGTCACATCGTACGACAATTTTTAAACCATGAAGGACTATGTCTTTACTTGACTTTATGCCCGTACTGTCAAGTGGATCATGCTATAGATGCCATTGCTGTAGGAGAGAAAATAAAATACAGTATAATAATAATAATAATGATGACAACATTTGACGATGTACCAGAGCACCAAAGCTGAAATTTCTGAAAGGTACTATGCTTTTATAAAAGCAGCGACGTTTTCTATTTCATTTAAGTACAAAATAATCAGTCTTTCTTTAGAACGAGAAAAAAATGGAAGAAAGCGGTGGGGGAAGGGGGGGGAAGGAATGAGATACATAGGTGTGCTGCTTGATGTATAACATCAAGACAGTTCTTGTGGAGTTCATACTGATGTGTCCAAATCAGTGGTGTTTAGTATCGTTTGTAATCTGAGTAAAAGGTCTTATATCGATAAACCCTATATTGATAGAAAATACGCGTTTGATATTACCTTAGATTTTATCAATATGATCGTTTTTCTGTAACCTTTTATAATGACGTCATTATGTCATGTTTTACAACATTATGATAAGTTTTGTGCTCTGACCAAAAAGTGCATATCTTAATATCTTGCCTCCGTTGTCCAAAAATAATTCTGGCACCCCTGCATTTTCTGCATTCCCTTCCACCACTTCTGGGGCTGTCATTTGTCCCAAATGTCTCATGTAGGGTTTACATGATTTTAGAAAATGGTGATTTGCGTTCTGATGAGACAGTGCTTTACAGAGCTCGTCTGTTACGTTCTGTTAGCTTTGTTTGGAACCAACCGTCTTTTTTTCCCTACTCAGCCCCAGTTCTTTACCATTTACATATCAAATCACCAACCCTCAACTTAAGGATCGTCAATGCTGCTGAAAAGTCACGTACGGAGCGATTTCATATGTGACACCCTATTATCAATCCGCGCTGAAAAACAGTTAACTCTTTCGCTCGAATCATCTCGCATTCACAGTCGTTCTATTGTCTCATCATAGTCCCATTTATATTTGGATCTGTGACTTAGTGCTGGCGTATTATCTAGTTCATTATCAATAGTTGGATGTCCTGATATTAATGGCAGGGCAGTGTAGATAAGCGGTTCAACTTAATTCATAATTAAGAATTCTGAGTGTACGGACATCGTTAAAATTTGTGTAATTTTAAACGCCGAATTTATGAGTTTCTGCAGAAATATGTTGAGAGAAATAACATTTAATAAGAGGGTGGAAAATAATTAAAGAACTCCACGAAGCATGTCATGTTGTTGCAAAAGAAACACGCACGATGTCCGTCAATTTCCGGGTGAAGTAATTTTGTTAGTGGATGCTTACGTACCCTATTCCTGGTTACGCTGTTCGCGGTCTGGGTTTTCAGAGGGTTACGCTTTTTAAAACACTTCCTCTAATTAAAGGCTTTTTCCGTTTGCTTAATAGAATAATAGCTTTTACAGCATTTGTCTTTGTTTCGCTGTAAAAGTGATTTGACAAGGTTCACTTATTTCCGAAACCCTTTGAGAACGAGAAACAAGTTTAGGCTGAGTAAAATTGAATATTATCCTAACTTAGCTGGATTTACCTTTTCAGACTTACTTGAACGTGATTTCATGAAAAGCTAATATAATCAGCGGCGGATTGGGACGGTCAAATCAGGCCGGGAATTTTGTTCTTGCGGTCCATTATAAAAACAAACCTTCCTACAGGGAATCATCTCATAAATACCCTCATGAAAAAAAGTTGTCAGAGACTGGATGAAAGAGAACTCTTGAAGTATTCATTGTAAAAGAACAGATTTTAACCATTTGACGGTGAAATAATTTTCAAAATTCGATCATGATTACACGTAGCACAATACCACGCTCAAAACGAAGTGTTGTATTAAATAACTATCTTTCTTTCAAAATTCTGGTGTAAAAGACAACTATAAATTGAAAACAAAAAATTACTCGGCTCTTGAAAACCCTTTTTCCACTAAATCACCGTGAAAATCACTCTAAAACATGGAATGCGCACATAGCAATTTTCCAACGCAATTAATTTTTATTTTTATTAATACTTGGTCACTGATAACCTGCTGCGCAATGGTGTTTGTATATCCTCCTTGAGCATACGTCATTTTTAAGTCTACCCATTATTTTGACTCATGAACCCATACTGGTAAACCTTTGTTTGTATCAGATTATTTTGACTCATGAACCAATACTGGTAAACCTTCGTTTATATCAGATGATTTTGACTCATGAACCAATACTGGTAAACCTTTGTTTATATCAGATGATTTTGACTCGTGAACCAATACTGGTAAATCTTTGTTTATATCAGATGATTTTGACTCGTGAACCAATACTGGTAAATCTTTGTTTATATCAGATGATTTTGACTCATGAACCAATACTGGTAAACCTGTGTTTATATCAGATGATTTTGACTCGTGAACCAATACTGGTAAACCTGTGTTTATATCAGATGATTTTGACTCGTGAACCAATACTGGTAAACCTTTGTTTATATCAGATTATTTTGACTCCTGAACCAATACTGATAAACCTTTGTTTATATCAGATGATTTTGACTCATGAACCAATACTGGTAAACCTTTGTTTATAACAGGTGATTTTCACTCATGAACCAATACTGGTAAACCTTTGTTTATATCACATGATTTTGACTCGTGAACCAATACTGGTAAACCTTTGTTTATATCAGATGATTTTGACTCGTGAACCAATACTGGTAAATCTTTGTTTATATCAGATGATTTTGACTCGTGAACCAATACTGGTAAACCTTTCTTTATATCAGATGATTTTGACTCGTGAACCAATACTAGTAAATCTTTGTTTATATCAGATTATTTTGACTCATGAACCAATACTGGTAAACCTTTTTTTATATCACATTATTATGACTCGTGAACCAATACTGGTATATCTTTGTTTATATCAGATGATTTTGACTCATGAACCAATACTGGTAAACCTTTGTTTATATCAGATGAATTTGACTCATGAACCAATACTGGTAAACCTTTGTTTATATCAGATGATTTTGACTCATAAACCAATACTGGTAAACCTTTGTTTATATCAGAATATTTTGACTTATGAACCAATACTGGTAAACCTTTTTTTATATCAGATGACTTTGACTCATGAACCAATACTGGTAAACGTTTGTTTATATCAGATGATTTTGACTCATGACCCAATACTGGTAAACCTTTGTTTATATCAGATGTTTTTGACTCGTGAACCAATACTGGTAAACCTTTGTTTATATCAGATGATTTTGACTCATGAACCAATACTGGTAAATCTTTGTTTATATCAGATGATTTTGACTCATGAACCAATACTGGTAAATCTTTGTTTATATCAGATGATTTTGACTCGTGAACCAATACTAGTAAATCTTTGTTTATATCAGATTATTTTGACTCATGAACCAATACTGGTAAACCTTTTTTTATATCAGATTATTTTGACTCGTGAACCAATAGTGGTATCATCATCATCATCATTGTCAACCATTATCAATCCACTGCTGGACGAAGGTCTCCCCAAGTTTCCTCCACAACGGTCTGTCTTGTGCCAGTCTCCTCCATGTCACTCCCGCATATTTACGAATTTCATCCACCCATCTCCCATGTGGTCTTTTTCTGGGTCTTTTCCTGTCCCTTGGAATCCAATCTAAAATTTCCGCTGTCCATCTATGGTCTGTCCTTCTGGCAGTATGTCCAGCCCATTGCCATTTCAGGGATTTAACTCTGATCATGATGTCTTCCACTCTTGTCATTTTTCGGATCCACGAGTTCCTCTTCTTATCTCTCCTGGTTATACCAAGCATGCACCTCTCCATGCTTCTTTGAGTTGTCTGCAGCCTTTGTATGTCTCTTTTAGTTAAGGTCCACGTCTCTGCACCATACGTAAGCACTGGAAGGATGCATTGATCAAACACTTTTCTTTTAAGACATAATGGCATATTGCTCTTGAAAATTATGCTGTTTCTTCCAAAAGCTCTCCAGGCAAGTTTTGTACGCCGATTAATTTCTTCATCAATGTGACCCTCACTTGATATCTGCTGTCCAAGATAAACATACGTATCTGTTATCTCCAGTTTTTCTCCATCAATCGATAAATCTTCATTTCTTGTAAAAGCATTGAACATCACTTTTGTCTTCTGAAAGTTCATTTTTAATCCCACTTCTTTACTCTTGTCAGCAAGTTCCTGGATCATACTCTGCAGCTCTGATGGGGTAGTTGCAAAAATGACTACGTCATCAGCAAAACGAAGGTGGGTTAGATAATCTCCATTAATCTTTATCCCTTTGTTTTCCCAGTTCAGTGATTGAAAGACATTTTCCAATGTGGCATTAAAGAGCTTCGGAGATATGGTGTCACCTTGTCTCACTCCCTTTCCAATTTTTATGTGTGTTGTATTTTCAAACAGCCGAATCTTTGCACTTGCATTTTCATAGATGTTATTAATAATATTAATGTATGCATCTTCAATACCGCAGGATTTCAGAGCCGTGGTAACTGCTGATGGTTTCACCGAATCAAAGGCTTTTTCATAATCGATAAAAGCCATGCACAATGGAAGTTCATATTCCCTCGCTCTTTCAATTAGTTCTCTCAGTACGTGGATATGATCTATTGTGCTGTAGCCACTCCTGAATCCAGCTTGTTCTCTCGGTTGAGCCATGTCCAGTGTTACCTTCAAGCGGTGTGAAAGAACTTTAGTGAAGATTTTATAAACCACTGATAGGAGGCTGATAGGTCTGTAGTTCCTGAGATCCTCAATGTCACCTTTTTATGTAGCAGGATCATTGTAGCATTGTTCCAATCCTCAGGAATCTTCCCTTCATTAAGGCATCGAGTGAAAATTTGGGCGAGTACTGTTTCGATTTCTCCACTTGCTTCTTGTATGATGTCTATAGTAATTCCATCTTCTCCTGGAGCTTTCCCTCGCTTCATGTTCTTGATTGCATGAGCAACTTCTGCTGGGAGGACTGGAGGAACTCTGGTACCTTTCATGATGTCTGGAGTACATGTATCATCCCTTTCATATAATTTGGAGTAGAAATCTTTCACTCTTGTCAAAATTTCGCCTCTATTTCTTGTTATAGAACCATCTTCTTTTATCAGAGCCATAATCTGTTTTCTTCCCTTACTGAGATGTCCCTTTGCTATCTTAAGGCTTTGGTTGTTTTCAATTGCTTTCCTCACTAGCTCACAGTTGAATTTCCTTACGTCTTCAGTGATACTTTTTCTTACTGTCTTGCATAGCTCTATATATTCCACTTTGGAAGTCACATCTTCTTTAGTTGTCCTCATCTCTCTTCTTTTGCATCAACATTTTGGTTTTTCCTGATAATTTGTTTACATGCAACTTGTTCTTAGACCCAGCTAATTTTGTTGCTGTTTCCATAAGAGCTTTGGTTACTTTTCTGTTAACTTCCGAAATATCCACTTCTTCCGATGTTAGGCCTTCTAAAGCAGAGAATCTGTTCTTCAGTTCCAACTTGAAAGTATTATGGTGTTTTTTAAGGTTGGTTATGTCAATACATTTTGTTTGTCTTATGAGCTTGCCACGTTCCAGTTTAGTGTTGAGGTGCATCTTACATCTCACCAATCTATGGTCACTACCTGTGTTGAACTTGTTTAGCACACTGCAGTCTTCGATGACGAATTTTTTGTTACACATAATAAAATCAATTTCACTTGTCGTCCCAATTGGATGTCTCCATGTCCATTTCCTGTGTGGCTTTTTCTTGAAAAAGGAATTCAAGATGAAAAATCCTTCTGCCTCTGCAAACTCAACGAGAGTATTTCCACGCTGGTTTCTGTTGCCGTGACCGAATTTACCTACTGAAGTTTCATTCTGTTGCTGCTGCCCTTTTTTTGCATTGAAATCTCCCATAATTATCTTCAAGTGCTGCTTACCTTTATTATTTAGATGACGAATTTCCTCATAAAATTCTTCAATTTCTCCTTGAGGATGACTTGTGGTGGGTGCATAAGTTTGAATAATCTGAGCCTGGTATCTTCTCGATAGTTGGATAACGAGTCGTGCAGCTCTGTCCGAGGAACTTTCAATTTCTACCACTTTATCCTTCAGTTTCTTGTTTATTATAAATCCAACACCACTAGTTCTGCCAGTATCTGTCCCACGATAATAGAAGAGATGTCCACTTTTCAGTTCAATGAGATCTTCTCCTTTTCTCCTTACCTCACTTAGCCCGACGATGTCCACTTGATCCTTTGTAGTTCCTCTTCCAATTCAAGAAGCCTTGAATCAGAAGATAGGGAGCGTGCGTTGTAGGTAGCCAAGGTCAGCATCAAATGGCAGCCTAGTCCGGTCCTCCGGGGATTCTTAGCACCGTCTGCCTTCATGTCGCACTGGCCGCTGCCTTGGCCAGGTACATTCCAGCTGCCGGAGACTGAGGGCCAAGATTTAAGTTGTAGAGTCATTTTGGAGGTGTTTGGCCATAACTCACCACGCTGGCCAAGCGGGTTGGTGAGTGTGGGATAGCATTTCCTCTGATCCCGATGGTATAGTTATACCGCTATTTGCGGTCGTCAGAGCCCCTTTAGTGGGAACAGGATGCACCACGAGAAGGCGGGGTTGACATTTGTCAAGGAGAGGCTGTGATGTTACGCATCACCTGACCTTACATCCACAATAGTGGTATATCTTTGTTTATATCAGATGATTTTGACTCGTGAACCAATAGTGGTAAACCTTTGTTTATATCAGATTATTTTGACTCATGAACCAATACTGGTAAACCTTTGCTTATATCAGATGATTTTGACTCATGAACCAATACTGGTAAACCTTTGTTTATATCAGATGAATTTGACTCATGAACCAATACTGGTAAACCTTTGTTTATATCAGATGATTTTGACTCATGAACCAATACTGGTAAACCTTTGTTTATATCAGATTATTTTGACTTATGAACCAATACTGGTAAACCTTTTTTTATATCAGATGACTTTGACTCATGAACCAATACTGGAAAACGTTTGTTTATATCAGATGATTTTGACTCATGACCCAATACTGGTAAACCTTTGTTTATATCAGATGTTTTTGACTCGTGAACCAATACTGGTAAACCTTTGTTTATATCAGATGATTTTGACTCATGAACCAATACTGGTAAATCTTTGTTTATATCAGATGAATTTGACTCATGAACCAATACTGGTAAACCTTTGTTTATATCAGATGATTTTGACTCATGAACCAATACTGGTAAACCTTCGTTTATATCAGATTATTTTGACTCATGAACCAATACTGGTAAACCTTTGTTTATATCAGATGAATGTGTGTGGGACGCGTATTTCGGAGTACCCCTGCAGGGGAATCTTTTTATGTTCCGTAGCAATCTGTGTGGTATGAAGGAACATCAATCACAAGTGTCTTCTTCAAGATTACAAAAGAGGGATAGGGCCTAATTATGACCCTTGGTTCCAACACCAGGAGAACACAGAATTTTATAAGAACACAGAATTTTGTCATGTAATTTCAGAGCAAACACTCAACGTATAGGTAGAAGGACTTTTTTTTTGTTCAAGCAAGTAATTTTTCAGACAGAAATAAAGATCATGTGAAATTAACGATTATCAGTAATAAATACCAAAATAATTTCTCCTTCGTTCCAAAGAAGAACACGAGAATTTAGCCATTTCTCGAGTGGTGCACCGGGAAATGTCCCGGTGGGCCTATCCGTCCCTGAATGTGATTATTCTGCTCCTGTATAATACAGAAACCATTTGGTTTTATGATTTGACTTTTCTCTCTCTCTCTCTCTCATTCTGTGGTGTTTTCGTTTCTGGCCCAAACTTATTTCAGCATTTTTTTCTTTATTTGTAGAGAAATGACATCACGACTATGGAAAACATTCCATAAATTCTGTTAAATAATATCATCCTTGTTTTTTTTTATTATATTCTTGTTTTATTTTGGAGATGCGACGATTTGTAAAGTACAGTATTAGTTCTGAATGAGGAGTGTTCCAAGGTGACTCGCTGCATGCTTCAAACACCTTTCCTTAGGTGAAATTCCACTGAAGCGAATAAGTGCATTTTCTTTTCCCCAACGCATGCGTCGACGGTTAAATGCTGGTAAAACGGGGAACAAATTATACTATGGAAGACTTAATATTTCAGGATCGTATGAATATTTTAGAAAAATACCAAATCAGATTATATGCATCGCGTCAGGCGCACAGTTAGTGTGCTTCTTAGGGGAGGGACAAGCCGGTGGTTAGGGCAGATAATTTCAATTTCGAAGAACAGAACCTTAAAATAATAATGCATTATTATTATTACTTGCAAGGAAGAATTTATGACCAAAGCTGAAATCGAAATTTAAATCTTAAAGCTATTGAAACATTTTGTAGATATATTAAACCATATAACATTATTTTTACCCCCTTACTTTTTTACTCTCTATTCTGTACATTTATCTTAAAAATCATATTTTGTTGCGCGCATCGTGCAACAAAATATGCAATGTCAAAATCACGAATACAAAATTTTTTAGTTTGAATTATCGCTATTTAAAAATTAAATTTCATCAAAGAATCACTCCTGCAATTACATCACCAATTCGCCCTCTTCTTTCTTTGGTCCCATACGAGTGGGAAATGCGAATGGGGGGGGAGGAGAAGGATAGGCATTAACAATAGGCATATGTGACCTTGTCTGACCATTCTAAATAAAGAAGTAACTAAGGGCAGTTTAAGGAAGACCAGAATGGCGACATTAGCAAAATAACGTCACCGACAAAATTTTTTCAAATTTTGATACTAAACAAAATTATTTTAGTGGTGCACATGGCCCTTGAGTAAGGGAAGAAAACAGATTATGTCTCTGAGAAAAGAAGATGGTTCTGTAACAAGAAATAGAGGTGAAATGTTGACAAGAGTGAAAGATTTCTACTCAAAACTATATGAAAGGGATGATACATGTACTCCAGACATTACAAAAGGTACCAGAGTTCTTCCAGCCCTCCCAGTAGAAGTTGCACATGCAATCAAGAACATGAAACGGGAAATAGTTCCAGGAGAAAATAGAATTACAGTAGACATCATACAAGAAGGAAGTGGAGAAATTGAAATAGTACTCGCCCAAATTTTCACTCGATGCCTTAATGAAGGGAAGATTCCTGAGGATTGGAACAATGCTACATTGATCCTGCTACATAAAAAAGGTGACATGGAGGATCTCAGGAACTACAGACCTATCAGCCTCCTATCAGTGGTTTATAAAATCTTCACTAAAGTTCTTTCACACCGCTTGAAGGTGACAATGGCCATGGTTCAACCGAGAAAACAAGATGGATTCAGGAGTGGCTACAGCACTATAGATCATAACCATGTGCTGAGAGAACTAACTGAAAGAGCGAGGGAATATGAACTTCCATTATGCATGTCTTTTATTGACTATGAAAAGGCCTTTGGTTCAGTGAAACCATGAGCAGTTATAATGGCTTTGAAATCCTGCGGTACTGAAGATGCATACATTAATATTATTCATAAGATCTATGAAAATGCAAGTGCAAAGATTCGGCTATTTGAGAATACAGCACCCATAAAGGTTGGAAAGGGAATGAGACAAGGTGACACTATATCTTCCAAACTCTTTAATGTCACATTGGAAAATGTCTTTCAATCACTGAACTGGAAAAACAAAGGGATAAAGATTAATGGAGATCATCTAACTCACCTTCGTTTTGTTGATGACGTAGCCATTTTTGCAACTACTCCATCAGAGCTACAGAGTATGATCCAGGAACTTGCTGGCAAGAGTAAAGAAGTGGGATTAAAAATGAACTTTCAGAAGACAAAAGGGATGTACAATGTTTTTACAAGAAATAAAGATTTATCGATTGATGGGGAAAAGCTAGAGATAACCAATACCTACATTTACCTTGGACAGCAGGCATCAAGTGAGGGTCACATTGATGAAGAAATTAATCGGCGTATAAAACTTGCCTGGAGAGCGTTTGGAAGAAACAGCATAATTTTCAGGAGCAATATGCCATTATGTCTTAAAAGAAAAGTGTTTGATCAATGTATCCTTCCAGTGCTTACATATGGTGCAGAGACGTGGACCTTAACTAAAAGAGACATAGAAAGGCTGCAGACAACTCAAAGAGGCTTGGAGAGATGCATGCTTGGTGTAACCAGGAGAGATAAGAAGAGGAACTCGTGGATCAGAAAAATGACAAGAGTGGAAGACATCATGACCAGAGTAAAATCCCTGAAATGGTAATGGGCTGGACACATTGCCAGGAGGACAGCTGAAATTTTAGACTAGATTCCAAGGGAGAGGAAAAGACCCAGAAGAAGACCACTTGAGAGGTGGGCGGGTGAAATTTGAAAGTATGCGTGAGTAACATGGAAGAGACTGGCACAAGACAGACCGTTGTGAAAGAAACTTGGGAGAACTTCGTCCAACAGTGGATTGATAATGGTTGAGAATGATGATGATGGCTCTTTGCACCTCTCCCTCCCCCGGGTACACCACGGGAGTCATGAAAGCAAATATGCACTAAACTGTAGCGGCGGCATAACTAAGTATTTCGACTGTTTAGTTTTTCAAAAACTAGATTTATTATTATTATTATTATATGTTATTCTGATTTAGACGAACATATAAACGACCCTGACACCCCGATAAAATGTGATGTAGCTATGAAAGTCCATTTGCGCATGCGCATGCTAAGTCTGACCTCAAGATAGAAAGAAAAGGTGAACCGCAAGTGTGTTAATGAGGAGGATTGGTAACTTTTGGTCTAAGATATCTACAGGTTACACCCCATTACACCCTTTCAAACCTCAATAGCAAAGCCCGATAGCGTCAAAAGTAGGCAACCCACCTTGGAGAAGTTGAGAGAAAGCCAAATTTCGCTGCCACGCACCGTTTTCACAGCATCAAAAATGCATTTTTGTAATAGCTTTTATCGCATTTAGCATCAGGTTCTCGTAATTTAGACAAATTTCAATAAGATATTGGTACGTTTATGTAAAACGTGATGAAATAATGTTCGGCGATAGTTTAGTAAAATATGTTGCTGAATAAAAATGAAATTAACTATTGTTATGTCACTGGTGGGGCAGTGGTCTAAGCGCTGGCTTCTGACTATTCGCCCGAGATGAGTCCGGGTTCGAATCCTAGTGAGGCATGGACTCTGCATAGAGACAGTGCTCGTCTCACCGTACTGTTTCTATCCGTTCCTTGGAACCAGTGTCCCTAAATGGGAGACGGACACTTGTTTATAGTCCATCGAGTTGCTCACGGTGGTCATTGACCCCCAATCAGAAAGAAAAAATTCAATACGGACATAAATCAAGCTGTTCTTCCATGTAATGTAATTGCAGAAATTTTAAAATTTCATCGTCCTGAAACGAGAATCGAACGGGACACGTTTGTTTCGACTAGTTTAGTGAAAGTCTGACGTCTCAGATAAGCCTCAGTTGTTTGGATTCCGTTGTCATGGGTGGTGTTAATGGTTAAAATACTCGACAGCAAATCGGGTGATGCGGGTTCGATTTCCGTTCTGGGACGGCGAATTTTTCAAATTTCTGCGGTTAGGGGAGAAGGTGGGAATATGAAAGAGGTTGGTAATATGAAATGGCGCTTATTTCTCAAGCAAGTGGTGCCATCTGTCAATAACTTAAATAAACATGATCATTTACAGAGGACGTGCGTTGTTTTCTTCCGGGTCAACAATTTTCGTAAAGTAAGATTCCAGAATTTGTTTGCTGTCTTTATTGATAAATCTAGCATATTAGCTATAATGTGTCGATTAGTCAGAAGATGGAACTTTGAAACGGCAGGGTTAGTTATTTTAAAATATTTTTTCTACGTTGAGATTCGTTGGGTCTTTTGGAAAATGGTGATGGGTGGTAATATGGAACTAAGTGTTCCATATTACAACCATCAACGTCTTCAGATCCCTCCACATCTCCAGGCTTCATCTCCCCGGAAGACATCTCTCCAGTTCTACACGCAAAAAGGAAGGCGTCAAACAGGGGTCGCAAGCTACTTTCAGCAACTCTCCTGACTAGCTCTCCATACAAGAAAGTTTTAAAAACTTCAGCACAGAAGAAAGCTCAAAAAGCAGCCTCCACCGATAGAAGGTGGAAAAGAGATCAATCAGGGACCAGCACAGGTTCAAACAGGCATACACAGGAGAAGGTTATTTTTTTTTTTTTTTTTTTTTTTGATTGGAGGTTTAACGACCACCGTGAGCAACTCAATGGGCTATAAGCAGTCGCCCGTCCCTAATTTAGGGTCACTGGTTCCAGGGAAGGGAGAGAGCCAGTGCCGTAAGACAAACACAACATCCATGCCTGACCGGGATTCGAACCCGGACCCCTTCGGACGAATGATCATAGGACAACGCCTTAGACCACTGCGCCACCGGGGCGGCGGAGAAGGTTAAAAGCGTGCGAAAAGGTAAACGGAAAGTGTTGTTTAAAAGAATGAGAGATGAAGAAAGCTCTCGTGATAATGAAAAGAAAAGGTGTATGTCTTCTGAGAGCTCAAACCGTCAACAACCTGTTGCAGTTGTACTTGGCAAAGATGATGCGCAGTGTATATTTTGTTGCGAGATATTCAGTACGTCCAAATCTGGAGAACTGTGGGTTCAATGTATAGCATGCCAAGAATGGGCTCACATCTTATGCAGTGGATGTGAATGTGACGTTTTGCAGAAGTCGCAAATAAAAATAAAAGAAATTCCTATACTTTCTATAGCAATTTCTTTTATTTTTATTTTAAAAGTATCATTGATTTTTTCACATTGAAAGCGGCATTCAATAAAAAAGTTGTTTTAATATCAATAACTTTATAATCAAAACACTAAAAACTATACATACATTATGAGAAATATATGTGCTAACACTTTTGACTTATTTTGATGCAACTATTACATTCTTGAATTGGAAGAGGAACTGCAAAAGATCAAGTGGGACATGGTCGGGCTAAGTGAGGTAAGGAGAAAAGGAGAAGATCTCATTGAACTGAAAAGTGGACATCTCTTCTATTATCGTGGGACAGATACTGGCAGAACTAGTGGTGTTGGATTTATAATAAACAAGAAACTGAAGGATAAAGTTGTAGAAGTTGAAAGTTCCTCTGACAGAGCTGCACGACTCGTTATCCAACTATCGAGAAGATACCAGGCTCAGATTATTCAAACTTATGCACCCACCACAAGTCATCCTGAAGAAGAAATTGAAGAATTTTATGAGGAAATTCGTGATCTAAATAATAAAGGTAAGCAGCACTTGAAGATAATTATGGGAGATTTCAATGCAAAAATAGGGCAACGGCAACAGAATGAAACTTCAGTAGGTAAATTCGGTCACGGCAACAGAAACCAGCGTGGAAATACTCTCGTAGAGTTTGCAGAGGCAGAAGGATTTTTCATCTTGAACTCCTTTTTCAAGAAAAAGCCACACAGGAAATGGACATGGAGACATCCAATTGGAACGACAAGTGAAATTGATTTTATTATGTGTAACAAAAAATTCGTCATCGAAGACTGCAGTGTGCTGAACAAGTTCAACACAGGTAGTGACCATAGATTGGTGAGATGTAAGATGCACCTCAACACTAAACTGGAACGTGGCAAGCTCATAAGACAAACAAAATGTATTGACATAACCAACCTTAAAAAACACCATAATACTTTCAAGTTAGAACTGAAGAACAGATTCTCTGCTTTAGAAGGCCTAACATCGGAAGAAGTGGATATTTCTGAAGTTAACAGAAAAGTAACCAAAGCTCTAATGGAAACAGCAACAAAATTAGCTGGGTCTAAGAACAAGTTGCATGTGAACAAATTATCAGGAAAAACCAAAATGTTGATGCAAAAAAAGAAGAGAGATGAGGACAACTAAAGAAGATGTGACTTCCAAAGTGGAATATATAGAGCTATGCAAGACAACACGAAAAAGTATCACTGAAGACGTAAGGAAATTCAACTGTGAGCTAGTGAGGAAAGCAATTGAAAACAACCAAAGCCTTAAGATAGCAAAGGGACATCTCAGTAAGGGAAGAAAACAGATTATGGCTCTGAGAAAAGAAGATGGTTCTATAACAAGAAATAGAGGCGAAATTTTGACAAGAGTGAAAGATTTCTACTCCAAATTATATGAAAGGGATGATACATGTACTCCAGACATCATGAAAGGTACCAGAGTTCCTCCAGTCCTCCCAGCAGAAGTTGCTCATGCAATCAAGAACATGAAGCGAGGGAAAGCTCCAGGAGAAGATGGAATTACTATAGACATCATACAAGAAGCAAGTGGAGAAATCGAAACAGTACTCGCCCAAATTTTCACTCGATGCCTTAATGAAGGGAAGATTCCTGAGGATTGGAACAATGCTACAATGATCCTGCTACATAAAAAAGGTGACATTGAGGATCTCAGGAACTACAGACCTATCAGCCTCCTATCAGTGGTTTATAAAATCTTCACTAAAGTTCTTTCACACCGCTTGAAGGTAACACTGGACATGGCTCAACCGAGAGAACAAGCTGGATTCAGGAGTGGCTACAGCACAATAGATCATATCCACGTACTGAGAGAACTAATTGAAAGAGCGAGGGAATATGAACTTCCATTGTGCATGGCTTTTATCGATTATGAAAAAGCCTTTGATTCGGTGAAACCATCAGCAGTTACCACGGCTCTGAAATCCTGCGGTATTGAAGATGCATACATTAATATTATTAATAACATCTATGAAAATGCAAGTGCAAAGATTCGGCTGTTTGAAAATACAACACACATAAAAATTGGAAAGGGAGTGAGACAAGGTGACACCATATCTCCGAAGCTCTTTAATGCCACATTGGAAAATGTCTTTCAATCACTGAACTGGGAAAACAAAGGGATAAAGATTAATGGAGATTATCTAACCCACCTTCGTTTTGCTGATGACGTAGTCATTTTTGCAACTACCCCATCAGAGCGGCAGAGTATGATCCAGGAACTTGCTGACAAGAGTAAAGAAGTGGGATTAAAAATGAACTTTCAGAAGACAAAAGTGATGTTCAATGCTTTTACAAGAAATGAAGATTTATCGATTGATGGAGAAAAACTGGAGATAACAGATACGTATGTTTATCTTGGACAGCAGATATCAAGTGAGGGTCACATTGATGAAGAAATTAATCGGCGTACAAAACTTGCCTGGAGAGCTTTTGGAAGAAACAGCATAATTTTCAAGAGCAATATGCCATTATGTCTTAAAAGAAAAGTGTTTGATCAATGCATCCTTCCAGTGCTTACGTATGGTGCAGAGACGTGGACCTTAACTAAAAGAGACATACAAAGGCTGCAGACAACTCAAAGAAGCATGGAGAGGTGCATGCTTGGTATAACCAGGAGGAGATAAGAAGAGAAACTCGTGGATCCGAAAAATGACGAGAGTGGAAGACATCATGATCAGGGTTAAATCCCTGAAATGGCAATGGGCTGGACATACTGCCAGAAGGACAGACCATAGATGGACAGCCGAAATTTTAGATTGGATTCCAAGGGACAGGAAAAGACCCAGAAAAAGACCACATGGGAGATGGGTGGATGAAATTCGTAAATATGCGGGAGTGACATGGAGGAGACTGGCACAAGACAGACCGTTGTGGAGGAAACTTGGGGAGACCTTCGTCCAGCAGTGGATTGATAATGGTTGACAATGATGATGATGATGATTACATTTAAAATTGAGTTTTTCGTCTAAAACAAAAATTGGTCCATATTCCCACCTTCTCCCCTACGTTACGTGGAAGAACTGCTCGATTTATATGTCCGGATTTATTATTCCACGTGTTTTCAACTTGATAAGAAAAAATCAAATTTCCGTACAGATTTTGACTACTTTCGGTTCATCATTTTTTTTTACTTATCATTTACTTTACTATTGTCAGGAAAGATGCGTAGCATCAAAAACTAAACGACAACTTGTGTTCTTAAAATTTATGCGTCAGTTCCATTTTTTTCCTCTCGAAAATGGAAATGCTGATGGCTCGGTGTAAAGCAGAATGTTTTATTTACGTCTCCGAATCTGATAGAGCCGAACAAAGTGCGGTCAGTCAACCAATATCAATAATAGGGTGTATTCGTCGAGCAGAACGGACACTTACAAAAGGATTGAACGCATCACGGTGCACTGTTCAATGAAGTGTGTCACATTAACAGAAAACCCTGAAATTTTCAACAGACGTTATTTTCCAAAATTAGAGTAAAAATCATTGACCAAGAGACGGGGAGGGAAAAGAATGTGGGGAAGATTTAACTATCCCGGTCACGTGCATCCATTACCGAGGCGTAACTAGATATTTTTGCCTCCGGGGCGAAACACAAAATATTACGCCTTCATCTATCTTACCATCATCATCACTATTGGCAGCCATTACCAATCCACTGCTGAGTGAAGGTTTCTCCATGTTTCTTCCATAATGATCTGTCTTGAGCCGTCTTCTTCACGTCACTCCAGTATGCTTTCGAATTTCATCCACCTATCTCCCATGCGGTCTTCTTCTGGGTCTTTTTCTGTCCTGTGGTATCCAGTCTAATATTTCAGTTATCCATCAGTCCGTTCTTCTGGCAATATGTCCAGCCCATTGATATTTCAAAGATTTTACTCTGATCATGTTATCTTCCACTCTTGCCATTTTCCTTATCCACGGGTCCCTCTTATTCTTCCTGGTTACACCAAGCATGCATCTCTCCATGCCTCTTTGAGTTGTCTGCAGTCTTTGTATGCCTTTTTTACGCTTTCTAACCGTAGGTTGAACAAGCGTATATGCTCCAGCTTTGTCCATCTGTCCGCACGATAACTCACGTAAAAATAGTTCGATTTCGATGAAATTTTAGCCGTAGGAGACCACCTGCGGACGAACCCCATCAAAAATGGGACAAATGGGGTCAAAGGTCAGGACATAGGAGCGGGATGCATTCCATTGCCCTTATGCGTCATAACTTGCGTAAATATGGTTCACTTTCGATGAAATTTTAGTATGTCGTAGGGGACTACCGGGGGACGAACCCTATTGAAAATGGGTGAAGTGGGGTCAAAGGTCAGAACATAGGAGCGGGATGCATTTCATTGCCATTATGCGTCAAAACGCGTAAAAATGGTTTGATTTCGATAAAATTTTTGTATGTAGTAGGGGACCACCTGGGGACGAATCCTATTGAAAATAGACTTAATAGGGTCAAAGGTTACGGCATAGGAGCGAGATCCATTCCATTGCCCTTATGCGTCATAACTTGCATAAATGCAGTTTGATTTCAATGAAATTTTAGTATGTCTTAGTGGACCACCTGGGGACGAAACTATTGAAGATGGATTAAGTGGGGTGAAAGGTCAGGACATAGGATCGGGATCCATTCTATCGCTCTTATGCGTTAAAACTTACGTAAAAATGCTTCGATTGAGACAAAACTTTATCACGTTGTTCCGGAAGTATACTTTACCGGTTCTGTTGAATATCATCGAAATGGGGTCAAAGTTCAGGACACAGGAGCGAGATTTGTTCCACAGCTATTATCTTCATAACTTGAGTAATAACTTGAGTAATAATTTCCGGTATGTTGGAAAGCATGTGAAAATCAATGCATTGTATGATTTTACTAACTTGTTTTAGTTAAGGTCCTTGTCACTGCTCCGTACGTAAGAACTGGAAGAATGCACTGATTAAATACTTTTCTTTTAAGACATAATGGTATTTTGCTCTGGAAAATTGTACTGTTTCTACTGAAAGCTCTGCAACCAAGTTTTATTCGCAAATTAATTTCTTCATCAATATGACTCTCGCTTGAAATTTGTTGCCGAAGGTAAATGCAAGTATCGGTTACCTCCAGATTTCCCCCATCAATTGGTAAATTTTCATTTGTTGCAAAAGCATTGTTAATTTTATTTTCTGAAAGTTAATTTTAATGTCATTTATTTACATCAGATGGCAGCCTAGTCCGGAGGACCGGACTAGGCTGCCATCTGATGCTGACCTTGGCTACGTATAACGGACGCTCCCTGTCTTCTGATTCAAGGCTTCTTGAATTGGAAGAGGAACTACAAAGGATCAAGTGGGACATCGTCGGGCTAAGTGAGGTAAGGAGAAAAGGAGAAGATCTCATTGAACTGAAAAGTGGACATCTCTTCTACTATCGTGGGACAGATACTGGCAGAACTAGTGGTGTTGGATTTATAATAAACAAGAAACTGAAGGATAAAGTTGTAGAAGTTGAAAGTTCCTCTGACAGAGCTGCACGACTCGTTATCCAACTCTCGAGAAGATACCAGGCTCAGATTATTCAAACTTATGCACCCACCACAAGTCATGATGAAGAAGAAATTGAAGAATTTTATGAGGAAATTCGTGATCTAAATAATAAAGGTAAGCAGCACTTGAAGATAATTATGGGAGATTTCAATGCAAAAATAGGGCAACGGCAACAGAATGAAACTTCAGTAGGTAAATTCGGTCACGGCAACAGAAACCAGCGTGGAAATACTCTCGTAGAGTTTGCAGAGGCAGAAGTGTTTTTCATCTTGAACTCCTTTTTCAAGAAAAAGCCACACAGGAAATGGACATGGAGACATCAAAATGGGACGACAAGTGAAATTGATTTTATTATGTGTAACAAAAAATTCATCATAGAAGACTGCAGTGTGCTAAACAAGTTCAACACAGGCAGTGACCATAGATTGGTGAGATGTAAGATGCACCTCAACACTAAACTCGAACGTAGCAAGCTCATAAGACAAACAAAATGTATTGACATAACCAACCTTAAGAAACACCATAATACCTTCAAATTGGAACTGAAGAACAGATTCTCTGCTTTAGAAGGCCTAACATCGGAATAAGTAGATATTTCTGAAGTTAACAGAAAAGTAACCAAAGCTCTTATGGAAACATCAACAAAATTAGCTGAGTCTAAGAACAAATTGCATGTGAACAAATTATCAGGAAAAACCGAAATGTTGATGCAAAAAAGAAGAGTGATGAGGACAACTAAAGAAGATGTGACTTCCAAAGTGCAATATATAGAGCTATGCAAGACAGTACGAAAAAGTATCACTGAAGACGTAAGGAAATTCAACTGTGAACTAGTAAGGAAAGCAATTGAAAACAACCAAAGCCTAAAGATAGCAAAGGGACATCTCAGTAAGGGGAAAAAACAGATTATGGCACTGAGAAAAGAAGATGGTTCTGTAACAAGAAATAGAGGCGAAAATTTTGACAAGAGTGAAAGATTTCTACTCCAAATTATATGAAAGGGATGATACATGTACTCCAGACATCATGAAAGGTACCAGTACCAGAGTTCTTCCAGTCCTTCCAGCAGAAGTTGCACATGCAATCAAGAACATGAAACGGGGAAAAGCTCCAGGAGAAGATGGAATTACTGTAGACATCATACAAGAAGCAAGTGGAGAAATCGAAACAGTACTCGCCCAAATTTTCACTCGATGCCTTAATGAAGGGAAAATTCCTGAGGATTGGAACAACGCTACAATGCTCTTGCTACATAAAAAAGGTGACATTGAGGATCTCAGAAACTACAGACCTATCAGCCTCCTATCAGTGGTTTATAAAATCTTCAATAAAGTTCTTTCACACCGCTTGAAGGTGACACTGGACATGGCTCAACCGAGAGAACAAGCTGGATTCAGGAGTGGCTACAGCACAATAGATCATATCCACGTACTGAGAGAACTAATTGAAAGAGCGAGGGAATATGAACTTCCATTGTGCATGGCTTTTGTCGATTATGAAAAAGCCTTTGATTCGGTGAAACCATCAGCAGTTGCAATGGCTCTGAAATCCTGCGGTATTGAAGATGCATACATTAATATTATTAATAACATCTATGAAAATGCAAGTGCAAAGATTCGGCTGTTTGAAAATACAACACACATAAAAATTGGAAAAGAAGTGAGACAAGGTGACACCATATCTCCGAAGCTCTTTAATGCCACATTGGAAAATGTCTTTCAATCACTGAACTGGGAAAACAAAGGGATAAAGATTAATGGAGATTATCTAACCCACCTTCGTTTTGCTGATGACATAGTCATTTTTGCAACTACCCCATCAGAGCTACAGAGTATGATCCAGGAACTTGCTGACAAGAGTAAAGAAGTGGGATTAAAAATGAACTTTCAGAAGACAAAAGTGATGTGCAATGCTTTTACAAGAAATGAAGATTTATCGATTGATGGAGAAAAGCTGGAGATAACAGACACGTACGTTTATCTTGGACAGCAGATATCAAGTGAGGGTCACATTGGTGAAGAAGTTAATCGGCGTACAAAGCTTGCCTGGAGAGCTTTTGGAAGAAACAGCATAATTTTCAAGAGCAATATGCCATTATGTCTTAAAAGAAAAGTGTTTGATTAATGCATCATTCCAGTGCATACGTATGGTGCAGAGACGTGGACCTTAGCTAAAAGAGACATACAAAGGCTGCAGACAACTCAAAGCAGCATGGAGAGGTGCATGCTTGGTGTAACCAGGAGAGATAAGAAGAGGAACACGTGGATCCGAAAAATGACAAGAGTGGAAGACATCATGATCAGAGTTAAATCCTTGAAATGGCAATGGGCTGGACATACTGCCAGAAGAACAGACCATCGATGGACAGCCGAAATTTTAGATTGGATTCCAAGGGACAGGAAAAGACCCAGAAGAAGACCACATGGAAGATGGGTGGATGAAATTCGAAAGTATGCGGGAGTGACATGGAGGAGACTGGCACAAGACAGACCGTTGTGGAGGAAACTTGAGGAGACCTTCGTCCAGCAGTGGATTGATAATGGTTGACAATGATGATGATGATGATTTACTCTTGCTAGCAAGTTCCTGAATCATACTCTGCAGTTCTAAAAGGATAGTAGCAAAAATGTCTGTCATAATATATATGTATATATATTACTCATTTTATAGTGTACGTTAGTATTTATATGTATAAATATACATATGAAGAACATCGTTACCTTGCACCTTACCGCAGAAAAAATTTGAATTTTAAGTTGCTAAATCTACCAATAGCGGTGAAACATATGATAAACAAATTCTGGAAATGGGAAAATAACAGAGGATAGTGTAAAAATAACTGTACCAGAAACTGGAGCAAAAGCTTCATTTCCAATTTTAATCGGATTGTAAGTAGTGATTTTTACTCCTTCTCTTGAGCTGCGCCCAGGGCAGCCCTAGTACCCCTCTGATCCATTATCATGTATGATGAGCAAGAGATGGAATTTCACCATCATATTCTATGGAAACACTTTATTTATATTTTCTTTCTAAAATAATACACAATTTAGCCGCTAGGGGCGCCAACGTTTAATTGTTTTTTCTTAATATCAATGTTTCTAAGCGTGCGATTTAAAAAAATTCCAACACCGGATGCCATTACCCTTGTGGAACACTTTAGATTAGTATTTGAGGAGTTTTATAGTTCACAGTTCTGTTCCCAGATGGTGTTTGTGTACTTTTGTCTGCAGCTGTTTCTCCGCTTCTAAACCCGCTATTAAGAAATTTCTTTTTTACTGTATGCCATTCTCTACAATAGAGATGTGGAGCATTGTCCTCTTTAAATAATGCAGGACTTTCCTGCTAGGAGGCTTAAAGGTCAAAACCTTTCGCTCGCTATCTGTGCTTCCGGGAGACGTATCTGGAAAGTTCTTTTTCCTTAGCATAGCTTTTGCCATGAATAATACTTTTCGCTTATTTTCAACTTTTTCATTATGTAAAATTATCCCGCTAGAAGGCGTAGAGTCATACTGTATAATGTTTCCTTCTATTTTTCTTCTTCGATTTGAAAGTCTCTTTGTCTCTGATACCTTCCTTCTGCTATAAGAAGTTTCATACACTTTTTAGCCGCTTGTGGAAATACAGTAAGTAGCTGTTTCTATTTCTGGATGTTTTATCAGTTGTTGAAATCTGGTTGTTGTTTTTTCCAAATGGTTCCATTGACTTTGAATAACTTTAATAAATTTTATCCACTTCAGTAAGGATTCAAAGCACCTGCTGAATACAAAAAAAAAAAATTGGCGTCATCTTTCTTGTTATACAGGGTGATTCAGCTAAATGTGTACAAACTTTGGGGAGGTGTAATTTGCACAAAGACAAATCGGAATCACATAGCAATGCAGGGTTGGAAACGCCATCTTCATGTGCTAGTGTACAAAGAGGACGCGAGAAATGAAAGAGCAGCACGTACTAGAACAAAATGCTTTTTATTATTCACAAGACATTTGCGAAATGCATTGAGGTTACAGAAGATGTTCAAAGTTGCTACCATGAGCTGTAACACACGCTTGACATCGTCGACGCATGGAATCACGTACATTTTGGGAAATTCCTGGAGTGTCTCGGACTTCCGAAGCAGCTACAGAGATGCGTGCTACAAGGTCCTCATAACTTTCAACGGGGGTGTCACGCACCAGTCCTTTGATGTAACCCCAGAAGAAGTAATCAAGGCATGTTAAGTCCGGCGATCTTGCAGGCCAATGAACGGGACTACCACGCCCGATCTACAGATATCCAAATGTCATATTTAAATGATGACGAAAGTCATTGCTGAAATGGGCGGGTGCCCCATCGTGCTGGAATCACATTGCACGGAAGAACTCAGCCATCCTGAAATGACGAAATGACGGTATCCTGAAAGAACGTACGAGCAGTCTCGCGGCCGAACAGCGCCATCTACCGCATGAAGATGGCGTTTCCGACCCTGCATTGTTATGTGTTTCCGATTTTTCTTTGTGCAACCTGCCCCTCCCAGAAGTTTGTACACGCTTAGCTGAATCACCCTGTATATGTTTTTTATTTGGTGCCACACAACTTTTCTAAGCAAAATAAAATGTCCCGCAGTCCAACAGCAAACTGAAACGAAAAGTTGAATGTTTTTCTGGTACAGAGTAGTGCTTATTCTGTTACAAAGTTTGGTCTGCAGTGTGATCTCCTAACCAACTATCTCAAAAGATGTACTGGAATGTATACATACAAAAAGATGTACTAGAATTTATACATACAACAAACACCAAATACAGAATTATACAATGTTGGAAACAGCTGTACAAGTGTTTCATAAGCAGTTCTATGCTGTTACCTTTATGTTTAACAACATTTTTGGTTTATGTGTATAATAGAATACGAACACAGAAAGACCAACGAAACTTGTGCAAATTAAAATAGCATTTCTTTTTAAATCAATCATTCTTATCATGCGATAAACTTACGTCGGATTCTTTAAATTTTGATTAAAACGTTACAATAATTTTGCAGTTATCAAATGAGCCCTGAAATTTATAAGCAGCTTTTGAAAATACCACCCTCCACCTGCTTTTGCCTCTGTGATTGATAAGCAGTCTTGCATGATTTTTTTGTCTTTTTCCGTTTTCGTTTTTCTTTCACTTTTATAAAATCGCTGTCGTACGTAGAGCAAATACGTAATCTTGGACGGACAGCAGCTTATATACTTAAATTCCAGGAACTGTTCCCGGATATTTGTTGTAGGTGTCCATATCTATACAACATTTAGGTATGGTGGGCTACAGGACACAGCACAGAACGAAACTTGTAAATGAATGAATATTACATATGTTATATACTAGAAAACCGTTCGATTTTGCTTTTTAAGTTTTTTTTTGTTGGAGACAATTTTTTTTTTTTTTTTTGTTGCTTGGAACAGTTGTTCGGCAAAAATGAAAATATATATAAATATGACAGGATGGTCTATAAATACAGCGTGATTCATAATTATTGTCAACAGCATAAACAAGTTCACCGCGGAGAGTTATATGTGGCAACACGGTAGCCGCTGAATTGACGCCATACTTCAAAATGGCGACTGTTAAAAAAAAAGAAATGTGCGTACGTGCGGACTCTGGTTCTTCGAAACAAAATCAGTTTTCACATTGCAACGTCGTTACAGAACGCAGTATGGCAAAGCTCCACCTTCCGGTAATGGTCTCCGACGTTGGTTAAAGCAGTTTCAAAAGACTGGTAGTGTGAAGCATCAAAAGGGAGCGGGAAGACTGAGCACTTCGCAGAGCATTGTTGATCGCTTTTTGATGTTGATCGCTTTTTGATGTTGATCGCTTTTTGATGTTGATCGCGTCCAGGAAGCCTTTTCTCGAAGCCCTCAGAAATCAACGAGACGAGCTGAGTCGCAGTTAGATATGCCACAAACGACTGTTTGGAGGGTTCTGCATAACCGCTTACAATGTGGTGTTCCAGCACGATGGCGCAACGCCGCATTGGGTTGTTATTTTCCGAGAATTTCTTGACCTGCGTTTTCCTGGGCGCTGGGTTGGGGCATGGGGGACTCATTCCATGGCCTCCGCGCTCATCCAATATTACGCCACTGGATTTCTTCCTGTGGAGATACATGAAAAACATCGTTTACCAGACCCCGGCGACTTCCCTCGATGACTTGAAGACCAGAATTGGTGCTGCGATAGCAACAGTAACACCGCAAATGCTGGTGAACAGTTGGCGGGAAATTGATTATCGCTTGGTTATCTTATATGCCATGAAAGGCGTGCATGTCAAAGTGGTTTAGCAATCTGATGTATCGATTCTACAGATAATAAAACTTTCAATTGTCATCTGTCATATTTTGTTTGTGGTTTTAGTTTGTTGTTTCCCGTTTTCCGATTACATGCCACAGAAATCCCGACAATAATTATGAATCACCCTGTATATCCTCATTCCTCCTCTCTATCCGAGCCTAGGGTGTTCACAGGCCGGCCTACCCTCGGATAGAGAGGAGAAATTGGGATATGAGGAGGGATCGCTGTACTGGCTTTGTTCTCGTTTTGAGAGGTAAAGTTGCACCTTATCCGTAAGCCAAAATCTGGGTCTATGCGTCATTAAGAAATTCTAAGCATTCATGAGTATACCAGAGTTGGTTCAGAAATTTTTGACTGCAATACATAACCATAGACAAACAAGTGGACGGACAGACGGACAGCAAGTAGTGCGTCTTTGTTCTGTTGCTAATAAGAGTGTTACATTCAATACAAATTTGGAAGACGTGAATCCGTTTATTGGTATAAATATGACATAG
The DNA here is from genome assembly GCA_039090855.1 of Macrothele yani. Lineage (NCBI taxonomy): Eukaryota > Metazoa > Arthropoda > Arachnida > Araneae > Macrothelidae > Macrothele > Macrothele yani. The sequence continues at coordinate 101,445,055 of CM077013.1, read as the reverse complement.
ATGTTAAGCCAGATAGCATCCCCAAACTGGAAAACTTCGTTGTCCTGGAGCGGGAATCGAACCCGCGTCTCTCGGTCAGCGCCCGAGTATGCTAACCACTATACCACCCAGAAAGACCAAGTTTCAAGTTTCTGATTAATTTGAATGTAACCATCACAGGATCCGTTAGTCGAAGAAACCGGCATTCGTATAGCGAATCTGGAGGTTTTTTTAATTCATTCCCGTTATTTCCAGGAGACGCAGAATATCAATGAATGAAATACGGGATTACACCATTGTACAACACAAATTTGGAAGACGTGAATCCGTTTATTGGTGCAAATACTGTATGACATGGATGTTAAGTCAGATAATATCCGAAGACTTGAAAATTTCGTTGTCCTGCAGCGGGAATCGAACCCGCGTCTCTCGGATAGCGCCCGAGTATACTAACCACTACACCACCCAGAACGACCAAGTTTCAAGTTTCCGATTAAAATGTTGTAATATTCATTCATTTCCATATCCATTTATTTTCAAGTTTCGCTCTGTATTGTGTCTTGTAGCCCACCATATCAAAATGTTGTATAGATATGGGCACCTACAAGAGACATCTGGGAACAGTTCTTACAGTTTAAGTAAGCTTTTGTCACTCCGAGATTGCGAATTCGCTTTACGTGTAGGACAGCTATTTTTAAAAGTGAAAGAAAAGCAAAAAACGGAAAAGACAAACAAAAAAAACATGCAAGACATCTTATCAATTAGTCGTTCTGGGTGGTGTAGTGGTTAGCATACTAGGGCGCTATCCGAGAGAAGCGGGTTCGATTCCCGCTACAGGACGGCGAAATTTTCAAGTTTTCGGATATTATCTGACTTAACATCCATGTCAGTTACACCAATAAACGGATTCACATCTTCCAACTTTGTATTAGAATGGTGTAATCCCGTATTTCATTCATTGTGTTACATTCAACTGATAAAATAAAAATGATAAATTTTGCATATTGTTTTGAAAATTCGTCAAAGTGGCAGGTAACATAAATTACACTCTTGACATTTACATAACACCGTGTTTTTTTTTTTTTTTTTTGGTTCTTTCAACTTCGTCACATTTCCCCTTGACTGTAAAGCGTCATTGTTGTACCAGCGTAGCAAGAAATTCTTAGCACCAGCAGAAAGTGCGTTATTTTAATTTTAAAGTAATATCTATAAAAAAACCAGCCGCATTTTCTTAATAAATATCGGTTTACTCTGGTAGTGAGAAGAAAAATGAATAAACGATTAAATCTTAGCTGAGGATATTTGGAAGAAACTGTGGCATGGAGAGATACGTGCTCGATAGAACCAAGAAAGAAGAGAAGAGCGACTCATGTGTTAGGAACATGATAAGAGTTGATGACATCATGATCGAGGTAAGATCCCTGAAATGGAAAATATACTGTACATATTGCTAGAACTGGCTATCGTTGGACAACTGAAATACCAGACTGGATGTCAAGGGACCAGAAAAAGCCAAGAAGACCACATGGGAGATGGTGGATGAAATTCGAAGGCATGTCGGAGTAATATGGAAGAGACTGGCTTAAGATAGAAATTTGTGGAAAAGACTTGGGGAAAACCTTCATCCAGCAGTGGATTAATGATGGTAGATGATGATATACACTAAAGAATTCAGGGTCAAATTACGGTAGATACACCGGCAGCTGAGTGGCCAGTCAATAAACCGTAATTTTACAGTACCATACCGTAATGTTCATTAACATGTCTAATGACCGGGAAATAAAAACGTCTGATGACCAGAATGTTCATTAACATGTCTAATGAACAAATAAATAATAACAAATCTTATGTTCATTAACATGTCTAATGACAAATGAATAATAACATATGTTATGTTCATTAACATGTCTAATGACAAATAAATAATAACATATGTTATATTCATTAACATGTCTAATGGGAAATAAAAACGTCTAATGCCGTAATGTTCATTAACGTGGCTAATGACTGGAAAATAAAAACGTCGGATGACCACAATGTTCATTAACATGTCTAATGACCGGGAATAAATAATATGTCTACTGACGGGTAAATAAAAACGTGTTGCCCATAGAGGGTTGCCAGTCGACTGATTGTACATGAAAAAACAGGTATGTAACCACTTGAAGAAGAACGTTGCCAGATTTTCAAGGTTAAAATACAATAAGAATTCAAACAGTTTAAACACCGTGAACATGTAGTTTATCTACCGAAAATTTATGGTTGACCGCCAGATGGCGTGCTTACGATCAGTAAACCGTCTTAATCCGGATGAGGCCGCCCCGGTGGCGCAGTGGTCTAAGCGATGGCCTCTGATCATTCGTCCGAACGGGGTCCGGGTTCGAATCCCGGTGAGGCATGGATGTTGTGTTTGTCTTACGGCACTGGCTCTCTTCCTTCCCTGGAACCAGTGACCCTAAATTAGGGACGGGCGACTGCTTATAGCCCATTGAGTTGCTCACGGTGGTCGTTAAACCTCCAATCAAAAAAAAAAAAAAAAAAAAAAAAATCCGGGTGAAACACTGACTATTCACGGCAATTTTTTACAGTGTATATTAATGATGAGAAAATAGCTTCATACGCCCTGCCAGTCATCCGTCCTTTCAAGGTGATCAGGGGACTTGCTGAAAATCACGATATGACCGCCCAAAGCATGACAGGACCACCACCATGCTGCACTGTTGGGGGCAGATAGTCTGAGTTGTACGCTTCTGACTGTGTTCTCTACACGTAAACCTGTCCTACCCGTGGGGAATAGTGTGAATGTGGATTCATCATGAATATCTTATTTATGCAGTCTGGTTTTGTTGCTACTAGGGTCTGGAAATGCAGACTGAGCTCCGCACTAATTTTCGGCGCAGTGGTCCTCTTATTACGGGTAAAAACCCTCTTTAATTCTCTCCTGTCTCTATCAGTCAGGGTCGTTTCCTGGCATCTCTTGTGTTTCACAGACGAGGTTTTGCCACGAACACGGTATGCTATCATGACGCTAGACACAGTCGCTCTCAATACCCCCACACCAACCTGGCGACTGTTTTCACGGAGGCACCATATAGCCGGCCACCAACAATTCGCCCTCTTCCGAAGTCCGTTAAGTCGCTCATTTCGTCGTCACCCTGACGGAAATTTTGCAACAAGACACTTTAAATGCACTTAACCACAGTGCTGTAGTTGTAGAATCAGCAGAGGGTATACTATGTCCAAATCATAAAAAATCAGAGGTTATACTACATGGATAAAAAAAAAAAAAAAAAAAAGAGGCACAGTAACTATGAGCTCAGTTACCGATATGAATAAAGTATCTTCTTCTCTCTCCTGTCAATTATGACATGTTGAAGAGCATGCACAAGATTATTTCAATTTTTATTGAAATACACTGCTGGCCACCCAAAATGCAACACCAAGAAGGAAGCATCCGATTGGCCTGAAATTCGCAGCATGCGTAGCCCGCGAGAGGACATGCAAACGATTAGCATTGCAGGGAATATGCAAATCATGTGCGCCCGGCACGCCACCGAGAAGCACTATAAGAAGGGTACTCAACAGGCGGAGTGTAAGTAGTGGAAGTGTGTAGTGCTGCCAGACCTGTGCGTGGGAAGCTGCTTGATGCCTCGTCGCAGAATACGGCAGTTATTCCAGCACGTTTCGGAGTTCGACAGAGGACGAATAGTGGCTTATCGCGACAGCGGTTTATCGTACCGAGACATCGGCGCCCGTGTGGGACGACATCCAGCCACAGTGAGGCGAGAATTGATTCTGTGGGTGCAGGAGGGACAGACGGACCGACGTGAGCGATTGCTGCAGCCGCGGCACACCACCAAACGAGTGGACTGGCATGTTGTGTGGCGGGCATTGACGGCTAGCACTGCCACATCACGAACGTAAGCGCAGGAATTAGGGTGTGTTGCGCAACAACCTGTGTCAGCACGTACCCTTCGACGTCGTGTGCAGGAGCGGGGACTTGTCGCACGGCGGCCATTACTCCGATTACCATTGACGTTATACCACCGGTGAAGTACGGCGGCAGTGGGCCGTTGAACGCCGCACCTGGACTACGGAATGGCACGACATTGTCTTCTCCGACGAATCCCGCTTTTGCCTGCAACACCACTATGGTCGGATCCACGTGTGGCGGCACCGCGGCGAGAGACTGTATGACGCCTGCATTATGCATCGCCATACCGGTCCGTCGCCTTTCGTTATGGTTTTAGGCGCAATTGGATATGACACCCGCATCCCTCTGGTACGCATCACCGGTATACTCAACAGCCACCGCTTCATCTCCGACGGTTTGGAGCCTGTAGTCCTCCCTTACCTGCAGGACCTGCCGGTGGCCACGTTTTAACAGGACAATGCACGCCCGCAAGTGGCACGCATCGTGCAAGAATTCTTCACGGCCCACCAGGTGTCACTGCTGCCGTGGCCTGCCTGTTCTCCCGATATATTGCACACCGAACACGTCTGGTCGCTGATCGGCAACGGAGGGTCCCGGCAAGCACCACCCGCTGCTACGCCTGATGAACTGTGGCAACGTGTGGAAGCAGCCTTGACCGACATACCCCAAGCCTACATCCAAAGCCTCTTTCGTTCGATGCCGCGGTGTGTAGCGGCCGTTATAGCCAGCCATGGGGGCCACACAAACTATTGATGTCTGCGTGTTCCGCAAGTCGCACGGGCTTGTAAGCTCAATCGTTTCATCTTTGTATCTGTTGTTATGTGTCCAGTAAATCTGGCTTTGCTATCTCGTGTCCTTCTTGGTGTTGCATTTTAGGTGGCCAGCGGTGTATATCCCATAAGGCCTGAGCCTCCCCGGTGGCGCAGTGGTCTAAGCGATGGCCACTGATCATTCGTCCGAAACAGGTCCATGTTCGAATCCCGGTGAGGAATGGATGTTATGTTTGTCTTACGGCACTGGCTTTCTCCCTTCCCTGGAACCAGTTGCCCTAAATTTGGGACGGGCGACTGCTTATAGCCCATTGAGTTGCTCACGGTGGTCGTTAATCCTCCCATCAAAGAAAAAAGCCTGACGAGATAAGCTCTTACAGCACTGTTCTTCTCTAGAATCTTGATCTACTATCAGTTGCTGAACGATGATTCATCAACCAAGATCTTACATATTTTTTGGATGAAATCGTTCAATGGGCGGTCCATTTGAATTTATGAACATCAGGTTAGATGCATTGGAGATTAACAAAGATGCTCCGAGATCGGTTATAATGCTGTTCATTAAACTGAATCCTCGTTCGCATTCGGCTGTCGAACGAGGCAAAGTTGAAATCGTTCTTAAGAGGGGTTTTAAGTTTTCTGTTACAACTTGGACGTTTTCAGTATATTCTCTTAGTCTCTGAATAGCTTGCATTTCATCAACATTAAAACGTCTACAGATTCGCTTTGTTTTTAGTTCTCAGTAGCGCACGTCGTCTGTTGTAATATTTATTCGCTCTAATGAAGAAATATCTTTAAGAAGTTGTACATTTTCACTGTTTGAATCTGAACACAGTCTTGATTTCATCCTGTCAACCGGGCTTTTCGTTTGCTACTAGTGCTAAAGGAGTTTTTCCCCCAGGATTTTCTCCGAAGCTTTCTACATGTATAAATCTTATGATTCTTTTTATTAGATGTGCAGCTCTTAGCAGCGATGTTGTTCGAGATTGAAGTTCTGTTGATAATATGAACATTGAAGGTATACCCTATTCTCTCTCTCTCAAAAAAAAAAAAAAAAAAAAAAGCAGATGTATACGGCGTATGCCGCCGTATGCCCTCTACTACAGCCCTGCTTAAAGAGGATCTTGAGGCTCTAAACAAAGCCATTCCCTTCAAAGGACACCTTTGCGTTTTGCGACGTACGCTGGTGCATTAAAAGTTGCGTCTCTGAGCGTGGTGTTCACATTCTTCTGTCCAACACCTGTAGTTAACCCATCTGACTTTTGCAGACATTTTAATGATTTCTGCAAATACTCCCATAGAGCTGCAGAGTACAATCTAGGAACTTATTGACAAGTCTAAATAAGTGGCCCTAAAAATTTACTTACATAAGGTTAAACTGATCTATAACTCTTTTACAAGAACTGAAGATTTGTTCGTTGATGGAGCAAATCTAGAAATAACCAATGCCTAAATTTACCTTGGACAACAGATATCAAAAAGTGAGGTACATAGAAGAAGAAATTGTTGATTTTGGTTGCAGTGCATTTGGAAGAAACAATACAGTTTTCTAGAACAACTTACCATTATTTCTTAAAAGAAAGTTTTGAATCAATGCGTCTCTCCAGTTCTTTCTTATGGTTCACAGACATGGACCTTAACTAAAAAAAAAAAAACATATAGAGGCTGCAACCAACTGAAAGAAACATGGAGAGATGCATTCTTGGTGTAAACAAGAAGATATGTGAAATTCACGAATTTGTCGGTGGAATCCGCATCTTCTACTCCGGAGCCGAATGCTTTACGAATACCGACGGAATTTATTAATTGCTGCAACTTTTCCGTCTTGACATGTGCTTCTGTAACCAGGGCTTCCATATTTATCAGAAGCGAGATTCTGTAGCCATTTTTGTGATACTGAATTGGAATCATTTCCTTTCAATTCCCGCCATTTGGACGAAAGGCAAATGAGTATTTCCTTTCCCACGCGACGCAGCAGATGGCAATTAGGAATCTTGCGATTTTCGGAGAAGAGACATCTTGGGGTGTAGCCGGAGGGAACGCGGTGGCAATGGGTCGACGAAGCAAGATAGTTTTTAGCAGGAGGTGCAGTATGCTTCGGGTCGAAAGGGACGGAGGAAGGAATAGTTTTTGAGTGGCCGGAAAGAGAGAGAAGGATTTTCGGCGGTGTGGAATACTGAGGGAGAACGGAAAGAATGAAAGCACGAAAAGGACAGAAGCTTGGTGACATTCCCCGTATGATCTGAATAAACGTTTTCCTCACTGCAAAATTTAGCTTCAGTCGATTCACTTTTCTACGGTTTGTATTGTTTTTATCTGCTCCAGTTGGAATAATTACGGATTAAACCACCGATACCGAACTTACGGCAAAGGAAGCACAAACGAATCCTCCACACAGGGTGCTGTTATAGAATTCAGCTCCAAGCCCTGTAACATTTAAGTGGCGCCCGAACAGGGACTCTCTATAAATCTTCCATTCACCGGTACGGAACCCGAGCATCTTTATTAAGCAGCGTGGAACTCGAGCATCGCCGATGAAAAGCAGAGCGGTTCTTCGGTATTTGGTTCTTCAGTGCAGCAACGTGGAGTCTTCAAGTCACCGACGTGGGGCCTGAGAGTATTTTATTCCTCATTGTGGAGACCTGTTCCAGTTCGAATTTTCCTACAGATTGGAACATTTTTGTTTTACCAGTGATAGTGCTACTAGACTTTGTGGGACAATCAAAACAGTGTGTGTCAAAAAACAACAACAAAAAAACCATTCTGGATTACGAAGTCAAGCGACGTGCTGTAAGTACAAAAATATATTTTCTTCCATTTTTAAAGTGCACCCACTCTTACAGTGATATCCCACACCACCCGCGGCTGGTAGTCAAAACATTTTTATGCATCATAATTGCTGAACGTTAAAATTCGTTAACACAGAGCTTTCCATGAAAAACATTTTTCATTGATTCGTTACAGTGCGCATGATACTCGTAAGAGACAAGTGTAATATAAAAAACATTTTTAGCCATGATATAACAAGTATTTTCAGCAATTGTATAACAAGCATTTCTTAGCAATTGCGGTATAAAAGAATTTCTTAGGTATAATATTTACATCAGCATCATGGCAGACGAACAAAATAATGATCCGTATCGTATTCCTGCGCTAGTTGCATCTTGCTCCCCTTTGATAGCTACTTTCGATCCGGAGGACAGAAATTTTTCGGTGGCACGTTTCTTCCAAAATATTGAGGATGTCGGAAATTTGGCTCAATGGGGAGATTTGGAAAAAATAATTATTGCACGCACAAAACTGCGAGGTGCTGCTTCCCAGTACTTAAATTTAAGCCCCATTTTGCGGACCACCGTGGACTATGAAGAATTTAAGAATATCTTGCAGGAACGCTTCGAGACTGAGGTGCCGCTGGCAATGCGTTTGGCCGCACTTTCTAATTGTTACCAGCGTGAGCACGAAACAGTCAAAGAATATGCCGCTCGACTTAACGCCGTAGCTAATGACTACTTGAGAGAGAGCCCGAATGATCCTCCCGAATTGCGCAGAATTCAGGATCAAACGAAGCTGTGTCAATTCCTGCAAGATGGGTGCTTTCTTCGAATCCACCGGATTACCGTACGGCGGTAGCTAAAGCTATCAATGAAGAGAGCTGTTTGAAAATTACGTCACAGCCTCTACCCGTAGCAGCATCCGTTTCCGCGTACCCTGATGCCGAGAGCTCTCCTTTCAAATATTCAGGTGCCGCAGAATCCTATAGTAGGGAGGCGCAGCCCCAATCCGATGCGAGAGAAGGGAGCATGTTGCAAATGGTAATGAAAAGGCTTGAGGCCAGTGATGAGGCAATTAGAGTACTGACGGACCAGGTGAGCGAATTAAAATTCGAAATGTCCGATCCGAAACAGAGGAAGAGCGGTGCAGAGAACCGCTGGAATACAGAGGCACTAGTACTCCGAGAAGATACGGAAATAATAATAAATGTTGTTGGACCTGTGGCTCATATTTGCACCTGCAAAGGCATTGCAGAGAAAGGCCTCCCCACAGATCGCTATGACAGGCGTGATTACAGGCCTCAAGCTAGGTCACCGCGGAGGGATGACCGACCGCAGTGGCAAAGAAGCAGAAACTGCGCGCCGTCGAACGCTGCGCAAAATGCTCCAACTGGAAATTGGCGGGGTGAAGTAGGGTTGAGAAACAAGTCACCTCAAAGAAACACTGTAAGATTCAGCGACGAGCAACATTTAAACCGGTAGCGACAGAATCTGTGGGCATTAATTCTGTCGTAAGTTATCTCCCGTAGGACATTCTAATAGTGCGGAAGATATGCAAAGCCCGTTCCCTATTATAAAAGTCAGAATTGCAGATAACACTATACCATCGCTCCTGGATACCGGATCGACTGTTTCTCTTTTAGCCTATTCTGCAGTACAAAAGTTGAAAAACTGTCCACAGCTTCAGGAAGTTGATTCTTCCGTAATTATAAGAGGTATTACTGGAGCAAATACCGCCACGGAAATGTGCTACATGGTAGAAATGGAGGTCAACAAAAAGAAATTAAAACATCTATTTTACGTGATTCATACAGAATTTTTGAACTATGATGCAGTTTTAGGGTACGATTTCTTGCATAAGCACGCCAAATCTCTCGACTTGGAAAATAATTCGTTATCTTTAAAACCCTCACCTGAAATGTGTAATGAAATAACGGCAGTTAAAACCGTTGACTCCTACACCACCCAGAACTTGGTCGTTCTGGGTGGTGTAGTATTTCTCCAGTAATGGTTAATGAAACCACAGAAACGGAAACAGAAGCTGTTAAAATAATAAATTCGTTGACTGGCAAAAATGCGAAGAAAATCCGTATTCCACCCAGGTCAATGCAGTGCCTCCTCATTAGGGACATGCGCATGAGAAAACCTGAAGGGGATATTTTAGTGCAGCCGATAGTTGAAAATCTCGAGGAGGGATTGCATATGTTGCCAGATCTGTGAACAGAATCAGTAGCAATGGCCTTTATAATGTTTTAGCTGCAAATACTTCTGATCAACCAATCTGGATAAAAAAGGCATGAAAATAGCTAAATTTGAAAATTTTGAAGAAACTCAGGTGAATAATGTCATGGGAGCTAACACCATAGATATCACTGAGAATATGTCTACCCAAAATTGTTTTGACTTGTCTCACATTCCTCCTAATCAAAAACGAGAGATAGAAGAATTGCTGAATAAATACGCGGATGTCTTGGCTACAAATTTAAATGAGCTGGGAAATTCTACTGTCATCCAGCACAGAATCCCGTTGACTTCCGATACTCCAGTGTATTCCAGGCCTTATCGTACTCCCTTAGCTTTAAAGGAAGAAATGAAGAAACAAATTGAAAGCCTATCTGAGGCAGGAATAATCGAACCTACAGACAGCCCATTTTCGAGTCCAGCTCTCTTGGTGAAAAAACGAGACCATGCATCGTATCGTTTCGTTTTAGATTTCAGACGTTTAAATTTGATCACTAAATTGGATCGCTACCGTTTACCTCTAATGCATAATATTGTCGACAATTTGGGAAAAGCGCGCTACTTTTCCACTTTAGATCTGAATTCTGGATTTTTCCAGATCCCAGTCGCGCCGGAGGACGTGCATAAAACTTCCTTCTGCTCAGAATTTGGTACCTTTGCTTTAGAAAAATGCCACAGGGACTAGCTGGTGCGAGCTCTACTTTTCAGAGGGCTATGGACATTGTGCTCTCAGGCATGCAACAACATCATGTATATGCATTTATTGATGATATTTTAATTGCAAGTACTACCTTTAAAGAGCATATAGAGAGACTAGAGATGGTGTTTCACAGACTCCGGGTTCACGACCTAAAGTTGAAACCCTCTAAATGCCATTTCCTTAGAAGCAAAATAACCTATCTTGGGCATGAGATTAGCAATGAAGGAATAAGACCAGATCCCAGAAACATTGAGTCAATTATGAACCTATCCACGCCGAAATCAGTCAAAAATGTGCAACAGATTGTGGGGGTAGTTAATTATTATCGGAATCATATCCCAAATTTCTCCGATATAATTACTCCTTTGACTGATCTAACCAAAGGAAAAGAAAAGAAAAAATTTCTTTGGAATGAGAATGCTGAAACAGCTCTCCAAATTGTGAAAAATTTACTTTGCACCAGGCCTCTTTTGCATTATCCGGATAACGACAAAGTTTATTTCCTATCTACCGATGCTAGTGGTGAAGCATTAGGGGCAGTGCTCGAGCAAGAAAAGGAAGGGGTAATGGTTCCCATAAGCTATGCTAGCAGGAAGCTGAAGAAGCCAGAAAAGAACTACTCTACGACGGAGAGGGAATGCTTAGCCATTATCTGGGCGGTAAATCATTTTCGTCCGTATCTGTACGGAAAACATTTTGTTCTCAAAACAGACCACAAGCCCATAACCTACATGCTTACGAAAAGCAGCCCAAATATCAGGTTAAACAAATGGCAGGTGCAACTGCAAGAGTTTGATTTTGAAATCCGCTACATTCCGGGAAAAGAAAATGTAGTAGCAGACTGCTTATCACGGAACGTAAACACAGCCACGACTGATACAGTACATCTTCTAAGAGAAAAATTTTCTATAGAAGAAATGAAAGTTTTACAGCGAAAAGACCCAGCTTGGAAAAATATTATTGACCATCTCGAAGGAAAACGACAGCAAACCCCCACAAAGGGACATGACTTCTTCTTTTTGGCCGAAGGTGTACTTTACCACTACTCAACTCCCCATCCATCTCAAGTGAGACAACGAAAGGTGGAACAGCTGTGTGTACCTGAATCTCTAATTGGACAAGTGATGGAAACAATGCATGATTCCTTATTTACAAATTGCCATTTAGAATTTGAGAAAACTCTGCTTCGAATCAGAGAGCATTACTTTTAGTACAACATGTATGCAGATATTCAGAATTTTGTAGCTTCATGTCATCAATGTTTGGCGCGAAGGGGATACAAAGCATCACAAAAGGCACCGTTGCAGCGAATGCCAACTACAAGCCGTCCATGGGAAAGGCTGCATATAGATGTTTTAGGGCCTCTAAGACGGAGCGACGAAGGAAATATATATGTTCTCACCATTCAAGATGCATTCACTAAATTTCCATTAGCCTATCCAATGCCGGACCAAAAAGCTGAAACTATTGCGAAAATTTTACTCGAGGAAGTATTTTGTTTGTTTGGTGTGCCTGAATTTATGGTTAGTGACAGGGGTGCTAACTTTCTCTCCGGAACTATGAAGCAACTTTGTGAAAAAATGCAGATTAAGTATTTACATACTTCAAGCTTCCACGCGCAGTGCAACGGGTTGATCGAACGGTTTCATAGGGTCCTTGCATCCATGCTCAGCCATTTTATAAACCGCAATCACACAAATTGGTGTAATCTCATTAGATTCGCATTATCTGCTTACCGCTCCACTGTCCACGCTACAACCGGGGACACTCCTGCATTTTTATTCTTCGCCAGAGATTTGATTTCACCATATACCTTGATTCCGCCTAGAACGAGGCAAACTTATTTTTCCACTGAAGATTATGTTGAGCATATTTCTGATACGATAACTGCAGTTCACAGAGTGGTGAGTGAGAGAATAAAAAATGCCTCTGAAAAACAAGAAACTCACCGGATGAAAACAGCGGTTTTCAAAAATTTTAAAGTCGGTCAGCTGGTATTCCTTTATACACCGAAGGTGGAGGTAGGGCAGAGCAAGAATTTGCGCATTTTTCCGAGGGCCCATACCGCATCACAAGCATAATGGGCAACGTGAATGCGAATCTGCGGTTGGTAAGCAACCCAAAGAAGGCCGCTATGGCTCATTTTGATCGGCTACATGTATGCCCGACAAGAACGCCCAGGCAGACCGATGCAGCACCGGAAGCTTCTCAAACGCACCAAAGTACTCCGGAGGTGCAAGAAAGAGATTTTTCCTACGAGCGCTGGGATATGCCCGAAGCAAGCGAAGCGACTTACACAGGTGTTAATTATTCACTCTCACAAGCCAGAAGTGATAATCGTCAGGACCATATTGTCATTGATATGGAACCAGCAGATCGTGGTTACAATCTTAGGGAACGCGATATCTTCGGCAAGGTGCGACACACAAATAGGGAACGAGTGTGATTCTTCAGTGCTGTTGAAACTTTTCGACATGTTGAGTCATCGACTGCAAATAACGTGCCTGCAATATGTTGCGAAATCATTCATATTTTGTGATAAACTATTCACACCAAACGCATTTTTTCCATTTGTATTTCAGGGATAAAAATAAATTTCAATTTGTGAAACGTGTATATACGAACATTTTGTGTTTACATGAACATTTCCCAAAAGACAATTTAAGTTTTGTAGCATCAAATTGATAATTTGCATAAAAATTATTTTTATATGCTGTCACGGACATTGATTTACGCTACTCCTTTTAAGTGGTTAGATGGACAATGATTATCTATGATCTTATTGAACTTTAAGCGGAGTCATTCAAAAAACTGAAGAAATGCATTGATTTTTTTTTGCAGTGTTATTTATCTCAACTTGTTTTATTGTATATAATATTAGCGTAAGTAATTTTAGTATGTAGAAAATTGCACTGTAGGTGTATATAAGATTTTGCGAAAATTATTCAAGTGTTCAATCGGTAGAAAATTGCAGTGTAAGTGTATATAAGGTTTGAGAAAATTATTCAAGTGTTTAATAGGTAACTTATCAGCATTGTCAAAATGTAAATTTTTCTGCATTTCATGTTTCAACTGAAAGAAAATTTATGCATATTTTGTCGTACATTTTTCGGAAATTTTCAGCGTAGATCAGCATTATAAACTAAAATGAGGGATTAATACAAACTGGACAAGAATGGTTGTACAGAGGTAAATTTTGAGAATTAATTGCACCGTGAAGTTAAATTCTTGTAGAGATCAATAGTAAAATTGTAATGTAGGAATGAAGTGGAATGGAGATAGCGATGAAAGTATCAAGTGTAAAGTACTATTTGTGGTAGGTATCTGTACATGTATTTTTCAGGAGGTGTGATTAGTAACCATGTTTGTATATATGTAATATCAGAAAATGTTCTGGAACCCATCATACTAGTTATATTGCAACGTGCTTGCTGGAAATCTTTCGTCAATTTTATCGTGAACTATGTTTTAAATTATTTTGCCATTAGGTCATCATCGTGAAGTGTATGGAAATATATTTATCAAAGAAATCAAGGAGAACACTGAATGTAAACCTTAGCATGCAGGTACCTCTTCAAAATCATGTAAAATTGCCCGCCCAAAATTGTATTGTCACAAGCTTGTCCTGATTCGAATCAATCGCGTTGGTTAATGTAGGCAAAAAATTAGGCTGTCTAACGCCACCCTCATTTTTATTTTATGGCGGGGGAGATTTTGTAACCAGGGCTTCCATATTTATCAGAAGCGAGATTCTGTAGCCATTTTTGTGATACTGAATTGGAATCATTTCCTTTCAATTCCCGCCATTTGGACGAAAGGCAAATGAGTATTTCCTTTCCCACGCGACGCAGCAGATGGCAATTAGGGAATCTTGCGATTTTCGGAGAAGAGACATCTTAGGGTGTAGCCGGAGGGAACGCGGTGGCAATGGGTCGACGAAGCAAGATAGTTTTTAGCAGGAGGTGCAGTATGCTTCGGGTCGAAAGGGACGGAGGAAGGAATAGTTTTTGAGTGGCCGGAAAAAGAGAGAAGGATTTTCGGCGGTGTAGAATACTGAAGGAGAACGGAAAGAATGAAAGCACGAAAAGGACAGAAGCTTGGTGACATTCCCCGTATGATCTGAATAAACGTTTTCCTCACTGCAAAATTTAGCTTCAGTCGATTCACTTTTCTACGGTTTGTATTGTTTTTATCTGCTCCAGTTGGAATAATTACGGATTAAACCACCGATACCGAACTTACGGCAAAGGAAGCACAAACGAATCCTCCACACAGGGTGCTGTTATAGAATTCAGCTCCAAGCCTTGTAACACTTCGCCTCCGTAGTACGTCATAGATATTAACAAGAACTCGTGGATCAGGAAAATGACAAAAGTGTATGACATCATGATCAAAGTCAAGGCACTGGGAGAAGACTAGGGCGTAAGAGGGGGGGGGGGCAAGGAGCCGTGGTCGCCCCCGAAAGTGTTTCTTTCTTCTTTTTTTTTTTGTTAAAATGAGACTTTGAGACTTATATTAGAAAAAAAATGCCTTAATTTAATAAAAATGCATCAATTTACAAAAGAAAATAATGCTTTAATTTTTTTTCTTCTGCTTTTCATTAACTTTCATTTTGTCTTGGTGGATTTAAAAAACTCATTTTCTGTCCCCCGCCCGAAAAAAGTTTTATATACGCCCTGAATGGACATATTGCTACAAGAACTGACTATTATTAGATCTCCCAGAAAATAAAAAATACGAAATAATAGGATTTAATTCCCAAATTTCTCGTTAGCATTTCATTCAATTATGAATAGCTATAATCAACTTAAAGCATGTTGTCTATTATTCACTTGAGTTGGCCCACGCTCACGGGCGCCCATAGCTTAGTTTTCAGGAGGGGGCAAACAGAAATTGTAACTACAAATCATATACACAAGCAATTATGAATAGCTATATATGCAAATTTCCACTGTGCCTTCTTGTTATCTAACTTTTTTTTACCACACTCTCAACACATAAATTTAATTGGAAACCAGAAGACCCAAAAACTAACTAAAAAGAGATAGATACATTTTTTTACCACACTCTCAACACATACATTTAATTGGAAACCAGAAGACCCAAAAAAGAGATGGATAAACTAAAAAGAGATGGATAAATGAAATTAGATAGAATGGATAGGACAATAAGGAAATTTCTTTGTCGTTCTTTAGATCATTTTGACCACTTGTATCACATGCCCCACGAAATCCCACAGACTGATAATCAAGAATGAAAAATTACCCTCGAGAAATTTCTGGGAAAATTTTCGAAAGATCTTTGTCCAGTTGTGAGTAGCTGCTGCAGAGGATAATATATTTTTCATTTCTTCGTATTTCATACTTAACCACATACTGCAGTATGTACGCTGTTCTCTAACATGCAATTGGAAATTTCATTATTACTTTTTACCTTACATTTCCGATCTTTTTTCCCCTATTTTTTTTTTTTTTTTGCATTAACGCACATTCAGCAGTTCTACAGAATAATTAGCAATCAGAATGGGTGTTATCGCAAAAAATATCTGGAGGAGTACCTTCCAAGGACAGAAAGGGTAGGGTCCGATTTCTAGGGGGATGGGGGAGGGCAAATGCCCCCTCTTGCCCTCCTATATGGGCGCCTATGGCCATACTTCTCTCTAAATTCATTGACAGAAACTAATAATAAACGGCGCAATTAATTCTGCTTGCTCAACTTCTTGATGTACTTATAATTCTGATGTGCGGGTAAAATTCGAATTTGAACAACGAATTATTTCATTCTAAGTAATATAAGGTTCACCGTGCTATGTCTCGACAGCAGAGCAATCAGTAAGAGAGGTTTAAGATAAATCGGGAATTTGCGACAACGCCATCGCCATTCAGAGAACCTAACCTGGTATTTGGCTGAGAGTTCAAGGACACATACGTAAGATGCCACAACCGTTACTCCTCTGTACAAAGAGGAGGCTGAGGCGTCCTGGGATAAACATCATCATCATCATGATCACAGGCGGGCCGGACGACCGTTGATGCGTGCTCAGCGTGTGATGTAGGTCAGTGTGATTAGCATTGCGGCGCTCGAACACGCGGAAACGATGACGGCAGATTCATTCTTCCTTCCGTCTTGTGAACCGTAACGGCAAGCGCACCGCCAAGGTGCCCCGAATTCCTTCCGGCCATGTCGCCGTTCATCAGGCCAAGAGAAGGAAGGAAGGAAGGAAAACAAAATACCAGATCTGTTCCTCCCTCCCTAAACCCCCAATTTCCTCTCCTCCCGCGTCTTACTTCTTACCTTGATCCTGTTACGTAAAGCTGAGGCTATCTTTGGTGACGTCATGTCCCTGAAAAACCAATGAAGCTTCCATGATCTTGAGTTTAAACAACCTGCGTGATTTCCCACCCAGCAGGGCTGGAAACGAGATTTAGCAGCTCACAGCTTTTATGTCTTGGTGAGCTTCTGCACTAACTCGGTGACCTTTCTTCTTCTGGGGTCACCAGAAAAGGCACTGAGGACGCTGCTTCATATAAAAACACTCATCCGTTTTGTACCCCGTCATTTAAGAACTGGGCGTCGCATACGAAGGAAGGTTACCCAGTCCGGAACATACTGAGTCAGGTAAGTTTGCCTTCTGGTTTCTAATTCTGTAACAGTTGTTCACTTCAAGCAGCGTGCAATCGGAAATTGAATATTGAAAATCAACAGGTATAATTAATTTATTTTTTTACCACGAGTGTCAAATGACATGAAGATTCCTGTTTTTTAATCTATATAAAACCCCGTATCTAGGCAGCACATTTTGTTTTCCGTTCTACTTTGTGTAGAACTTTTTCTTCAACTAATACAAAATAAGGTACATGAAAATAATGTGATATAATCATAATAATCAAAAATATTTTTATTCAGCTTGTGCTAGTTATCAGCGAAGTAACTGCTAATTCATGTTTGATAAAATAGCGTCGATGCGTCTTCAAGAAATTCTTAAATGAAGTTTTTTTTTTTTTTTACTACTAAGGGCTGCGCCTCAAGGCTCGCTACGCTCGTTTCCAGAGATATACTTGAAGCTCGGGCCCTGCAGCCCGATCTTCAAGTCTATCACAACGAAATGAAAATGTTTTCTTAATTGTTCAATACTTTTTGCGATTCCAAGATAGCGGCTTGTTTATAGTTTTTGTTTCTCTCCTGGTGAACTCCCTGTCGAATTTTTGCGGAACGTTTTTCAATTTTCTTCTATTTTTATTGAAGAACTTTGCTCCGCCGCTATTCCGAAGTTTCCGAGTTTTTCACTGTCGTTATTTTTTAAAAGGGCGGACTTTTGTCGTTTGAACTTATAGCACTTACTAAATTTGCCACTAAGGAAAACAAAACAGGTCCAAAAAGCATTTTCGTAAACTGTTATGCTATACCGTTAAACAACTGAGATAGCTTTACCAACAAAGCATATGCATAACAAATTCTATGCATCACCATGGCAGCTGGTCACGGGACCAGAACGTTACTCTGTGGTTTTCGTGAAGACAGACGTTTTTCTTTCAGGCGTTCGTTTCTTTTCAAACAACAGGCGTTTTTTTTTTTTTATTTGCGTCTTTAAAAAATGCTTAAAAATCAGAAGATGCCTTTTTCTTAATTATTTTTTGTATAAAAGGGATGATTATTGTAAGTTTATGCTGTAAAATTTGCAATGCGTTATGATTTATAGTTTGCTATATATCTGGTTTTTTTAATGGATCCCATCGCAAAACAGAGAATTTTGTGAAATTTAAAAAATTTAATTTCTCGTAATCTAAATCGAAATTAAAAAAAAAAAAAGGGCGACGAGGTGCAAAAATTTGGTCATGGCACTACATGCCAACAAAGTTTCATGGCACTGTTGCTGTGTCCGGAACCCGACCTGACAGCACTTTTTTTCTTGCCTTAACTTTGAAATACAATAAGTCTTGAAATATCACAAGAATCGAAAAATGATTTATTTCAGCGTGTTTTCCAAACAATTATCTACAAACGATGCAAATTTCATATTTTTGTGTTCAATACGTTTTGCGCTGCGAGCTAGGAAAGGAAGAGTGTCGCAAAATTTCTAAAACAGCGGCGGCAGTTACTTATTTTTAGAATAGAGAGAAAAGAGAAACGTAATATCCGTGCAAAGAAATGAAGTTTCCATTTTTGTAAGGTTTAGTTGTGTGTAATACAGCTTCGTTTAACTTTTCCGTACTCATAAACATCTGGATTATAGCTGAGTCTCTTAATCGCTTTTTTGAGGGGAAGAAGAGCCATAACGACCACCGTGAGCAACTCTTGAGATCTATGAGCAGTCGCCTGTTCCTAATTTAGGGCCGCTGGTGCCAGGGAAGGGAGAGTGTAAGCAGTAATTTTGTACTTATGCCACTGCTTTAAAAACTCTTATATTTTTACAGAGAGTTTGTAGATACTTAAAAATTAGTTCCACCTTTTGCATTGGTAAAATCTAAAATTAAATTTTGGTATTTAATTTTTTTGCCTCCTGGTCTTTAATGACGATTAATAAAATACATTTGAGTCTTTCTTAACACACTGCATTTTGGAAACAAATTTTTGACAATTTTTAGCTTTCTGAAAAATGATCTTTCAAAAGTAGCTCCAGTAACAGGTAGTGTTAGATATAAAATTAGTGCTGTGGAAACATCCGAGTAACTACATGACAAATTGTTAAACGTTATTATTAACGATTCTGCGAGCTCTTTTATTGAATTTATTGGATTAAATTTATGTTCTGTTTGAAATTATTTACAAAAGCTGAAAGGGGAAATTTTTACTTAGGTTTTAAGTTTCTTTGCAGATTGCTTTTCTTTTTAATATCACTTGCTGATAGTATAAACGAGTTCTGAGGCTCCAAAAACGCGAAATTATTGACAATTTTTTGCATAGCGATAAATATTTCTGTAATTGTGTTATACGTATGTCTAAAATTTTGTAAAAAACATTAACCTTGAATGCATCTTCATCTCTTTTAAACCTGTAATCCAATGTTTGGTATCATGCCAAAGGCGTCCTTTGCAGTGTTGCAAAAAAAAAAAAAAAAAGTGCCCTGGCGCTCTGAAGACCGGGCCACGCGTTAATCGACTCCAGCAGGAATGTACAGCAGATGAAGGGGGGGGGGGGGCAACAAACCTTTGAAATCGAATGTATATATAATGTCTGGTACCCCTTCACTTGCTATTTTTGAGGTGGTTTCGGTAAACAAAAGGTCTACGGATTTGTGCGTAACCACCATGAAGAAACAGATAAAATGAAATGAAATAAAAGAGAGAGTGACAGAGAGACAGAGAAGAAAAAGAACAAAAATTCGGCTAAGGCTATTTGCGTTAAAAAAATATGTCGATTTTAAAAAATCCGATTCAGTTAGATAAAAAAGTAGCCTGACGCCGGCGGAAGGCCTTGAAAAAACAGGGGTCTGGCACCGCCAGGCCTCGACTGCAGCCCTGGTCCTCTGCATCGCTAAGTCCACAGCAGACGAGTGAACTGAAAACATCTTCTCTTCCTGTAGCTTACTGTTTGCAGCTATTTTCCTTTCCCCCTGCAATCTCTCATCTTCCTTGTTTAACGGTGGATTTGAGTTAAAAAGAAAATATTTTCTTAATGCCCTTTACGCTCCCTAACGTCGAGTGCGCTTAAGCATCGCTTAACATCAGTTGCCCCTCCGGCTGTAAGACAGGCGCGCCACCAATGCCTTAATTCGGGCTCGAATTCGAACCCAACTCGGGCGACTAACCAGAAACCCGCGTCGATGATCACTTAGTCATCGTAGTATAGCGTTTAATCCGTTTTTGTATGGTTAGGAAATTCAATATTGGTTGAGGTCCGTTTCCTCGGTCATTTACAGGACCCTAAAGACGGAGAAGTGCGATTTTATACAGAGCCAGCTCAAGGCATGTCTGCGCATCGATGTAAAATGCCACTTTTGGCACCCCTTCGTGAACTTTTTGCTGGAGAAAATTTGCATAATGCTTTCGAATATAACATACTCACATGCATTTGGCTGTTCTGCCCAATTCCGCTTCAAAAAATTTAGTGGTAAGGTGTTTTAATAACATTCAAGTACTTAGTAGCACAAATTGTCGTGGGGTAAATGATGATTTTATCCACGTTAAAGAAATATCGACAGAAACTTCCCCCTTCGTGAAATTATTGTGTGTACAAGATTCACCTAGCCGGGTAGGCACTCCTGATGCTTCTCTCTACCCAGGGTGATTCCAAACAGAGATAAAAACACTCAAGTAATTTTTTCTGAATATCCTGTGCATTTGATTCATGGTAAAGAAAAAGGTACTTTGGAAAATTTTTAGAGAGCGAAATTCCGATCCACCATTAACTGTCACTCCAAGCAACCTAAGGGAGAGAGACTTAAGGCAAATAAACACTGTGCTTCGTTTTCTCAGAAGAAGAAAGGAAAAGAAGATGCATTATCAGATGCGACAAAACAAAATAGCCTATGGCAAAAAAGGAAGGCAGGATACATTGGTTAATACTACTTTTGGGTAAAAACCACTACTTGTTCTCGGTTATGAAACAAAATAAGTCCATAGGAGCAACAGAAATATTTTGTGTTTCCCAGGTTATTCGACATTTAAAATTTAACCAAGAGTTGTGTTGTCAGTGGCATCCCCTACAGAAGATTCCCTGATGCCTTGCTTACGAGCTTGAACCGGCTCCGGAGATTTAATGTCCCCAGGGCAAACTTTACTAAGAAACTATTTCACGTAATTGTCTCCAGAAATTGCTGCGAAAACTCACAGGTAGAGCACATGGTAATGCAGAAATCAACAATATTCATTCAAAATATCCTGTTCAACGATTGTGACTTGTGAGTCTTGGAAATTTGGGGCATGCAAAGTTAATATTTCTTCTGGGCATAAATCTGAAATTTTGAAAAGCCGTTCCATAAATGTGGAAGCGCAATACAATGTGCATTCATTTTAACAATGTGTATCTTTGTGTAACCGAATTCAGGAACGCATTCAGAATAACTGTAGTGTTTTAGCAGTGAGAATAAATACCAGAATTCCTGGTTGTGTTTTTTACAGAGAGAAAAACAAAACAAAATTCCTTTTGTTTTTAATTCTTCATTGAAAGTTGCCGTAAAAAAAGTCCTAGTTATTCTTTAACTTCATATGGAGTTTCCGCAAAATAATTTGCAAAATCTTTTTACTGACGTTAGGGACCCCCCGCAATATGGGAGTTTGTGGGAGGCTATCAATACGACTCTGCTTCTGCAGTATCTCTCTACCTGACTTTTTCTCCTTCTTTTTAAGATTTAAAAAATTTGCTGCGTGAACTCTGCTTTATAACTGGTGGAAGAATCAGACAGGGTGTTTGTGTGGCCCCCCGGGCAAATACTTTGGCGAGGCTCCTGTCAATGCAAACATTTTGATTAAAAAAAGAATTGTAATATTCATGCGATCATGTATCTATCGATGAAGATTTAAAATGATGAGTAGAGAAGAGGTACTTAACGTATTTGTTTATTGTCCAGTCAGTGCTCCCTTAAACTCTCTAGGCCATAATCACCACATTCCTAGAATGTGATCTTTTTCAATGTTGACCATAGCAATTTGCATAATAGCCTTGACCATGGGCATCTTCCATAAGAAACGTTTGCTTCGGACTCGTGTGTCTGAACATCAATATAATGTGCGAATGTGCTCTGCAAATACAGCGCTGGCAAGAAAGGCACTTAGTGGAACTCATTTCCCGATTATCTACATTTCCACACGTAACAGGATCAGACCGGCTGTTATCGATTCAATTTCTCCTTATATTATTCTCCCTTCCTTTAGGAAAAGCATATGATTTACACAGACGTGTAACATTATAAGTGGAAAAAAGTATGAGTAAGACAAAAACGTGTTGAATAGCTTCCAAAATCGCATGATGGCTCCGAGGCGTCATAGTCAGGTTTGGCCCCCGAACACCATGACGTCTCCGAGACGTCATATTGGGGCGAAGGGGTTAAACTAGACTCATCTCTTGAAATGAGTGTGAACGAATTAACATTTTCGCGCCAATTTCTGTGAGTGCTCATTCTGGATTTTATTAAGAATTATCCGGTGACGTTAAATGATCACCAACTCTGGCCTAGATATGCGATATGAAAATCAAGAATTTTTCTGTGTATGAGTATGTACGTATTTTAAAAGTGTTTTAGACGGACCGTGGAATCGGAAATTTAGACATATCTGTTTTATATTAGCACCTTTTGCATCACGAAAATTAAAAAGTTTTCTGCGCGGTTAAAGGAATTGTACGTTTGTCCATCTATACGTCACTGGCTCAGTTTGGCCATTATGAGATGGAAAAGTTTAACCATCCACGCGATTACTCTTGGCTAGGGACGTCGAAACTTTTTTTGACAAAGGGTTTAAGATATCGGAATATGATTTTTTTATTGAAAGTTTAACGACCACCGTGAGCAACTCAATGGGCTATAAGCAGTCGCCCGTCCCTAATTTAGGGTCACTGGTTCCAGACAAGAGCCAGTTCGTAAGACAAACACAAAATTCATGCCCGACAGGGATTCGAGCCCGGACCCTTCTCGGACGAATGGTCATAAGCCAGCGCTTAGGCCACTGCGCCACTAATGAATTTTGAATTTTTGATTGATCATGACTTTTTTTATTAATCATAAAACATTTGGAAACACAAATTGGCCGGTGGTGGAGATCGAATCCTCATGCTCCGGAACTGAATGCTTACTCAATAAAGCTACACCGATGGAATTTATCGCTACAAATTTGCCGTCTTCCCAGGGAAGGGAGAGAGCCAGTGCCGTAAGACAAACACAACATCCATGCTCGACCGGGATTTGAACCCGGACCCATCTTGGACGTATGGTCATAAGCCAGCGTTTAGACCACTGCGCCACTAATGAATTTTGAATTTTTGATTAATCACGAATTTTTTTATTAATCATAAAACATTTCGAAACACAAATTGGCCGGTGGTGGAGATCGAATCCTTCTGCTCCGGAGCTGAATGCTTACTCAATTAAGCTACACCGATGGAATTTATAGTTGCAAATTTGCCGTCTTGAAATGTGCTTCCAAAGGCGCCCACAGCTTAGTTTTCAGGAGGGGCCGAACAAAAACTATAACTACGAATAACATATACAAACACCATATACAAATTTCCACTGTAACGTCTTGTTATCGAGCCATTTTTACCACACTCTCAACACATAAATTGAATTCGAATCCAGATGACCCAAAACTACATAACAAGGTGGATATAAAGGAAATTAGACAGCATGTTAAAACAATGAAGGAATTTCTTTGTCGTACTCTTGATCCTTTAGTTCACATACACCACGAAACTCCAGAAACCACTCAATTAGTCATCAAGAATGAAAAAATACCCTCAAGACAAATTTCTGGGAAAGTTTTCTTGGGATTTTTGTCCAGCAGTGACTAGCTGCTGCAGTGGATGATATTTCTTTCATTTCTTCGCCTTTTATACTTTTCCATACTATACGCTGTTCTCCAACATGCAAGAGGAAATTTCCTTATTACTTTTTACTGGCAATTCCCACTTTTTCTACTGGAAATTCCCAACGTTTTTTTTTCAATTTTTGCTACATCCACATCATCCAGAAGCTCTACAAAAAAATTAGTACTTGTAATTAGTGTTATCGTTAATACCATTGCACGAGGGTCATAATAAAAGTTCTGCACACTGTACATTATTGAGAAAAGTGTTAAGTAACGGAGAAAACTTACCTTATTCCCGTTCAATGTACTCCTCCACTGCTACAGACAGTTTGCCAGTCGTGAGGTATAGGTCCTGGATGCCCTGTAGTACGCCATCTTTGTTCAGCTGTCGTATTACTCGGATCACGTCCAATGGCAGTTCGTCCAGCGATTCGCAGCGGATGCCACGTAGCCGATTTTTTAACTTTGGGAAAATATCAAAGTCGGGTGGACTGAGATCAGGGCTGTATGGTGGGTGGGATAAATTTTCCCAGCCATATTTCGACAAAAGTCCCCATTCCGACGTTGCACCATGACACGATGTGTTGTCATGAAACAAGATCGCTCCCGCTTCCAACAAGTTGGGGCGATTTGGACGAATTTTCGCTCTCAACTTTGTTCTCAGAAAGAAATTTTGCTCCAATCAAAAGTTCCTTCGCCTCAAACTTCATGCAAGGCAATGGGAATCTGTGTCGGAGTTTCCCCCGCAGAGTTTCTATTTCCACGTACGAGCGCTGGTCTAACGCAGTGACTCGACCTGAGGAGCTGCACGCTTCCATTTCCAAACCCTCCCACGTCCACACAGCAAATGATAGCGCGTCGTTCTGACACCACTGCGTTGCTGAGATCTGATCTTGACATGACGCAATCATTTTTCCGATTACATCATCCGTTTCCGTTTTAGATTAACGCGTGACCCTCGTAGTACCTTCGAAGAACAGAAAGAGCATGGTCCGATTTTCGGGGGATACCCCTTTTACTCCCTACATGGGCGCCCATGTGAGCTTCACCTCTGAAGTAAGTCACATACATCCCGTTTCCTTGAAAAAAGGCTAAAAGGCTGAGATGGAATCACATGTTCTCGAGTGAGCCATCAAACCATGTTTGAAGTAACTCGCTGAAGAAGAAGGAATTTTGATTAATATCAGATGATGTTTGGAATAAGTATCACACATTTTTGAAGCGGTGAAGGAGGAATAATTAATTCTAGACGATGTGTGGAAGGAACATCACACATTTCCCGAAGAACACGTTTAAAATCACACATTTTGCGCTCAGTAGATTAATTTCCACAATCGGGAGCCAGTATGAAAACACAAATTTATCTGTGGCGGAATCGAACTTGCATCCTTCTGCTCCGGAGCCGAACGCTTTCTCAATTAATCTGCACCGACGGAATTTACTTCTGCAACTTTGCCGCCTTGACATGTGCTTCACCTCTGCAGTACGTCAGTAGTATAGGCATGATCATATCTGGGCTAAACAGACAGCTCTCTATTGTACTGGCGGTGATAATCACAATCATGAACAAAAATCAGTGGGCTGAAAATAAAACATTCTTTCCTCCTTGATGGTGTGATAAATTAAGATCTGTTCAGGTAATGAATAGAGTAACTCTTATTTTTTTCATGTATCGCTTCATTCTGACAAAATTTAGAATGTAACGCTTATCATAATCTTTATCAGTTTGCATTTCATATTTTAAAGATAGAAGTATACACTCGTGGGCTAAAGTCCTGCACCAGTCGACCGAAAGTAAATTCTTGATGTTTGAAGTCAACTTATACAGCGTAATGGTGAAGTCAGGAATACTTATATTATACATCATTTTAAAGAAACTTTTATACTGAATTCAAATATTTTTACAGAATGTTATTACCAGTAATAAAAGTGAAGTTATAAGCAAAAGTACAGCGTCTGGTCATAAAAAGCAAAAAAATAGTGGAAATTGTGAAATTAGTGTACATTATTGAAACTTACAGGACACTTGAAATAACTTACCGACAAGCGAAATACGCTTTAATATTTAATCGGATAACCACGGTTTCTTAGTAACAAAGTGCACCTTCTGGACATGAAACTAATGAGCTTCACTATTTATTTATTTATTTATTTATTTATTGTAAGCACATCCCTACAGACGGTAAATCTAGTTACAGGAATTGTTATATTTATATTTACAGTGTTAATTACCAAGTGATATTTGCAATCTTGCGAAACATGCTTTATGAACAATTTTTTTACTTACATTAAAAATATCCGGACATTCTTCAAGTGAGTTGTGAAGCCTATACATTTTACATAACGGAGAACTTTTTACAGCATCAGTTCTGCAAAATGGCACTGCAAATAGTTCACATTTTGTCCTCGGTAAATATGGGACACGGAAACGTAATTGGTTTACAATTTGAGTATCATCTATCTCTCCATTGATGATGCCGTACAGGAACTTGAGTTGGAGAGCCTTCCTTCTGGATTGCAGAGAGGACATCTTGAAGAATGTCAGAAGGTCAGCAGTCGGGATGTCCGCTATATAAACACCGGTCGATTTATAAAAAAGGTGTGGAAGAAACTTTTTCTGAACTTTCTTAATTTCATTTACTATAGAGTTACTTGGCTAGGACTCCAAATGATCGCCGCATATTCCAGTGAAGATCTGACCGTAGTCTCAAAAATGCGAATAAGTGTCTGAGTATTCGAGTAATACTTGGAATGTCGCATGATAAATCTAAGTTTTCTGTACGCTGTGCGTACAATTCTTTTGATATGCATTTAAAGTCCAAGTTCAAATCAAACGTGACTCCCAAGTCCTGGACTTCGTTTGTCCGGGTAAGAGTATAGTCGCCAGACAGACTCAATTAATGCTGTTTTAGATGCGTGTTCTTGTTGACGGATCGTTTGCTTCAATCTCACTCGCCGATTCTCTATGCGATTAAGATCCGGTGACTGTGCCGGCCACTGAAGTTTTCTTATAACTTTTCGATTAAACCACTCGTCAACCAACTTTGACAGATGACATGACACGTTGGCTTCCTGAAAGATAAAATTCCGCAAACCCATGTCTTGTGCAGGTGGTAGCAGTCTGGACTCCATAATATCCACATATTTCGATCCATTCAATGTGACATCAACAATGTGCAGACGGCCAACAACACTGGCTGAAATACAGGACCATAACATCACCGAATGTAGGTACTTGATTGTTGGCCGGGTGCAGCATGCCTTATATCTTTCACCACCCCGACGCCATAATTATTTCCATTATTAGCGGAAATAGTAACAGTTGTTTCATCACTGAAAATAACATTTTTCCATTTCGTCAATAGTCCAATTCTTGTGTGCCTTGGCCCAAGCAATTCTTTTGAGCCGTTGTTTTTCAGCAAGTAAAAGTTTTTGTGCAGCTTTTCGTGCAGTCTGTCCATTTTCTTGTAGCCTATGACGAACTGTACGTGCAGATGCAATAATGCCTACTTTATGCACACTTGCACATTTTTGCTTGTAACTTCACTTCTATTACTGGTAAAAACATTCTGTAAAAATATTTGAATTCAGCATAAAATCTCCTTTAAAATTGTGTATAGTATGTATTCCTGATTTTACCATTACGCTGTATAAGAACATCAAAAATTGACTTTCGGGCAATTGGTGCAGGACTTTTGGCCACGACTGTATGTATTCTCTTCCAAAAACTACACATTTCGATTTTAGGTGTAAGTAAAAAGGAAATATCTTGCTAAAATGTATCAAAGTCAATCTACCATCAAATTTTTTACCCTCTTTTGAACTTCAATCAATTTCAACCTCATGAAATCAGTTTCGTAAAGATATTTGCTCATCTTTTTTTCTTTTTTTCTTTTTAAATGAGAAATAAGGAAACAGAGATGTCAGCATTCTTTACTGAATGAGGCTGAATTATTTCGCTAAAGCTTCAGTCAGTATATTTTTATTTTTTTTTATTTTTCGTATCTTAACCAGAAATAACGATGAGGGGATTTTTAAAGACGTGGCCACTCCTGCTTCCAAAAATGGTCTGAAATTCCAAAGCTGCTTTTTTCCTGAAAAAAAAAAAAAAAAAGGAAAAAAAAAGCGATATCTGATGAAATATATCAAAGTCAAAACTTCTATTAACTTTTAGCACTACATCCCTCGCGCAATAAGGGATGTCGCATCATTTCCTCTTTTTCCGTGTGAATTAAAGAAAAAGAATAGCGGACTAACATATGCTTCATCATTCTTCACTAAATTACACGAATGAATCTTTTCGCGTTCTTTAATGCTTATATAGATATACTTTTTTTAAGTATATTTTTTACTCACCTGAGTTTTTACTTATGATTGTTAATTATCACCACCAGTACGAATCCATGCAATGGAGAGCTGTCTGTTTAGCCCAGATGTGATCATGCCTATACTACTGACGTCACAAATATACTGTGCTGTTGTGAAACAATCCATGATGACATCATTTTATCGCTCTACGGAGATACATCGATAATTTTTATACCTATATTATTGGGATTTTTTCATTATAAAATACTTTGCTCGTGCACGATGTTAAATGGTATTGATTTTGACTCTTCCACGTTAGTATGAATTCCACAAGAGCTGCAGCCTTTATGTTACATATTAAATAACATACGTATAAAAATATGTCATCCGTTTCTGCTGTTCTTATAAAAACAAAATAACTTTTAAGATAACTGTTTTTTTGTTTTGTTTTTCTTAATAATACTACTAGTTCTTCGTGAGGCGACTGCCCCTGTGGTGCAGTGATCCAGGTCAAACAATATCTAACGAGAAAAAGTTAAGGCTCAGCGAGGCGTAACTAGCGCAGCCGTATCTTCAGGGAAAACATGCAGTGCACAGAAGCCGACATACAGGCTGATCGGCTGATGCCAGAGCAGACTGCGCATGCGCGTTTCTGTTGACTTCAATTCTTTGGGTAAAGAACAGTTAGCCGAGCTACTCAGGCGCACAGCACGTGATTGTAACCTTCTCAGTAGCATAATCACTTCGCAAATCGGATATGTTAGTTTTGTTACGCCAACCGGGTTAGTTAAGGCTTTTGTTTGTTCTTCAGTTTTTCAGAAATATTTTCAGTATTTCCAAATATTAGGGAATGTCTGCATTTTGTACGGATACTTAGGCCTAACTGTAATATTTGCTGAAATTTAATTTAAATAGTAATACTAATGTTACTGCATATTTTCTCACCAAAATAAGGGATGGGCGGGATATCAGAAAACAGCAACAACAACAACAAAAAACTGCTCTCAGCAAATAGTCATCAGATCGAAAGAAACCATCGTGGATCAAAGAAAAATTTCACTGCCGCAGTCCCCCAACCCTAACGTGTTTTGCTCCTGAATGTTAACTTTCCCGCAGAGCATATTATCTCTTAAGATGTGGTGGCGCTGTTGCCGACTGTTTTACGTTATCTCTATGAGAGTTGACCTTCTTTAAGCGTTTGATATTCTTTATCCAGGTGTTGGCCTCTGACTGCTATGCGGAGCGCGCCCGGGTGTCACGGCCCGGGCCAGGGCTGCGGATGAGACACGGGTATATAGTGCGCATGTCTCACGGTACTCGTTGCCTTCCCTACTCTAGAAGCAATGGGCCTAAGTTAGAGACGGGCGAATGCTCAGAGCCCTTACATGCTTAAGGTGATCGTTAAACCCGGAAATAAAAAACAAAAACTTCCCGAGACGGTTTTTTCCTCGTACTGATAACTGTAAGGCTGATGAATTTTTTTCTCATTCTTTATAAGCGAGGAGATGTTAATCCGCGTCTCGAGGACGGCATTAACGAGGCAGAGTTCAACACGATTAATAATTAAAATACAAAATTACGTTTAGTTTCATCAGAGACAATTTTAAATGGCACGGAATTAAAAAGAAATATTTATTCGATTTCCGATTACGGATAAAAGGAAGAAAAGTGTGGGTGTGTGGGAGGTGGGAAAATGTGATGTTTCACCCCTGTTCTACTCTTACCCCGTTCTTCCAACGCCAACAGGGATTCTGGCCTGTTTCCAGAAATTCTCGGCTTGGATGGTGGTGAAACAGCAATGGCAGGCATGGGTAGATCCCAATTCACGGTAAACAGGGTAGATTAAGAGTAGCCCAATGGGCGCCCACAACTGTACTCCAATTCACCCTAAAAGCGTACTGTTGGTAAGGCGGGAGAGCCTTATCATGAGTAGCCGTGGAAAGCAAGAACGGTATCCACCCGCGTTAATGTGTTCTTCTACAGTTTCCTTTCTGTTCCCACACCCACCCACACATCTTACAAGCAGTGGGGATTGTGTATGGGGGTTTGGTGGAGGCCGAACTGCTTCCCCTACCGCCTGTTTAAGTAAAGTACCCTTCGTGTTTCCCCGTTTGTCAATGTATTATCTCTGTATTGTTAATGTTGGGAGAGATCTTCCACCCTTCCTCTTGTCCAAGTGGTATCCCAAGTGGGCAGAAACAGCCAAAAGTGCGAAGCTCTTGATTCAGGTACTTCTCACAACCAATTTATTTCCAAAAGCGCTCTAACTTCTGGAACTTTTTTTAGATGGCAGTATGGTCTGATAAACTGCTGAGCAAACAAAAATGGATTCTCAGCAATAATTCTACTGGTTTTCGCTCAAAACTCTAGGGGCTACTTTTCGTAGCAGAGGTAGCTGTTTCGCATCCTACAAGTGGTACACTCTTAGGTTGACTCGGAGTATAGGGTCAAGTGACCCCCTGGAAGTTGATTAAAATCCTCCGAAGTATAAAATTTAAATAAAAAATAAAAAAATAAAGACAGAATAGAAAAGGGATTAAATTCGATTTTTTTTTCTTAAAGACTAGAGGCTGAGTCTCCAATCCAGCTTGCTCGTTCACTGTCAAACCACACTTCGCTGTCATCAACCACCGTTCGCTGTCATCTCAGTGGTCCTCTGAAACGCCGAAACCCGTTTTGCCCCACCCCACCCCCACAACATAGCCAATCAAGTGCATATATTTAATGTACCATTAAATTCAAGGGGAGAATATTACCGTCCATCTACTTACACTCCGAATTTAGATTCTTTGATAACTTCTTTGGATAATGGACTATCGAAAGAGAAGAAATCTTCATTTTTCTTTTTAATTTACTTTTCAAATGTGTTAGTAAACTTAATAAGGCTAAATTTAACGTGTCGGACAAACGCATTTCAGCAATGTGCGGCATGCACCTTGATAACTGAGACCCAGGACCAAGGTCAAGGCACCGTTTTTGTAAAGACAAGTTCGTAGCGGAAGCAGAAAAGATTTCCCTTTCAGAAAGTATGCAAGAGAAATCTTACCCGGAAGTTTCAAGGGCACTAAAAATCGTAGCCACACTTCTAGCAACGACATGTACCATTGAAAGATATTTAAGTATCCTGAGCCTTGAGTGAGATCAACCAAAAAGTAGATTATTTGCTTTGGGGGGCAACGGAATGTTTACTGTTTAAATTCTGGGTGGATTTACACGCACACACACACACACATTTTATGCGCCTATGTTCTTTAACGTGCACACAAATAAAAAAAATATTATAATGAATAAAAAATAAACCTTAATAAATTTGTAATTCAGCTAAAAATGTCTATATCACAAAGAGCAAGTAACGCGTCAGCTGAAGGAGTTTCGTTTTTCTTGATTGCGCAGCTGAAAAATAATGAGAACACTTCGAATTCCGTTACAGGCCTTGGTACGGAGTTATATTTCAGTACCCTGTGTGAAGTGTTCGTTGATGCTTCGCTTGCGGAAAGTTTTTTGTTTCGGATGTTTCACCCGTATTTAACCCAGCTGGAGCAGATAAATAAAATATCAGCTAAAGTTATAACTCGCTCTTGCAACAAGGAAAGTATTTATTCAGATGTTATAGGGAAGGTCTCAGGCATTATCCGGACTTCCGTTCATTCTCTATAATAGTAACACGTTGAATCCCTTTCTCTCGCGCAGCCAAT
Source organism: Macrothele yani (assembly GCA_039090855.1). Classification (NCBI taxonomy): domain Eukaryota; kingdom Metazoa; phylum Arthropoda; class Arachnida; order Araneae; family Macrothelidae; genus Macrothele; species Macrothele yani. The sequence goes on along the minus strand of CM077013.1, from coordinate 101,413,197 downwards.
ATTCGCTTTTCCTAATCATCAGCGTTCATTCCTTTTTCCTCTTCCCTCGGTTTCACACCGGCCAGTGAGATTGTCCAGCTCCTTCTCCTGCTACGTCCAACCGACTTCCTTTTTCACTTGTTTCCACTTCCTAGAAGGCGCAGATGTTCTTTCATGTCTTCTCAGTGACCCCTCGAATATCCTACTCTCCACCCTCTTCTTTGCACGGCAACAAAACCCATAGATCTATCTTTCCCTCGGATGGGACGCTGAGAAAATGAGAGCGGTGGCCATTAATCAGCTACATAGAAATGGCGAAACGAGGCGCTGAGTAAAGGGAAGATGATTGAAATTCACTATACTCAAAATGATTACCTAAATTCACTTCTGTCAAACATTGATGCCAAGGTTACAATACCCTAATTGTTTTCTTGACTAAGGTACGTACTAATTACCGTAATAAATGAACATATTCAGTTCATGGACGTTATGAAGTACCAAAACGATGAAAACTATACACCCCGGTAATTTTAACTTAAAAGAGGATTAATTTATAAGTTACCAAAGCAACCACTACTGTTAGACACCATTTAGTAATTAGAGGATGCCGTCTGTTTCTGAAGTCACTGTGGTCTTGGCCAGTTACTATGTACCGAACTGTTATTATGATTAAACATGAGTTTGGTATTCTAAGGCCATAGGTAATTAGACTTTATTAACCTTGTTCAAAATCTATCTTGCAACATTATCACTAGTTCAACATTCCGCCTTAGGGAATAACGTACTGGAAGATACAAAAACAAAACAGTCGAATGCGAACAGCCTCTATGACCAAGAGTCCGAAGAACAAAATTTATTGTCGCGGGACAAAAGTTCTGAAAACTGCAAAATCATAGACAAAAATGTCCAAACGTAAAAAATTTTACACAAATCACGAATAGAATTCACAGATGCAAATCAACATTTCTTCGGTATAGTTCAGTAACCCATTCTTTTTTCTTTAAAATATCTGTGTACATTTGTTCAGCACTATTTACAAGAACGCAGTTCTCCTTACCAATTTCTTAAGGGAACGCTGTTCCCCACCACTCCCGCCCATTTTCAACACTGGATCAACCATGACCCAGGAGAGATTAGACGGTCTATGTATAAAGAGTGTTCATCAAAATTAATTAAGTGTACGGAAATGCAGATTTTATGAGAAAGGTTGTCGACAGATTCGGGCAAAGCAATAGAAGATTGCAATTTTTATTTTCTTCTAACCAGGAGTGACACAATCATAATCCAGCTTAATAATCATAAGAAGTTGTTCGTTTTTAACTAAATAGGTTTCACAACATTTATTCAATTATTTTTTACTTAAATTGTCATTAAATACTGTGTAATACAGGGTGTCCATAAAGTCTCTTCCACATTACAAAAACTGATATAAAAAATATATTACAGATAAAAGAAAGTGATTGCACGACAATGATGGTGCAAAAGTAAATTTTTTTTTTCCACTGTCGGTACACCTCCACATGAGCGCCATTTGTGGCCTGGAGGACATCTAAGAGATATTGGATTTCACGCCATGTTTTGTTTAACATCTCAGCAGAGACAGACCCAATGACGTCCGTTATTCTGCTCTTCAACGTCTCGACATCCGGAACATTGCTAGAGTAAACTTGGTCTTTCACATAACCCCACAGGAAAAAAGTCTAGAGGGGTTATGTTGGGCGATCGAAGTGGCCATGTCATGGGACCGTAGCGGACAATCCATCTGTCCGGAAATGTGGCATTCAGGAACTCAAGAACCGTTATTGAACTATGTGGTGAGGCACCGTCTTTTTGGAAAAAAAACCCCCGAAAGTTGGAGTGCATACAACTGAGGTGCTACAAAAAAGATCCAGCATGTCCAGGTACACGTTACATGTTACTGTGGGACCTTTAAAAAACAGGGGCCCGATGATTCTGTCATGCATCAGGCCGCACTATATGTTCACTTTCGGGCTAGCCCTCTGTTGTTCCATGACATAATGGGGATTTTCTGATTCCCTGATTCGCACATTGTGCCTATTTACTGTACCAGAGACGTGGAATGTGGCTTCATCTGAGAAACAGACACGGTATCATGAGCTATGCGCTGCAACATATCCGTCGCAAATGCAGCACGGCGAGGTCGGTCATCAGGCTGAAGAGCTTGAACGATCTGTACTTTATAAGCATACACATGAAGACCTTTGTGTAAAAGTTTGTGAACCGTGGCACGGGGAATCACAGTTTCCAGTGAAGCACGACGAATCACAGTTTTCAGTGAAGCACAACGAATAGATTTCCTGGGGCTTCGCAAAACTGTTCCCTGAACAGCTGCAGCTTTCTCTTGTGTAACCGGTGGTCGGCCCGCTAGGGGGAGATCGCTAACACTACCCGTCACTTTAAACTTTTCATACCAAGCTTTTATGCTTTTTTGGTCCGGTGGTGATCGTCTGTACTTTTTTCTCCAATGATGCTAGACAGTAGCAGCAGATTTGGTCACATGGAACCACAACACGCACGCCGCTTTTTCTTGCATGGAAGCCATTATCGATGAAATGCTCCTTCTATTCAGCAGTAACACTTACCTAGAGAACAGAGAAAAAGCTTTATGAGTGCTGCTATAATATGTTGCGAACCATTTTATTGTAACTTACATAGATTTTTTATATTAATTTTTGTAATGAGGGAAAGACTTTATGAACACCCTTTATTATTTTTTCTCTCTTCGTAAACACAAATAAATATATTTCCCCATACGGAGTGAGGCTGAGACTGTATTTCTGTCATTTATTTTGATGGCTTAGAGCTTAGAGAAGTCTTGTGTGCTGGAACTTTGCTTTAACTGCTGTTCCATGGGTAGACCTCAGTTTCTCGCGAACATTTCTTTTGTTATATATATGCGATGTCTCATATATTATAAAAAAATGTCTAAAAGCGATTTTTTTTATTTATTTCCAGAAAGTCAGTTGTCAGCACTACAGAAATGTATTACATTCGGGAACTTCTGTTATTGGCGCTGGTAAGTTTTGCCTCAGCCAACATCAACCACGGGCCTCAGCCTCCTCAACAGCAGCCACATAATGTACCAGCGTATATGATCACCCCAGTAAACAGGCAAGGCCTAGGAGGCCTTGCAGGACTGGGTGGAGGCCTTGGAAGTCTTGGAAACCTAGGAGGCCTAGGAGGCCTAGGAAGCTTGGGAGGCCTTGGAAGCAGTCTTGGAGGCGGGCTTGGTGGTTTTCTAAGCAACCTAGGAGGTCTCTCAGGATCATCTATGCTGTCAACCGCTCTTCCCCTCTTGATGGTTGTTGGGCTTGGAGCTATGTTGGTTCCCCTTTTGGGAGGTGCCTTTTTCAGAGAAAACCAGAAAAGAGGTTTGCCTAGCATCAACCCTGCTTTCTTGGACGGAATTAGCGACATCTTAGAAAAATTTATAAAAGCCATGGATTCTATGGAAAAGAAATATTAAATGGTATGTATCCTTTTTCTGTTTTCTTATTTATTTGTTTTTGAGATGTAAAATATGTACTATATACCAAAAATGCTCGCTGTATTTACACGAAGACTTATTTGAAAGTTTAAAATACAGCAACTTTTTAAAACAATCTTTTTAGAAATAACACACAGAGAATAATGGACCTGGACGCCGATTACAAGATGCAATCAAAAGTTCCAGAACTGACTCTGTATCATGAAAACACAGCTCCAGTGAGTTCAGAACTTGTTATAACATGTTCCGGTAACACAGAGAATAACGGGACTGGACGCCGATTACAAGATGCAATCAAAAGTTCCAGAACTGACTCTGTATCATGAAAACACAGCTCCAGTGAGTTCAGAACTTGTTATAACATGTTCCGGTAACTCATGTAGACGTAGCAATACTTGTTTATTTGAAGCCAGTTTTAATTAGCGCGCATGCAGAACAGGGCCGGATTAAAGCCTTAGTGGGCCTTTACATCTCAGTGTGTTACAAAAGCCAAGACATCTGAGCGGGCCCCCAAATAATTTATGACGGGCAATCACTATTGAAGTCCGTTAAAGCACGAAAATCTAGCAATATACTTGTAATAATTAATTCGTATAGTGCATTCTTCAAACTAATAAATTACCTGCAGAGTTTTCATAAAAAGTCACTGTATTTCCCACTGTTCTCACAAGATCAGATCAGATCATATGTAGAGGATTTTAGGAAGGTGGTGTCTGACCCCAGGTCTTAAACAACCCTTAGAAATAGGAAGTTAGGAGATTTGGGCTAGAGTGCCCGATAGGAAAGTCATACGGAAGCGAGGTAGAAGACGCCCTTATTTACTACCGAGGGGCCAGTACCCGGGGTCCGACGGCTTAACGTACCCATCCGACGCGCGGCGGATATTTAGTGGATCCAGCGTTCGTATCTGCCTGGGATCGAACCTGAGGTCCTTTCCGTGGCAGTCACGAATGTTGCACACTAAGCTACCCGCAACCCAATGTTCTCACAAGCTTAAGATTCCTAGATTTTGTCTTGGAATTTTTAATAATTCAGCGGTGTGTACTTTTCTTGGTGCACCTTTTTTGTTATGCGACGTGCATCACAGTTGATTTCGCCAATTGACGGTTCGAAGTACAAACAGGGAGGAGTGTGTGGATGGTAATGAAAAAGCTGAAACTGCTTTGCCGGCTCCCTCTGCACACAACGACATGGAGCGTTTACCCTTAGTGAGTCAGTGCTTTGAAATCTGTTCGTCGCCGCCCCCGTGGCGCCGTGGTCTAAGCGCTAGCTTAAGACCATTTGTTCGAGAAGGGTCCGGGTTCGAATCCCGGTGTTCATGGATATCGTGTTTGTCCTACGGCACTGGCTCTGTCCCTTCCCTGGAGTCAGTGGCCCTAAATTAGGGACGGGCGACTGCTTATAGGCCATCGAGTTGCTCACGGTGGTCATTAAACCTTCAATAAAAAACAAATAAAAAAACGTGTTCGTCTTCTAGCCACTGTTTGTGATCGAGTGGAATTCATACGAGACAAAAATAAACTATTTTAAATTTCTCTCTATATAAGTATATAAGCTGTGTGTTATTTGTAGTGCAGCGGCGTGCCTCCTGTGCCCTTGGTAATGGTGGCCCCTAGGCTATAGCCCCGCTAGGACCCCCCTCCTCCTTAATGCGGCCCTGGTGCTGAACAGAAATCACGTGCAAATAATTTTTGTGTGTACTTAGCTTCTCCTTAAAGTGAAAGGTTTTGTCAAGAAGCGTAACATTTCGTTATAAGCAAGACAAAGTTCAAAAGCAGCGTTAGGATAAAACTATATGTCGTTCGAAGACTGTTGGCACGAGCTTGTCAAGGGGACAGGGCCCTATTTCAACTGTCATTTTTATGGCATTTTTGTATGAGTGAAATTTCTTTAACAAACGTGGCGCTTCTGTTAAAGAAATTTCTAGGACGCAAGACCGACAGATGTCCTTTCGTGGTTTTCGTGGAGGACAGTCTTGCTTTTTCAAATGTCTCCTTAAAAAGATAGAAATTTCCAGTTGTTAGAGGCCTTGAGGTATTCATTCTGTGACAGTTTGCTAAACTGAAGATCAAAGCTTTCCTTCTGAAAAATATTCATCTATCTCTTGAACTAGAGAATTAACTTCATATTTTTTCAGTTCGCCAGGAAAGTGCAGTTCAGCTGTTGATCTTTTCATTAACGCGGCTAGGAAAAATATGAAAGCCCTAACTTTTTTGAGCTGTTTTGTTTCAGTCCGTAGGCCGTAGTCAAACTATACTATACGTTTTTGCTATCGAGAGAATACATTTTTCGCAACCAAAAATTTTGAAGTCTTGTTCATGCATACCTCGGCTTAATCCGAAAACAAATTTTCACTTATGTTTGCTATAGAAGCAGATACCTTGAAAAAAAAAAAGATGTCTATAAAATACATATGGAACCAGAGACATCGTAAAAAAATATACAAGTGGGGGAAGTTTTTGTCATGCTTTACTTCTATCCTACAAAAATGAATTACTCCATTTAGTCGTCCAGAAGCGGACGCCTTTGCAGACAGGCAGATGTACAATCAAAGCGATAAGGCAAGCATGTGTATTTTCAAATGAAGTATCATAACCGTGTTGAAATTTCAATTTTCAATGAAGTATCATAGCCTTGTTGAGATTTTACATTCAATTTTTTCTCGTCATTGTTCTAATGTCCGTTAATGCTACATTCCTTTAGGGGGAAATGCCATATTTGTTACGCTGGACTTTCGATCCGTAATGCAGACTGAAGGCGTTATTCCGTCGTTTGGGAGACTGTAGGCAACACACTGCGCAACTAGAAATTTTAACTGATTTTTTCTTCGATCAAAGCGAAGGAGCTAGGCAGAACATTAAAACCTGGGACGTGGGAAGGGAATAGAACCGCCGTTGAGGAGTTCGATTCCCAACTTCTGTTTCTTGAATGCGTGCATCTTTTTTTTTTTTTTTTTTTTTTGTTAAAGGTTTAATGACCACCGTGAGCAACTCAATGGGCTATAAGTAGTCGCCCGTCCCCTAATTAGGGCCACTGGTTTCCCGGAAGGGAGAGAGTCAGTGCCGTAAGACAAACACCACTTCAATGCCTCACCGGGATTCGAACCCAGATCCATTTCCGACGAATGGTTATAAGTCAGCGCTTAGACAACTGCGTCACCGGGGCAGCCGTGCACTCTTTTTATAGCAGCTGTGACAGTTAGGCTAGAGGTCTGTACGGGCCTAATTTGGTGAGCCTGGCGCGGCCCAAGCACGTGCATTTAAGGCCCAGCGCGGACCGGCCCGTTTGGAATTTCAGACACTCGACCCGGCCCGTGATGTGCCATTTGGTATTATGTTGTATTTCTATTGTATTTTATTAAAATGTGAAAATTAAATAATGGAATGAGATATTATTGAAAATATTTAATTGAATGTAAGCCTGAAAACATTAACTAAATTTTGACAGTTATCAAAAAATATAGCCTTTAAAAAGAGAGAAAAAGGGAAGACTAAGTGTGTTCAGAATCTTTCTTTCTCTGAACTAGTAAGAAGTAACACTACAAAAGTCAATCCCTATACAGAATACGGATAGAAGAAAAAATCCATGTCGTCCCACTCTCTCATACAAACACACACACCCACACATCCTTACCCCACTGCAGACATCCTCCGTCCTCTACTCTACACAACACACACACTCGCTCGGGATCGAATCTTTTTGTTGTTAACAAGCCCCAAAATCGTTTTACCATCTTAATATCTACAGACTGGTAAAAACACTGTGAGTGCCTCTCCTTGCCTTTCTGATCACGCCCTGGGCTATGTCATGGAAATAAGTAGAGCCAAATGAAAAGGGTGGATAGGAACAGTTAAACACACCAGAAAATCGGAGAACACGACTTTTTTCTTTCTTTACCATTGCGATAAAGAGAATGGGTCGACTTGGCACGGCCCGGCGTGGTCGTAGGTGTCTGGGAAAAAGCTCGACCCGACCCGGCCCGGCTCGTTGCTTTATTCTCAAAAACTAAAAAAAGGCCCGACCCCGCCCGCGCCGACCTCTAAGTTCGACGTCTCTTTCCTAAACACTAGCTTAATTCTTTCCCTTTCCCTATATCTGCCGCTCATTTTTTTTTTTTTTTTTTTTTCGTCTGCTTCCCTGCCTTCCTTTCTTTCTCTGTTTTTCCGTTTATATCTCACTTCTTATCTTTCTCTTTTTTCACTTCTTTTCTCACTACCTTTCTCTTCTTTCCATTTTCTTTCTTTTCTTTCTCTGGATTTCTTTCTGTCCGTCCTTCTCTTTTTCTATTTCACCTTCCGTCTGTCTCTTCCTTTCCTTTTTATTAAGTTTTCTTGTCCTTAAATGATAAAGAAGTCATTCCACGCACATCTCTTCTTTGAAGTGTTCTTTACCCTGAATTGCGGAACAATTCATAATGCAAGAGTGCTTTTTAACTCGCGTTTCTACGGTAACGTGATTCTAAATTAAATGAAAAAGAATAATAAAGCATCTGACGAGCGTGAAAAATTTGGCCTGCTGCTGTTTGTTATGAAGAGAAATAAAACTTCTTTTAAGAGTGATATTAAAAATCTGTGACCGAAAAGCCATATTCACATGAGGCAAATAAATTATTTGTTAGCACAAATGCTTCTTATCATATTAAATTTGAACTGGTTTCGCACTGTATGTCAATGAACTGTGAGCACAGATTGAAAAAAGGAAAAGCCTCTTTGAAGCGTCAGGTCAAGTTTCTAATTAAGTCGCTTAGTGCCTTGATTGCAGGTTCAGGCGTCAACGAACAAACAGCTTTTTTAGGTCATTCCAGGTGACACTGAATTTTTTTCGCTCTGCTCTTGAAGCGGGTCGCGTTGATTTTGCCAATCCGGTTTGATTTCCTCGTAGAATTCGTAATCAACGGTAAATTATTTCAGTCCGTTTATTTTTCTACTGCTATACAGCAGGACGCTTCGATGCTTTTACCGTTCGACCACTGAACTTCATGTGCTCTTCGAAAGAAACAAATATTTTCACTCAGGTTGCTTCGAAGGAGAACCTGTCAAGCTAAAGTAATCATTTCCGTAATAACTCCAATTTCTGGTGTTAGCAAAACCTCCAGCTGGGTAGCTATTAGCCTGTTGAAAGCGGGGAAAACGGACACACTTTTCAAATATTTAGCTTTGCAAATTAAACCTTTTAACACTGTTACAAGTAAGCAATTAATCAGCGTCAAAGGTTATTTCTTCAAAATATTTTCCGGACTTCTGATTAAAGGTTAACATACCTGTACCTTGAGTTCAGGAATATTATTCCTATAGAATGCAGCTCGAAACGTTTCCGACAATCATTTCTAGTGGAAATTCCCCAGTCTTGCCAGTATTGTACTGTGTTCTGAGAAAAATAGATGAAATTTACTGTCTCTCCCACAAATGAAAGCAAAAATTCTAAACTTAAAATTTTTTTTTTCTCACTTTACATTGGAGAGTTAAATTCGAAATATTCTGAAATCATGGAAAATGTATATATTAACCAGTAAAAACTATTTTTACTTGTCTACATTGTAAAAAAAATCGTGAAATTGAAGAACCATTTTCCGCAATTTCTCTCGTGGATTAACAAACGAAACATACCGTGAAATGACGGCAAAAAACTGAGCTTCACGGAATTTGCAAACGTGAATTGATAGAAATACTGCTGTTAACCTTTCTCCTGTTAATAACGGGAAATTATTGTTTTGAACAAGTGTTATCAGAAAATCCCAAATTTTCATGTGACCTTTCCATGTTTCCATTCATATATTAACGGAAAACTTCTATTCTCATTTTTTCCGCATCCATAGGACGGAAATTACCTGTAATAAGAGCGGTTTCTTTAACTATAAACAGTAATAAGAGCAGTTTGTTTAACTATTAACCGTAATAAGAGCTGTTTGTTTAACTATTAACAGTAATAAGAGCGGTTTGTTTAACTATTAACAGTAATAAGAGCGGTTTGTTTAATTATTAACAGTAATAAGAGCGGTTTGTTTAACTATTAACCATAATAAGAGCGGTTTGTTTAACTATTAACAGTAATAAGAGCGGTTTGTTTAACTATTAACCGTAATAAGAGCGGTTTGTTTAACTATTAGCAGTAATAAGAGCGGTTTGTTTAACTATTAACCGTAATAAGAGCAGGTTTGATTAACAACTAAATTTCATTCGTCCATTAGCAGACCTGACCTGTTTTGTAAGGAGTCCGGATATTGTGGACAGCTTATCGCTTGATATTAAGGTTGGGAGGTAACAGAACAGAGAACATGCTCTACAACAGAGCAGAGCTACACACAAGGCAACAGCGTGCCCAGAAATTTCTTCGGGGAGGGGAGGGGAGGGGGGGGGGGGTTACGATTTTTTTAACGCAAATAAATGTGTTATCAGTGCATTTTAAAAATGTATGCAACATCCACGCAAAAATATTCGAATAAAAAATTGTTGCAAATTATTATTAACATTCTGATTACCCATATTTCTATCACCACATAATAGTTGGCCTCTTATATTTTGCTATTTATCATTTCAGAAAATAAAAATATTACATTATTTACTGTTAAATGGTTAAAAGATACAAGTAATTCTGGAACGATATAAAAATTTGCCGTCCAGCGAAACATTCTTCATTTGTATATGACGCCTTTTTTTATTGTACAGTAAGACTAACAATCCCTGACGCTGACGTCACTCATTTCGACAAATATTTTTTGATTTGATTCAACTTTTATGTTACTTTTACTTACTATTACTTCAGTCGTATTTCCAGCTTTTCTGGGCTTGTGTTTTTTTTTTTTTTTTTTTTTTTTGCTATTTCGTCCAAAACATCTTTAGCCTTTCTGTGTGCATTCTCGATGAATGCTAAGCACTGTTAACCCGTTGAGTCTCAGTTCTGATATGGTACTACGTAGATATGATTTTAAGAGGCGCAGTATTGAAACCGAACTCTCACTTTCTGAAGTTGCCACTGGTTGAGTATCAACTATGTGAAACAATGCTTTTACATTGCTAGCACCTCACTGTAAAACAGTTTTAAAGCACTTAATGCATCTTTTGGCCAGTGCTCCTTTTTTTTGCAGGCGATCCTGCGGTACCACAGTTCCAATTCTGCGATTAGTTCTTCTTGCGAGCCATTCAAGTCACCTGTATAAAATTCTATTAAAGTTTTAAAACCACCAAGATCTTGAGAAGATGGTGGCACATTGGGATTTGTTGGGAAAAGTGAATGGAATTCTGATAAGACTGATTTATGTACCAGAAATCTGTTTTTCAAAGAACTAATAATAAACATGTCTAAAAATGGTACATAAATTGAAATCCTGTAATAGTCTTCTGGGTTTTATGTGTTTATGTTACATCGTTGGTTTGTTTTGATGTGATTCTTGGTATTTTAATCAACACCCCTTGCTTTTCAATGAGCTTAGAGTAATCTGAAATAAGTCATAGAAATTTGACATTGCCTCGTCGCCATAGAAACTTTCAGTATACCCATGCATTGGCCTTTCATTGCAATGAGACATCCTGGTCCTCAGATCCTCTCCGCTTCCTTGTCTTCATCGAGAAAACACGTTCAGTTGTTGCCTTGAGACATAAAAACAATTTCAAATACTAACACAACTTTGCCTTTCAAAATCGTGTTTTTGAAATATCGAAAGGTTTCAAATTTTGGGGGTCTAAGAACTAGATGATGACTATACCTGCACCGTCTAAATGCAGACTTCTCAGGGATATGCGGAACTCTCTCGAAGATAGAAAAGTGACGGCGCTGCGCAAGCATCCCTTCAGAAACCGGAAACTACTGTCTTTCACCCGGACACCGTCGGTCTTAGGACCTGTGAGGGTCTGCCGCCTCCCACGGGACCGGTACCTTACACCCTTCGGCCATAGTCCGTGTGTGCGACGTGCTAATGGGAGGGGGCATTCAAAATTTTAAACTTTCACATCACTGGCTGAGAGATCAGTTCGCCAACGCGAGTTTTCGAGAAGTCCTTTATTAGTGTCAATAAAAAGAAATACATGCACATTCATTAAATGAGGGTCTCATGCAATCCCTCTCACAAAAGAACAAGTAATATTAAAAGCACAATACACAGTTATATTTACCTGGTCCGCAGGACTAGGGCCTGTGCTGCGGTGATGACTCCGGGCCAGAGTCATCAGAAACACCTGGTTCATAGATCAATTAACACTGCATTCAAGAGCGACGTGCCTCTGAATTGTTCCAAAAGCGATTGACGCGGTTTTTAACCTACTCAAGTTCCCGTTGCAGACTGGGATAAGTCTTACTGAAGCTGGAATGGGTGACGTCCAACTTCAGTCGGAACTTGACATTCGCAGCCGAGCAACTGCTGCACTTAGGTGAAGACGCACACTTGTGGTGCTGGTGCACAACTTCACCGCATCTGCCACACCTATCTTCAGTCTCAGAGCAGCTGCTCCGGAATGAGTGAAGCCATTGCAGCGGAAGCACCTGACTTCACGCAAGAACTCTTTAAGGTGGAGGACTTACCAACCCAAGTTCAGTTTTCTCTAAATCATTAAGAGCTTGAAGGCCTGGAGCTCCAGGTCTACCACCCAGTAGACACGGCCTCCCTTAGCTTTAATGAGAAAACGGGCAGTGAACCCGTTTTCGAGGTCGGGGTTCTGCTCTGTAAACCTTTTCCTCGAACTCCTCTTGCGAAACCTCTCCGTCGACGATCAGTCGGGGAAGTCTCTTCTGTGGGGTTTTGGTGAGTGTGCAATCTCTAGTCAGGGGATTGCTCCTCCTCGGCGAGGCGATTGAGTTCCACTGGCCGGAACACCCACCCTTCCTAATGCTACGAACACCTTTGACCCCGAGCTGCAGCTCTGCAGGATTGACTGCAGCCTGCAGGGCCTTTTTCACGTCATCAGAGGAAGTGTTCTCGACTGTGGAATAGACCAGAAGAACGCGTCTCGTGTCCCCCTTGTTCTGTTTCCGTGGGACAAGCGAAGGTCCTTTCGACTTACTAGCCCCCCTCCTAGCCGCGTCGACATACGAGGCCACTTCGGCGTCGGCGCGTCTCCACCTCTGCATGTAATCTACCTCCAGACTGCAGTACCATGGGCTTGCTCGATACAAGCCATGCGTATCCCACTCAAGGCAGCTTTAATTTTATCTCTACCTGAGGAGGTGACCCGGGATCCTTTATGATAGACTCCATTTCCCCGAGATAAGAATTAATTTGACTGAGAAATTCCACGAGGGTAGACACTGGGGTCGTCTCGGTGTGCTAGGTCATCTCCAGAGAAGATTCAGGAGAGCCAGCGAGCGACCCCTCCTCTTCCCGAAGTGGCTCGGGCTGGGGCGATGTTTTACCCTTGTTTGCCATAGATGGAGATGGCAAATACGTGTCTACTTCACGTTTTGACCGGGTTGACCCGGTGGTGTTGGGGGAAACCCCCTTGACGGATGTAGTGGCCAGCCGTGACCCCTCACGATGAAGAGCCCTCGAAGTGGTCTTTGTGCGAGTCACATTCTTCCGATTGGATTCGGAAGAGGAGGGGCGGGGGGATCCCTATGGAACTACCGACAGGGCTGGGTAGTTTGCTGGCCACTACCTTCAGTGTCCGAGTTGACCCGGATGGGTTAGGGGTCAACCCCTTTGGAGCTGCTGAACCCTTGTGGTCAGCTGACATCTCTGTGTGAGAGGAAGTCAAAGAAACTAAGTGCTGAGTGGGCACCCTGAGGTTCTCCCACTCTAGCCAAAACTCAGCAAATCGGGGACGCGGGTGTTTTGGCCTAATCCCGGATCAAAGAGACCAGGGACCAGCACGACAACGACGTACCCTCAATCTGAAACGGAAAAATCTTTATGCGGGCTGTACTGGACTTTGCCTATAGAAGGGCATTTTTCTTAGAGACCGCACCGAAACACTTTTTTCAAAAAATAAAAACCAAGCGAGGGGAGAAACACTTTTTTCAAAAAATAAAAACCAAGCGAGGGGAGAAACACTTTTTTCAAAAAAATAAAAACCAAGCGAGGGGAGAAACACTTTTTTCAAAAAATAAAAACCAAGCGACGGGAGAAACACTTAAAAAAAGATAAATAAAAACAAAGCGAGGGGAGTAGTGAAACTCCCCAGCACTCGCTACCGACAATAGCCCTAGTGCAGTCGGTATTCTTCACTCGCCAATCGCATAGAAACTCGCTCCCCGACCGTTGTCAGACCGGCCGGTCTTTGGGGGTCAACCTCCTTTCTTCCTTGGGCACGTCATAGACACAAGGTATCCGAAATCAGATGTCGTAACCGTCGGGGCGCACAAAGGCTTCCGCTAGGCTGGGGAGTCTTCTGGAATTTTTCATTTCTGTTTTCATGCAGTAGCAGATCTGGAAGCTCATCTTGGGGGGGGGGGGAGAGGGAGGGGTCTCCAGTCTAAAAAAGAAAAAAAGAAAGAAAGAGACTTAGTGGAGGGCACACACACACACACACACACACACACACTATAAGCTTGCAGCACTGCCCCTCCTGGCTCGAAAGGCTTTTTAAAATTTTCCATTACAAATTGTTCTGAATTTTAAAATCCCAAACTACGAACTAAGAGTACTGAAAAATCAGCACTATTTTCATGGCGTTCAACACTGCCCGCTCTTCGAGTAAACCAATTTGATGCTTTTGAAATCTTACGCCTGGATGGAATCTTTCAAAGTAAAGTTTGATCCCGTGTGTTCAGATGAGATAATTTAATAGAAAAAATTCCAGCTTGAAAATGTGTTACTAGTTTCTGTTTAAGGTCCAATCGAGGAACGTACTTCGCTCCGTCATTCACACTATCTCACATACACTTCAAAGTGGGAAAGCCCTTCGCACGGTGACTTTCCCTGTACTGTTCCCAATTACAAATGATTCCAGACAATACTTCAAAAACAGAACAAAGCTCACCCATTGCTTTTCATGATCAGTCAAAATCTGTTTTCACTTCCGCTTTCATTTTTCTCTGTTAGTATTTTTTTTTTTTGTTTCTTTCTGCCGAAGCCATAACAAAGCATTTTGTCTTCAAATTTACAGCAAAATTTTTGTTGTTATGAAAACTTTTTACGAAAACCTGTGGATTTATTACTGCAATTTTACAAAATTAAATGCATTAATTATTTATATGTTTTCCACTTGAAAAGGAAAAACCTGCTTTCCGGGGAGGGGGGGGGTCGGCCCAGTCGTCCTTAGCTGGATTTTCTACTAACGTCATGTCGGCGCTCGAAAAATATTTCGAATCGAAGGTTTTCGGTAAATAGATGATGTCATCGCTTTACCCACGTTATTTTATAACCAACGCAAAGCAACTGAAAAATTGTTCAGTCGACACCGCTGGGATCGAACACAAAACCGCAGCATAAGGCGAACGCTACTTATCGAGAGATCTGAGGTTCGATCCCAGCGGTGTCGACTGAACAATTTTTCAGTTGCTATGCGTTGTTTATTAAATAACGTGGACAGAGCGATGACATCGTCTATTTACATTATCTCCACGTATTTGAAATAAATTCACCATTTCTATCGCTCTTTTGGATTTCTCACTTGTAATTAAACAGCTTGCTCTGTTGAATGCCACTAGATGGCGACACATCAGTTGCTGAGCCCATCAATATGATTTGTGTAGTCAGATGCTCACTGATAAACCAGGCATAGCGCCGTGAATTGTTGGCACTGTAGCGTAAAGCGAACGCACTCGGCTAGTTATTGCGAGATCTGGGAATAGATTTCAGCGGTGTCGACTGAACAATTTTTTAGTTACTATGTATGCGTTGTTTATAAAATGACGTGGACAGAGCGATGACATCATTTATTTATATTATCACCACGTATTTGAAATATATTCACAGTATCCAAGGTTTTCGGTTTGGGAATTGTCGTATGCTCTCCTTAAAGCAGAAAACAGAACGAAAACAGTACATTTTCTTCATAATTACTATTCATTTTGTGCTCTTTCTTTCTGTGTATACGATGTTTACTTATATACTGTAAGAACTCGATGAAAATTTACAGGATTTTGTTGCATTTTAATTAATTTTGTTCATACTATTTTTGCTTTCAGAGTCCTGTATCACAAAGCTCTTCGATTTCCCACCAGTAGTAGCAGAAAAGCCTACTATTTTTCCACACATGTTTTGTCTTCTGGTTCAAACTCTGTTACCTTTGATGACGTCATCATTTCTACGATGAAGCCTCACGGCAGGGAATCAACTTTCTTTGTTTTTGTTTTTTCTAAGTAATGTTGGGACAGCAAGCAGGTCTTGCTGCTTCAATATTTAATTTATTCTCCTGTATTTTCTTTACTTTTTTATTTTTTTACTATCACGAACTCTTCTTTTCATTATAGTTTAATCACCTAAGAAGTATTTATTTCAGTATGTGATTACACTGCGCAATGTGTTTTTTTTTGTACAGTCACGTATTATTATGTCTGTGCATTTGTTCAAAGCCTGTTTTTCAGGGCCTCAGCAATAACATATTTATAACGTTCAAGCTTCAGTTATTTATTTGTGAATGTTTTTTTGTCCGTTTGACTGTGAAAAAACATTGCTGCAGCAATTACATCATGTGACTGTTTGGCCAAACTTTCGTGTGATTTTGTAGTGTTATTAAAAGTTGTATGCTCATTCAGAATAAAAAAAGAATGATATAATAAAATGTCAGCGTCATATTTTTCTGAAACGTTCTTTGTATTCAGCTACGCATCTAAGATGAAATAATTTTAGACCATGCATTTTAAAACATCAATTAAATAATATAAGAACGCAAATATGTGTTTCTAGAAAAAAGTCTCGTCGTCAAGGTATTTTCAGTTATGTTATCATCATTTGCTTGTAAACTAAAAATTTCGTATTTATTTCTTTCCTCCTCTTTCAGGTATTATAAGTTCGGATTCAGAAAACTGTCCATTCGAAAAACTGGACACATTGCAATTTGGGAGCCACAAAGTTGTTCTGCATCGATAAGTATAGTGTTGCTATAATTTCCTCTTCCTGGAAAATCATTGTGCACAGTAGCGTATATTCGAGGCCAGCTAGGCTATACTCCGGGTACACCTAACCTGATAATGGATGGAAAATCTACAGCAGGATGATTCTGCCATTGTAATATAGTTCGCACTTTCGCCTATTTACAGAGTTGATAAAAGATACATTTCAGACATAAAACATTAAAATAATGGTTGAACTGATAAAACGTAGGGTTATTTGTGCAATTAAAACGTGGTCTATAAATGATCATATGTAGAGGATTTTAGGAAGGGAGTGTCTGACCCCAGGTCTTAAACAACCCTTAGAAATAGGAAGCTAGGAGATTTGGGCTAGAGTGCCCGATAGGAAAGTGACACGGAAGCGAAGTAGAAAGGGGAAGGAAGACGCCCTTATTTATTACCGGGGGTCCAGTACCCGGGGTCCGACGGCTTAACGTGCCCATCCGACGCACGGCCGATATTTAGTGGTTCGAGCGTTCGTAACTGCCTGGGATCAAACCTGAGGTCCTTTCCGCGGCAGTCACGAACGTTGCCCACTAGGCCACCCGCGGTTCGTGGTCTGTAATGTATTTACGAAAGCATATCCACTACAGCGAGCAAACGAGATCTGACCACTCCCACGGCTTCTCTCTCCTTGCGGGATTACGGCTGGCGTTCAGTGGAATTCTGGTAAACCGGTTCTGCTGCGTAGAGATACTCGTGTAGTGGGTGTGAATAGGTCGCCGTTGGGTATCTCCTGTTATCAGGTTAGGTGTGCCCGAACTATAGCTGCAAAGCCCAAAGAATGCGCAAATAACAGTCAATTAGATTCATCAACGGTACTAAGATATGTCGACGCTTTCGCTGCGAAAAAACGCACGTGCGGATTCGCTTTTTTTGACTAAGAGAAGCAGTCTGGTGAGCGAAGACCAACGGGACTCCTAGAGGAGGGATGGTGTCATCGTAACGCAACCAGCTCTACCAGTCTTCCCTATTCTGATTTGAAGACCTTCGATACGATTGCCAGCTAGCGCGTCCATGACAACATGAATGAGTGGGTGATGGGTGAATAGGCCATTGCTTTGGGCAACAGTACGCTCAGAAAACCAAAGACTTAGGACTACATTGGCCACTCGCATGCTTCCGCCCGTAACAGCACGTGTTTGCGAGAGTTGTTTAAGTTTGTGTTAAGTGTCAATGAATTAAAATCATTAATATTATATCTCTAATTCGTGGCTTTGTTGGATTTTGAACTGTTCTGAAAGCTTTCCCGAACATCTGTCAGAATTTAAAGAACTCTATGCTTCAAATTTTGATACAGCTCGACTAACAAATGAACTGAAGGTGTTTTATTCCCTTGATGAATGCAAAGAGAAATCAGTAAGAGACATTACTTGTTGCATAAAGTTCAATAAATTGGACATAATGTTTAGTGAGGTGTACAAATTAGCAGACCTAATATTAAACTTTCCTAATATTAAACTTCTGCATTAAAAAGAATCAAGATATATCTTAGAGCCACACAAGCACATGTACATTTGAGCAACTTGGCTGATTTGTCAATAGAGAAAAACATTCTTTTTAAATATGAAAAAGTACTCGGAAGAAACTTTTTATGAAAACGTTACACTCAAGTTCACACAAGAGGAAAGAAGAATGGAGTTCACGTACGAATAAAGTATTCAGAAGAAGAATGGAGTTCATGTACAAATAAGTGTTCAAATCCTAATCCTCATAATTATTTGGTATCATGTTAGCATGTACCTAAAACTTAGAAAAAAAAAGTTACTTCCATTATTTAACAACAGAAAAATAAACTTCGAAAAAAAAAAAAAAAAAAACAGTAGTGAGGGCGGGGGACTGGTGAAATAGCCCAAGTTTCGAAACCAAGGTACGTCACTGATTGTGCACAAAAATCCGAAGCACTAGTTGCATGGCTACTTTGCCATGATCATTTCATAAATCACAAAAATATCTTAATTTCTTAATGGCGATGAAATATGAATGGACATTTTCGTGATTCATGAAATGACCACAGACAAATAAGACACTAAAAAAAACAAGTGACCACAAAAACATTAGGGGGCGAATAAAAATTTTACTTTTTATTTCTTTTACTCAGGCAATAAGCATTTATTTTGAGACCCTAGGCCTGGGACATTTTTAGCAATTTTTTTAGTTAGCCATGATAATATTCACGAGGTTTACAAAGCTAGTAAATCTAACAATGTCACACTTTTACTCGGGAAAAAGACTATGATTATAGTTTACGCAGCTGTCTTCCAGATGTGTGAAACAGTAAACTATAATTATCTTCATTAGTTGGGAATATAAAGTTACGACAATTTGTGTTTCCAAACGGATGTGTAATTTTTATACCGCCCCGTAAAGTGTGTGTCCCTAGTTTTCCTATGGATACCTTACGGAACTCGTTATAGTTGCATCAGAAAAAGAAAAATCGGAAATTTTATAGATAATTTTAGTCACTGCCATAGATATTTGATGAAAAAAAGATTAATAAAATGATTCTAAAAATAATGAGAAATACAAACGACGATATGACGTGAAACTGACAAACCAAGTTTAACGACTACGAATTCTCGGTTGTAGAAAATGAAAACCTACTGCACCTGTTTCAAGATTCTTTTTCGTTTACATTTCTTACAATCAATCTTTTTTTTTCTTTTTTTTAAATTGGATTTTACGCCATGTTGCAGAGTGAAATATATTCAGAAAAATTCGCTCTTCAAATCTGCTATACAATGCATTTTTTTATAACAATTTCTTACTTTTGCACAGCATAGTTTATTTTCTTCTTTTGTTTTCTTTTCTTTTTTAATTTCGCGTATAAAGTTTCAATATTTTAGGTTTGTGTATTTTTCAGATTGCTTGTTGAAGCAACAGTCACTTAAATAAGCAGCAGCCACTTCGGCAGAGCTTGTTTGAAAGAGTATACTTACGGAGCAATCCAATTATTCTTTTATTATATTTAAATACAGCTTCAAGAAATTATCAACATAATTTTTCTTTTCATAACTATATAGTACAGAAATTTGCAGACATCAGCAAAAGACTGAATCACATCATCATTCATCATGAGACAGAATCACATCATTAGACATCACGAGACTGAATCACGTCATCAGTCTCATCTGAATCACACCATTAGACATCACGAGACGGAACCACATCATTAGACATCACGAGACTGAATCACATCATTAGACATCACGAGACTGAATCACATCATTAGACATCACGAGACTGAATCACATCATTAGACATCACGAGACTGAATCACATCATCAGTCTCATCATTAAATTGCATCATCAGTCTCATCATCAAATCACATCATCAGTCTCATTCAAATCACATCATTAGACATCACGAGACGGGATCACATCATTAGACATCACGAGACTGAATCATATCATTAGTCTCGTAGATTAAACTTATGCCACCCACAGATCATAAAGGAAACATAGTGTTAAAATTTAATCAGTAAGTAATCTTTCGATTTACAACTGCACCACACAACTCTTTACTCTCTGCGTGGCTTTTTATTTACCTTCAGTTGTTACCAAAAAGTATAAGCATATTCAGAGAAATTTACCCGCCGTTCAGAAAGAAAACCCGAGAAGTAACATAATTTACACCGAAGAGCCAAAATATTATGACCAGAGCGTCTTTATGCAAATCAAAGCAACTGTAGGTAAACGACGGTGAGTGTGAAGATCATGAAACGGTATATTAATCAGCGTTATTCTTGTTCTTGAAATGGGAAAAACAGTGGACTTAAGTGAGTTTGACAAAGACCAAATCATAACGGCCAGACGACTGGGTCAGTGCATTTCCGAGACGGCAAGGCTTGCGGAGTGCTCGTCGTCAGTCGTGGTTAGTAATACATTCGAAAAGTGTTCCGAGGAGGAAATAACCACGAACTGCCGGAAAGGTGCGGCCGACCACGGCTGATCGACGCTAGGGGTGAACGAAGGCTATCTCGTATGGTTCGAGCCAAAAGGGATACGGTGGCGCAACTTGCCGGTAATTTGAATGCTGGTGGCGGGAGTAATTTGCCACAACACACAGTACATCGAGCCCTGCTGAAAACGAGCTGCGTACCCACTGGGATCTCGGAGTGCCCACGCTAACCTCGGTTGCCCCGGCGAAAGCACCAACAATGGGCACGGCGAATATCAAAACCGGATCTTGAAAGATTGAAAGAAGATCGTCTGGTCCAACGAATCTCGTCTCCTGTTGAACCATGTGGTACGTGTGCGTCGTTTATTTGGGGAACTGTTGGTACCAGGATGCAGCACGGGAGGAAAACAAGCCGGTGGATGAAGCGTAATGCTTTGAGGAATGTTATGCTGGGAAACACTCAGTCCAATCATTCATGTACAGGAAACTATGACGTCCACCACCTACTTAAACAATTGCAAACTAGGTACATCCTTTCATGGCAACGGTATTTTCCTCTAGTAGTGCCTTCTTTCAGAACTATAATTCGCCATGCTGCACTTCCCGAGTTGTTCAAGAATGGATCGTGGAGCATGAGGAAGACTTCCAGATATTTATTGCCTTGGAATCCAAATTTTTCAGAAATCAATTCAGTCGAGTATCTGTGTCTTATGTTGGAACAGCAAATCCAATTTGTTGCTACTCAAACACGTAACTTGCAAGAGTTAAATGATCTGTTGGTAACGTGCTGGCCTAAAGAGTTCAAGGGAGTATTGACTGGACAATAAACAAATACGTAAGTACTTCTTCTCTGCTCATTATTCTAAATGTTCATCGATAGATCAGTATACCGAGCAATAAACATGTACGTAAGTACCACTTCTCTACCCATTATTCTAAATCTTCATCGATAGATCAGTATATCCGACAATAAACAAGTACGTAAATACCTCTTCTTTACCCATTATTCTAAGTCTTCATCATTAGATCAGTAAACCAGACAATGGACAAATACGTGAGTACTTCTCCTCTATCCATTATTCTAAATCTTCATCAATAGATCAGTATGTACATGGCCGGCACAAGTTTTTTCATCTGGGGGAGAAAGTCTTGAAATTATTAGGCCTCCTTAAATACAAAAGTTCACTCCCACTAAAATAGTTTGCAGTTTTAACTTTCTGCTACTTTCGTTATAGAAAAGTATGATTTTTCAGAATTCACGCTTCTAGTTTTAGACGCAGTTTTGCTAAAAATATGAAAACTAAGTGAATACCCAAGAGTCAAATAAAACGCCAAAGTTATGTGACTGTCGACAACACAGCACTCCGAAGAAATGAAGGTGAAAAATGAACCGGCAGAAATGACTGATTTTCAGATAATGAATGTAACAATAGGAAGAGGCTTTCGGGATAAGGATTGGAAAAATTCCATGGAAGGTTAAACGCTGACTGGTAATTTCTGCGACCGAGCACAGATGACTAATTAGCTCTTCATCCTACGGTATATTCCGAAAGGTCACGGAGATTAGGCATATCCGCATATTGTTCTGTATACTGTGTAAACGTCAGTGGCGTCGCGTGCCCATTTAGGTTGGGTGTGCGCTGTTATGGGGAAAAATACGCAACATTTTTATTATGTATCCCGACTGCAAAATTCGAGAATTGATTTAGAACATACAAAAGCATTTCTTTTATTTAGCTGTCGTCTAATAACGTACGGTAAAGATCTTTACATACACTCCATTGTAAAAAAATCTGAATTTCCTGTGCAAATACTAGAGTGATGAACACATTTTCGGTATCTTTTTTCATATATAAGTTTTAAAATACAGCACGATTCTTACTTTCGTTAACACGCTTTACACAATCTGCAAAATCTCTGGTAGAAAATGAGACACTTAATACGTCGTCAACCTAAATGGATGTCAAAATTCAATATGCATGTTTAAATCTGTGCTCATAAACATACAGTTTCACAAAGCGACGAAAAGACAGCAAAATAGCAACTCGTAGCAGAACGTTGAAGTGTGTTTATGACTCCACGCTATTCTAAACGCAAACAAGTATGACAAGTGGTGCTTTTTTAAGCGCGCGCACTCTGGGAATTTAAACCTCTGCGTTGAATGCATGGGAAAATAAAAACAAGACCTGTAGCGCCATCTGGAGAGCTTTTAATTACAGTTGCTTTAACGACTTAGGGTGTCCGCTCGTAAAATATCACTCCTGAAGCTGCAAATATTATTTACTATGTTGTGTTTACTGCACGAAGCAACGAACCTTCTTTTCTTCACGAAAATATTGCACAAGGAAATTAATTTTTGCAGACAAACTTCAGCGAGCCTTATTGGAAATACATAAAGAAAAAAATAAACAATGTAACAGCAACTGGTAGCAGTGTTTCGTGGGAGTCAGGAGGTGCTCATTTTGGGTAGCACACCTTGTGAGTTACGCTGTTACGTTTGAAACCACAGGGAAATAATAACGTGACATGCAGCGCCGTCTGGGGAGCGCTTGTACCACAACTGCTTTCAGGCAGTCGGATGTGCGCACGCAAAGCAGCGCATCCCAGGATTCTAGCGCGAATGCGATATGCTTACTGAACGAACCTTTTCTTCTTAATGAAAACATCATGTGGGAAAATTAATTTTAACCACCACTCGAAGCCTTAGGACAAACTCTGGAGAGTTTTATTAGAAACAAATCCTAAAAAATAATATCGATAATATAAATTAAATTGCGACTCTATGTGGGTGTGCGCCGCACACCTAGCAGAACCCGAATATTCGCCCTTGGGAAACATATCATAAATACATAGAAATATTCTTTCTATTTCTTAATTATCTGTTCTAGAATAATAGTTGCAATACAAAAATACCGCATATACACTATATTGACAAAACTCACCGGACACCCCTTCAACAGCAAATGAACGAATCCCTCTGCATTGTTAAGATGCACGGTACAGCTGCAAACGGTATAATAACAAGCCTGCAGCTGACCACGATCATATCGCACTGTGAGGTTGAGTGAAAATGTCGCGGCTGCAGAGAACTGACTTTGAGAAAGGAAAGATTGTTGGGTGTTCTATTAGTGGGTTGTCCATAAGTGAAATCGAGAGGCGTTTAAACATACCCAAGTCAACTGTTGTAGATGTACTGAACAAGCGGAAGACACATGGCGTGCCTGAAGCAGCATAACGTACCGGCAGATCAAAGAAAATCAGTGATAGAGGACGTCGAAGCCTCAAGCGAGTCGTTACAGCTAATCGACGGAGTACTGCACAAAACCTCGGTGTACAGGTAAGTAAATATGCTGGAACATGTACCATTCGCAGAGAACTTCATTCCATGGGTTACCGTGGTCGTGCGGTTGCTCATAAGCCTTTCATCTCCACTCGGAATACTACTCGTCGTTTAGCATGGTGTAAAGAACATTTATCCTGCACCGTAAATCAATGGAAACAGGTCCTATGGACTGATGAATCCAGATACACGATCCATCAGTCCGATGGCCATGGGTGGGTATGGCGGCAGCCGGGGGTACGCTATTTACCACGGTGTACTGTTCCTACGGTCAAGTTTGGAGCTGGCAGTGTATTCGTGTGCGGGTGCTTTTTGTGGTACGATCCCAGCCCATTGGTTATCGTGGACCAGCACATCTACCTCGATATTCTGGAAAATTATACCATACCAACTTTGTGGCAATACAATTATTATTATTATTTTTTTTTATTGGAGGTTTAACGACCACCGTGAGCAACTCAATGGGCTATAAGCAGTCGCCCGTCCCTAATTTAGGGTCACTGGTTCCAGGGAAGGGAGAGAGCCAGTGCCGTAAGACAAACACAACATCCATGCCTCACCGGGATTCGAACCCGGACCCTTTACGGACGAATGATCAGAGGCCAGCGCCTTAGACCACTGCGCCACCGGGGCGGCGGCAATACAATGGAACCGAGCCTTGTTGGTACCAGCCGGATAATGCAATGAGCCATAAAGCAATGTTTCAAAATCGCTTTATTGTAACACAAAGGAAAAAGGAGACGTACAACATGGGATCGTCTCAATTTTTTTATATAAACTGCTAAAAGCAATGGTATATACGCTGAGATGAGTAATGACAATATATGCACAGTATGATGCAGACGAAGCAAAGTCTATAGAAATAATGAGAATCACATGCGCGGCACGACGGTGCCAATCAATACTGTGAGATGCAGTGGGCGTGGCGTGATAGCAAACCACGAGGCAGAGGGTGACCACGTGGAGAAGAAGGTACTTTGACTGTGCGTTGAGAGAGCAGATTGATGTTCCAGCCGAAGGCTGGAGAGAAGGCGGTCACGAAAATGGCACAGCAAGGCACTGCTGGCCTAGGGAGGAGACACTTGAGTAGTCTGTGAGCAGTGCAGAGAAAACGTCGGACGCTGGAGGAGGCCCTTTAGGAGTGGACTCCATCGGTTCAGCTGCAGAAGGAGGAGGAGCCATGCTACCCGTAGAGCGGGTAGGGCACGATGGCTGGGCAGTAGAAGAAGGGGACTTCTTCTTCCTCCTCCGAGGTCCGGATCGGTTAGCATCCCGGCGTTTGCCCTGGACCGACGATGCATGGGACGTGGAGGGAGAGTCAGAGGAAGGGTCAGCCCCGCCGCCAAGGTCGGAAACACCGACGGTGAAGGAAGCTTGAAGATCAGTAGTGATGTCACTAAGTGGAGAAATAACGTTTGGAAGAGGGAGCGAAAGACTGCTGGAAAATCCTGATGTGAGAACAGATTAGCATCGGAAGACACGCGTTGATCGAAGGCTTTAGTCGACTTTCGTTTAGAACTGGGCTCTGGGGCCACAGGCACTGGAATGGACGCTGTATTAGAGGTTGTTGAAGAGATCTGAAGCGATCCCGATGCAGCAGTGCTCGGTGACACAGTATGGGGGCACTGGGCACGCTGATGGCCGTATACTTTGCATTGAGAGGTGAGCAGCTGTATTCGACGACGCTGCTGTCCACATCGAACATGGAGGAACCGCAGAAACTTGAGGAGATGCTCTTCGGACAGAAAAACAATGCGGGCGCTCCTGCGAAAACTGCCGATATGTTTGTCGTCGGGGTCGTTGGGAGCTGAAGAAGGACTAGTCAGATAACCGACCACTCGACCCCAACGACTGAGCGCAGCATGAAGCATTTCATCTGAAATCTCCGGATGCACTGGACAGAGAAACTAGAATAGTACGCTGAGTAACCGATTCGACTAGGAGATGATGAGAGTGAGCCCCATCGTCAGAACGAGCTCGGGAAAACCCTTCTTTGAGAAGAAAACCATCACAGTCCGCGGGTTAGATGGGTGATAGCACCAGGGGGAAGAATCTTCTTCAGAGCTATGCTACCCTTCTTTAATGGAGTATTGGGCAGAGAATCGAAGCAAACCCTCAAACCGAGGGTCTTGTGAAGGCGCTGACCAGCAGGAGAAGTCTCGGGGATATCCAGCAAAAGTGCGTCCTCAGATAGCGTGACGTATGAATCCGAAGGGTACACTGTGGACGATGTTGAAGCTTTGGGAGTACCAGATGCTGCAGGAGAATAAGAGCAGGATGAAGCTCCTCCCCGGAAAGATAGCGGAGTGGCATTGGACACCTTGCCCGAAGCAAAGGCGGAAGGAACACCTAAAGGCAGAGAAGCAGCACCATCTGACACGTCCATGATGTCACCCTCGACATCGGAGGGCAGCGACGCACCGTCACCACTTGTGAGAGTGGAATCGGAGACCTGAGTAGCAGAAGAAGAAGCATAGTATACAGGAAGAGGACGAAGGAACGCACCACCATCGAGCAAAGGTGATACATGATCCATCACTCTGATGGCCATGGGTGGGTATGGCGGCAGCCGGGGGTACGCTATTTACCACGGTGTACTGTTCCTACGGTCAAGTTTGGAGCTGGAAGTGTATTCGTGTGCGGGTGCTTTTTGTATTACGATTCCAGCCCATTGGTTATCGTGGACCAGCACATCTACCTCGATATTCTGGAAAATTATACCATACCAACTTTGTGGCAATACAATTTTTTTTAATTGGAGGTTTAACGACCACCGTGAGCAACTCAATGGGCTATAAGCAGTCGCCCGTCCCTAATTTAGGGTCACTGGTTCCAGGGAAGGGAGAGAGCCAGTGCCGTAAGACAAACACAACATCCATGCCTCACCGGGATTCGAACCCGGACCCCTTACGGACGAATGATCAGAGGCCAGCGCCTTAGACCACTGCGCCACCGGGGCGGCGGCAATACAATGGAACCGAGCCTTGTTGGTACCAGCCGGATAATGCAATGAGCCATAAAGCAAGGTTTCAAAATCGCTTTATTGTAACACAAAGGAAAAAGGAGACGTACAACATGGGATCGTCTCAATTTTTTTTATATAAACTGCTAAAAGCAATGGTATATACGCTGAGATGAGTAATGACAATATATGCACAGTATGATGCTGACGAATCAAAGTCTATAGAAATAATGAGAATCACATGCGCGGCACGACGGTGCCAATCAATACTGTGAGATGCAGTGGGCGTGGCGTGATAGCAAACCACGAGGCAGAGGGTGACCACGTGGAGAAGAAGGTACTTTGACTGTGCGTTGAGAGAGCAGGTTGATGTTCCAGCCGAAGGCTGGAGAGAAGGCCGTCACGAAAATGGCACAGCAAGGCACTGCTGGCCTAGGGAGGAGACACTTGAGTAGTCTGTGAGCAGTGCAGAGAAAACGTCGGACGCTGGAGGAGGCCCTTTAGGAGTGGACTCCATCGGTTCAGCTGCAGAAGGAGGAGGAGCCATGCTACCCGTAGAGCGGGTAGGGCACGATGGCTGGGCAGTAGAAGAAGGGGACTTCTTCTTCCTCCTCCGAGGTCCGGATCGGTTAGCATCCCGGCGTTTGCCCTGGACCGACGATGCATGGGACGTGGAGGGAGAGTCAGAAGAAGGGTCAGCCCCGCCGCCAAGGTCGGAAACACCGACGGTGAAGGAAGCTTGAAGATCAGTAGTGATGTCACTAAGTGGAGAAATAACGTTTGGAAGAGGGAGCGAAAGACTGCTGGAAAATCCTGATGTGAGAACAGATTAGCATCGGAAGACACGCGTTGATCGAAGGCTTTAGTCGACTTTCGTTTAGAACTGGGCTCTGGGGCCACAGGCACTGGAATGGACGCTGTATTAGAGGTTGTTGAAGAGATCTGAAGCGATCCCGATGCAGCAGTGCTCGGTGACACAGTATGGGGGCACTGGGCACGCTGATGGCCGTATACTTTGCATTGAGAGGTGAGCAGCTGTATTCGACGACGCTGCTGTCCACATCGAACATGGAGGAACCGCAGAAACTTGAGGAGATGCTCTTCGGACAGAAAAACAATGCGGGCGCTCCTGCGAAAACTGCCGATATGTTTGTCGTCGGGGTCGTCGGGAGCTGAAGAAGGACTGGTCAGATAACCGACCACTCGACCCCAACGACTGAGCGCAGCATGAAGCATTTCATCTGAAATCTCCGGATGCACTGGACAGAGAAACTAGAATAAAACGCTGAGTAACCGATTCGGCTAGGAGATGATGAGAGTGAGCCCCATCATCAGAACGAGCTCGGGAAAACCCTTCTTTGAGAAGAAAACCATCACAGTCCGCGGGTTAGATGGGTGATAGCACCAGGGGGAAGAATCTTCTTCAGAGCTATGGTACCCTTCTTTAATGGAGTGTTGGGCAGAGAATCGAAGCAAACCCTCAAACCGAGGGTCTTGTGAAGGCGCTGACCAGCAGGAGAAGTCTCGGGGATATCCAGCAAAAGTGCGTCCTCAGATAGCGTGACGTATGAATCCGAAGGGTACACTGTGGACGATGTTGAAGCTTTGGGAGTACCAGATGCTGCAGGAGAATAAGAGCAGGATGAAGCTCCTCCCCGGAAAGATAGCGGAGTGGCATTGGACACCTTGCCCGAAGCAAAGGCGGAAGGAACACCTAAAGGCAGAGAAGCAGCACCATCTGACACGTCCATGATGTCACCCTCGACATCGGAGGGCAGCGACGCACCGTCACCACTTGTGAGAGTGGAATCGGAGACCTGAGTAGCAGAAGAAGAAGCATAGTATACAGGAAGAGGACGAAGGAACGCACCACCATCGAGCAAAGGTGATTGGTCGACTTCGACAGAGGACGATACGGAGATGGGAGGAGCCACAGCGATGGAGGCGGGAGCAGCGCCCTCATCGGCGGCCGCCATCATTAATGGCGAGGGTTAACTTAAAGTTTGACCAGCTCGATCAGGAAATTAAAACCAGGATGTAATAAACAAACGTGCACTCACCAACTCGTGAGATCGCTTAAAAGAAAGACCAAACCTTTAACTTCCAGGCACACACA
This sequence comes from Macrothele yani, assembly GCA_039090855.1. Taxonomy (NCBI): domain Eukaryota; kingdom Metazoa; phylum Arthropoda; class Arachnida; order Araneae; family Macrothelidae; genus Macrothele; species Macrothele yani. The sequence continues at coordinate 101,384,407 of CM077013.1, read as the reverse complement.
AAAGATAAACGGTAGAACTTCCAGGAAAAGCACTCGAGGCACACAAACACAGAGCTCGAGAAGACACGTCATGCGAGCAACATAAAGCAAGGACTGTTGCGGCGTGGTTTGACGATAATTCCGTATCCCTGATCTTAACCCCATAGAGCACCTATGGGATGAATTAGAGCGCCGCATAAGAAGTTTGGAACCAAGACCTACTACTAAGCAACAGTTAGCGGCAGCATTATGCATTGATTGGAAGCGCATGTGTTCTAAAACCTTGTCGAAAGCATGTCTCGAAGGGTCAGTGCATGCATTAAGTCCAAAGGTGGACCGATACCGTACTAATGTACAGTATATCAATAAATGCTGTGTTGTGTTTCTTTTCTAGGTGTCCGGTGACTTTTGTCAATATAGGTGCATAATTCATTTGTATTATAAAAGAATGTTAACTGGTTTAGTGCTTCAAGATTTTATTACATCATTAAACACAAGTAAAAGTAAAGCTAACAAGCACCTTTTGCTGTAAAGATGTATTATAAACAGACGTCAGATATTACAAAGCAGAAAATAATATTTCTTGAATTAATAATTTATGACACTTCCGCTTGCCTTAATTAGCGAATAAATTTTGTTTGACATTGCTATTACCAAGTCTTGTAACGTGCAAACTTTGATTTTGTCTCAACAGGATGTATGGTAACTTGCAATTCTCTTGATGAAGAATATTGCCTGTTTTTTTTTTTTTTTTTTTTTTTCATATACAATCCTGACAGGTAAGGACCATTTATTTTGCATCGGGTTTTAAGTCTGCGCTCCGAGACGGCCAGTCCATTAAACCTTTTTTCATTTGTAAACCACTGTTTCGTGGAATTAGAAGCATGGCAGGGTGCATTCTCTTTTTGGAAAATCCAACTGTTTCGTCCTAGTAGGGGTACCAATGGAATTAAATGTCCGTACAACATAGCCTAGTAATTCCTGGATGCCATACGGCGATCGATAATAGCAATGTCCGATTTACGTCTACAGCCGAACGCTTCCCATACCATCACACCACCTCCTTACGTTGGTCTGCTAAAAAATAAACAAAGGGGAACAGTAGCAACTGTGCTGCAATCTACAACGTAGAACTACGTCAACTGTCACTATTTCATGGCACTATCTCACTCGTTCTACGTCCTTAAAATATTCAGGGAAGGACAGTTGCCGTAGCCCTACGTTGTAGGTGGCGGCACAGTTGGTACTGTGCCCCTTTTATTTTTTCAGATATAAAAGTTTTAAGAAATAAAACGAACGAAACCGCTAGGGTGCGTAAATGCAGATGATGTCAAATTCAAAAATACGTTTTATTCCACATATTTGCTTCTAAACATCCAACTGAATTTTTTTTTACCTTTCGATTCCATTTATGTTGAAGAGTATTTTAGATATAGTTACTTTTTCAAATCACGCATAGATTTTCCGCTAGGGGCGCGTAAAAGTAAATTACATTTTCCCCGATAACTCTTCTTCTAAAACTCCGATTCGAAAATTTTTTCTTCAGCGGATACATCTCCTGATGGAAAATCTTTTGCATATAATTTCAAATTTTTGGTAAAGAATACTTTGGCCACCAGGGGGCATAAGTGTTAATTTTTGCTTCTGATGTATTTGCCATAAAATCGGAGCTTCTAAAATGTCGATTGAAAAATTCTTTCGTGAACTGATGCCACTCACATCGATAAACCTTTTCGGAATATTTCCTTCTTAAAATATTGAGCAGTTTCTCCTCCAGGGGGCGTATTTTTGTCAATATCGCTACTTCTAGGAGTCCGATCAGAAAAATCCCTTCTTTGTTGGATAGTGTTTTCAGTGTGACATGTTTTTCTTATAATTCCAAAATTTCCAAGTAATTCATAGACTTTCCGCTAGGGGGCGTAAAGGTAAATTGCGTTTCCCCCTATATCTCTGCTTCTAAATCTCCGATTTAAAAAATTCTTTTTGCACCGGATACAGCTCCTGATGGGAAATCGTTTCCACACAATTTCTAATTTTTGTAAAAAAATAGTTTGGCCACCAGGGGGCGTAAATCTTAATTTCCGCCTCTGTTGTATTTGCAGCAAAATATGAGATTCTAAATTCTCGATTGAAAAAAACGTCGTTTGTTGACCGATACTAGTCACGTCGACAAACCTTTTAGAAACATTTTCTTCTTTAAATAGCGCATGGTTTCTACGTCAGGGGGCGTAGATTTATATCTTATTTTTGTCAATATCTCTACTTCTAGGAGTCCGATTTGAAAAATTCTTTCTTTGTTGGATAGTGTTTCTAGTGTGACATATGGTTCATATAATTTCAAAATTTTCAAGTAATTCCTAGACTTTCCGCTAGGGGCGTAAATGTAAATTGCATTTCCCCCTATATCTCTGCTTCCAAATCTCCGATTTAAAAAATTCTTTCTGCACCGGATACAGCTCCTGATGGGAAATCGTTTGCACATAATTTATAATTTTTGTAAGAAATGGTTTTGGCCACCAGGTGGCGTAAGTCTTAATTTCCGCTTCTGTTGTATTTGCAGCAAAATATGAGCTTCTAAAATCTCGATTGAAAGAAAAGTCGTTTGTTGATCGATACTACTCATGTCGACAAACCTTTTAGGAAATTTTTCTTCTTGAAACAATGCATGATTTCTACGCCAGGGGGTGTAGATGTATATCCTATTTTTGTCAATATCTCTACTCGTAGGAGTACGATTTGAAAAATTCCTGCTTTGTTGGACAGTGTTTCCGATGAGAAATGTTTTCCCTATAAATTCAAAATTTTCAAGTAAATCCTAGACTTTCCGCTAGGGGGCACAAAGGTAAATTGTGTTTTCTGCGTTATTTCTGCTCCTAAAGCTCTGATTTGAAAAATTCTTCCTGTATCGCATACAAGACCTGATGAAAAATATTTTTCACATAATTTCTAATGTTTGGTAAAGAATAGTTTAGCCACCAAGGGGCATAAGTGTTAATTTCTGCTTCTGAAGTATTTGTTGCAAAATCTGGGCTCCTGAAAACTCGACTAATTTTTTTTTTCTTGGACCGATACCACTTATATGGATAAACCTTTTGAGAATACTTTCTTCCTAAAATAATGCATGGTTTTCCCACCAGGGGACGTAAAGTCACATCTTATTTTTGTAGATATCTCTGTTTCTAAGAGTTCGTAAGCTCACGATTCCGTTTACAGCAATATCTGAGGGATTAAAAACACGATTGAAAATCTTCTTTCTTTCGTCAGATCTATTGTTTTCAACTGGTTCCATTGACTTTGAATAGCTTTGATAAATTTAATTTGCGTCAGAACGGATTCAAAAGACGTGCTTATTACACCCGAAAATTCGATGTCATCTTTCTTGTTTAATGTTGTTTTCTGAATTGTATCTATTATGTAATTGTTTTACAGTGACTCTGGACTGAATTTTCTGTTTCTAAAAATTAAGTAGATTTTTTTGGCCTTATTTATTTTCAGTCAGTTAGTAAACACGCGTTTTTTAAATTAAAATAGAGAATGCCTGCACGTTTTTTTTTTTTTTTTTTTTTGTCTTTTTTTTTTTGTCCTACTAACGACACTTCTATTCGCCGATCGAAAAGCGTCAATGCCAGAGTACATTTAAGGATGCAGGGGGTTCGAGGGCTGGAGAGTGTTTTGGGGCCCCAGAATTAATGACACATCCAGGATTTTATTATGGGTGGTCGAATAAAAACACCCAGTAGAAAACATTCCTAAAATATGATGAGGAAACCGTTTAAAATATTCCTGCCATATTGAACTGCGTGTCCCATGATTCATGGAAGAATCAGTGTTAGCAAGAAAATGTAAAAATGTATGGTTGAAAAATGTATACCATTTCAGTTCTACTTTAATCCCACTCCCAAGGATTCAGCTTGTTGAGATTATATCGTAGTGGTGGACAAAATAATATGTTCCAAATATTATGATTCAAACGAATTCTTAATGTATGAAAATTTGCCCCAATTACAGATGTGTACAAAAAAACCATCTGCAATGCTTTCGAAAGATTTAAGGACGGACTAGAGGCGACTATACTTTTTGCGGACTCCTAAGAAAGCGGAAAGAAATATAATTTGTTTTACAAGGCAGTTTCTTACAGTTTTTGCTAAGCTATCAGCAAAAAAAAAAAAAAATAAAAAAATAAAAACAGCTGTAGAACTTGGTCAATTCTTTAAAGCATCCTTCATAATTCTGGGGTCACCTAAAAATACGAGTCCCAGTGCTGCAGCTCCCTCCTCCTCCTAGCCCTACCTCACAGAGTAGGTAATTATGTGCCCTGGTTAGCTGTACAGAATGCGGCTGAATACTCTTAGAGTATGCGGCTAAATACTCTTTCAAAAAGAAAATACTAAAGTGTGTAACTTTCGTTTTCAGTTGCAATTTTCATTGATTGTATTCACACGTTGTGTATTTCTAGTTTTATCAGGGAGGGCCGTAGTCACCAGATGGACAGGAAGGGCGATTGCCTTCCCAGAATGGTCACTCCATGGGCATGCTCTGGGGGATGCATAAAATAGAAATTCATGCTCTGGGGGATGCATAAAATAGAAATTGTAACTAAAAACGAAAGTTACACCTTTCAGTGTTTTCTTTTTAAAGACTTTGGCTAGTCTCATACAGTATTAAATGCAGTTAACGAGGGTACAGAGTAACATACACTATGAGGTGTGAACATCTCATATCCACAAAGGGAATTTTATAAAACAGTGAATGGAAGCTTAGAAAGTAATATGCTGATATGCAAATAATTTTTTCAAGATTTAAAAACCTCCATGACCTTTTCGAACATGTCGTTGGGATGAAGAACTAATAAATCATCTGTGTTTTGACCCAGAAAATTTTCTGAGCGTTTGACCTTGAACGGAATATTTCCAAGTCCTACTCCTAAAGCTTGTTTCCATTGTTACGTTCACTATCCGATACTCATTCGTTCTTCGGTGGTTTGATTTTCGTTCTGCATTTCTGCGGAGTGTTGTGTTGTCGGCCAGGGGCGCGCCAAGGGCATTTGCCGCCCCTTGTACGATAACATTTTTCAATTTTTATTCATTTTTATGTTAGTGAGTAGTAGTATAATAGAATACAATTGTTACGGTGTTCAGTGTCTGTACTTTGGAGTTACTGCTGAGATGAGAGAGAGAGAGAGAGAGGGGGGAGGAGGAATTCTTTTGCCGTGTCTTGGTAAAACCGGCTCTAAGCCAACATTTCTGTTTTGGGAACCCAGAAAATCTTGGGAGCTCTTTGGTACAAGAACATCGGCCACTTTAACGGTTAAAGTATGAGCCGCTCAAAGTACATAAAATGCATAAGAGTTTTAGGTCGAAAAATTACGTTTTTTGAAGTCCGTTGTATTTTTTCTTAATGTCGGCCCCATTGTCATAGTGTATCATGAATGGTGAAATCTTCAAGATTTAAAACGTTTTAAGATAAACATTGTTAGTCCTTTGCCCGCGGTATACATTACTGAACAAAACAATAACTGATTTCAAGTCGTTTCCTATTGAAATATATAATGAATTATTTTTACTAAAAAATAAACGTACCATGTAGCATTACGATTTCTCACAATAAAACGTTCCCTTAACTCCTCCCATGTCACTGATATTAATTTATCAACCGTAAAATTTGATTGAGCGTCCTGCCGCCACCGAACCTGAAAACCGGGTGCTTTGCACTCGTTAAACATTCGCCTGGTGCGTCCCTGTTTTCGGTGTTTACATAACGTTTACGCTTTACTTAGTATTTACACTCTGTGGTTCTTGGATATTTACGTAGTTCTTACATTTTAAATAAAATTATGTCAAAAACCTGAAATGCGATTTTTGAACGTTCGTAAAACTTTTCTATAACGGCAGTATGAGAGAAAGTAAATACCACGTATTATTTGAGTGGAACTCGAAGGGGCGTGATTTTAAACTCGAAGGGGCGTAATACCAAGTCTCACCCTCCCAGAAAACAAAAGCTTGCTACGGTAATGATTTGTACGCCCTCAGAGCATGAATGACCTAGTATCACCATCCCGGGTTTGAGTATACCTCCCTTGGGCATGTGAATTTTTCAATGCATTTTTTAACCAAATTGTTTGTATAGACAGAGCACCGGAAAAATTTTTTCCCCTTGGTTCCACACATCGTAGCTCTCTACTATTTGACTCTTTCTATAACTTTCCATTAGAAAAATAAAATAAAACAAGAATACTTTGATAACATTGATAGTGACATATTTGTCCTCTTTTAAGGTTTAAAAGTGAGAGAGAGAGAAATGCATGTAGCTCTTTCGCGCGAAGTTCTTCCTCCCCATCCATCCCGTTTCGTCTCACCTTCTACTTCTTATTTCCCTTTTCTGACAATCTGGTAAAATCGGTAAAATAGAGATCATATTAGATATTCTTTAGCGCCATCTAGTAGTGATTAAAATTTAGAACCGCGTTGGAATTTACAAGTATTAAAACTTTTACTGCCAACCAAAGATATTAGATGGCGCCATGTCTGCTAAATACCAACCGATGTTCTTCAGCTGTTATCTTGGATTAGCCCATACTCCTCTAATAGGAAAAATTCCTTAGAGCGATGAGGTAAAAAATAAGCGCAATGAAAGTCTCTCAAAAATTTCAAAAGCAAATTAAAATTTGAGTCGTTGTTTTTACCATTTATCACTTTTTATTAAATTTTATCACTTATTGTTTCAAAAAGTTTGGTTAAAAGTTCTTAATTTGTGCACTAACAAATGAAAAATGTTACATGAAAATCAGATGCTAAAAATTAAAAAAAATATATTTTTAAATACTACTCTGCCATTCTATACGATTCCAGATACTCGATGTGGATAAAACGAATCAGTCACATTGAATACATGTGACCACTAGGCCACTGAGAATTTCCTCAAGGGAGCGATCCAACAAGAAATCCGCATGTTCAGGGACAGACACAAGGGTGTCATATTATGTATGTATGTATGTATGTATATAGTATATACATATATACATATATATCATCATCATCATCATCATTGTCAACCATTATCAATCCACTGCTGGACGAAGGTCTCCCCAAGTTTCCTCCACAACGGTCTGTCTTGTGCCAGTCTCCTCCATGTCACTCCCGCATACTTTCGAATTTCATCCACCCATCTTCCATGTGGTCTTCTTCTGGGTCTTTTCCTGTCCCTTGGAATCCAATCTAAAATTTCGGCTGTCCATCGATGGTCTGTTCTTCTGGCAGTATGTCCAGCCCATTGCTATTTCAGGGATTTAACTCTGATCATGATGTCTTCCACTCTTGTCATTTTTCGGATCCACGTGTTCCTCTTCTTATCTCTCCTGGTTACACCAAGCATGCACCTCTCCATGCTACCTTGAGTTGTCTTCAGCCTTTGTATGTCTCTTTTAGCTAAGGTCCACGTCTCTGCACCATACGTAAGCACTGGAAGGATGCATTGATCAAACACTTTTCTTTTAAGACATAATGGCATATTGCTCTTGAAAATTATGCTGTTTCTTCCAAAAGCTCTCCAGGCAAGTTTTGTACGCCGATTAATTTCTTCACCAACGTGACCCTAACTTGATATCTGCTGTCCAAGATAAACGTACGTGTCTGTTATCTCCAGCTTTTCTCCATCAATCGATAAATCTTCATTTCTTGTAAAAGCATTGTACATCACTTTTGTCTTCTGAAAGTTCATTTTTAATCCCACTTCTTTACTCTTGTCAGCAAGTTCCTGGATCATACTCTGCAGCTCTGATGGGGTAGTTGCAAAAATGACTATGTCATCAGCAAAACGAAGGTGGGTTAGATAATCTCCATTAATCTTTATCCCCTTGTTTTCCCAGCTCAGTGACTGAAAAACACCCTCCAATGTGGCATTAAAGAGCTTCGGAGATAAGGTGTCACCTTGTCTCACTCCTTTTCCAATTTTTATGTGTGTTGTATTTTCAAACAGCCGAATCTTTGCACTTGCATTTTCATAGATGTTATTAATAATATTAATGTATGCATCTTCAATACCGCAGGATTTCAGAGCCATTGCAACTGCTGATGGTTTCACCGAATCAAAGGCTTTTTCATAATCGATAAAAGCCATGCACAATGGAAGCTCATATTCCCTCGCTCTTTGAATTAGTTCTCTCAGTACGTGGATATGATCTATTGTGCTGTAGCCACTCCTGAATCCAGCTTGTTCTCTCGGTTGAGCCATGTCCAGTGTCACCTTCAAGCGGTGTGAAAGAACTTTATTGAAGATTTTATAAACCACTGATAGGAGGCTGATAGGTCTGTAGTTCCTGAGATCCTCAATGTCACCTTTTTTATGTAGCAAGATCATTGTAGCGTTGTTCCAATCCTCAGGAATTTTCCCTTCATTAAGGCATCGAGTGAAAATTTGGGCGAGTACTGTTTCGATTTCTCCACTTGCTTCTTGTATGATGTCTACAGTAATTCCATCTTCTCCTGGAGCTTTTCCCCGCTTCATGTTCTTGATTGCATGTGCAACTTCTGCTGGAAGGACTGGAAGAACTCTGGTACTGGTACCTTTCATGATGTCTGGAGTACATGTATCATCCCTTTCATATAATTTGGAGTAGAAATCTTTCACTCTTGTCAAAATTTCGCCTCTATTTCTTGTTACAGAACCATCTTCTTTTCTCAGTGCCATAATCTGTTTTTTCCCCTTACTGAGATGTCCCTTTGCTATCTTTAGGCTTTGGTTGTTTTCAATTGCTTTCCTTACTAGTTCACAGTTGAATTTCCTTACGTCTTCAGTGATACCTTTTCGTACTGTCTTGCATAGTTCTATATATTCCACTTTGGAAGTCACATCTTCTTTAGTTGTCCTCATCACTCTTCTTTTTTGCATCAACATTTTGGTTTTTCCTGATAGTTTGTTCACATGCAATTTGTTCTTAGACCCAGCTAATTTTGTTGCTGTTTCCATAAGAGCTTTGGTTACTTTTCTGTTAACTTCAGAAATATCCACTTCTTCCGATGTTAGGCCTTCTAAAGCAGAGAATCTGTTCTTCAGTTCCAATTTGAAGGTATTATGGTGTTTTTTAAGGTTGGTTATGTCAATACATTTTGTTTGTCTTATGAGCTTGCTACGTTCGAGTTTAGTGTTGAGGTGCATCTTACATCTCACCAATCTATGGTCACTGCCTGTGTTGAACTTGTTTAGCACACTGCAGTCTTCTATGACGAATTTTTTGTTACACATAATAAAATCAATTTCACTTGTCGTCCCATTTGGATGTCTCCATGTCCATTTCCTGTGTGGCTTTTACTTGAAAAAGGAGTTCAAGATGAAAAACCCTCCTGCCTCTGCAAACTCAACGAGAGTATTTCCACGCTGGTTTCTGTTGCCGTGACCGAATTTACCTACTGAAGTTTCATTCTGTTGCCGTTGCCCTATTTTTGCAATGAAATCTCCCATAATTATCTTCAAGTGCTGCTTACCTTTATTATTTAGATGACGAATTTCCTCATAAAATTCTTCAATTTCTTCTTCAGCATGACTTGTGGTGGGTGCATAAGTTTGAATAATCTGAGCCTGGTATCTTCTCGAGAGTTGGATAACGAGTCGTGCAGCTCTGTCAGAGGAACTTTCAACTTCTACAACTTTATCCTTCAGTTTCTTGTTTATTATAAATCCAACACCACTAGTTCTGCCAGTATCTGTCCCACGATAATAGAAGAGATGTCCACTTTTCAGTTCAATGAGATCTTCTCCTTTTCTCCTTACCTCACTTAGCCCGACGATGTCCCACTTGATCCTTTGCAGTTCCTCTTCCAATTCAAGAAGCCTTGAATCAGAAGATAGGGAGCGTCCGTTGTACGTAGCCAAGGTCAGCATCAGATGGCAGCCTAGTCCGGTCCTCCGGGGATTCTTAGCACCCTCTGCCTTCATGTCGTACTGGCCGCTGCCTTGGCCAGGTACATTCCAGCTGCCGGAGACTGAGGGCCAAGATTTAAGTTGTGGAGTCATTTTGGGGGGTTTGGCCATAACTCACCACGCTGGCCAAGCGGGTTGGTGAGTGTGGGATAGCATTTCCTCTAATCCCGATGGCATAGTTATACCGCTATTGGCGGTCGTCAGAGCCCCTTTAGTGGGAACAGGATGTACCACGAGAAGGCGGGGTTGACATTTGTCATATATATATATACGCCAATAGCGGTATACCTATACCATCGGGATCAGAGGAAATGCTATCCCACACTCACCAACCCGCTTGGCCAGCGTGGTGAGTTATGGCCAAACACCTCCAAAATGACTTATGGCCAAACACCTCCTCAGTCTCCGGCAGCTGGAATGTACCTGGCCAAGGCAGCGGCCAGTGCGACATGAAGGCAGAGGGTGCTAAGAATCCCCGGAGGACCGGACTAGGCTGCCATTTGATGCTGACCTTGGCTACCTATAACGGACGCTCCCTATCTTCTGATTCAAGGCTTCTTGAATTGGAAGAGGAACTACAAAGGATCAAGTGGGACATCGTCGGGCTAAGTGAGGTAAGGAGAAAAGGAGAAGATCTCATTGAACTGAAAAGTGGACATCTCTTCTATTATCGTGGGACAGATACTGGCAGAACTAGTGGTGTTGGATTTATAATAAACAAGAAACTGAAGGATAAAGTGGTAGAGGTTGAAAGTTCCTCTGACAGAGCTGCACGACTCGTTATCCAACTATCGAGAAGATACCAGGCTCAGATTATTCAAACTTATGCACCCACCACAAGTCATCCTGAAGAAGAAATTGAAGAATTTTATGAGGAAATTCGTCATCTAAATAATAAAGGTAAGCAGCACTTGAAGATAATTATGGGAGATTTCAATGCAAAAATAGGGCAACGGCAACAGAATGAAACTTCAGTAGGTAAATTCGGTCACGGCAACAGAAACCAGCGTGGAAATACTCTCGTTGAGTTTGCAGAGGCAGAAGGATTTTTCATCTTGAACTCCTTTTTCAAGAAAAAGCCACACAGGAAATGGACATGGAGACATCCAAATGGGACGACAAGTGAAATTGATTTTATTATGTGTAACAAAAAATTCGTCATCGAAGACTGCAGTGTGCTAAACAAGTTCAACACAGGTAGTGACCATAGATTGGTGAGATGTAAGATGCACCTCAACACTAAACTGGAACGTGGCAAGCTCATAAGACAAACAAAATGTATTGACATAACCAACCTTAAAAAACACCATAATACTTTCAAGTTAGAACTGAAGAACAGATTCTCTGCTTTAGAAGGCCTAACATCGGAAGAAGTGGATATTTCGGAAGTTAACAGAAAAGTAACCAAAGCTCTAATGGAAACAGCAACAAAATTAGCTGGGTCTAAGAACAAGTTGCATGTGAACAAATTATCAGGAAAACCAAAATGTTGATGCAAAAAAGAAGAGAGATGATGACAACTAAAGAAGATGTGACTTCCAAAGTGGAATATATAGAGCTATGCAAGACAACACGAAAAAGTATCACTGAAGACGTAAGGAAATTCAACTGTGAGCTAGTGAGGAAAGCAATTGAAAACAACCAAAGCCTTAAGATAGCAAAGGGACATCTCAGTAAGGGAAGAAAACAGATTATGGCTCTGAGAAAAGAAGATGGTTCGATAACAAGAAATAGAGGCGAAATTTTGACAAGAGTGAAAGATTTCTACTCCAAATTATATGAAAGGGATGATACATGTACTCCAGACATCATGAAAGGTACCAGAGTTCTTCCAGTCCTCCCAGCAGAAGTTGCTCATGCAATCAAGAACATGAAGCGGGGGAAAGCTCCAGGAGAAGATGGAATTACTATAGACATCATACAAGAAGCAAGTGGAGAAATCGAAACAGTACTCGCCCAAATTTTCACTCGATGCCTTAATGAAGGGAAGATTCCTGAGGATTGGAACAATGCTACAATGATCCTGCTACATAAAAAAGGTGACATTGAGGATCTCAGGAACTACAGACCTATCAGCCTCCTATCAGTGGTTTATAAAATCTTCACTAAAGTTCTTTCACACCGCTTGAAGGTAACACTGGACATGGCTCAACCGAGAGAACAAGCTGGATTCAGGAGTGGCTACAGCACAATAGATCATATCCACGTACTGAGAGAACTAATTGAAAGAGCGAGGGAATATGAACTTCCATTGTGCATGGCTTTTATCGATTATGAAAAAGCCTTTGATTCGGTGAAACCATCAGCAGTTACCACGGCTCTGAAATCCTGCGGTATTGAAGATGCATACATTAATATTATTAATAACATCTATGAAAATGCAAGTGCAAAGATTCGGCTGTTTGAAAATACAACACACATAAAAATTGGAAAGGGAGTGAGACAAGGTGACACCATATCTCCGAAGCTCTTTAATGCCACATTGGAAAATGTCTTTCAATCACTGAACTGGGAAAACAAAGGGATAAAGATTAATGGAGATTATCTAACCCACCTTCGTTTTGCTGATGACGTAGTCATTTTTGCAATTACCCCATCAGAGCTGCAGAGTATGATCCAGGAACTTGCTGACAAGAGTAAAGAAGTGGGATTAAAAATGAACTTTCAGAAGACAAAAGTGATGCTCAATGCTTTTACAAGAAATGAAGATTTATCGATTGATGGAGAAAAACTGGAGATAACAGATACGTATGTTTATCTTGGACAGCAGATATCAAGTGAGGGTCACATTGATGAAGAAATTAATCGGCGTACAAAACTTGCCTGGAGAGCTTTTGGAAGAAACAGCATAATTTTCAAGAGCAATATGCCATTATGTCTTAAAAGAAAAGTGTTTGATCAATGCATCCTTCCAGTGCTTACGTATGGTGCAGAGACGTGGACCTTAACTAAAAGAGACATACAAAGGCTGCAGACAACTCAAAGAAGCATGGAGAGGTGCATGCTTGGTATAACCAGGAGAGATAAGAAGAGAAACTCGTGGATCCGAAAAATGACGAGAGTGGAAGACATCATGATCAGGGTTAAATACCTGAAATGGCAATGGGCTGGACATACTGCCAGAAGGACAGACCATAGATGGACAGCCGAAATTTTAGATTGGATTCCAAGGGACAGGAAAAGACCCAGAAAAAGACCACATGGGAGATGGGTGGATGAAATTCGTAAATATGCGGGAGTGACATGGAGGAGACTGGCACAAGACAGACCGCTGTGGAGGAAACTTGGGGAGACCTTCGTCCAGCAGTGGATTGATAATGGTTGACAATGATGATGATGATGATATATATATAATACACGTATATGATCGCCTTAAAAACGTATGAATGTGAAAACAATGCATAAAAGAATATTCAAAATATTAAATACTATTATAAAAATTTGAGTGCTTCCAAAAAGAAGAAATAAAAGGGGGGGGACACATAATTTTAGACTAAATTGTAACGTAAGACATACGTACATGAAAATTGTTTGCTATCTTAAGCCTATGTTTATTCTGATTTTTGCATTAGTTTTTTTATTTTAATTTCATCATAAATACTAGGTTATGAAAGAAATTCTGTGCGATTTCATAATTTCTGAATATGGGGGAAAACACTTGTCTCTGAAGTACTTCCTAGTAAATTTGAATGCGATTTTGTTTTATATTTAATACCCCTACCTATTACACATCATTTACTTATAAGCATCGCTCTTTTCGAAGCAATTTACCGACTAGTTGATTCAGCGCTAGTGACGAGTGCAATATTCATTAATCTTTGTTGTTTTTAAATTTCTTAGAAAAAAAAAGAACCGTGAATGTTATTTACTGAATTTTCAGTTGCATTATCTATTTCATGGGTGCAAAAAATCGAATGTCTCGATTCTCTCAAAGTTGTAACTTACTGGGTTACATGCAAAAAAAAAGAAAAAAAAAACCCTGTGCATTTTCAGTCATCTGATATTTAAAATTTGACATATAATCGCAAAAATTGTATGAAGGAATTACATACAATAAGATCGAAAAAGTGATAGAAACTAAAGTAAAATATCGGGACTATAGCAGAATCTCGTGTGACACTGAAAAACGTATAACCGAGTTTCCACCATCGCCGTCTAAAAAATACATGGCCAAGACATTAGAGACATGAATTCCCTCTTTTAGTGACGTCACGCAGAAACCAATCGCGCACGACACCGATATATCAGCCCGTGTAATATGAAAGTGACGTAACAAACGGAGGGAAATCATCTCTCTTATGTCATGGCCTTGTACTTTCTAGACAGCCTTGGTTCCACTGTATGTGTATACATATGAAACACAGGCGCCGACTACGGGCATGATCGGTTGCTTAAGCATGCCCACCTCAGAAATCAGGGCATGCTTAACATGCCCAGATATTTTCGAGGGTAACCTAAATTATCTTTCGTCAACTATTTGCATACTGTAATTCTTATGGAATAAGATGTTTCTATCAGTTAACATCAGCTAAAGATTTTTAAAAATTAAAAATAATATACATATTCAACACATACTTTTGAAATCGTGTGTGTTGAATATATTATTTTAGTATAAATACATTCTGTAATGTGTTATATCAGTTATCACTTTATGCTGAATTCAATATAGCAAACATTTTTTGAATCTACTGGGAAATGAAACAATCATTGAGAAACATGTAAAGGAAGAACAGTTTTTACTAATAATATATTCAATTTGCTCACAAGCATGAGTACTGAATAAAAAACCGAGCACGATTTCAAAAGTTTACTATTGGATAGTGATTAAAAATAACACATTTTTATGTATTTTCTTATAAATTTTAAAGAAAATTAGAGCAAAAACGCCTTTATGGTTTTGTTTTTGTCTGGCATACCCTGAGATTTACAAAATTCTACACTTATGATATGAACATATGTGTTTTTTAAATGGATGTCAACCTAAATTAACACTGATGCGTGCGTAGGTAGAAAAAGTTTCCTTGTTTGAAGAAGACAAATCTGATAATAACTTTAACCACAAGATGTACAGAAAAATATTAATCGTTATGAAAGCTAGAACCAAGGCATACAGAAAAATAATTAGTCATAACGAAAATATTCAATTTATAAAATCATCTGCAGAAATCTTTTTTAAACTTTAGCCATAAGTGGAATGATGTATTTTAAAAGAACATCATTTGCTTCCTTCATCTGATGAATGAAAGATAACGGCATTCTTATGAGGGAGAGTGTGTCTAAATTTTTTTTAATCTTAAAGTTTTTTAATAAATAAATTTTAAAAAGGGTTCAGACTGTCCTCGTGTGTGTGCCACTTTTGCTAAGTTAATGGGCGAAAGTAGAGAATACCTGTTGTATTTTTCCTTTTTTTTTTTTTTTTGCTTACTTCAGGTTTTAACGACCACTTTGAGCATGCAGTCGCTCATCTCTGATTTAGGGCCACTGATTCCTAAGAGGGCCTGCGCCTTAGAGCGGGTGCCTCATTCGGAGCTCGGGCCCAGTGCACCTTGTACACCTGTGACTTGATTGTTTAACAGCGGGAGCGTTCTTTTGCGTAACTCATAAGGAATCAGAGAATGGATTCAGGGAATAACTTTTGTTGGAATTCGTGGTGAGTTTTAACAAAACTCCATGGCCGGAGCAAAATTTCATTGCGGGCGCTAGAAAATAAATCTCATATATTAATAAAGTCGTTACGTAAACAATGTCGTCCGTTAAAAACATGTATACACGAAAACCATCATAAAAAAATATTATCTCAAAGAAGTATTTGTTTTAGCTTAAGAAAAAGACGATAATATGGAGTGAAAGTTCCAGTTCAGTGAGAGAGAGAGAGGGAGTGAGTAAGGGAGTGAGGGAAGGAGGGAGGGAGAGAGGGCGAGATAGATAGAGAGAGAGAGAGAGAGAGAGAGGAGGGAGAGAGGGCGAGATAGATAGAGAGAGAGAGAGAGAGAGAGAGGTGGGAGAGAGAGAGGGGGATAGAAAGAGAGGGAGAGATAGAGGAAAAGACAGAGTGAGAGAGGGGTAGACAGAGGGAGAGAAAGAGAGAGGGGGATAGAAAGAGAGTAAGAGAGAGAGTGAGAGAGGGGTAGACAGAGGGAGAGAGAGGGAGAGAGAGAGAGGGGGGGGGATGGAGAAGGGGAAGAGAGAGAAACGGAGGGAGAGGGAGGGAGCGAGAGGGAGAGGGAGAGAGAGAGACACGGAGGAGAGGGAGAAAGGGGGGATAGAAAGAGAGAGGGGGAAAGAAAGAGAGGGAGAGATAGGGGGAGAGAGTGAGAGAGGGGGGTAGACAGAGGGAGAGAGAGAGGGAGGGAGTAAGGGAGAGAGGGAGAGATAGATAGAGAGAGAGAGAGGAGAGGGGGATAGAAAGAGAGAGGGGAAAGAAAGAGAGGGAGAGATAGAGGGAGAGACAGAGGGAGAGAGGGGTAGACAGAGGGAGAGAGGGGTAGACAGAGGGAGCGAGAGAGGGAGAGAGAGAGAGGGAAGAGAGAGAGAGGGAGGGAGAAGGGGAAGAGAGAGAAACGGAGGGAGAGAGAGAGAGAGAGAGAGAGAGAGAGAGAGAGAGAGAGAGAGAGAGAGAGAGAGAGAGAGAGAGAGAGAGAGAGAGAGAGAGAGAGAGAGGAGGGAGGGAGGGAGAAGGGGAAGAGAGAGAAACGGAGGGAGAGGGATGGAGAGAGAGGGAGAGAGAGAAGTACTAAAATGAACGATTTTGTACTTTCCGCGTAGAGGGGTTGAAGTTGTATTGTGATTCTTAAAAAAACTTCCTCACAAAATGATAAAAAGTTAATTTCAAGTAATATGCGTAACGAGTTTTTTTTTTTTTGCATAGCAAATAGTTTGCTTCGCAAATAAAATAAGTAGCCCTGTAAAATAAACTCAGATAAATACTTCTTTTTCCCTGATACGTGTTTTAGGGACTGTTTTTTAATGCAAAGTGCATGGAGTAATTGACAAATTAGTGACATTTAACTTTTATACGCACTCATACATGAAAATTGCTTTTTTTATTTTAATTTTCCGTACTGTTCTTTAAGCAACTAAACAATTGGCCTCCATATAGATAGCCTAAATTTAACTTTGATATTATTCTTTTTAACATAATAGGTAACCACAAAAGTATTTGCCGCTTTCGGAGACTGAGACAAAGTACATACATACGTGTAGAAAAGCAATTTATTCATCAAAATAAGTACCATGGACATCAACAACGTTCTGCCAACGTGTTAACAACTTACATATACCCGTGCGATAAAATGACGGCCCATGGGAAGAGAAAAAGTTTTGGAGGGCAGCGTGAAACTCATCAAAGTTGGAGCAGTTGTGTTCACGCAAATGATTGTCGAGTGAAAGCAACGAATGATAGTCTGGAGGAGAGACATCCGGTGAGTAAGTTGGATGACATAAAAGCTCCCACCCAAATTCTTTGATAACGTTTCTAGTCAATGAAACGGGGTAGGCACGAGCGTTAACTTGAAGGAGAAGAACGCCCTTTCTGTTGAGCAGCGCTGCTTCCTTCCTTTTCAGGTTCTCATACACACGTTTCAGTTGTTCACAAAACACTGCAGCGCTGATCGTTTGGCCGCCTTGCAAGAGTTCGTAATGAACAACACCACGTGCTGTACACCACATACACAGCATAACTTGGGTGCTGTACTGGACCCTCTTCTCATAGCATGTGAGTACACTATCCAAAAAATGGTTCCTTGTCATAGCGAGATAGCAATAAATGCGCGACAAGTTCAGAAACGTTGCTGTTTGTTCACTACAGACAATTCGTGGAGGACCCACTTAGACAATTTGGATGCCTTAATTATTGCATGAAGATATCTTTGGACCGTTTCATCACTAACACCAAATGACTGGGCTAGTTTCTGGCATGTTTGGCTACTGTCCTGCTCAATAACAACTCTTGAAGCGATTCAACTCCGTCTCTAAACTTTCGAAACCAATTCCGAGTTGTGCGTTCCTGCGCCACCGGGGCGGCGGGAATCTCAATTATGATGTTTTTTATAAGTGGGCCAATTTTGATGTATGGGAATCTTTCTTTGCTGAGGAAATAGAGTCCAAATTTTTTCCGTTGGGAGAATAGGGAACCAAATCACTAGACGTCCTCCCTTAAGGGACACGAAGACATGAACAACAGTTAGGATGTTTTTTATCAGTGGACCAATTTTGATGTATGGGGAATCTTTCTTTCCTGAGGAAATAGGGTCCAATTTTTTTCCGTTGGGAGTATAGGGAACCAAATCACTAGACGTCCTCCCTTAAGGGACAAGAAGACATGAACAACAGTTAGGATGTTTTTTTATCAGTGGGCCAGTTTTGATGTATGGGGAATCTTTCTTTCCCTAGGAAATACGGTCCAATTTTTTTCCGTTGGGAGTATAGGGAACTAAATCACTAGACGTCCTCCCTTAAGGGACAAGAAGACATGAACAACAGTTAGGATGTTTTTTATCAGTGGGCCAATTTTGATGTATGGGGAATCTTTCTTTCCTGAGGAAATAGGGTCCAATTTTTTTCCGTTGGGAGTATAGGGAACCAAATCACTAGACGTCCTCCTTAAAGGACAAGAAGACATGAACAACAGTTAGGATGTTTTTTATCAGTGGGTCAATTTTGATGTATGGGAAATCTTTCTTTGCTGAGGAAATAGGGTCCAATTTTTTTCCGTTGGGAGTATAGGAAACCAAATCACTAGACGTCCTCCCTTAAGAGACAAGAAGACACGAACAACAGTTAGGATGTTTTTTATCAGTGGGCCAATTTTGATGTATGGGGAATCTTTCTTTCCTGAGGAAACAGGGTCCAATTTTTTTCCGTTGGGAGTATAGGAAACAAAATCCCTAGACGTCCACCTTAAGGGTTAAGAAGACATAAACAACAGTTAGGATGTTTTTTATCAGTGGATCAATTTTGATGTATGGGAAATCTTTATTTGCTGAGGAAATAGGGTCCAATATTTTTCCGTTGGGAGTATAGGGAACCAAATCACTAGACGTCCTCCCTTAAGGGACAAGAAGACATGAACAACAGTTAGGATGTTTTTTATCAGTGGGTCAATTTTGATGTATGGGGAATCTTTCTTTCCTGAGGAAATAGGGTCCAATTTTTTTCCGTTGGGAGTATAGGGAACCAAATCACTAGACGTCCTCCCTTAAGGGACAAGAAGACATGAACAACAGTTAGGATGTTTTTTATCAGTGGGCCAATTTTGATGTATGGGGAATCTTTCTTTGCTCAGGAAATAGAGTCCAATTTTTTTCCATTGGAAGTATAGGGAACAAAGTCCCTAGACGTCCACCTTAAGGGTTAAGAAGACATAAACAACAGTTAGGATGTTTTTATCAGTGGGTCAATTTTGATGTATGGGGAATCTTTCTTTCCTGAGGAAATAGGGCCCAATTTTTTTCCGTTGGGAGTATAGGGAACCAAATCACTAGACGTCCATCTTAAGGGACAAGAAGACATGAACAACAGTAAGGATGTTTTTTATCAGTGGGCAAATTTTGATGTATGGGGAATCTTTTTTCGCTCAGGAAATAGGGTCCAATTTTTTCCATTGGAAGTATAGGGAACAAAATCCCTAAACGTCCACCTTAAGGGCGAAGAAGACATGAACAACAGTTAGGATGTTTTTTGTCAGTGGGCCAATTTTGATGTATGGGAAGTACTTCTTCGCTGAGGAAAAGGGTCCAAATTTTTTCTATTAGAAGTATAGGGAAGAGAATTACTAGACGTCCACCTTAAAGAACTGTCTGCTGAACGCATGGTATACTGTAAACGTAGTTGCGCTCCAACACATAATATAATCTATGCCAAACCACATATGTGCTGTAATTAGGTCTAAAGTAAGTCCAACTCGGTATTGGATAATGGTTTCTAATTCTGCGACCTGTATGTGCACCTTAGCGCCGCTAAGCCTAAGAAATATGTACCATAGTGCTGCTATGCCGCGCTAAGCCTCTTCTACTTTTCTACACCACTGACCATACCAACAGTGTCCATTCTTTGTTTGCCAACAAGGTAGAATACATAGATATAAACATAATATAATCTGTCAAGAAAAGATTCCCCATAATTACAACTAAATGATATGAATGAACTTCGAGACGTCGCATTCTTGAAGTATTGTATTCTTAAAGAATATTCTACCGACTTGCCAGAAATCATTGATGTTTGTGCACTGAAGTTACAAAAGTCATAGGGTACGTATCTAGTATGGTGTAGGATCACCTCTAGCCCGACGAAGTGCAGCAATTCGAAGTGGCATCGATTCCGCAAGTGGCCGGAAGATTTCTAGAGAGATGTTGAGCCATACCTTCTGAACTCCCGCCTACAGTTCCCTGGTATTTGTAGGTGCAGGATCTTGGGTGCGAATGGAGCTTTTCACCACGTTCCATATGTGTTCCATTGGGTTCATGTCGGGCGAACGTAGTGACCACACCTTCCGTCGGAACTGTAGAAAATGCTCCTCGAACCAATTGTGGACAACTTGGGCTCGATGACATGGTGCATTGTCCACCTGGAAAATTCCACCGTTGTTAGGGTACATGAAGTCCATGAAGGGCTGCAAATGGTCATCCAGCACAACAAAGCGATTACCGGTTAATGATGTGTTTACGAGGACCAGAGGACCCAAACCGTGCCACGTAAAGGCACCCCATATATGTGTGGAGGCACCACCAGCTTTCACAGTGTCTTGTTGACAGCTTAAGTCCAAGGCATGACTCATCGGACTACGCCGCATGTTGCTAGCCTTCCAGTGACCAATCACCGTATTCAAGAGCCCAGGTGAGGCATTGTGTCAGATGTCGTGGTGTTAACAAAGGCACTCTGGTGGGTCTTCTGCTCCCATACCCCATGGATGCTAAATTACGCTGCACTGACCTGATGAATATGTCTCTGGTACCTCCTGCATTGAATGTAGATGTTATTTGGGCCAATGCCGCTTGCCTATTACAATCCTGTTCAGATGCCGCTGTTCACGGTCATTCAGCACCCATGGTTGGCCACTGCGCTGTCCACGGTGAGTGGTAATGCCTTCCATGAGGTATTCTCGGTACACACGTGACACCGTAGATCGAGGAATGTCGAATGTTCGCACAACTTCGGAAACTGAATGTTTCATCCGTCTCGCTCCCACTATCATGCCTCATTCAAACTCCAATAATTCACGACGTCTACTTTCATCCTACTGGTGGTTGTTCAACCTGACTCACGAGATTACACTTCGCAACTTATAAAAATCGTGGCGTGCATCGAAGCCTTTATACGACTGCAGCGCCAGTTAGAAATTTGCATATTGCTGTCCTATCACTTTTGACACTTCAGTGTATTAACATTCATCATGATTATCTCACCAAATTGTGGAGTCGAGTGGTACGAAACATTGGCTTCTAATCATTCGTCCGAGATGGATCCGGGCTTGAATCTCAGGTGAAGCAGGGATGGTGCGTATGCCCTACGGCACTGCCTCTCTCCCTTCCCCGGAGCCAGTGACCGCAAATCAGGGACGGGCGACGGCTTACAGCCCATTGGATTGTTCACGGTGGTCGTTAAACTCCAAACAAAATAAAAAAATGTGGGTACCTTTGATGAATATAGAAAAAGTGCCGAAACGTCATCTACACGGTGACGGATACGACAATGGAAGCATAGGTAGTTCGTACGTAGTCATTTGCGCGAGCGACTTTCTTTCTTTAAATCCAGTGTTGTAATCAGGGCCGGATTAAGGTCTTAGTGGGCCCCTAAGAAATTGGAGTGGGTCCCAAAGCTTAGATATCTGAGTGGGCCCCCAAAGAACTTATGACGAGAAACTATTATGAAATCCGTTAAAACATAAAACTGTAACTACTAAATTACTTTTGATAATAAGTCACTGTATTTTTCGTTGTTTTCGGAAGAACATGAGTTACTGAAACTGTCTCGCCCACCCTGCTGTCTACACCGCCATGAAACCTTGGTGCGTCACTGTCTTGAAATCAGCTCGTCTTCAAGCCTCTGTTTATGACCAAGTGGAAATCATACGAGACAAAAGTAAAGCTATTTTATAAACCTTTCTCTCTATATATCTCTCTCTCTATTACTTACCCAGGCATGCCTCCTTGGCCCTTGGACATGGTGGGCTCCAAGGCTATAGCCCCCACAGACCCCCCCCCTTTAATCCGGCCATGGTTGTAATTCCCCTGGTGGCAACATTGTGGATCATAGGATTAGCGTCGGGGTGGCTCGTGCCTCCTCAACTTAAAAATTGGAAAAAAATAATAACTAGTCGTTTGCCTTTTAAGTGTTATAAAGTGTGAGATACAGCCAAGGAAACAACGCTACGCAATAGCGAGCATTGCTATGACTACTTTTCATCAGTCAGTCCATATACAATAGCAAGCAGTCATCTGATGATGGTTTTCATCATCAGATGACTGCATGAGGTGCTTTGAAAGCCTTGTTTCTTTTTTCATCTCATTAGGGTGAATCAACCAAGCCTGGCATACCTCGTAGTTTTGAATATATTAGGCACGTAAAATTCTAAGTTATGGCAATTAAAAAGGAGCATCTTCGGAGAAACTATTTCTGAGAATGCCTCTTCTCTAAGGAAAACACAAGCTTGTACTTATTTTTGCCTCCCCAAAATTTTTGGTCACGCTACACCTATGTTGTGGATCAGAAAATATAGATCAGCATTGTAATGGTTTAAGCTACCCAACGGTAAAGAAGTTTATCAAATGCAGGTAATATACGCGCAGAGGTCACAGACGGTCGGTGGGATATCCCGGTAATAATAGCAAGAATTTTTTCAAAAGATGTTTGGAAAGCGTTTTCTAATGCCTTTAGCGTGATTTTCATTTCCTTCAGTTAATCCTTCTGAATGCACGGTTGCCTTGACTTTATATTTTACACGTGTTACACCGAAATTCCCTTCAGTCTCAGATTTCGGTCAACCTGTCGGCAGCCGTGAGTACGATCTCGTAGTTATTCTGTAACAGGAAGATTTGTTGGGGTCGTAGAACGAGGAGAACAAGACGTAAGACAAAGAACCGCGTGCTGCAAGTGAATTAAGCCAAACGCTAGAAATGCTCCCGGGTAGAACATCCTCCGGTCTTTATGCCGATAGTCGTATAATAACAGTTTTTTTCATACTGCTGTTATACGACTATCGGCATAATAAGCAGTATTAAAAAATAAAATTATAGTACGTACGTTATTGAATAGCGATAATCACCATCCTTCTTAATGCCATGGCTCATTTATTCAGTTCCGGTTTTTTTTTTTTTTTATTGGAGGTTTAACGACCACCGTGAGCAACTCAATGGGCTATAAGCAGTCGCCCGTCCCTAATTTAGGGTCACTGGTTCCAGGGAAGGGAGAGAGCCAGTGCCGTAAGACAAACACAACATCCATGCCTCACCGGGATTCGAACCCGGACCCCGTTCGGACGAATGATCAGAGGCCATCGCTTAGACCACTGCGCCACCTGGGTGGCACAGTTCCGGTTCAAGAAGCTCAACATGCAGCAAACTAAGAACCGTTCTTATCTCAATAGCTCCGTCGGTAATTAAATATAATTCCAGCTCTAAAATCAAGAGGCGTTCTGGAAAAAAGAAGTAAGTAAATAAAAACAAGGAAAATGACACCGAATGTTCGGTTGTCATTCGGCGAATGTTCAGAGCATGTCATTAAAAACCTTTCCAACACGAATAAAATATCTGCAATCATTCAAAGTCGATGAAGCTCATTAAAACATTAACAAGTTAGTAAAAGCATGCAATGCATTGATCATTATGATACGCTTTCCAACATACCAGAAATCATTATTCAAGTTATTACTCACGTTATGAGGATAATGGCTGTGGAATAAATCTCGCTCCTGTGCCCTGACCTTTGAATCCATTTCGATGATACTCAACAGAACCGGTTCAGTATACTTCCAGAACAACATGATAAAGTTTTATCGCAATCGAAGCATTTTTACGTAAGTTATCATGCATAAAGGCAATGGAATGAATTCCACTCATATGTCCTGACCTTTGACCCCATTTCTTCCACTTTCAAAAGGGTTCATTGCAAGGTTGTTCCCTACCACATACTAAAATTTTATCAAAATCGAACCATTTTTACGCACGTTATGACGCATAAGGGTATGGAATGGATCCCGCTCCTATGTCCTGACCTTTGACCCCATTTCGTCCATTTTCAATAGGGTTCATCCCCAGGTGGTCCTCTACCATTTACTAAAATTTCATTGAAATCGAACCATTTTTACGCGAGTTATCGTGCGGACGGACAGACAGACGGACAAAGCTGGAACATATTCGCTTCTTCAGTTCAACACAATTTTATTAACAAGGTTGGATTCAGGAGGCGTACATGGTCGTTCTGATACATATATTGTACGGTAAAATATACAAACTCTAAAATCTATGTACATTATATACAGCACGATGTTTTGATTCACAAAGGAGCCTCGTAGTAAGGGGTGCAGACATTTCGCACAAGAACAATAAAAGAGACTGTCGGAACATTTCATGTCGGAGCATAAGTACATTATAGTGCTGACAAATAACAGAACGATAATGTAATAATGAAGCACTGTGCAAAAGAAGAACTGTAGATGACAAAGTAGACAATGTGAAACCTAAGGCAAACAAAATTAAGATGTCTTAGTACTGGGAGAAATAATGATAATCATAGGGAAGACAAGTAAGACTATATACATTTGTACAGCATGGTACATATTATATTCACATTTGTTAGAAGATATAAGCTTTATGTTGAAGTTTGATTCCGAATACCAATGGTGAGCATGCACGTTGAACTGAAGTTCAACAGAGCTAGGAGCAACGATGTTATAAACTACCGACAGTCAGTTGCAACGTCGCTGGCATGCTGGCGAACCAGGAACCGGCCGGAGACCAGGTGGAACGGAAATGTTGTTCTCTCTGTTGTGCAACGGCCACAAGGTTCTCTAGACGAAGTCTTGAGAGGAGACGCTCCCGAAAGTGGCACAGTAGTTTCACAGAAGCTTGGTGGATGGTATAAGGAGGTGAGATATCTCGGCAGCGCTGATGAAATACGTAAATGACGTGTTTCACAAGGATGAAAATATATGAACAGATGGGTGGAAGCTTGACTGGCGGAGAGACCTGCTGGAGGAGTGTCTTATAGGCATCGAAAGGAAGATCAGTTGTGGCTGAACGTTGAGCAATGGAAAATGCAAAATGGAGTAGTGGAAGGAGGATGACACAATGTAGATAAACGTGAGAGACATCAGCTTCTTGAGCACAGAAGGGGCAAAGAGGTGAGTCAAGAATGGTCATGCGGTGGAGGATGGATGGAATGGGAAGACGGCGGTGGAGAAAAAAAAAGCCAGTGAGTGTTTATTTCAAGAGGAGCTGAAAGAGGAGAAAGGGCGGCAGACACGACAGCGGTGAGAGAGTATTGGGAGACATCAGGGATGTGGAGGGGAGAAGGAGAGTGGGATTTTAAAAGGAACCGATAGAGAACTGAGGTTGAAAGAGAGGAGAGTGGAAGTGTGAATCTGCCGACTGAAAGAAAGGAAGGAAGGGGGAGGGAGGCGGAAGGAACAAAGGTTAAGCCGGTGGGGGTTGAAAGATGAGGGAACTTAGCAATGATGGTAGAGAGTAGGATGTCATAGACAGAGCGAGGGGAGGGTGAAAGAAGTAAAGGGGGGGGGCTGGCGTAGGGTCGCCAAGACAGGTCTGAGGTTACTAGGTCTTTGACGGTTACAACTCCGACTCGGAGACAAGAAGGATTGGCGAAGCATGGAAGATGAGGGGGGTGAAGAAGAGAGGAGAAGAACAAGGGTTCGGCAAGGAGTTCAGTGGTGGAATCGGGTGGGAATAGAGTGAATGGCAGAGAGCGGAGAAGGGTAAGAGCCTCCCGTAAGGCAGGAGGAAGGCGAGAGTGAGTGGTAGTTCGGAGGTCATTAGAATGAAGGAAGAGAAAGTGAAATTAGTTTTGCTCGAAGAGGTGATGACATTCCTTGCGGTAACGGCGTCTGCAACAGGTAAAGTAAGAAGACGGAGAAACGAAGTAATCCGGAGAGCTTGATAGTACAGTCGTGTATCAATTAGGCCAATGCCACCTTGGTCAGGAGGAAGGCTGAGCTTGGGGTCACTGAGACAGTGGTGTTCGGTCCAGATAACTGAGGTGAAGCAGCGAGTGATATCATTGAGTCGAAGAAGTGGGGAATTAGTAGCAAGCCAGGAATGTGTGCACATGGAGAGAAGATAGGTTTGCGCAAGACTCGCACGTTGAAAATATGAAGTGCAGAACTGCGCTTTTCGCCAAAACGCAGTTGACCGATGTAGACGTGGTTGGATGGTATTCCACGTTGTGCTGAAGACTTCACCTGGGACGCCAAGATGTACGCCAAGGAAACGTTGAGAGGCTGAAGACGAGTGTGCTCCCCATGGGGAATCCAAGCGGTCAACCCATGAGCCGCACCACAGGACTGTGCTTTTGGTTGTATTAATTGCAGCTCCGGAGCAGGAGGCGTAATCGGCGAAAAGACTTTGGAGTAAAGAGAACTGTGAACCCAGGCGTATACAGAAGGTAACGTCGTCTGCATACGCCACGGAAATGGTGACATGGTGTCTCGTGCGGGCTATGAGTGGAGGCAGGGTGGCTTGAAAGGGGCGTTGAACGGAGCGGAGAAAATGTTCTAAGGCTATGGCGAAAAGTTGATCGGACAGTGGGCAGCCCTCCACGGCGGAAGAGGATCGGTGCTGTAAGAAAGGTGGGCAACTTGACCTGGAAACTGGCGTCCTGATAGAGGGAGGTGAGGAGAGAAATAAACGGAGGTGGAAATACAAATCGGAGAAGTGTGGCGGAGAGATAAGTGTGGGAGATGTTATGAAAGGCGGACTGTTGGTCTAGAAAGAGGAGGGCGAGGGGTTCAGAGCGCGAGCGCGCAAGGTGAATTAGTCGGGAGATTGATGTTGTGAGATAGGGTACGGCCGGGAACTGTGTAAGTCTGGTTAGAGGAGAGGATGTGAGTGAGGATGGGATTTAGACGCTGTGAAAGAAGCTTGGTATAAAGTTTGTAGTCGAGATTTAGTAAGGAAATTGGGCGCCAGTTCACCAAGTTAAGGAAATCACCTTTCTTGGGGAAAAGGACAACGTATGCAGCTGTGAAATTCCTCGGGAGAGGAGAGTAGGTAAAGGCAGCAGAGAAAGCGAATAGGAGAAACGGAAGAAGAAGAGGCAGAAAAGTTTGACATAAGCAAAGGTTAGGCCGTCCGGACCCGGAGCGGCACTAGAATTCAGAGAAGAGAATGTAATGTTTAGTTCAGAGGGTGTGGGGGAAAGGAGAAGAGAAGAAGCGAGATGGGGGGGACCTGAGGTAGATTAGTAAGGAGAGAATCCATTGCTGCAGAGGATGGTTGAGGAGGTTCACAGAACTTTGTGGAAAAGTACTGACGGACATGGGAATAAAGCGCAGTCGGTTCACCTGATACCTCCCCAGAAGAAAGGCGTAGATGATGAAGTATGGTCGAATCTCGTTGGGTGTTTTCCATCGACGTCAGGAACTCATAGTTGTGAACATCCGGCGTCAGATGTTGCAAACTAAGTCTGCGGAGAGCTTGTTGCGCCAGAGGAGTGAGAAGAGATCGGAGCTCTTCTTGAAAGGAGGAGAAGAGAGGATCACTGAGACTGAGCATGGATAGCATTGAACGAACATAGTCTAGGCGCATGTTCTGGAGTGTCTTTGATTGGAATGAGTAGTTTCGGACATGCAGAACGAGCTGTTGCTTAATCTCCGTCCAAGAATTTAATCCGCAGAGAGCAGATTAAAGTTGCGGTCATCTGTCATTCAGGAATGACCGGACCGAAGAGCAGAATGCCGGATCGGAGAGTTGTGCATCATCAAATATCCACGGGCGTATCATCCTGGGTTAGAATGGTGCAGCATGGACTATGATGGCAATGACGCAGTGATCAGATCAGGTCGTCGGATTAACACTCGATTCTGTCACGGCTGGAAGTAGAGTACTGGAGGCATAAAACTTGTCAAGGCGGGCAAAGAAAGGATTTTGCGCATGAGAGGAGCGCCAAATGTAATTAGTCGACCATGGATGAATATGCCGATGTACATCATGAAGAACGTTGTTAATGACGAATATACGCCAGGACATGGCGGGGCTCTCTGTTGGTAGAAGACCTATCCAGAAGAGGATCCAGGGTACAGTTATAATCACCACCAATGAGAACATGGTCTGACGGTGGGATACGATCCAGTACTCTGCGAAGACGTGTGAAAAGAATCGATAGATGAGTTGTAGTGCATGGAATATAGATATTGAATAAATGGTATCTGGAAGACGCGATGGTAAAGGATGCATGCTGTAAGAGATCTCAACAAATATTTCGCACAGAGAGGGATGTGACATTAGAATTGAGAGTACGACTAATGCCGATGGCAAGGCCGCTATGAGATGTTAGTTCATAGGCGTGATGAAACACAAAGTTTCACTGGAGCTATCGAGAGTAGACGGTGGTTGGTTTGCAGTTTGTCTCTTGAAGGAGGAGAATATCAGCCCCTAACAGGTTGAGGTCTTCATATGCCAGAGGGTTGTTGAGGGGGAGCGAATCCCCTGCAATTAAGTGACACGATCTTGAATTGTGGGGTTCATTGCCTCTAGCTGAAGATCTTTCAGAGCTGGAGGAAAAGACTTGAGACGATTATAGAAGATTTGTGCCCACGGATGGGTGGGTACATTCTGACGGCAGAAATGAGACACATTGAAGATCTGCTTCGGCACAAGTTGGCGATACGAAGGATTCTTGATTGCTAAGGCACGTGCTAATGCGTAGCTGGTCGTATTCGTTAAGTATGTATGGAGATCAATGTATGAGAGTAGTACGGGAGGTATATTGGCTGCCTGGAGAGATGCAGCGAACTCTTCGACCTTGGGGAAGGAGACTTCGGCTGGCGAGGTATGTCGGGAAGAACTGCTGGAGAGGGAGGTTGAACGAGGTGAAGTAGAGTTTTGCTTCTTCGCTACTCGCCTGCTGCGGCCAGAGCCGCGGCGCTTCAGTGGAGGCTCGGTCGTCTCCTCCTAACACTGCGTCTCTGGACCAACGGATTCCACATCAGCTATTTCGGAGGTTCCAGTGGTAATAGCTGGTTGTAAACCCTCTGAAAGGGACTCAGGGGTGGAGCAACGACGCTGCGGGAGTGAGGAGGCAATTGTAGGAAAGTCCTCTGGTGAAAAGGAGAAAGCGGCCGTGGGAGCTTCGCGTCGACCAACGTCTGTAAGCGAACTTTTTTCATCAAATCTTGGCTCAGAGGCCTCCTGTGCTGAAGCAGATGGTGTGGTACGCTTCGAGGTAGGAACAGTACCTGATGGAGCGCCAGTCGTAGTCGGTGGAACTTGATATGGGCAGTGCACGCGTAGCTGGTTTTCGCCATAGGAAAGCGTGTAGTGCAAGGAGGTAATGACGTCGATTCTCCAACATTGCTGGCCACATCGTACGGTCAGGATCTTCGGGCACGCAAACAGATGATCGTCCGAGGGAAAGATGACACGGGCACTTCGACGAAACCCTGCAATGGATTTGTCATCAGGGTCTCTGGGCGCCGCTGAAAGGGTCGTTATTGGTCCAACCACTCGGCCATATTTTCTGAGTAAAGTGCATAGAGCGACATCTGAGACTTCAGGCGGGACTGGGTGGAAAGTGACCTGGAGAGGTCGCCGCGCCACAGGTTCAGCCAGAAGATGCACATCTTTGATGGATAAGCCATCAGTCATCACAAGGTCTGCGTGTTCTTTACAGGCAAAATACACTAATACGGCTCGTGGCTTTCAGGCCATATGAGTGATATAAGCTCCTGTAGGAAGCATCTTCTTTAGGGCAATACTATATTCCATGAGCTTTGTGTCTGGTAAAGCATCAAAACAGACACCGAAATCCATTGTGGAGAAAAATTGTTTCCCGGCTGGGGAGTCCTCTGGAATATCGATGCTGGCAGAACTGACCTCAACACTGACGTAAGAGTCAGGAAAAACCACAGCATTAAACTTGGAAGGAACTCTCGCTCCGGAGGTCACTTTGGAATAAGTGAGAGAAGTAGAGTTGGCAGGGGAAGGTTGCGACACAATGCTGATTTCTGGCAGCGGCTTGGTAAACTGAGTGGAAGGCAACGTAACAGTGCTATGGTCACATCCATGGCTTCGTCAAATGAACCAGGGACGTGCGTCAAGGTGACGTCAGTCTCCTGGGCAGGGATACCAGCTTGAGCCTTTGCAGATGATTCGCGCGCCACATCTTGTATGCGTATGACGTCTCTGACGTGCATAAATGCTGATTGGTCTCTTGAGAGTGAGGAGGAGGTTGAATGAGCATTACTGATGTGGGCGTGAACTTCACCCTTATCAGTGCCCGCCATTATTAATGGCGAGGGCCCACTTACGGATCAATCACCTTGATCGAAAATAATAAAACGCTGAATGCAAACAAAAATATGCTACTCACCGACTTGGGAGCCGAACTAAATGAAAGTACACACCTACTTCTTGAAGGGGAACACAAAAAATAGGAACAACACTCACTAAACACTTCCAAAGCCGGGCACAAACGCAGAGCTCGAAACGAACGGGACTATGTCCTTAATACGCTTCTTCAACCTACGGTTGCAAAGCGTTAAAAATCAGCTGGGTTTTTACCCTCGATAAAACATCTGGAAATTGTGCTTTCTTGTTTTCTTTCACTAGCGACCGAAAAGCATATTACAGAAATTAAAAAAAAGTTTTCCGTAGTTGAAGAAGAAGACATCAGAGACAAATGCATTTTCAAAAAGAACAGTTAGAAAAAGAGAAATAAAAGCGCCGCCCCCGTGGCGCAGTGTGAAATGTTTGTGTATTTATGGCTTACTGAACACCATAAAGCAGGAGTCACTCGAATAAAAGTTCCAAAGATATAGTTACTTACAGAATGTATTCTTTATTCTCTCAACACATCTTACGCTGGAATATTAACGCCCATGCCGAAAGGTAATATTACAACAGAACTCTTTAATCTCGACGTCAAATGTATATCACATCAGTAGAACACCTCAGAACTAAATACCTACGTTAGTAGGCAGAACACGTAACTCTGAACGATAAATACACTGACGGAAAGGGAAAAAGAACACCAAGAAGGAGACGTCTGATACCAACGAAATGTATACAGCATAATAACGGAATACAGAGGATAACGTGATCAAAACATAATGGCAATGTATTTGCTGGTAAACTGAAAAATAACATTTCCATGTGACATGGTTAGTACGAGGTTGAACCGCCATGAACTGCGTCACACTGTGCAATTCTGGCATGGATTCTGTCGTACAGATGTTGGATGTAAGTTTGGGGTATTGAGTTCTAAGCATCCTCAACCTGGACGCGTAAATCGGGGATGGTCGGGGCTGGCCGTGGAGACCGGATAAGTCGTTGTTCCATAAAATCCCACACGTGCTCAATGGGGGACAAATCCGGTGAACGTGCAGGCCACGGAAGTTGTCTCACACCCTGAAGTGCATGTTGCGTTGCACGTGCCACGTGTGGGCGTGCGTTATCTTGCTGGAAAACACCACGATGGACCGACCTTACAAATGGCACAACAACGGGCTGAATGATGTTGTTGATGTAGGAGGTACTGTTTACCGTACCCGGTACAAACACTAGTTGTGTATGGGAGTGATAGCTGATCGCTCCCAACACCAGGAGACCAGGTGTAGGCCCTGTGTGTCGCTGGCGGATGCAAGAAGGGTGGAGACGCTCCCCTGTGCGTTTGCGAACACGCATACGGCCATCGGAGGCTCCCAAGCAGAATCTGCTTTCATCGCTGAACACGACAGATCGCCATTGCATTCTCCAGTGCAGAAGTTGGCGACACCACTGCAGCCGTTCCTGACGGTGGGCTGGAGTCAGAGGTACACATGCCAGAGGCACACGTGCACGCAGTCCTGCATCCAGTAGACGGTTGCGTATTGTTCACACTGTCACCTCAGGTGCAACGGCGGCTCGGATTTGCGTCGCAGTCGATGTTCTGCTTGACAACGCCGCTCTTCTTATGCTTCGATCGGTCCGCTCATCAGTCCGTCTGTGACTCCCGGTTCCACGTCTTCTCGTGTGGGGATGTTCCTCGGACCATCTACGCCACCATCGTACCACCACCGATACTTCCCGTCCAATTCGCTCCGCAATACGACGATACGACCACCCGGCCTCGCGGAGTCCGACTAGACGACCTCGCTCAAAGTCCGATAATTGCTGAAATCGTACACGTCTTCCATTCCCAAGCATTACAGCTTCTTCAAGGTCTTTGCGCGTGTCCGTACGCCGACGACTGATTACATTCATTCCGCCGTACTCCTTAAATACCACCGTTGATAATTTGCATATTATGCCGTGCTGTGACGTAAGCGCTCACCGGTTGGTAACATCACACTTACGTAAACTCGACTCATTAACATATGTAAATTTCATGATCGTCCGCCAATTCCTTCTTGGTGTTCTTTTTCACTTTCCGGCAGTGTATATATGACAGCACAATACGCAGCGTTTAAATAGACACAACGTTAGTTAAACAACGCTGCTTCCACTATCATATCATAACCCCATATCTCCTTTTTGGCTACTGTTACAACATTATATCTCTTCCAGTTCTTGTCGGTCACAAGCATACGTCATACCCTCTGACCTCAAAAGTGTTGTCAACCTCATTCCGCCAGAGAGAAGATATAAGGTTGAGAAAAAGCTAAAAGAAAATCAACTCAAATTTACATAGAGGAAGCAAATAAAAATTGAAGTTAATTAGAGAGTACGTCACAAGTGGTCAAAGCGATGGCTTCTAATTATTCGTTCGATATGGGTCCGAGTTCGAATCTTAGTGAGACATGGATGTTGTGTTTGTCTTACGGCGTTCGCTCTCTCTCTTCCCTGGAACCAGTAGCCCTAAATTAGGGACGGGTGACTGCTTATAGCACATTGAGTTGCTCACGATGGTTGTTAAACTTCCAATCAAAAGAGAGAGAGAGAGAGAGAGAAAGAAAAAACATGATACATAACTTCACGCCCCCTAGTGGAAAAATTCTTAGTAATGGAAAAGTAGAAAATATGCGAAAAGTATTCTTCATAGCTAAAACTATGCTGAGGAAAATAATTTTTCCAATACCGCTCCTGGCAGCACAGAAAGCGGAAGAAAAAGTTTCGATATCTTCGCCCACTAGCGAGAAAACTGTATATTCTTTAAAGAGGGTAACTGTAGAAAATGGTATACTTTAAATAAAGAATTTTTTCAAAAGAGTTTTTAGAAGCGGAGGTACAGCTGCAAATAGAAGTACAAAATAACAGCACCGAGCGCCAGAGCTTTAAACTACAAAAAACCCACGAGCACATATAAAGTGTTTCACAAGGTAAATTGCATCCGGTGTTAAAAGTACTTTGTAAATCGGACTTTTAGAAGCAGAGATATCGACAAAAACAGATTAAACATTTGCGCTCTTCAGCGGGAAAATAGTGCATTATTTTCCGCAGGAAATGCACACAAAACGTTCTCGTAACTAGTAGTATCATACCGAAAAAGTACTTTTCAATCGGGTTTTTAGTCGCGCAGATATTACTGCTAATGTGCTGTAAAAGGAAACACGAACCTATGCCCTCTAGTGTCACACTTATGAATTCATTCACACACAACTGTACGCACGCCACGTGGATTTGATGCCCCGCAGGATAGAGGCCATTCTCTAAACGAAATGAAAGTCCACTAAGAACTTACAAGCGTTCTTATTAGGTAGGCATTCTTAAATCAGTGAACACTCAATGTGTTAATACAAAAGCTAAGAAGAAACATATAAAGAATCATATGAAAAAACTTATTTCCTATTTACTTTTTATCGTTTTCGCTTTTAACAATGTCACCCGTATCTATACAGTCTGTTCTGGTTAATTGGGACACATCGGAACTAGAACACTTTGGCCCAATTAAGCGGCTGTCCCAATTATGCGAAGCTTTATACAAAACAGCTATTCTGCGATGTTCTTCAAAAATTGTCTCCCCCCCAAAAAAAAAACGACTGCTCCTGCCCCCCGATTAACCGATCCGCCAATTAACCGGAATCTACTGTAAAATATATAAAAATGATGACAAAATCTGGCGATCAGCTTTCGCCAAAAAATGTATACATATATGTTTCATGCTTAAAAAGGTGACAATTTGTCGTGATTTAATAACAGCCAATTATTAATCCATTAAACGGCAAGGCAGGAAACTTCAGAATGAAAACGATATCAGACTTTTCATCCACGCCCCATTCTCGGGGTTGCTGTATGTACAAATTTCGGTTTGCTTACGTTTCTTTGAAGGTGGCCAAGTGGTTTGAAGCGCAGGCTTCAGATCATTCGTCCGCGGTGGATCTGGGTTCCAAACCAGGATGAGACATGGGTGGTGTGTTAAACCTACGATGCTGACTTTTGCCCTTCCGGGGGAACCAGTGGCCCAAAATGGCTATTGCTTATAACCCTCTAAGTTGCTCATGGTGGTATTTTCACAATCACCCCACCCAGAGAAAATTTCTTCTGAATGCAGTCAAGTAGAACATTGGTAATAAATTAGACGTAAGTAACCAAACTAACTAATTCTGTAGCTACTAGGTGTAAATAATTAAAGAAAATAATTAGGTATTGCAGATTGATAAGAATATATTTTTTAAAAGGTAAAGTTCTTTTAGCCAGAAAACTCTCTACTCACTTTGTTAAGCCTAAATCTAAATAATTTGTGTTTCAGACCATTCGCAAAAACGATTATCTCTAATACCTGCTAAAACATTTTGCAGCTAAGAATCAAAATTACGAGGTTTGTTTTATAAACACATCCGGGTATCCCTGCACTCCAATTGGTCCCTTTAGTAAAACACAAACTTTTTGATCAATCGATCCTTCGATTAAATGAACTTTCAAGTGAAGTAACTCTTCGACATGAAACCAACCAACCGATAGCATGACCTGTCGGTGGAATGAACAATTCGGTAAAATATAACTTTCGATGACACAGAACTTCGGTAAAGTGAGCATTTCGATAAAACGATCTTTCGGAGAGGTGTTCGTCTGAGAAATGAACAGTTCATAAAATGATCTTTCGGTAAAGCGAAATTTTCGATGAAACAACCCTTCGGTAAAGTAATTATTTAGATAAAACAACTATTCAGTAAAGTGGCCATCGGGGAAATCTAGTGTGCGGTAAAGTTCTGTTTTTGGTGACACAATACTTTGGTTGTGTGAGCATTCCGATATGAACCACGTTTCAGTAAAGTTGACGTTTTCATTGAACTGGAAGTTCGGCCCAATGATCTTTCGGAAAAGTGAATTTTTTGATGAAACAACCCTTCGGTAAAGTGATAATTTAGATAGAACGTTTTTTCGGTGAAGTGAACGTCAGTGAAATGAGCAATTAGACAAAATGATCTTTCGGTAAAGTGAACTTTTCGGTGAAACAATCATTAGGAAAAGTGATCATTTGCCGTCCCGGTGGCGCAGTGGTCTAAGCGATGGCTTCTGATCATTCGCCCGGAAGGGGTACGGGTTCGAATACCGGTGAGGCATGGATGTTGTGTGTGTCTTACGGCACTGGCTCTCCCCCTTTCCTGGAACCAGTGACCCTAAATTAGGGATGGGCGACTGCTTATAGCCCATTGAGTTGCTCACGGTGGTCGTTGAACTTCCAATAAAAAACAAATAGTGATTTTATAGATAAAACGACCATTCGGTGAAGTGCTCGTCGGTGAAATAAACACTGGTGAAGTGAGCATTTCTATAAAAATGACCTTTCGGTGAAGTGGAAGTTGGTGACATGAAGTATTCGGTAAAGTGAACTTTTCGGTGAAACAATCATTAGGAAAAGTGATCATTTGCCGTCCCGGTGGCGCAGTGGTCTAAGCGATGGCTTCTGATCATTCGCCCGGAAGGGGTACGGGTTCGAATACCGGTGAGGCATGGATGTTGTGTGTGTCTTACGGCACTGGCTCTCCCCCTTTCCTGGAACCAGTGACCCTAAATTAGGGACGGGCGACTGCTTATAGCCCATTGAGTTGCTCACGGTGGTCGTTGAACTTCCAATAAAAAACAAATAGTGATTTTATAGATAAAACGACCATTCGGTGAAGTGCTCGTCGGTGAAATAAACACTGGTGAAGTGAGCATTTCTATAAAAATGACCTTTCGATGAAGTGGAAGTTGGTGACATGAAGTATTCGGTAAAGTGAACTTTTTGACGAAACAATCCTTTGGTAAAGTGAACTTTTTAAAGACACAACCCTTCGGTAAAGTGATCATTTAGAGAACTTTCGGTGAAGTGAACTTTTCGATGAAACAATTCTATTGTAAAGTGATAATTTCGATAAAAAAGACCTTTCGGTGATGTGGTAGTCGGTAAAATGCACCATCCGGTGAAGTGATCATTTCGATCAAAAGAGCTTTCAGTGGAGTGGTAGTCCGGGAAATATATTACATCCGTGGAAACATCTTTATAATGAGCAACACTGAGTATTCCAGATATTTCTTTCTTTGGATGAAAATTTCCAATTTCCATGCTTGCGGGCAGGGGAAGAATGGAACGACCAAACCAAACCATGCCGGGAATTTTAGTCTTGTGGTCTATTGCAAAAACAGGCTTACCCACAAAGGAACATCTCATTAATTCCCCATGAAAACATTTTTGTTATATCCTTGACGAAAGGGAACTCCTTGAAGTATGCATTGTAAAAGGAATTCAGTCGTGAAGAGATATTTGAAATAGATTAACGATGAAATAATTTCAAATATAGGTTCATGATTGAATACAGAAAGAACTTAAAAAATTAATAAAATTGAATTTAAAATTTTTAATAAATACGAAAGAATTTTTAATATTCGATGATTGAATATTTATCAAACCAAGCTGAAAACTGGGTGTTGTATCAAATTACTTTCCTATATAAAATTTGGTTTCGATTAAAAAAAATCATTTTCTCTTGAACCTCCCCCACCCCCATTTTGTAATAAATTAACATAAAAATCATTCCGAAAGTTGAAATGTGGTGCACATGGCAGTATCATTGCGCTGCACTCGATCAGTGACCAGATAAACGCAAAAGTTATTAGCAATTTTCCTGCGCTATTAATTTTTGCATTTATCTTGTCACTGATCGAGTGCAGTGCAATGATACCGGTATAACCTCCTGGAGTAGACACATCTTTAAAGTATTTCCGTTATTTCAACTCATGAACCAGTAACGATAAATCGTTGTTTCTTTTAAGATAAATTGTGAGCGGGAGAGAGATTTCAGAATATCCCAGGGGAAAAATTAATTTGTGCTCGGTGCCAAACTTTGGATAAGTGGGTGAGGATGATAGGAAACTTAGTGTCGACTTAAAGAGTACGGAAGGAGGGTAGGCCATACCAACGACCCTGAGCCCCAAGTCAAAAAACCTACGTCTAAGTTTAGTTAGATTTAGCTATACAACATTATTCCACTTCTAGAAAGAAAAGTTGTTTTTTTTCATTTTATTCAGAAAATAACCTTTCAGGCAGAAATATAGCTCAAATGAAGTTAACGATTATTTTTCATAATAATTCTTTCATTTTAAAATTCCAGTCAAAAAGAATACGAAAAAAAGGGCCATTCCCGAATGGTCCACCGGGAAATGTCCCGGTGTCCCGGTGAGCCAATCAGCCCCTACTTGCGGGTAAAAGGAACGAATGAGTCATTGACAATGCCGAAAAACTGATCAAGAGATTTTCTGCTATCACTTTCAAGAAATATAAGGTATATGAATACTGTCTAAAGGAAGGTAATTTAAAGGAGATTAACCTTTCTTTCACGCAAGTGAAATGTATTCGTTTCCCAGATTCAGCTTCGAGGTGTCTTAAACAGCTTGCAGACACACACTCACGAAAAAACACACCGCGCGCACTCACACGCCCAAGGTTATTACTTTAATAGGTCAACGGAAATGAATTTCTCTTTGCTGAAATCATTCTAAAAATAGTAATCACCAAAGAAGAGTGTGAGTGTGCTCCACGAATATTCATTAAACAGAGCATATGCGAAAATTATACATTTTTCTGCCGTAAACTCTGCACAATCCAATTACACGAGAACGACTTTCTCCGAACGAATTGCGCAAATCAAGACGCAATATTTCACCTAAGGTGTAATGTGTGATCTCTGTAGTAATTAGGGTAAATAACCCAAGTTCGACGACCTAGGTCCAAGGAGGTCAGTAGAAAATCCAGACTGAAGCTCAGGATGGAGAAGTTGCAATGGTAATCAAGGAAAGTGAACTTCAAAATGAAACAATTTCTGTGACAGGTGTTTTTTCTCTTCTTTTTTTTTTTCATGTTCTCTCTATCTTCCTTCACTGTCAAAGTAATTCCTGTCTTTACTTGGAACAATAAACCAGTTCTTCACAACAACACTGTTGCTAGAATAGGCTTAAAGCAGTGGATGCCCAGTACATACTTTGTCCCTTATGCATGTGTGATAAGGGAAAGTTTTCTACTAAAACAGATATGAATGCCCAAGTACTGTTGTTGGTTGGTTGGTTAATTGATTTTACTGGCACAAGGGCCATGGTTGGCCAAAGAGCGCCAAAACAAAAGACAACAAAACAAAACTAAAGCAATAAAAACGTACACAAGGTTAAAAACAGGCTGATGCGGTAAAAATGAAATATGAAAGTTAGGTACTGTTGTTCAGTGTAGAATATGAGAATTCGAAATGTGTGTTGTCCGTCCTAAATAATATTTCGTATTCAAGTGTATAGACATGAACTAGAAATTACAGTTCTGATACATTTTCTATCAGACGTTGAGATTCCGATTAGTTTGGAAGCACTGTATATGAGAGAAAACGATGATTTTTGAATAGCTCCTTAACTTTACAGTATTTTCTTCATTAAATTTCGCTTGTGACATCTCCTAGAATTTTTTAGTGGATTTCAAATGAGACCCAGAACTACTAAATTTCTCCACGTGAGTTTAATATGTTCTTTTCCGAAAGGACTGAAACATTCTTCAACACGTGGGTGAAATCATATATTTTCCTTCCAGTTAACTGAGCTTCAGGATTTCGCAAATCTTGATAATATTCACTGTTAAAAATTGGTACTTAGATATAAGCAAAATGTACTTGGTTTTGAGTACATTCTGTGCTTATAATAGCTCCGAGTACTTGCGTCTCATTTTTGAACAAGACACGTACTCATTTTTAAGAACATACAGGGAATCAATTGTGAGTATATCTGGTATTTCTAATTTGAAATACATGTTCTCATTTTTGAGTACATATATTTCAAATATATATACTCAAAAAATCCATATATTTCAAATATATGTACTAAAAAATCCCTATATTTCAAATATATGTGCTCTAACTTCATTCAGGGCAGATAGCAAGATAGTTTGTAAGTGAGAGAGAGAGAGAGAGCACACTAGATGGAGCCACCGTACAAGCATACGATTTTGCACATAGAAGGCAAAGAGAAATTCAGGGGCTTAGGAACTTTAACCGGGGAATTCCTACCCAGGAGCAGTCACCTAACTTGCTCGTCCGATATTCAGCGATTGTTAGAAATTTACACTACCAGGGTAGGTTTGAACCTGGGGTCCCTCCACTAGTAGTCCGAATCTCTAACAACTAAGTCATTCGCGGCTCGATTTCAAATGTGTAGTAGTAGGTAGGTATGAGTCATTTTCTTGTAGGACTTCCGTCCACAGTGAGTAGATTTTAGGTCCCAGCCACCTACAGTGAATTCGCCTTTTGGGCAGGACATAGAAACGGAAAGAACGAGAGCAAGTCTAGGGACTTTGACAGTCCAGTTTGTAGTGAGGTTAGAGTACAGTAGATGGCGCCACCGTACAAGTACGATGTTGCACATAGAGGGGTGAGAGAATTCCATGGGGGGGGGCATAGGAAAGGATACCCATTTAACCGGTGGGTCCAACCTGGGGCCGTCACTTAACGTGCTCGTCCGATGGCATAGGGAGGAAAGCAATTTACCTTTACGCCCCCAATCGGAAAGTCTATGAATTACTTGAAAATTTTCAAATTATTTGAAAAACATGTTACACTAGAAACACTATCCAACAAAGAAAGAACTTTTCAAATTGGACTCCTAGAAGTAGAAATATTGACAAAAATAAGATATACATCTACGCCCCCTGGCGTAGAAACCATGCATTATTTTAAGAAGAAAATGTTTCTAAAAGGTTTGTCGACATGAGTACTATCGGTCTACAAACGACGTTTTTTTCAATCGAGATTTTAGGAGCTTATTTTGCTGCAAATACATCAAAAGCGGAAATTAAGATTTACGCCACCTGGTGGCCAAACCATTTTTTAAATAAAAATTAGAAATTATGTGCACACGATTTCCCGTCAGGAGCCGTATCCGGTGCAGAAATAATTTTTCAAATCGGAGATTTTCAAGTAGAGGTATAGGGGAAACGAAATTTAGCTCTACGCCCCCTAGCGGAAAGTCTATGAATTACTTGAAAATTTTCAAATTATATGAAAAACATGTCACACCGAAAACACTATCTAACAAAGAAGATTTTTTTCAAATCGGACTCCTAGAAGTAGAGATATTGACGAAAATAAGAAATACATCTACGCCCCTGGCGGAGAAACGGTGGAATATTTTAAGAAGAAAATATTCCGAAAAGGTTTATCGATGTGAGTGGCATCAGTCCACGAAATAATTTTTTCAATCGATATTTTAGAAGCTCAGATTTTATGGTAAATATATCAGAAGCAAAAATTAACACTTACGCCCCGTGGTGGCCAAAGTATTCTTTGGCAAAAATTTGAAATTATATGCAAAATATTGTCCATCAGGAGGTGTATCCGCTGAAGAAATTTTTTTTTCAAATCGGAGTTTTAGAAGAAGAGTTATCGAGAAAAATGTAATTTACTTTTACGCCGCCTAGAGAAAAATCGTAATTTGAAAAAGTAACTATATCTAAAATACTCTTCGACATAAATGGAATCGAAATATAAAATATTTTTTTCAATCGGATGTTTAAAAGAAAATATGTGGATTAAAACGTATTTTTGAATTCGACATCATCTGCATTTACGCCCTCTAGCGGCAAAATTGTACATCGTAAAAAAACCCCGCAATAATCGGACTAATACCCACGATATCTCTAGAATAAAGTGTTCTTGATTCTAGAGATATCGTGGGTACAGACGGACGGACGGACAAACCGATATCATAAGCACAATCTTTTTTTACAAGAAAGATGCTAAAAAGATGCAAGCTAAATTAATGTTCAGAAACGTTATGTATGCAGTAATTACAATCAGAAGACACAAAACCCCGTAGCATAATCGCGCCGACGGGCGCCGTAAGCCGCAGATTTTATTTTGATCCAGCAGAAAAAAAAAAAACGATGTTTCCAGCAGCTTTATTTTGATCCTGCATAAAAAAACAAAAAAACCTACATACCCAGCATCCTTTTTGATTCTCTCATGCAGACTTCCGATCATGGACTTAAATTTTACATCAGGGAACGGAATTCCGTTTCAAAACTTTGCGACAACGGAAGTTAGACAAAATGAAAATTTCTCCCGTAATCATATTTATTTTTTTGCTCGTGTTGTTCTGTCTATCCGGGATTGCGGTTAAATATCATTTTATTGCATAAATGTCTGCGTTTCATTTTAAAGAAAAAGGCAGCGAATTCCGTAAACGGAAGTAACGGGGCCATGTAATCTTAAATTTCTTTCCTCGCGATGTTTCCTTTGCTCCGTAGGGTTGTTAAATATTAATTTTATTTCGTAAATGTTTGTATTTAAGATTGAAAATGGAGAAAAAGTTTTCTGAAGAGGGAAGGTGGGCAGAGGGAAGAATTCTCCCGTAATCGTAAAATGGAGGGGAAAAAAGGGAAAGCTAAAGACAGCGAAGATTTCTCCAGCAGTCGATTTTTTCGCGGATTTTCCTCGATATTGTATTTCTGTTTAAATATCATTTAATTACAAATGAAATTAAAACAATTATATCATTTGTAAATAATGATATCAACAATAATAAATATATTTAGATTTTTTCCCTAATTGTAATTGTTTTTCCAGTGATGTCCCTCTGTATTATTGTTAAACACAATTCTATTCTATAAATCTTTGTTTTTCAGCTTGAAAATGGAGGCAAAATCCTTGGCACAGAGGGCAGAGTGTTCTTGATTCTAGTCATCATTGCAGTTGCTGTAGTACCTAGGCTAGGAGTTTTTTAAGGTTAAAGAAATATAATATGGTCAGTTTTTTTTTTTTTTTTCAATCTCTACCCGGGAAAATTTTTATTGTTTTTCATATGTAACACAGAGGGTGAGTCGAAAGTTTTGCAATATTTAGATCACTTTATGTCTTCATACGTACCTTTATGACGAAAGCTGACTAGCATTCAAAGTACAGGCCATCGTGTTACACCGTCTATAGCAATCGGTCTGCCAGTTCTTCGATTCTACAGAGGGTGAGTCGAACGTTTTGCAATATTTGGATCACTTTATGTCTTCATATGTACCTTTATGACGAAAGCTGACTAGCATTCAAAGTAAAGGCCATCGTGTTGCACCGTCTTTAGCCATCTGTCTGCCAGTTCTTCGATTCTACAGAAGTTGAGTCAAACGTTTTGCAATATTTGGATCACTTTATGTCTTCATACGTACCTTTATGACGAAAGCTGACTAGCATTCAAAGTAAACGCCATCGTGTTGCACCGTCTTTAGCCATCTGTCTGCCAGTTCTTAGATTCAACAGAGGGTGAGTCGAAAGTTTTGCAATATTTGGATCACTTTATGCCTTCATACGTGCCTTTATGACGAAAGCTGACTAGCATTCGAAGTATAGGCCATAGTGTCGCACCGTCTATAGCAATCTGTCTGCCAGTTCTTCGGTTCTACAGAAATTGAGTCGAACGTTTTGCAATATTTGGATCACTTTATGCCTTCATACGTACCTTTATTACGAAAGATGACTAGCATTCGAAGTATAGGCCATAGTGTCGCACCGTCTATAGCAATCGGTCTGCCAGTTCTTCGATTCTACACAGGGTGAGTCAAACGTTTTGCAATATTTGGATCACTTTATGCCTTCATACGTGCCTTTATGACGAAAGC
This sequence comes from Macrothele yani, assembly GCA_039090855.1. Lineage (NCBI taxonomy): Eukaryota > Metazoa > Arthropoda > Arachnida > Araneae > Macrothelidae > Macrothele > Macrothele yani. Next base: position 101,341,312 of record CM077013.1, on the reverse strand, counting down.
TGACTAGCATTCAAAGTATAGGCCATCGTGTTGCACCGTCTTTAGCCATCTGTCTGCCAGTTCTTCGATTCTACAGAAGTTGAGTCAAACGTTTTGCAATATTTGGATCACTTTATGTCTTCATACGTACCTTTATGACGAAAGCTGATTAGCATTCAAAGTAAAGGCCATCGTGTTGCACCGTCTTTAGCCATCTGTCTGCCAGTTCTTAGATTCAACAGAGGGTGAGTCGAAAGTTTTGCAATATTTGGATCTCTTTATGTCTTCATACGTACCTTTACGACGAAAACTGACTAGCATTCAAAGTATAGGCCATAGTGTTCAACCGTCTTTAGCCATTTGTCTGCCAGTTCTTCGGTTCCACGGCGGTACCAGTTCTTGTCCTTCGAGGCGAAAAACTCCTTCACCCCAGCTGCCACCTCCTCCTAGTTGGTGATGTGCCACCCGCGAAAGAAATGGTCAATGGACCAGAACAAGTGATAATCCGCCGATGAAAGGTCCGGACCATATGCTGGGTGTGGCATCAGTTCTATGCCCTCAAGTTCCTGCAGTTTTGCCCGAGTTGTTCGCGTGGTATGATGCCGAGCGTTGTCCAGCTATAGGAGAGCGCGCTTTCTGTTCACCAGTGCCGGGTACTTCTCCACCAAAACGGCATAAATCTGCTCCAGCTGTTTAGAGTGGAGGTTGGCGTTAATGATCCGACCGTCTGGAAGAAATTAGTAATAGATTATCCATTCGAAATTCCACCAGACGTAGAGCATCGCCTTGTGCTCGAAGCGCCGACGTTTGGCAGCAGGTTCAGGAAGTTGGCTGGGGCTAAACCACTGCAGTTGTGTGTTAGGATTACGGAAATAGACCCACTTTTCATCGCACGTAACAATTCTCTTAATGAAACGTACATCGCGCGGGTTTTTCTAGGAATCTCGCCGTTTTGCTTCAGCTGATTAAGTTCGTGAAGAACCTTGCGGCAGCTCCTGTAGACCTTGCCGAGGTCCTGAAGGTGACGAACCACGGTGGTCTGTGATATGTCTGGCTCGCATGATAATCTCCGAGTGCTCGTGGTCGTATTTGCCTGCACGGCCTGGCGCACGGCCTGGCGCACGGCCTGGCGCACGGCCTCCGAATCCACGGTTCCCGGCCTTCCTCACCTTGGCTGATCGTCGAGGTTTCTGTCACCTGAGCGAAATTCCTTAAACCATCTAATTGCGGTGCTGTGGTGCACGGAACCTTTCCCTTTCGCATGACAAATGCTTCGTGTTACTTGAGCAGCGCTATCGCCGATTTCAAACTCGTAAACAAAAGTTCCCTAATTAGCTGGTTGTGGCTATTAATCTTTTAGGCGTCCCAACCTTAGACAGACAACGACATGCAATGCTGTTCACAGCAACGGCTACCACTTTATATCCCTCTCGAGTGACTGTAGTGCGCGACTTGAACTAGTTTAAGCACGTGACATACCGAACGCAGTACATGCGGTTATGCAAATATTGCAAAACGTTTGACTCACCATCTGTATTTATCTGGCCCAGTGACCACCCTGCAGCTTTGATGTGGAGCCATCATATCTGTCGCAGACTGATCAGAAACCTGTTGCTATGGGGACTCAAAATAAGGAAAGGCAATGGAAAGAAAGAAAAAGGAGGGAATAAATTTCTGAAAGATAGAGCAACGTTATAACTATAAACGAAGCTACAAAACATAAACTAACAACATTTACCTTAAAAGAAATGCTTAAGAGCCAAGAACCGTGTGTTGTGACTACACCGACAGAGGGCGCAGCGGGGGAGGCCAAGAGTAGACGTGAGAAAATTTTGGACGTGTGAAGAAGCGTGAGAACTGAAGGCAGAGGCCGCAGAGCTGATGGCGGAGGCCGTAGAGTGAAAACTGATGCTAAGACTTATGACGAAAGACAGAATAATGAATATTCCGTTTGTGTATGTGCATGTGTATTTTTATCTAATTCACATAGAATGATTTCCAATAAATTATGTTCATCAAATTCCAGGATGTGCGACCCTAATTGGAATATGTGATTTTTAATGTGCATCATACCCAAAGAAGATGTTGGAGTGCTGGACAGCCCGTGCACGGACTCACAAAAGAGGTAAGAAGTCATATATTAATACCTCTAATTACCTAAATTGAATTGAAACGCGAAAAGTAAGAACACCGTGAAAAATGGGAAAGGACTTAAGAAATAAAACACGTCAGGGGACGAAAAATTGCAAATGAACTTAAAAACACTGGAATAATTGTGAAAACAAAAATCTGTCGATGACGGAGATCGAAACCGCGTCCCCTCGCTCCGGATTGAGTTGCTCTAAGCGACTAACCTGTACCGACGGAACAGATCGCTGCAGATTTGTCGTCTTGACTGGTGCTTCACCTATGCAGTACGCCACACAATATGCAAACGAAAAGAAATTGGAAACAGACAAAAAATACCAAACCCTGAGAACTGAAACGAAATGGATGAGATAGCGGTTAACAAACGCAAAGGAATTGAAAACAAAATCAAGTGGAAATTGAAAATGTAATAAAAAAGAATGTTTAAATAATGATAAAAATCGAAAGGAAGGATATCTAAAAATGCCGTAGCAAAGAAAAAAGAAAAGGAAAGAAAAGAAAAAGAGAGAAACAGAATTTTGATAATAATGGTAAACGAAAACGTACACACAAGAATAGAAGGTTCAGATTGGTATAGGAGATTTATAATGAATATAAAAAAAACGAATTTATGATAATGAAATTTTTTGTGACAGTAACAGTTATCAGTAGTGCTACTCGGAACATCCTAACATGCTGGAAGAAACTCTATAAATATTTTGTGACAGTAACAGTTATCAGTAATGCTACTCGGAACATCCTAACATGCTGGAAGAAACTCTGTAAATATTTTGTGACAGTAACAGTTATCAGTAATGCTACTCGGAACATCCTAACATGCTGGAAGAAACCTCTATAAATATTTTGTGACAGTAACAGTTATCAGTAATGCTACTCGTAAGATCCTCCTGACACGCTGGAAAGAAACTCTATCAATATTTTGTGACAGTAACAGTTATCAGTAGTGCTACTCGGAACATCCTGACACGCTGGAAGAAACTCTATAAATATTTTGTGACAGTAACAGTTATCAGTAATGCTACTCGGAACATCCCAACATGCTGGAAGAAACTCTATAAATATTTTGTGACAGTAACAGTTATCAGTAATGCTACTCGGAACATCCTAACATGCTGGAAGAAACTCTGTAAATATTTTGTGACAGTAACAGTTATCAGTAATGCTACTCGGAACATCCTAACATGCTGGAAGAAACTCTATAAATATTTTGTGACAGTAACAGTTATCAGTAATGCTACTCGGAACATCCCAACATGCTGGAAGAAACTTTATAAATATTTTGTGACAGTAACAGTTATCAGTAATGCTACTCGAACATCCTAACATGCTGAAAGAAACTCTATCAATATTTTGTGACGGTAACAGTTATCAGTAGTGCTATTCGGAACATCCTGAAATGCTGGAAGAAACTCTATAACTATTTTGTGATAGTAACAGTTATCAGTAGTGCTACTCGGAACATCCTTCTAACATGCTGGAAGAAACTCTATAAATATTTTGTGACAGTAACAGTTATCAGTAATGCTACTCGGAACATCCTCCTAACATGCTGGAAGAAACTCTATAAATATTTTGTGACAGTAACAGTTATTAGTAATGCTACTCGGAACATCCTCCTAACATGCTGGAAGAAACTCTATAAATATTTTGTGACAGTAACAGTTATCAGTAATGCTACTCGGAACATCCTCCTAACATGCTGGAAGAAACTCTATAAATATTTTGTGACAGTAACAGTTATCAGTAATGCTACTCGGAACATCCTCCTAACATGCTGGAAGAAACTCTATAAATATTTTGTGACAGTAACAGTTATCAGTAATGCTACACAAACATCCTAACATGCTCGAAGAAACTCTATAAATATTTTGTGATAGTAACAGTTATCAGTAATGCTACTCGGAACATCCTAACAAGCTGGAAGAAACTCTATAAATATTTTGGGAAAGGAACAGTTATCAGTAATGCTACTCGGAACATCGTAACATGCTGGAAGAAACTCTATAAATATTTTGTGACAGTAACAGTTATCAGTAATGCTACTCGGAAACATCCTAACATGCTGGAAGAAACTCTGTAAATATTTTGTGACAGTAACAGTTATCAGTAATGCTACTCGGAACATCCTAACATGCTGGAAGAAACTCTATAAATATTTTGTGACAGTAACAGTTATCAGTAATGCTACTCGGAACATCGTAACACGCTGGAAGAAACTCTGTAAATATTTTGTGACAGTAACAGTTATCAGTAATGCTACTCGGAACATCCTAACACGCTGGAAGAAACTCTATAAATATTTTGGGAAAGGAACCGTTATCAGTAATGCTACTCGGAACATTGTAACATGCTGGAAGAAACTCTATAAATATTTTGTGACAGTAACAGTTATCAGTAATGCTACTCGGAACATCCCAACATGCTGAAAGAAACTATCAATATTTTGTGACAGTAACAGTTATCAGTAGTGCTACTCGGAACATCCTGACATGCTGAAAGAAACTCTATAAATATTTTGTGACAGTAACAGTTATCAGTAATGCTAATTGGAAAATCCTAACATGCTGGAAGAAACTCTGTAAATATTTTGTGACAGTAACAGTTATAAGTAATGCTACTCGGAACATCCCAACATGCTGGAAGAAACTATAAATATTTTGTGACAGTAACAGTTATCAGTAATGCTACTCGAACATCCTAACATGCTGAAAGAAACTCTATCAATATTTTGTGACGGTAACATTTATCAGTAGTGCTATTCGGAACATCCTGAAATGCTGGAAGAAACTCTATAAATATTTTGTGACAGTAACAGTTATCAGTAATGCTACTCGGAACATCCTAACATGCTGGAAGAAACTCTATAAATATTTTGTGACAGTAACAGTTATCAGTAATGCTACTCGGAACATCCTAACATGCTGAAAGAAACTCTATAAATATTTTGTGACAGTAACAGTTATCAGTAATGCTACTCGGAACATCCTAACATGCTGGAAGAAACTCTATAAATATTTTGTGACAGTAACAGTTATCAGTAATGCTACTCGGAGCATCCCAACATGCTGGAAGAAACTATAAATAACTTGTGACAGTAACAGTTATCGGTAGTGCTACTCGGAACATCCTGACATGCTGGAAGAAACTCTATAAATATTTTGTGACAGTAACAGTTATCAGTAATGCTACTCGGAACATCCTCCTAACATGCTGGAAGAAACTCTATAAATATTTTGTGACAGTAACAGTTATCAGCAATGCTACTCGGAACATCCCAACATGCTGGAAGAAACTCTATGAATATTTTGTGACAGTAACAGTTATCAGTAATGCTACACAAACATCCTAACATGCTCGAAGAAACTCTATAAATATTTTGTGATAGTAACAGTTATCAGTAATGCTACTCGGAACATCCTAACAAGCTGGAAGAAACTCTATAAATATTTTGTGACAGTAACAGTTATCAGTAGTGCTACTCGGAACATCCTAACACGCTGGAAGAAACTCTATAAATATTTTGTGACAGTAACAGTTATCAGTAATGCTACTTGGAACATCCTGACACGCTGGCAGAAACTCTGTAAATATTTTGTGACAGTAACAGTTATCAGTAATGCTACTCGGAACATCCTAACAAGCTGGAAGAAACTCTATAAATATTTTGGGAAAGGAACCGTTATCAGTAATGCTACTCGGAACATCGTAACATGCTGGAAGAAACTCTATAAATATTTTGTGACAGTAACAGTTATCAGTAATGCTACCCGAAACATCCTAACATGCTGGAAGAAACTCTGTAAATATTTTGTGACAGGAACAGTTATCAGTAATGCTACTCGGAACATCCTAACATGCTGGAAGAAACTCTATAAATATTTTGTGACAGTAACAGTTATCAGTAATGCTACTCGGAACATCCTGACCCGCTGGAAGAAACTCTGTAAATATTTTGTGACAGTAACAGTTATCAGTAATGCTACTCGGAACATCCCAACATGCTGAAAGAAACTATCAATATTTTGTGACAGTAACAGTTATCAGTAGTGCTACTCGGAACATCCTGACACGCTGAAAGAAACTCTATAAATATTTTGTGACAGTAACAGTTATCAGTAATGCTAATTGGAAAATCCTAACATGCTGGAAGAAACTCTGTAAATATTTTGTGACAGTAACAGTTATAAGTAATGCTACTCGGAACATCCCAACATGCTGGAAGAAACTTTATAAATATTTTGTGACAGTAACAGTTATCAGTAATGCTACTCGAACATCCTAACATGCTGAAAGAAACTCTATCAATATTTTGTGACGGTAACATTTATCAGTAGTGCTATTCGGAACATCCTGAAATGCTGGAAGAAACTCTATAAATATTTTGTGACAGTAACAGTTATCAGTAATGCTACTAGGAACATCCTAACATGCTGGAAGAAACTCTATAAATATTTTGTGACAATAACAGTTATCAGTAATGCTACTCGGAACATCTTAACATGCTGGAAGAAACTCTATAAATATTTTGTGACAGTAAAAGTTATTAGTAATGCTACTCGGAGCATCCTCCTAACATGCTGGAAGAAACTATAAATATCTTGTGACAGTAACAGTTATCGGTAGTGCTACTCGGAACACCCTGACATGCTGGAAGAAACTCTATAAATATTTTGTGACAGTAACAGTTATCAGTAATCCTACTCGGAACATCCTCCTAACATGCTGGAAGAAACTCTATAAATATTTTGTGACTGTAACAGTTATCAGCAATGCTACTCGGAACATCTCAACATGCTGGAAGAAACTCTATAGATATTTTGTGACAGTAACAGTTATCAGTAATGCTACTCGGAACATCCTAACAAGCTGGAAGAAACTCTATAAATATTTTGGGAAAGGAACAGTTATCAGTAATGCTACTCGGAACATCGTAACATGCTGGAAGAAATTCTATAAATATTTTGTGACAGTAACAGTTATCAGTAATGCTACTCGAAACATCCTAACATGCTGGAAGAAACTCTGTAAATATTTTGTGACAGGAACAGTTATCAGTAATGCTACTCGGAACATCGTAACATGCTGGAAGAAACTCTATAAATATTTTGTGACAGTAACAGTTATCAGTAATGCTACTCGAAACATCCTAACATGCTGGAAGAAACTCTGTAAATATTTTGTGACAGTAACAGTTATCAGTAATGCTACTCGGAACATCCTAACATGCTGGAAGAAACTCTATAAATATTTTGTGACAGTAACAGTTATCAGTAATGCTACTCGGAACATCCTGACACGCTGGAAGAAACTCTGTAAATATTTTGTGACAGTAACAGTTATCAGTAATGCTACTCGAAACATCCCAACATGCTGAAAGAAACTATCAATATTTTGTGACAGTAACAGTTATCAGTAGTGCTACTCGGAACATCCTGACACGCTGAAAGAAACTCTATAAATATTTTGTGACAGTAACAGTTATCAGTAATGCTAATTGGAAAATCCTAACATGCTGGAAGAAACTCTGTAAATATTTTGTGACAGTAACAGTTATAAGTAATGCTACTCGGAACATCCCAACATGCTGGAAGAAACTATAAATATTTTGTGACAGTAACAGTTATCAGTAATGCTACTCGAACATCCTAACATGCTGAAAGAAACTCTATCAATATTTTGTGACGGTAACATTTATCAGTAGTGCTATTCGGAACATCCTGAAATGCTGGAAGAAACTCTATAAATATTTTGTGACAGTAACAGTTATCAGTAATGCTACTAGGAACATCCTAACATGCTGGAAGAAACTCTATAAATATTTTGTGACAGTAACAGTTATCAGTAATGCTACTCGGAACATCCTAACATGCTGGAAGAAACTCTGTAAATATTTTGTGACAGGAACAGTTATCAGTAATGCTACTCGGAACATCCTAACATGCTGGAAGAAACTCTATAAATATTTTGTGACAGTAACAGTTATCAGTAATGCTACTCGGAACATCCCAACATGCTGGAAGAAACTTTATAAATATTTTGTGACAGTAACAGTTATCAGTAATGCTACTCGAACATCCTAACATGCTGAAAGAAACTCTATCAATATTTTGTGACGGTAACAGTTATCAGTAGTGCTATTCGGAACATCCTGAAATGCTGGAAGAAACTCTATAACTATTTTGTGACAATAACAGTTATCAGTAATGCTACTCGGAACATCTTAACATGCTGGAAGAAACTCTATAAATATTTTGTGACAGTAAAAGTTATTAGTAATGCTACTCGGAGCATCCTCCTAACATGCTGGAAGAAACTATAAATATCTTGTGACAGTAACAGTTATCGGTAGTGCTACTCGGAACATCCTGACATGCTGGAAGAAACTCTATAAATATTTTGTGACAGTAACAGTTATCAGTAATGCTACTCGGAACATCCTCCTAACATGCTGGAAGAAACTCTATAAATATTTTGTGACTGTAACAGTTATCAGCAATGCTACTCGGAACATCTCAACATGCTGGAAGAAACTCTATAGATATTTTGTGACAGTAACAGTTATCAGTAATGCTACACAAACATCCTAACATGCTCGAAGAAACTCTATAAATATTTTGTGATAGTAACAGTTATCAGTAATGCTACTCGGAACATCCTAACAAGCTGGAAGAAACTCTATAAATATTTTGGGAAAGGAACAGTTATCAGTAATGCTACTCGGAACATCGTAACATGCTGGAAGAAACTCTATAAATATTTTGTGACAGTAACAGTTATCAGTAATGCTACTCGAAACATCCTAACATGCTGGAAGAAACTCTGCAAATATTTTGTGACAGGAACAGTTATCAGTAATGCTACTCGGAACATCCTAACATGCTGGAAGAAACTCTATAAATATTTTGTGACAGTAACAGTTATCAGTAATGCTACTTGGAACATCCTGACACGCTGGAAGAAACTCTGTAAATATTTTGTGACAGTAACAGTTATCAGTAATGCTACTCGGAACATCCTAACAAGCTGGAAGAAACTCTATAAATATTTTGGGAAAGGAACCGTTATCAGTAATGCTACTCGGAACATCGTAACATGCTGGAAGAAACTCTATAAATATTTTGTGACAGTAACAGTTATCAGTAATGCTACTCGGAACATCCTAACATGCTGGAAGAAACTCTATAAATATTTTGTGACAGTAACAGTTATCAGTAATGCTACTCGGAACATCCTGACACGCTGGAAGAAACTCTGTAAATATTTTGTGACAGTAACAGTTATCAGTAATGCTACTCGGAACATCCCAACATGCTGAAAGAAACTATCAATATTTTGTGACAGTAACAGTTATCAGTAGTGCTACTCGGAACATCCTGACACGCTGAAAGAAACTCTATAAATATTTTGTGACAGTAACAGTTATCAGTAATGCTAATTGGAAAATCCTAACATGCTGGAAGAAACTCTGTAAATATTTTGTGACAGTAACAGTTATAAGTAATGCTACTCGGAACATCCCAACATGCTGGAAGAAACTATAAATATTTTGTGACAGTAACAGTTATCAGTAATGCTACTCGAACATCCTAACATGCTGAAAGAAACTCTATCAATATTTTGTGACGGTAACATTTATCAGTAGTGCTATTCGGAACATCCTGAAATGCTGGAAGAAACTCTATAAATATTTTGTGACAGTAACAGTTATCAGTAATGCTACTCGGAACATCCTAACATGCTGGAAGAAACTCTGTAAATATTTTGTGACAGGAACAGTTATCAGTAATGCTACTCGGAACATCCTAACATGCTGGAAGAAACTCTATAAATATTTTGTGACAGTAACAGTTATCAGTAATGCTACTCGGAACATCCCAACATGCTGGAAGAAACTTTATAAATATTTTGTGACAGTAACAGTTATCAGTAATGCTACTCGAACATCCTAACATGCTGAAAGAAACTCTATCAATATTTTGTGACGGTAACAGTTATCAGTAGTGCTATTCGGAACATCCTGAAATGCTGGAAGAAACTCTATAACTATTTTGTGACAATAACAGTTATCAGTAATGCTACTCGGAACATCTTAACATGCTGGAAGAAACTCTATAAATATTTTGTGACAGTAAAAGTTATTAGTAATGCTACTCGGAGCATCCTCCTAACATGCTGGAAGAAACTATAAATATCTTGTGACAGTAACAGTTATCGGTAGTGCTACTCGGAACATCCTGACATGCTGGAAGAAACTCTATAAATATTTTGTGACAGTAACAGTTATCAGTAATGCTACTCGGAACATCCTCCTAACATGCTGGAAGAAACTCTATAAATATTTTGTGACTGTAACAGTTATCAGCAATGCTACTCGGAACATCTCAACATGCTGGAAGAAACTCTATAGATATTTTGTGACAGTAACAGTTATCAGTAATGCTACACAAACATCCTAACATGCTCGAAGAAACTCTATAAATATTTTGTGATAGTAACAGTTATCAGTAATGCTACTCGGAACATCCTAACAAGCTGGAAGAAACTCTATAAATATTTTGGGAAAGGAACAGTTATCAGTAATGCTACTCGGAACATCGTAACATGCTGGAAGAAACTATATAAATATTTTGTGACAGTAACAGTTATCAGTAATGCTACTCGAAACATCCTAACATGCTGGAAGAAACTCTGCAAATATTTTGTGACAGGAACAGTTATCAGTAATGCTACTCGGAACATCCTAACATGCTGGAAGAAACTCTATAAATATTTTGTGACAGTAACAGTTATCAGTAATGCTACTTGGAACATCCTGACACGCTGGAAGAAACTCTGTAAATATTTTGTGACAGTAACAGTTATCAGTAATGCTACTCGGAACATCCTAACAAGCTGGAAGAAACTCTATAAATATTTTGGGAAAGGAACCGTTATCAGTAATGCTACTCGGAACATCGTAACATGCTGGAAGAAACTCTATAAATATTTTGTGACAGTAACAGTTATCAGTAATGCTACTCGGAACATCCTAACATGCTGGAAGAAACTCTATAAATATTTTGTGACAGTAACAGTTATCAGTAATGCTACTCGGAACATCCTGACACGCTGGAAGAAACTCTGTAAATATTTTGTGACAGTAACAGTTATCAGTAATGCTACTCGGAACATCCCAACATGCTGAAAGAAACTATCAATATTTTGTGACAGTAACAGTTATCAGTAGTGCTACTCGGAACATCCTGACACGCTGAAAGAAACTCTATAAATATTTTGTGACAGTAACAGTTATCAGTAATGCTAATTGGAAAATCCTAACATGCTGGAAGAAACTCTGTAAATATTTTGTGACAGTAACAGTTATAAGTAATGCTACTCGGAACATCCCAACATGCTGGAAGAAACTATAAATATTTTGTGACAGTAACAGTTATCAGTAATGCTACTCGAACATCCTAACATGCTGAAAGAAACTCTATCAATATTTTGTGACGGTAACATTTATCAGTAGTGCTATTCGGAACATCCTGAAATGCTGGAAGAAACTCTATAAATATTTTGTGACAGTAACAGTTATCAGTAATGCTACTAGGAACATCCTAACATGCTGGAAGAAACTCTATAAATATTTTGTGACAGTAACAGTTATCAGTAATGCTACTCGGAACATCCTAACATGCTGGAAGAAACTCTGTAAATATTTTGTGACAGGAACAGTTATCAGTAATGCTACTCGGAACATCCTAACATGCTGGAAGAAACTCTATAAATATTTTGTGACAGTAACAGTTATCAGTAATGCTACTCGGAGCATCCTCCTAACATGCTGGAAGAAACTATAAATAACTTGTGACTGTAACAGTTATCGGTAGTGCTACTCGGAACATCCTGACATGCTGGAAGAAACTCTATAAATATTTTGTGACAGTAACAGTTATCAGTAATGCTACTCGGAACATCCTCCTAACATGCTGGAAGAAACTCTATAAATATTTTGTGACAGTAACAGTTATCAGCAATGCTACTCGGAACATCCCAACATGCTGGAAGAAACTCTATGAATATTTTGTGACAGTAACAGTTATCAGTAATGCTACACAAACATCCTAACATGCTCGAAGAAACTCTATAAATATTTTGTGATAGTAACAGTTATCAGTAATGCTACTCGGAACATCCTAACAAGCTGGAAGAAACTCTATAAATATTTTGTGACAGTAACAGTTATCAGTAGTGCTACTCGGAAGATCCTAACACGCTGGAAGAAACTCTATAAATATTTTGTGACAGTAACAGTTATCAGTAATGCTACTTGGAACATCCTGACACGCTGGCAGAAACTCTGTAAATATTTTGTGACAGTAACAGTTATCAGTAATGCTACTCGGAACATCCTAACAAGCTGGAAGAAACTCTATAAATACTTTGGGAAAGGAACCGTTATCAGTAATGCTACTCGGAACATCGTAACATGCTGGAAGAAACTCTATAAATATTTTGTGACAGTAACAGTTATCAGTAATGCTACTCGGAACATCCTAACATGCTGGAAGAAACTCTATAAATATTTTGTGACAGTAACAGTTATCAGTAGTGCTACTCGGAACATCCTGACACGCTGAAAGAAACTCTATAAATATTTTGTGACAGTAACAGTTATCAGTAATGCTAATTGGAAAATCCTAACATGCTGGAAGAAACTCTGTAAATATTTTGTGACAGTAACAGTTATAAGTAATGCTACTCGGAACATCCCAACATGCTGGAAGAAACTATAAATATTTTGTGACAGTAACAGTTATCAGTAATGCTACTCGAACATCCTAACATGCTGAAAGAAACTCTATCAATATTTTGTGACGGTAACATTTATCAGTAGTGCTATTCGGAACATCCTGAAATGCTGGAAGAAACTCTATAAATATTTTGTGACAGTAACAGTTATCAGTAATGCTACTAGGAACATCCTAACATGCTGGAAGAAACTCTATAAATATTTTGTGACAGTAACAGTTATCAGTAATGCTACTCGGAACATCCTAACATGCTGGAAGAAACTCTGTAAATATTTTGTGACAGGAACAGTTATCAGTAATGCTACTCGGAACATCCTAACATGCTGGAAGAAACTCTATAAATATTTTGTGACAGTAACAGTTATCAGTAATGCTACTCGGAACATCCCAACATGCTGGAAGAAACTTTATAAATATTTTGTGACAGTAACAGTTATCAGTAATGCTACTCGAACATCCTAACATGCTGAAAGAAACTCTATCAATATTTTGTGACGGTAACAGTTATCAGTAGTGCTATTCGGAACATCCTGAAATGCTGGAAGAAACTCTATAACTATTTTGTGACAATAACAGTTATCAGTAATGCTACTCGGAACATCTTAACATGCTGGAAGAAACTCTATAAATATTTTGTGACAGTAAAAGTTATTAGTAATGCTACTCGGAGCATCCTCCTAACATGCTGGAAGAAACTATAAATATCTTGTGACAGTAACAGTTATCGGTAGTGCTACTCGGAACATCCTGACATGCTGGAAGAAACTCTATAAATATTTTGTGACAGTAACAGTTATCAGTAATGCTACTCGGAACATCCTCCTAACATGCTGGAAGAAACTCTATAAATATTTTGTGACTGTAACAGTTATCAGCAATGCTACTCGGAACATCTCAACATGCTGGAAGAAACTCTATAGATATTTTGTGACAGTAACAGTTATCAGTAATGCTACACAAACATCCTAACATGCTCGAAGAAACTCTATAAATATTTTGTGATAGTAACAGTTATCAGTAATGCTACTCGGAACATCCTAACAAGCTGGAAGAAACTCTATAAATATTTTGGGAAAGGAACAGTTATCAGTAATGCTACTCGGAACATCGTAACATGCTGGAAGAAACTATATAAATATTTTGTGACAGTAACAGTTATCAGTAATGCTACTCGAAACATCCTAACATGCTGGAAGAAACTCTGCAAATATTTTGTGACAGGAACAGTTATCAGTAATGCTACTCGGAACATCCTAACATGCTGGAAGAAACTCTATAAATATTTTGTGACAGTAACAGTTATCAGTAATGCTACTTGGAACATCCTGACACGCTGGAAGAAACTCTGTAAATATTTTGTGACAGTAACAGTTATCAGTAATGCTACTCGGAACATCCTAACAAGCTGGAAGAAACTCTATAAATATTTTGGGAAAGGAACCGTTATCAGTAATGCTACTCGGAACATTGTAACATGCTGGAAGAAACTCTATAAATATTTTGTGACAGTAACAGTTATCAGTAATGCTACTCGGAACATCCTAACATGCTGGAAGAAACTCTATAAATATTTTGTGACAGTAACAGTTATCAGTAATGCTACTCGGAACATCCCAACATGCTGAAAGAAACTCTATAAATATTTTGTGACAGTAACAGTTATCAGTAATGCTAATTGGAAAATCCTAACATGCTGGAAGAAACTCTGTAAATATTTTGTGACAGTAACAGTTATAAGTAATGCTACTCGGAACATCCCAACATGCTGGAAGAAACTATAAATATTTTGTGACAGTAACAGTTATCAGTAATGCTACTCGAACATCCTAACATGCTGAAAGAAACTCTATCAATATTTTGTGACGGTAACATTTATCAGTAGTGCTATTCGGAACATCCTGAAATGCTGGAAGAAACTCTATAAATATTTTGTGACAGTAACAGTTATCAGTAATGCTACTAGGAACATCCTAACATGCTGGAAGAAACTCTATAAATATTTTGTGACAGTAACAGTTATCAGTAATGCTACTCGGAACATCCTAACATGCTGGAAGAAACTCTGTAAATATTTTGTGACAGTAACAGTTATCAGTAATGCTACTCGGAGCATCCTCCTAACATGCTGGAAGAAACTACTATAAATAACTTGTGACTGTAACAGTTATCGGTAGTGCTACTCGGAACATCCTGACATGCTGGAAGAAACTCTATAAATATTTTGTGACAGTAACAGTTATCAGTAATGCTACTCGGAACATCCTCCTAACATGCTGGAAGAAACTCTATAAATATTTTGTGACAGTAACAGTTATCAGCAATGCTACTCGGAACATCCCAACATGCTGGAAGAAACTCTATGAATATTTTGTGACAGTAACAGTTATCAGTAATGCTACACAAACATCCTAACATGCTCGAAGAAACTCTATAAATATTTTGTGATAGTAACAGTTATCAGTAATGCTACTCGGAACATCCTAACAAGCTGGAAGAAACTCTATAAATATTTTGTGACAGTAACAGTTATCAGTAGTGCTACTCGGAAGATCCTAACACGCTGGAAGAAACTCTATAAATATTTTGTGACAGTAACAGTTATCAGTAATGCTACTTGGAACATCCTGACACGCTGGCAGAAACTCTGTAAATATTTTGTGACAGTAACAGTTATCAGTAATGCTACTCGGAACATCCTAACAAGCTGGAAGAAACTCTATAAATACTTTGGGAAAGGAACCGTTATCAGTAATGCTACTCGGAACATCGTAACATGCTGGAAGAAACTCTATAAATATTTTGTGACAGTAACAGTTATCAGTAATGCTACTCGAAACATCCTAACATGCTGGAAGAAACTCTGTAAATATTTTGTGACAGGAACAGTTATCAGTAATGCTACTCGGAACATCCTAACATGCTGGAAGAAACTCTATAAATATTTTGTGACAGTAACAGTTATCAGTAATGCTACTCGGAACATCCTGACCCGCTGGAAGAAACTCTGTAAATATTTTGTGACAGTAACAGTTATCAGTAATGCTACTCGGAACATCCCAACATGCTGAAAGAAACTATCAATATTTTGTGACAGTAACAGTTATCAGTAGTGCTACTCGGAACATCCTGACACGCTGAAAGAAACTCTATAAATATTTTGTGACAGTAACAGTTATCAGTAATGCTAATTGGAAAATCCTAACATGCTGGAAGAAACTCTGTAAATATTTTGTGACAGTAACAGTTATAAGTAATGCTACTCGGAACATCCCAACATGCTGGAAGAAACTATAAATATTTTGTGACAGTAACAGTTATCAGTAATGCTACTCGAACATCCTAACATGCTGAAAGAAACTCTATCAATATTTTGTGACGGTAACATTTATCAGTAGTGCTATTCGGAACATCCTGAAATGCTGGAAGAAACTCTATAAATATTTTGTGACAGTAACAGTTATCAGTAATGCTACTCGGAACATCCTAACATGCTGGAAGAAACTCTATAAATATTTTGTGACAGTAACAGTTATCAGTAATGCTACTCGGAACATCCTAACATGCTGGAAGAAACTCTATAAATATTTTGTGACAGTAACAGTTATCAGTAATGCTACTCGGAGCATCCTCCTAACATGCTGGAAGAAACTATAAATATCTTGTGACAGTAACAGTTATCGGTAGTGCTACTCGGAACACCCTGACATGCTGGAAGAAACTCTATAAATATTTTGTGACAGTAACAGTTATCAGTAATGCTACTCGGAACATCCTCCTAACATGCTGGAAGAAACTCTATAAATATTTTGTGACTGTAACAGTTATCAGCAATGCTACTCGGAACATCTCAACATGCTGGAAGAAACTCTATAGATATTTTGTGACAGTAACAGTTATCAGTAATGCTACTCGGAACATCCTAACAAGCTGGAAGAAACTCTATAAATATTTTGGGAAAGGAACAGTTATCAGTAATGCTACTCGGAACATCGTAACATGCTGGAAGAAATTCTATAAATATTTTGTGACAGTAACAGTTATCAGTAATGCTACTCGAAACATCCTAACATGCTGGAAGAAACTCTGTAAATATTTTGTGACAGGAACAGTTATCAGTAATGCTACTCGGAACATCCTAACATGCTGGAAGAAACTCTATAAATATTTTGTGACAGTAACAGTTATCAGTAATGCTACTCGGAACATCCTGACACGCTGGAAGAAACTCTGTAAATATTTTGTGACAGTAACAGTTATCAGTAATGCTACTCGGAACATCCCAACATGCTGAAAGAAACTATCAATATTTTGTGACAGTAACAGTTATCAGTAGTGCTACTCGGAACATCCTGACACGCTGAAAGAAACTCTATAAATATTTTGTGACAGTAACAGTTATCAGTAATGCTAATTGGAAAATCCTAACATGCTGGAAGAAACTCTGTAAATATTTTGTGACAGTAACAGTTATAAGTAATGCTACTCGGAACATCCCAACATGCTGGAAGAAACTATAAATATTTTGTGACAGTAACAGTTATCAGTAATGCTACTCGAACATCCTAACATGCTGAAAGAAACTCTATCAATATTTTGTGACGGTAACATTTATCAGTAGTGCTATTCGGAACATCCTGAAATGCTGGAAGAAACTCTATAAATATTTTGTGACAGTAACAGTTATCAGTAATGCTACTAGGAACATCCTAACATGCTGGAAGAAACTCTATAAATATTTTGTGACAGTAACAGTTATCAGTAATGCTACTCGGAACATCCTAACATGCTGGAAGAAACTCTGTAAATATTTTGTGACAGGAACAGTTATCAGTAATGCTACTCGGAACATCCTAACATGCTGGAAGAAACTCTATAAATATTTTGTGACAGTAACAGTTATCAGTAATGCTACTCGGAGCATCCTCCTAACATGCTGGAAGAAACTATAAATAACTTGTGACAGTAACAGTTATCGGTAGTGCTACTCGGAACATCCTGACATGCTGGAAGAAACTCTATAAATATTTTGTGACAGTAACAGTTATCAGTAATGCTACTCGGAACATCCTCCTAACATGCTGGAAGAAACTCTATAAATATTTTGTGACAGTAACAGTTATCAGCAATGCTACTCGGAACATCCCAACATGCTGGAAGAAACTCTATGAATATTTTGTGACAGTAACAGTTATCAGTAATGCTACACAAACATCCTAACATGCTCGAAGAAACTCTATAAATATTTTGTGATAGTAACAGTTATCAGTAATGCTACTCGGAACATCCTAACAAGCTGGAAGAAACTCTATAAATATTTTGTGACAGTAACAGTTATCAGTAGTGCTACTCGGAAGATCCTAACACGCTGGAAGAAACTCTATAAATATTTTGTGACAGTAACAGTTATCAGTAATGCTACTCGGAACATCCTAACAAGCTGGAAGAAACTCTATAAATATTTTGTGACAGTAACAGTTATCAGTAATGCTACTCGGAACATCCTAACATGCTGGAAGAAACTCTATAAATATTTTGTGATAGTAACAGTTATCAGTAATGCTACTCGGAACATCCTAACATGCTGGAAGAAACTCTATAAATATTTTGTGACAGTAACAGTTATCAGTAGTGCTACTCGGAACATCCTGACACGCTGAAAGAAACTCTATAAATATTTTGTGACAGTAACAGTTATCAGTAATGCTAATTGGAAAATCCTAACATGCTGGAAGAAACTCTGTAAATATTTTGTGACAGTAACAGTTATAAGTAATGCTACTCGGAACATCCCAACATGCTGGAAGAAACTATAAATATTTTGTGACAGTAACAGTTATCAGTAATGCTACTCGGAACATCCTAACATGCTGAAAGAAACTCTATCAATATTTTGTGACGGTAACATTTATCAGTAGTGCTATTCGGAACATCCTGAAATGCTGGAAGAAACTCTATAAATATTTTGTGACAGTAACAGTTATCAGTAATGCTACTAGGAACATCCTAACATGCTGGAAGAAACTCTATAAATATTTTGTGACAGTAACAGTTATCAGTAATGCTACTCGGAACATCCTAACATGCTGGAAGAAACTCTGTAAATATTTTGTGACAGGAACAGTTATCAGTAATGCTACTCGGAACATCCTAACATGCTGGAAGAAACTCTATAAATATTTTGTGACAGTAACAGTTATCAGTAATGCTACTCGGAACATCCCAACATGCTGGAAGAAACTTTATAAATATTTTGTGACAGTAACAGTTATCAGTAATGCTACTCGAACATCCTAACATGCTGAAAGAAACTCTATCAATATTTTGTGACGGTAACAGTTATCAGTAGTGCTATTCGGAACATCCTGAAATGCTGGAAGAAACTCTATAACTATTTTGTGACAATAACAGTTATCAGTAATGCTACTCGGAACATCTTAACATGCTGGAAGAAACTCTATAAATATTTTGTGACAGTAAAAGTTATTAGTAATGCTACTCGGAGCATCCTCCTAACATGCTGGAAGAAACTATAAATATCTTGTGACAGTAACAGTTATCGGTAGTGCTACTCGGAACATCCTGACATGCTGGAAGAAACTCTATAAATATTTTGTGACAGTAACAGTTATCAGTAATGCTACTCGGAACATCCTCCTAACATGCTGGAAGAAACTCTATAAATATTTTGTGACTGTAACAGTTATCAGCAATGCTACTCGGAACATCTCAACATGCTGGAAGAAACTCTATAGATATTTTGTGACAGTAACAGTTATCAGTAATGCTACACAAACATCCTAACATGCTCGAAGAAACTCTATAAATATTTTGTGATAGTAACAGTTATCAGTAATGCTACTCGGAACATCCTAACAAGCTGGAAGAAACTCTATAAATATTTTGGGAAAGGAACAGTTATCAGTAATGCTACTCGGAACATCGTAACATGCTGGAAGAAACTCTATAAATATTTTGTGACAGTAACAGTTATCAGTAATGCTACTCGAAACATCCTAACATGCTGGAAGAAACTCTGCAAATATTTTGTGACAGGAACAGTTATCAGTAATGCTACTCGGAACATCCTAACATGCTGGAAGAAACTCTATAAATATTTTGTGACAGTAACAGTTATCAGTAATGCTACTTGGAACATCCTGACACGCTGGAAGAAACTCTGTAAATATTTTGTGACAGTAACAGTTATCAGTAATGCTACTCGGAACATCCTAACAAGCTGGAAGAAACTCTATAAATATTTTGGGAAAGGAACCGTTATCAGTAATGCTACTCGGAACATCGTAACATGCTGGAAGAAACTCTATAAATATTTTGTGACAGTAACAGTTATCAGTAATGCTACTCGGAACATCCTAACATGCTGGAAGAAACTCTATAAATATTTTGTGACAGTAACAGTTATCAGTAATGCTACTCGGAACATCCTGACACGCTGGAAGAAACTCTGTAAATATTTTGTGACAGTAACAGTTATCAGTAATGCTACTCGGAACATCCCAACATGCTGAAAGAAACTATCAATATTTTGTGACAGTAACAGTTATCAGTAGTGCTACTCGGAACATCCTGACACGCTGAAAGAAACTCTATAAATATTTTGTGACAGTAACAGTTATCAGTAATGCTAATTGGAAAATCCTAACATGCTGGAAGAAACTCTGTAAATATTTTGTGACAGTAACAGTTATAAGTAATGCTACTCGGAACATCCCAACATGCTGGAAGAAACTATAAATATTTTGTGACAGTAACAGTTATCAGTAATGCTACTCGAACATCCTAACATGCTGAAAGAAACTCTATCAATATTTTGTGACGGTAACATTTATCAGTAGTGCTATTCGGAACATCCTGAAATGCTGGAAGAAACTCTATAAATATTTTGTGACAGTAACAGTTATCAGTAATGCTACTCGGAACATCCTAACATGCTGGAAGAAACTCTGTAAATATTTTGTGACAGGAACAGTTATCAGTAATGCTACTCGGAACATCCTAACATGCTGGAAGAAACTCTATAAATATTTTGTGACAGTAACAGTTATCAGTAATGCTACTCGGAACATCCCAACATGCTGGAAGAAACTTTATAAATATTTTGTGACAGTAACAGTTATCAGTAATGCTACTCGAACATCCTAACATGCTGAAAGAAACTCTATCAATATTTTGTGACGGTAACAGTTATCAGTAGTGCTATTCGGAACATCCTGAAATGCTGGAAGAAACTCTATAACTATTTTGTGACAATAACAGTTATCAGTAATGCTACTCGGAACATCTTAACATGCTGGAAGAAACTCTATAAATATTTTGTGACAGTAAAAGTTATTAGTAATGCTACTCGGAGCATCCTCCTAACATGCTGGAAGAAACTATAAATATCTTGTGACAGTAACAGTTATCGGTAGTGCTACTCGGAACATCCTGACATGCTGGAAGAAACTCTATAAATATTTTGTGACAGTAACAGTTATCAGTAATGCTACTCGGAACATCCTCCTAACATGCTGGAAGAAACTCTATAAATATTTTGTGACTGTAACAGTTATCAGCAATGCTACTCGGAACATCTCAACATGCTGGAAGAAACTCTATAGATATTTTGTGACAGTAACAGTTATCAGTAATGCTACACAAACATCCTAACATGCTCGAAGAAACTCTATAAATATTTTGTGATAGTAACAGTTATCAGTAATGCTACTCGGAACATCCTAACAAGCTGGAAGAAACTCTATAAATATTTTGGGAAAGGAACAGTTATCAGTAATGCTACTCGGAACATCGTAACATGCTGGAAGAAACTATATAAATATTTTGTGACAGTAACAGTTATCAGTAATGCTACTCGAAACATCCTAACATGCTGGAAGAAACTCTGCAAATATTTTGTGACAGGAACAGTTATCAGTAATGCTACTCGGAACATCCTAACATGCTGGAAGAAACTCTATAAATATTTTGTGACAGTAACAGTTATCAGTAATGCTACTTGGAACATCCTGACACGCTGGAAGAAACTCTGTAAATATTTTGTGACAGTAACAGTTATCAGTAATGCTACTCGGAACATCCTAACAAGCTGGAAGAAACTCTATAAATATTTTGGGAAAGGAACCGTTATCAGTAATGCTACTCGGAACATCGTAACATGCTGGAAGAAACTCTATAAATATTTTGTGACAGTAACAGTTATCAGTAATGCTACTCGGAACATCCTAACATGCTGGAAGAAACTCTATAAATATTTTGTGACAGTAACAGTTATCAGTAATGCTACTCGGAACATCCTGACACGCTGGAAGAAACTCTGTAAATATTTTGTGACAGTAACAGTTATCAGTAATGCTACTCGGAACATCCCAACATGCTGAAAGAAACTATCAATATTTTGTGACAGTAACAGTTATCAGTAGTGCTACTCGGAACATCCTGACACGCTGAAAGAAACTCTATAAATATTTTGTGACAGTAACAGTTATCAGTAATGCTAATTGGAAAATCCTAACATGCTGGAAGAAACTCTGTAAATATTTTGTGACAGTAACAGTTATAAGTAATGCTACTCGGAACATCCCAACATGCTGGAAGAAACTATAAATATTTTGTGACAGTAACAGTTATCAGTAATGCTACTCGAACATCCTAACATGCTGAAAGAAACTCTATCAATATTTTGTGACGGTAACATTTATCAGTAGTGCTATTCGGAACATCCTGAAATGCTGGAAGAAACTCTATAAATATTTTGTGACAGTAACAGTTATCAGTAATGCTACTAGGAACATCCTAACATGCTGGAAGAAACTCTATAAATATTTTGTGACAGTAACAGTTATCAGTAATGCTACTCGGAACATCCTAACATGCTGGAAGAAACTCTGTAAATATTTTGTGACAGGAACAGTTATCAGTAATGCTACTCGGAACATCCTAACATGCTGGAAGAAACTCTATAAATATTTTGTGACAGTAACAGTTATCAGTAATGCTACTCGGAGCATCCTCCTAACATGCTGGAAGAAACTATAAATAACTTGTGACAGTAACAGTTATCGGTAGTGCTACTCGGAACATCCTGACATGCTGGAAGAAACTCTATAAATATTTTGTGACAGTAACAGTTATCAGTAATGCTACTCGGAACATCCTCCTAACATGCTGGAAGAAACTCTATAAATATTTTGTGACAGTAACAGTTATCAGCAATGCTACTCGGAACATCCCAACATGCTGGAAGAAACTCTATGAATATTTTGTGACAGTAACAGTTATCAGTAATGCTACACAAACATCCTAACATGCTCGAAGAAACTCTATAAATATTTTGTGATAGTAACAGTTATCAGTAATGCTACTCGGAACATCCTAACAAGCTGGAAGAAACTCTATAAATATTTTGTGACAGTAACAGTTATCAGTAGTGCTACTCGGAAGATCCTAACACGCTGGAAGAAACTCTATAAATATTTTGTGACAGTAACAGTTATCAGTAATGCTACTTGGAACATCCTGACACGCTGGCAGAAACTCTGTAAATATTTTGTGACAGTAACAGTTATCAGTAATGCTACTCGGAACATCCTAACAAGCTGGAAGAAACTCTATAAATACTTTGGGAAAGGAACCGTTATCAGTAATGCTACTCGGAACATCGTAACATGCTGGAAGAAACTCTATAAATATTTTGTGACAGTAACAGTTATCAGTAATGCTACTCGAAACATCCTAACATGCTGGAAGAAACTCTGTAAATATTTTGTGACAGGAACAGTTATCAGTAATGCTACTCGGAACATCCTAACATGCTGGAAGAAACTCTATAAATATTTTGTGACAGTAACAGTTATCAGTAATGCTACTCGGAACATCCTGACCCGCTGGAAGAAACTCTGTAAATATTTTGTGACAGTAACAGTTATCAGTAATGCTACTCGGAACATCCCAACATGCTGAAAGAAACTATCAATATTTTGTGACAGTAACAGTTATCAGTAGTGCTACTCGGAACATCCTGACACGCTGAAAGAAACTCTATAAATATTTTGTGACAGTAACAGTTATCAGTAATGCTAATTGGAAAATCCTAACATGCTGGAAGAAACTCTGTAAATATTTTGTGACAGTAACAGTTATAAGTAATGCTACTCGGAACATCCCAACATGCTGGAAGAAACTATAAATATTTTGTGACAGTAACAGTTATCAGTAATGCTACTCGAACATCCTAACATGCTGAAAGAAACTCTATCAATATTTTGTGACGGTAACATTTATCAGTAGTGCTATTCGGAACATCCTGAAATGCTGGAAGAAACTCTATAAATATTTTGTGACAGTAACAGTTATCAGTAATGCTACTAGGAACATCCTAACATGCTGGAAGAAACTCTATAAATATTTTGTGACAGTAACAGTTATCAGTAATGCTACTCGGAACATCCTAACATGCTGGAAGAAACTCTATAAATATTTTGTGACAGTAACAGTTATCAGTAATTCTACTCGGAGCATCCTCCTAACATGCTGGAAGAAACTATAAATATCTTGTGACAGTAACAGTTATCGGTAGTGCTACTCGGAACATCCTGACATGCTGGAAGAAACTCTATAAATATTTTGTGACAGTAACAGTTATCAGTAATGCTACTCGGAACATCCTCCTAACATGCTGGAAGAAACTCTATAAATATTTTGTGACTGTAACAGTTATCAGCAATGCTACTCGGAACATCTCAACATGCTGGAAGAAACTCTATAGATATTTTGTGACAGTAACAGTTATCAGTAATGCTACTCGGAACATCCTAACAAGCTGGAAGAAACTCTATAAATATTTTGGGAAAGGAACAGTTATCAGTAATGCTACTCGGAACATCGTAACATGCTGGAAGAAATTCTATAAATATTTTGTGACAGTAACAGTTATCAGTAATGCTACTCGAAACATCCTAACATGCTGGAAGAAACTCTGTAAATATTTTGTGACAGGAACAGTTATCAGTAATGCTACTCGGAACATCCTAACATGCTGGAAGAAACTCTATAAATATTTTGTGACAGTAACAGTTATCAGTAATGCTACTCGGAACATCCTGACACGCTGGAAGAAACTCTGTAAATATTTTGTGACAGTAACAGTTATCAGTAATGCTACTCGGAACATCCTAACAAGCTGGAAGAAACTCTATAAATATTTTGGGAAAGGAACCGTTATCAGTAATGCTACTCGGAACATCGTAACATGCTGGAAGAAACTCTATAAATATTTTGTGACAGTAACAGTTATCAGTAATGCTACTCGAAACATCCTAACATGCTGGAAGAAACTCTGTAAATATTTTTTGACAGGAACAGTTACCAGTAATGCTACTCGGAACATCCTAACATGCTGGAAGAAACTCTATAAATATTTTGTGACAGTAACAGTTATCAGTAATGCTACTCGGAACATCCTGACACGCTGGAAGAAACTCTGTAAATATTTTGTGACAGTAACAGTTATCAGTAATGCTACTCGAAATATCCCAACATGCTGAAAGAAACTCTATCAATATTTTGTGACAGTAACAGTTATCAGTAGTGCTACTCGGAACATCCTGACACGCTGAAAGAAACTCTATAAATATTTTGTGACAGTAACAGTTATCAGTAATGCTAATTGGAAAATCCTAACATGCTGGAAGAAACTCTGTAAATATTTTGTGACAGTAACAGTTATAAGTAATGCTACTCGGAACATCCCAACATGCTGGAAGAAACTCTATAAATATTTTGTGACAGTAACAGTTATCAGTAATGCTACTCGGAACATCCCAACATGCTGGAAGAAACTTTATAAATATTTTGTGACAGTAACAGTTATCAGTAATGCTACTCGAACATCCTAACATGCTGAAAGAAACTCTATCAATATTTTGTGACGGTAACAGTTATCAGTAGTGCTATTCGGAACATCCTGAAATGCTGGAAGAAACTCTATAACTATTTTGTGACAATAACAGTTATCAGTAATGCTACTCGGAACATCTTAACATGCTGGAAGAAACTCTATAAATATTTTGTGACAGTAAAAGTTATTAGTAATGCTACTCGGAGCATCCTCCTAACATGCTGGAAGAAACTATAAATATCTTGTGACAGTAACAGTTATCGGTAGTGCTACTCGGAACATCCTGACATGCTGGAAGAAACTCTATAAATATTTTGTGACAGTAACAGTTATCAGTAATGCTACTCGGAACATCCTCCTAACATGCTGGAAGAAACTCTATAAATATTTTGTGACTGTAACAGTTATCAGCAATGCTACTCGGAACATCTCAACATGCTGGAAGAAACTCTATAGATATTTTGTGACAGTAACAGTTATCAGTAATGCTACACAAACATCCTAACATGCTCGAAGAAACTCTATAAATATTTTGTGATAGTAACAGTTATCAGTAATGCTACTCGGAACATCCTAACAAGCTGGAAGAAACTCTATAAATATTTTGGGAAAGGAACAGTTATCAGTAATGCTACTCGGAACATCGTAACATGCTGGAAGAAACTATATAAATATTTTGTGACAGTAACAGTTATCAGTAATGCTACTCGAAACATCCTAACATGCTGGAAGAAACTCTGCAAATATTTTGTGACAGGAACAGTTATCAGTAATGCTACTCGGAACATCCTAACATGCTGGAAGAAACTCTATAAATATTTTGTGACAGTAACAGTTATCAGTAATGCTACTTGGAACATCCTGACACGCTGGAAGAAACTCTGTAAATATTTTGTGACAGTAACAGTTATCAGTAATGCTACTCGGAACATCCTAACAAGCTGGAAGAAACTCTATAAATATTTTGGGAAAGGAACCGTTATCAGTAATGCTACTCGGAACATCGTAACATGCTGGAAGAAACTCTATAAATATTTTGTGACAGTAACAGTTATCAGTAATGCTACTCGGAACATCCTAACATGCTGGAAGAAACTCTATAAATATTTTGTGACAGTAACAGTTATCAGTAATGCTACTCGGAACATCCTGACACGCTGGAAGAAACTCTGTAAATATTTTGTGACAGTAACAGTTATCAGTAATGCTACTCGGAACATCCCAACATGCTGAAAGAAACTATCAATATTTTGTGACAGTAACAGTTATCAGTAGTGCTACTCGGAACATCCTGACACGCTGAAAGAAACTCTATAAATATTTTGTGACAGTAACAGTTATCAGTAATGCTAATTGGAAAATCCTAACATGCTGGAAGAAACTCTGTAAATATTTTGTGACAGTAACAGTTATAAGTAATGCTACTCGGAACATCCCAACATGCTGGAAGAAACTATAAATATTTTGTGACAGTAACAGTTATCAGTAATGCTACTCGAACATCCTAACATGCTGAAAGAAACTCTATCAATATTTTGTGACGGTAACATTTATCAGTAGTGCTATTCGGAACATCCTGAAATGCTGGAAGAAACTCTATAAATATTTTGTGACAGTAACAGTTATCAGTAATGCTACTAGGAACATCCTAACATGCTGGAAGAAACTCTATAAATATTTTGTGACAGTAACAGTTATCAGTAATGCTACTCGGAACATCCTAACATGCTGGAAGAAACTCTGTAAATATTTTGTGACAGGAACAGTTATCAGTAATGCTACTCGGAACATCCTAACATGCTGGAAGAAACTCTATAAATATTTTGTGACAGTAACAGTTATCAGTAATGCTACTCGGAGCATCCTCCTAACATGCTGGAAGAAACTATAAATAACTTGTGACAGTAACAGTTATCGGTAGTGCTACTCGGAACATCCTGACATGCTGGAAGAAACTCTATAAATATTTTGTGACAGTAACAGTTATCAGTAATGCTACTCGGAACATCCTCCTAACATGCTGGAAGAAACTCTATAAATATTTTGTGACAGTAACAGTTATCAGCAATGCTACTCGGAACATCCCAACATGCTGGAAGAAACTCTATGAATATTTTGTGACAGTAACAGTTATCAGTAATGCTACACAAACATCCTAACATGCTCGAAGAAACTCTATAAATATTTTGTGATAGTAACAGTTATCAGTAATGCTACTCGGAACATCCTAACAAGCTGGAAGAAACTCTATAAATATTTTGTGACAGTAACAGTTATCAGTAGTGCTACTCGGAAGATCCTAACACGCTGGAAGAAACTCTATAAATATTTTGTGACAGTAACAGTTATCAGTAATGCTACTTGGAACATCCTGACACGCTGGCAGAAACTCTGTAAATATTTTGTGACAGTAACAGTTATCAGTAATGCTACTCGGAACATCCTAACAAGCTGGAAGAAACTCTATAAATACTTTGGGAAAGGAACCGTTATCAGTAATGCTACTCGGAACATCGTAACATGCTGGAAGAAACTCTATAAATATTTTGTGACAGTAACAGTTATCAGTAATGCTACTCGAAACATCCTAACATGCTGGAAGAAACTCTGTAAATATTTTGTGACAGGAACAGTTATCAGTAATGCTACTCGGAACATCCTAACATGCTGGAAGAAACTCTATAAATATTTTGTGACAGTAACAGTTATCAGTAATGCTACTCGGAACATCCTGACCCGCTGGAAGAAACTCTGTAAATATTTTGTGACAGTAACAGTTATCAGTAATGCTACTCGGAACATCCCAACATGCTGAAAGAAACTATCAATATTTTGTGACAGTAACAGTTATCAGTAGTGCTACTCGGAACATCCTGACACGCTGAAAGAAACTCTATAAATATTTTGTGACAGTAACAGTTATCAGTAATGCTAATTGGAAAATCCTAACATGCTGGAAGAAACTCTGTAAATATTTTGTGACAGTAACAGTTATAAGTAATGCTACTCGGAACATCCCAACATGCTGGAAGAAACTATAAATATTTTGTGACAGTAACAGTTATCAGTAATGCTACTCGAACATCCTAACATGCTGAAAGAAACTCTATCAATATTTTGTGACGGTAACATTTATCAGTAGTGCTATTCGGAACATCCTGAAATGCTGGAAGAAACTCTATAAATATTTTGTGACAGTAACAGTTATCAGTAATGCTACTAGGAACATCCTAACATGCTGGAAGAAACTCTATAAATATTTTGTGACAGTAACAGTTATCAGTAATGCTACTCGGAACATCCTAACATGCTGGAAGAAACTCTATAAATATTTTGTGACAGTAACAGTTATCAGTAATTCTACTCGGAGCATCCTCCTAACATGCTGGAAGAAACTATAAATATCTTGTGACAGTAACAGTTATCGGTAGTGCTACTCGGAACATCCTGACATGCTGGAAGAAACTCTATAAATATTTTGTGACAGTAACAGTTATCAGTAATGCTACTCGGAACATCCTCCTAACATGCTGGAAGAAACTCTATAAATATTTTGTGACTGTAACAGTTATCAGCAATGCTACTCGGAACATCTCAACATGCTGGAAGAAACTCTATAGATATTTTGTGACAGTAACAGTTATCAGTAATGCTACTCGGAACATCCTAACAAGCTGGAAGAAACTCTATAAATATTTTGTGAAAGGAACAGTTATCAGTAATGCTACTCGGAACATCGTAACATGCTGGAAGAAACTCTATAAATATTTTGTGACAGTAACAGTTATCAGTAATGCTACTCGAAACATCCTAACATGCTGGAAGAAACTCTGTAAATATTTTGTGACAGGAACAGTTATCAGTAATGCTACTCGGAACATCCTAACATGCTGGAAGAAACTCTATAAATATTTTGTGACAGTAACAGTTATCAGTAATGCTACTCGGAACATCCTGACACGCTGGAAGAAACTCTGTAAATATTTTGTGACAGTAACAGTTATCAGTAATGCTACTCGGAACATCCTAACAAGCTGGAAGAAACTCTATAAATATTTTGGGAAAGGAACCGTTATCAGTAATGCTACTCGGAACATCGTAACATGCTGGAAGAAACTCTATAAATATTTTGTGACAGTAACAGTTATCAGTAATGCTACTCGAAACATCCTAACATGCTGGAAGAAACTCTGTAAATATTTTTTGACAGGAACAGTTACCAGTAATGCTACTCGGAACATCCTAACATGCTGGAAGAAACTCTATAAATATTTTGTGACAGTAACAGTTATCAGTAATGCTACTCGGAACATCCTGACACGCTGGAAGAAACTCTGTAAATATTTTGTGACAGTAACAGTTATCAGTAATGCTACTCGGAAATATCCCAACATGCTGAAAGAAACTATCAATATTTTGTGACAGTAACAGTTATCAGTAGTGCTACTCGGAACATCCTGACACGCTGAAAGAAACTCTATAAATATTTTGTGACAGTAACAGTTATCAGTAATGCTAATTGGAAAATCCTAACATGCTGGAAGAAACTCTGTAAATATTTTGTGACAGTAACAGTTATAAGTAATGCTACTCGGAACATCCCAACATGCTGGAAGAAACTATAAATATTTTGTGACAGTAACAGTTATCAGTAATGCTACTCGAACATCCTAACATGCTGAAAGAAACTCTATCAATATTTTGTGACGGTAACATTTATCAGTAGTGCTATTCGGAACATCCTGAAATGCTGGAAGAGACTCTATAAATATTTTGTGACAGTAACAGTTATCAGTAATGCTACTAGGAACATCCTAACATGCTGGAAGAAACTCTATAAATATTTTGTGACAGTAACAGTTATCAGTAATGCTACTCGGAACATCATAACATGCTGGAAGAAACTCTGTAAATATTTTGTGACAGGAACAGTTATCAGTAATGCTACTCGGAACATCCTAACATGCTGGAAGAAACTCTATAAATATTTTGTGACAGTAACAGTTATCAGTAATGCTACTCGGAACATCCCAACATGCTGGAAGAAACTTTATAAATATTTTGTGACAGTAACAGTTATCAGTAATGCTACTCGAACATCCTAACATGCTGAAAGAAACTCTATCAATATTTTGTGACGGTAACAGTTATCAGTAGTGCTATTCGGAACATCCTGAAATGCTGGAAGAAACTCTATAACTATTTTGTGACAATAACAGTTATCAGTAATGCTACTCGGAACATCTTAACATGCTGGAAGAAACTCTATAAATATTTTGTGACAGTAAAAGTTATTAGTAATGCTACTCGGAGCATCCTCCTAACATGCTGGAAGAAACTATAAATATCTTGTGACAGTAACAGTTATCGGTAGTGCTACTCGGAACATCCTGACATGCTGGAAGAAACTCTATAAATATTTTGTGACAGTAACAGTTATCAGTAATGCTACTCGGAACATCCTCCTAACATGCTGGAAGAAACTCTATAAATATTTTGTGACTGTAACAGTTATCAGCAATGCTACTCGGAACATCTCAACATGCTGGAAGAAACTCTATAGATATTTTGTGACAGTAACAGTTATCAGTAATGCTACACAAACATCCTAACATGCTCGAAGAAACTCTATAAATATTTTGTGATAGTAACAGTTATCAGTAATGCTACTCGGAACATCCTAACAAGCTGGAAGAAACTCTATAAATATTTTGGGAAAGGAACAGTTATCAGTAATGCTACTCGGAACATCGTAACATGCTGGAAGAAACTCTATAAATATTTTGTGACAGTAACAGTTATCAGTAATGCTACTCGAAACATCCTAACATGCTGGAAGAAACTCTGCAAATATTTTGTGACAGGAACAGTTATCAGTAATGCTACTCGGAACATCCTAACATGCTGGAAGAAACTCTATAAATATTTTGTGACAGTAACAGTTATCAGTAATGCTACTTGGAACATCCTGACACGCTGGAAGAAACTCTGTAAATATTTTGTGACAGTAACAGTTATCAGTAATGCTACTCGGAACATCCTAACAAGCTGGAAGAAACTCTATAAATATTTTGGGAAAGGAACCGTTATCAGTAATGCTACTCGGAACATCGTAACATGCTGGAAGAAACTCTATAAATATTTTGTGACAGTAACAGTTATCAGTAATGCTACTCGGAACATCCTAACATGCTGGAAGAAACTCTATAAATATTTTGTGACAGTAACAGTTATCAGTAATGCTACTCGGAACATCCTGACACGCTGGAAGAAACTCTGTAAATATTTTGTGACAGTAACAGTTATCAGTAATGCTACTCGGAACATCCCAACATGCTGAAAGAAACTATCAATATTTTGTGACAGTAACAGTTATCAGTAGTGCTACTCGGAACATCCTGACACGCTGAAAGAAACTCTATAAATATTTTGTGACAGTAACAGTTATCAGTAATGCTAATTGGAAAATCCTAACATGCTGGAAGAAACTCTGTAAATATTTTGTGACAGTAACAGTTATAAGTAATGCTACTCGGAACATCCCAACATGCTGGAAGAAACTATAAATATTTTGTGACAGTAACAGTTATCAGTAATGCTACTCGAACATCCTAACATGCTGAAAGAAACTCTATCAATATTTTGTGACGGTAACATTTATCAGTAGTGCTATTCGGAACATCCTGAAATGCTGGAAGAAACTCTATAAATATTTTGTGACAGTAACAGTTATCAGTAATGCTACTCGGAACATCCTAACATGCTGGAAGAAACTCTGTAAATATTTTGTGACAGGAACAGTTATCAGTAATGCTACTCGGAACATCCTAACATGCTGGAAGAAACTCTATAAATATTTTGTGACAGTAACAGTTATCAGTAATGCTACTCGGAACATCCCAACATGCTGGAAGAAACTTTATAAATATTTTGTGACAGTAACAGTTATCAGTAATGCTACTCGAACATCCTAACATGCTGAAAGAAACTCTATCAATATTTTGTGACGGTAACAGTTATCAGTAGTGCTATTCGGAACATCCTGAAATGCTGGAAGAAACTCTATAACTATTTTGTGACAATAACAGTTATCAGTAATGCTACTCGGAACAT
Source organism: Macrothele yani (assembly GCA_039090855.1). Taxonomy (NCBI): domain Eukaryota; kingdom Metazoa; phylum Arthropoda; class Arachnida; order Araneae; family Macrothelidae; genus Macrothele; species Macrothele yani. The sequence goes on along the minus strand of CM077013.1, from coordinate 101,308,360 downwards.
CTTAACATGCTGGAAGAAACTCTATAAATATTTTGTGACAGTAACAAGTTATTAGTAATGCTACTCGGAGCATCCTCCTAACATGCTGGAAGAAACTCTATAAATATCTTGTGACAGTAACAGTTATCGGTAGTGCTACTCGGAACATCCTGACATGCTGGAAGAAACTCTATAAATATTTTGTGACAGTAACAGTTATCAGTAATGCTACTCGGAACATCCTCCTAACATGCTGGAAGAAACTCTATAAATATTTTGTGACTGTAACAGTTATCAGCAATGCTACTCGGAACATCTCAACATGCTGGAAGAAACTCTATAGATATTTTGTGACAGTAACAGTTATCAGTAATGCTACACAAACATCCTAACATGCTGGAAGAAACTCTATAAATATTTTGTGATAGTAACAGTTATCAGTAATGCTACTCGGAACATCCTAACAAGCTGGAAGAAACTCTATAAATATTTTGGGAAAGGAACAGTTATCAGTAATGCTACTCGGAACATCGTAACATGCTGGAAGAAACTCTATAAATATTTTGTGACAGTAACAGTTATCAGTAATGCTACTCGAAACATCCTAACATGCTGGAAGAAACTCTGCAAATATTTTGTGACAGGAACAGTTATCAGTAATGCTACTCGGAACATCCTAACATGCTGGAAGAAACTCTATAAATATTTTGTGACAGTAACAGTTATCAGTAATGCTACTCGGAACATCCTAACATGCTGGAAGAAACTCTGTAAATATTTTGTGACAGTAACAGTTATAAGTAATGCTACTCGGAACATCCCAACATGCTGGAAGAAACTATAAATATTTTGTGACAGTAACAGTTATCAGTAATGCTACTCGAACATCCTAACATGCTGAAAGAAACTCTATCAATATTTTGTGACGGTAACATTTATCAGTAGTGCTATTCGGAACATCCTGAAATGCTGGAAGAAACTCTATAAATATTTTGTGACAGTAACAGTTATCAGTAATGCTACTAGGAACATCCTAACATGCTGGAAGAAACTCTATAAATATTTTGTGACAGTAACAGTTATCAGTAATGCTACTCGGAACATCCTAACATGCTGGAAGAAACTCTATAAATATTTTGTGACAGTAACAGTTATCAGTAATGCTACTCGGAGCATCCTCCTAACATGCTGGAAGAAACTATAAATATCTTGTGACAGTAACAGTTATCGGTAGTGCTACTCGGAACATCCTGACATGCTGGAAGAAACTCTATAAATATTTTGTGACAGTAACAGTTATCAGTAATGCTACTCGGAACATCCTCCTAACATGCTGGAAGAAACTCTATAAATATTTTGTGACTGTAACAGTTATCAGCAATGCTACTCGGAACATCTCAACATGCTGGAAGAAACTCTATAGATATTTTGTGACAGTAACAGTTATCAGTAATGCTACACAAACATCCTAACATGCTCGAAGAAACTCTATAAATATTTTGTGATAGTAACAGTTATCAGTAATGCTACTCGGAACATCCTAACAAGCTGGAAGAAACTCTATAAATATTTTGGGAAAGGAACAGTTATCAGTAATGCTACTCGGAACATCGTAACATGCTGGAAGAAACTCTATAAATATTTTGTGACAGTAACAGTTATCAGTAATGCTACTCGAAACATCCTAACATGCTGGAAGAAACTCTGTAAATATTTTGTGACAGGAACAGTTATCAGTAATGCTACTCGGAACATCCTAACATGCTGGAAGAAACTCTATAAATATTTTGTGACAGTAACAGTTATCAGTAATGCTACTTGGAACATCCTGACACGCTGGAAGAAACTCTGTAAATATTTTGTGACAGTAACAGTTATCAGTAATGCTACTCGGAACATCCTAACAAGCTGGAAGAAACTCTATAAATATTTTGGGAAAGGAACCGTTATCAGTAATGCTACTCGGAACATCGTAACATGCTGGAAGAAACTCTATAAATATTTTGTGACAGTAACAGTTATCAGTAATGCTACTCGGAACATCCTAACATGCTGGAAGAAACTCTATAAATATTTTGTGACAGTAACAGTTATCAGTAATGCTACTCGGAACATCCTGACACGCTGGAAGAAACTCTGTAAATATTTTGTGACAGTAACAGTTATCAGTAATGCTACTCGGAACATCCCAACATGCTGAAAGAAACTATCAATATTTTGTGACAGTAACAGTTATCAGTAGTGCTACTCGGAACATCCTGACACGCTGAAAGAAACTCTATAAATATTTTGTGACAGTAACAGTTATCAGTAATGCTAATTGGAAAATCCTAACATGCTGGAAGAAACTCTGTAAATATTTTGTGACAGTAACAGTTATAAGTAATGCTACTCGGAACATCCCAACATGCTGGAAGAAACTATAAATATTTTGTGACAGTAACAGTTATCAGTAATGCTACTCGAACATCCTAACATGCTGAAAGAAACTCTATCAATATTTTGTGACAGTAACAGTTATCAGTAGTGCTACTCGGAACATCCTGACATGCTGGAAGAAACTCTATAAATATTTTGTGACAGTAACAGTTATCAGTAATGCTACTCGGAACATCCTAACATGCTGGAAGAAACTCTATAAATATTTTGTGACAGTAACAGTTATCAGTAATGCTACTCGGAACATCCCAACATGCTGGAAGAAACTCTATAAATATTTTGTGACAGTAACAGTTATCAGTAATGCTACACAAACATCCTAACATGCTCGAAGAAACTCTATAAATATTTTGTGATAGTAACAGTTATCAGTAATGCTACTCGGAACATCCTAACATGCTGGAAGAAACTCTATAAATATTTTGTGACAGTAACAGTTATCAGTAGTGCTACTCGGAAGATCCTAACACGCTGGAAGAAACTCTATAAATATTTTGTGACAGTAACAGTTATCAGTAATGCTACTCGGAACATCCTAACAAGCTGGAAGAAACTCTATAAATACTTTGGGAAAGGAACCAGTTATCAGTAATGCTACTCGGAACATCGTAACATGCTGGAAGAAACTCTATAAATATTTTGTGACAGTAACAGTTATCAGTAATGCTACTCGAAACATCCTAACATGCTGGAAGAAACTCTGTAAATATTTTGTGACAGGAACAGTTATCAGTAATGCTACTCGGAACATCCTAACATGCTGGAAGAAACTCTATAAATATTTTGTGACAGTAACAGTTATCAGTAATGCTACTCGGAACATCCTGACCCGCTGGAAGAAACTCTGTAAATATTTTGTGACAGTAACAGTTATCAGTAATGCTACTCGGAACATCCCAACATGCTGAAAGAAACTATCAATATTTTGTGACAGTAACAGTTATCAGTAGTGCTACTCGGAACATCCTGACACGCTGAAAGAAACTCTATAAATATTTTGTGACAGTAACAGTTATCAGTAATGCTAATTGGAAAATCCTAACATGCTGGAAGAAACTCTGTAAATATTTTGTGACAGTAACAGTTATAAGTAATGCTACTCGGAACATCCCAACATGCTGGAAGAAACTCTATAAATATTTTGTGACAGTAACAGTTATCAGTAATGCTACTCGAACATCCTAACATGCTGAAAGAAACTCTATCAATATTTTGTGACGGTAACATTTATCAGTAGTGCTATTCGGAACATCCTGAAATGCTGGAAGAAACTCTATAAATATTTTGTGACAGTAACAGTTATCAGTAATGCTACTCGGAACATCCTAACATGCTGGAAGAAACTCTATAAATATTTTGTGACAGTAACAGTTATCAGTAATGCTACTCGGAACATCCTAACATGCTGGAAGAAACTCTATAAATATTTTGTGACAGTAACAGTTATCAGTAATGCTACTCGGAGCATCCTCCTAACATGCTGGAAGAAACTCTATAAATATTTTGTGACAGTAACAGTTATCAGTAGTGCTACTCGGAACATCCTGACATGCTGGAAGAAACTCTATAAATATTTTGTGACAGTAACAGTTATCAGTAATGCTACTCGGAACATCCTCCTAACATGCTGGAAGAAACTCTATAAATATTTTGTGACAGTAACAGTTATCAGCAATGCTACTCGGAACATCCCAACATGCTGGAAGAAACTCTATAAATATTTTGTGACAGTAACAGTTATCAGTAATGCTACTCGGAACATCCTAACAAGCTGGAAGAAACTCTATAAATATTTTGTGACAGTAACAGTTATCAGTAGTGCTACTCGGAAGATCCTAACACGCTGGAAGAAACTCTATAAATATTTTGTGACAGTAACAGTTATCAGTAATGCTACTCGAAACATCCTAACATGCTGAAAGAAACTCTGTAAATATTTTGTGACAGGAACAGTTATCAGTAATGCTACTCGGAACATCCTAACAAGCTGGAAGAAACTCTATAAATATTTTGTGACAGTAACAGTTATCAGTAATGCTACTCGGAACATCCTGACACGCTGGAAGAAACTCTGTAAATATTTTGTGACAGTAACAGTTATCAGTAATGCTACTCGGAACATCCCAACATGCTGAAAGAAACTCTATCAATATTTTGTGACAGTAACAGTTATCAGTAGTGCTACTCGGAACATCCTGACACGCGGGAAGAAACTCTATAAATATTTTGTGACAGTAACAGTTATCAGTAATGCTAATTGGAAAATCCTAACATGCTGGAAGAAACTCTGTAAATATTTTGTGACAGTAACAGTTATAAGTAATGCTACTCGGAACATCCCAACATGCTGGAAGAAACTCTATAAATATTTTGTGACAGTAACAGTTATCAGTAATGCTACACAAACATCCTAACATGCTCGAAGAAACTCTATAAATATTTTGTGATAGTAACAGTTATCAGTAATGCTACTCGGAACATCCTAACAAGCTGGAAGAAACTCTATAAATATTTTGTGACAGTAACAGTTATCAGTAATGCTACTCGGAAGATCCTAACACGCTGGAAGAAACTCTATAAATATTTTGTGACAGTAACAGTTATCAGTAATGCTACTCGAAACATCCTAACATGCTGAAAGAAACTCTGTAAATATTTTGTGACAGGAACAGTGTTCAGTAATGCTACTCGGAACATCCTAACATGCTGGAAGAAACTCTATAAATATTTTGTGACAGTAACAGTTATCAGTAATGCTACTCGGAACATCCTGACACGCTGGAAGAAACTCTGTAAATATTTTGTGACAGTAACAGTTATCAGTAATGCTACTCGGAACATCCCAACATGCTGAAAGAAACTATCAATATTTTGTGACACTAACAGTTATCAGTAGTGCTACTCGGAACATCCTGACACGCGGGAAGAAACTCTATAAATATTTTGTGACAGTAACAGTTATCAGTAATGCTAATTGGAAAATCCTAACATGCTGGAAGAAACTTTGTAAATATTTTGTGACAGTAACAGTTATAAGTAATGCTACTCGGAACATCCCAACATGCTGGAAGAAACTCTATAAATATTTTGTGACAGTAACAGTTATCAGTAATGCTACTCGAACATCCTAACATGCTGAAAGAAACTCTATCAATATTTTGTGACGGTAACATTTATCAGTAGTGCTATTCGGAACATCCTGAAATGCTGGAAGAAACTCTATAAATATTTTGTGACAGTAACAGTTATCAGTAATGCTACTCGGAACATCCTAACATGCTGGAAGAAACTCTATAAATATTTTGTGACAGTAACAGTTATCAGTAATGCTACTCGGAACATCCTAACATGCTGGAAGAAACTCTATAAATATTTTGTGACAGTAACAGTTATCAGTAATGCTACTCGGAGCATCCTCCTAACATGCTGAAGAAACTCTATAAATATTTTGTGACAGTAACAGTTATCAGTAATGCTAATTGGAACATCCTAACATGCTGGAAGAAACTCTGTAAATATTTTGTGACAGTAACAGTTATCAGTAATGCTACTCGGAACATCCCAACATGCTGGAAGAAACTCTATAAATATTTTGTGACAGTAACAGTTATCAGTAATGCTACACAAACATCCTAACATGCTGGAAGAAACTCTATAAATATTTTGTGACAGTAACAGTTATCAGTAATGCTACTCGGAACATCCTAACAAGCTGGAAGAAACTCTATAAATATTTTGTGACAGTAACAGTTATCAGTAGTGCTACTCGGAAGATCCTAACACGCTGGAAGAAACTCTATAAATATTTTGTGACAGTAACAGTTATCAGTAATGCTACTCGAAACATCCTAACATGCTGGAAAGAAACTCTGTAAATATTTTGTGACAGGAACAGTGTTCAGTAATGCTACTCGGAACATCCTAACATGCTGGAAGAAACTCTATAAATATTTTGTGACAGTAACAGTTATCAGTAATGCTACTCGGAACATCCTGACACGCTGGAAGAAACTCTGTAAATATTTTGTGACAGTAACAGTTATCAGTAATGCTACTCGGAACATCCCAACATGCTGAAAGAAACTCTATCAATATTTTGTGACAGTAACAGTTATCAGTAGTGCTACTCGGAACATCCTGACACGCGGGAAGAAACTCTATAAATATTTTGTGACAGTAACAGTTATCAGTAATGCTAATTGGAAAATCCTAACATGCTGGAAGAAACTCTGTAAATATTTTGTGACAGTAACAGTTATAAGTAATGCTACTCGGAACATCCCAACATGCTGGAAGAAACTCTATAAATATTTTGTGACAGTAACAGTTATCAGTAATGCTACACAAACATCCTAACATGCTCGAAAGAAACTCTATAAATATTTTGTGATAGTAACAGTTATCAGTAATGCTACTCGGAACATCCTAACATGCTGGAAGAAACTCTATAAATATTTTGTGACAGTAACAGTTATCAGTAATGCTACTCGGAACATCCTAACATGCTGGAAGAAACTCTATAAATATTTTGTGACAGTAACAGTTATCAGTAATGCTACTCGAAACATCCTAACATGCTGAAAGAAACTCTGTAAATATTTTGTGACAGGAACAGTTATCAGTAATGCTACTCGGAACATCCTAACATGCTGGAAGAAACTCTATAAATATTTTGTGACAGTAACAGTTATCAGTAATGCTACTCGGAACATCCTGACACGCTGGAAGAAACTCTGTAAATATTTTGTGACAGTAACAGTTATCAGTAATGCTACTCGGAACATCCCAACATGCTGAAAGAAACTATCAATATTTTGTGACAGTAACAGTTATCAGTAGTGCTACTCGGAACATCCTGACACGCTGGAAGAAACTCTATAAATATTTTGTGACAGTAACAGTTATCAGTAATGCTAATTGGAAAATCCTAACATGCTGGAAGAAACTCTGTAAATATTTTGTGACAGTAACAGTTATAAGTAATGCTACTCGGAACATCCCAACATGCTGGAAGAAACTCTATAAATATTTTGTGACAGTAACAGTTATCAGTAATGCTACTCGAACATCCTAACATGCTGGAAGAAACTCTATAAATATTTTGTGACAGTAACAGTTATCAGTAATGCTACTCGGAACATCCTAACATGCTGGAAGAAACTCTATAAATATTTTGTGACAGTAACAGTTATCAGTAATGCTACTCGGAACATCCTAACATGCTGGAAGAAACTCTATAAATATTTTGTGACAGTAACAGTTATCAGTAATGCTACTCGGAACATCCTAACATGCTGGAAGAAACTCTATAAATATTTTGTGACAGTAACAGTTATCAGTAATGCTACTCGGAACATCCTAACACGCTGGAAGAAACTCTATAAATATTTTGTGACAGTAACAGTTATCAGTAATGCTACTCGGAACATCCTAACATGCTGGAAGAAACTCTGTAAATATTTTGTGACAGTAACAGTTATCAGTAATGCTACTCGGAACATCCTAACATGCTGGAAGAAACTCTATAAATATTTTGTGACAGTAACAGTTATCAGTAATGCTACTCGGAACATCCTAACATGCTGGAAGAAACTCTATAAATATTTTGTGACAGTAACAGTTATCAGTAATGCTACTCGGAACATCCTAACATGCTGGAAGAAACTCTATAAATATTTTGTGACAGTAACAGTTATCAGTAGTGCTACTCGGAACATCCTAACACGCTGGAAGAAACTCTATAAATATTTTGTGACAGTAACAGTTATCAGTAATGCTACTCGAAACATCCTAACATGCTGAAAGAAACTCTGTAAATATTTTGTGACAGGAACAGTTATCAGTAATGCTACTCGGAACATCCTAACATGCTGGAAGAAACTCTATAAATATTTTGTGACAGTAACAGTTATCAGTAATGCTACTCGGAACATCCCAACATGCTGGAAGAAACTCTATAAATATTTTGTGACAGTAACAGTTATCAGTAATGCTACTCGAACATCCTAACATGCTGAAAGAAACTCTATCAATATTTTGTGACGGTAACATTTATCAGTAGTGCTATTCGGAACATCCTGAAATGCTGGAAGAAACTCTATAAATATTTTGTGACAGTAACAGTTATCAGTAATGCTACTCGGAACATCCTAACATGCTGGAAGAAACTCTGTAAATATTTTGTGACAGTAACAGTTATCAGTAATGCTACTCGAACATCCTAACATGCTGAAAGAAACTCTATCAATATTTTGTGACGGTAACATTTATCAGTAGTGCTATTCGGAACATCCTGAACATGCTGGAAGAAACTCTATAAATATTTTGTGACAGTAACAGTTATCAGTAATGCTACTCGGAACATCCTAACATGCTGGAAGGAAACTCTGTAAATATTTTGTGACAGGAACAGTTATCAGTAATGCTACTCGGAACATCCTAACATGCTGAAAGAAACTCTATAAATATTTTGTGACAGTAACAGTTATCAGTAATGCTACTCGGAACATCCTGACACGCGGGAAGAAACTCTATAAATATTTTGTGACAGTAACACTTATCAGTAATGCTAATTGGAAAATCCTAACATGCTGGAAGAAACTCTGTAAATATTTTGTGACAGTAACAGTTATAAGTAATGCTACTCCGAACATCCCAACATGCTGGAAGAAACTCTATAAATATTTTGTGACAGTAACAGTTATCAGTAATGCTACACAAACATCCTAACATGCTCGAAGAAACTCTATAAATATTTTGTGATAGTAACAGTTATCAGTAATGCTACTCGGAACATCCTAACAAGTTGGAAGAAACTCTATAAATATTTTGTGACAGTAACAGTTATCAGTAGTGCTACTCGGAAGATCCTAACACGCTGGAAGAAACTCTATAAATATTTTGTGACAGTAACAGTTATCAGTAATGCTACTCGAAACATCCTAACATGCTGAAAGAAACTCTGTAAATATTTTGTGACAGGAACAGTGTTCAGTAATGCTACTCGGAACATCCTAACATGCTGGAAGAAACTCTATAAATATTTTGTGACAGTAACAGTTATCAGTAATGCTACTCGGAACATCCTGACACGCTGGAAGAAACTCTGTAAATATTTTGTGACAGTAACAGTTATCAGTAATGCTACTCGGAACATCCCAACATGCTGAAAGAAACTATCAATATTTTGTGACACTAACAGTTATCAGTAGTGCTACTCGGAACATCCTGACACGCGGGAAGAAACTCTATAAATATTTTGTGACAGTAACAGTTATCAGTAATGCTAATTGGAAAATCCTAACATGCTGGAAGAAACTTTGTAAATATTTTGTGACAGTAACAGTTATAAGTAATGCTACTCGGAACATCCCAACATGCTGGAAGAAACTCTATAAATATTTTGTGACGGTAACATTTATCAGTAGTGCTATTCGGAACATCCTGAAATGCTGGAAGAAACTCTATAAATATTTTGTGACAGTAACAGTTATCAGTAATGCTACTCGGAACATCCTAACATGCTGGAAGGAACTCTGTAAATATTTTGTGACAGGAACAGTTATCAGTAATGCTACTCGGAACATCCTAACATGCTGGAAGAAACTCTATAAATATTTTGTGACAGTAACAGTTATCAGTAATGCTACTCGGAACATCCTGACACGCGGGAAGAAACTCTATAAATATTTTGTGACAGTAACACTTATCAGTAATGCTAATTGGAAAATCCTAACATGCTGGAAGAAACTCTGTAAATATTTTGTGACAGTAACAGTTATAAGTAATGCTACTCCGAACATCCCAACATGCTGGAAGAAACTCTATAAATATTTTGTGACAGTAACAGTTATCAGTAATGCTACACAAACATCCTAACATGCTCGAAGAAACTCTATAAATATTTTGTGATAGTAACAGTTATCAGTAATGCTACTCGGAACATCCTAACAAGTTGGAAGAAACTCTATAAATATTTTGTGACAGTAACAGTTATCAGTAGTGCTACTCGGAAGATCCTAACACGCTGGAAGAAACTCTATAAATATTTTGTGACAGTAACAGTTATCAGTAATGCTACTCGAAACATCCTAACATGCTGAAAGAAACTCTGTAAATATTTTGTGACAGGAACAGTGTTCAGTAATGCTACTCGGAACATCCTAACATGCTGGAAGAAACTCTATAAATATTTTGTGACAGTAACAGTTATCAGTAATGCTACTCGGAACATCCTGACACGCTGGAAGAAACTCTGTAAATATTTTGTGACAGTAACAGTTATCAGTAATGCTACTCGGAACATCCCAACATGCTGAAAGAAACTATCAATATTTTGTGACACTAACAGTTATCAGTAGTGCTACTCGGAACATCCTGACACACGGGAAGAAACTCTATAAATATTTTGTGACAGTAACAGTTATCAGTAATGCTAATTTGAAAATCCTAACATGCTGGAAGAAACTTTGTAAATATTTTGTGACAGTAACAGTTATAAGTAATGCTACTCGGAACATCCCAACATGCTGGAAGAAACTCTATAAATATTTTGTGACAGTAACAGTTATCAGTAATGCTACTCGAACATCCTAACATGCTGAAAGAAACTCTATCAATATTTTGTGACGGTAACATTTATCAGTAGTGCTATTCGGAACATCCTGAAATGCTGGAAGAAACTCTATAAATATTTTGTGACAGTAACAGTTATCAGTAATGCTACTCGGAACATCCTAACATGCTGGAAGGAACTCTGTAAATATTTTGTGACAGGAACAGTTATCAGTAATGCTACTCGGAACATCCTAACATGCTGGAAGAAACTCTATAAATATTTTGTGACAGTAACAGTTATCAGTAATGCTACTCGGAACATCCTGACACGCGGGAAGAAACTCTATAAATATTTTGTGACAGTAACACTTATCAGTAATGCTAATTGGAAAATCCTAACATGCTGGAAGAAACTCTGTAAATATTTTGTGACAGTAACAGTTATAAGTAATGATACTCCGAACATCCCAACATGCTGGAAGAAACTCTATAAATATTTTGTGACAGTAACAGTTATCAGTAATGCTACACAAACATCCTAACATGCTCGAAGAAACTCTATAAATATTTTGTGATAGTAACAGTTATCAGTAATGCTACTCGGAACATCCTAACAAGTTGGAAGAAACTCTATAAATATTTTGTGACAGTAACAGTTATCAGTAGTGCTACTCGGAAGATCCTAACACGCTGGAAGAAACTCTATAAATATTTTGTGACAGTAACAGTTATCAGTAATGCTACTCGAAACATCCTAACATGCTGAAAGAAACTCTGTAAATATTTTGTGACAGGAACAGTGTTCAGTAATGCTACTCGGAACATCCTAACATGCTGGAAGAAACTCTATAAATATTTTGTGACAGTAACAGTTATCAGTAATGCTACTCGGAACATCCTGACACGCTGGAAGAAACTCTGTAAATATTTTGTGACAGTAACAATTATCAGTAATGCTACTCGGAACATCCCAACATGCTGAAAGAAACTATCAATATTTTGTGACACTAACAGTTATCAGTAGTGCTACTCGGAACATCCTGACACGCGGGAAGAAACTCTATAAATATTTTGTGACAGTAACAGTTATCAGTAATGCTAATTGGAAAATCCTAACATGCTGGAAGAAACTTTGTAAATATTTTGTGACAGTAACAGTTATAAGTAATGCTACTCGGAACATCCCAACATGCTGGAAGAAACTCTATAAATATTTTGTGACAGTAACAGTTATCAGTAATGCTACTCGAACATCCTAACATGCTGAAAGAAACTCTATCAATATTTTGTGACGGTAACATTTATCAGTAGTGCTATTCGGAACATCCTGAAATGCTGGAAAAAACTCTATAAATATTTTGTGACAGTAACAGTTATCAGTAATGCTACTCGGAACATCCTAACATGCTGGAAGGAACTCTGTAAATATTTTGTGACAGGAACAGTTATCAGTAATGCTACTCGGAACATCCTAACATGCTGGAAGAAACTCTATAAATATTTTGTGACAGTAACAGTTATCAGTAATGCTACTCGGAACATCCTGACACGCGGGAAGAAACTCTATAAATATTTTGTGACAGTAACACTTATCAGTAATGCTAATTGGAAAATCCTAACATGCTGGAAGAAACTCTGTAAATATTTTGTGACAGTAACAGTTATAAGTAATGCTACTCCGAACATCCCAACATGCTGGAAGAAACTCTATAAATATTTTGTGACAGTAACAGTTATCAGTAATGCTACACAAACATCCTAACATGCTCGAAGAAACTCTATAAATATTTTGTGATAGTAACAGTTATCAGTAATGCTACTCGGAACATCCTAACAAGTTGGAAGAAACTCTATAAATATTTTGTGACAGTAACAGTTATCAGTAGTGCTACTCGGAAGATCCTAACACGCTGGAAGAAACTCTATAAATATTTTGTGACAGTAACAGTTATCAGTAATGCTACTCGAAACATCCTAACATGCTGAAAGAAACTCTGTAAATATTTTGTGACAGGAACAGTGTTCAGTAATGCTACTCGGAACATCCTAACATGCTGGAAGAAACTCTATAAATATTTTGTGACAGTAACAGTTATCAGTAATGCTACTCGGAACATCCTGACACGCTGGAAGAAACTCTGTAAATATTTTGTGACAGTAACAGTTATCAGTAATGCTACTCGGAACATCCCAACATGCTGAAAGAAACTATCAATATTTTGTGACACTAACAGTTATCAGTAGTGCTACTCGGAACATCCTGACACGCGGGAAGAAACTCTATAAATATTTTGTGACAGTAACAGTTATCAGTAATGCTAATTGGAAAATCCTAACATGCTGGAAGAAACTTTGTAAATATTTTGTGACAGTAACAGTTATAAGTAATGCTACTCGGAACATCCCAACATGCTGGAAGAAACTCTATAAATATTTTGTGACGGTAACATTTATCAGTAGTGCTATTCGGAACATCCTGAAATGCTGGAAGAAACTCTATAAATATTTTGTGACAGTAACAGTTATCAGTAATGCTACTCGGAACATCCTAACATGCTGGAAGGAACTCTGTAAATATTTTGTGACAGGAACAGTTATCAGTAATGCTACTCGGAACATCCTAACATGCTGGAAGAAACTCTATAAATATTTTGTGACAGTAACAGTTATCAGTAATGCTACTCGGAACATCCTGACACGCGGGAAGAAACTCTATAAATATTTTGTGACAGTAACACTTATCAGTAATGCTAATTGGAAAATCCTAACATGCTGGAAGAAACTCTGTAAATATTTTGTGACAGTAACAGTTATAAGTAATGCTACTCCGAACATCCCAACATGCTGGAAGAAACTCTATAAATATTTTGTGACAGTAACAGTTATCAGTAATGCTACACAAACATCCTAACATGCTCGAAGAAACTCTATAAATATTTTGTGATAGTAACAGTTATCAGTAATGCTACTCGGAACATCCTAACAAGTTGGAAGAAACTCTATAAATATTTTGTGACAGTAACAGTTATCAGTAGTGCTACTCGGAAGAACCTAACACGCTGGAAGAAACTCTATAAATATTTTGTGACAGTAACAGTTATCAGTAATGCTACTCGAAACATCCTAACATGCTGAAAGAAACTCTGTAAATATTTTGTGACAGGAACAGTGTTCAGTAATGCTACTCGGAACATCCTAACATGCTGGAAGAAACTCTATAAATATTTTGTGACAGTAACAGTTATCAGTAATGCTACTCGGAACATCCTGACACGCTGGAAGAAACTCTGTAAATATTTTGTGACAGTAACAGTTATCAGTAATGCTACTCGGAACATCCTGACACGCTGGAAGAAACTCTGTAAATATTTTGTGACAGTAACAGTTATCAGTAATGCTACTCGGAACATCCCAACATGCTGAAAGAAACTATCAATATTTTGTGACAGTAACAGTTATCAGTAGTGCTACTCGGAACATCCTGACACGCGGGAAGAAACTCTATAAATATTTTGTGACAGTAACACTTATCAGTAATGCTAATTGGAAAATCCTAACATGCTGGAAGAAACTCTGTAAATATTTTGTGACAGTAACAGTTATAAGTAATGCTACTCCGAACATCCCAACATGCTGGAAGAAACTCTATAAATATTTTGTGACAGTAACAGTTATCAGTAATGCTACACAAACATCCTAACATGCTCGAAGAAACTCTATAAATATTTTGTGATAGTAACAGTTATCAGTAATGCTACTCGGAACATCCTAACAAGTTGGAAGAAACTCTATAAATATTTTGTGACAGTAACAGTTATCAGTAGTGCTACTCGGAAGATCCTAACACGCTGGAAGAAACTCTATAAATATTTTGTGACAGTAACAGTTATCAGTAATGCTACTCGAAACATCCTAACATGCTGAAAGAAACTCTGTAAATATTTTGTGACAGGAACAGTGTTCAGTAATGCTACTCGGAACATCCTAACATGCTGGAAGAAACTCTATAAATATTTTGTGACAGTAACAGTTATCAGTAATGCTACTCGGAACATCCTGACACGCTGGAAGAAACTCTGTAAATATTTTGTGACAGTAACAGTTATCAGTAATGCTACTCGGAACATCCCAACATGCTGAAAGAAACTATCAATATTTTGTGACACTAACAGTTATCAGTAGTGCTACTCGGAACATCCTGACACGCGGGAAGAAACTCTATACATATTTTGTGACAGTAACAGTTATCAGTAATGCTAATTGGAAAATCCTAACATGCTGGAAGAAACTTTGTAAATACTTTGTGACAGTAACAGTTATAAGTAATGCTACTCGGAACATCCCAACATGCTGGAAGAAACTCTATAAATATTTTGTGACAGTAACAGTTATCAGTAATGCTACTCGAACATCCTAACATGCTGAAAGAAACTCTATCAATATTTTGTGACGGTAACATTTATCAGTAGTGCTATTCGGAACATCCTGAAATGCTGGAAGAAACTCTATAAATATTTTGTGACAGTAACAGTTATCAGTAATGCTACTCGGAACATCCTAACATGCTGGAAGGAACTCTGTAAATATTTTGTGACAGGAACAGTTATCAGTAATGCTACTCGGAACATCCTAACATGCTGGAAGAAACTCTATAAATATTTTGTGACAGTAACAGTTATCAGTAATGCTACTCGGAACATCCTGACACGCGGGAAGAAACTCTATAAATATTTTGTGACAGTAACACTTATCAGTAATGCTAATTGGAAAATCCTAACATGCTGGAAGAAACTCTGTAAATATTTTGTGACAGTAACAGTAATAAGTAATGCTACTCCGAACATCCCAACATGCTGGAAGAAACTCTATAAATATTTTGTGACAGTAACAGTTATCAGTAATGCTACACAAACATCCTAACATGCTCGAAGAAACTCTATAAATATTTTGTGATAGTAACAGTTATCAGTAATGCTACTCGGAACATCCTAACAAGTTGGAAGAAACTCTATAAATATTTTGTGACAGTAACAGTTATCAGTAGTGCTACTCGGAAGATCCTAACACGCTGGAAGAAACTCTATAAATATTTTGTGACAGTAACAGTTATCAGTAATGCTACTCGAAACATCCTAACATGCTGAAAGAAACTCTGTAAATATTTTGTGACAGGAACAGTGTTCAGTAATGCTACTCGGAACATCCTAACATGCTGGAAGAAACTCTATAAATATTTTGTGACAGTAACAGTTATCAGTAATGCTACTCGGAACATCCTGACACGCTGGAAGAAACTCTGTAAATATTTTGTGACAGTAACAGTTATCAGTAATGCTACTCGGAACATCCCAACATGCTGAAAGAAACTATCAATATTTTGTGACACTAACAGTTATCAGTAGTGCTACTCGGAACATCCTGACACGCGGGAAGAAACTCTATAAATATTTTGTGACAGTAACAGTTATCAGTAATGCTAATTGGAAAATCCTAACATGCTGGAAGAAACTTTGTAAATATTTTGTGACAGTAACAGTTATAAGTAATGCTACTCGGAACATCCCAACATGCTGGAAGAAACTCTATAAATATTTTGTGACGGTAACATTTATCAGTAGTGCTATTCGGAACATCCTGAAATGCTGGAAGAAACTCTATAAATATTTTGTGACAGTAACAGTTATCAGTAATGCTACTCGGAACATCCTAACATGCTGGAAGGGACTCTGTAAATATTTTGTGACAGTAACAGTTATAAGTAATGCTACTCCGAACATCCCAACATGCTGGAAGAAACTCTATAAATATTTTGTGACAGTAACAGTTATCAGTAATGCTACACAAACATCCTAACATGCTCGAAGAAACTCTATAAATATTTTGTGATAGTAACAGTTATCAGTAATGCTACTCGGAACATCCTAACAAGTTGGAAGAAACTCTATAAATATTTTGTGACAGTAACAGTTATCAGTAGTGCTACTCGGAAGATCCTAACACGCTGGAAGAAACTCTATAAATATTTTGTGACAGTAACAGTTGTCAGTAATGCTACTCGAAACATCCTAACATGCTGAAAGAAACTCTGTAAATATTTTGTGACAGGAACAGTGTTCAGTAATGCTACTCGGAACATCCTAACATGCTGTAAGAAACTCTATAAATATTTTGTGACAGTAACAGTTATCAGTAATGCTACTCGGAACATCCTGACACGCTGGAAGAAACTCTGTAAATATTTTGTGACAGTAACAGTTATCAGTAATGCTACTCGGAACATCCCAACATGCTGGAAGAAACTCTATAAATATTTTGTGACAGTAACAGTTATCAGTAATGCTACTCGGAACATCCTGACACGCGGGAAGAAACTCTATAAATATTTTGTGACAGTAACACTTATCAGTAATGCTAATTGGAAAATCCTAACATGCTGGAAGAAACTCTGTAAATATTTTGTGACAGTAACAGTTATAAGTAATGCTACTCCGAACATCCCAACATGCTGGAAGAAACTCTATAAATATTTTGTGACAGTAACAGTTATCAGTAATGCTACACAAACATCCTAACATGCTCGAAGAAACTCTATAAATATTTTGTGATAGTAACAGTTATCAGTAATGCTACTCGGAACATCCTAACAAGTTGGAAGAAACTCTATAAATATTTTGTGACAGTAACAGTTATCAGTAGTGCTACTCGGAAGATCCTAACACGCTGGAAGAAACTCTATAAATATTTTGTGACAGTAACAGTTATCAGTAATGCTACTCGAAACATCCTAACATGCTGAAAGAAACTCTGTAAATATTTTGTGACAGGAACAGTGTTCAGTAATGCTACTCGGAACATCCTAACATGCTGGAAGAAACTCTATAAATATTTTGTGACAGTAACAGTTATCAGTAATGCTACTCGGAACATCCTGACACGCTGGAAGAAACTCTGTAAATATTTTGTGACAGTAACAGTTATCAGTAATGCTACTCGGAACATCCTGACACGCTGGAAGAAACTCTGTAAATATTTTGTGACAGTAACAGTTATCAGTAATGCTACTCGGAACATCCCAACATGCTGAAAGAAACTATCAATATTTTGTGACAGTAACAGTTATCAGTAGTGCTACTCGGAACATCCTGACACGCGGGAAGAAACTCTATAAATATTTTGTGACAGTAACACTTATCAGTAATGCTAATTGGAAAATCCTAACATGCTGGAAGAAACTCTGTAAATATTTTGTGACAGTAACAGTTATAAGTAATGCTACTCCGAACATCCCAACATGCTGGAAGAAACTCTATAAATATTTTGTGACAGTAACAGTTATCAGTAATGCTACACAAACATCCTAACATGCTCGAAGAAACTCTATAAATATTTTGTGATAGTAACAGTTATCAGTAATGCTACTCGGAACATCCTAACAAGTTGGAAGAAACTCTATAAATATTTTGTGACAGTAACAGTTATCAGTAGTGCTACTCGGAAGATCCTAACACGCTGGAAGAAACTCTATAAATATTTTGTGACAGTAACAGTTATCAGTAATGCTACTCGAAACATCCTAACATGCTGAAAGAAACTCTGTAAATATTTTGTGACAGGAACAGTGTTCAGTAATGCTACTCGGAACATCCTAACATGCTGGAAGAAACTCTATAAATATTTTGTGACAGTAACAGTTATCAGTAATGCTACTCGGAACATCCTGACACGCTGGAAGAAACTCTGTAAATATTTTGTGACAGTAACAGTTATCAGTAATGCTACTCGGAACATCCCAACATGCTGAAAGAAACTATCAATATTTTGTGACACTAACAGTTATCAGTAGTGCTACTCGGAACATCCTGACACGCGGGAAGAAACTCTATACATATTTTGTGACAGTAACAGTTATCAGTAATGCTAATTGGAAAATCCTAACATGCTGGAAGAAACTTTGTAAATATTTTGTGACAGTAACAGTTATAAGTAATGCTACTCGGAACATCCCAACATGCTGGAAGAAACTCTATAAATATTTTGTGACAGTAACAGTTATCAGTAATGCTACTCGGAACATCCTGACACGCTGGAAGAAACTCTGTAAATATTTTGTGACAGTAACAGTTATCAGTAATGCTACTCGGAACATCCCAACATGCTGAAAGAAACTATCAATATTTTGTGACACTAACAGTTATCAGTAGTGCTACTCGGAACATCCTGACACGCGGGAAGAAACTCTATACATATTTTGTGACAGTAACAGTTATCAGTAATGCTAATTGGAAAATCCTAACATGCTGGAAGAAACTTTGTAAATATTTTGTGACAGTAACAGTTATAAGTAATGCTACTCGGAACATCCCAACATGCTGGAAGAAACTCTATAAATATTTTGTGACAGTAACAGTTATCAGTAATGCTACTCGAACATCCTAACATGCTGAAAGAAACTCTATCAATATTTTGTGACGGTAACATTTATCAGTAGTGCTATTCGGAACATCCTGAAATGCTGGAAGAAACTCTATAAATATTTTGTGACAGTAACAGTTATCAGTAATGCTACTCGGAACATCCTAACATGCTGGAAGGAACTCTGTAAATATTTTGTGACAGGAACAGTTATCAGTAATGCTACTCGGAACATCCTAACATGCTGGAAGAAACTCTATAAATATTTTGTGACAGTAACAGTTATCAGTAATGCTACTCGGAACATCCTGACACGCGGGAAGAAAGTCTATAAATATTTTGTGACAGTAACACTTATCAGTAATGCTAATTGGAAAATCCTAACATGCTGGAAGAAACTCTGTAAATATTTTGTGACAGTAACAGTAATAAGTAATGCTACTCCGAACATCCCAACATGCTGGAAGAAACTCTATAAATATTTTGTGACAGTAACAGTTATCAGTAATGCTACACAAACATCCTAACATGCTCGAAGAAACTCTATAAATATTTTGTGATAGTAACAGTTATCAGTAATGCTACTCGGAACATCCTAACAAGTTGGAAGAAACTCTATAAATATTTTGTGACAGTAACAGTTATCAGTAGTGCTACTCGGAAGATCCTAACACGCTGGAAGAAACTCTATAAATATTTTGTGACAGTAACAGTTATCAGTAATGCTACTCGAAACATCCTAACATGCTGAAAGAAACTCTGTAAATATTTTGTGACAGGAACAGTGTTCAGTAATGCTACTCGGAACATCCTAACATGCTGGAAGAAACTCTATAAATATTTTGTGACAGTAACAGTTATCAGTAATGCTACTCGGAACATCCTGACACGCTGGAAGAAACTCTGTAAATATTTTGTGACAGTAACAGTTATCAGTAATGCTACTCGGAACATCCCAACATGCTGAAAGAAACTATCAATATTTTGTGACACTAACAGTTATCAGTAGTGCTACTCGGAACATCCTGACACGCGGGAAGAAACTCTATAAATATTTTGTGACAGTAACAGTTATCAGTAATGCTAATTGGAAAATCCTAACATGCTGGAAGAAACTTTGTAAATATTTTGTGACAGTAACAGTTATAAGTAATGCTACTCGGAACATCCCAACATGCTGGAAGAAACTCTATAAATATTTTGTGACGGTAACATTTATCAGTAGTGCTATTCGGAACATCCTGAAATGCTGGAAGAAACTCTATAAATATTTTGTGACAGTAACAGTTATCAGTAATGCTACTCGGAACATCCTAACATGCTGGAAGGAACTCTGTAAATATTTTGTGACAGGAACAGTTATCAGTAATGCTACTCGGAACATCCTAACATGCTGGAAGAAACTCTATAAATATTTTGTGACAGTAACAGTTATCAGTAATGCTACTCGGAACATCCTGACACGCGGGAAGAAACTCTATAAATATTTTGTGACAGTAACACTTATCAGTAATGCTAATTGGAAAATCCTAACATGCTGGAAGAAACTCTGTAAATATTTTGTGACAGTAACAGTTATAAGTAATGCTACTCCGAACATCCCAACATGCTGGAAGAAACTCTATAAATATTTTGTGACAGTAACAGTTATCAGTAATGCTACACAAACATCCTAACATGCTCGAAGAAACTCTATAAATATTTTGTGATAGTAACAGTTATCAGTAATGCTACTCGGAACATCCTAACAAGTTGGAAGAAACTCTATAAATATTTTGTGACAGTAACAGTTATCAGTAGTGCTACTCGGAAGATCCTAACACGCTGGAAGAAACTCTATAAATATTTTGTGACAGTAACAGTTATCAGTAATGCTACTCGAAACATCCTAACATGCTGAAAGAAACTCTGTAAATATTTTGTGACAGGAACAGTGTTCAGTAATGCTACTCGGAACATCCTAACATGCTGGAAGAAACTCTATAAATATTTTGTGACAGTAACAGTTATCAGTAATGCTACTCGGAACATCCTGACACGCTGGAAGAAACTCTGTAAATATTTTGTGACAGTAACAGTTATCAGTAATGCTACTCGGAACATCCAAACATGCTGGAAGAAACTCTATAAATATTTTGTGACAGTAACAGTTATCAGTAATGCTACTCGGAACATCCTGACACGCGGGAAGAAACTCTATAAATATTTTGTGACAGTAACACTTATCAGTAATGCTAATTGGAAAATCCTAACATGCTGGAAGAAACTCTGTAAATATTTTGTGACAGTAACAGTTATAAGTAATGCTACTCCGAACATCCCAACATGCTGGAAGAAACTCTATAAATATTTTGTGACAGTAACAGTTATCAGTAATGCTACACAAACATCCTAACATGCTCGAAGAAACTCTATAAATATTTTGTGATAGTAACAGTTATCAGTAATGCTACTCGGAACATCCTAACAAGTTGGAAGAAACTCTATAAATATTTTGTGACAGTAACAGTTATCAGTAGTGCTACTCGGAAGATCCTAACACGCTGGAAGAAACTCTATAAATATTTTGTGACAGTAACAGTTATCAGTAATGCTACTCGAAACATCCTAACATGCTGAAAGAAACTCTGTAAATATTTTGTGACAGGAACAGTGTTCAGTAATGCTACTCGGAACATCCTAACATGCTGGAAGAAACTCTATAAATATTTTGTGACAGTAACAGTTATCAGTAATGCTACTCGGAACATCCTGACACGCTGGAAGAAACTCTGTAAATATTTTGTGACAGTAACAGTTATCAGTAATGCTACTCGGAACATCCTGACACGCTGGAAGAAACTCTGTAAATATTTTGTGACAGTAACAGTTATCAGTAATGCTACTCGGAACATCCCAACATGCTGAAAGAAACTATCAATATTTTGTGACAGTAACAGTTATCAGTAGTGCTACTCGGAACATCCTGACACGCGGGAAGAAACTCTATAAATATTTTGTGACAGTAACACTTATCAGTAATGCTAATTGGAAAATCCTAACATGCTGGAAGAAACTCTGTAAATATTTTGTGACAGTAACAGTTATAAGTAATGCTACTCCGAACATCCCAACATGCTGGAAGAAACTCTATAAATATTTTGTGACAGTAACAGTTATCAGTAATGCTACACAAACATCCTAACATGCTCGAAGAAACTCTATAAATATTTTGTGATAGTAACAGTTATCAGTAATGCTACTCGGAACATCCTAACAAGTTGGAAGAAACTCTATAAATATTTTGTGACAGTAACAGTTATCAGTAGTGCTACTCGGAAGATCCTAACACGCTGGAAGAAACTCTATAAATATTTTGTGACAGTAACAGTTATCAGTAATGCTACTCGAAACATCCTAACATGCTGAAAGAAACTCTGTAAATATTTTGTGACAGGAACAGTGTTCAGTAATGCTACTCGGAACATCCTAACATGCTGGAAGAAACTCTATAAATATTTTGTGACAGTAACAGTTATCAGTAATGCTACTCGGAACATCCTGACACGCTGGAAGAAACTCTGTAAATATTTTGTGACAGTAACAGTTATCAGTAATGCTACTCGGAACATCCCAACATGCTGAAAGAAACTATCAATATTTTGTGACACTAACAGTTATCAGTAGTGCTACTCGGAACATCCTGACACGCGGGAAGAAACTCTATACATATTTTGTGACAGTAACAGTTATCAGTAATGCTAATTGGAAAATCCTAACATGCTGGAAGAAACTTTGTAAATATTTTGTGACAGTAACAGTTATAAGTAATGCTACTCGGAACATCCCAACATGCTGGAAGAAACTCTATAAATATTTTGTGACAGTAACAGTTATCAGTAATGCTACTCGAACATCCTAACATGCTGAAAGAAACTCTATCAATATTTTGTGACGGTAACATTTATCAGTAGTGCTATTCGGAACATCCTGAAATGCTGGAAGAAACTCTATAAATATTTTGTGACAGTAACAGTTATCAGTAATGCTACTCGGAACATCCTAACATGCTGGAAGGAACTCTGTAAATATTTTGTGACAGGAACAGTTATCAGTAATGCTACTCGGAACATCCTAACATGCTGGAAGAAACTCTATAAATATTTTGTGACAGTAACAGTTATCAGTAATGCTACTCGGAACATCCTGACACGCGGGAAGAAACTCTATAAATATTTTGTGACAGTAACACTTATCAGTAATGCTAATTGGAAAATCCTAACATGCTGGAAGAAACTCTGTAAATATTTTGTGACAGTAACAGTAATAAGTAATGCTACTCCGAACATCCCAACATGCTGGAAGAAACTCTATAAATATTTTGTGACAGTAACAGTTATCAGTAATGCTACACAAACATCCTAACATACTCGAAGAAACTCTATAAATATTTTGTGATAGTAACAGTTATCAGTAATGCTACTCGGAACATCCTAACAAGTTGGAAGAAACTCTATAAATATTTTGTGACAGTAACAGTTATCAGTAGTGCTACTCGGAACATCCTAACACGCTGGAAGAAACTCTATAAATATTTTGTGACAGTAACAGTTATCAGTAATGCTACTCGGAACATCCTAACATGCTGGAAGAAACTCTGTAAATATTTTGTGACAGTAACAGTTATCAGTAATGCTACTCGGAACATCCTAACATGCTGGAAGAAACTCTATAAATATTTTGTGACAGTAACAGTTATCAGTAATGCTACTCGGAACATCCTGACACGCTGGAAGAAACTCTATAAATATTTTGTGACAGTAACAGTTATCAGTAATGCTACTCGGAACATCCTAACATGCTGGAAGAAACTCTGTAAATATTTTGTGACAGTAACAGTTATCAGTAATGCTACTCGGAACATCCTAACATGCTGGAAGAAACTCTATAAATATTTTGTGACAGTAACAGTTATCAGTAATGCTACTCGAACATCCTAACATGCTGGAAGAAACTCTATAAATATTTTGTGACAGTAACAGTTATCAGTAATGCTACTCGGAACATCCTAACATGCTGGAAGAAACTCTATAAATATTTTGTGACAGTAACAGTTATCAGTAATGCTACTCGGAACATCCTAACATGCTGGAAGAAACTCTATAAATATTTTGTGACAGTAACAGTTATCAGTAATGCTACTCGGAACATCCTAACATGCTGGAAGAAACTCTATAAATATTTTGTGACAGTAACAGTTATCAGTAATGCTACTCGGAACATCCTAACATGCTGGAAGAAACTCTGTAAATATTTTGTGACAGTAACAGTTATCAGTAATGCTACTCGGAACATCCTAACATGCTGGAAGAAACTCTATAAATATTTTGTGACAGTAACAGTTATCAGTAATGCTACTCGGAACATCCTAACATGCTGGAAGAAACTCTATAAATATTTTGTGACAGTAACAGTTATCAGTAATGCTACTCGGAACATCCTAACATGCTGGAAGAAACTCTGTAAATATTTTGTGACAGTAACAGTTATCAGTAATGCTACTCCGAACATCCCAACATGCTGGAAGAAACTCTATAAATATTTTGTGACAGTAACAGTTATCAGTAATGCTACTCAAACATCCTAACATGCTCGAAGAAACTCTATAAATATTTTGTGACAGTAACAGTTATCAGTAATGCTACTCGGAACATCCTAACATGCTGGAAGAAACTCTATAAATATTTTGTGACAGTAACAGTTATCAGTAATGCTACTCGGAACATCCTAACATGCTGGAAGAAACTCTATAAATATTTTGTGACAGTAACAGTTATCAGTAATGCTACTCGGAACATCCTAACATGCTGGAAGAAACTCTATAAATATTTTGTGACAGTAACAGTTATCAGTAATGCTACTCGGAACATCCTAACATGCTGGAAGAAACTCTATAAATATTTTGTGACAGTAACAGTTATCAGTAATGCTACTCGGAACATCCTAACATGCTGGAAGAAACTCTATAAATATTTTGTGACAGTAACAGTTATCAGTAATGCTACTCGGAACATCCCAACATGCTGAAAGAAACTCTATCAATATTTTGTGACAGTAACAGTTATCAGTAGTGCTATTCGGAACATCCTGAAATGCTGGAAGAAACTCTATAAATATTTTGTGACAGTAACAGTTATCAGTAATGCTACTCGGAACATCCTAACATGCTGGAAGAAACTCTGTAAATATTTTGTGACAGTAACAGTTATCAGTAATGCTACTCGGAACATCCTAACATGCTGGAAGGAACTCTGTAAATATTTTGTGACAGGAACAGTTATCAGTAATGCTACTCGGAACATCCTAACATGCTGGAAGAAACTCTATAAATATTTTGTGACAGTAACAGTTATCAGTAATGCTACTCGAAACATCCTAACATGCTGGAAGAAACTCTGTAAATATTTTGTGACAAGAACAGTTATCAGTAATGCTACTCGGAACATCGTAACATGCTGGAAGAAACTCTATAAATATTTTGTGACAGTAACAGTTATCAGTAATGCTACTCGGAACATCCCAACATGCTGGAAGAAACTTTATAAATATTTTGTGACAGTAACAGTTATCAGTAATGCTACTCGAACATCCTAACATGTTGAAAGAAACTCTATCAATATTTTGTGACGGTAACAGTTATCAGTAGTGCTATTCGGAACATCCTGAAATGCTGGAAGAAACTCTATAACTATTTTGTGATAGTAACATTTATCAGTAGTGCTACTCGGAACATCCTTCTAACATGCTGGAAGAAACTCTATAAATATTTTGTGACAATAACAGTTATCAGTAATGCTACTCGGAACATCCTAACATACTGGAAGAAACTCTATAAATATTTTGTGACAGTAAAAGTTATTAGTAATGCTACTCGGAGCATCCTCCTAACATGCTGGAAGAAACTATAAATATCTTGTGACAGTAACAGTTATCGATAGTGCTACTCGGAACATCCTGACATGCTGGAAGAAACTCTATAAATATTTTGTGACAGTAACAGTTATCAGTAATGCTACTCGGAACATCCCAACATGCTGGAAGAAACTCTAAAAATATTTTGTGACAGTAACAGTTATCAGTAATGCTACACAAACATCCTAACATGCTCGAAGAAACTCTATAAATATTTTGTGATAGTAACAGTTATCAGTAATGCTACTCGGAACATCCTAACAAGCTGGAAGAAACTCTATAAATATTTTGTGACAGTAACAGTTATCAGTAGTGCTACTCGGAAGATCCTAACACGCTGGAAGAAACTCTATAAATATTTTGTGACAGTAACAGTTATCAGTAATGCTACTCGAAACATCCTAACATGCTGGAAGAAACTCTATCAATATTTTGTGACGGTAACATTTATCAGTAGTGCTATTCGGAACATCCTGAAATGCTGGAAGAAACTGTATAAATATTTTGTGACAGTAACAGTTATCAGTAATGCTACTAGGAACATCGTAACATGCTGAAAGGAACTCTATCAATATTTTGTGACGGTAACATTTATCAGTAGTGCTATTCGGAACATCCTGAAATGCTGGAAGAAACTCTATAAATATTTTGTGACAGTAACAGTTATCAGTAATGCTACTAGGAACATCCTAACATGCTGGAAGAAACTCTATAAATATTTTGTGACAGTAACAGTTATCAGTAATGCTACTCGGAACATCCTAACATGCTGGAAGAAACTCTATAAATATTTTGTGACAGTAACAGTTATCAGTAGTGCTATTCGGAACATCCTAACATGCTGAAAGAAACTCTATCAATATTTTGTGACAGTAACAGTTATTAGTAGTGCTACTCGGAACATCCTGACATGCTGGAAGAAACTCTATAAATATTTTGTGACAGTAACAGTTATGTGTAATGCTACTCGAAACATCCTCCTAACATGCTGGAAGAAACTATAAATATTTTGTGACAGTAACAGTTATGAGTAATGCTACTCGGAACATCCTAACATGCTGGAAGAAACTCTATAAATATTTTGTGACAGTAACAGTTATCAGTAATGCTACTCGGAACATCCTAACATGCTGGAAGAAACTCTATAAATATTTTCTGACAGTAACAGTTATCAGTAATTCTACTGGAACATCCTAACATGCTGGAAGAAACTCTATAAATATTTTGTGACAGTAACAGTTAACAACAATGCTACTCGGAACATCGTAAAATGCTGGAAGAAACTCTATAAATATTTTGTGACAGTAACAGTTATCAGTAGTACTACTCGAACATCTTAACATGCTGGAAGAAACTCTATAAATATTTTGTGACCGTAACAGTTATCAGTAATGCTACTCGGAATATCCTAACAAGCTGGAAGAAACTCTATAAATATTTTGTGACAGTAATAGTTATCAGTAGTGCTACTCGAACATCCTAACATGCTGGAAGAAACTCTATAAATATTTTGTGACAGTAACAGTTATCAGTAGTGCTACTCGGAAGATCCTAACATGCTGGAAGAAACTCTATAAATATTTTGTGACAGTAGCAGTTATCAGTAATGCTACTCGAACATCCTAACATACTTATGAAGAAACTCTGTAAAACACCTGTTTTTAGAACTCTTCCTGATCCTCCAAGCGGAAGAGAGATTCAGTAATAAAAGAGACACAGTAAAAATATTTTCTAGTTTCGAAATCATACTAATGGGTTTTAATGAGCTAAATTTTACAAATCAGTGGAATTGGATTGTTGTCTTCCATATTTTGGCTTACGGAGTCGGGCCCCACTAATTATTTCCATGTAGTAATATTTTCTGTAATTATTTCTCACATTTCAAAGGCAATGTGATGTAAATTCAAACGCACGTGTTGGCACGTGGCACGTTTCCTTTGTATGGCGGATTGTGTAACACCGAACTAAGCACGTGACTAGCAAGATCCGTCGACTTCGACCGAGTCGACGGGGTCTGAGGTATAGGTCAAAGGTCACCACTTCCGGTGAACTGCTAACTACACACCAAAAGGATTTCCAGAGGCGGAAAGGGAGGGGGATTAAGGATATAAAATGAAGCGACACGTTCACTAAGGGGAAGGCTTTTCACGTTTCACCTTCCACGAGGAAGACGTTGTGTTTTACCCAGAGAGAGTGTCGGTTAGACCTCTCAGGTTTTTTCGTTTTCACTGACGGTATAGCCAGGGTTTTTCGGCGATAAGACATCGACCGGAGTTTTTGACGGAACGACTGAAGTCCACGTGGCGGAGGGTCTTCCGGAATATCAGTGAGATAGTGAAGTGTTCGCTAGTTGGAAACCTGTTGCCACGTGGAGATAGCCAATCGAACGGAATTTATTATTTCATGTATTAAATTTTGTTTCTTCTAACCAAGGACTTGCTATTGGAGTTCCTCATTATTGTAGATCTTAAGAATTGCTGACTACACGTTCCAATATTTCAGCGATCGAGTTTAACTCGACGTCTCTCAAAAGAACCTACGTCAGGCCCGTTTAAGAAATTCGGCTTCAGTAAGGCCTAGGGGCAGATCGAATTCAGCGGGACCTGACACACATATTTTAAGATTCGTGCAGAAAAATTTGACGACCCGAAGCAACAAGAGAATTTCACCTCTTGGATACTAAGGATAACAATGAAAACATAGATGTCCAGTGACTGTGGCAATGCATTAAATTGTTGCAAATACACGTGTCACTCTCATTTTAAACACACAATTACATCTGTGAGTCACATGATCATTCAAATAGCCACTGCGGGCATCTGTCAGTCACACCTGATATTTGTTCTAAAAAACGTTACTAAGTAAATGTTCATATCGTGTTTACGTTGACTTTCTATGTTGATTTCCGCCGTCTTTACACGATCATTATTCAAATAACACATTTGACTGTTTAGATGATTTAATGTGATGAAGTTAATCATTATATTCATATAGTAAACATAAGAAATTTCAGGCCCGCAACGGACCTATCTTCAGATGTTATTAGGAGAATGGAACTGAGTATGATTTGAATACATTAATGATATGTGGTTTTCTTGATATTGTCACCTGCTCGTGATGGACATCATATATCGTAAATGCTTTGTTAACATCGATAAATATATTGCGTGTCAAGCAACGTATTAAAAACTATGTATGAAGGAAATAATTGGTGTAAGTCTCTATATGTTATAACTCATTAAGCACCGTTTTTCAAGGTAAAGGGATGTGACAAGGAGTATCATCATTGCAACATACTTCACCATACTTGTGAATAAATAGACTTTCCATTAAGAGGATTGATGCTTTTGAGTAGGGCGTGGCGAGGATGTTGGCTTCGCTCCAACATGGGTAATGAGATCCATTGTATGATAGCCTTGATAGGGAAGTCCTTGATGAGTTTGTCTTTATGTTATATTGGTGCTCTTTTAAACGAGTTTTTAATGAGTGAAGTGTAGATCCAACATATATACGATATTCAGCTTGAATGTCTATTGTCTTCAGTGGGATGGCATGTACTCCATATCGGTTGTCCAGAGGAACAACGTCTCTATCATTTTTTATTCCTGATAGTACATTGTGTGCTCGTACACCGAAGCCAATATTGTGACGATGACAAACGTTTTTGAGTATATTGATGAAAACGTTTGTCATCGTCACAATATTGGCTTCGGTGTACGAGCACATAATGTACTATCAGGAATAAAAAATGAAAGAGACGTTGTTCCTCTGGACAACCGATATGGAGTACATGCCATCCCACTGAAGACAATAGACATTCAAGCTGAATATCGTATATATGTTGGATCTACACTTCACTCATTAAAAACTCGTTTAAAAGAGCACCAATATAACATAAAGACAAACTCATCAAGGACTTCCCTATCAAGGCTATCATACAATGGATCTCATTACCCATGTTGGAGCGAAGCCAACATCCTCGCCACGCCCTACTCAAAAGCATCAATCCTCTTAATGGAAAGTCTATTTATTCACAAATATGGTGAAATATGTTACAATGATTATACTCCTTGTCACATCCCTTTACCTTGAAAAACGGTGCTTAATGAGTTATAACATATAGAGACTTACACCAATTATTTCCTTCATACATAGTTTTTAATACGTTGCTTGACACGCAATATATTTATCGATGTTAACAAACCATTTACGAGATATGATGTCCATCACGAGCAGGTGACAATATCAAGAAAACCACATATCATTAATGTATTCATATCATACTCAGTTCCATTCTCCTAATAACATCTGAAGATAGGTCCGTTGCGGGCCTGAAAGTTCTAATGTTTACTATATGAATTTAATGATTAACTTCATCACATTAAATCATCTAAACAGTCAAATGTGTTATTTGAATAATGATCGTGTAAAAACGGCGGAAATCAACATAGAAACTGTAAAACGTTGGAAAGAGAAATCATATTTATTAATATTTCAATATTTATGGTTAAATCTTCGGACTCAAGAAGAGTAAAAACCTCACAGTATTTATGGAATAAGTTAAGCGTGATAAATATAATGCTACTTTACCCTTTTTAATTTCGGATACCAGGAAGTATGAAGACGAACCCAAGAGGAAAATATTCTGGGACAAAACCAAAATTTCCAGACCCAAAGGAGAGATAAATCCTCAAAATCAGCAGTTTTTTTTATTGCAACAAAACGAAAAGATGAAATGCTCTTAGTGGGAAAAGTAATTGGACAGCTGAAACGTCAAAGGCGAAAACTCGTTGCGTACTTAAGCTTAAAGAGAGCCAAAGAGGCGATAAACCTTTTAACCTTTGAAAATGAGGTTACACTGTGAGTCGGATTTGGGCGTGCTTCAAATGTCAGGCGCTTTTAGTTCTGAATGACGGACAACAACGCGATTTAAAAAAAAAATAACCCAGAGATATTAAGACACGAGTAAAGAGACAGGAAGACCCGCTATGGGTGTTATTTCAATGTAGTAACAACCAAGCAGAGTTTATGAAGTAGAATTGCCTTCCTTTATTTTCATTCCATTTTTTGACGTAGAACTATATCTAACTCCGCGGATAGTATGGGGTGACATACGGCAGACCGCCTGTGACAAAAATAGGTTCAAATTGAAATTATTATAGCGTTAAAAATACGTGCCGCACACTAAGCGTGTTAGCATATTCGTAAACAGCATGGAGTCCAATTCGCCTACTGTGCAATACATCGTGCGCGTGACGCTCCCTGTGCGCGGGGGAGATTATGCAATATTTCCGGGGTGCCGCTGCGTTTGACTCAGTCTATCTTGGCAACCGTGAGAGCAACACGACTGTGCGTGGTATCATTTTATAGCTCTCGACGAGATCTATTTAAATATACGAAGAACATTTCGCAGTGTTTTGAACTGAACATTTTATAAATTGTTTTCGTGTGAGCCGGTGAACATTTTTGACAATATCACGGTTTATTTGAACAACTGTCAGTGTAAAACGACTGTGCGTGGTAACGTTTTAAAGCTCTCGACGAGATCTATTCAAGTAATAAAAAACACATAGCAGTGGTTTAAAATAAAATAAAAAAAAATTGTTTTCGTGGGAGCGCGTTCACACTTTCGACAATGCCGCGGAATTCGCAGAATGAACGCAAGCAAAAGTAGAGAAAATCAAAACGAAAGGCAAGAGCAAGTGATGATGAATGTAAAAAGCCCAAGAAGGCTGCAGCCCAACGAACTAGAGAGTATCGAGAACGTCTGAAAGCAGCCGCCGCCAATCAAAAATCCAACACACCGATCGAACCCGTACCAGGCCCATCTCGAACTCTGCTTTGTGTTCGCAATGCATCCAGCATTATTTGTAAAAATTATGTAAGCTACTTTTCACATAATAGACCTGTATTGGCTATAACAAATTAAATGAAAGCTTTGAAACCATAGCTGATTTCAACTTTCCCATCTACAAGTCGTAGTCCTTCGTTCCAAACTGATGGCTCAATCAGAATTGCAACTATCTGTATTTTTTCTTCACATTCACGTTTAAAACGTAATACCGGAGCTGGAAGTAAGCAAATCCTACTCTACCTAGGTATTATGCTCAGATATAAAAATAGAAAGAATATCTCATAAAGTACACACAGAAAACCCAAGTATGTGGACCATATACCCATCCCAAGAAACTTATACTATCCATGGAAATTTGCATCTCTCTCTGCATGCATAAAAATAACATTCATCCACCTTTCTGATCCCGGAGGCAGAGAAATTTAAATGAAATAGGTGAAATATAATGGGAAAAACTTCAACTAAAAAAATGCTATCAACTTCTTAATCTGTAAAATGAAACCATCTCATAGAAAAATGACAGCCGAACCCTTTAAATTTTGTGTAACTAGATCGTATACTTTTACAACCACATTATAAAATAAAGAGTGGAAGAAATATTCTTCTCATAATACGTGGCAAATACGTCATGCTAATAAACACAGCAATTAGACAACGCTGAATTGACTGTAATTACTGTTTCACAGGTGAATTAAATCACATCAGAAAACTTAAAAAATTCATCGGCGTGCAGCGGGAAACTTCGGGAAAAAGAAATCTTTAGTTTTTGCACAAACAAAAACAGTAAATACATTTTATTAAAAATAAAGACCTTCTGGATATTTTTCAGAACCAGATGCAAATTCAATCTTTATTTCCAATAGCGTAATTAAATGCTCACCTGTAAAACTGAAGTTCATTGTGTTTCAAATAATACAAAAAATAAGCTCACTTGTTGATAATTTTATCTACTAGCCAGAGCAATATCTGTAAAATGTAGTTAATCGCTCACACATTGAATTCATTACAAAGAGAGTTAAAAGAATTACACGAGATTTTGAGTTGTAGATTCTTGGCATCCAAAACCTTAGGACTAGCTATCATGCATAGGGGTTAAAAAAAGAAGCCAGAAAAAGAAATGAAACGACTTTCCTAAAGAGAGAAGGAAAACATTATTAGTGGAAAAAGGATTGCTTCAATCTCAAAGAATATGGCTTTCGTGACTTTGAAATAAAGAGAATCATTAAGGGACTCTTTTAATGATCGTTCATCTTTCTCCATGTCGTTACAAGGACAGAATGCAATCAAGTTTTGACTGCAGTCTTCAAAAGTGACATTTATTTCGTTCGTCATTAATGACACCAACAAAGGAGATTTCGAGAAGTGTCTCGTCGTTGATTATACGCTTAGTAACATATCTACTTATTTATCATTTATCATCTGAACAAACAGGTTTCATAAAGGAGTCAGTAAACAAGGTAAAAAACGTAAGGTAAAGAAAAGATGGAATGTAGAAAATGAGATAAATGTCATTGTAAGAAAGATTTTTTTCATAGACATGCTGTTCACATCGAAATCGCTGTTAACACGCTCTTAATCACCATTAAATCTCAGGTATGATACACAGCCATTTTCTATTGTTTTGAATGAGATCTACTGATTCATGGGTTATCGCGTAGTTTAATTAGTTTCCTATTCATGTAAGAAGGTAATGGAAACTACCGTATTAGTGGTATACTCTGAAGTACCAAATTATTAGGGACACATACGTAATAACGTGTTGGGCGTTATTAGGTAGGAACTAGTGATGGGCATAATCGAGCAGAAATAATCGATTCATTTGATTATGGAAGTCTCTCAAAACATTCGATTACGTCAAAATCATTCGAATGAAAAACATCTCTGGAGAAACTCTCGATTGCTCCTACGCTGTCTCGATCCAACGAGTGCATTTGAAAGACGAGAAAATATCAACCAAGCAGCGTATGAATTCTCTTGTGCAAAATCGTTCATCTCCTCTCGGGAACTCCTCGAGAGGTTTGTGACGTACCTGCCCCGCAGAACGCACATGAGATAAAGGCAGAGAGCAGTGGGAGCACATGTCCGCGGCAGTGCTGCTGATTTTCGAGGTCGTCCTTCATCGATCGGTTAGTGCTCTAACCTGGATTTCTAGTTCGTTATTTTGTGTGTGTGTCGTCCGTTAAGCTTTCGTGTTCCTTTCTGTGTGTTTGCCAAGACGGTAAGTGCATAATTTATTTAGTAATCATAATTTTATTGTCTTGGCCAAGTCGGCCAAGGCAGGGATTTCTTATCGCCATTGCAAATGGCGGCTTCCGGCGAGAGTGAGGTCCCCGCCCTCGCTTCCGGAACTGATCCGCTCCTTTGCACAGCTCCAATTGGATCATCCACCACTGATGAGCAGCTCTGGCTAGGCCCCTCTCCTCAGCGTTCTCCTGCTGCCCTCATAGCTGATATTACTTCTTCTTCCGAACACCAAGCGGCGATTTGCTGCCTTCTCCGAGATTAGAAGATTACGCAATGGATGTCTTGCAGTCCGTTGCCGATCCACCTTCATCGCAGCGTACTACTATCCACACTTATGCTAACGTCAACTCGACTAAGTCTCGACCTTCTCCTCAGCCTTCTTATTCTTCTTATTCTACATACCCATTTCGGATGAAGCGGGATGCTCACTCCATTGATGTTGATCTCCCGGTGGACTCTCCTCATCGTCACGACTTCGTTGGTACTGTGGAGCGCGGAGTCGTCTTCTCAAGCCTACAGAACACTAAACTCACTGCATACAGTGCCACCCTCCGCAAGACTGTTCCTCCTACTGCCATCACTCACGTGAGCAGAAAGCCTGGAAAAGTCATTGCGTATTTCACCACTGCTAAATATACTCTCAAGGTTCTGACTAATGGGATTTTCATTGGAAACCGTCATCTTCAAGCAGATCCTATCTCCCACATGCCAGTCCTCGTTAGCTTTTCACCTGTACCACCAGAGGTGTCTAATGATCTACTGATTGCTTTTCCGAGTTCCTACGGTCGAATTGTTGGCTCAGTTCATACCTATTCCTGATGTGCCTGAAGACCAGTACCTGCTGGACTTCCGTCGTAACATTCGAATGGTCTTTCCATCGGATGAACATATGCTTCGTGTTTCACCTGTACTTTGTGTTCGTTGTAGCACACATCTCCGTCAAATAACCATCACTGTGGGCTCCATCTGCCCGATTTGCAAGTGTACAGGGCACCCTCGCACCCTTTGCCCTCATAATGCGTCGTCAGCCCCCAAGCCGACAGGACGACCTCCTCATCCTCCATTTCCTCCTACAGCATCTGCTTCTCGTGCCTCCGATCAGCAGGAGTCGACTTATGAAGAAAGTCGTACTAAAGCCGTTATTCGACCGATGTCTTCGGCTCGGCCAACGTCTTCTTGTTCCACTTTTATGTTTCCAGCGCAACAACTTTCTTCTGATCCTCTACCTGCTGGAGGCCCTCTGCCTTCTACTCGGCTTTCAGCGGAAGATCATCCACTCGCATCTGTGCCTGATTACACTTCCCCTTTTTCTGTTCCTTTTAAAGTGCCGGATATTTCGTCATCGGTCTCTGCTCAGACCCATAACCACACGAAGCGTCGCCGTGCTCCTCGAAATCGCACGATAAAGACTAAATAAAACATTGCCCACCTTCCAGGGTGGTCGTGATCGCTCAACTAGTCTTCCAGACACCTCTGATGGCTCCGTTGCATCTGAATCCGAAATTTGCTTTGTTCCTCCACACCCTCTTGAAGATTTTATATGTCTCCTGGAAGGTTCCTTCCTCCCTCAAACACCAGATCCAGGGGAAGCGTTATACGCTTTCCTTATTGGTCCACGACAGAACAAGATGTCTCGTAAATTCTCAGCATCGTACCAGGACCACCTTGCTGAGACGATGATGCAAGTGCTGCCCATTCTTACGCACTTCCGGGCCATACCCCCGTGACCTATGGGGACTCTTCTTAGGCCAAGACCATCCGCAGCTGCCTTGACAAGCTTCGGTAGGCTGCTTATAATCTCATCCAACCACCATCAGATATATCTCTTCAAGGTAGCAACACTGAATAGTAGGGGCTTTTGTACCCCGTTGGCAAATTCTCTTGTACATGCAGACGTCCATCCCCTCAACCCAGCTATCTACAGCTTCGATCCGTTGCTCTTCCGCCATCTCTGTTCTAGGCGGGGGACGAACTCTGTTGTCAATTCCAAAACCGCCTACTCCTAGGGTTTGCTTCCGTCCGAACTTATGTCTGTCTGGTCTCCATGTTGCAGGTGGTTCGGCAATCCTTCAGACCACCTCCGTCTCTTGCTTTGATCACCGTGGCATCGTTGCGACTTTCCTTGTGCCTTTCTCCGTGACTATCTGGTTCATTGTCATCTCCTGAGCACTGGACTCTTCCTCCACCACTGCATCACTTCACTCCTTGCCGACCTGGCAGATCTCAGCGTCAATCTGACTTTGCCTCCTCATACATACCTGGTCTTAGAACCATGTCAATCCTTTATGTGTTTCTGCAGATTACTTGTTATTATTATTATTGTTGTCAGCATTATTTAGTAACAACGCATTTCTTTATATAATTCAAGACTACACGCTTGTGATATTGATTAAGAATAAATTATCAACGTTTATTCACAATTAAAAGCTTTATTAGCATCGACTATAGTTTCGCAGAGATTCGTCCTGATGAAGCCGAGCCAGAAGCTCTGCGAAACTATAGTCGATGCTAATAAAGCTTTTAATTGTGAATAAACGTTGATAACTTATTCTTAACGCATTTCTTTCTTCTCATGTTTTTCAGCACATGTTATTACGCCTACATAGGATTCTGTACATTTGCATCTTGTGTATATTACATCTTGCACGATATTATGATTTTTCGGCACATGCACTAACTCTGCAATGTTCTTTGATGTACATTATATTATTTGTCATATATGTATACATACTTATTTTGCACATTGCCTGCTTTCACTGTACTTATGCACTTCTCTTTGACCTGTGCATATTTCTTGGATCCTTGTACACTGGCATGCAAAAATTAAGGACGAGACGGTTTTTCGAATGTAACGTCGTGCAGAAGTGCTCCACATCGACTCAAATCATACCATAAGATCCCCAAGATGAAAGAATATGGGACAAGTGAGCAAAACCGTCCAAACAAGGGATACAAAGGCACTTTATTGAAAAGGTAGCTTCGAGCACAACTGGGCAGAAGACAGGAACGTCCATGTGACAGGCGGCTGCCAAGAAAAATCCAGTCTTTAGTAGGGGATATGATCACCCCTGACTATGTTGTAGGATTTTCAACGTCTGTCCATGCTGAGGACGAGGTTGTCAAGGCGCTGTTGAGGCATCGTGGCCCATTCCTCTTGTAGCGCCAATCGTAGCTGCGGAATCGTTGCTGGCTGCTGGTGATGTGCTGCCAAGCGTCTCCCGAGAAGGTCCCACACGTGTTCGATTGGATTTAGGTCCGGGGACCTTGCTGGCCAATTCATGTGTTGAATATCTTCACTCTCCAACAGCTCTGCAACAGCCACTGTACGATGAGGTGTAGCGTTGTCGTCCATGAAGGGGAACTCAGGACCCACAGCACTTCTAAACAGACGCACGTGATGCAGGAGAACCTCGGTACAATAGCGGACACCAGTGACCGAACCTCCTTGAAAGATACGGCTACTAAGCATGATACCGCCCCAAACGAGAACTCCTCCACCTCCAAACCGGTCCCTTTCGATGATGTTGGAGGTATGATTGCGTGTTCCCTGTTCTCTCCAGATCTGTATCAGTCCATAATCGCTCGTGAGACTAAATCGGCTCTCATCCGTAAAGAGAACTCGACCCCATTGCTGATGTGTCCAGTTCTTGTGTTCCGGGCACCACAGAAACCGCCGTCTCCGATGAGCAGGCGTTAATGGCACACACCGTACTGGTCGTCGTGCAAATAGACCACCTTTGTGCAGCCTCCTGGCCACGGTAAAACGCGATAACGGACGTCCAGTTGTCTGTTGCACGTGCCTTCCGATTTCTCCCGCTGTCTGCCGTCTGTCTCTTCTCGCCTGTAGGACAATATACCGGTCGTCCGCCACCGTTGTTGCTTGTGGACGACCACTGCTAAACTTTCGGACAGCTGTCCTGTCGTTTGAAATGCTCTCCATGCTCTGAAACGATACTGTGAGCAATCCCGAACTCCTTGGCAACACTAATCACACTTCGACCTCATTCGAACTTCCCAATGACGCGACCTCAGGTAAAGTCATCCAGATGTTGTCTACTGGATTGCTTGTTGGCCATATTACACGGTGGCAGCAACTCGACGTCGTTCAAACCGATGTACACCCTACAAAAGCTTTCACCGAATTGCTGAGCGTACACCGCTCGTGTGCTTTATACCCTTCCGACACTCCCCTCCCCCTACGTCATGCTGCATATATGCGCATGCCCTACCGTACCGGACCCTAGTCCATCTCCTGAGTGGTCTTTCAGTCCGTTCTGCCTGCTCGTTCCGCTGTTATGCTAATTTCTCCTCTTAGTCCATAATTTTTGTACACCAGTGTATATGTATGTACAGGGTCGTAGCTACCTGGAGAGCAGGGGGCAGGAAGGGAGGTTACCCTCTTAGAAGGTCGTACTAGGGGCGTAAATTTATGTTCTGAGGGATACAAAAATAGTATAACGAAGTAAATTTCTCCGTCATTTCTGTCCACGCCAGGATTCGAACCCGGATCCCTTCATTCCGGAATAAGTCACTCTACCAATTGAGCTACGCGGACGTTTTATTCTGATTCCTATCTGCCTTTATGTCGTGTGCGTCCTTCGGGCAGGTATGTCACATCTCCTGGTACGTTACATCATCTCCCCCTTATTTATTTTTTTTTATTATTATTTATTTTTTTATTTTTTTCCAAGTGCTGGAGAAGGGATTCTCTTATTTTTCCTATCTCGCGGTGTGGAAATAGCATCACACCAATGCGAGATTTTGAACGGTCGGGTCATCCGGATAGTTCGGGCGACATTATAACGAAGTAAATTTCTCCGTCATTTCTGTCCACGCCATGATTCTAACCCGGACCCCCTCATTCCGGAATAAGTCACTCTACCAATTGACCTACGCGGACGTTTTATTCTGATTCCTATCTGCCTTTATGTCGTGTGCGTCTTTCGGGCAGGTACGTCACATCTCCTGGTACGTTACAATAGATATCAACAACGTAGGAATGAATTTACTGAAACTTTTTACCAAAAAAGAAAGTCATGCGCTTTACTATTTCATTTTTTAAAGATTTTGGTTAGCCGCATAGAGTATTCTGCGCCACTAGTCAAAATCCAAAGTAACCTGTATTCTATTAGGTGTAGACCTTACATGTGCACGAAATGAATTATCCAAACAGCGGACCGATGCATAAAAAGATATGCTGATATGACTAACCTCCATATTTTTCCAAAATGGGCTGAAGAGATAAAAAGCTAATTAGCGATCTGTGTTCCGTTGCAGAAAACCCCTCTGAGCTCTTAGCTTTCAACGGAATTTTTCTAAGCCCTTCCCCGAAGTTGTCTTCTTATTGTTACGTTCATTGTCTGATATTCATTGGTTCTGCGCTGGTTGGTTTCTCATTCTGCATTTTCGCGGAGCTGTGTAGTCGGCATTCACATAACTTTTACGTTTTACTTGACTATTTGGGTATTTACCTGGTTTTCACATTTTTAGTAAAATTATATCCAAAACCGGAAGGGAGATTTTTAAATGATTGTAATACTTTCCTATAATAGAGGTACGAGAAAGTCAAAAATGGTACCATTTGAGTGGACATCCGAAACTTAAACTTCAGGGACGTAATTCCAAGTCCAGACCCCCCCTCCCAGAGGAATAAACTTGCTCCGGGTATGTATGTATGCATGTATGTATGTATGTATGTATGTACACGGTTAAAAATTTTGTGGTAGGTTGCACCAAAAAGTAGTGCTACGCCAGCTGCACTTCATTTTTGGGGAAAAATACACCGTTGTGTGGTGCGAAGAAAACCAAAAACATGGTGCAAGATGTAGCGAAAAACATGTTTTTTAGCGTGGAGCAAATTTACATTATGTTGTTGAGTTTTATTTGCATCACACAATGGTATATTTTTTCCACAAGAAGTGGTACAGCTGGAGTAGCAGCACTTTTTTGTGTAACTACCTTAACAGTGTATGCATGTATGTATGTATGTATGTATGTATGTATCTATGTTGAATGCGACATCACAAATTAATGTAGTGTTAATAAAGGCACTTTTTACATCTAAGTTCTCTTTTCTTGACGTGCAATTAATGTAGTGTTAATAAAGGCCCTTTTTACATCTAAGTTCTCTTTTCTTGTCCTAATTTCAACGACCTCTCAAACTATGAGAAAATGCCCTTTTCACCTCGGGACCTGTAATTCCCTCTAGTATCGCAGAAAAAATGAAATGAATGTTAAGGAAATGGAGAATTAACACTTTCTCAGTGAAAACAAGATTAAAGTTAATAGAAGTAATGTTGATTTTCAAGGGAAAGGAGTTCCATTAGTTGTTCTATGAAATCAGATTAATAGGTCGTCGTTGAATTAACATTTTTACTCACGGAGCAATCCAGTTTCTGCTTCACAACCCCTGTTGCGATTTCTCTGGAGTCTGAAGGAAGAGATCAAGGAAATAAAAAAAAAAATAATAAAAAAACCGTAATGAATTTCGACGAGTTTCACAGCGAAAGCTTCGCACGGGCTTCTGATGCAGTATTTTGGAGAACCGGTCATGACTGGTTCCAGATGCTTCTCTTTCCCCCTCCAAAGTTCCACATACTCGAAACACGAGGGGAAAAAATACTCTATTAGAATTTTGTAGTTCGAATATTGGTTATTAAAGATCCCTAACTGGGTGTTTGGGGAAATGTACCAAAAATTATTTTGACTGATTTTCTTTCAACCGATGAGTCGCTATGTATAGCTATCACTTAATATGAGTAACAGCAGAAGAGGAAAATTTTCGGAATCGGAGGCCACAGAAGCAGCCCCTGACCTAGAATCAGTTTTAGAAAGTAGGCTAGGTATATAAAATGTGGTTCTTGAACTTGCCCTTTCAAAAGTGACGACATTGACCACGAGAAGGAAGGAAAATCATCCACTTGCCTCAATCTGTTCAGCGCTTATCAAGAAATAGGTAAGAGAGATAGATTTTTATTTTAGCACAATTTGCTTAGTTAAACCAGCAGTTCTTTGTATTGTCGCAACAACAAGTGTAAAATAGCTAGTTTTATTTAACGGGATTTTAATAATGAAATATTAAATTTTATCGGGATTTGAAGAACCTTCCAGTCATGTAAGCCTTTAACGCAGTACAAAACCTTCATCAGAACAAAAATGTGTAGGGCGTAAAGTATAATCAAGACTGCTGCTTAGTTATAACCAGGACCGGATTAAGGCGTTAGTGGGCCCCTAGGCTAAGACATCTCAGCGGGCTACCAAGGTTAAGGCTTTTATTTGAATGGGCCCTTAAAGAACTTATGACGGACAATGTGTCCGTTAAAATACGAAACTAGCAATATGCTCGTGATAACTAATATGTAGTGCATTCTTTAAGCTAATAAATTACCTGCAAAATTTTCACAAGTCCCTGCATTTTCCACTGTTCTCATAAGAACATAAATTAAATGCTTAAGATTCCTAGATTTTGGCTTGGAATTTTTTATAATTTAGCATTGTATACTTTTCTTGGTGCATCTTTTTTGTTATGCAATGTAAAGTTACAGTGGATTTCGCCCATTAACGATTCCAAGTGAAAATAGGAAGATGTGGGTGGATGGTAGTGAAAAAACTGAATCGTTTTCGCCGACTCCGCTCTACGCAGCAACATGAAACATTTACCCTTAGTGAGTCACTACCTTGAAATCTGTTCGTCTTCTAGTCACTGTTTGTGACTGCGTGGAAATCATACGAGAAGAAATTAAAACTATTTTACTTTCTCTCTGTATATAAATATATAAGCTGTGTATTATTTGCGGTGCAGCTGCATTCCTCCTGGGCCCTAGGTAATGGTGGGCCTCCTAGGATATAGCCCTGCTAGGACCCTCTTTATACGGCGCTGGTTATAGCTACATTATCAGGTACAAAGAACCAAGAAATTGTAAGAAATCTCACATCTACTTGCTTTTGCTTTATTTCAAGAATTGATTACGAATTATTGTAACGTATATTCTATTTTAACTTTCCTTTTGAGTTTCTTTTTCTCTGTAAATTTGAGTTTGTTCTCTTAGACATTTTCAAATCTTAACGCTATGTCTTTTCCCTCAAACGAGAATAATGTTGGCAACACTCTGAGGTCGGAACAAGAGTGACGTGTGTGTGGCCGGATAAGAACGATAGATAAAAAGGCAATGCAGCGGTTGTTTAAGGGGATGGGCAGCGGGTGGCCTAGTCGGCAACGTTCGTGACTGCCACGGAAAGGACCTCAGGTTCGATCCCGGCCAGGTAGATCATAGATCATATGTAGAGGAGTTTAGGAAGGGAGTGTCTGACCCCAGGTCTTAAACAACCCTTAGAAATAGAAAGCTAGGAAATTTGGGCTAGAGTGCCCAATAGGAAAGTGACACGGAAGCGAGGTAGAAAGGGGGAGGAAGACGCCCTTATTTATTACCGGGGGACCAGTACCCAGGGTACGACGGCTTAACGTGCCCATCCGACGCACGGCGGATATTTAGTGGATCGAGCGTTCGTACTTGCCTGGGGTCGAACCTGAGGTCTTCTCTATGGCAGTCACGAACGTTGCCCACTAGGCCACCCGCGGCCTCTAAGGCAGGTACGAACGATCGATCCACTAAATATCCGCCGTGCGTCGGATGGGCACGTTAAGCCGTCGAACCCGGGTACTGGCCCACCGGTAATAAATAAGGGCGTCTTCCTCCCCTTTCTACCTCGCTTCCGTGTTACTTTCCTATCAGGCACTGTAGCCCAAATCTCCTAGCTTCCTATTTCTAAGGGTTGTTTAAGACCTGGGGTCAGACACTCCTTCCTAAAATCCTCTATACATATCATCATATGTTTAAGGGGATTGATGTTATTTATTATAGACGTGCTGTTATACTATGTTTGGATGTTAAATCACTGATACTGTATCGAGTAAGCCATATGTGAGTGTGGAGTACAACCCATACAAGCAAAATAAAAATATTTGTAAGTACTATTTGACCTCCTTCTTGTAAGGTGAATGGGTACCTTCTAATATTGCATTAACTTAGCACGCATGACGTAATTACCGACGTAAGGACTAAGTTACAGCGGAAAGAAAATTACGTTATAAAATAAAGTCGAATAATGAAAGTATCCACATAATTAATTTAATCGGACTCCATATTTGTTGATTTCAGTTGATGAAAATTAGGCATTAAGGAACACATTGCTCGGATACTTCATCATAGTTTAGGAAGGGTTTCTGAAGTATCCATCTTCAACACTCAATGAAGATTGCCGATGAGTTTAACTCCCCCCCAAAAAAAAATTGCTAATAATTGTATACTTTATGTCACTCCAAAAGTTACTATTAACTAAGGATCTCCTGCATAGTTCAACATTTCCACGAAAATCATAAATTTCTGCAAAACTTATTGACAAGCTCAACTAGTCTTAAATCCAGAAGGCCATCGCGGTGGCCAAGTGGTCAGAAGTGCAGGTTTGTGTTGTGACTTATCTTTCCAGTTGACCTGGTTTTTATTGTTTGTCTATTTTTTACGCTTATATGCTCCGGCTTTTGTCCGACTGTAATGCTTATTATCTGCTCATATTTCATCACCTTTTTTTTTTTTTTTTTTTTTTTGTCACTATGATACACTTGTTTGTAATTACAACTACTGACCTCAGTGTAAAACTAGCCTAGGGAGCATGGGACCCTGTCTTTCCCCTGCTTCCTTACTGTGCATTGTTTCAGATATTTCTGTAACACTGGGGTTTTTTGGCTCCGCAAAATAAATGAATTGAATTGAATATGCTCCAGCTTTGTCCGTCTGCACGATAACTCGCGTAAAAATGGTTCGATTTCGATGGAATTTTAGTATGTGGTAGGGAACGACCTGGGGACGAACCCTATTGAAAATGGGCGAAGTGGGGGTCAAAGGTCAGAACATAGGAGCGGGATTCATTCCATTGCCCTTTTGCGTCATAATTTGTGTACAAATGATTCGATTTCGACGAAATTTTAGTATAGGGTACGGGACTACTTGGGGATAAAACCTATTGAAAATGGGCGAAATGGTGTCAAAGGTTAGGACATAGGAGCGTGATCCATTCCATTGCCTTTATGCATCATAACTTAAAATTGGTTCGATTTCGATAAAATTTTAGTATGCGGTAGGAGACTACCTGGGGACGAATCCTATTGAAAATCGACGAAATGGGTTCAAAGGTCAGGATATAGGAGCGGGATCCATTCCATCGCCCTTATGCGTTATAATTTACGCAAAAATGCTTCTATTGCGACAATACTTTATCATTTTGTTTCGGAAGTATGCTTAACCGGTTCTGTTGAATATCATCGAAATGGGGGTCAAAGGTCAGGGCATAGGA
Source organism: Macrothele yani (assembly GCA_039090855.1). NCBI lineage: Eukaryota > Metazoa > Arthropoda > Arachnida > Araneae > Macrothelidae > Macrothele > Macrothele yani. Next base: position 101,263,575 of record CM077013.1, on the reverse strand, counting down.
GCGAGATTTATTCTACAGCCATTATCCTCGTAACTTGAGTAATGATTTCTGATATGTTGGAAAGCGTATCATAACCAATGCATTGCATGATTTTACTAACTTTTTTATTCTTTGCTGGTTTAACGACCACCGTGAGCAACTCGATGGAATATAAGCAGTCGTCCGACCTTACACCGTAAAAAAAAAAAGAAAGATCAGAGATTCACGGGCCATTTTCCGTGATTCTTTTCGTGAATTAACCAAGCATATTTTTGGTACAACTTTTTCCGTGAAATGACGGAAAGAAACCTGAATTTCAGAGATTTTTCCTACGCCAGGAAAATTCTGAATGCTTAGCAACCTTTCCGCAATTCCTTTCTTACATTGATGGCAAACTGTCGTTTTTAAGATGTTTCAACTGGGAATCACGAATTTTCAAAAACCTTTCCCCAATTCCTTTCGTATATTAACCCTTTAACGACCATGTCCCTAAAATTTTGAATAACTCTAAACACCATAACGCCCAAAACTGTCTGCTGGTTTATTTCTTTGTTTAATAATAATAATAATGATGACTGAGTGTGTCCCCTGATGATCCCTCATAGGTCGTGCAAAATTTAAAGAACAGGTAAAGGTAGGAAATCAGGCTCACTCTAGACAGCGATTTGGGCGGCTATGGTTGTTTGTATGCACGGGCGTTTTGGGCGTTATGGTCGTTAAAGGGTTAACGGAAAAACTGTTCTCACTTTTCCCGTATTCATGTGACGAAAAATATTTCTAGTAATACGAGCGATTTCCGGGACTCTTTGAGGTTTGATTTACCCTTAAATTTCAATCTTCTCTTGAAGGATCTGATATTAAAGTCCTGTAGCGAAATCGATTACTATGGATATTGTGACACAGGATGTTCCTTTCCTTCTGCTCTATTTTGTGCTCCAGCAATTGTATAATTTGTTACCGTAAGAAACCGGGTGTTTAAATCATTATAAGAGTGATTGTGTGACGTTTATGTATCACCAGTCTGTGGACCTCTTAAGACAAAAGCATATAGCTATCAGTGGCGTATATTCGAGGCTAGCTGCGAAGCCCAGAGGATGCACAAATAAAAATCAATTAAATATGCACAAATAAAAGTCAATTATAAACGGTATTAAGATATGTCGATGCTTTCGGTGCGAAAAAAACACGAGCTGATTCGCTTCTTTCGATTAAGAGAATCAGTCTGTCGAGCGATGACCAACGGCATAACGCAAGCAGATCTTCCAAGAGTCTTCGCTGTTCTGATTCGAAGAACTTCGATAGGATCGCTAGCTAGCGTTTTCATGACAACATGAATGAGCGTATGGAGGTGAATGGACCATTGCTTTGCGCGACGGTTCGTTCAGAAAAGAGATGCCTTGGACTATCTCAGTCACTCACATGCTTCCGCATGTAACAGCGCGTGTTTCGCGAGAGTTGTTTCAGTTTGTGTGAAAAGTGTCAGTGAATTAAAATCAGTGATATTATATCTTAAATTCGTGGCTTTGTTGGATTCGAACTGTTTTGATAAATTTTGTGAAAGCTTCCCTGAACATCTACTGTCAAAGCTCAAAGAACTCTATGCTTCAAATTTTGAAATGAACTGAAGGTGTTTTATATCCTTGATGAATACAAAACAAGTCAGTAAGAGACATTACTTGTTACATAAAGTTGAATAATTGGACATAGTGTTTATTGTGGTGCACAAATTAGCAGACCTAACATTAAACTTTCCGTCATCAACTGCAATTGCCGAAATAATTTTTTCTGTATTAAAAAGAATCAAGACATATCTTAGAGCTACACAAGGACATCTACGTTTCAGCAAATTGGCTGGTTTGTTAATAGAGAAAAACATTATTTTTTGAAATATAAAAAAGTACTCGGAAGAGATGTTTTTGTGTAAACGTAACACTCAAGTTCACACAAAAGGAAAGAAGAAGAGTTCATATACAAATAAAATATTCAGAAGAAGAATGGCGTTCATGTACAAATAAGTGTTCAAATCCTAATCCTCATAATTATTTGGTATCACATTAGCAATAGCATGCGCCTAAAATTTAGAAAAAAATGTTACTTCTATTACTTGACAATAAAAATTACACTTCGCAATTTTTTAAAAAACAGTACTGTGGGAGAGGGGGAGGGGGTGATAGCCTAGATCTCGGACCCAAGATACGCCCCTGATAGCTATAAAGAGTAAATTTTACATTAGAGATTTTGTGATATAATATTATAAGCAGTACATTTCATCTTTTCTTAAAAATAATTGAAAGTTATTGTCAGTTTAAAAAAATCTCAAGTCCAAAGCATTTCGTTGCTTCGAAAAATCACGATAAAAAAATGCGTAATTCATAGTATCTCATAGCACATGAAAGGTGTCAGAGACAAAGAGATTTTCAAATTGAACAGTTAAAAGAAGAAGAAATATAGAAAAGAAAGCATGATGTAAGTCTACGTCTGCTAGCGGAAGAATTTTGCATAATGGAAAAGTTGAAAATAAGCGAAAAATATTCTTCATGGAAAAAGCTGCGCTAAGGAAAAATAACTTTTCAAATACGTCTATCGAAAGCAGAGATAGCGAAAAAAGTTTCGATCTTTATTTAAAGAGGATAATGCTCCACATCTCAATAGCGAATGGCATACAGTAAAAAAAAAAAAAAAAAAAAAAACTCAATGGTGTTTTTATAAGCTGCAATACACTGTAAACTGAAGCACACAAACACCACCTAACGACAGAAATGTGAACTATAAAATTCCTCATATACTAGCATGAAGTGTTCTACAATGTAAATGAGATCCCGTGTTGAAAGAATGTTTTAAATCGGACATGTAGAAGCAGAGACATTGTGAAAAACAGATTAAGCTTTTGTGTCCCCTAGCGACGAAATTGTGCTTTATTTCGGAAAGAAAATACGCACACAGAGTTTACTTAGTTAGTAGTATCTGACCGAAGAAAGCGTTTTTCAATCGGGTCTTTATTCCTGAAGATATTGCTGTAAACGAAAACGTGAGTTCTCCCCTATTTTATGCTCCAGCTATTGTATATTTTGTTACCGTAAAAAACTGGGTGTTTAAATTATTGTACAGGTGATTGTATGATGTTTAGTCTGTGCGGAGTCTTTAAAACAAAAGCGTATAGCTATCAAGAGTAAATTTTCCATTAGAGGTTTCGTGAAAGAATGCTATAAAGCAATACATTTCATCTTTCTTAAAGATAAGTGACAGTCATTGTCAGTTTAAAGAGAACTCAAGTTCCAAAGCATTCTGTTGCTTCGAAAAATCACGATAAAAAATACGTAATTTGTAACCCTACTGAAAAAATAAAATCATTACAGACCTGTTCAAAGAATAATAAGCTCCAACAGAAAACAAAATGAATAATTCACTCGCATCAATGACAAAAAAAAAAAAAAAAAAAAAAAAATCATCAACGCGCAGTTAGAGTTTTACCTTGAAAGTGAGAGCGACTCCCGAGTCTTTCTGGCTAATACGCGCGGTTTCCGTTGAGCCAACCCAAACTCCCTCGGAAAGAATCCCACCGATGCAAAGGATTTCCTGGTGTCAAGAACTGCAAATTTCAGGTTCTTTGATTTTTCCAAATTTCTGTATAAATACAAAAAAACCCTAAACAAACGTTTCTGAAGTAAACGGAATTACTGACTACAAAAAATCTGTGAAAATATGAAAGTTAAAAAAAAAACAAAAAAAAAAAAAAACAAACGGAAACTTTAAAAAAGGAAATTTTGTAAAAAGACGGACATCTACGAACAACTTTGCGGCATGTTATTTTTAAGAATTTTCTTCATTCACACCACTATTTTTTTACAGTGTAATTCAGGATCACTAGTTCCAGGAAAGGGAGAGAGCCAATAAGACAAGTACAGCATTCATGCCTCACCGGGATTCGAATCCGGTTCCAACTCGGACGAATAGTCGGAAGTCAGCCCTTTTACCAACCACTGCGTCACCTCGGCCACGTTCGATTCCCGGATTGGCCATGGCCACAACCCCCAAATTAGGAACGACAGACTGCTTACCCGTTGTAGCCCTTAGAATAGCTCATGGTGGTTGTTAAACCCCTGAGAAAAAAAAAAAAGAAACCCCATTCCCCCGAAAAAAAAGGGGGGGGGGAGAAACAAACTGACAAACAAAAACAAAACCAAAAACGCCGGAAGCCGTTCGTGTATTTAAAAAGTTCCCAGAATTCATTAACGATTTCGCCGCCACTCCATTCTTCTCCGCCGCGTGCAAACAAATTACGAAACAGTGACTGCCAGCATTAGTAATGTTGCCATAACGGAAATAATTCAAATACGTTATCCTGTCAAAGCTGAGCCGTTTGCTCACGGACTCTTCTGAAAACAACTGATATAACTTAATTTTGCTTAAAACTCTTGCTTCATTTGTTATAATGTTTCTCATTTAAATGGGCTGTTGTTGAAATTTCTTAATGTTAAGTTAATTTCCTTGCAATGCACTAAACCTTTGAGATCGTTAGGTTTAACTTCACTTAAACTGCAGTCTCAACTTAATGCTTAGCTTATAGTCATAAGGCTTATTGAATATGTTTTTCATTGAACTCGGTCAGTTCTCAGTCGGCAATATCTGAAAGCCTTAACTACACGTAGAAATGTCACTGTGATATACGCAGGAGTTCAGCTAAAATAAATTATATTTACAGCTTTCTTGTTTTATTTATTTCCTTCAGCACGTCAGTGATTAATCATCCACAAATTGCCAGTGCCCAGAAAAATGATTGAAGTGAACTCCAATCACAATATATGTGAATGCTTACTCAGTATACTAATCTCATCTTTCTACTCGCTCCTAACACTGAATACAGCCTACATATATCTATCTACTATCTATTGGGTGTGTGCAAAAGTTCTTCTACCCGTTTTTTTAATAGATGCAATTTGCGATCGGAGTAGTTACGTCACAGATGACGCTGCTGATGAAAAGTCATTCGTAACGGAAATTACGGACGGTGTAACATGGCATGCAATAAGGAGCACATTAGACATTGTTTACTGCAGGAGTTCTATAAAGGCCGCAGCTTGCCCCAACATTTGTTAAGTGTATGGGGAGGATGCAGTTGACGATAGCACAAAGTGGCACATCATGGGTCGGGCCAAGTCTAAAATATTTGAAACGGGCCTTAAACGCACGGGCTTGGGCCGTACCGGGCTTACCAAATAAGGGCCGTGCACATCTCTAATCGTCACATTCAGCAGACAGTTGTTGCATTGCGATGCGTTCTCTCCGCTATGCAACACAGGGACCAACCGACCGTACGTAACTCTATGATGAAGCCTCTGGTAAAGGTGGCGGTGTGAATGCAGGATTTCCCACTGATGTCTCTCAGGTACTGTCACTCGTTACACGTGCTTTCGCCACCGATATCACAACGATGCAATGCTTCACACGCTCAGGTGAGGACGACCAAAAACTTAGCTACGCCGAGCCGTTTTGCGCTTTTATCTCCCTCACCTGCGATGTGATTGATTGGCAACTGCAATCATTTTCATAGCCCAAATGTCGACACATACCGAAATCTTTCCCTAGCGCTCCAACAAATATACAGGCTGCCCTTAAACGAGCCGTTTTTGCTTCTCAGTTTTCACCATCGTGCCAAATTGCAGTTCCTGGCCTAAAAGCACCAGGAATTTCTAGCTTTTTTGGACTTTCAGTATTTTCTTCGCAAAGATTAAACATTTCCCCTCTCTCTTCACTACCGAGATTGTTAAAAGGTTTTTTTTTTTTTTTTTTTTTGATTGGAGGTTTAACGACCACCGTGAGCAACTCAATGGGCTATAAGCAGTCGCCCGTCCCTAATTTAGTGTCACTGGTTCCAGGGAAGGGAGAGAGCCAGTGCCGTAAGACAAACACAACATCCATGCCTGACCGGGATTCGAACCCGGACCCCTTACGGACGAATGATCAGAGGCCAACGCCTTAGACCACTGCGCCACGTTAAAAGGTTTGAAAACATAGGCGGCTACTTATGAAATTATTGGGGGTTCCGTAAATTTTTAATCGAATTTCCCATGCATTTTTCACAGTATTTAAGCCCAATTTAAGTTTCATTAAGGCAGATTATCTGGCACAATAAGACACCTGAAGTGATAAAATAAAGCAAATTATAGTTAATTACAGAAAAATATTTTTTTCTAGAGAGTTATTTATTTCATTTATTTTACTTTTGTAGACGCTACATTATTATATACAATACACAGATACTGTGAATTTCCTACTTAATTGTCTTTATAAAAGTAACAAAAACATGTAAGATTTATTTTAAGGCTTTTTTACCAATTTTAAAAATGCCAACAAATTATTTTTCAAATGATTTCTGAGTTAAAATAGGAGGTTAGAACGAGAGAACATGACATCAGCCGCACGCCTTGAGTTTTACGTGAGCTCCACTTCGTATCAGCTGTGAATGACCAGTATGCCCAACTTGAGCTGCTCCTGTACCTTCTACGGAGAAATCATCGACTTTGAAGAGGTTTTACAGGCACTTGTGCAGCATGTACAATCAGGAAAAATGAGACTGAAATATACATGCACAAAACTAAAAATGTGCAAAAAATTACAGAAATGCTGTTTAGTATTTTCTAAAAAAAGTAAACAAAATTGTGCTTCGTACAGCGTAAGTGCATATTGCGCATTAGGCAATCACGGCCTTGCTAAAGCTACGGGAGCCTTGTTGACCTTCAGGGACTACTGCAAAGAGTAAGAGACGGCCGCTATCAACCTGTGCTGCAGCACAGGTCTTTAGGAAGTGACGTCACGTTACTGAACCCTCCCCACCCGGAGGGTGCAAGAAACCAGATGATCAGATTTGGCTTTACCAGCGGCTGCTGATGCCATCTTCTCTCTCTTCTAACCTCCTTGGTCCTCGACTGTCCGAAGATAGGGTGGGTCAACTGACTGTACAACATATTTCCGCCTTTATCCCTATGACCTCGAATAGATTCTCGTTTCCGAATGTAAAGCTAGACTTTTGTATTTTGTGGGAACCCAGACAAACCTAAGAATGTTCTGTTATAAAGGATGCAGTTTTAAATGTTCTTAAACAACGGTACTTGAAGTAAGAATTAAAGGTATTTCGTGCTGAGTTGTAGACAAGAAGATTTGAAAGCTGTCAAAGCATGGTAATTTTTCTGGAGCAGCCAAAGCACACACACCACACTTTAAATTTCCTTTTAAAAAACGTAGGATCTAAAAAACGTCTTTATTTACAATTTAAAAATATGGTAAATAAAAGCTCTGGCGAGCACTTTCGCGACCACTTTGGCCGCATCATCAGGCCGCTGAGTGAAACCATCAGATTAGAACGGCACAAGGTTAAGTAGTGACAGATAGGAGCACAAGTAATACACATTATGTAAATGAACACATAAGTCATTGCTATTCACTACGAATTGTTAAAAGGAATAGACAATCGGCAGATCTTTGCTATGTGGGCTCGACCTTTCGAAGCCTAGGTACTCGCTCGGCTGAACACAAATATGCCATCCGTAAGGAATCTGCTGCTTCGACATTGTTAAAAACTCTTATTGAAAAAGACTTAAGACCTGATTGAGACAATGCGAACTTACCATCGACTGCTTCTAATAAACGTTCTATGCTTTTTACCGAGAGTCTATACATTAAAAAAATTTGGACCAAACTGCTGTTATGAGGACGTGCCTGTACACATTCCCTCTACCTGGAGAAACCTGATTTTGCAGTGCTCACGGGAGGAAGAAGCTGAATGATTATAAGGAACTTTTGACAATTCGTAGTGAATGGCAGAGACTTATGTGTTCATTTAGATAATGTGTATTACTTATGCTCCTATCTGTCACTACTTAACCTTGTGCCGTTCTAATCTGATGGTTTCACTCAGTGGCCTGATGATGCGGCCAAAGTGGTCGCGAAAGTGCTCGCCAGAGCTTTTATCTACCATATTTTTATATAGTAAATAAAGACGTTTTTTAGATCCTTCGTTTTTTAAAAGGAAATTTAAAGTGTGGTGTGTGTGCTTTGGGTGCTCCAGAAAAGTCACCGTGCTTCGACAGCTTTCAAATCTTCTTGTCTACAACGGTACTTGAGGTATTCTCTGTCGCGTTAATGAGCGCGAACAAACACTAATTCTTTTTTTAGGCAAAATAAACTGTCTGAGGGGTAAATTTTTATACACACTTTCTATATGTAGTGAACGTGGAATAAATAATAAAACACTTGAAGAATTGAAAACGAAAAACAAAATTTATACATATATACGTACATGTACTTTTACTACGAAATACGTGCAAAAATATTAGGGGTTCGAGGAACCCACAACAAAAACCATTGGGAATTCAAAAAGTGTCTCGAACGCACGAAGTCGGCGCCTATGCTTGGAAATACTAATTAGTTAATTTCAGTTAGTTGCTGGGTTTCTTAGCCGAATTCTAAGTAGTTTGTTTTCTTTTTTCTATCACATTTTCTAAAATATGTTTCGGTCATTTATATTTCATTGGGTCCTTAATATCATTGTTAAGAACCTCCGTTACTAAAGTATTTGGGTGCTTCGGTGATTTGTCGCAGTACCATTTGGCTAGTTAATACATATATAGTGCAGATAATTGAATTCACGTTGAGTAGATTACTTTAAACCCGTCATCGTTCTGAGGGTTCTATTTCGGCCTGAAGTTACTTTTTCTCCTATGTAAATTTACACAGGCACCCCAAATTGCACTGCCAAACGTCAGTATGGGACTAAAGTAGGCTTTCAACAGCAGTGCTTTATTTTTAAGGCTTATTTTTTTTTTAATTAGGAGAGCTAGGCAGGCACGTAGCCCTTTAAATTTCCCAGTAGCCTCTGAAATGTATTTACTTCAGTTTAAAATTTTATCCATGGTTAATCTAAGGAATTTTACTTCTTCGACCGAGGGAATATTTTGTCATAAAATTCTGTTTCAAAATCTAGGTTGAAGTTTCGAACTTTTTAGAAAGTAGAATTACCTGAGTTTTGTCAGCATCAATTTTTATTTTCCAATCTGAAAAGTACGGTTCTAGTTTTTGCGAGTGGTACTGTAGCATGCAAGCTTGCTGCTTGGTTTTTGTGTTTAGAACTACACAAAACTGTTGTATCGTCAGCGTACAATGCAGTCATCAGATTTTTATGATTAAAAGTTGAAAAATATAACGTAAAAATGAAACAGTGTTGGTGCCAGTACACTTCTTTGTAACACTCTAGTTTGAATATTTCTAACTGTGGATTTTTTCCTATTTAGTGTTGCATATAATTTTTTGCCTTATGCTTATCTATATATTAATTCCATAAGTTTTTTTACTGTGAGCCCTATTTTGAGAGAACGGCTGAACGTAAAGATATGGTTGAGGTATCAAAATAAAGGTCTTACCATGTAGATGTGCCAGTCGAAGAGAAAAATGAGATTGAGGCAACAGTTCGGGCGTTGTGGGGTGGCAAAGTTCCCATGTAAAGTCTATGGGATAAGCGTGCAGTTGACATTCGATCGCCGGCAGTTGACTCACGCGCAGTTGAAGGCGAAGCATGGAGGGACTGAGATAGTCCAAAGTCCGAAGTCTCTCTTCTGAGCGAACCGTTGCGCAAAACAACGCTATCAAGCATTGGTTTCAAAGTTCTTCTCATCGGAACAGCGAACACTCTCGAAGACCTGATTGCGTTATGCCGTTGGACTGTGTGATGTAAATATACAATTTAATATTCATTCGATCCAGTTCATTCACGTAGGTAAGATGTTTCCCATGATGTAAAGATGTAAGTAAACATTCCGTTGACCATTGTTAGGTGGTCGTTAAACCTTCAGTAAAAAAAAAATTGCGAACCTGGACTATTGTCCTTACTTAAGTGGTTGAATGAATTTGCCAATCAAATAAAGTTTACATTTGTTGTTTCATATGGGTTTATTCTTTCAAAAAAAAAATAGTACTAACTGTCGATTCCAACGGGTGAAGAGTATTCTCAACGCAAATTTCATTCCATCATTCCAACAACATTTACAAACACAGTTGTGATTGAAGACAAGAGTGACAGAGTGCGCTATCCAGTTGAATTTTTGCACACGATCGAGATGAGTGGACTTCCGTATCACATTTTACGACTGAAAAAGGGTGCAGTCATGATGCTCATCACGAACCTGGCAGCCCCGGTGGCGCAGTGGTCTAAGCTCTGGCTTATGAGGATTCGTTCGTGAAGGGTCCGGGTTCGAATCCCAGTGAAGCATGGATGTTGTGTTTGACTAACGGCACTGGCTGTCTCCCTTTCCTGGAGTCAGTGACCCTTAGTTAGAGACGGGTGACTGCTTTATAACCCATTGAGTTGCTCTCGGTGGTCGTTAAACCTGATCTGGACTATTGTCTTTACTGAAGTGGTTGAATGAATTTATCAATCAAATAAAGTTTACATTTGTTGTTTCATATGAGTTTATTCTTTTCAAAAAATAAAATATAAAAAAAACTAACCTTCGATTCTGACGGGTTTAGTCTAGTCATGGTTTTATCATATAAATTATCCAGGGGCGGGAGAGGAGTAATTAAGTTTCAAAATTACACTGCCGGACAATTGCTAAGGACGGATGACAATAGCAACGATAGCAACCATAAAATGGAAGGCAAGAAAATGTGGAAATTAGCATATGTGCGGGATACAGTAAGACGTGTTGTGCGTATGCAAATTTTGGATTGCCGAACTTGTTCGAGACGTCATAGCGCTGATAAGAGATATAAAGGATTTGACGCGTATTGACCGTTGTTGTTCAAACGCAAAGTTGAAAGAGAAAGAATCAATTGACGAACTTGCAATTTTCAGTATGTCTTCCCGACATCACCTAGATGATTTTACGCGTGGCCGTATTATTGGCAAGATTGAAGAAGGGCGAAAAATAACAGATGTTGCCAGGGAGTTCGACGTCAGCCACAGTGTTGTTTCAAGGCTTTGGAAATCATTTCAAACAAATGGAGAGTGTAGCAAACGTCACGGGGGAGGTCGTGTTCGCAGTACAACACCTGCAGAAGATCGGTACATAGTGCTATCAACAAAAAGACACCGGCGCAGCACAGCTAGTGAGGTAGCAAATCATCTTATGGCTGCTACTGGCAAGCGGATCTCCCGAAAAACTGCCGCCAGACGTTTGCATGAAGGAGGACTATACGCCCGCCGTCCTGTTGTGTGCATCCCAATGTCCAGACGTCACCGTACCGCCCGTTTGCAATGGTGCCATCAACATAGCAATTGGGCTGATAACGACTGGTCTGCTGTCCTCTTCTCAGATGAGAGTAGATACAGTCTATCGTCTGATTGTCGACGACAACTGATCTGGCGTGATAGTGGTACTACATATTGTCCAGCAAACATACAGGAAAGGGACCGATATCCGACATGTAGTGTCATGGTATGGGCTGGCATTATGATCAATAGCCGTACGTCCCTCTATGTGCTTCCAACTGGGACTATGACTGGCCAACGATACATTAATGATGTTCTGCTACCTCATGTTCGCATGTTCTGTGGTGTTGTCTGTGATAGATTCATTTTCATGAACGACAACGCAACATGTCATCAAACAGTCGCTGTCCAGGAGTGTCTTGAGAGCGAGGATATTCAACGCCTCGTATGGCCAGCACGTTCTCCAGATCTGAATTCCATTGAAAATGTGTGGAATGCTTTGGGGAGGAGTCTTGCTGGTCGTCAATGCCCTCCAATAAACAAGGACACCCTCATCCGTGCACTGACAGAGGAATGGGATAAATTACCCCAACAGCTGCTGGATAATGTTGTGCAAAACATGACACGACGTGTGGAATCTGGCATCGCCCTCCATCGTGGCCATATCCCGTATTGACATCTTACGCTGGAACCCTGCGCACGGTAATTGCACTTTTTTCACGTTTACGTATTCTGCACAAAATGGCCTGTTTGTCCCTTGAACACGTTCCAAAGCCTTCTGGATTTCAGAGCACAATAAATTGTCTTTCTTGTAATGTCCTGGCATTCTGACATTATTTTATTTCACTTGGCATCCAACCACACTTACTTTTTTATGCGCTATATAGCCGTTTGTGATCAGTCCTTAGCAATTGTCCAGAAGTGTATTACTTCATCCCAGCATTAACAGGAATCTAAGAAGAGGAAGAGACCCAAAAATAGTGTAAAGGAGGAAGTAAATTCCCGCTTGAACGTGTTTTTATCAAATGTATTTGCTATGTCTAGGAAAATCGCAGCCGTATGCTCTTTTAGTTTACATCCTTCATGAATTTTTTCAACTACCATGGTAAACCGATGAATGGTTGAATGCTTTTCTCTAAAGCCTCCTTGAACATACGGTATTATTGGGAATTTTTCACAAAATTGTTATATTTTGGTTACAATTATTTTTTCCAAAATTTTTTTCTGTCGTTGGCGAAAGGAGGCAGGGCTAGATTTTTATTTGGTTTTGCCAATAAAATTACTTCTGCCGTCTTCCAGTCACCTGGAAAGTATTTCAGCCCTATGGCTGAAATGTAAATTTTTGTGAGCGTTTGCATGAATTCATCTGGTAGTTTCGTCATGATTCTATTAGTAATTTTATCTTTTTTCTGGTACTTTTAATTTTTTGATGTGGTAGATGCCCTCTTCCACTTTAATAGGCAGTGGATTTTCGAAGTCCGGTGGGCAGAAAATATGGCCTTTAAACGGGATTCCTCTCTACCCCCTCGTCCTCCCAAATCTGTTGGTTAGTAGGTACATCCCTGAAAGAAGCCATATTTCTGCGTCATTTTTTTTTCGCGTTTGGCGGCGGGATTTTTTTTTAAATTTTGTTGAGTCTGAGTTTTCTTTTTGCAGTAAATTCCTCATTAAGATGAGTTTCAGAAGCTTGTTCTCCAATTATTTAGAGGGTTCAGCGGTTCTTGTTGGCTTGTATCACGCTTGAAATTATTTTCTGTCGTATTCTCAATTTCTGCAGCTTTTTCAGCATCAGGCGTATTATTAACCACGAATTGGTTACCAAGAGAATCTACAAAAATTTCTGATTTTTGTTTTGTAATTCTATCCAGTTTTCAGTCAGATTTTGTCAGCGGAAGAGCTAGATGTATATTTTCTTTTTGCAGAGAATTAGTTAAGTCCCATAGAATCATTTCATTTTTTAACCGGAATTTCCGTATAATCAATGTGGGCTTCTTCAAGAATTACACCCTAAAAGCCATTAGTAAATCTCCTAATTGACTTTCTGATTTTGTCATATAGTGCATAGTATTTCTTTTGTGAATTAGGTCTCTACTTTTTTGTCATTTTCGTCTGGCTTAATTTTTATCTTTAAGGGTGGCAATTGTTTCTTTGGGCAGGTAAAACGGATTTATTTTTTCTTTAGCTGGAGTCTGATATTCAGCTACTGTATTATATATTGCTTGGTTGAATTTAAATACAGATTGATCAATTTCATATTTTAGTGCTAAAGTCGCGTATTTCTGGCGGAAGGATTTGGTTTATTTTTTCTTGGAATTGTTTCCAGTTGTTCACTATTCTAGGTAGTATCGTGACAGTTTTGTCTGAGAAAAGATTTAATAACACCTGGTTGTGGGCAGCAGACAACGTGGGCTGAATCACAAAGGCAAAATGTTATAACGTTTGAACAAGATGTCTACTAACGTGCATGGACATAAATCAAGCTGTTCTTCCCGTTCCAGGACATAAATCAAGCTATTCTTCAAGTTTCAGGACGATGAAATTTTCAAATTTCTGTGGTTACGTTACATGGAAGAACAACTTAATTTATGTTCGTATTAATTATTCCATGTGTTTTCAACTTGATATGTCTAACGTATTATATCACTTCGTTTTGGTGGTGATGTAATTCAAAATTACGCGAATAACTGAACTAGTGCCTCATCTGTTTTAGGAACAGGCACGCATGGACACATGCATGGGATACCTGGTTCCTGGCTAAAGTGATGCTCAAACCTTATTCGCTGGGGGACAGTGCAAAAGGTAATTCGACGTCAGTATGGATAAACGTCGTAATTTAATAGAGTTTGGACGAGGGATGATAGAGGATGTCCGACGCATGCTTCACTCTGTCGCGGAGATGGTACAGGAGCTGCATTATCCCTATTCGGCAGTATCAAGAGCGCATCAAAAGTACGTCATTTCCGGAATACTATAAGTTCGAGGGGTACAACGCTGAGGGCGAAGAAAGTTGGTGGATGAACGCAGCCTCGACGTCTATCTCACATATTAAATGTGCAACTTAATTCTCGGCCACAGGCACGACACGTTGACAGCAAATTATAGCAAATCGAATACGTACCTAATCAGGGAAATAATCCCCGTCGTGTTGGATACATTTGAGCCATCGGTCAGGAGGCTGCCGAATGCCACTGCGGAAAAATGAGGGCTGTTTCGAGTTGATAAAGTCATCAATACTTGTGTGGGCCTCCTCGACAGAAGTGAAGTGCGTATCACTCAGGTGATCTTGCATGGAGCAAAAAAGTGATAATCCGACGGGGCGAAGTCTGGAAAATACGCCGGGTGGGACAAAATCTTCCATCCCAGGTCGGTGATCGTGTTTAAAGTCGTTTTCGTAGTGTGTGTGGACGCGCGTTATCCTGAAACAACAGGACCGACCTTCTGCACTTGCCGGTTTATGGCCTTTTCGCCTCCATTGCGTCACACACGAATGAGTTGCTGACAATAACGCTCAGCATTGACCGTTTCACCAGGTTTGACCAACTCATAGTGTACGAGACCGCGCTGATCCTACCATATGCACATGAACTACTTCCTGGCATGAATAGTCGGTTTGGCGGTACTGGTGGTAGGCTGACCTGGATAAACCCACGATTTGCGCCGGCTTAGGGTTATCGTAGAGGATCCACTTCTTATCACAGGTCAAAATATTGTGGAGGAAATCCTTCTTCTTGAATTTGGAGAGCAAGGACACAGCAACATCGTAGCGCCTAGACTTGTAGCAACATCGTAGCGCCTAGACTTGTTCGCAGCTGTGAGTTGGTGGGGCACCCAAGGGTCCTCCTTGTGAATCCGTCCAAGCTTGTGCAGGCGCTGTTACTCCGAGTTCCTGGGCGAGCTCTGACTGTGTGCAACAGGGATCCGCATCCAAAAGTTGTTCCAGTTCCTCATCTTCAACTTTTTGTGGCTGTCCCGGACGTTCTGCAACACGGAGATCCAAATCTCCCTGCTTAAACCGCTGGAACCATTTCTTACACGTACTGTAGGACACAGCAGCTTCACCCAAAGCAGCACTGATCTTTTTCTGGGCTTCCGCGGCACTTTTGTTTAGCTGAAACGCGAACAGGAGGCAGTGCCTCCAATGTTGCTCTTCGAACGACATTGCTTTTACCGTCAACTTTCGTCCCTTCTGTCACTACAGCTGTGAGCGGTTACGGTTGCCTGAAAAGCTGTTGGATGGCGCTGCAATCAGCCATTATCGCACACAGCTATTTGCATTGGCCGACGTTCTATGATCGCTTGCGGTTAGGGGCTGAGAATTAAGTTGCACACCTAATAGTTTCACACAACAGGAGAGAGCGACAGCGGCACGAATTATCGCTTGATTCAACGAGGGAGGTGCCAGAAACTTTCCCATGAAAAACATCACGCGATCCTTAGCAGCAACAAGTTATTAGCAGGCGTCAACCCACCAGTGTCCCATTGCTAACGCTAAAACACCGGACTGTGTGTGCCTTAACTGAGCAAAAGTACATCGACACTGAACTTCAGATCACTGGAGACAAGTCTCCTGATCCGATAAATTTCGTTTCCAATTATTTTTGCGGAGACGGATGGGTGCGGATCTGGAGGAAACCTCACGTAGCGATTGGACCGGGCTGGTCAACAAGGAGCTATTCAGGTTGGTGGAAGTTCGATTATATTCTACGGTGTCTTCAACTGCCACACTTTGGGTCCTCTGCTACGTCTAGATGCATCTCTGAACGGTCCACGCCACCTGTTTATCCTAGCAGATCCTTTGTATCCGTTCATGGTAATCATGCACCCAGAGGGCAATGGACTTTTCCAGAACGACAATGCACCTGCCCAAAAGCCATGGTTACAATAACATGGTTAGAACGGCATTCCGCAGAAGTTTCCTCCCAGGAACGGCTGCCCTGTTCACTGCACATGAACTCTGTGGAAAATATTTGGAATGTTATGGAAAGGTCCGTTCTACCTATGGATTTTACACACAACAATGCGATGGAATTATGGATAGCGGTGTAGCAAGCATGGGTGGAGATGCCGGTGGAACGCTTTCGTGACCTAGTAAATTCAATGCCTCGCTGTATGGCTGCCCTTATCCGTATTAAAGGTGGCCCTACCCATTGATAGGTTGGTATCACACTATTTCTGTCCAATCATTCTTACATATACTCTGAATGAACAGAGGTCCTAAATATCAGTTTATCAGGAGCAAAATAAATGCAATGCCAAGCTTTCGCTTTCCTCGGGAAGCAATTTTCAAGACTATGTATTCAAGATAGATCAAGTACATAAATTGCCTCACTCAGAGGTAGCCAGCATATCGGCATACTAATTGGTGTGTGCGCAAACAGGTGAATACGCAAATCATTCGAGTATGTAAAAAATCTCGTGAGCTGTGCGGAAGATAAAGAGGCAAACACTGATTCTCGAAGCCATGTCTTGTCCTGTGCTCCAGGTCGTACGGAACAAAACACTGGAGTGTTAAGGGCTGCTGCAGCCTGTCCTAGGACAAAAGATGCCTCGCAGGGACCTCGTCACCTTCCCTATCACTAGCTCAAAGCGCTAGATAGAAGAAAGATCATGATAGATGAGATAGAGAAGAAGTCTGCGTGAAGCTGCTTGATCGATTTGCCATGTGTATCGGGATGCTAGAACGGACATTGTTCGCAACACTGGTAGCAAGAACGCACCTCCAGGCCACCCTAACTAGACTGGTGGACTAAGGCTGACGTTAGCACGTATCGATTGGTGCATTGGGCACCAGGCAATTGCGGTTCCACAAGTTACTGAAGAAGGCATTCGATGGACTGTAATGACAACTATGGACATCCTCGTCACGACTCATACGGTGAGCCAAATATTATCGGAGGCAAGTCTTACTCGAGGTGGCCATTGCGTCTACTGCTATTGATCGTAGAGAATCGCAAAACTCGGCTGTAGCAGTGTCGTAGTGAGCTGCTTAGCGATGGGAGTGGCACAACGTTTTGTTTAGCAGTGAGTCCCGATTGTGAGCTTCTGCCAAAGATCGTCGAGACAGCATCTTCCGACGACGTGGACACAAGAAGAATCTAGCTGCTTGCGCTCAAGTAGCACACTGATCACCAACCAGGCATCCTCGTATAGGAGATCATTAGTTATTATAGCCGGTCAATTCTGATGCGCGCAACAGTCCTGATAACCTCCGGGCAGCACGTGGATGCCGTTTTACTGCGCTTGTTTTTGCCATTTCTAAGGGGTATTCTGAAGGCCGTTTTCTAGCAAAATAACGGATTGCCAACATCTTCCGATTGTACCCATCGAGCAAGTATGGGACCTCATTGGACGACGCTTGAGAGCATCTCCTCGGCCACCCTGGAATGCCCCTGAATTATGGGATGAGCTAAACGTTGCGTGGTTGTAGATACCCCAGGACATAACTACGGAGCTATATCACTCCATATTGTGCAATATGGTGGAGACAAAAGGTATTGACTGCTGTTCCTGTCCTGTAGCATGTCAAACTGATGTACTTCCTTGGAAATTAAATCCTGTATTAACCATCTCTCATTTTATGTCTGTGGTGATTTCTTATAAACACAGAAGAGTAGGCCGAAAAGGTGCGTGTTTCATCGTTATATAATTAGTACCACTGAATATTTGACGCTATTATATAATCAGTATGTAAGAGGTGTCTCTAAGACCGAGTTCGACTGCATTTCATTTTATCACCCTCTGCATCTCATGAATTATTTTCACTATACGAGAAAGCGTACTGTTGCTTCACCAATTGCGCTTTCTGTACCCACTCATTTTCGCGTGCGATCATCCATAACACTCTCCTCTCACATCGCTTATGAATGAATGATAAATGAAATGATCGACACATCATAAGATCGCTGATATTCCACGGAGTTTTTCTGTGAGTTTCGCATTCATTTCAGTCATACCTATTTCTCAGCTGAATTAAAAAAAAATCGGCGGAAATATTCAAGGAGCAGCTTTGCGACAAACATTGTGAAATTCGTGCAGATGTGTCACACACGGAACAAAGTAGTTCTTAAGGCTATATTAGTCGTTAGTCCCTAATTTAAGGCCACTGTTTCCAACAAAAGAGGACGCGACCCAACGCCATCAAAGAAGGGGGACACCCATGTCTCATCCCGGCTCACATCGGACAAATGATCCGTACCCCGAGCCCTCAGACCACTCGGTCACCAGAGCTACGTCTTGCAATTCCATCCCAAACTTAGCAGTTGTAAGATTCACGCGCGCGTAAGAGTGACTCTAGTGCCCACGGACGCTTACGCTAAACGAATATCGATAAATGATAAACTCGGTAACGATATAAGATTCACACATGCACAGAGAAACATGTGGTGCAGGTACTTTCATACGCTTGTGCAAGTCTTGGAGGGATATAATGGTAACATACTTACAATTCTTCTTCTTTGAAAGGGGTTAGGTTTAATGTTTGCCATGAATAATGCTAATGGCTAAAAGCAGTCACCCGCCCATGGCAGCGGATGGTTTTACGGTTAGTGTAGCCGGCTGCCAACCATATGATTGGGGGTTTGTTCCTTGCCTAACTACTAAAGATCCGCCGTGCCTCGGAGAACACGCTAATAGTGATTTCGGGATACTGGAACCCCCGTTACAAATAAGGTAATCTATTCTACTGACTTTCTACTTTGCTTTCGTGTGACTTACCTGTCGGACATTCTATCCCTAATTCCCTAGATTTCTACATCTAAGAGTTGTTCAAGATCTGCAGTCGAACCCTCCTTTCCTAAAATCATCTATATAAATCTCTAAGTCGGCCGCCACCTAATTTGGGGCCAGTTGTTCCAGGGAATGGAGAGAGCCAGCGCCGTTAATCAAAGACACTACCCATGCCTCATTCGAGACCCGAACCGTGCCCCATCTCGTATAATTGTTTAGAAGCGAGAACCTCTGACCACTCGTCTAGCGGGACTTCCAACATCCTCAGCTGACTCGTTCTGAACAATTTGTTTGAAACAGTTGGTACAGCGGCCGTTCCATAAAAACTGAGAGTAAAATCACACAAAATGAAGAAATATAGGTACAGCAAAATGTATGCTATTCTTCCTCAAAGTACCTTCCCTCGGATGATATGCAACGGTCCCATAGTTCAGTCCACTTTTCAAAGTATGTGGTGAAGGCATTTTGTGGAAACTGCTTTAGTGACCCCTGTACAACATGAATAACATAAGCATCTGTGTTGAATGTTGCGCCACTAAACTTCTCCTTCATTGTTGAAAACAACCAAAAATCGCAAGGGGCGAGGTCGGGACTGTTGGCCGGCTGTGGCATGATTTCAATACTGCATTTCATAAGAAATTATTGTAGACAAGCAGCCACATTTGGGTGGGCGTTATAATGGTGTAGGGTCCACTTGCCTACAAGTTCCGGTCACTTAATCGATATGTGTCGTCGCAGACGCTTCAAAACTGAAATGTAATACTCAGCATTGACAGTAATTTGTGGAAGAACGGCATGCTGGTAGACTACACCTTTATGATCAAAGAAAATTATCATCATCACCTTCCCAGCTGATTTGGTTTGCTGAACTTTTTCGGAGGAGGCGAGTCTGTGTGTTTCCAGACACTAGTTGCGTGCTTCGTGAGGGGTTCGAAATAGTGGACCCATGTTTCATCGGCAGTTATTAATGTGTTTAGAAAGTTTGGATCCTTTGCAATAATTTGTTTCCACTCATGGCACACCTGAACTCTGGCTAACAACTGTTCTATCGTCAGGTGATGAGGTACCCATCTGGAACACACACGATGCAACTGTAATTTGTCGCGTAGAATGCGGAATGCCAAAGGTTTTTGAAATATTAGTTGACGTCGCTTTGTCTTCGCACGTCATACGTCGATCTTCTTGTAGGATTGCCCAAACAGTGTTAACAATATGCTCCGTAACAGCCCTTTCAGGTCGATCAGGCCCAGGAGCAAGTCGCACCCATTTTTGAAATCATGGTGTCATCTAAAGTCGTTGACTCACCCAAACATTTATCTTTGTAAGCTTTTTTCGTTAAACCAATTGCTTCTGGAGCCGTTTTACGCAAACGATAGCAAAAATTTTATCGCACACCGCATTTTACTTCTTAACTCTGAACCACTCACCTTCATATGCAGACGTACCTCAAAGAACTGCGCAACAATAAAATCAGAATCGTCTGCCACGGCTAATAACTGTTGCCATAGATACTTCCTCAATTCAGTTAGCCATTTGCGTGGTTATTTTCCCCCGTTCGCACTGTTGCCAACTCAAAAGATAATTACTCTCAGTTTTTATGGAACGGCCTTTGAATAATTTTTTTTTATATTTTGAAAATTTCCGTGTTCTGATGACTTTTTTTATATATTCTGATTTGCTTGCATAAGTAGTCTCTCTCTTACTCTGAGTTCTATTTTTAGGTGAGACGATGCTCTGTAATCTTCGAATTATTCTCCTGGTAACGCTCTGCTTCTGCATGGTGACATGTCGCAGTGTTCGGGAGAAAAGGCAAACAGCAGAAACACTCCTAACAGAAGCTGCCCAGGCAAGACAAATTGGAGGAGGGCTCAGCGCTTTAGGGACACTCGTCCAGCCGTTGCTTTTTCTTATGGGATTCAGCTCCTTCGTCTCCTTGCTTCCTGGAATGTTCCAAAATGTTATGAGTGGAGTAGGTTCTAACCTTGTCCAGGCATTTCTTGGTGGGGGTTCATCTTCCTCACGCGGACTCAGAAGATTCGCAGAGGAAAACACGGAATTCTCACTGGATAAAGAATTTCTCAAGATGCTCCAAGAAGCAATACGACAGTACGAAACTAATTCCCGCTGATTCTTCTTGCTTATCATGTGCAGGGCACTGGATTGAAAACAGACTATTTTTGACATTTATGAAGCATCTGTGAACCTTGTGAGAAATAGGTGATAAAAATGTTTGTTATGTGCGCAAGGAATAATCAGAAAAAAAAACAATAATCACATCTGCTGGTTTTCGATTGAACAAAATACATGCCAAAAACTAGTGGTTTGAAAAACTAAGCTTTACTCGGGTGCACCAGCTTCGTATATGATACGCATGAAAGTGAACGACATGAATCATAGTCGTTGTAAATTTCGATATAAAACCACCCCAGTGCGATTTGTCAGCAGATATTAATTTATCCACCTATTTTTTTTGTCATCTCTCTCTTGCGTATTCCCAACAGTTCTATAACTTCATAACTTTATCTGAATGCACACCTTTTAAATGATGTAAACCTTTAGAAAGCAGCAAGTAAACAATTTATAACTTCATAACTTTAGCTGAGTGCACGCCTTTTAAATGATACAAACCCTTGGAAATCAAGTAAATAATTTATGACTTCATAACTTTAGCTGAGTGCACACCTTTTGAAAAGATACAAACCCTTGGAAAGCAAGTAAATAATTTATAACTTCATAACTTTAGCTGAGTGCACACCTTTTAAATGATACAAACCCTTGGAAAGCAAGTAAATAATTTATAACTTCATAACTTTAGCTAAGTGCACACCTTTTAAATGATACAAACCTTTGGAAAGCAAGTAAACAATTAATAACTTCATAACTTTAGTTGAGTGCACACCTTTTAAATGATACAAACCCTTGGAAAGCAAGTAAATAATTTATAACTTCATAACTTTAGCTAAGTGCACACCTTTTAAATGATACAAAGCTTTGGAAAGCAAGTAAACAATTAATAACTTCATAACTTTAGCTGAGTGCACACCTTTTGAAAAGATACAAACCCTTGGAAAGCAAGTAAATAATTTATAACTTCATAACTTTAGCTGAGTGCACACCTTTTAAATGATACAAACCCTTGGAAAGCAAGTAAATAATTTATAACTTCATAACTTTAGCTAAGTGCACACCTTTTAAATGATACAAACCTTTGGAAAGCAAGTAAACAATTAATAACTTCATAACTTTAGCTGAGTGCACGCCTTTTAAATGATACAAACCCTTGGAAAGCAAGTAAATAATTAATAACTTCATAACTTTAGCTAAGTGCACACCTTTTAAATGATACAAACCCTTTGGAAAGCAAGTAAACAATTTATAACTTCATAACTTTAGCTAAGTGCACACCTTTTAAATGATACAAACCTTTGGAAAGCAAGTAAACAATTAATAACTTCATAACTTTAGTTGAGTGCACACCTTTTAAATGATACAAACCCTTGGAAAGCAAGTAAATAATTTATAACTTCATAACTTTAGCTAAGTGCACACCTTTTAAATGATACAAACCTTTGGAAAGCAAGTAAACAATTTATAACTTCATAACTTTAGCTAAGTGAACACCTTTTACATTATTCAAAATTTTAGAAATCAAGTAAGCAATTTATAACTTCTTAACTTTAGCTGAGTGCGCACCTTTTAAATGACACAAACTTTTGGAAAGCTAATAAATTTCGTTTCATATGCCACCGGTTTTTTTGTTTGTTTGTATAAAAGTAGATGAACAAAGGCAAAAGTGTTACTGATCACACAGAAAGGAAATTAAGGGACACCCAATGAATCGAATGACTGGTGCACAGATTTCCTCACAGTGGACTCAGCTTTGACTAAACTTCTAGTAATAGGTTTTATGAATTTCATGTTGTCTTGAAAACGCAAACATACGATGTCGTGCCATTTTATTAGGTCTAAGATTTCATTATTCTCTTAGAAAGAAAAGCTTGTATTCCTTGCAATATTTTAAGTAGCAGTGACATGAAAAGAAGGCAAGATGAACTTAACATAACTTATCTAAAACACCTTAATATGGAAATCGGGTATATATATATATATATATATATATATATATATATTAAGTTTTAAAAATACGGGTGGTCAAACTTTTTTACGAGATTAGTTTCTCCATAGCGGGAATTATGAATAAGGTTTTTAGAAATTTCTGTTTGCCCGCGGAAAATATTTAGATCCCACGCAATTATTTCAGTTACTTTTTAATGAAATTTATAAAAATGATACGTGTGTCAGAAAACTGATTTGGTATTGTCAAATTTCCGTACTTTCCGAATGTTTTATATAAGTAATAATAAATTTGAAGGCTTAGGAAATCTTGTCAATTTAATTCAAAGATGAATGCAGACAGAGGTGGTGGTTCTTTGCTCCAGAAACGGAAGAAATCGGATACGTCTGAACAAATTAAAGATTAGCCAGAAAAAAATTAAAAAACATTATTTTGAAGGGATTTTCTAATATATTTGTGAATTAATAACAATTTAGATTTCCGTCCAATTAAATAAAAAAATTCTCGTTCGGTGTTAAAATGATTAAGCCGTGAAGGTGTGATAGTCGAATAAATTAAGAAGGAAGTGGGATTCAAAATAAAAAAGAAAACACATTCATTTATCTGCAAAGAGATCGTATAAAAATGGTTAATACCTTCTGTTCTTTTTACTGAGCAAGTATTTTGTGAATTCGAGCATCTTCTTCATCAGAAAAGAAAACAGATGTAAGGCGTTTGGAAAATTTTGAGCTGAATTCTTGAAGAATAGGGAGTTGACATGAACGTTGTAATGATAAGTAAAAGAGTTAATGAGAAAATGTGGAGTCACGGAGGTTCGTAAAGTTTTGAGATGCAGATGTTGAATGGTTCAAGAGATGTTACAGTCAACTTCATTTCCATAGTTATACAACGTATGGGTTTTTCTTTCCATATACATAATATGATCCAAATAAAGGCGATACGCTATCAATAATTTACTTTTCAGAGTAAGGTTTCGAGACGAAATTAAAACAGTAACAATTTTTGTTATTTGTGACGTACTACAGAGGTGAAAACATGTGTCAAGACGACAAATCTGCAGCGAGACATTCTGTCCACGTAGCTCAGTTGGGAGAGCGACTTACTCCGGAGTGAGGGGACACGGATCCGATGTCCAAACTTGTGTTTTCGCACATTCTTTGTTGATTTCCATATGCATACAAGAGCAAGAAATGTCAACGTTACTTTCTCGTGGAATCAGTTTGTGCTAGAACCGTTTAACAAACAGGACATCAACAGCACACCTCGAACTTGAAACTAACCCATGGGTGAACTAAGTTTTCGTCAGGGGAAGATGACATTTTTTGTTGAATTTTAACAAATAGCATTTTAAAAATAAATAAGTTAAAAGTTAAAGGGGAAAAGAAGTGTTGTAGAATTATAAAAACGGCTAAGTCTGTTTACGTTTTTATTTCATATATAATATTGGGTTTAATAATAATTTTAAGTATCTTTAAAATGGCTACGTAATTGCAATATATTTTTGGATAATCATGTTCACGAATAATTATAACAACGTCTGAGTCAAATTAATTATATAGTTATAAACTGTTTTAGACTCATGTACAAAAAAGGAAATGTAATTGTCTATATGATTTCTGTTCTAGTGAAAAATAAAATGCAAACAACAAATGTATTTACCACAATGTAGATGAATTCAAAGCATTTAGAAGTGAACAAGTGATTCACATATCATGCACTTAGGCATCATTATGTGCAATTCTGGTCTATTCTATTTATTCATCAAACTGTTATAACTCTGTGAGTTATCTGATGTATGCCAAATATTATATTATGAAAGTGTAATAAAAGTTTTAAAGGAGAAAATCATTTTGTGTTCTTCAGTCACTCTATTCAATATTTTACACAGTACCATAAAGTAAGGGGAAGATTTTAAACAACAGACTAAAAATGCAATTGATTTCTTTGGGTAAAACAATAAAAAACGGGCCTTACTTTTTAGAAAATTTCACAATTATCTGTTCCTCCAACAACTCAGATGCTTTCCTGTTTTCTGTTTTTCTAACCGTTTTATATATTATCCCAGCTGATCTGGTAAAATTTATACTAAAGAACTCTTAGGGCATCTTGGGGGACCCAGATTTCTTTATGTAACGTATCCAATCCCAAAGTAATTTTTCCAATTTTTGTCAGATCCAAACAACTTTAGTCCATATCGTAGATGTACAAGGAAATATTACAGATAGTAACTTACGGTCCTTTTTTCTTTTCCGTTTCTCTTTTTTTCTTTCTGCGTCTTCATTTTTTTTAACGAAACATCTGAAATTTTTAAACTACGGGCATAGGCGATTAAACGATGCAGTCTATTTTTCTACGAGGGAGAAAACATAATTAGAAGGGATGTACACAGAGCAACAAAGTCACAGGAGAGAATGGAAAATTCTCTGCTCCGGTAGCTGAGTAGTCTGAGGCGCTAGCTTCGGATCCTTTGTTCGAGACGTGCCCGAGTTTGAGCTGTGAATAAAGCATGAGTGATGTGCTTGCCTGATAGCACTGGCTCTGTCCTCTTTCTGGAATCAGGGGCCCTAAATTAAAGATGGGTGACCACTTAAGACGAGTTGCTCATAGCGGTTGTAAGCCGCCTCGATGGAACAGTCTAAACGCTGGCTTCTGACCATTCGTCCGCGATGGGTCCGGGTTCGAATCCCGCCCGGCGAGGCATGGATGTTGTGTTTGTCTTACGGCGCTGGCTCTCTCCTTTCCCTATAACCAGTGACCTTAAATTAGGACCGGGCGACTGCTTATAGCCCATCAAACTGCTCACGGTGGTCGTTAAACCTTCAAACCGACAAACAAATAGTGGTTGTTAATTCCCATATAAAATGGCAATTTTCCCGAAAAGATCCGATTACCACTCACTCTGTTGAATGAAGTTAAACAAAAGATAGAAATTTTTATTCTCCAAAAACTCTGAGAGCTGTTCTATGGCTGCAGTAAGAGCCTTCCGCAAGGGAAGTCAGTGAATTGATAAATTCCATGTAATTTTTTATTTTTATGTGGGGGTTCAACTACCACTGTGAGCATCTCGACAGGCTATAAGCATTCGCCCGTCCCAAATTTAGGGAAGCTGGTTCCAGGTAATTGAGAGAGCCAGTGTCGTAAGGCCAACACAACAGCCATGCCTCACTGGGATTTGAACACGGTCCCATCTCGAACGAATGGTCAGAAGCCAGCGCTTATATCGCTGCGTCACGGGAGGTGGGGGGAAATTATATTTTAGAGTACAAAAGCTAAAATTGCGCAAAATATTG
Source organism: Macrothele yani (assembly GCA_039090855.1). NCBI lineage: Eukaryota > Metazoa > Arthropoda > Arachnida > Araneae > Macrothelidae > Macrothele > Macrothele yani. The sequence goes on along the minus strand of CM077013.1, from coordinate 101,237,303 downwards.
GCATTTTCTTCGTTTACATATCAGTAAACAAGTTTTGAAATCGCATTTAGGGCGAACAGCTGAGCACATGGAAATTTCCAGTTCTTACTTTGCCACTCTGCTGAAAAAGAAAGAAAAAAATAAAAGAAAAAGGCAATTTACATAGTTAAAAATTAATAAATGATCTCATCTAGAAACTTTAAAAAAATTTCATTTGCTCTGATGAACGCAAAAGCTAGCAGGAATAGAGAGATAGTGTAGAACCAATTGCATATAAAAAAGCAAAATCACGTCTAATGGAGATTCAATTTTTTTTTTGGGTTCGGGTTCAGCCCGAACCGAAAGCCCAAAGCAGAGCCCGGGGCTGATGGGACTCGGGCTGTAGAATATTTACTGCGGTTCGGGCTCGGGAGGGCTCGGTCTCTTAGAGAGAAAGAGAGCAAGAGAATTTTTTTACATATAATTGTGTTTTTATATGATTAAGCAAATGAGGTACTTTGCAGTTGGTAAATGGAATTCTTCGGCAACTGGTTCTGGTTGGGGATCGGGCATTCGAGATGGCTATTTATTCCAGCTTGGGTAGAAAATGCCATATGCTGAGCATTAGGGTGTTTCTGCAAAGAAGAAAAAGCTTTTTCAAGAAGTACAGGTATTGGATAATTGATAGCTTATCGACGATAATTTACCCCCTATCTCCACGTAGTAGCTCCCTGCAAATTCTATTTAGTAAAGTACATATTGCAGCTTATTATGGCGCGGTAATATTAGCATTATTTGAACAATATACAATTGCAGCACCGCCCGATCACTTGCTCGGCCGCCCGAAGCACTTGAGGTGGAAACGAACGGCCAAAGAAAATCGTACAGTTACACTATAAAAATAGACAGAGGTCACTTCCCCACTCCTCATTTGAGAAACACATTCGTTAATTGCAGGAGGAGGAGAGAGTGGAAGTGTGGAAAAGGAGATGTTTTTTTATCAATGGTTGAACAGGTTAGCCAGTTTTCGGGCTCGTTCAGGTCCGGGCTCTATCTTGCAATGCAAAATTCGGGCTAGAGTGGGCTCGTGCTGATATACCACGGGCTCGGGCTCCGAAAATTGAGCCCGAACTCAGCTCTGGTTTGAACAAAGCCCTAAAATATGAGGAGCAAGAAACCAGCGTCTTCTACGTGTTAAAGACGGGCAGCACTGACCAAAAACGTCCCTTGCTGAAGTACACAGAGCAGAAGGAAAACATTACGGAAATACATTACGGCAATATTAATTGCCAGTGTACAACAAATTAAGATACGAAAGTGAGTCAATAATTACCCGCAATGAAGTTGTATTTGTGTTTCTATTGGCAGCACTGTCGTTTTCGCGCGCATTTCGACGCGAGATTGCCGCCTCAGTGCAGCTGCCCAGGTCTGAGGCTGCTAAGCCAATTCCATTGTCGCTGTCGTGACGTTAATCATGGCCGCTCCGCTTTCCATTTGCACCAAAGAAGAGCAGCGTTCAGTGATCCGTTTTTTGTGGTCTGAAGATGTATTAGGCACCGAAATCCATCGTAGACTTTCAGCACAGTATGGGAACAGTGTTTTGACGCAATGGAGTGTCTACGAATGGATTGAAAAGTTCAAAAAGCCGGACGCCCGCCCACGCCACTACTAACGACAACATTGAGCGCGTACATGACATGGTTCTGTTAGACAAAAGAGTGGCTACTGATACAGAAACAAATATGCTCCAAATTAGTCATGGTTCTATTACCTATTTGGTCCACTCAAAGAGGCCTTAAGGAGCCTTTCATTCACCTCGGACCAAGAACTGAAAGAGACTTTCAGCTCAGTATGAGACTTCCATCGTAGACCTTTCAGCACAGTATGGGAACAGTGTTTCGACGCAATGAAGTGTCTACAAATGGATTGAAAAGTTCAAAAAGCCGAACGCCCGCCCACGTCACGACTAACGACAACATTGAGCGCGTGCGTGATATGGTTCTGTTAGACAAAAGAATGGCTACTGATAAAGAAACAAATATGCTCCAAATTAGTCATGGTTCTATTACCTATTTGGTCCACTCAAAGAGGCTTTAAGGAGCCTTCATTCACCTTGGACTAAGAACTGAAAGAGAGTTTCAGCTCAGTATGAGACTTCCATCGTAGACTTTCAGCACATTACGGGAACAGTGTTTTCACACAATGGAGTGTCTACGAATGGATTGAAAAGTTCAAAAAGCCGAACGCCCGCCCACGTCACGACTAACGACAACATTGAGCGCGTGCGTCACATGGTTCTGTTAGAGAAAAAAGTGGCTACTGATAAAGAAACAAATATGCTCCAAATTAGTCATGGTTCTATTACATATTTGGTCCCCTGAAAGAGGCCTTAAGGACCAAGAACTGAAAGAAGCGGTGCATGCACAGGGCCAGATTAAGGTTTTAGTGGGCCCCTAGGCTAAGACATATCAGTGGGGTACCAAGGCTACGACATCTGAGTGGGCCCCCCAAATAATTTATGACGGACAATCATTATTGAAGCCCGTTGAAACACAAAACTAGCTTGTGATATAATTAATACGTAGTGCATTCTTCAAACTAATTAGTTATCTGCAGATTTTTCATAAAAAAGTCGCTGTATTTTCGAATGTCGCTGTTATGCCGCTGTATTTTCGAATGTCGCTGTTATGTCGCTGTATTTTCGAATGTCGCTGTTATGTCGCTGCATTTTCGAATGTCGCTGTTATGTCGCTGTATTTTCGAATGTCGCTGTTATGTCGCTGTATTTTCGAATGTCGCTGTTATGTCGCTGTATTTTCGAATGTCGCTGTTATGTCGCTGTATTTTCGAATGTCGCTGTTATGTCGCTGTATTTTCGAATGTCGCTGTTATGTCGCTGTATTTTCGAATGTCGCTGTTATGCCGCTGTATTTTCGAATGTCGCTGTTATGTCGCTGTATTTTCGAATGTTGCTGTTATGTCGCTGTATTTTCGAAAAAGAACAGGAGTTAGTAGCTTAAGATTCCTATATTGTGTCTTGGAATTTTTAATACTTTTCTTGGTGCATCTTTTTTGTTATGCAATGTGAAGTCACAGTGTATTTCGCCCATTAATAGTTCCAAGTGCAAACAGGGAGACGTTTGTGGATGGTAGTGAAAAAGCTGAAACAGTTTCGCCAGACCCGCTGTACTCAGCGACATGGAATATTTACCCTTAGTGAGTCACTCCCTTGAAATATTTTCGTCTTCTAGCCACTGTTTGTAATCGAGTGGGTATCATACAAGACAAAACTAAAACTATTTTACTTCTATATATAAATATATAAGCTGGTATTATTTCCGGTGTAGCGGCATGCCTCCTGGGCCCTTGGTAATGGTGGGCCCCTAGGCTATATAGCCCCGTTAGACCACCGTTAATCCGGCCTTGCACATGCATGACTCGCTGCTCGGCAGAAAACTTTTTTCTGAGGACATAAAGAAGCTTGTGCAACGATGGAACAAGTGCGCTGAAAAGCAAGGAGACCACGTTGAAAAATGATGGTACTGTAAGTTCCCTATTTTTATTGAAATAAAATTTATAGCTGCATTGCGGTTAATTATTGGCACATCCTCGTACAATGTAGACGTCAAGAGCACAAATAGGAGATTGCCACAAAATTTGTGTTAACGCGTTCCCAAACACTAATGAAGGAGGAATAACCATCAGTTGCTGAGATATACACTAATGAACCATTACATTATGACCACCCCCACAGCCTAGAGAAATGAGCGCGCCTGAAGACCAAAAGGTGGCGCAGGTGAAGTTCACAGAACAGTATATATACAACCCGAGGACCGGCTTTCGGTTAGTACAGTGTTCGGAGTCAAAATGGGAAAAGCTGTTGATTTATCAGAGTTTGAAAAATGACAAATCGTGTTCGCACGGCGCTTCGGAACTACGATGTCGGAAAACGGCAAGACTCGTACCGCTGTAGTGAGTACGTATCAAAAGTGGTGCACAGATGGCCAAACGACAAACCGTCGTCTAGCCATGTGTCGTCTGCAGCTCATTGATGCCAGAGGGGAGCAGAGACTGTCGCTCATTGTTCACAGCGACCGCAGGGCAACAGTGCGACAAATCACCCGCAGCTGCAACAATAGGGCGACAAAATACACATGAGCAGAAGGCTTCGATGAACTGGGTCACAGCACATAGTTCATCGAAGCCTTCTGCTCATGGGCCTACTTTGCCAAAGACCGAGCCGGATCCCCATGCTCACTGCACGTCATTGCCGACAACGCATGAAATGGGCCCAAGATCATCGAGATTGGACCGTGGATGATTGGAAGCATGTATCCTGGTCTGACGAATCACGATTCCTGATTCATCACGTAGACGGCCGAGCGCGGATACGCCGATTACTAACGGAGTCTATGGCACCTGGATGCACTGTTGGGCAGAAACATGCCGGCGGCGACGGTGTTCTGCTATGGGCGATGTTTTCTTGGGACACTTTAGGCCCCATTATCCCAATAGCGCAATCCTTGACAGCTGTCAGGTAACTGAACATTGTTACGTACCAAGTTCACCCATTCATGGAAACCGTGTTTCCTGCTGGTGATGGACGTTACCAACAGGGTAATGTTGCCATGCCACACTGCCAGAATCGTCAAGGAGTGGTTCAAGGAACATGCTGGTTACTTTCTATTAATTCCCTGGCTTCCAAATTCACCTGACATGAACCCGACTTGGAAAAGTGGGTTCGAGCTTAATCACCACCACTCGAAATGCAGGGGAACGGGAGGACCTGCTGTTGACATTATGGTACCAGATACCCCAGGATACCTATCGCCAACTCATCGAATCGATGCCTCGCCGAGTGGCTGCTGTTTTAAGGGCAAAAGGGGGCCCTACAACTTTTTAGGTAGGTGGTCATAATGTAATGGTTTATCGGCGTACTATGACGTAGAAGTCTTTTCGTACTTCTACGTTCATTTAAAACATCACTATACGAAGAAATAGTTCCTAAAATTAAACTTTAACGGCCAGACGAAACATGTAAACAACAGAAGTCAAACTTGCGGAAAAGATGCTTTAGCATCTTTTCCGCAAGTTTGCATATTGCACTAAACTCTCCACACAGCATAAACTCTCCAATAGATATTGCACTAAACTCTCCACACACCACACAACTCTTAACACAACGCTCCTTTCAATAATCAGTTTACAACCCAACGCTCGCCAAGCAACAGATTAGTCTTCGCTTTTATCTCTCGTTCTTATCAAAACTCAGGCATACGTCACGTTCATTCAACTTCAATTATGTTGCCAACAGTATTCGTTTAAGAGAAAAGGTATTACGTTAAGAGTGAAAAATAACTGAGAATAAACTCATGATTTACATAGGGAAAGAAACTAAAAAGGAAAGTTAATTTAGAATATACGTCACAGTACATTGTAGAAAGGAAATGTTACGACCACCTTTTCAGTACTGCGTTGGTCCTCCGTGAGCTTCCACCACTGCTGCCATGCTACGAAGCATGGACTTTCGCAAGTCCCCGGAAGTTGTCAACTGGTATGTCGTACCAAATCCGTATAAGGGCTGCCCGAAGCACGTCCAATGTCCGTGGTGGATGGTCCATCCGCCTCAACTGCCAATCTATATGATCCGTAACGTGTTCAATTGGATTTATGTAAGGCGACACGGGCGGACGTGGGAGAACAAGGAAGTCATCCTTGAGTTCTTTGAACTAATCCTGAAAGACAACGGCCTTATGACACGGCGCGTTGCACTTCTGGAACACCATATTTTGATTGGGAAACACTGTCAGCATAAACCGATGAGCTTAATCTGCAATGGTGGACAGGTACTCAGCGGCACTCACGAAGCCATCCACGGCTACAAGATACCGAGAGTATTTGCTTTCACATGATTCAAAAAAATGTCTAACTAATTATTATTAATCTTTTAAAATATGAGATATCATGTGAAAGGGTTGCTCGTTGGACACAACGAAAATGTATGAACGGTCTTGGTAATGCTTGGCCATGTCACATGTAAAAGGAATTTTCGCAATCAGAGCAGATGTGTCAGGTCTACAGATGGAAGGACAAATAAAACTGTAATAAGCACGTCCCATTCCCCTCCCTTTTTTTCTGAAATACATAAGAGTATGTTCAGAAGAAGAAAGCTAACAAAAAGAAGACACGAATAAAATCAGTTCTTGTATACAATACAAATTTTGAAGATGACAATCCGAATTTTGGCGTAAATGTGACAAGGATGGTAAGTCAGATAATATCCGAAAACTTGAAAATTTTCATCATCCTGGAACGGGACTCGAACCCGCGTCTCCCAGAAAACGCCTGGGTATGCTAACCACTACACCACCCAGAACGACGAAGTTTCAAGTTTCCGATCAATTTGAGTTTAACCATCACAGGATTCGCTAGTCGAAGCAACCGGCATTCATGTTTAGCGAGTCTGAAGGTTAAGAATCTTATCCCGTGTTTGCCCGGAGAAGCAGATAAATCATGAAAGAAATACGGGATTACGTCATATAATACAAATTTTGAAGATGACAATCCGAATTTTGGCGTAAATGTGACAAGGATGGTAAGTGGTGTAGTGGTTAGCATACCCGGGCGTTCTCTCTCAGAAAACGCCCGGGTATGCTAACCACTACACCACCCAGAACGACCAAGTTTCAAGTTTCCGATCAATTTGAGTTTAACCATCACAGGATTCGCTAGTCGAAGCAACCGGCATTCATGTTTAGCGAGTCTGAAGGTTAAGAATCTTATCCCGTGTTTGCCCGGAGAAGCAGATAAATCATGAAAGAAATACGGGATTACGTCACATAATACAAATTTTGAAGATGACAATCCGAATTTTGGCGTAAATGTGACAAGGATGGTAAGTAGTGTAGTGGTTAGCATACCCGGGCGTTTTCTGGGAGACGCGGGTTCGAGTCCCGCTCCAGGATGATGAAAATTTTCAAGTTTTCGGATATTATCTGACTTACCATCCTTGTCACATTTACGCCAAAATTCGGATTGTCATCTTCAAAATTTGTATTATATGGCGTAATTCCGTATTTCTTTCATGATCTTGTATACAATCTTGGCCAAAAGTCCTGCACCAGTAGAACGAAAGTCAAATTTTTTGTTTGAAGTCAACTTATACAGCGTAATGAGAAAATCAGGAGTACATATTATAAATCATTTTAAAGGAAATTGTATGCTGAATTCAAATATTTTTACAGAATGTTATTACCAGTAATAGAAGTGAAGTTACAAGCAAACGTACAGTGTCTAGTCATAAAAAGCAACAAATAGTGGAATTTGTTAATTTAGTGTACAATGCATTTAACGTAAAAGTACTGCACAGTGCATTATTGACACTTGCAGGACACTTGAAATAACTGACCAACAAGCAAAATACGCTTTATTATTTAATTGGATAACCACGATTACTTAGTAGCAAAGTGAACCTTCTTGGCATGGAACTAATGAGCTTCTCTAGTTGTCCTTTGGTGATAACACGGTGGCATACGTGTTAGACGCTGTACTTTTGCTTGTAACTTCACTTCTATTACTGGTAATTACATTCTGTAAAAATATTTGAATTCAGCATAAAATTTCCTTTAAAATGTTGTATAATATGTATTCCTGACTTTACCTGTATAAGTTGACTTCAAACATAAAAAAATTGACTTTCAGTCTACTGGTGCAGGACTTTTGGCCACGATTGTATATATTTTTTTTATTGAAGGTTTAACGACCATCGCGAGCAACTCAATATGCTATAAGCAGTCGCCCGTCCCTAATTTAGGACCACTGGTTCTAGGGAAGGGAGAGAGACAGTGCCGTAAGGCAAACACAACATCCATGTCTCACAGGGACTTGAACCCAGACCCCTTCTTGGACGAATGTTCATAAGCCAGCGCTTAGACCATTGCACCATCAGAGCGGCACTTATATATGGCAGCAAACATAAGGAAAATGTTATGCCCCACCCCCGATGGAGCAGCAGCCTAAGCGCCGGCTTATGACCGTTCGCACAAGTGGGTTCAGGTTAGAATCCCCATCAGGATTCGAAATTGAAACATGAGTGCTTGTCTTACGGCACTGGCTTACTCCCCTCCCTGGAACTAGCTGCCCTAAATTAGGACTGGACGCCTGTGTTTTATCCCATTGCGTTGCTCACGTTGGTTATTAACCCCCCTCCCTCCCAGAAGCGTTATATTGCATGGGCATTCCCCGGCGTTCGCCGGGGGCCTCAGGCTCTGGGGAGCCACCGTCAAACACCGGTTTGACTGAGTCGTCCAAGATCTCTGCGTTACGCCATTTTTTCCCCATTCCGATTCACACTGCAGACAACGTGTTTTCTATTTCCCTTTTAAGATTTGCCGAATCATGGAGCCAATCTGTTCTCTTTGTTCAGAAAGGAATGGAGTGGGGTTGGGGTAGGGGTTGACTCGGTAGGCGATTCGGGCAGACTGTTAACAATATGCATCGGGGTCCGTCCTGCTTTATTTTGTTTTCCCATAAAGTACTCTTGCTTTGACTCCTCTTCCGGAAATTGCCCAAAGACGTTTAGTTCAATAAATTTAGACTGAGGCGGGATCTCACACTCACACGCTATCTTCAAGCAGGCAAAGTAAATGGGGAAGGGCTGGTTGTGGGTTGTAAAAGGGTGGTTGTATAAGGTGTACAAATAAGTTTTAAAAGGTTTTAAGACAACGCAACATGTAATTTGAGAGAAAACAGCAATACCTTTACGAACCAAAATATACGCTATCATTATCTATCACCTTCCGCCATCGGTCGGGAAGCTGACGGTTTCCAGCCATGAAGAATACTTTGTCGTGCGATGGGATGAAGTCGTCAACTTATTTTTGCACTTCGTCACATGTCCGGAACCGTACAACACACGAACCATGTTGCATTGAACGGAACAAATGATTGTCTGAAAGGGTTATTTCGGGACTGTACCCTGAGTGCTCAAAAACTTCGCAGCCAAGCGTCAATAACGCTTCCTTGACCGATTTCGCGACATGTGGCCTAGCGTTGTCATGCAGTAATTTCACGAGACGCAATCCTTTGTTTGTGAATGGACGTTTTTGACTAATTTCCTGATTCAGCCGCAACAATTGTTGCTAGTAGCGATCAGGAGTAACAGGGTCATCGTATATTCAGTACGCCAGAAACCGCACAGCAGACAAACCATGTTGCATCGATCGGAACAAATGATAGTCTGAAGGGGCTATGTCGGGGACTATACGCCGGGTGCTCCAAAATTTCCCAGCCCAAGCGTCAACAACGTTTATCTGACCGATTTCACGGAATGCAGCCTAGCGTTGTCATGCCGCATTTTCACGGGACGCAATCCTTTGCCTGTGAATGGACGTTTACGACAGATTTCCTGGTTCAATCGCAGCAATTGTTGCTTGTAGAGAAGATCAGCACTAACAGTTTGACACTATTCCAATAGTTCATAATAGAGCACACCCTTCATATCCCACCAGATGCACGGCAAAACTTTCTTGGAATGAATATTGCGTTTCGGTGTCGAAATCGTTGCTTCATGGGGTTCTACCCAGTGTTTTTTGCATTTGGGATTGTCGTTCCATATCCGCTTTTCATTACCCGTAACGGTTTTCTACAGGAAAGACTTTCTGTTTTGTTTATTCAACAGATTCAAGCACTTCATGACACATTCATCCTTGTTCCTCTAGCTCAGGTTGTGTAGCACCCATTTTCCTTCCTTCCGAATCTTTCCCATTGAGCGTGAACGATTGGAAATGGTTTATTGAGTTATTCCCAGTTGTTCAGCCAGTTAGTTTTGCGTTTGAGACGAATCTTTATCCATCAGTGCTTAAAGTTCCTCATGTGCAACCTTTTGCGGAGCGCCGCTATACTTTCTCAATCGCTAACATCAAAATCACCTGCTTTAAACCGTCTAAACCAAACCTCACACGTGCTTTTCGATACAATATTTTCCCCCAGAACGGAACAGATCGATGAACATGCTTTTACAACATTTTTTCCTTCATGAAATTCGTAATGAATGCAGTGTCGAATAAATGCAGTACCGCTTGCCATCTTTCACCTACCGATGTGCAAGTGCGTTTGACTGTTGGGCAAACTTCTGTGTCGCATTTTATACTCTGGACCAGTTACGGTCACATGACAGCAACACGGAAGAATGTCGGATATGCAAATTAGTGGTATACGTCACACAAAAAACGCTTTAAAACTTATTTGTACACCTAATACGCTGCACGAAATTTTTGTCGTATTTTCTTGAGACGAAAAGGAAAATATATACTTGGCAGTATTTTTAGATTTCAGATGATAACATGGAATAACATACGTGGTTGCGGCCGGGGAACGGAAAGGGTGAGGACCTCGAGTCTCGCAACGCCGGAGCCACAGGGATTCTTAAAACGTCCATGCCTTCCACTCTAAAAAATATTACGCTTAATAATTCACATATTTATCCAATTGGGAATTTTGTAACTATCCATTTTGAAACCTTTATTCAGAAAAATGATGATTGACTTAGCTCACGTAGAACAATACAAATGGTTCAGGTGCATGCAGATTTTCGAACACATTTGGAACTTCTGAAACACTGATGTTTATTTGCGTCTACGTTTTACTACGTAACTTGCTTTTCTTCGGGGGTATAAGTTACGATGGCTGCAATTGAATATACCTGGCGAACATTTTTAAATACTTGAGAACTCCGCATAAAAACTGAGGATTTGGAGAATAAACGCTACTAACCGCCGAACTATCAAATAATATTTCAAACTTCCTGCTGAGTTTTGGAGCACGCTACTGTATAATCTATTGTTGCAAAGAACTTCGTTTTTGCAAATTTGTTGATATGAGGAAAAATAAATTCCCGGCGAAACAGCTGTAAAAATGATTTGACCAAGAACATGTACGCTAAAGACTCAAAACCCAGGTCTGGAAGTGAGTCATAATGGGTGCTATTTTAAATTCTAGAGCTCTTATTGTTTTCGAAGATAAGGTCAGGAAACTTGGCGGTAAGGATATTAAGTAAGGACTTTGGCGTCTCTGACCCTGAACGTGACACCGCTAACGAGGTAATTAGCGATACGGCTACAGCGTTAATGAGCGCAATATACCGTAAACTTATGACAAAGAATATGAAAAATTAATTCATTCTGCTAGATGTCTGCCTATCTGAAAATGATGTTACATATGCAATATATACTCAGATCCTTATTTGATGTCAGCCAACGACATCATTGTATGCAAGAGTGACAGCAAACCATCACAGTAATTGAAAGACAATAATGTAGGGCCTCCAGATAGTCGAATGGGCCGAGGCGCAGGTTCACTTGCTTCTTGCCCTTTTTCATATCGGGGCCCTGTTGCTTTTTTATCAAGTCTTTTGTAAAAAAAGATCAAGCTTATGTTATCGGTATGTCCGTCCGTCTGTCCGCCTGTACCCACGATATCTCTGCAACTATTAGTCCGATTTGAAAACTTTTATTTTGCATTGGGAAGCTTGAAATATGCGAATGATGATCCTTCATTTCGTTTTCTTTTACGATGTACAATTTCACCGCTAGAGGGCGTAAATGCAGATGATGTCGAATTCAAAAATACGTTTTATTCCACATATTTACTTCTAAACATCCGATTAAAAAAAATATTTTATCTCTCGATTCCATTTATGTCGAAGCGTATTTTAGATGTAGCTACTTTTTCAAATTACGCATAGATTTTCCGCTAGGGGCGTAAAAGTAAATTACATTTTCCCCGATAACTCTTCTTCTAAAACTCCGATTTGAAAAATATTTTCTTCAGCGGATACATCTTCTGATGGAAAATCTTTTGCATATAATTGCTAATTTTTGGTAAAGAATACTTTGTCCACCAGGGGGCGTAAGTGTTAATTTTTGCTTCTGATGTATTTGCCATAAAATCTGAGCTTCTAAAATATCGATTGAAAAAATGCTTTCGTGGACTGATGCCACTCACATCGATAAACCTTTTCGGAATATTTTCTTCTTGAAATATTCAACAGTTTCTCCGCCAGAAGGCGTAGATGTACATCTTATTTTTGTCAATATCTCCACTTCTAGGAGTCCAATTTGAAAAATTCCTTCTTTGTTGGACAGTGTTTCTAGTGTGACATGTGGTTCATATTAATTAAAAATTTTCAAGTAATTCATAGACTTTCCGCTAGGGGCGTAGATGTAAATTGTGTTTCCCACCTATATTTCTGCTTCTAAATCTCCGATTTGAAAAATTCTTTCTGCACTGCATACAGCTCCTGATGGAAAATCGTTTGCACATAATTTCTAATTTTTGTAAAAAATGGTTTGGCCACCAGGTGGCGTAAGTCTTAATTTCTGCTTCTGATGTATTTGCAGCAAAATATGAGCTTCTAAAATCTCGATTGAAAAAAAAAGTCGTTTGCAGACCGATGCTACTCATGTCGACAAACCTTTTAGGAAAATTTTCTTCTTGAAGTAATGCATGGTTTCTACGCCAGGGGGCGTAGATGTATATCTTATTTTTGTCAATATCTCTACTTCTGAGACTCCGATTTGGAAAATTCCTTCTTTGTTAGATAGTGTTTCCGATGCGAAATGTTTTTCCTATAAATTCAAAATTTTCAAGTAAATCATAGACTTTCCGCTAGGGAGCACCAAGGTAAATTGCGTTTTCTGCATTATTTCTGCTCCTAAAGCACCGATTTGAAAATTTTTTCCTGTATCGCATACAAGACCTGATGGAAAATATTTTTCACATAATTTCTAATGTTTGGTAAAGAATGGTTTAGCCACCAGGGGTCATAAGTGTTAATTTCTGCTTCTGAAGTATTTGTTGCAAAATCTGGGCTCTTGAAAACTCGACTAATTTTTTTCTTTGACCGATACCGCTTATATGGATAAACCTTTTGGGAATACTTTCTTCCTAAAATAATGCATGGTTTTCCCACCAGGGGACGTAAAGTCACATCTTATTTTTGTCGATATCTCTGTTTCCAAGAGTTCGTAAGCTCACGATTCCGTTTACAGCAATATCTGAGGGATTAAAAACCCGATTGAAAATCTTCTTTCTTTCGTCAGATCTATTGTTTTCCATACCGGTTCCATTGATTTTGAATAGCTTTGATAAATATAATTTGCGTCAGAACGGATTCAAAAGACGTGCTTATTACACCCGAAAATTCGGTGTCATCTTTCTGGTTTATTTATTTATTTGGTTCGAGCAAATCGTAGGGCTATAAGCAGTCACCCGATCCTAATTTGGGGTCACGTGTTCCAAAAAGAGGATGGATCCAGTGTCATCGGACAGCGGCGCCCCCATTCATTATCCGCCGCCCCGATGACGCAGTGGTCTACGCATGGCTTACGGTCCTTTTCCCGTGAAGTGTCAGGGTTCGAATCCAGTGAGGCATGGGCGCTGTGTTTGTCTTACGGCACTGATTTTCTCCCTTTCCTGGAACCAGTGACCCTAAATTAGGGACGGGCTACTGCTTATAGTTCATTGAGCTGCTCAAGGTGGTCGTTCAACACCCAATCCAAAAAAAAAAATCCATTCATTATCGAGGATTCGAACCAGGTCCCATCTAGGACCGATGTTTTTCTTTTTTGATTGAAGGTTTACCGACCACCGTGAGCAACTCAGTGGACTATAAGCAGTCGCCCGTCCCTAAATTAGGACCACTGATTCCAGGGAAGGGAAAGAGCCAGTGCCGTACGACAAACACAACATCCATGCCTCACGGGATTCGAACCCGGACCCATTTCGGACGAATGGTCATAAGCCATCGCGTAGACCACTTCGCCAACGGGGAGGCGACCGATGTTTAAAAGCGAGCTCCTTAGACCACTCGGCCACCAAACGAGAGATTTCTATCGAGGATTTTAGGAAGAGAGGGTCTGACTCCAAGTTTTAAACAACCCTTAGAAGTAGGAAGCTGGAAGACTTGGGTTAGAGTTCCCAACAGGAAAGTTTCACGAAAGAGAGGTATAAAGAGGGAGGAAGACGCCATTATTTGTAGCCGGGAGACTTTTACCCATTCTTAACCCTGGGGCCGACGGCTTAACGTGGCCATCCGGCACACGGCGAATATTTAATGGTTGGAGCATTCGTATCTGCCTAGGATCGAACCGGAGACTTTTCCGTGGCAATCACGAACGTTGAAGACTAGGCCATTCGCGCCCCAGGCGCTTAGCGGATTGAGCAAATGGTGATTACACAGTGCCTCCAACTAAATACTCGTCCGTAATGAATTCAGGCTAGAATCCCGGGTGATACATGAATGATGTGTTTGCCCTACGGCATTGACTCTCCCCTTCCCTGGAATCAGTGGTCCTAAATTAGGAAAAGCAAATTGTTTATAGTCCATTAAGCTGCTTATGGTGGTCGTTAACCCCACAAACAAACAAACAAAAAATAATTAAGGACAAGCTACTCCTCCTTGATGGTCAGGCTCCGGAAGGAAAACACGAATAACGACAGCGAATTTTCGTGGGTAATGACCACGGCATACGAATGTGTAATTTCGCAAAATGTAGTAATCATGGGTAATTTAATAGCATGTGAAATCTTGTATCTCAAAGTTTACTACAACTAACAAAATGATCGTATGCAGCCGGATGAAAAGAAAAAGTAAATAATTAGTCGTTTACGAGCGGAGAAACCATCATAAACAGGAATATTCATTCGAACTCTTCCTGAATAACTGAATATTAGGATTCAAAAATTCATACAAAACATTATTCATAATGAAATATATCTGAAGCAAAAACTTTATTTTTTTCATAGATTTTGGGTAACAGAAATGCTGTCGCAAATAAAAATAAGAATTTGTATCGCTATAAGAAAAAATTGTGCATCATTAAGACAGGAAATGCATGTGAATGTTTATCAGGGGGCCTGGTATCCTGTGAAGAAGGAATTCTTACAACCGATATTTCAGAGGCCAAGCTGTGATTTCAACCGGAAACACGCATTCCCAGCCTTATCAGCAGACTGAACGTTACGGAAAAGTAAAAACGGTACATGAAACATTTCGCATAGCATATGCATTTCCAGTACGTAAAAGAATTTATCGGAGTTTTTGTAAGTCAGACAATGAGGCTAATAATGTATACATGTACTCCCTCTAGTGGGAAAGCTATGCATGTTTCAAATTCAACTTTCAGAAGCAGATATCACGATGCTCAACATGCCCTCTGGAGGGAATGTTGAGCATCGTGTGTTGTGTTATACAAATACACCATTACGCCCACTAGTAGCAGAACTATGATTTACAGAAAAAATCATCAGAAAATGCGCGTAAAATGTTTCTCATAGAGGAAGATATTCAACGCAAAACGGATTTTTCAAGCGGTTGTTTTAGAAGCAGATGTATCGAGGAAAACAAAATAGGCATTTACACCTCCTAGTGGGAAACCTGTACGTAATTTGCAGTAGAAACTGTAAACAAAATGTTTACATGGTTAGTGGTATCTGACCAAAAGAGAACTTTTTGATCATTCTCATGTATAATTTCCGTTGTAATTCCGTGCTTAAATGGTCGCTTTGTTGCCAGAACAACGAAAATCTGTTTTCCACATCTGTGTGAAATCGGGTTGTGACATAATCTCCAAAGCATTCTGACAAGACGTCAGAGCTGCGTTACGTCACGTAATCAAAGTCGTTTCAAAAAATGCCCAGAAACATGAAAAGGAAGGAAAACTTTGCGTCATGAATATTTGTTCTGTTTTGTCGCTAATAAACGCCTTTGAGGAAAAAATAGATGGATTCATAAATAATTATGAGACGTATTTCCTTTATCTTCTTTTATAACTGAGGATTAGGGAGGGCGGAGTTTAATAAATGAGCTGATTTAAGGTCTGCGCATGTTTTTTTTACGCTTTTCAACGGTAGGTTGAAGAAGCGTATATGCTGCAGCTTTTTCCGTCTGTCTGTCCGCCCTTCCGCACGATAACTAGCTTAAAAATGTTTCGTTTTCGATTAAATTGTACTATGTGGGAAGGGACCAACTGGGTATGAACCCTATTGAAAGTAATGATTTTTGGTATGTTGGAAAACGTATCATAATCAATGTATTGCATGATTTTACTAACTTGTTTGATATTAGCAAAATGTAAGGTTATCTCTCAAAAGATTGTTATATACCTACCTGCAGCGGTTTTGGGGCATGGTCAGCTTTATGTCGCACCAACTCGAGGAAGAAACTGCGAAAACGTTAAGCTAAACGTCCAGAACACATAATAAGAGGGAAAATAGCTTCCACAATTTCAGCAGCGCGCATTCACCAAAAATTTCATTATTAAGCAACTGTTGAATTAATTGAATATAGTTACGTTTTAAACTCGTCATTTTTTAGGGGCTGTGTCTAGATTTTTTTGTAAAAGCATGTATTGTTCATTCGGAAACGCACATTTATGCACCCCAAGTGTCAAGATTGTGTTAATGAAACAGAGACTAAACACTTGCAGAATGTTTCTCATCGTGCATGACAATAAAACGCAAAAATAATTTTTCCAGTTGGGCTTTTAAATCTAAAAATAACGAGGAAAGTAAAACATGCATCTTTTGTGGGAAGTAAAATCTGCATCTCTCGAGGGAAAACTGTAAATTATTTACCTTAGAAAACGTGGGAGGAAATGGTCTTCATGGTAGGAGGTAAGTGTTGCAGAAAAATAATTTTTTCAGTAGGACGTTTAGAAGCAATGGAATGGAATAATATAAATACCATGATCAGTGACACCTGCATTAACGCCTTATGGTGGGAAGATGGAGCTTCAGAGAAAGACCAAGATGTACAGATTATTGTTTTCAATAAAGCCTTCCTACTGGAAGATAATGTTTCTAATCGGACAAAGATATGACACCCACAGACATGCGAAAGGACGGACAGACGAAGTGATAATGCAAACACGTACTGTATATTTTATCAAAAGACGTGCAAAAAAAAAAAAAAGGTAAACAGAAGGCATGTTTGTTACTTCCAATACCGGTGAGGCATGGATGTTGTGTTTGTCTTACGGCACTGGCTCTATCCCTTCCCTGGAACCAGTGGCCCTAAATTAGTGACGGGCGACTGCTTATAGCCCATTGAGTTGCTCACGGTGGTCGTTAAACCTCCAATAAAAAAAACAAAAAACAAAAAGCATCAGACATTTTTTTGTAGAACATAACGGCCAGTCGATCCATTTTACGTTCGTGCGCCAATGTGAAAATCCAAGTTTGACCGCGCCCTCTCACTCCGGAGTAAGTTGCTCTCCGAACTAAGCTACACTGACGGAATGTATCGCTGCAGATTTGTCGTACTGACACGTGCTTTACCTCTGTAGTACGTCACAAAGGATGCACTGATTAAACACCTTACTTCAAAGACATAATAGTAAGCTGCTTTTGAAATCGTACTGTTTCTTCCAAATGCATTCCAGCCAAGTTTAACACGCATATTAATTTATTCTTCAATGTGGCACTCGGTTGATATCTGTCTTCCAAAGTAGATTGTAACGCATACTCTAATATAACTTTCCCTTCTATAGTTCAAGCTCAGGGACGTTCTAATAGCCCCCGAAACCCGCGCATTGCGGTGGTGGGGACACCGCGGCTTCGAAGGCCTCTTGCCTCAGTAAAAAGATTTTACGAAATTTTTCATCTGAAAGTGGTTAAAATAATAGCAAGTAATTCCTTACTCTTGATTTAAGTGAAGTATTGAAAAGAAAACCAATTTCGATTTTTTTCAATATACACAGTCGAGTTACATTATTGCGACTACCTCCTACTTTTGACGTCAACAGCGCGTAGCCAATGAAAGAAAGCACGTGTCGTGATCTGCCTTTCAGGGTATACACTGAGTGGCCACTTTATTATGACCACCCCTTCAGTACTTCGTTGGGCCACCTTTTGCCTTTAACACTGCGTCGATTCTTCGTGGCATGGACTCCCCGAAATGTTGATAGGTGGTTTGTGGAATCTGAGACCATGCTTGATGAATAGCACTTTCCAGGAGTGCGAGATTGCAGGGTTGTGGATCCAACTGTCTGATGGCTCGTTCAACTTCATCTCACAAATTCTCAATGGGGTTGAGATCTAGAGATTGTGGGGGTCACCTAAGCAAAGTAAACTCACCGGCATGTTCCTGAAACCAATCCTGTACAATACGAGCACTATGGCAGGACGCATTATCTTGTTGAAAGTAGACATCACCATTGGGATAAACCATCCACATGACAAGATGCACTTGGTCCGCAACGATGCTTAGATATGATGTGCCAGTCAGACGTTGATCAACACGAATTAAAGGGCCCAAAGCATACCAGGAAAACATTCCACAAACCATAACGTTGCCTCCACCAGCTTGAAAGGTTGTAACAAAGCATTTGGGGTCCATGCTTTCGTGCTGTTTCCGCCAAATTCTCACTCGGCCATCGGCATGGTGCAACTGAAAACGTGATTCATCGGACCACATAATTTTTTCAATTATTATCGACTGTCCAATCCTTGTGCTCCTGCGCGAACTGGAGACGTTTTCTCTTGTTAACTGTAGACAGCAAAGGTGTTCGAGCAGGCCTTCGGCTGCCATATCCCATCCGATGCAGTGTACGGTGAACAGTGCCTGCAGAGATCATTTGAGGTAATCCTTGATTAAGATGGTCTGTAATTTGCTGCATTGTTGCCCTTCTGTTGTCTGTTACCAGTATGGACACTCTCCGTTCCGCCCGAGCAGTCACTAGTCGATGACGACCACACGTTGCACGTAGAGACCCAGTTTTTTGGTTAACAGTCCAGTCTTTAAACACTTTAACAACAGTTGCTCTAGAACATTTCAAGAATGTGGTGGTTTCGGTGATACCCGCTCCATGGCTCCGAGCTGCTACAATCATCCCACGTTGAAAGTCCGTCAAATCGCATTTTTTACCCATCTCGTCACCCAAAAATCACTGCTACTACTGTTGCAACCACTAAGCTTTCCCCTTTTATACTAGCCTCGCCCTCTGGCGGCTACAGCGTTTAGCCATAGCTCATTTGCTTAAGACTGTCAGCTGGTCATAATAAAGTGGCCCTCAGTGTATATAAAGTGGGATGTAGGCAATCTAAAAACACATCACTCGTTGCTGTCATGGATAAAAGGAGCGATTTATCAGATTTGCAAAAAGGGTGGATTATCGGCTTTCGGACCAAGGGTGGCAGTATTTCTGAAGCAGCGTAGTTTGTGAATTGTTCGCGTGCTGCAGTGGTTAAAGTGTATCGTGATTGGAGAAATGGCACTAATGCGAATAAGCGACGTGAAAACTGCGGAGCACCACGTGCCATTGATGTGAGAGGTGAACGTCGACTTCGAAGGTGAGTGAGGGCCGATCGACGCGCTACAGTAGAGCAACTCACTGGCCGAATGAACCAGGGGAAAACGACACTTCAGCAAACCCTGCTGCGTATGGGGCTCCTATCCAGACGGATGGTCACTGCACTTATGCTAACGAAGGTGCATCGGCAGAAGAGGCTTACATTTGCACGGCAGTATCGGAATTGGACCTCCACTGATTGGCAAAGGATTGCCTTCTCCGATGAGTCACGTTTTTTGCTTCACTGAACGGATGGACGTTGGCGTATAAGGCCAGAAACATCGGAGAACAAACACTCTTCAACCATTGCTGGAAGAACACAAGCTCGTGGGGGCAGCGTTATGATCTGGGAAATGTTTTCGTGGCATTCTCTGGGTCCACTCACACCTATTGAAGGCACTACGGACCGAAGTCGTTATGAATCCATTCTTGCAAACCACGTACACCCATACATGCTGATTGTCTTTCCTGGGGCGGATGGGATCTTCCAGAACGACAATGCGACGTGTCACACAGCCAGAAATGCCGTATAGTGGTTGAAAGAGCAGGATAAAAACTTCAAAGTACTTTCCCGGCCCCCTACTTTCCCAGACTTAAACCCAACTGAGCATCTGGGGACCACCTCGAACGTGTTGTTCTCTCTATGGATCCTCCACCACGCACCCTACAGCAGCTGTCAGCTGCAGTGCAATCAGCATGGCTCCACATATCTGTGAACACCTCTCAGCACCTTACTGAGCCACTCCCAGCCCGTCTAGCTGCTGTTCGCGCTGCATACATCGGTTACTCTGGATATCAGCTGGGGGTCACAATAATGTGACTCGACCGTGTATAAATGTTTGGAAATTTTTTTGCGGTATTAGTTTTAACAAGAAAGATGTTACCGAATTTCCGTGTGCAATAAGCACGTCTTTTGAATCCGTTCTGCGGCAAATTAAAATTCATCAAAGCTATTCAAAGTCAATGGAACCTGTATGGAAAACAATAGTATCTGACGGAAGAAAGAAGTTTTTCAATCGGGTTTTTAATTCCTCAGATATTGCTGTAAATGGAATCGTGAGCTTACGCCCTGTGGTTGCAGACTTGTGCGTTAAGAAAACCATGAATTTATATGAGAAACATTTCGCAGCGGAAACGCTCTCCAACACAGAAATAATTTTTCAAATCGGACACTTAGAAACAGAGATATCGACAAAAATAAGATCTGACGTTTCGTCCCCTGGTGGAAAAACCATGCATTATTTTAGGAAGAAAATATTCTCAAAAGGTTTTTCAATATGAGCGGTATCTGTCCAAAAAAAAAATTTTAGTCGAGTTTTCAGGAGCCCAGATTTTGTTACAAATACATCAGAAGCAAAAATTAACACTTATGCGCGGTGGCCAAACCATTCTTTACCAAACATTAGAAATTATACGGAAAATATTTTCCATCAGGTGTTGTATGCGATACAGGAAGATTTTTTCAAATCGGAGTTTTAGAAACAGAAATAACGCAGAAAACGCAATTTACCTTTGCGCCAATTAGCGGAAAATCTATGATTTACGTGAAAATTTTGAATTTATAGGAAAAACAATTCGCATTGGAAACACTATCCAACAAAGAAGGAATTTTTCAAATCGAACTCCTAGAAGTAGAGATACTGACACAAATGAGATGTAAATCTACGCCCACTGGCGTAGAAACCATGCATTATTTTAAGAAGAAAATGTTCCTAAAAGGTTTATCGGCATGAGTAGCATCGGTCTGCAAACGATCTTTTTTTCAATCGAGATTTTAGAAGCTCATATTTTGCCGCAAATACATCAGAAGCGGAAATTAAGACCTACGCCACGTGGTGGCTCAACCATTTTTTACAAGAATTAGAAAATATCTGCAAAGGATTTCTCATCAGGAGCTGTTGTATCCTGTGCAGAAAGAATTTTTCAAATCGGAGATTTAGAAGCAGATACATAGGGGGGGAGCAATTTACCTTTACGCCCCCTAGTGGAAAGTCTATGAATCACTTGAAAATTTTGAAATTATATGAAAAACATGTCACAGTGGAAACACTAATCAACAAAGAAGGAATTTTTCAAATCAGACTCCTAGAAGAAGAGATATTGACAAAAATAAGATATACACCTACGCCCCTGGCGTAGAAACCCTGCATTATTTTAAGAAGAAAATTTTCCTAAAAGGTTTGTCGTCGTGAGTAGTATCGGTCTGCAAACGACTTTTTTTAAATCGAGATTTTAGAAGCTGATATTTTGCTGCAAATACATCAGAAGCGGAAATTCAGTCTTACGACCAATGGTGGCCAAACCATTCTTTTACAAAAATTAGAAACTATGTGCAAACGATTTCCCATCAAGAGCTGTACCCGGTGCAGAAAGAATGTTTCAAATCGGAGATTTAGAAGCAGAGATATAGGGGGAAACGCAATTTACCTTTTCGACCCCTAGTGGAAAGTCAACGAATTACTTGAAAATTTTGAAATTATATGAAAAACATGTCACACTGAAAACACAATCCAACAAAGAAGGAATTTTTCATATTGGACTCCTACAATTAGAGATATTGACAAAAATAAGATATACATCTACGCCCCTGGCGGAGAAACTGTGGAATATTTTAAGAAGAAAATATTGCGAAAAGGTTTATCGATGTAAGTGGCATCAGTTCACGAAAGAGTGTTTTCAATCCATATTTTAGAAGCTCAGATTTTATGTCAAATACATCAGAAGCAAAATTTAACCCTTACGGCCCCTGGTGGCTAGAGTATTCTTTACCAAAAATTCGAAATAATATGAAAAACATTTTCCATCACAAGCTATATTCTCTGGAGAAAAAAAAATTCAAATCGGAGTTTTAGAAGAAGAGTTATCGGGGAAAATGTAATTTAATTTTACGCCCCCTAGCGGAAAATCTATCCTTGATTTGAAAACGTAACTGTATCTAATATACCCCTCGACATAAATGGAATCGAAAGATAAAATAATTTTTTCAATCGGATGTTTAGATGCAAATATGTGGAGTAAAACGTATTTTCGAATTCGACATCATCTGCATTTACGCCCTCTAGCGGTGAAATTGTACCTCGCAAAAAAAAAAAAAACCCGAAATGAAGGATCATCATTCGCATATATCAAGCTTCTCAATGCAAAAAACATTTTTCAAATCGGCTTAATGGTTGCAGAGATATCGTGTCTACAGACGGATGGACAAACCGAAAACATGAGCACGATCTTTTTTTACAAAAGACGTGCTAAAAACTGCATGACGGTGAAGTAACCGGAGGCATGCTTTGGAGGCCCCTTTTTACAGCCGTATATATGCTAATCCATTGAGATGTACACATATCTCATACATTACTCAAAATAGTAAAAAATTCTATGCACATTTTTTTCTTCATGTGAGAAGCAAAGTCCAATTCTTTAATGGCTATAAGCAAAGAGCGAGAATTATGTTACAGAGATTTTATACGGGGTATTAGGATTTCATATAAAATCTCACAAGGCAACCATTTTCCATCAAGTGCTTCCATTCCTTTGTTTCCTAAAAACGCGAGAGAAATTTCTCAGAGTTACTTCCCCATTAAACACCGGATGCACGGTTATTTACTAAGACGACATTTTGTCTATGCTTGGTATTTGCACTTTGTATGTTGAATGAAGATTAATTATATCGCGCCTCTTTTGATGCTTTACAGATTTCAATTTCAAGGCTGCCGACAAATGCACTAGCCCCTCACATTTTACTTTGAGGCTTAAGATTAACCGAGGGCGGTGTGGATGTTTCTCACGGGGAACTTTAGGATATTCTTAAGGGCATTTTTGGGAGACAGGGGAGAAGGAGGCGAGAAGACAGTTGTCTCTAGGTTTAGGAAGCGAGCGGTCACGAAAAGTACGAAGAGGTGATTGCCCCATGCTAGGCCGGGAGGTCTTACGTTGCCTTGGAGGCCAGGGGATTTCACGACAGCACGAGAGATGAAGGAAAGCAGGACTTATGAAAAACGGAATTGGAGTTTTAAGCGGGGTACTTAGGAAATATAACACAGCTGACGGACAACCTTTTCAGGCAATTAAATGAAGAAAAGAATAAAAGTTTCTTAGACATGTTAACGAATCGCAGGACTTATTTGCATACAATTATTATCATTTAATTATTACGTGTTAATTACTATCATCATCAACCACTACGGAGTTATTAGCAATTACAAGTTAACAACTAGAACAAAGATACTAAAAAGAACTTGTTAACAATTAACACAAAATTATGAAAGTTAATGTTGCAAAACTGAAGCACTTTACACAAAATAATATAATGTTAAAAAAGGTACCTTAAGTCCGACAAGCAACATACACTGGCGTGCAAAAATTAAGGACGAGACGGTTTTTCGAATGTAACGTCGTGCAGAAGTGCTCCACATCAACTCAAATTATACCATAAAATCCACAAGATGTAAGAATATGGGACAAGTGAGCAAAACCGTCCAAACAAGGAATCCAAAGGATACCAAGGCGCTTTATTGAAAAGGTAGCTTCGAGCACAACTGGACAGAAGAAAGAAACGTCCATGTGACAGGTGGCTGCCAAGAAAAATCCAGTCTTTAGTAGGGGATATGATCACTCCTGACTGCGTTGTAGGATTTACAACGTCTGTCCATGATGAGGACGAAGTTGTCAAGGAGCTGTTGAGGCATCGCGGCACATTCCTCTTGTAGCGCCAATCGCAGCTGCGGAATCGTTACTGGCGGCTGGTGACGTGCTCCCAAGCGTCTCCCGAGAAGGTCACACACGTGGTCGATTGGATTTAGGTCCGGGGACCTTGCGGGCCAATCCATGCGTTGAATATCTTCACTCTCCAACAGCTCTGCTACAACCACTGTACGATGAGGAGTAGCGTTGTCGTCTATGAAGAGGAACTCAGGACCCACAGTACCTCTAAACAGACGCACGTGAGGCAGGAGATTCTCGGTACAATAACGGACACCAGTGACTGAACCTCCTTGAAAGATGTGGAGGTCAGTACGGCTACCAAGCATGATACCGCCCCAAACGAGAACTCCGCCACCTTCAAACCGGTCCTTTTCGATGATGTTGGAGGTGTGATTGCCTGTTCCCTGCTCTCTCCAGATGTGTATACGTACAGAATCGCTCGTGAGACTAAATCGGCTCTCATCCGTAAAGAGAACTCGACCCCATTGCTGATGTGTCCAGTTCTTGTGTTCCTGGCACCACAAAAACCGCCGTCTCCGCTGAGAAGGCGTTAATGGCCCACACCGTACTGGTCGTCGTGCAAATAGACCACTTTGTGCAGCCTCCTGGCCACGATAAAACGCGATAACGGACGTCCAGTTGTCTGTTGCATGTGCCTTGCGATTTCTCCCGCTGTCTGCCGTCTGTCTCTTTTCGCCTGTAGGACAATATACCGGTCGTCCGCCGCCGTGGTTGCCCGTGTAAGACCACTGCTAAACTCTCGGACAGCTGTTCCTGTCCTTTGAAATGCTCTCCAAGCTCGTGAAACGATGCTGTGAGCGATCCCGAACTCCTCGGCCGCACTAGTCACACTTCGACCTTCTTCCAACTCCCCAATGACGCGACCTAGAGTAAAGTCATCCAGATGTCGTCTACTGGATTGCCTGTTGGCCATATCACACGGTGAAAGCAACTCGACGTCGTTCAAACCAATGTACACCGGGCAATAGCTTTCACCAAACTGCTGAGCGTACACCGCCCGTGTGCTTTGTACCCTTCCGACAATCTACCCCCTTACGTCATGCTGCATATATGTGCCTGCCCTACCGTACTGGACCTTAGTCTATCTCCTGAGTGGTCTTTCGGTCCGTTCTGCCTGCTCGTTCCGCTGTTATGCTGATTTCTCCTCTTCGTCCTTCATTTTTGCACACCAGTGTAGTTCTGCATAGATGTAATAGTAATCAACTCTGCTTCATTGTCCAATACATCGAAGTAACACTTCAAAACGGCTAGGACTCGGTTGCAGGTCGAAGTATGTAGTACACCAGTGTGCAAAAATTAAGGACGAAGAGGAGAAATTAGCCTAACAGCGGAACGAACAGGCAGAACGGACCGAAAAACCACTCAGGAAATAGACTAGGATCCGGTACGGTAGGGCGCATATATGCAGCATGGCGTAGGGGGAGGGAGTGCCGGAAGGGTATAAATCACACGGGCGGTGTACGCTCAGCAATTATGTGAAACCTATTGCACGGTGTACATCGGTTTGAACGACGTGTGATATCGCCAACAGGCAATCCAGTATACGACATGTTGATGACTTTACCGGAGGTCGTGTCATTGGGAAGTTCGAAGAAGGTCGAAGTTTGACTAGTATAGCCGAGGAGTTCGGGATCGCTCACAGCATCGTTTCACGAGCTTGGAGAGCATTTCAAAGGACAGGAACAGCTGTCCGAGAGTTTAGCAGTGGTCGTCCACGAGCAACCACGGAGACGGACGACCGGTATATTGTCTTACAGGTGAGAAGAGATAGACGGCAGACAGCGGGAGAAATCGCAAGGCACATGCAATAGACAACTAGACGTCTGAACGTCCGTTATCGCGTTTTCCCGCTACCAGGGGGCTGCACAAAAATGGTCTATTTGTACCTCGACCAGAACGGTGTTTGCCGTTAACGCCAGCTCATCGGAGACGGCGGTTTCTGTGGTGCCCGGAACACAAGAACTGGACACATCAGCAATGGGTCGAGTTCTCTTTGCGGATGAGAGCCGATTTAGTCTGACGAGCGATTCTGGATGTATACACATCTCGAGAGAGCAGGGAACACGCAAACACACCTCCAACATCATCGAAAGGGACCGGTTTGGAGGTGGCGGAGTTCTCGTTTGGGGCGGTATCATGCTTGGTAGCCGTACTGACCTCCTCATCTTTCAAGGAGGTTCAGTCACTGGTGTCCGCTATTGTACCGAGGTTCTCCTGCCTCACGTGCGTCTGTTTAGAGGTGCTGTGTGTCCTGAGTTCCTCTTCATGGACGACAACGCTTCACCTCATCGTACAGTGGTTGTAGCAGAGCTCTTGGAGAGTGAAGATATTCAACGCATGGATTGGCCCGCAAGGTCCCCGGACCTAAATCCAATCGACCATGTGTGGGACCTTCTGGGGAGACGCTTGGCAGCACGTCACCAGCCACTAGCAATGATTCCACAGCTGCGATTGGCGCTACAAGAGGAATGTGCCGCGATGCCTCAACAGCGCCTTGAGAACCTCGTCCTCAGCATGGACAGACGTTGTAAATCTTGCAACGCAGTCAGGGGTGATCATATCCCCTACTAAAGACTGGAATTTTCTTGGCAGCCGCCTGTTACATGTACGTTTCTGTCTTCTGTCCAGTTGTGCTCAAAGCTACCTTTTCAATAAAGCGCCTTTGTATCCCTTGGATTCCTTGTTTGGACGGTTTTGCTCACTTGTCCCATATTCTTACATCTTGGGGATCTTATGGTATGATTTGAGTCGATGTGGAGCACTTCTGCACTACGTTACATTCGAAAAACCGTCTCGTCCTTAATTTTTGCACACCAGTGTATAATACTAGTCCAATGGAGCTCCACTGTCCTATATATCGGAATATCACTTTGCAAAGGTTAGGACTCAGTTCAAGTATGTAGACAGTTCAAAAGGCACATCCAAACTCACATTTAGTGTAAACGTATATAACGAATGAAAGGTGAACTCAATTTTTTAACTCCCCACTTGGCTACAGAAAAAGAGACGGAAACCTCGCTTCTTTACAAAAATATAAGTAAACATCGTGCGATGTTAGGTCACATGCTTGTGCCCTAATATAATATTAGGGTGCATGCTTGTGCCCGTTATTAGGACACATGCATGTGCCCTTATATCGCACGATGTTTGCTTATATTTTTGTGAAGAACCGAGGTTTCCGTTTCCTTTTCTGTAGCCAAGTGGGGAGGTAAATTTTGCTCACCTTTCATTTGTTATATGCGTTTACACCAAATGTAAATTTGGATGTGCCTTTTGAACTGTCTACATACTTCGACTTGCAGCTGAGTCCTAACCTTTGCAAAGTAATTTTCCGATATATAGGACAGTAGAGCTGCATTGGACTAGTATTATACTACATACTTCGACCTGCAACCGAGTCCTAGCCTTTTTGAAGTATTACTTCGATGTATTGGATAATGGAGTAGAGTTGATTACTATTACACCTATGCAGAATTATGTTGCTTGTCGGACTTAAGGTACCTTTTTTAACATTATATTATTTTGTGTAAAGTGCTTCAGTTTTGCAACATTCACTTTCATAATTTTGTGTTAATTCTCGCTCATTGCTTATAGCCATTAAAGAATTGGACTTTGTTTCTCACATGAAGAAAAAATGTGAATAGAGGTTTTTTTACTATTTTGAGTAATGTATGATATACATCTCAATTGTCTAGCAGTTTCAGCATATTACAATTGATCATATTCATATGGTTATAATATATGACGTATATATGTATGTTAACAAGAGAATATGAAAGAAATAGTTCGACGAATGAAATTTTTGTACCGATGAAGATCAGGTGTTATGTATTACAATTATTTGCCCTTCGCATCATTCGGAATGTAATGAACTGAAACATATTTTTCGCGGGGACAAAGAAACAGAGACTTGTAGGATTTTTTTATAATGGAGTCAACAGAAATAAATTTATTATGTGCAAAATATTGTGGAATTATGTTCAGTGTGTTTTTTACACTCTAGAGTAAATAATTTAAGTAATTTTAGCCGCAATTCTTAATGGTTACTTACTTGCTTACTCACGTTCTGAATTTTCGTATAAATTGGAAAAGGCCATCAAACGACATTTGAATGTTTACGTGTGTGTGATGGGGATGCATTTCAAAGAGGCTGGCCTTAGTTTTCTAAAAGAATAAAATTTTTAAGGTATGATTAACTTTTGCGAAAGTATTTTGTAATATTTTTTATTTCTATAAAACCGGGGCAATAATTTTAACGACACCGTAAACGTTTGTGTTACACGAAATTAAGAGCAACAATTTGGGTTTAACGAAAAATATGTGTAGGTTCCAAATAATGTGCATTATTAAAACGCCCATAAAACCTATTGATAATACGAAATTTTCAAAAATTGAAATAATATGGAGTTAAAAACTTTCTAAATAAATAATTAATAATATGGAATTTAAAATTTTCAATAATTAAAATCTAATAGATTTTCGCTAAAGGGCCTCGAAGCTGTTTTTCGAGGTGTAGGGGAGATTTTTTCAGGTACGCCACTGTTTCTGCCTATGTAAATTTGATTAATTCTCCTTTTATCCTTTAAATTTTCTCTCTCCCGAATGTTCTTGTCAACAAGTTTTGGAAATAAGTACTGAGTGTCGTTAGGAATGACCAAACGTTCGTTTAGAATTAGAATAAACGAACATAAAAGGGATATAAAGGACAGAAAAATAACCCCTGCCCTATCCAGAGAAGTCAAGTTCAAGTCCACTGATCCTATGTCGAATGATATAAAAAAATTAGCTTCATACTCCACACCCAAATCTACTGCCATTCGGGAAACCTTTGAGATCATAACCAGCTGCGAGGTTTGCAATGATAGCATTTCTCTAGTGTTGCCACGCATTTAGAATCAGTTCTTCAAGTAATGCTTCGTAATGATGCGTTTTGCCCCACGGTACCGCGTACCCAACCAACGTGAATCCTCGTTTCTTCGAATGAATAATCACATTTGCGTCTATTCATTTATTGTCCAGTCAAGTCACCACGTTCAAACTGTTGAAGTGTTCAACTATTCAGTTTGCAGTTAGCTGTCTGCTTTCCTTGAAAAAGCCATCTGGCTGATGTACAAAAGCTTTGAAACTTTGATTTCTATTGTACGCCAAGAAATTCGGATATCCAGTATAGTTATACTACACTGCTGGCCACCCAAAATGCAACTCCAAGAAAGAAGCATCCGATTGGCCTGAAATTCGCAGCATGCGTCGCTCGCGAGAGGATATGCAAACGATTAGCATTGCATGGCATATGCAAATCATGTGCGCCCGGCACGCCACCAAGAAGCACTTCAAGAAGGGTGCACAGAAGGCTGGGTGTAAGTAGTGGAAGTGTGTTGAGCTGCCGGACCTGTGCGTGAGAAGCTTCCAGATGTCTCGTCGCAGAATACGGCAGTCATTCCAGCACGTTTCAGAGTTCGACAGAGGACGATAAGTGGCTTATCGCGACAGCGGTTTATCGAACCGATACATCGGCGCCCGTGTGGGACGACATCCAGCCACAGTGAGGCGAGTATGGATTCGGTGGGTGCAGGAGGGGCGGACGGACCGACGTGAGCGATTGCCGCAGCCGCGGCAAACCACCGAACGAAAGGACCGGCATGTTGTGCGGCGGGCATTAACGGCTCGCACCGCCACATCACGAACGTTAGCGCAGGAATTAAGGTGTGTTGCGCAACAACCTGTGTCAGCACGTACCGTTCGACGTCGTGTGCAGGAGAGGGGACTTGTCGCACGGCGCCCATTGCTCCGATTACCATTGACGTTACACCACCGGCGAGTGCTGCGGCAGTGGGCCATTGAACGCCGCACCTGGACTACGGAATGGCACGACATTGTCTTCTTCGACAAATCCCGCTTCTGCCTACAACACCACGATGGTCGGATCCGCGTGTGGCGGCACCGCGGCGAGACTCTGTATGACGCCTGCATTATGCATCGCCATACCCGTCAGTCGCCTGGCGTTATGGTTTGGGGCGCAATTGGATATGACACCCGCACCCCTCTGGTACGCATCGCCGGTATACTCAACAGCCACCGTTACATCTCCGACGTTTTGGATCCTGTAGTCCTCCCTTACCTGCTGGACCTGCCAGCGGCCACGTTTCAACAGGACAATGCGCGCCCGCACGTGGCACGCATCGTGCAACAATTCTTCACGGCCCACCAGGTGTCACTGCTGCCGTGGCCCGCTTGTTCTACCGACATGTCGCCCATCGAACACGTCTGGTCGCTGATCGGCAAACAAGTGGCCCGGCAAGCACCACCCGCGGCGACGCCTGATAAACTGCGGCAACGTGTGGTATCAGCCTGGACCGACATACCCCAAGCCCACATCCAAAGCATCTTTTTGTCGATGCCGCGGCGTGTAGCGGCCGTTATTGCCAGCCATGGGGGCCACACGAACTATTGATGTCTGCGTGTTCCGCAAGTCGCACGGGCCTGTAAGTTCAATCGTTTCATCTTTGTATCTGTTGTTATGTGTCCCGTAAATCTGGTTTTGCTATCTCGTGTCCTTCTTGGTGTTGCATTTTGGGTGGCCAGCAGTGTATTTTGAGAACAAGTGAGCGATCGTATCGTGTGACGTATGTAAAAATATGAGAGAAGTATGTTGTTTTCAATGTATGTTCGCTGGATAACTAGCTTACGAGCTGCGAAAGATTTTCGTTTGGCCAGCTGAATTTCGATAGCTGTCTACTGTTTTACACTTAATATTTTTGAGATAATAGTTTGGTGCTCTGAGTCTCTCATTGTAAAGTTCAAGTTTGTTAGAAGTTGATTGTTACCAAGTTAAATATATTTGAAGTGCGTCGCGCAACAGGTCATATCATGAATACTGCTAACTAGTGCCTAAAAGACTAAATAGGACGTTGAAGTTTGAGTAAGTACCGACATTTACTTATCTGCTCGTTTAGGTAATCTTTGCTTAATAATGAACATTTAGTATTAGGCTATCCGAGGTTTTCAATAATTAATCATGCTTCACTTTGCTTAAGCATCCCAGTACGTTGAAAAGGTCGTTTTAGGCTAAATTGCACATTTTGTAAAAATTCGTTCATTTTAAAACCCCGTTCTTTAGGAATCCAAAACTGCCTTTGTTTCTTGTCTACGATGAATAGATACAGAGTTATAGCAATCGGAATATCGAAACCCAGGTGTCAAATGAACAAGAAGTGACTCTTGAAACGCGTTTTTTGCAATATCAGATTTTCGTCCCGAACTCTTTACAGAAAATCTGACAACTGCAAAAGGTATGTAAATAAATTGATGAAACTTGGTATACATCTTTCTTACAATGTTGTGCATGCAATGAATTAAAAGTTTTGTTGTTTGTCAGTTCAAAGTTAGTTATAGCTATTTACGTTCAACATAGTGAAGAGATTTGTCAAAAATTCACACTAATGCATGCAGGAATGAGTGTATCTAAGCAGTGTTTAGGAACATCACTTACCTTTTAGTTCACAGCATAGATGATAGTTAGGTGTATTATAACGAAGTAAATTTCTCCGTCATTTCTGTCCACGCCAGGATTCGAACCCGGATCCCCTCATTCCGGAATAAGTCACTCTACCAATTGAGCTACGCAGACTTTTATTTCTGATTCCTATCTGCCTTTATGTCGTGTGCGTCCTTCTGGCAGGTACGTCACATCTCCTGGTACGTTACATCATCTCCCCCTTATTTATTATTATTATTATTTTTTTCGAAGTGCTGGAGAAGGGATTCTCTTATTTTTCCTATCTCGCGGTGTGGAAATAACATCACACCAATGCGAGATTTTTCAACGGTCGGGTCATCCGGATAGTTCGGGAGCCATTATAACGAAGTAAATTTCTCCGTCATTTTTGGTCTACGCCGGGATTCGAACCCGGATCCCCTCATTCCGGAATAAGTCACTCTACCAGTTGAGCTACGCGGACGTTTTATTCTGATTCCTATCTGCCTTTATGTCGTGTGCGTCCTTCTGGCAGGTACATCACATCTCCTGGTACGTTACAGTATATACTGATGCAAAAAAATGCCATCATATATCTCTAACTTTTTTATTTAGAGCGTTTACCGTAAACGACATATTTCCTTAAATTCTTTCACAAATTTCCCAATTTCTTGAAAATTAATATTGATATAATTTTTTTCAACGTTTATGTGTTTTTGTGTGTTAGCTTTCCTAAAAAAAAAAAATACCCATTCTTGTATTTTTCCCAAAAATGTTCCCCTTTAATTAAGGACATTGAGTATTCACCTATCCGACGTTTTCAATAATTTATCAAGCTTCACTTGGTACAGGTGTTCTAGGTAAACTGACTTCGCACATACAGTTACACGCTTAAAACTTAAGAACACTACAAGATGTAGGAAGGAGTTAGTTTTAAATTGGCCCCATCAACCAGAAAAATTTTCCCAGTTAGCACAGCCTTGCAATTTAATTTAGGCTCAAAACTGAGCCACCATCTCCCCTAAAACAGTGGCTCAATGTTGTGCCTACGTTCAATGGCATGCCTGTGCTACCTGGGTCAGTTGCTATCGAAGCACTGATGTCCATATAAAAGTTTAAAATAAATAACTTTTTTTTTGCAGTATGTTTATGTTTTTTTAAGGAAGCTCTTACTTTCATTATTATTTGTGTCTTGATGTGGTTTTTTGAAAAAGCATAGGTGATTTCATAGTAACAACTTTTTTTAAGAGTATGCCATATCTGATTTTAATGTGTTCTAATCAGAGCACATTTAAGAAGACAGAGGGCCCCGGGAGCTGGACCGCATTTTGAGGCCACAGTATTAGTAGCACATCTAGGATTTCAATATGGGTATGAAAAATAAAAATACCCAGGTTCCGAAAATTTTATGAGGAAGCTGTAAAAATATCCCCACCGTATTGAAGTGTAAAATAGAGGAAAAGTTCGTGCTCAATTAGTCATAAAATAAGGTTGCCGTCTTATGCACGATTAGAATAACTGAAAGTTAAAAGAACTGATGCTCCTGTACACACCAAATGTGGTGAAGGTGATATGAATGACAGGTTAAAACAAACATGAGATCTTTCAATCCCTCTTGGGATCATCCTCAGATGTGCTCTCAAATTAGTGATTCCGACCCTTAAATAACAGAAGGGATAAGTGTCATGAATCAAACTGTGCGTTCACTGCGCATGTCTGGGATTGTTCACGGGAAATTCCGAATCGCTGAATGGGTGATTGTGTCATCTGGTGTTAAGGCATTCAAGGTGTTGTCACTTGGAACATTATTTGAGTCCCTTGGCAAGAAATTTTTCCAAGAATTGGGGATGTACATAGGTATATAGTCGTTACAACATTGATTGCCCTTGATGAAAATTAACAAGCTCTCTGCAAAAAGTAACGAGGTTTTGTTCCGTGGTGTTGTAACGATGGAAGCCTCCTGCCAAGCTGGGAATTGAAGTGTGCACCTCATAATTCATGGAGGAATTAGTGGTAGCAAGAAAATGTAAAAATGCATGGTTGAAAAATTAATACCAGTTACACTTTTTGTGGATTCCTAAAAAAACGGAAAGAAATATAATTTTCTTTCACAAGGCAGTTTCTTATATTTTTTTGCTGTGCTACTGCAAAAAAAAAAAAAAAAAAAACTGTAGAACTCTGTCAATTCTTCAAGCATCCTGCATAATTCTGGGGCACCTTGAAAAAGCGGGGCTCG
This sequence comes from Macrothele yani, assembly GCA_039090855.1. Classification (NCBI taxonomy): domain Eukaryota; kingdom Metazoa; phylum Arthropoda; class Arachnida; order Araneae; family Macrothelidae; genus Macrothele; species Macrothele yani. The sequence goes on along the minus strand of CM077013.1, from coordinate 101,203,567 downwards.
GGGCTGGAGCCCTCCTCTTAAATGTGCTCTGGTTCTAATATTACACAGGAGACGGAAAACCATAAAGTAAAACAAATACAAAAAAAAATCGTTTTTTGCACAGATAGAGTAAAATAATAATTAACTAAATATTTTTGCTAAAAAAAAAATTGAAAATAACCCCTGAAATGTTCGTCCATCTTCGTATTTCAAGATACTGCAAGCAGGCAGTCAAGTTCACGGCAGTTCACAAACGCCAAGGTCATCCACGCGCTTCTTGTCCTGCTCGAGTATTTACAAACCTGCGGACCTACGCTACAAGCTTAAAATCCAACGCCACTCTTGGTCGGTGACCGTTGCAAAAAAAAAAAAAAAAAAGAGGTAATGAAATCTAAAAAAAGAAAAAAAAACTTTCAGTAGCTGTTGCCGTTTGTGTCTTTTTTTTTTTTTTTTTTTTTTTGTTTGTTTTTGAAACAGACAAATATTTTTGTTTAGGGTGTGAAATGAAATTCAGAGGGTACAAAACCTCCCCTTTAACCTTACTAATTTATTTACGTTCTTTGTTGCCCGTTTGGACGCATCTGCAGATGTCCCAGATCTGCCCACCTCAATGAAGCCCCTCTGTGATTGGCTGAAGGAAAAAAGTGACTCCATGTTCAATCGATGCTGTAGAGACAGTCCGTGGTGAACGGCAGCAGCAGCGAAGATCTGACCGAGAAGATGAACCATTTCCGGAGAAAGAGGTAAGACTATTGCATCACACACCCCGTTTTATTATTGAGTTTAAGCACCAACGAATATTTATGCTATCAACATAATTGCCTTAATGAATCGCATAGAGGTATGGTGCATTAAACCTTACTTGTACACGTGCTGGTCATTATCTTTTAGTAACCCTAATGTAATACTACCTAGTGAGGGGAAGTTACGTACGTGTAGAATTATGCTGCAAATCGCCCGTTCTTTGCACAGGCTACAGTATATCGCGAAAAAAAAATGACTTAAGAGTATATCGCGTAAAAATCGATTTAAGAGTCTGTGCCAGCATTTTTTTTTTTTTTTTTGTCTTTATTCGCGTAATTTTTAAATATTTTATTTTTATTTTTCGGGGGTTTAATGACCACCATGAGCAATTCAATAAGCTATAAGCAATTGCCCGTCCCTAATTTGGAGCCACTGGTTCCAGAATAGAGATAGAGCCAGTGCCGTAAGACTAACACATCCATCCATGCGTCACGGGATTTGAACTAAGACCCATGTATACTTCATAATACATAAATAATAAATAAAACATTTCATGTGCTTTTAATGATTTTTCTGGAACATGGTGACAGTGCACTTGACATTAAACCATATGGGTTATAATTTCTGCCTTATAGCGTCCATGATATCGCGAAAATTGAAGTGCATGACTTTTTGTGATTTCATAATGTCGCACCGACTACGCTTTATCGGCAAGTAGATCATCATATACAATGACGACGTCTTTTCGTGGAGAGAAAAATCGCATGTGGAAGGGAGGAAGAGGGAACATTTGCTGACAAATGCTAAATGGACTTACATGTAGCATTTGCCAGAAAATCTCACATTTCTTTACTCCTCTGTGGAGTTGACATGGAGCGAAGAGATACGGTGTTTGGAGCGTCATAACAGCAACAGTCTTGTTTTCTCTTTCCGGTAAGATTATAAATCACACAATCAAATTTTACCTTTTATTTGTATTTTCTAAAGATTTCACAACAAATGTGTGTTTCAAACAAAAATAAAAGACCGCCTGAACTGTTCTTTTGATTGAATACTGACCACGAAATGCAAAATCTGTAGTCTAAAACATTATAATCCTTCAAGCTGTTAATTGTTCAAAAGTGGATTGCTTAGCCTAATGTGAACCCATGAAGATTTAAATATACGTGTTAGAGAGTCTGAACGTTATGAACATGTTGTCAAAGCGACTTGGGAAGCACTTAGCTAGATCGCGGTGTGGCGTTTAGCTAACTTTTTTTTTTTTTTTTTTTTTTTTGTGATGCAGCGGAAAATTTCGAAAAGTGCAAAATAAAAAGTGTTTGTTGAAAGAACTCTACGGAGCAGAGTCAGTTATAAAAAGTATATGTATTCCTGCTCGCCCAAGTGAAAAGTTCTGAAAAGTATCAGGGTTGATGTACTAATTTGTTTTCTCCTATATTTTATAAACTGGCTTCAGAGTTGTTTAGTGTTCATGCTACCAAAAGAATGGAATTTTTCAGTATTGATTCAATGGGCTAGTAGTGTTTGTCCTTCGGGCTCAGGTTCTCTCCCTTCCTTGGAACCAGTGCCCTAAATCGGGGCCGGGCGACTGCTTATAGCCCTAAGTGTTGCCCATGGTGGCTGTTGAATCTCGGAAAATAAGTGAGAGAGAGAGAGAGAGAGACTGGGTACTATGCATTACAAGTTGGATCAAGATAAGCACTTCCCAAGAGGTTGACAAAGTAAAAATAAAACTATTCCCAAAATGTTGACTCAATCGCAAAAGAAGTACTTTCCAAAGGGTTGACAAAGTCAGAAAATAAAGATTTTTCAATAGATTGACAAATCCAGAAAACAAGTATTTCCTAAGAGTTTGACAAAGTCAGAAAATAAGCATTTTCCAATAGGTTGACAAAAGTCAGAAAATAGCATTTACCAATGGGTTGATAAAGTCAGAAAATAAGTATTTTTCAGTAGGTTGACAAAGTCAGAAAACAAGTATTTCCCAGGAGGTTTACAAATTCAGAAAATAAGTATTTTCCGACAGGTTTACAAAGTCGGAAAATAAGTATTACATTTTTCAAAAGGTTGACAAAGTCAGTAAATAAGTATTATATTTTTCAAAAGGCTGACAAAGTCAGAAAATAAGTATTTTGCAGTAGGTTGACAAAGTCAGAAAATAAGTATTCTCCAATAGGTTGACAAAGTCAGAAAATAATATTTTCCAATAAGTTGAAAAGTAGGAAAATCACTATTTCCCAATAGGTTGAAAAGTCAGAAAATAAGTATTTCCCGATAGGTTGACGAAGTCGGAAAATAAGTACTGTATTTTCTAATAGTTGTTAATTCATACACTCGACGTGGATCAGAAACACCAAACAGAAGTCATCGCTCTTTTCACGTTAATAAGTGAGTCACGGAAAAAATTATAATCGGCCGCCACTGGAAATCGAACCCAAGGTCTTCCAGGTATACGCGCCGGACTTGCTACCACTGCACCACAGCAGCCTCGCGTTCTCCAGACTCACATGAGATTAACTGCCAAACCATATGGCAGGTTGCTTCATGGAGCCCCCACAATGCTGGGGATTCACCAAAAATGGAAAGCAGCAACTGAACAAATAACTAGTAGGCGAATAAGTAATTAATTCTTACACCCGACGTGGATTAGGAACACCAAACACAACACATCGCTCTTTCCCCGTTAATAAGTGAGCCACGGAAAAATTCTCATCGGCCGTCACCGGGAATCGGTAGCATGTCCGGCGCGTAACTGGAAGACCTTGGGTTCGATTCCCGGTGACGGCCGATGATAATTTTTCCGTGACTCACTTATTAACGTGGAAAGAGCGATGACTTCTGTTTGGTGTTTTCTAATAGGTTGACAAAGTCAGAAAGTTAATATTTTACAGTAGGTTGACAAAGTCAGAAAATAAGTATTTCTCAAAAATTTGGGCCGCCCCCTCCCCGGTGACGCAGTGGTCTAAGCGATGGCCTCTGATCATTTGTCCGAACGGGGTCCAGGTTCGAATCCCGTTGAGGCATGGATGTTGTGCTTGTCTTACGGCACTGGCTCTCTCCCTTCCCTGGAACCAGTGACCCTAAATTAGGGACGGGCGACTGCTTATAGCCCATTGAGTTGCTCACGGTGGTCGTTAAACCTCCAATCAAAAAAAAAAAATTTGGCTTGACAACTGTGGAATAAAAATTAACTTTTTGTTTTCGTTTACAAACTAAAAACTAGACTTTTTCCACCACTGAGTGGCTTGAGGCGCTGGTTTCTAGCCGTTCTTCCGAGATGGGCCTGGGTTCGAGTGCCGGATAAGGTATGGGTGGTGTGCTTGTCCGATGACACTGGCTCTCTTCTCTCTCTTACCTGGAGCTAATGGCCCCAAATCAGGAACGGGTAACTACTACAGTCCTTAGAGTTGCTCATGGTGGCTGTTAAAACCCGGAAAAAAATAGCAGCAACTGAGTTTTTGAAAATTTTAAACTTACCAGGGTTGTTCTGTTCCCTCCAAAACATCATCCTAACATCATGGCGTAAAGTAGGATGTATTATACAAAGCATCAGGTTACGTTCACTTGACCCATTGAACAAATTCAGGGCATAGAATACGAGAGTCTACGTGAGCAATGAGAAGTGTTTACAGGTGACGTCTCACGACAGCTTGGCGGTTGCAAGAACATGTGACTTCGTATGATACGTTTTGAAATCCTCCCAGTGCACACATCAGTATTTGGGTAATAATCAAAGTAAACGGTTGGCATTGGCTTCCCTTTGCGTGCTTTTTTCTTTTGTTATTAGTCAGTGAACAGTGGATAAATAATAAATGATAAACTGTTGCTCAAAATTACCACGGGCAACCGAGCGATTTTTCTAGAAGGTTATCACTAATTTCGGGACACAATAATATTTTGTTTTGCCACCCCTGACCTAGGCAGCCTGTTATACCCTGTCTAAACCACCTCCGTCTATGTATGTACGGGAAATCCATACGAGTGATATATTTAATTATTATATTTTCGTCTCCAGTGTTTTGCTGTCTTTTTTGTGTCCGAATATTCTTCTGGTAATCCTGTATTCAATATTCTGCTGGATCTTCTTCTCATGAATTGTTTTATAATTGGTCTCATAATGGGTTCACAAAATTTTTCCTTTAACTCTGTTTCAGAAAGTTCTACCAAAAATAAAAGGCACCTATTTTCCGCTTGAAATTTAGCCCGAAGGTTCATAATGATTTCGTTACAAGAGTCCCCTCAAGTACATCTGATGTTTTTCTTGTTGTTCCCAGGAATACGAAAGAAGAAGTGTTTTTTAAACATGTTGTTTATTGAAAAGGAATCACCATTTTCTTGGATTTTATATCTAAAACCTTTTAAATATCTTGTCTTCTCATGGCTTATCTGCTGTAGTCCCACAATGTTAGAAGGAATGTTAAGTTTTTTGAGTGTTATCTTTCAGCACTTTCTCCCAGTAGACAAATATCATCAACGTATTCCTGTACCATGGTTGGTCTAATATACAGTCAAAATACACATATAATGATATACAGCACCCAACGATCAATTTACGGGCCCCAGTATAAGCAAGAGGGAGAACTCGACCCTCATTCTTGAAATTTCAATAACCCCGAACCTTGAAAGAAAATGTTCTGTGTAATCGAAGCACAAAGAAAAAAAAATATATATATATAACGGTAGTTTCTGCTTCACTCTATTTTTATGCATAGCGTAAAAGATAAAATCATTAAGATAGTTTTTTTTCAGAGTTATAGTAAGGGAGCAAAAAATTCAGAAACCAGTGCTAAAAAACACCGGCAAGTGAATATTTTTTAAAGTTATATATGTACTTGCCCCTCTACATTTTTTCCAGAAACTGAATTTTGCATTTTTATTAGCTTCGCCCTTGATTATGATATATACTGAGTGATCACTAAATTATTACCACCTACCTAATACTTTGTAGGTCCTCATTTTGTCCTCAGTACAGCAGTTGTTTCCCCGTGGCATCGTTTCAATAAGATGCCGGAAGCAGTTGGGAGGTGTGGCCAACAAAGCGCTATGTGTAACGCTGCCTTCAACGTAGGTATGGAGGTGATTGGTGTATTCAGACACTTACTACCTGTTCCATAGTGTCACACAAGTGCTCTGTGCTCTCTTCAACGACTTCTGACGCCAGTCGATATGCTGGAAGCCTGAACTGTGTTCCTCAAACCATTCCTACTCAACACCGGTTGTGTGGCACAGCGCATTATCATCTTGGAAGATACAGTCGCCATTTGGGAAAAACTGCAACATTTATGGGTGTGTTGCCGCGAAAATTCTTCTAATTTCGGGCACATTGCTTCTGGTAAAGGAATACCCAAATTCGGGATTTAATTACCTAATTAATTAACATAATTATTTACTTCTTAATTAGAGTAATTCCTAATTAGGCGCAAGAAATATTATTCCGACCCAGACCGCATAAAGATTCGCTGGTTTCTTTTCTCTTTTTTCCTTTTCTCCTTGCTTTCCCTTTGCGAGGGAAGGAGATCGAAACGCAAACGCTAGGCCAGGTGCAAAATTCCGCAAACGAAGCGAAAGGTATTTTTCATTTCCCGGCATTTGCAAAGCAACAGCGCTGTGGATTACATAATGCAACCCTAGCTAACAATGGGTCAGAGGTGACTATACGGTGGGAGTCTAAAAAAGAATCCTAAATCTGGTAAGAAGGTAAGGCTAGGTAACAAATGTCCCTCATGCTCTGTGTCGGGGAACATGTTCCAGTCAGGTGCGTGCATCCGAGCAGGCTTAAAGATTTAAAAGGGTTTTATCGGATGGTCCGATAATAGAACTCCAAAACAGGGTGACAGTTAGGACCAAATAAATTTTTAAAGGGCTTAGCTCAGCAGATTGTCAGCTGGACAGGAGAACATCTGCTCGAAGTAGCCACTGGTCAGCACCCACCGGACGGCAGGCCACTTGCGAACGAGGGGGGGACCAGAAACCAATGAAGGTCCGAGTTACGCCTCCCGAAAGGACAGACACGCCTAGCAGCATGGCTGTAAGCGAAAGCGAAACTAAAATAAAATGGAAAACTTGGAGAAATGGAGGTGTTGTGGTTGCAGTTGTTGTTGTTGTTTGCAGTGGTCATCTGCAGAAATCGAGAGAAGTTGGTCGTCGGCTGTTGGCAAGAAATGCCTTGCTGTACGTGGGTCAAGACGTCGGACCCAAATCCGGCAGGATGTTAGGTACCCAAGGAAAGTAGAGAAGACATTTGTCGAGAGCTCCCGAGCTGCGTTTTATCCACGGAGGATACCAGCCGCAGACCACAGACGCAAGCAGACTCGCTCCTTCCTCAACCCTCGGATCGGTGTTGCACAGTAGAATATTTTTTAGGGTAAGCCATTGTGATGGCCAGCCAGGAGAATGTCGTTCTTTCGTCACGTTTCCGCATTCATGATTCTTACTTTATCCTTACATTATCCATCACATTTTTCGTAAATAAGATGGCTTCATTATTTCATGACAAGAGCTTTATTAAGCAATCCCATCAGAACATATATATGCATTTATTTACAACTTGATTTTCACTTTCCGTGGGTGACCAACCTAGCAGCGTCCATTTTGCATCCTACCCTCCCCGTGTCCTGCGCTCATCTTCCTTTTCCCTTTTTACAACTCTCTCCTCCGACATTCCCTTCGGGCACACCCAACCTTACCAACCTTGGCGATTCTCCGGAGAATCCCTTTTCCGATCTCGAATTTTATACCGTCCCTGACATCGCTTTATCCTTCTTGGAGTGCCGCGGTCACCCGGAAAAGAAATTTACATCTTGAGTGGCATTACGCAAGTTTTACGTTTTTGGAAGGATCATGATAGACATCATCCAAATATTTCAATCCCTTGTATACTGAGTAATCATTGTAATTTGGAAATGGAATATTATTGCTCACCTCGTATTAGTTGGATTGATAGGAACGCTTCTATTTTTTTTCTATAATTCTCAGGCTTAACCGTATTTTTTTTTTTTTTTTTGTAGCGATGCCTCAAAATAACGTAATCTGGTCGAACCATTAATTTGTACATAAATTAAGAAATATGCACAAAATAAATTTTACATTTGTTTCTTTAAACAACGTGTTTTTCTTCTCGCTGCTGTGTAAATGAGTACGAGTGTCGGTGTTCTGGTTTAATTTAAAGTAAACGTTTTCTTTCTTCGAAGATACCCCCGATTCAAGCATGATACTGAAATGTTAGCTTTTTAATTTAATTTCTTTGCGGCATATGAGTTCTTGCGACAACCTCGCACGAGCTCGTATGAATACACAACGCTTTCAAGTCCCAACGATGAGACTGGGTCGCCTATACTAGGAAACCTGTTGCCACTTAGTCGATCGAAATTCAGTAACAAAATGTATGCCCTCAAGTTCCCAAATGGGGCTTGGCGAGGTAATAGGTGTACGGAGTGAGCAAGTAATTCACGATAGTGGGCACCAGTCAAACGTTGTCCCACAGACGCACCACGGGTCCAAGCTCCTACTAGGTAAACATGCCCCATACCATACAACCACCTTCACAGGCTTGCACTGTGAAGGTGGTTGTATGGTATGCAGTATGGATCGAGTACATCATGTTGCTTGCACCAAATACGTACACAACCATATACGGAGTAGAGTAAAAAACGCGACACGTCAAGATCAGCACACATTTTCCCAGTCATCCGACGTCCAACTTGTATGACCTTGGCACCAGGTGAGTGTATTGCGCTGATGAACCTCGGTTAAGAGAGGGTGTCGTTGGGGTCGTCTGCTGTTATAGCCCATACGTGTGAGCGTGCGATACATTTTCATGACAGATACGGTTCTGGGTTGACCAGTGGTGTATTGGATAGTGAACTGTTGAACAGTACTGCGTGTGTTGGCCTGTACCAGCCGTCGGACCCTGCGCTCAACACTCACATCAACCTTTCGCTATCCTGCGCAGTTTTTGTCCCTAGTCGTCGTTTGACCATTTTCACGCCAGTCCTGATACACTACGGCGGCTCGCAGACAACCCACCAGTTCAGCCGTTTGCGAAATCGAGGCACCCGCTTTCCGAGCTCCCACAATCTTTCCTTTCTCAAAGTTTCCGTTTAGCCATCACGCTCCGAATTTTACTACCTACTGCTCCACTCACCCCTTATACACGCTACGTTGGCCGACTAATCGCGCTGTCTCGGAAATCACATGGTCAACGGGCCGCGTCCACTTTCGTTAGGGGTGGTCATAATTCGATCATTACTCGGTGTTTTTTTATTGTTATTCAATAAATTAAAATTAATCAATCAGAATACATGCCGTTAATTGTTCTTGGTAAGTTGAGTGTTGAGCGGCCGCATACAGTTTGAAATTTTCCGCGTATGATATAAAGGGGTTGTAGAACAAAAAAACAAGTTAGTAAAATCATGCAATGCATTGATTATGATACGCTTTCCAACATACCGGAAATCATTGCTCAAGTTATGAGGATAATGGCTGTAGAATAAATCTCGCTCCTATGACCCGACCTTTGATCCCATTTCGATGATATTCAACAGAACCGGTAAAGTATACTTCCGGAACAACATGAAAAGTTTTGTCTCAATTGAAGCATTTTTACGTAAGTTATAACGCATAAGGGCAATGGAATGGATCCCGATCTTATGTCCTGACCTTTGACCCCATTTTGTCCATTTTCAATAGGGTTCGTTCCCAGTGATCCCCTATCACATACAAAAATTTAATCTAAATCGAACCATTTTTACGCGAGTTAGCGTGCGGACAGACGGATAAAGCTGAAGCATATGCACTTCTTCAACCTTCGGTTGGAAATCATAAAATAGAATTAAAACTTAAGGGTATAGAAGATCAGTTTTAAAAAAATCTTCCACAGCAAAGAAAGAGTTCAATCGGAAATATATGTACCATATGATGACATCAAAATGATTTAAATTTTTGAAGCGCAGCATTGCTATTTCGGGTCACTTCAATGATTTATCACACATGAAACGTATTTCCACTGGCGAAATCTGAATTTCATTTCAGAGGCTGGGGTGACAGTATAAGTATATTCTTTCGCAAACATTATTGACCTAAAACTGTTTAAAATGCTTTAAACTTCTCCGCAATGTACGTTTTCACAAATAGGGTGGATGTATGTAGGGGGGGGCAGTAGCGGATGAGAATTTTTCTTTTTCAAAAAGAACATTTAATGATTTAGCTTTTTTTAATGGGCATCTTTTGCTTTTAATTCCAGGTAAAAACTTAGTGCGCTGTGTGCACTATTTCACAAAAAAATTCCAATATACATACATACATACATATCACTAAGCTGTTCTGTGAGATTCAGGGGTTAGCTCCACAATAAATACAGACTACGAGATAAATTTCTAACTGATTATTTACTTACTGTTGCCGTATCAAAATTCTCCATTTACAGCGATCTTGACACACTACTCGGGCTTCACTGACATCCATCACATGACATACACAAGAAGACTTTCTATACTTCATTGTCATAATCCTTTTCTCATTCAGACACCCTGAATCTAATCCTCCCATGACTTCCTTGGCCTTCCTCTGCCGTTCCTTCCTGCCACTTGGGCTAAAAAAAAAAAAAATTCCTAGTAAGCATCTCATCACTCATTCATTCAACATGGCCGAACCACCGAAGCATATTGGTCTCCACCTTACCAACAACATTTTGCTTCACATTACACAACTGCAACACATCTTCATTCCTCACACAATCAGAACGTGTCTTGCCACAAACCCCCGTAAATAATGCATTTCTCCAGCACACAAACGACTTCCTATGTTTCTTCTACAGTATCCAAGTTTCACTGCCATACATCAGAGTAGGAACAATTACACTTTCATACACAGCCATGCGGGACTCTCTTTAGAACGCATCATTCGTGTGAAAACCTCCTAAAGCAGCAATGACTTTCATTGAAAAATTCACTCGCCTACTAATTTCCTAATCTAATTTGTTTTCTCTGTCAAACATGCTTCCTAATTACACAAACTCATTCACCTGATCAATCACTGTGCCATTTAGACTTATATTACATTCAATGCTATCAGTTCCTCGCTCAAAAGCCATAACTTTGGTGTTTCCCTTATTTATACTCAGTTTGAATTTCATACAAACTTCGTACATCTGGGACAACATACTCTGCAACTCACTTTTGCTCTCTGCCAACAGAGGACCGTGTCATCAGCGTACATCAATCTGCACACACGGATATTACCCAGACATAAACAGTATTATCCAATTTGGCATCACGTATGCACGTATCCATAAATATTTTAAACAGCCATGGTGACATTGCATAACCTTGTCTGACTCCTGCACCAATAGAAAACCATTTTGATAAAATACCATCATTCACTCGTACACAAGCTCTACTGCCATCACACATTGCTTCTGCTGTACAACCGTGTTTTTTCAATTTCAACCGCAGTTTTGTTGCTTACAATTTCAACTATTATTTGTCCTGCCTTGCACACAGTGGGTCCCTACGGACTCGGGACTCCCATGGTTGGGGACTGGCTCCGTAACGAAATTTTACAATTCAGTTTCTCCAAGTATATGCTTGTGGTTCCGTGAAATGGGAAAACTAACAAAGTGAGATCTGGAAAATATGTAGAGACCTGTTCTTCTCCAAAGTTCAGTTGTTGATTTTGAAATAACAAATCTGCCATCCAATTTTTATGCTATAAATGTTCATTCATATATTCAAGAGCAATATTTCATTATGTCTTTTATGTCTTAAAAAGAAAAATGTTTAATAAATGCATCATTCCAGTTTGTACGTATGGTGGATCAGCGATAACGACCTTTATATAGAAAAAAGACGTAGAGAGACTACAAGCAACTTAAAGAAGCAAGGAGCTTAGTGCAACCCAGAAACATAGGAAGAGGAACCAGTGGTTCAGGAAAATGAGAAGAGTTGATGGCATCATGATCAAAGTAAAGATACTCAAGTGGCAATGAGCAGGACATATTGCTAGAACTGACCGCCGTTGGACGACTGAAATCTAGACTAGATATTGAGGAACAGAAAAAGACCTAGAAAAAAATCACGTGGGAGATGGGTGGATGAAATTCGGAAGCATGACGAAGTGACATGGAAGACAATTGCTCAAAAGAGAGTAGTGGAAGAAAATTGGGGATACCTTCATCCAGCAGTGGATGGAGAATGATTGACGATGTTTTGCATTATATATATTTCATATATACAATGTAAAAATCCTAGATTTCACATACAGTATATGTTATGTACTGTATGAACATGTGTGTACAAGGTTTGCAGAAGGATGATACAAATGTAATTTCAAAAATGCTAACTGAACTTTGGACAAGACCGCTTTCTATATATTTATATTTTTGCTCGGAACGAAAAGTGATTTAGGATATTATCTCAGATGTTCTGTTGTTTTCAGAGTACCATAACATGTACATGACTGATATTAAATTCAGATGGTATATATATACTGTATATACTGGTTTAACAGACACACACATACATATTTCATGTGTGTGCATGTGATAGATGAAAGTTGGATTTTACAAATGTTATTTTAAAAATAATAACCATATACTGGACAAAATACTTCTCTTTCTTTGTATATATATATATATATACAGTATATGATTTCCCAGAATGGAAAACTTTCATATAATATTCCACATGTGTTTCATTGTTCTACAACATGTATGACGTATACTGTAATTTAACTTTCATTTTTAGTTTCTTTCTCTACGTAAATTTGAGTTTATTCTCTTTAAGCGTTTTCTACCTTAACTTTATATTTTCTCTCTCACGGAATGATGTTGATAACAGCCTTGATGACAGAGTGCATGACGTGTGTGTGTTGACAAGTAAGAAGGAGCTATATAATGTTGGAGAAAAAGCGGAAAATTGTGTGATATTGTGGGAGTGGATAGGTTAATGTTGCACAACGTTATATTTTCACGACTTTCTGTATGTAAAGAAGTTCTGGTTTTCATTGAAAAGTAAAGTAACTCGTTATTGTGCGGCTGATTATTTTCTTAGATGCCTTATTGACCTGAAATATTTGGATAATAAAGGACAGTGATTTTTGTAAGTTGAAATTGACTCTTTTCTGGCCGTTAGGTCACCTAATTTAGCTCAGCGTATAGTTAAAGATTTTTGTGTGCTAGCTATCCGGTGCTTAAGACTTAGAAGATAAAAGTCTTAAACCACCGGATAGCTAGCACACAAAACTACGAGTTCAACGGGCAGATAGTACGATACTGATGTTTTAAGTAGTTGCATTTAAAACGAAAACATTACACATGTACAGGACATACATTAAATTTGATACAGCTGGTGGTTTTGTCGTGTTTCGAAACTCTCAACGATTTTTGAGAAACGTTTTAAAATCAGCTCTTTAATGGCTATTAATTTATACACGGATAAGACGAGTCTTCTGTGATTTTTTGCGCAAATATCAAATTACCAGCAAAATTAAAAAAATCATTATAGATTAATATTTTGTTTCAAAACTTACTTAGATTTTTTCAAAGCGATGACGCATACACTGTTAAATTTTGTGATAGGTTGCACCAAAAAGCGGTGCTACTCCAGCTGCACCACTTTCTGAGAAAAGATACACCATCGTGTTTTGCAAACAAAACCCAACAAGTGGTTCAACTTTTCACCATGTTATGGTACAAGGTTGCACCATGTTGTTGGGTTTATTTTTGTACCACAGAATAGTATATTTTTTTTCTAAGAAAGTGGTGCAGCTGATGTAGCAGCACTTTTCTGTGCAACCTACCACAAAATGTTTAACAGTGTACCTATTAAGGGATTTAACTAACAATTAACACCTGAATCTGAAAACTTGAATTTTTTTTTTCATCGTCCTCGAGTGGGACTCGAAGCCGCGTCTCCCAGAAAACGCCTGGGTATGCTAACCACTACACCACCCAGAACGACCAAGTTTCCGATCAATTTGAATTTAACCATCACAGGATTTGCTAATCGAAGCAACCGGCATTCGTGTTTAGCGAATCTGGAGGTTAAGAATCTTATCCCGTGTTTGCCCGGAGAAGCAGATAAATCATGAAAGAAATACGGGATTACGCCATATAATACAAATTTTGAAGATGACAATCCGATTTTTGGCGTAAATGTGACAAGGATGGTAAGTCAGATAATATCCGAAAACTTGAAAATTTTCATCGTCCTGGAGCGGGACTCGAACCCGCGTCTCCCAGAAAACGCCCGGGTATGCTAACCACTACACCACGACCAAGTTTCAAGTTTCCGATCAATTTGAATTTAACCATCACAGGACGATGAAAATTTTCAAGTTTTCGGATATTATCTGACTTACCATCCTTGTCACATTTACGCCAAAAATCGGATTGTCATCTTCAAAATTGGTAATTTATGGTGTAATCCCGTATTTCTTTCATGATTTCCTGAATCTGTTATTAGACATTTTGCTTTCGTTTTTTTTTTAAATTTGCTAATTGGAACACGAAACGAAATCATGGTGAGAGTTACAAAGCGTCTGAATTACCCTGTGATTCAAATTATCGCTTATAGAGTTGTAAGAAGTTTATTAGAAGACATATCAAGACAAAACAGAAATTTAGGTTTTGTGATTCTTGAGCTGGAAGGATACGGACTTCAATTATAATAAGTGTTGATCTGTATTTTAGATATATTTTAAAGAGCAAATGAGTCTTTTTATAGGTTATTCCAGTTGATTTAGTTAAGCAATATATGGAACGGTATCTGGGAAACATCCAAAAATTCGAAATCTCGACTAGTTTACCCAATTTTTAAGAAGCATATCTTTTTAGATATTTGACAACTTGTCCCATTTTGTTGCAAGGAAGGAGGACGAAATGTGCTTTTAGTTTTTATCATGATGCAAGTTTATTTAAGGTTAATCCCGTCCAAATGTTTAGCGCGCCCTTCAACATGCCTTTAAAAGAACATGATAAATTTATCGCGCCATTTGTTCGGTCAGTGGACATGATATTCTTTCATTTGAAATAAAAGTCTTTTTCATCACATAAATATATTCATAACAATAATCGTTCAAAAAGCTTGATGCACAGAATTCTAGCTAGATGTCGTACTGTAGATGTGCATTTCCGATTGGAACAATATGCCATATATTCCGGTTAATTAGGGCACATCGAAGCTAGAACACTTTGGCCCAATTAAGCGGTTGCCCCAGTTATGCGAAGCCTTATCACAAAAGAGTTAATTTGGGATGTTCTTCATGAATTGTTCCAAATAAACGACTGCCCCGATTAATCGATGAACCAATTAATCGGAATCTACTGTATACGCTTGTAGACGTCAAAAAGAAAAAAAAAAACCCAAGAGAGATGGCACTGAATTTTCAGGTGTGATGTCCATGTGCTTGGAATCCTTTCCGATCGGAAAAGAGCTTTTCAACGCAGATTTTCAGAAAAAACAGAATACATTTAGGCTCCCCCTAGTGAGAAAACTGCGCATTATTTAAAATGCGCAATATAAGCAGTATTCTTCTTAGTCAATGGAACCACTTAAAACAAAAAAAAATCAGAGCCGGTTTCCTGCAGTCAGTAAAATATCCACAAATAGAATAGCTACTTGCGCTCACTAGTTGCAAAAGTGTGTTGACGAAAAATCACATATGTACAAAAAGCATTTCTCATAGCAGAAGATATCCGATCACGAAAATTGAACAAGTAGAAGAAGTGATATGGAAAAAAACATTATATCACTTTTACCCTCCTATAGCAATAAAGTGACGTTATTTGAAGACGCAAATGGAAACAAAATATTCGTCATAGTGAAGGCTGTTGCTCCAAGAAAGGATTTTTCCAAACCTTTTTAGAATAAAAAGATACACTTTCAACTGGAAATACAGCTTGGTGACCCCCTAGCGGCGGAATTGTGATTTATGAAAAAGTAGAAAATCTGTGGAAAATATTCTTTATTGCAAAAGTTGTGCAATCATAAAATAATTTTTCAAATAAGACTTCTATATACGTAAATACCATTTTTTTTTTCATTTACGCTTTCTACCGGGAAAACTGTACCGCATTTGAAAAGAATAATGTACCTAATCTTTTTCTGTAGAGAACGGTATACAGTGGAATTTTTTTCCATAGGATTTTTGGAAGCGGAAATACAGTCGCAGAGAGAGAGAGAGAGAGAGACAGAGAGAGATAAATACGCACTAACGCTACCTGGTGTCAGAACTGTGCACCATAACAATTTTTTTTTTTTTTTTTTTTTTTTTTTTGATTGGAGGTTTAACGACCACCGTGAGCAACTCAATGGGCTATAAGCAGTCGCCCGTCCCTAATTTAGGGTCACTGGTTCCAGGGAAGGGAGAGAGCCAGTGCCGTAAGACAAACACAACATCCATGCCTGACCGGGATTCGAACCCGGACCCCTTACGGACGAATGATCAGAGGCCAGCGCCTTAGACCACTGCGCCACCGGGGCGGCCCATAACAATCAAAGAGTATATGAAAAATGTTGCACGCAGCAAGTGGTATCCGACGTTGGAGGAATTTTTGATATCGGACTTTTGGAAGCAGAGACATCGAGATAAAATATATTATACCTTGCGCCCTCAGGGGCGAAAGGTATAATATACACTGCCGGAAAGTGAAAAATGAACACCAAGAAGGAATTGGCGGACGATCATGAAATTTACATATGTTAATGGGTCGAGTTTACGTAGGTGTGATGATAATTTTGGGACCAACCGGTGAGCGCTTACGCCACAGCGCGGCATAATATGCAAATTATCGTCGGCGGTATGTAAGGAGTACGGCGAAGTGAATGTAATCAGTCGTCGGCGTACGGACACGTGCGAAGACCCTGAAGAAGCTGCAATGCCTGGACATGGAAAAAGTGTACGATTCCAGCAGTTATCGGACTTTCAGCGAGGTCGTCTAGTCGGACTCCGCGAGGCCGGGTGGTCGCATCGTCGTATTGCGGAGCGAATTGGACGGGAAGTATCGGTGGTGGCATAGATGGTCCGAGGAACATTCCCACACGAGAAGACGTGGAACCGGGAGTCACAGACGGACTGATGAGCGGACTGATCGACTCATAAGAAGAGCGGCGTTGTCAAGCAGAACATCCACTGCGACGCAAATCCGAGCTGACGTTGCACCTGAGGAGACTGTGCGAACAATCCGCAACCGTCTACTGGATGCAGGACAACGTGCACGTGTGCCTCTGGCATGTGTACCTCTCCAGCCCACCGTCAGGAACCACCGTCAGGAACGGCTGCAGTGGCGTCGCCAACGTCTGCACTGGAGAACGCAATGGCGATCTGTCGTGTTCAGCGATGAAAGCAGATTCTGCTTGGGAGCCTCCGATGGCCGTATGCGTGTTCGCAGACGCACAGGGGAGCGTCTCTACCCTTCTTGCATCCGCCAGCGACACACAGGACCCCACACCTGGTCTCCTGGTGTGAGGAGCGATCAGCTATCACTCCCGTACACAACTAGTGTTTGTACCGGGTACGTTAAATAGCACCTCCTAAATCAACAAAATCAATCAGCCCGTTGTTGTGCCATTTGTAAGGTCGGTCCATCGTGGTGTTTTCCCAAGATAACGTACGCCC
Organism: Macrothele yani; assembly: GCA_039090855.1. Classification (NCBI taxonomy): domain Eukaryota; kingdom Metazoa; phylum Arthropoda; class Arachnida; order Araneae; family Macrothelidae; genus Macrothele; species Macrothele yani. Next base: position 101,186,230 of record CM077013.1, on the reverse strand, counting down.
ACACACGGCACGTGCAATGCAACATGCACTTCAGGGTGTGAGACAACTTCCATGGCCTGCACGTTCACCGGATTTGTACCTCATTGAGCACGTGTGGGATTTTATAGGACAACGACTTATCCGGTCTCCACGGCCAGCCACGACCAACCCCGATTTACGCGTCCAGGTTGAGGATGCTTGGAACTCAATACCCCAAACTTACATCCAACATCTGTACAACAGACTCCATGCCAGAATTGCACAGTGTGACGCAGTTCATGGCGGTTCAACCTCGTACTAACCATGTTACATGGAAATGTTATTTTTCAGTTTACCAGCAAACACAGCTGTATTTTGCCATAATGTTTTGATCACGTTATCCTCTGTATTCCGTTATTATGCTGTATAAATTTCGTTGGTATCAGACGTCTCCTTCTTGGTGTTATTTTTTCACTTTCCGCCAGTGTATTTACTTTTGGGTACTTTTCTGACAGGAAAGGCACAAAAAACGTTTTCGCAGTGATAAATGTATGTTGTGAAAACACAAGTTTGTCCGCGATGGGAACACTCTTTGAACATTCAAGTTTGTCTCACTCCGGAGTAAGTCGCTCTCCCAACTGAGCTACGCTGATGATAGAATATCTCACTGTCGATTTACCGTCTTGACACATGTTTTCATCCTTGTAGTACGTCACATCATCACCCTCTTAATGTTTTGTTTCTTTGAAGCGAAGTAGGAATTTTTGTATTAATTCCAAACAATGTATGAAATAAACATCAAACATTTACCGAAGAACCCAACTACCAGTGAATCCATTTTCCACAGTCGGGAGCCAATGTGAAAGCACAAGTTTGTCCGCGACGGACATGAAATCCGTGTCTCCCTCGCTCCGGGGTACGTCGCTCTCCCAACTGAGCTACGCTGACAGAATGCGTCGCTGCAGATTTGTCGTCTTGACATACATGCTTTCACCTCTGTAGTATGTCACAATGTATATGATTGAAGCGAAATTTTTCAATAGGCTTTTAAAACGCGTAGATTCTGCTGCAAACAGAAATATGCACTTGCGCCCTTTAGTAGCCAAATTCTTCTTTAAGAACAATTTAGAAATTGTATTGTGACGTACTGTAGAGGTGAAAACGTGTGTCAAGACGACAAATCTGCAGCGAGACATTCTATCCGCTTAGCTCAGTTATGAGGGCGTTTTACTCCGGAGTAAGGGGACACGGACAAGCTTGAGTTTTTACAGTATGCAAAGTGTTTATCACGAATAACGCTGTTCGACAAATAATAATAATAATAATCTGAAATCGTACTGTTAGAAACAGATATATTCAGAAAAAGAAGATGTACATCTACGCTCTCGGGCAGAAAAATTGAGCGTTATTATAACCAAGAAATACGCGCAAAGCATTTTCGTCGTGTACGCTACCTGGTGCGAAGACTTCTATTGAATCCAGTTTTCAGAAGCTCGGATACTGCTACGAATACATCGGAAACAGGAATGTCTACTTACGCCTTCCTAGTGGTGAAGCTGTTTTTTAAGAAAAACTAGGAATAATGTGCAAAATGTTCTTCACCCACGCAGAAAGAATTTTTCGAATTAGACTATTAGAACTGTAATGTTGAGGAAAACATAATTTTACTTCCTCTAGCCGGAAAACTGTTCATTATTTGAAGATTTGTACAAACAGTGGTCTTCGTTTAAAAAGTTATCGAAAGAAAAAAGATTGTTTCAATCACATTTTTAGAAGTAAAGATATGAAATAAAATATATTTTGAATTTGATAGCATATTTGCATTTACGTCACCAACCGCAAAGTTATGCATCAGAAGATGACTAAAAGGCAAGGTTCGTCGTTCTCATTTTTCAGGCATTCCAATGCCAAAAAAAAAAAAGGTATGGTGATATGGTGTACACTGACAGACGGATGGACGTAATGATAACATAAGCACGTTCATAGACGTAACGTGACCAAAAGTTTTTTTTTGTTTTTTTTTTGTGGGGGAGGGGAGCACAAAAAAGTGAAAACTAATTTATTTCTTGGAAGGGTGGGGATGATTCTCGGAAATAGTTTCTCCGAAAATGCCCCTGTTCAATGTCTTAAGTTTTTTACTTGCCTAATACGAGGTCTGACAATTAAGTAATGAGACTGATTTTGTCGCGCGTGTTGTGGCAACGCTGCAGCCTTGTAAGTCACATATGTGTGACATTGGTTCCTCCCTCACTTGTAGTCCAAGTGGCAGCACCCTGGAAGGCCTCAGTGTGTAGTAGCTGCTTGGCTCGTGAAGTTGTGTGTGTGTGCTCCTCGTCCAGAAAATGGATTCGCAGAATATTGCGCAGCGGTATGGCATATTTTTTTGTGTTAAACTCGGTGAAAATGCGGCGGTAACGTACGGAAAACTGCAGCAGGCTTTCGGCAATGAGGTAATGGTCAAGAACACAAGCCTTACGGTGGCACAAAATGTTTTGTGAGGGCAGAACCAATGTGGAAGACGAACACCGGAGTGGGCAACCAACAACAACACGGACAGAGGACAACACAGCCCGGGTGAGTGAAGTTGTGCGACGTGATAGGCGATTAACAGTGAGAATGATTACGGAAGAACTGAACATGAATAACGAAAGTGTTTGCCGAATGCTGACTGAAGATGCGCCGTCCCATACCGCACTGTCGGTAAGCCAATTTTTGGCCTCCAAATACATTGCAACACTACCGCATACTCCAAATGTATTGCAACACTACCGCATCCTCCCTATTCACCCGACATTGTTCCCTACGACTTTTCTTTATTCCCAAAATTGAAATCAATTGTGAAAGGACGCCATTTTGACACAGCAGCAGACGTCCAAAAGGCTGTCTCATCTGATGAGTTTCACAGCTGCTACCTGCCATGGCAGCACCGTTGGAATAAGTGTGTGCAAGCTCAAGGGAACTACTTCGAAGGTGATCACATTGTAGTTGATTAAAAGTGTAAGTAAATGTTTTTTTTTTGACCCAGTCTCATTACTTAATTGTCAGACCTCGTACATCCAAAACTACGAGGTGTACGAGGCTTCCGTTGATTCATCCTAATGAGAATGAAAAAAAATATGCCTTTCAATGTACCTCATGCAGTTATCTGATCATGAAAACCATCATCAGATGACTGCATGCTATTGTTCATGGAATGATTGCTGAAAAGCAGTCATTGCAGTCATTTGTGAATGGAGTAATTGGGTTTCAGTCATTGCAGTCATTTGTGCATGTTATGGCTGCTGGAAAGCAGTCATCACAATGTTTGCTGTTACGTAGCGTTGTTCCACACTTGCAACGTCTGCTATTGCGTGCTGTATGTCACACGCTATAACATTCAAAAGGCAAACGACTAGTTATTATTTTTTCGACTTTCTAAGTTTTTGAAGGGAAGGTACGTGCCTCCCTGTGCTCTCCCCCGAAGCTAAGCACGTTTAGCTCTGTATTTTGTTCTATAAGCACGCATTTATTTATTTATTTTATTATTATTTTTTTCCAGAAAGACGTGCTAAAAATTCCATCAAATAACTAAATATCCTTTAAACAGTTTTCATCTATTTTCCAGCCACACTCGATGCACGAATTTTTTGCCAAAGCAATGTACATGAACGTTTCTGCTTGGCTCGATATCTTCTGTGCGAAAAGTAGGAATAGAAAAACTTCGTTTATAAGGACAGCTGGGGTGACAGGAGGGATCATTCAATCATTTTCCAATTCCTCTGATACGCAGTTTTCTTGCTATGCGATGTTAGAATGCATTTATATTTGGCGCGCTGTTAGCGTTTGTATAAGTCACATGGCAGAAATTATTTTCTGGTGTAGTTGTAAACATCGCCACAAGTTTCCGCTTATATTCGGATTTTCCTGGAAAAAAAATTCTTATTAAATGAGTATATTTACACTGACACTGTATTTTTCTCAATATAAATAGTAATATAATAATAACTATGATAATTATGAAGCAAAAAATAGTTCTCTCCCTTTTACTTTTCCTGTTGTATTAAATACTGCAAGTAAATTTCAGTTTTTCCTGCCAGCTTCTCACAGAAACTTTTTTCTCTGTTAATTTTAGTTGATTTCAGTTCTTTTCTTTTTCCAATTGTAAGGCTAATCCCGGGGAACTAAGGATATTTTCTCTACCTCCTCCTCCCTCTCGCTCTCTGCACACACACACACGCACACACACACACACACGCACACACACACACACACACACGTGCGGGTGTGCCTGCGTATATGCATCCATCTACGCCCGCGCGTGTGTGAGTAGGGCCGCGGGTGGCCTAGTGGGCAACGTTCGTGACTGCCACGGGAAAATCTCAGGTTCGATCCCAGGCAGGTACGAACACTCGATCCACTAAATATCCGCCGTGCGTCGGTTGGACACGTTAAGTCATCGAATCCCGGGTACTGGCCCCCGGTAATAAAATAAGGGCGTCTTTCTCCCCCTTTCTACTTTGCTTCCGTGTCCCTTTCCTATCGGGCACTCTAGTCCAAATCTCCTAGCTTCCTATTTCTAAGGGTTGTTTAAGACCTGGGGTCAGACACTCCCTTCCTAAAATTTTCTACATACGATCATCATTTGTGTGAGTAGTCGCCACACATCATGAAAAAGAAATGAAATATTTCATTGAAACTTTCCTCCTTTCAAGAATCTGAACTTTGTTTGTTTACATATACAACTAGCTGAATTTTTTGATTTTACAAAATGGCGAGGGTTCCCTGAGAAAACCCAAGTTAGAGTTCGTGAAATTGCATATCACACAGAATCATCTTGGTGTGACAGACTAAGGAATGATCACAAGAAAGGAAAAGTTTAGAAGGTATTTTAAAATCATGTTTAAAGAGACTGTGAATTCAGGATGATGTGTTACGCGCGTTGTCTGGGTTTTTTAACTTATTATTTCATTTCTCCCCTGTGCAAAATTTTCATCGAAGTGAACTATATACGCTCAAGCCGCACAGATGCAGCGAAATGTTGGAATGAAGGTCTTTATTAATTTACGCTTGTAAGAATCTCTCCGGTGTGAGTGAAAATAAGCCGTATCTAATGTTTTGCCCATCGGTATCACAGGAAACAGAGTAGTATATACTTTGAAACAGCATGACATTGAAAGTCACTGAGATATACGTATAGTATATACAGTATATAATACATGTATATTGAGAGCTTGAGGTCTGCACGGGCCCGGGCCCTCAATATTTAATGTAAAACAGACACGGGCCGAGCAGGGTTGTTTTATGAGCAAAACAATCGCTGTACGTTGTCTTTCTCATTTGGAAATCTCACAACGTACAGCAGCAGCATAAGATTGAATAATTTCCGCTGTTGGAAAAAAATAGAAGTTTTACGACATCCTCCCCTCCTACAAAACAATTGGAGTGGGTCAGCTCCCTTAGTTTTTCAATGTGAATATGGTCCCTTCTCTCTCTCTCTCTCTCTCTCTCTCTTTCTAACTTCTACCCTCCTCTCATGCTTCAGGGCAGGTTACTAACTGCAGCATTTCTACACCGATCCACCCGCTCGCAGACGATATTTTTTATTGTTCTGGTTGGCGGAACTTTTTTCTCTAGATGTGTGAAAAGCTTTTAAGTTATCCTAAATGGCACAGGAGAAATGGGCTGGGAGAAACTTACTTCTGTGTATAAATCTGTGCCGTATTTTTTCCCATTTGTACTCTCAGGGAGTTAGTAGATGGCAAATGAACCCTTAGGTATTCCAGCTCAGCCGTTTTCAAAACTTTTGTGCCAGAAGTCTGTCGTTGTTTTCCCTAGCACATGCTCAGTTCAGTGTTGCTAAATACTCTTCCATTCTTAGTATGGAGTTTAAAGATTTTCGCGAAAAATTCGCCTCCGGAAGATATGTGCTTGAAGACAATGTAAAGTAGAGCGATCGGACTCATAATTCTGGATTATTCGTACTTTTCGAACCCCCCCCCCCTTCCCTTATTCCCAATGATATTCCGGTTCCGGCGGTAGGCAATAATAATTTGAAAACCTAGAAAATTTGAAAGGCATGGAAATTGTCGTTTACATGCAATATTTTTGAGTACTCAAGCCCCTCCCCCTCTCCTTAGACGTCACGTGACTTATACGGAGTCACAGAAATATTCGGAATCAACGTTTACTGTAATAGAATACGTATGGCAATTAAGAAAACGAAAACTCTTGAGGAGTCGAATGACCGAGTGCACCATGTGTCAAATTCGTGTTTTAGTAATTGTTGAAATTTTACTGGCCGGTCCGGGCCTTGGAAACAGGAGAAATATACGGGCCGGGCTTTCCAAATTAAGGCCCGTGCAGACCTCTACTGAGAGCATCCTGTTCTCATTAAAGGAGTTCTGACGACCGACTGATAGCGATACAACTATACCACCGGGATTAGCAAAAATGCCATCCCACACTCTCTAACCCATTAGCAAGCGCAATGAACCATGCCCAAACCGTTCAAATAACTTCGCAACACAAAACGTGGCCTTCAGTCTCCGATCGCATTCATAAAATAAGAGAGCTAACTCTTACTATGTGTGGTTTTTATACTTTCCATGAAACCATCAACAGCTATAATGGTTTTGGAGTCCTAAGATATTGAAGATTCACACGATAAAGTTATTAAACACATCTATGAATATGCAAGGCAAAGATTCGACTGTTGGATGCCACAGCATCTATAAAAATGGAAAAGCAGTGAGACAATTTGACACCATACACTGAAGAGCAATTGAATTAGAGACAGCTGGGGTCATGCAAATGTGGCGCTATGGGCGGCCCTGTAATAGGAAACGACATGACGTATGCAGCGATACGACAATATAAGGAGTGATGCTAGGGTAATCAGTAAGAGTCGGACGCAGTATGGGTAAGACGAAGGATCTAAGCGCATTTCATCGTGAGCAAATTGCCGAGGCCCGACGAATGGGTCACTCCATCTCGGAAGTCGTGCAGGCACTGGGATTTTCACAAGCCACTGTGTCACGGGTGCACCGTGAGTACATCGAATCCGGTAAAACCATCCCTGCAAGGGCCAACTGCCGTGTACAACAGCGTGTGGATGAGCGGAGTAATTGTCGGCTAGCTCGCATTGTAACAGTGGATAAACGGGCCACAGTGCAAGAAATCACTCGTCAATTTAACGCTGGTGCACAAAAACGTGTAAGCAGATACACCATCCAGAACCATCTCCTCGCTATAGGGTACAGAAGCCATCGTCCCATGAGGGTACCGCTGCTGAGAACACATCACAGGGTGCAAAGATTAGCATGGGCGCGGGAACATCGCCACTGGACCCTAGACATGTGGAAAAATGTTGCCTGGACTGATGAGTCGAGATTCACGTTGGTACATGCGGATGGCAGGATACGAGTCCTCCGCAAACCACATGAAGCGATGGATCCTTCTTGCCAGCAGGGTACTCTTCAAGCTGGTGGGGGTGGCATTCTCGTCTGGGAACTGTTTACGTGGACTGAAATGGGACCCCTGGTACGTGTGACATGGTCCCTCACAGGTCAACTTTACCGGGATATCCTGGACGACCATTTGCTCCCGTTTGTGCGACTTCAACATCCCACTGGGGACCTCATCCTGCAACAAGACAATGCACCGTGCCATCGCTCCCGAATTGTATCCGGATGGTTGGATGAACACTCCACCGACGTGACCTCGCTTCCTTGGCCAGCTAGGTCACCTGACCTCAATCCCATCGAGCACATCTGGGATGCCATCGAGAGATATATTCGAGGGTCAGACGCCCCTCCATCAAATCTTCGTGAACTGTGGGAGCTTGTTCAGGTGTCGTGGATCCGTATGGCTTCCCAAGGCTTCCGGTGTCTTGTTGAGTCCATGCCAAGACGAATCGCCGCCGTCATCAGGGCGAAAGGTGGTGCTACACGTTACTAGACAGGTATCTCTAATTCAATTGTTCTTCAGTGTATATGCCCAAAGCTCTTCAACGCCCCATTACAGAATGTCTTTCAACCACTGAACTGAAAAGACGATGAGATAAAGATTAATTGAGTTTATTTAACTCATCTTCATTTTGCAGACGATGTACTCGTTTTCCTAAGCACACCCTATGAGCTGCAGATTGAAATCCAGGAACTAACTGGCAAGAGTAAAGAAGTTGGGGATAGAAAATGAACTTTCAGAAAACGAAATGCAGTGCTTTTATAGCGTATTTGGTTGTAGATATTAATTAAAAATCTGTGTTTCGTCAAAACACTAGCGTCACTTAAATGCTAATTGCTTTTGTACTGAAAAGTTCCGTATGTGCTCCTGATAACTTAATTAGCACAAATATCCCATAATTAAGCCCTTAACGGCTTTAACGGCTAGAAAAATTAAAGTGTCTACTTACTCTTTCAACCCGTTATTAGTCATTAAAAGTATTCATTGCAGCACAGCAAAGTAGAATTCTCTTGCACTCAATCATTAACACTTCGATAGTGAGGCACAACAACTTCTCCAATGTAAAGAATGCTTCTCAATCAGTGGGGTAAATACCACCCCCGCAGTGGCGGGGGAGGGGGTAGGGGGAGCGCTGGTAACCAAGGGGCGTACCGCATTTTCAAAATTGCCTTTATTCTTCAGTAAAATAACATTTCTATGTACATGAGCTTCCAGTTGTAGTTTTTTAAAAAACTTCGAACACGCACAAAGACAAACAGACAAATAAATAACCCAAAAGTTCATAGTTTCTTTTAAGGTACATTTAGCTTTGCCTAAATAAATGTCAAGTTTCAAAGCAGTGGATGTACTACAGATTGAAGCTATTGGGCACTTTGGGTCCGAGTTGTAATGCGATCTCTCTCCAATTGCCCTCTCTCTGTTGAACTGAGGAAAAGCGCGAGGCCACATGGGATTCCCGGTGAAGGATGTGGGGAAACAGTCAATCAGTCACCGAGGATTACGTACACGACAGACGAAAACGTTTGTTCACAGCAGCCGCAGATCTGCTATTTACAAGAGGGTGATTTCTTCAAATGATTTATTTTAGTTTTGTACAAAACAATTATATGTATTGTTAAATCTATTACTTAAAAAGTTAAAACTACAAGGCTCTAGGTACCGGCATTACTTTTCTAGACACTCTCCCTGACCCCCCCCCTTCTTCGTCCACCACACATACACACACACACACACACACACACCGCGAAAAACGCATCCTCCCTCGTGCTTGAAATCCTGGGAAAATAACTCCGCTTAGGGGCGCTGGAGTAAATCCTGCGGGGCTGGTACAGTTACGCCGCTGTTTTCAATACTTTTATAAACTTAGCAACAATTTAAGGCTCAACATCCAAAAAGAGCAATATTCGACATAAAAGAATTAATCACAAACAGGTAGATTAAATTCCGTTAACATCTATCTCCAAAACAAAACATATATCTTACAATCCAGCCGACTTCTAAGAATAGCGAGCGTCCTAACGAGAGAGAGAGAGAGAGAGCATACATCTAACGAGAGAGTGAATATATCTAAAGAGAGACTCATTGTACAATCGTAAACATCACTGTTATCTGTCTCGTTAACATACGTCATTCAGCTTTTGACCTCAAGTCAGGTTGCCACAAAAACATTCAGCGCGAGAGAGAAAATGTAGCGTTAACTTATGAACTGCCTAAATAGAATGAACCAAAACTTACATAAGATAACAAGAACCAAAAAGGAAAGTTAAATTAAAGTATACGTCACAAAAATTAATGCAAAGTCTTTTTACAAGAACTGAAGATTTAGTGGTTGATGAGGCAAACTTAGAAGTAATCGATGCCTAAATTTACCTTGAAGAATAGTCAACAAGCAAGGGCGACATCAGAAAAAAATAAACAGGTGTATAAAACTTTGCTGGAGAGCATCTGGAAGAAATAGTACAATTTTGAAGGTAAATTTATTATTATGTCTTAAACGAAAAAAGTTTAACAACTGTATCTCCTTCCAGTTTTTATGGATCAGAGACATAGAGCTCAACTAAAAAAGCGAATTCAGAGGTTACGGACAACTTAGAAGCATCTGAGACGCATGCTTAGCATAATCACGAAAGATGGGAAGAGGAATTCATGGTTCAGGAAAAATGACAAGAGTGGATAACCTCGTGATCAAAGTAAAGACCCTTAACCGGCAATGGGTTGGACATATTGCTAAAAGAACTGACCACCGCTGGACTACTGAAGTATTAGAATGGATAAAGAGGGACAGAAGAAGACTACGTGGGAGATAGGTGGAGGAAATTCGAAAGCATACCGATGTGACAAAGAAGATAATGGATCAAGAGAAAGAACTGTTAAAGAGACTTTGGGAGACCTTCGTTCTTCAGCGGACTGAAAATGGCTGACATATGTATTGCATATGCAGTTGCCACTTATGGAAATCATTAACTAAATTGTTCGAAGTTTGTTCTCAACGTAAACATTTCATTTCTTTGTTATTTTGCATGTTAGCGTATTTTGAAACTCTTCTCGCGTCTAAATTGTTCGAAGTTTGTTCTCAACGTAAACATTTCATTTCTTTGTTATTTTGCATGTTAGCGTATTTTGAAACTCTTCTCGCGTAGTTATAAGTATTTGTCAGGTAGATACGCAAGTCTCTACCAACAACAGGTTTCATCTGTTATCGCTTAACGGCGGCGTAAAATTATGATTAAATGGGATCTGTTTGGCCTACATATACGAGGGTTGTACCCTTCAACCGTATATAGTGATAGACCGCGCACTAGTAGTGGTTGCCACTGAGACGCTGTGGTCCTAACATGAGAGCCGTCAGATCACGTGACATTAGGCAGAAGTGATTTCAATGCTTTCTTATGACCTGACAGGCTACTAACTTTTAAATATCCCCATTTAGTAAATCAGGTAGGTAACAAGAGCGTTTTTTTAGGAATAATAAACCTAAGGGGATATTCATTAAGAAATTGTCATTTATAGAAATTTAATTGCAAACATTTCGGAGCTGCAAGATGAGTCGTTAGGACGAAGGAAGTCATTTGTTTATTGTGTATGCTTGTATGAACTTGCTACATTTGTACTTTATGCAAAGTGGTGTTATCATTAATAATTTATGGTACTGAGCTACAGTATATAATATGAAAATTTCGGAAGCATACGGTTAAATACTACGTAAAATATACGGAAATGACGTTGCCGTACTCAAAGTAATTTTACTTTTGCAAAATGTGTATAAGTAGACATTATTATAGGCCATGATTAGAATATTGCGATGAATATTTGTGAAAGATTTAAAGCACGTAGATTCATTTCTTAACGCGAGTGAATATATTATTACTTTCATACGCACACGTTTTCTAGATTGGGAATTGAACCTCAATATTGATTATTTTTTCTCGTATATGATAATAATTACGGCAAATACGGAAAACTCAGGTGGAATGGTAACCCATACTAACAGTAATTAAAATTTACTGCAGATGGGAATCACGTTATTACTACACTGCTGGCCACCCAAAATGCAACACCAAGAAGGAAGCATCCGATTGGCCTGAAATTTGCTGCATGCGTCGCTTGGGAGAGGACATGCAAACGATTAGCATTGCAGGGAATATGCAAATCATGTGCGCCCGGCACGCCACCGAGAAGCACTATAAGAAGGGTACACAACAGGCGGGGTGTACGTAGTAGAAGTGTGTTGTGCTACCGGACCTGTGCGTGGGAAGCTTACTGATGCCTCGTCACAGAAAACGGCAAGTCATTCCAGCACGTTTAGGAGTTCGACAGAGAACGAATAGTGGCTTATCGCGACAGCGGTTTATCGTACCGAGACATCGGCGCCCGTGTGGGACGACATCCAGCCACAGTGAGGCGAGTATGGATTCGGTGGGTGCAGGAGGGACTGACGGACCGACGTGAGCGATTGCAGCAGCCGCGGCACCGAACGAGAGGACCAGCATGTTGTGCGGCGGGCATTGACGGCTCGCACCGCCACATCACGAACGTTAGCGCAGAAATTAGGGTGTGTTGCGCAACAACCTATGACAGCACGTACCGTTCGACGTCGTCTGCAGAAGAGGGGACTTGTCGCACGGCGCCCATTGTTACGATTACCATTGACGTTACACCACCGGCGAGTGCGGCGGCAGTGGGCCGTTGAACGCCGCACCTGGACTACGGAATGGCACGGCATTTTCTTCTCCGACGAATCCCGCTTCTGCCTACAACACCACGATGGTCGGATCCGCGTGTAGAGGCACCGCGGCGAGAGACTGCATGACGCCTGCATTATGCATCTACATACCGGTCCGTCGCCTGGCGTTATGGTTTGGGGCGCAATTGGATATGACACCCGCACCCCTCTGGTACGCATCGCCGGTACACTCAACAGCCACCGCTACATCTCCAACGTTTTGGAGCTTGTACACTTCCCTTACCTGCAGGACCTGCCAGCGGCCACGTTTCAACAGGACAATGCGCACCCGCACGTGGCACGCATCGTGCGACAATTCTTCACGGCCCATTAGGTGCCACTGCTGCCTTGGCCCGCCTGTTCTACCGATACATTGCCCATCGAACACGTCTGGTCGCTGATAGGCAACCTAGTGTCCCGGCAAGCACCACCCGTGGCTACGCCTAATGAATTGTGGCAACGTGTGGAAGCAGCCTGGACCGACATACCCCAAGCTTACATCCAAAGCCTCTTTCGTTCGGTGCCGCGGCGTGTAGCGGCCGTTATTGCCAGCCATGGGGGCCACACGAACTATTAATGTCTGCGTATTCCGCAAGTCGCACGGGCATTTAAGCTAAATCGTATCATCTTTGTATCTGTTGTTATGTATCCAGTAAATCTGGCTTTGCTATCTCGTGTCCTTCTTGGTGTTGCAGTTTGGGTGGCCAGTAGTGTATACAGGTATACAATCTGCTTAACATTTTAATTCTTTTCTCACTGGTTACAAGTTGTAGAATTTTCTTTTAACATTTTTTACTAAGATCACGGGACATTTCCCTTTCTGATGTTGGAGCCATAAATTGTGACGTCATTCACCGTCTACCTGTATGTAAGGTCGATGGTTGTGCCGAAAACAATGCAAAAGTGGGGAAAATCTTTTTATTAACTGACAGAGGTCGTTCAAACTGCACATGTTGGTAGAGTAACTCTTCCTCTATAGTAACGCTTCTTCTTCATTGCAGGTAAAAAATGGATTCCAAGCCGAAGCAACGTGCCGTCATTGAGTTCTTGACGAAGGAAGGGTGCAGGCTGTCCGACATCCACAGAAGGCTACAGAATGTTTACGAAGATGACACCATTGGCAAGAGCAATGTGCACAAATGGATGAAGAAATTTAAAGAAGGGGAAATCAGCATTGAAGTCGAACCACGCAGTGGGAGACCATCATCCGCGACCACTGACACGAATCGTCAGCGAGTTGATGAATTGATTCGCGTGGAGAGACGAGGTACAATCCGTGAGCTTGTTGCACAACTGGACTGTGGTCACAATGCCATACAGAAGATGGTGGAAGACTTAGGGTATCGGAAAGTGTGTGCAAAGTGAGTACCTCATACATTGAGACACTCAAGAAGCTTAGAGAAAAGCCATAAGGAGGAAGAGACCGAACAAGAATCTGAAAAGGATCCACATTCACCATGACAATGCGAGACCACAAACATCTTTGGCAACAAATCAGGTGATCACCAAGTTAGGATGGTCGGTGGTCTCCCATCCACCGTACAGCCCAGATCTGGCGCCCTCCCACTTCCACCTGTTTCGTCTATTGAAGGACAGTCTCCGGGGAAAACGATTTGATGACACAGACGAGGTGAAAGTGGCTGTGAAGAAGTGGGTACAACAGTCCACACCTGATTTTTTTCAAAGAGGATTCCAGAGTTGGGTTCAGTGATGACGCAAATGCATCGCTTGTGAGGGAGACTATGTTGAGAAGTACCTTTCTATAGAGAAAGACTTACTCTATCAACATGTGCTATAAAAACGTGATGCCCACTTTTGCATTACTTTCGGTGCAATCATCGTAAAATAATTTCATGCATTCTGTTCGGAGGAGAATAACACTGCAGTTTGTCTTTCTGTCTTCTGCGGATATAAGAAACGATATCGAAATGCAAATATCCCACTCTCGACGTTTCTTCATTTATTAATTAGTTTAAACTTTTTAAAATTTATTTTAGAGGGATAAATTTCCGCAAACTGCACAAAAAATAACAACAAGAAAAAAACATGCATAATCGGCGTGTATCGTTGTTTTTTCATTCAATTTCAAATTAAAAAAGATACTGTTTAGCCAAATATCAGGCACCTAAATTTATTTTTTCAGCTCAGAAGATTGCCCGATTCTAATAGCATTAAACATAGGTCATCGCTCTTTCCACGTTTATAATTGAGTCACGGAAAAATTATCATTGGCCGCCACGGGAATAAAACCCAGTGTCTTCGAGTTACGCGCCGGATATGCTTCCACTGCACCACAGCGGCTTCGAATTCCTCCAGACTCACACACACACACACACTGCCAAGCCAACTGGCTTCTAATTATTGTTCAGTTGCTGCTTACCAACTTGGCAGTAACTGCTAAGCCAGTTTGTCTTCTAATTATTTATTCAGTTGCTGCTTACCATCTTTGGTGAATCCCCAGCATTGTGCGGGGCTCCAAGAAGCAACCTGCCCAATTGGCTTGGCAGTTAGCGTGTGTGAGTCGGGAGGAATTCGAGGCCGCTGTGGTGTAGCGGAAGCATATCCGGCGCGTAACTGGAAGACCATGGGTTCGATTCCCGGTGGCGGCCAATGAGAATTTTTCCGTGACTCACTTATAAACGTGGAAAGAGCGGAGATCTTTGTTTGATATTCCTGGTCCACGTTAAATGTCTGTATTAATGATTCATTCACCTTCTAATTATTTCTTCAGTTGCTGCTTACCTTCTTTGGTGAATCCCCAGCATTGTGCGGAGCTCCAAGAAGCAACCTGCCATATTGGCTTGGCAGTTAGTGTGTGTGAATCTGGAGGAATTTGAGGCCGCTGTGGTACAGAGGAAGCATATCCGGCGCGTACCTGAAAGACCCTGGGTTCGATTCCCGGTGGCGGCCAATGAGAATGTTTCTGTGACTCATCTATAAACGTGGAAAGAGCGATGACCTCTTTTTTGATGTTCCTAGTCCACGTCAAATGTCTGTATTAATTATCCAATAGCATTATTTACACTTTATGTCCTACTGTTTCTTGACCGCACTATTTTAATTTTAAAAAGTGACTCAGTTAATTTTTGTTCCATGTAATTGCTTCTTCTTTTCGGAAACGTAGCGCTTTTGTTGCGATTCTGACTGTAATTCTTTCTTACTTCCGGAACACTTCGATGAAAGATTCATGATAATCAGTGTCATTAGTGCAGCTTCGTTGCTTCAGCGCTTCAAGAATAGGCTTCGTACACAAAAAACTGAGAAACGTGGTATATCGTTTGCAGTGGATGCTATTACGCTGACAGTTTCAAATCGTTGCTCAATTTCTGAGTTTTTCACAGAGCAATTGCAACCTAGATTTCAACCATGCGGAAATGAGATGAGAGCATTACAGGAATTGCTGGGGAAAAGAACGGGTTCACCGAAAACTGGTGAGGTATATGTATCGCTAGCTGCTAGATTTCGCATCAGCAAAGGAGAAATAATGTTAGCGAAAAAATTCACTCTACGTGCTGCACCTATTCAGGTTTTAAAAATCTTGCTCTGCTAACTGTTATGCTGGAAATAATGTTTTTAAAATTCCTTACATTTATGTATTAAATAATGTTCGGCGATAGTATTCTTTCTATCTCGAGATCAGATTTTAGCTTGCCCATGCGCAGATGAAATCGTACTTCATAACCCCATATCTCTATGCGAAACTTGATTTCGTTTTGGGTTAATAAGTAAATAAAAATAAGGAATTAATTTTCGCACGCGTCCGTGTCAAAAAATAGTCATATTTCATGTTATGCATCTTTCCCGACAGTAAATCCCAAGTAAAATATTTCGATGTAACGAAAATGGGTAACGGAAGTAGTCAAATCCATTGTTGAAATCTAATTTTTGAATGCTGTCCCATGAAGTGATTGCACAATATTTAATTTCATTGTTACTCAACAAAATATTTTATTATACTATCGCCGAACATTATTTAATACATAAATGTAACAGTATCTCTTTGCAAGCTGCGTAAATTACTAGAACGTGATGCTAAATGTGATAAAAGCCATTACAAAAGCCTTTCTGATATTATGAAAACTATGTCTTAGCAAAATTTGGCCCTCACCACACCTCCACCCCAAAGAGGGAAAGGTTCACCTGCTATTGACGGGAGCTTTAAATGATGTACAACACTGTTAGGTGTAACTTGTAGATACCCTAGGCTAAAAGTTACCAATATCCCTCAGTAACACAGTTGCGATTCAGCTTTTCTTTCTATCTCGAGATCAGATTTTAGCTTGCCCATGCGCAGATGGACTTTCGTAGTTACGTCACATTTCATCGGTGTTAGAGTCGTTTCGTACGTTCGTCTAAATCTGAATAATATAAAATAATAATGATAATAAAAATAAACATCGTTTTTGAAAAACTAAACTGTTGAAATACTTACTATTGCTGCAGCCATAGTTTAGTAATCATTTACTTTTATGACACACACATCTTCTTTCATTGGTTTTACGACATTAACATTCAGTAATCCACCTACCTAAGTACCTCTGAATGTGAGGAATTAGTAAACCTTATTGTTTGTCGTTATCATGTAATTCCACTAAGTGGTATAACACGCTTTAAAACTTATTGGTGCACCTAATAATTACGGATAGTAAAGTTATAGAAATGTCGGTTCAGGCTGGAGAAGTAAATTTTCCACAGATAAACCCTATGAGTTGAAATTTTTCCCCGGTGGTTATAATGTTTTCAGTATTGATTGTTTTGGTGATAACGGACGATGGGGACAGCGAAATGATAACGGGAATTCAGGTTAGGGCAAATTTATTTCTCTGTAGAGGAAAATACACTCCAAGACCTTGTGAAATCTATGCCAAACTGCATACATGCTGTAATTCGGGCTAGAGAATGTCCAAACCTGTGTTGAATAACAGTTTCTAATTCAATGGCCGGTATGTGTAGGATGATTATAATTCTTTCAGAGATATATTACAAACTATTTCAGTATTTATAATCTGACTGCCATGAATACCAAGGTGAAACAATTACGTCTTTAGTTACACAACAGAAATATTTCGATATATCTTTCCTCAACGGAAAGATATATCTTAGTTTTCTCTGAATAAGGCAGGCACACATACAAAAAATTCAAACTGACCTTTAACTTCACAAGAAGTTCGAATATATTTTTTCTTCACCTTCTGACACCGAAACATTAGGTCAAGAATCAAATTTACTATCTAGGAGATGTGGAACAGGCTGGTCAGGTTAGTTATTTTAACCTAAAAATTATGCAACTACCGCAGTCTACCGAGTTGAAATGCCACTACAGAAATAGTTCATCATGATTTAGTTCATTTTTTCTTTCTGGAAAAAAAGCGCCATTATAGTTTCTACCTGGTTCCATTTCGAAACCTTTTTGCAAGATTGTAGCTAAGTTATGTTTTAAAGCAGCATATGATCCATCAACTGACTGATTCATCCTTCCTGATTAAAAAGACTAAAGACAGATTATCTCAGGAAAAAATTATAAAATCAAATCCTATTCAACTTGCAGTTTACAAAAGTTCAAGAAACAATTAGGTAGCGCTGAAGTTGTTTTCTAGTAAAAATACCGATAAAAAAAAAAGGAAGACAAAAATGGAAAGAAAAAAAAAAAAAGGAAAGAAAAAAAAACTTCGTAAGTTAATAAAAGAAAACGAGTCTACTTCAGGCATCTTTACTTGTTTGAACTGTCAACCTTGAGCCTGGCACCAACGACCTTTCTGGAAATTACATTCTACAAACAGTTCAAGAATTTGCAAGCATGACCTTGAGAACATTCAGTGTCTTCAAGCTTTAATTCTGCCATGACCTTGAGTAGATCGAAATCCGCGTAGCGTTGCTGTATGACTGCAGGACACTTCTCAGATATGAATTAGGAACTTTCAAAATGAACGAAATAGCTTTGTAACTTTTGCATTTCGAAAATAATATTGGACACCTTTGTCTGAAAAATTGAAAAACTCAGTCATTAAAATAAGATTTTAGGTTTAATGTTTCATGAAGAGGATATCGAAATTAAAAAAAAAATGCGCACTTCTTTTGTGAATAAATAAATAAATAAATACGGATTCAAATTTAGGATCTTCCACACTCTAAAATCATCCGAAATCTTATGAAAAATATCAAGGAAATAGTGATATTGTGTTCAAACAACAAATAACGTCGCGTTTTTTTTTAGTTTTGAACAACACTTTAGCTTACTGCCACCAAAATGAAATAGTATATCGTGTGCACTTTCGCATAGTTGAAAAAATAGTTTTCACAATCTGCGTCCTCTCCATTTTTAAGTATTTATTGTATGTAATGACATATATAATTATTTTCAGAATATTTTATTTTAAAGAAACTTGAAATTTTGCACTTCTTTAAAGCAGAAGACCTAAACGCATGCTTTATATACATACACACAGACAGAAACAATATCAACCTCAATCTACTGCTGGATGAAGGTTTCCCCAAGTCTTTTCCACAACTCTCTGTCAAGAGCCATTCTCTCCCATATGGTTCCTATATGCTTTTGAACTTTATTTATCTATCTCCCAAGTGGTCTTCTTCGGGGTCTCTGCCTGTCCCGTGGTATCCGGTCAAATATTTCAGTTGTCCAACAATAGTGAGTTCTTCAAGGAATTTGCCCACTTGAGAGTCTTTATGTTGAGCAGGAGATCCTACACTCCTGTCATTTTTTCTATGCATATATTCCTTTTCCTACCTTTCGGGGTTACATCAAGGATGTATCGTTTCAAGACTCTGAGTTGTCTGTAACCTTCGAATGTCCTTTTTTTTTTATTTATTTATTTATTTATTTATTTATTTTTTTTTTTTTTGTACGAAGGCCGTTCAATAAAAACTGAGAGTAATTTTCTTTTGAGTTGGCAACAGTGCAAAGGGAGGAGATAACCACGTAGACGACTAACTGAATTAAGGAAGTATCTATGGCAACAGTTATCAGACGTGGCAGACGATTCTGGTTTTGCCATTGCGCAGTTGTTTAAGGTACGTCTGCTTTTCGCCATACAGCTACGGGGGTGAGTGATTCAGAGTTAAGAAATGAAATGCGTCGCGCGATAAAATTTTGCTATCGTTTGGATAAAACGGCTCCAGAAATAGTTGATTTAATCAAAAAAGCTTACAAAAATAAATGTTTGGGTGAGTCAACGATTTTTAGATGGCACCATGAATTCAAAAAGGAGCGTTTGTCGGCAGAACTCGCTCCTAGGCCTGGTCGACCTAAAGGTTTTCTTACGGAGCTTATACTTTTAGGCAATTATTTGGAATTCCTGCAAGAAGTTCGACGAATGACGTGCAAAGATACAGCGGTGTCAATTAATATTTCAAAAATGTCGGCATTCCGCATTCTACGCTACAAATTACTGCTGCATCGTGTGTGTGTTCCAGATGGGTACCTCATCACCTGACGAGAGAACAATTGTTAACCAGAGTTTAGGTGTGTCCTGAGTAGAAACAAATGATTGCAAGGGATCCAAACTTTCTAAACACAGTAATAACTGCCGATGAAACATGGGTTTATTATTTCGACTCCCTCAGGAAGGGCGCAACGAGTGTCTGGAAACACACAAGCTCGCCTCCTCCGAAAAAAGTTCGGCAAACCAAATCAGCTGGGAAGGTGATGATGATAATTTTTTGTGACCATAAAGGTGTAATCTACCAGCACGCCTTTCTTCCACAAATTACTGCCAATGCTTAGTATTACATTTGAGTCTTGAAGCGTCTGCGACGACACATATAGATTAAGCGACCGGAACTGGTGGGTAAGTGGACCCTACACCATGATAAGGCCCGCCCACATGCGGCTGCTTGTGTTCAACAGTTTCTTACGAAAAGCAATATTGAAATCATGCCACAGCCAGCCTACAGTCCTAGCCTCGCCCCGTGCGATTTCTGGTTGTTTCCAACAATGAAGGAGAAGCTCTGTGTCGTAACATTCAACACAGATGCTGACGTTATTCAAGCTGAACAGGGATCACTAAAGCAGCCTTCACAAAATGCCTTCGACGCATGCTTTGAAAAGTGGTCTAAACGATGGGACCTTTGCATATCATCCGAAGGAAAATACTTTGATTAAGAATAACATATATTTCGCTCTACCTATATTTCTTCATTTTGTGTGGTTTTACTCTCAGCTTTATGGGATGGCCGTTGTAGGTAAGAGATCCATGTCTTAAATCCAAAAGTTAGAACTGGAAGAATGTGTTGCTTAAAAACTTTCATTTCATGAAATAATGATAAAATGCTCTTAAACGTTGTATTATTTCTTCCAAATGTACTTCAGGCAAGTTTTATACACCTATTAATTTTTTCGTCGACGTGTCCCCGCTTGATATCTGTTTTTCAAAGTAGATGTAGGTAACTAACTGGTATTTAGACTATACACTGAAGAGCAATTGAATTAGAAACAGCTGGAGTTATGCAAATGTGGCGCTGTGGGCGGCCCTGTAAACGGAAACGACATGACGTATGCAGCGATTTGACAATATAAGGAGTGATGCGACGGGAATCAGTAAAAGTCGGACGCAGTATGGGTAAGACGAAGGATCTAAGCGCATTTGATCGTGGGCAAATTGTCGGGGCCCGACGAATGGGTCTCTCCATCTCGAAAATCGTGCAGGCACTAGGATTTTCACAAGCCACTGTGTGACAGGTGCACCGTGAGTGCATCGAACCCGGTAAAACCATCCCTGCAAGGACCAACTGCTGTGGACAACAGCGTGTGGATGAGCGGGGTCATCGTCGGCTAGCTCGCATTGTAACAGCGGATAAACGCACCACAGTGCAAGAAATCACTCAGCAATTTATCGCTGGTGCACAAAAACGTGTAAGCAGCCACACCATCCAGAACCATCTCCTCGCAATGGGGTACAGAAGCCATCGTCCCACGAGGGTACCGCTGCTAACCGCACATCACAGGGTGTAAAGATTATCATGGGAGCGGGAACATCGCCACTGGACTCAAGACATGTGGAAAAATGTTGCCTGGACTGATGAGTCGAGATTCACGTTGGTACATGCGGATGGCAGGATACGAGTACGGCGCAAACCACATGAAGCGATGGATCCTTCTTGCCAGCAGGGTACTCTTCAAGCTGGTGGGGATGGCATTCTCGTCTGGGGACTGCTTACGTGGACTGAAATGGGACCCCTGGTACGTGTGACATCGTCCCTCACAGGTCAACGTTACCGAGATATCCTGGACGACCATTTGCTCCCGTTTGTGCGTCTTCAACATCCCACTTGGGACCTCATCCTGCAACAAGACAATGCACCGTGCCATCGCTCCCGAATTGTATCAGAATGGTTGTATGAACACTGCACCAACGTGACCTCGGTTCCTTGGGCATCTAGGTCATCTGACCTCAATCCCATCCAGCGCATATGGGATGCCATCGAGAGATATGTTCAAGGCTCTGACCCCCTCCATCAAATCGTCGTGAACTGTGGGAGCTTGTTCAGGGGTCGTGGATCCGTATGGCTTCCCAACGCTTCCTGTGTCTTGTCGAGTCCATGCCGAGACGAATCGCCGCCGTCATCAGGGCGAAAGGTGGTGCTACACGTTACTAGACAGGTATCTCTAATTCAATTGCTCTTCAGTGTAGTGCCTCAGTATTTATTCTTGAGAAAGAGTGGTAACAATAACGAAGATGATTTGCAAGTAATTTTCTGGAGGAATTGTTCGGGCGTGTTGACCAACAAATGTACACTACCAAAAGAATCTGTAGAAATTCGCGGTATTCGTTATAAATCAATCGCAATAGTAACAAACACAGTTAACTTAAAATTTTACTAGTTAAGAGCTTTTAAATATAGTAACATAACAATATTATATAACAGGGTGAACCAAAAGTTCCTGTACACCTGACGTGCTGTGATAAGAAATAATAGTAAGGAATCTATAAAGTGTAGTTACCGCGCACGTACATGCAATATTGTGAATGGAGAATGTTCGTGTGTTTGGAGCTGGGTTACGCGCATCCTATCGTCTAACCTTGAACGACGCAGCCGGTATTTCTGGGTTCTGGCCGTGATTGAATCAGTCAGTAGTGAGGCGTCGCAGTGGCCGGTTGAATATGGTGTTGTCGTTTGAGGGTCGAGTGTTTCTGATTGGACATGTGTTCCGTAGTGGAGGTGAATATACGATGAAGTGAAACGTAAGTACAGATAACAATTTCCCAATACTGAAGCCTCCCATCGCAATGCTGTGAGGCGGTTAATTGAAAAATTTCGTAAAACCGGAAAAGTGAGGGATGCTCCGAGAAGCGGTGTAGGCCGCGAGTGTTAACGAAGGAAAAGGTGGAGGATATTTCCGTTCGCATCACTAAAGGTTCAAAGAAATCGGTTCGCACAACAAGCAGCTGTGTCGTACAGAGCAACCGTTGGGCACTGAAGACGTGACTGCAGCTCTACCCGCACAAAATTAGAACAGTGCACGAACTGAAACACACAGATGACGATAAGCGTGTGGAATATTGCAGATGGTTCAAGGACTTGATTAATGACAACGGAGAGGATATTCTGGACGTCCCGTTTTTATCCAATGAGGCGCTGTTCCACTTATCGCGATATGTGAACAGCCATCGCATGCGGTCTTCCAACAATCCGCAACAGATACACGAAATGCCATTACATGTTCAGAAGATTGGCGTGTGGTGTGAGTTACCTCGAAGACACATAAATGGGCCCATATTTTTTGGGGGACCATAAACGCAGCAACCGTGCCAGGTGCACAGTGACTTTTGGTTCACCCTGTGACTCACCGATCACTTGGGATCTCGTTGATAGCTCTCATACCTAATGCACCTGTTCAGCTAAATCATCCTGTTTTTTTTATCGAAGTCTGCTTGACTTGACTATCTACCAGTATGCTTTAATGAAATAAACTCTTGGGAGATCCGAAGTGACGTTCAGTTCAGAAAATATAATAAGAGTTAACTAAAATTTACGTATGAGAAGGTAAACGAAAAAAAGGAAGGTTAAATTGCTAATGTGCGTCACAAGTCTTAAATTTAATTGAATTTTTCGATGGGTGGGTCGATAATATAAGTGTTTTAAATATCAGAAACAATTTTAAGCGTAAAATTTGTCAAATAGGGTACCCACTGTGAAATTTGACTCATTGTTGCGGACCTTATAACGCTTACAACAATGGGAATTTTGTAATACACTTCAGATCATATGGGGGGGGGGAGACATGTGAATAACAGAATACGGATATTTAAAATATCTTACGGTTTTCTATTTTCTAGTGTAATATGTTACAAATAACTTATACCTATATATCTTTGTATGTTGGTTTTAAAAAATAGTCATCAATGTGCTTGTTTTTTGTTTTTTTAGAGTTTTTTTGTAATACATCAGCTTGCATTTTTTCTACAGCTGTAACATCGTCACATTTGCTCGCTTTCTGTTCCTAAATATAGTTAAGCAGCAATCGTGTTGTAGTTTAATCATTTTTCACTTGTTAGGTGTCGTTTTTGATATTGGAGGAGTTCGTAACAGTTATATTTTGGTAACCTAAACACAGGAATCACTTTACAGCCACTAAGAAAAGTTCTTTTCATAAACATTTCCGAAACCCATAAAAGACTTCACTGATTACATCTTCAACTCAGGTTTAAAATACAGCATCTCTTTTTAGTAGTGCTCCTACTAAAAAGCAATCATGAGTTCGTACAACTTCATCGCTTTAAACATAGGAAATTCATCTTACATGCCGGATTTATGAAAGCGCTTAGTTCTGTATTCTGTAAGCAGGTCGTATTATATAAAAAAAAGTGTCACATGCCGAATAATCAGTGCCTGCATGATCGGGAGAACATATCATTTTCTCCTAGAAAATACTGAATTAGGCATATGGCTTTCTCAGTTGCACTTATAATATTTGAAAACACAAGGTTCAAAAGTGTCTGTGATATTGCGGCTGAAAACATAAGTCGTCGAAGCCAAACTATTGGCTCACTGAAAGCGCGTTCATCAAAATAGATTACTTGCAGCATGACACACAAGCAATCATAAAGAATTTCACACGTTGATAAGTCGTTTAACAAGCTAAAACATTAACACAAGTTAGAGACTAACGAACGAAAAATTTGAAGCAATCAGAATAGCGTCGTATTTAGGCAGCAAGTTTCTAGATAGAATAACGATGAAAATACTTCACCTAACACTCAGCATTTTTGGCGTCTGACACGTTGTTTATACGATGTTCAATCAAAAAGTTCCGAGACTAGGCCGATATACAGCAAAGTACTTACGTTACTTAGATCTGGCTAAGATGTCACTCAAATGAGTCTCCTTGGGCAGTGATACACCGCAACCAGCGTTTTTAGCACTGTTGCAATGCTCCCTGAAAGTTCTGTTCGCGAATTGCGTCAAGCACCGTCTGCGATTTGCGCTGGATCTCGTCCACGGTTCCAAAAAGGCGACCCTTGAGCTTCAGCTTCAGCTTCATCTTCGGGAACAGAAAGAAGTCGCAGGAGGCCAAATCCGGTGAGTAAGGTGGGTGAGGAAGGGTAGTCATGCTGTTGCGGTTGCTACACTGGTGTGTTGCTAACGCTCTGTGAGCTGCTGCATTGTCGTGATGGAGCAGGAAACTGCCCTTGCGCCACATTTCAGGTCGTTTGCAGTGAATTCCCTCCCTAAGACGCCACAGAACATCGCAGTAAAAAAAGGCAATGACGGTCTGGCCCTGGGGGACGAATTCACGGTGCATGACCCCACGAATGTCGAAGAACACGGTGAGCATGCTTTTGGTTGTGCTCCGGACCTGTCAGACCTTCTTCGGTCGTGGAGATGCCGGGTTCTTCCACTGCAACGACTGTTGTTTGGTCTCAGGGTCGTAACCGTAGACCCAAGTCTCGTCCCCAGTGATGACCCACGAGAGGAACGTTGGTTCATTCACCACCTGCTGACGAAGATCTTCGTAGAGTTCGACACTGAGCACCTTCTGCTCGGGGTTCAGAATATTTGGCACAAACTTTGCAGCAATGCGGTGCATGTTCAAAACCGACGCCAGAATTTCTTGCACTGTTCCGTGCGACACATTGACGATGGTAGTAATGTCTTGAATGGTTCTCCGACGATCCTCATGCACCAGTTCCCTGATTTTGTCCAAATGTTTGAGGGTTTTGCCACGGAAACCCCTCGCACTACTCATTGCTTCATTGCCATAAGCCTGCAGCAAAATTTCACGCGTCTCCGTTCCCGATTTGTCGAGTTTGACGCAGAATTTGATGTTCGCTCGCTGCTCTAGTTTGCGGTCCATACCGAAATCGCAGCTGTGTTCTGCACGTGGTCACCAAATATCGTGTAGCACAGTTCCCGATGTTCACAGAACAACGCCACTCTGCACAATGACTCATGAAGGTCACTGCCCTCGACAACTGCTCGCGCATCCGCGTACTGCCATCTGTTGGTGCGCTACGTAACTAGTTTCGAAACTTTTTGATCGCATTACGTATCTTAGCTGACTAACTACTAGTGATACCACATGCAACAAAAACTCTTGGGAGTTTGGGTATGACGTTAAGTACGGAACGTACGAGGAGATATACAGTAACTAAATTTACATAAGAAACAGCAAACAAAAACAGAAAATTAAACAAGTAATCTACGTCACACATATTTGAATAATCATAGTACATACTGCTCATTGTTCAGTCGTAACGAGTCACGGATCAAGTATTTATTAAAATTATTTCTTTTTAAATTAAATTCATGGAATTTCTTTAGTAATAAACATTGTTCATTCTCTTATAAACGCATTATTCAGCAAAGACGTTGGTTAGATT
Source organism: Macrothele yani (assembly GCA_039090855.1). Classification (NCBI taxonomy): domain Eukaryota; kingdom Metazoa; phylum Arthropoda; class Arachnida; order Araneae; family Macrothelidae; genus Macrothele; species Macrothele yani. The sequence goes on along the minus strand of CM077013.1, from coordinate 101,160,268 downwards.
TTCAATTATACAAAATTCAGTATTTTACTCTAACATATGATCGATTTTATGATTGTTGCTAAATTTAATCGACCTTCTGGTCTTCATATATCTAAATGCGTCAGTGGACTGGTTCATCGAAATAGCTGTACTCCCCCTGCGCTTCCAACGTTTCCCCTAAACAAATGAAATCCATTCCACGGCACATGTTAACACAAAATCCTCTTTCTCAAATTAGCGAATTAGCGCAGCAAACTATGAGAGCAAACCATAGCAGAAGCTTCATATCGTTGTTTCGGAAGATGCTTATGCCTAATATTCTGTTTGAAATGTTCAGACTGATTGATATGGTTCCAGAATTTTCCCTGTTCTTATTATTTTACGTTAGGAAAACGAACAGGAATCAACAGAATATTTCTTACTCATTAATTAGAAGAAACGAGTAAATAAATCACCTTTAAAGATAAATAAATCACAAATTGCATTTGCAAAATTTTATTTTGAAAATACTCAGCTCTTCGGTAGAAACTGAACCTGTCCGTCTCCCAAAGTTACACAAATTGTGTTTCTCTTTGTGTTAAATCTAATTAGACTTATAGTAGATAAACTGACAGTCTGTTGGCGAATGACACATTGTTTACAAAATTTGGGGAAGATTTTTTTGTTATTTTATGGCCAGGTTTTTACCCATTTGGTTTAAATAACTAGCGTTGTGTGTTTTTTTATACTTTTGAATAACTCCCTCTTCCCTGAATCAAATGAGTAAGCAAGTCTCTAATGCGCGTCAGCATGCTTTATGCGTTCACATCACACTTTTGTTTTTATCAAGTGAAATGCCAAGATCTTCTCAACATGGAACCAAGCATTAAACTCATTTGAGCGTTTATGATTCTCCATGTTGTGTGGGTGTGATGCAACCCCGCTGTGAAAGAAAGCAAGCACACTAAATATAAAGACGGAACATACGCATCTGTCGTATTTGATGAATTCGAGCAAACAGGAAGTAGGAAATATTTCACCAGTGTAAGACTAAAAAGTCACACGTAAGAAAGGTCTTTTTTCTTTTAGTTTCTGACAGGTAAAATTTCGCAACACATTTCGCTGAGAAGGAAATGCTCTCCGGTTTTCAGACAACTTCCGCAAAAATATGTTTCTTGGATGGTTCTTCACTTCAAGGATTGCGCATTGGGGTCACCTTCGCTCGAGTCAAACCAATAGTAAATCCTGGTTTGAGAACCTTGATTGCATTCATAGTGTGCCTTCCCAGTCGTTAACATCTGTATTATTAGTTCAACTAAATGATACAAACAATGTGACCCGCGGATGTAGACTCCCCCCCCTTTTAGCACGCGATAGAAACACCCTAAATACTCACGTAACCCATTTGACGTCATGATTTTCGTGCATGCGAACAATGAAGGGTTTGATTCTATCTTTCTACCTCCCTCCTACCACACGAACTTTAGCTGGAGAATAAATTATCCAGGTGCGTGGATTCATTGTCAGTCACCATAAAATCACCCTCTTCAGGTAAGAACTATATTAAAAACATCTTCCAATTCCCGCTTCCGTCGACTGTTTTTTATATTCGCAGTTAATTATGAGTAATAATATTGAATGCGAAGTTTATCAATGCACTGTAAAAGGAGGTTTCTGGTGTAAAAAAAAGCATCTCCGTATTTCATTTTAAAAACATTATATTTATTTTTCGTCTCTTCCGCAATTTGCATTTCATTTCTGAAAGAAAAATCCTTATAATTACGCCGTAGCTTCGACACACTCTCTTTCAGCTAGTTTAAGGAAGATTTAATCATACACGCCCCAAAGAGGAAGAGTTATTTATCGGATGCGTGTTTCGCATCCTTATTTCATACGATCTTTCAAATAAGATCTCTGCCATTTTGTATTGGTAATGTTATTGTAAACTATCCTGAAATACTAGTTTTGTCTCGCCTTTGTCAGCACACACTTTCTCTTTTTTTTCGCACAGAACATCGCCTGAGCTACTTATGTGACCAGTGGTGTAGCCAGAAATTTCTTAAGGAGGGGGGGGACGCATGGGTTTGGTTCATTGGCGAAAGCCGCATATATACATATAAATCACTTTAAATTCATATTAAATCTCCCATCAGGGGGGGGGGTCCGGATCCGAGGATCACCCCCTTGGCTACGCCTATGTATGTGACACTATCTGTTACACATCGTTTTCTGTGTATTTTGATGTTTTTTTTTAATTTTACTGCTATAGAACATTATAAAAGAACAAGGCAGATCTAAAAATTAACGATGAAGCCCATAGTCTGGGATGAATCACTGGGGGGAGGGGGGAGTCAAGATTTCATGCCTAGTTGTGCACACAAGTAATGAATTGAAATGCCCAAATTTTATTTTTCATTTTATTTTAATGAGTTTCATTTAGATCACATATCGGTATTTATTTAGCAAAAAAACTGCGTACATTGCATTGTATGTGCATCACCAATTATTTTTAATCCACTACGAATGAAGATCTCACAAGTCTGTTCCACAGCTTCCTGTCTTGAGTAATTCCCTTCCGTGTCACCCGGTCAAGCTTTCGAATTTCATTCACCTATACCCCACGTGGTCCTGTTTTGGGTATTTTCCAATCTTTTGACTCTTACTATTTCAGTTGGTGTTTAGTTCTTCTAGCAATCAATGTCCAGCCCATTGCCATTTGAGGATCTTTACTTTTATCGTGACGTCATCAAATTTTGTCACTTGCCCTGATCCATGAGTTCCTCTTTTTTTGCATCTCTCCTAGCTTATTTCAGCAGTTTGCAACTCTGAATGTCTTTTTCAGTTTAGGTTTATATCTCTGATGAATGAGTTTGAACTGGAAAGATGCATGTATTAAGCACTTTTTTTTTAAGAGCTAATGTAAATTACTCTTGAAAATTGTGCTCTTTATTCCAAATGTTTTTGAACCAAGTTTAATATGCCTATTTATTTCTTCTTCGATGTGGTACTTGCCTGATATCTGTTGTCCAAGATAAATGTAAACATCAGCTGCATCTAGACTTGTTCCATCAATATCTAAATTTTCAGTTCTTGTACATAAATTTTGTTCTCGGCATAAGTTCATTTTTAAACCCACTTCTTTACTCTTGTAGGCAAGTTCCTGGACCATACTCCGCGGCTCGGAGGTGATCAGAGCCCATTTAAGAGGTGGCCTAGGAGGGCCGTGGCCCCGGGTCCCCATATTTTCAAGGGGCCCCAGAATTATACAGGATGCTTGAAGAATTGACAGAGTTCTACAGTTTTTTTTTAAGATAGCACAGCAAAACTTATAAGAAACTGCCTTGTGAAAAAAAAATTTCTATTTCTATCCGCATTTTTAGGAGTCAGCAAAAAGTATAGTCGCCCCAGTCATTCCTCAAATCTTTCGAAAGCATCTTATATATAATTTGGTAGAGCCCTCCTCCGTGCCTCAACAAAGAAAAATATTTACGCAATAAGCAAATTTATGAAATCTAAACAAACGTAACAATAAATTTTGAAGATGACAATCCGATTTTTGGCGTAAATGTGACAAGGATGGTAAGTCAGATAATATCCGTAAACTTGAAATTTTTTTTATCGTCCTGGAGCTGGACTCGAACCCGCGTCTCCCAGAAAACGCCCGGGTATGCTAACCACTACACCACCCAGAACGACCAAGTTTCCAGTTTCCGATCAATTTGAATTTAACCATCACAGGATTCGCTAGTCGAAGCAACCGGCATTCATGTTTAGTGAATCTGGAGGTTAAGAATCTTATCCCGTGTTTGCCCGGAGAAGCAGATAAATCATGAAATAAATAAATCATGGGATAAGATTCTTAACCTCCAGATTCGCTAAACATAAATGCCGGTTGCTTCGACTAGCGAATCCTGTGATGGTTAAATTCAAATTGATCGGAAACTGGAAACTTGGTCGTTCTGGGTGGTGTAGTGGTTAGCATACCCGGGCGTTTTCTGGGAGACGCGGGCTCGAATCCCGCTCCAGGACGATGAAAATTTTCAAGTTTTCGGATATTATCTGACTTACCATCCTTGTCAGATTTACGCCAAAAAACGGATTGTCATCTTCAAAATTTGTATTATATGGCGTAATCCCGTATTTCTTTCATGAAACGAAACAATATTTGATCAACAATATGTGATGCACGTGTTAGTGATCATCAACGATCAAGTACATCACGTGCTTTCAGATTTGGAACAGGATAAGGATGACGTTACAAACGTGTAGCCATTTGAGCAAAGGATGCTGACTTTATTGATTTGAAAATTTCCATACGCAATCACCGCGTGGAGACAAAATTCTAATTTATTTCGTGCAGCTGCACCTAAATAATTCGAAGTCATTTATGTTTTGGTTCTCTTCGAATAAACAAGTAATTTATATTGCGGTTCATTTGTCTCAAAACATCGAAAATATGCCTCCTAAACGAAACAAATCTTCCGAGGTATATTAGGTGCTCAGACGGAAGCAGCAAAAAAGACGAAAGGTGGAGCGAGAAAGGTCCCGTCGGGAAAGTATTGATTGCTGTTGTCCAAAGAGAATGCGATCGGGGTCACCATCGCTTGGCAAATATGACTCCACAGATGTTAGAAAAAGTCGGAATACAAGTATAGCTGCCTGAACCGGTGTTTAGCCACGGGCATCTGCATGTGGCAATATCAAGATTACGACGATATGACGACGTCAAGATAAAAATAGTTCACGGAAAAGAACAGGGCTCACAGTCAGTGTACGTGAAAAATGTTGTGTACAAGGAAGTGTTGACGAAATACGGACTCAAGATTTTACAAAACACATAACAGACAGACGGACAAGCAGACAGACAAACAGACAGATAGACGGATGGACAGGTAAGCGATGGAAGATCAAGCTCCTCGCGCTGCAACCTGGGTAACGTCAAAGGATCTACCAAGTTCTGAGTCTTATGGCCGTCGTAGGACGGGCTTTCTTGCTATAAATAAATAAGTTACAAAAAATGCTCCGGATATCATACTTTTCCAGTCATTATTGAAGAGAGTTTACCTATATTCAATAAATAAAAAAAATGCTCTGGATATATCTTCCCCCGTCATTATTGATGGGCTTTCACCTATTATAGGTATTTTTCTGTACACATTTGCAATTGGGGGAAATTTTCATAAATTAAGAATTCGTTTGAATCATGATATTTAGATGATATTATTTTTTCCACTACTTCGATATAATTTCAACTAGTTTACCCTGGGGAGGGATTACAGCAGAGCTGAACGGCATCCGTTTTTTAAATATAAATGTTTTTTTTTTTTTTACATTTTTTTTGCTAACACTAATTCGTCTATGAATCATGGAATACACACTTCAATACGGCGGTAATATTTCTATGGCTTCCTCGTCATATTTTGGGAATGTTTTCTCTTCGGTATTTCTCTTCATCCACCCTTATTAAAATCCTTGTTGTGCCAATAATACTAGCGCAACCAAATACTGTACATCAACTGAAATATTTTTGCTATCGTTTGGGTAAAACGGCTCCAGAAACAGTTGATTTAATGAAAAAGCTTACAAAGATAAATGTTTGGGTGAGTCAACGATTTTTAGATGGCACCATGAATTCAAAAAGGAGCGTTTGTCGGCAGAACTCGCTCCTAAGCCTGGTCGACCTAAAATGTTTGTTATGGAGCGTATAGTTAACACTATTTGGGCAATCCTGCAAGAAGATCGACGAATGACGTGCAAAGATACAGCGGCGTCCATTAATATTTCAAAAACGTCGGCATTCCGCATTCTACGTGACAAATTACTGCTGCATCGTGTGTGTTCCAGATAGGGCACCTCATCACCTGACGAGAGAACAATTGTTAGCCAGAGTTCAGGTGTGTCATGAGTAAAAAGAAGTGGCTGCAAAGGATCCAGTCTTTCTAAACATAGTTATAACTGCCGATGAAACATGGGTCCACTATTTCGACACTCTCACAAAGCTCGCACCGAGTGTCTGGAAACACACAGTCTCGCCCCTTCCGAAAAAGTCCGCCAAACCAAATCGCCCGGGAAGGTTATGATGATAATTTTTTTACCATAAAGGTGTAGTCTACAAGCTTGCCGTTCTTCCACAATTTGCTGTCAACGCTGATTATTACATTTCAGTTTTGAAGCATCTGCAACGACACATATCGATTAAGCGAGCGGAACTGGTGGGCAAGTGGATCCCACATCATGACAACGCCCGCCGACATGTGGATGCTTGTGTTCAACAGTTTCTTACGAAAAGCAATATTGAAATCATGCCACAGCCAGCCAATAGTCCTGACTTTGCCCCGTGCGATTTCTGGTTGTTTCCAACAATGAATACGTTCCGTGGCGTAACATTCAACACAGATGCCGATGTTATTCAAGCTGTGCAGGGGTCGCTAAAGCAGCTTCACAAATCGCCTTCGCCACATGCTTTGAAAAGTGGACTGAACGATGGGACCGTTGCATATCATTCGAGGGATGATACATTTAGAAAGAATAACATATATTGTGGTGTACCTATATTTCTTCATTTAGTGTGAATTTGCTCTCAGTTTTTATGGAATGGCCGTTGTATTTCAGGAAATGGAGGGAGTCCCCTGAGCGTCAAATGTTTAAGAAAGCAACAAAAAAACAAAAACACCAGTTTTGTAATTATAGTCTAAATGAGTGAAAGAGAGAGAGAGAGAGAGAGAGAGAGACAGAAAGAAAGAAAAATGAGAGACAGAGAAGAAGAGAGAGAGAGAGAGACAGAAAGAAAGAAAAATGAGAGACAGAGAAGAAGAGAGAGAGAGAAAGAGACAGAAAGAAAGAAAAATGAGAGACAGAGAAGAAGAGAGAGAGAGAGAGAGAGAGAGAGAGAGAGAGAGAGAGAGAGAGAGAGAGAGAGAGAGAGAGAGAAAGAGAAATGAGAGAGAGAGAGAGAGAGAGAGAGAGAGAGAGAGAGAGAGAAATTCTTTGTCAGGTTACAAACTAAATTTCATAAACAGCCTTATGACAACAAATATTAAAAAGCAAGATTTAAAAATGAGCTAATGTCTAAGGAACTACGTAGTATTCTTTTGTTTGAAACAAACAAACAAATAAACAAAAATATGTAAGTAAGCTAAAATCGCGAAGGAATAGTACCTTGGTAAAGGCTGTGGAGGTTTGTACCCATGGTTCCTAGTAATTCAAACATTGAATGAATGCTGCGTACAGTATGTACTTGGAAACTTTTTTCTACTGTGGATAACGTCATCAGCGTCAGGTAAAATCTAAATGAGCGGAATTCTTTTTGAAAAATTTCGGTCAAGCACTTCAAAATTCGTGCTGCCCCTATATCAGATCATCAGATCAGATCATATGTAGAGGATTTTAGGAAGGGAGTGTCTGATCCCAGGTCTTTTAACAACCCTAGAAAAGGGGAGGAAGTCGCCCTTATTTAGTACCGGGGGCCAACACCCGGGGTCCGACGGCTTAACGTGCCCATTCGACTCACGGCGGATATTTAGAGGATCGAGCGTTCGTACCTGCCTGGGATCGAGCGTTCGTACCTGTCTGGGATCGAACTTGAGGCCCTTTCCATGACAGTCACGAACGTTGCCCACTAGGCCACCAGCGGCCCGCTGCCCCCATATGATGCTTATCCCCCTTAATAAACCCTCCACATTTCTGAGCTGCTTAGCATCACCACTGCTTCCAAGTGGGGAATTATTTTTATGAGAAGTGCATTTAATGTCATCTTCATCTTATACAAGCATGGTGGAAAGGAAAGAATATTAATTTGTAGAGAGTGTTATACATTAATATTATGTACCTACTACCGATATAACTTACGATCATTACATTGTGAAGAAATGTAATTTTTACTGGAAATTGCTGCATATCGCTACTGTAAAACAGTGTACTCACATTCAATAGTAGAATTTACGGTTATGGGGTGCAACACGAACTGGTCATCAACAGGGACGGGGCAGTGAAACTGCGCATACTCATTTATTGGTCGATGAAAAATATATGTGCAAATGAAATATTTCTTTTTCATTTGATGTGGTATGTATTTAACTGTTTTTGAGGAGTAGGAATGGTGGGGGAGTAGATTATCTATAGTTGTGAAATTTTACTTTTCTTAATCACGTGTGGTAAGGCTTACGTATATCACTAGAAAGTTCACTGAAATGCACACAGCATTGAATTTCTTTGTGGCGTTAGATCGTGTAGCAGAAGACCTCTCTCTCTAAAAATCATAATTCGTTTAAATCTTATGTCTGCAGGCACAACGTACTTATTAAGATTGAAAGATCAATGCATATACAGTGGAACCTTGGTTATGCGCTTTTGCTAGGGGGATGTCCTTTAAAAAACATGTAACTGTAAGAAACGTATAAAAGAAATTTTAAAGTAATAAATATTATTGTAGAAATTTGAATGCCTCCAAAAACAAAAATAGGGGGAGGGGGGGGGGTAACTCGTAATCTTATATTACGCTAATTTATTATGTGATACATACATAGATACTTTGTTTGGTACCTTAAATCTATGCCAATTTTGACATTTGCATGACTTTTTTAATTCAAATTTCATTATAACAAGTTAGTAAAATCATGCAATGCATTGATTATGATACGCTTTCCAACATACCAGAAATCATTACTCAAGTTATGAGGATAATGGCTGTAGAATGAATCTCGCTCCTATGACCTGACCTTTGACCCCATTTCGATGATATTCAACAGAACCGGTAAAGTATACCTCCGGAACAACATGAAAAGTTTTGTCTCAATCAAAGCATTTTTACGTAAGTTATAAAGCATAAGAGCAATAAAATGAATTCCGATTCTATGTCCTGACCGTTGACTCCATTTCACCCATTTTTAATAGGGTTCTTTCTCAGGTTGTCCCCAACCACATACTGAAATTTCATCGAAATCGAATCATATTTACGCACGTTATGACGCATAAGGGCAATGTAATGCATTCCGCTCCTATGTCCTGACCTTTGATCCCACTTTACCCATTTTCAAAAGAGTTCCTCCCCAGGTGGTCTCCTACCAGATACTAAAATTTCATTGAAATCGAACCATATTTATGCAAGTTATGACGCATAAAAGCAATGGAATGGATCCCGCTCCTATGTCGTGACCTTTGACCCCATTAATCCCATTTTGAATAGGATTAGTCCCCAAGTGGTCCCCTATCACATACTAAAATTTCATCGAAATCGAACCATTTTTACGCGAGTTATCGTGCGGACAAACGGACAAAGCTGGAGAATATACGCTTCTTCAACCTACGGTTGGAAAGCGTAAAAAACTAGGTTAAGAAATTCTGTACGACTTCATCATGTTCAATATATGTAAAGAGAGAAAAAAACAACAGCCTTACCGTTGAAATACTTTATATCAAATCCGAATACGATTTTGTTTTACATTCAGTATCTCTATTACACGTTCTTTACTTACCAGCATCGCTCTTTTCAAAGCAGTTTGTCCATTAGTGGATTCAGCATTAGTACCCAGTAAAATATTCACTAATCTTTACTTGTTTTATATTTCTTGAATTCAGAGAACAAAAGTAGCGTTAACGTTATTTAATAAATTTTTGGTTGCATCCTCTATTTCATGGCTGAAAAAAACCCCACTCAGCTCTCTCAAAATTGTAACATGCCGAATTACATATAAAAGAATAAAAAAACAATGCATTTTTGATAAACTGAAATTTCACCATTTAACGGATAATCGCAAAAGACATCTAAATGTATTATGATTAACCGATTTGAAAAAGCGATAGCAACTACAGTAAAATATCGGGACTAGCGCAGAATTACGTATAACAGCGAAAAACGTATATCCGGAAAACGTGTAACTGAGGCTCCACTTTATGTAGTAAATTGCACGGTATGTAACTCTCAGCTTTGCGGGTTGTAACTGGATTTACGGTGCATAACTGTTCCTTGCGACGCATATTCAAATTTAACATTCCCTATTAGTTCCGATCTTCTTACGCACATTAGGGGTATACTCGTTAAACATTTTCAGTCTGACCGCCACATTTTTCTCTCTTGGCGAATATGTGTTTGGCAACCTGACAACAGCTAAAAGAATAACGACGTATGCTCAAAGCTGAAGAAAAGAGCCGCTGTCTTGAAATGTATCACGCTCTTGCTTACTCAGTGTTTGCGCTACCTTGTTTTAGAGTCTCACTTGTTTTTCGACGCTGACCGTGTTTTACGTTTACACTACTTTGAGTATAACACTGTGAAATGTTACGAATTGCTAATTAGGACTGCACCAAAGCGAGCGCATTATTGAACACTGCTGAGTATAGGGAAGATTGTTCTGTTATTAAGCTGTTTGATTAAGTAAAATGTTTCGATATATTCTTGATGAAAGTAAATAAATCATCATCATCATATCACTAAGCTGTTCTCTGAGATTCAGAGGTTAGCTCGACAACGAAATACAAACTACCAGATAATTTTTACTTACCGTTGCCGTATCAAACTTCTCCATTTACAGCGATCTTGACATACAACTCGGACTTCACTCACATCCATCACACGCCGTACACAAGATCTTCTGTACTTCATACTCATAATCTTTTTCTCATGCAGACACTCCTGAATCAGATCCTCCCATGACTTCCTTGGCCTTCCTCTGCCTTTCCTTCGTGCCATTTGGGCTAAAAAGATTTTCTTAGTAAGCATCTCATCATTCATTCTTTTAACATGGCCAAACCAGCGAAACATATTAATTAGTCCCAACCTTGCTAACAACATTTTGCTTCACATTACACAACTCCAACACATCTTGATTCCTCACACAATCAGAACGTGTCTTGTCACAAACTCCCCGTGTGTAATGCATTTTTCCAGCACACAAACGACTGCTATGTTTCTTCTGCAGTACCCAGGTTTCACTGCCATACATCAGAGTAGGAACAATTACACTCTCATACACAGCCATGCGGGACTTACTTGAGAACCCATCATTCTTGTGGAAACCTTCCAAAGCAGCCATGACTTTCAATGAAGAATTTACTCGCCTATTAATTTTACCATCCAATTTGCTCTCTCTCAAATATACTTCCTAAATACACAAACTCATTCACCTGGTCAATCACTGTGCCATTTAGACTTGCATTACATTCAGTACTACAAGTTGTTCTGTCAAAAACCATACCTTTGGTTTTTTCGAAAGTAAAAGAAAGAACTTATTATTCAATCTGGCCGTTATCTGAAAGTGTATACAGTAGTTAGCACGTTCATGTTTAGTTAAGAATTACAGCTACTTCTAACGTTTCAAACTGTCGTGTTGCAAAGACTACTGCAGTGAAGCGAATGTAAACTTAACAACCTCACAGTTAGAATCTTAAACAGCAAACATCATTACGTTAGAATAATAGTTTCTACAAAGATTCCTTAAAATAACTATTATTCTACATCCTTCGCATTTATTATCTGTAAACAATACGGCTTAAAACCCATTAGTTTTCCGCTTTTATGTTGGCGACTTCGTTAGCCTTTCAAAACCGTAAAATTTAGGGGGCATTTTTTTTACAGTGTAGGTGTAAAAGTGCACACAAAATTTGTTCCCGTTCATTAAAGACATACGCGGAAGCAAGAGCTAGCTAGCTTTGTATGTTTGAAAACTAGGAGAAAAAACTGATTTAGGTTGCGAAAAATATCAGCCCGAATTAGTAAGGTTTTGAATATTTTTGTGATTTCGCTATCATTTACTCTGTTGTTTCTGCAGCATGTTTCTGTAGTTGCGTAAAACACTTACACATACCGGCCACTAAATTACAAACTTTTATTCAATGCCGTGTGGGATCTCCTTTAGCTGGAAGTACAGCACGTAAGCGCTTTGGCATAGATTTCACATGGCGCTGGAGTGTGTGCATCTTCGTCTACAGCATATCAGACATTCATTACGCAGTCCTTTAAAAAGTTAATATTTGACGGAAGAGGACTTTGCTCTCGGGTTTGTTTTTCTAATATGTCCCATACATTCTCAATGGGGTTCAGATCCATGATTAGTGGTGTCTAGGGAAGTCGGTGGAAGTCCTTGTCATGCTCGCTGAACGGCTGCTGAACACATCTTGCACGATGAACGGTAGCCATTGTTGTCTATGAAACAGCCGTCACTTGCTGGATAAAAAGTCAACATTGCAAGATGAACTTTATCGGCAACAATGTTCAGATAAACCTTGGAGAACACCCGAGTTTCGAGCAATAGTATGTGAGCCTTTCTATACCAACAGAACGTGTATCACACCATGACACCACCTCCAGAACGTTGAGTTGTGTTTACAGACCAGCTGGGTTCATTGCTTCATGAGCCTCGCGCCAGACTTTCTGCCTACCGTCGGTACAGAACAAAGTGAATCGTGACTCGTCGGACCACATGACGTTTTCTAGTCTTTCAGTGTCCAGTCACGGTGTTCCTGACACTACTGTAGACGAACTTTCCGGTTCTTCTCAGAAATCAGTGGTTTCCATATACGCATGCGACTGCCAATATCTACCCTCTTCATTTCGCTGAGGTTAGTTTGCTGAGATATGGGACAGAAACAGACTTCATTGTGCGCTCAGATCAATTTCTGCACACAGGAAGTCATTTCTCCTTACAAGCCTTCTCAGACGACGACGATCTCGTTCCTAACAGATTGTTGCCGTACCATAGTTACGCCTCTTAGAGAAGCAATGTAAATTGTTTTCCCACTGATTAAAGATCCGGGATATCTCACCATTCAAGAAATTAGTCAGTGTTCAAAATCGTTGCTCCATCAAGACCCACGATAAGCCTTTTTCAGTTCCGAAAAATCCTTAATTTTTCCCATTTGGAGCAACACTACTGACGAGCTGCAGTCTTAAATATTTGCCTAAATCACGTGGTCAGCACGTATTTTTCATCCGTCAGAACGTATTTTTCAAGTAAGTGACTTTTACGTATATCTGCATGAAGGTTTCTAATTTAGTGGACGGTGTGTGTATTTTGTCCAGTACTACTTCTGATTCAACCGATGCTCCTTTTCAAGGAACTTTACGGTTTTTTTTTTACTATATTGTATTTAGATACTAATACACAAATGCTTCTCCTCTGGAGAACAGTTTCCATAAAAAATATTTGTTTTTTCTGTCTTTGTTTTTTAGTTTCTCTTTTAATTTGTATTGAGGAAAAGGAACTAAAATAAATCTAAAATAAATCTAAAGCTAGCTTCTACAGTTTCCAAGGACAAGTATATAAACAGAATAATGGCGCTCCGATGGGATCCTCACTTTCACCCATCCTTGCAGAAGCAATACTTCGCCCAATTGAGCGGAATATATTCTCCAGCATTACCCCACGGCCTACCACTTGGCTGCGTTATGCTGACGATGTATTTTTTGTATGGCCCCACGGAAAAGAGACTCTTCCAATTTTCCTTGATAAAATCAATTATATACATCCTACGATCAATTTCACGATGGAGCTAGAAAGCAACAACGCTTTACCTTATCTCGATGTTTTATTGAGGAAATCGTCTGACAACCGCCTCGGCACACAAGTCTACTATAAACCCACGTCCGTCCCCAACATGATGCTCCGCAGCTCTTTCTGTCCCGCAGAATACATAGCAGCTATCTTCCGTTCTCGAATTCAAAGAGCCTTCGCTGTTTCTTCTGATAATCATTCTAGACAACACGAAATTTAAAGCGTCATCAAGCTAGCCACTGATGCAGGATATTCATTGAATCAGATACGTAGCTTTATCCAAAAAGCCAGAGCCAAACATTCCGGTCTTCCTGCGCCGCAGCTACGTTATATAGGCTCAATTCCCTACATTCCAAGTGTGTCTTACAAACTCAAAAACGCCCTCAAGAAGATGAACTACGGCGTCGGCATAAGGTCCCCTGCATCGTTATATACTATACTAAAGAGAAATAGTGGAAAACCACCTCTCTCCTGCGAAGCAGGTGTTTATGCGATCCGCCTACAGTATCCAACGGCTCTAAACGATACTACATTGGAATGACCAAGCGTTCGTTTGGAATCAGAGTCAACGAACATAACAGGAACACAAAATACGGTAAAGTAGCCACGGCACTATCCAGAGAAGTAAAATTCAAGTCAGCTACTCCCATGTGGGATGATATAAAGAAATTAGCTAGCTACTCTACCCCTAAATGTACAGCCATTCGGGAAACCTTGGAGATGATTACCAACAGCGATGCTTGCAATGATTGTGTCTCGCTCGAGTTGCCACTAATTTGGAACCAATTCTTCAAGTAACACCTTTTCTCTACCAGGATCCCGCGTGCAACCAACGTGATGCCTCGTATCTTTAAATGAATATAACGTCGCATCTATTTATTGTCAAGTTCCCGCGTTCAAATTGTTAAGCGTTCTATTTTTCAGTTTGCAGTTTCTGTCTAACTTCCTTGAAAAAGCCATCTGGTTGATGTGCGAAAGCTTGGAAACTCTTATGTGTTTATTTTCTACGCCAATAAATCGGATCACTAGTACAGCGTTACTATTTACTACTCATTGTTACTATTTTTTGATTCCGCACTTTACTACAATGCTATAGATTTGTGAAATGAAAGAGAGAGAAAAAAAATAAGATTCACGTCATGGTGTTTTTCATGCATCCGTAAGATTCATGAATGGATGTCTGAACAACTTTGCACTTCAAATCTCAAGTAATCAATCAGTTTGAAGGCTGACAGGACCTCAGAAATGAGATTCACGGGAAGCATCGATCAGTCAGGTGTGCATGTTTACTAGTGACTTTAGGACAACCGTTTCTTTCTCTTTTCTTTGTGATTTTGCTCTAGGATATTTGATTTAGCAACTAAGAGGTACAATAAATGTTCTCATCTCCCTGATAGGTGTGTTATTTTATACCCGAGGACATAATGAAAACACGTCTGAGAAGCGCGAAAATGAAGGCTTGCAGTGAAACGTCCATAGATTTTCTGCAAAGAATCGGCTGTACAAATTTATTAGGAATTGAATAAATGCTAAAAAGTTTTCGATCTAATTTTATCGCGAATCTCTAAAACAAATCAGGTACTTGATCAGTAAGCATAAGAAACTAATGTTAAAAATACTCTAAGTAGAACCATACACACGCACACACAAATAAATAAGTAAATAAACAAATAAATAAATAAAAGCAAAATGAAAAGAAAAAACTGTCACTACTCAGTATATGTAAACTTTTCCTTTTCATCAAAGTTTGGCATTTGAGGATTTTTTTTTTTTTTTGTGAATTTAGAGAACAACGGAGCAAGAAATATGTCAGGGAATTTTTAAGTTAATATGCTCGTCTTCTGAAAAAAAAAAGGAACTGGGTGCTGCAAAGCATACAGCAAATGTTAATTTTAGCAGAAAGTAATATGTATTCAGTAACTCAACACTTTGTGTGTGTGTGTGTGTGTGTGTGTGTGTGTGTGTGTGTGTTCACTACACTACACCTGGACAGCGATAATATAAAGTATATTACTCAACTTCTAGGTTCAAAATAAAGTCGTTGAATGTTTCATATTGTTGCGATATTTTGCACAGAATCTATCAAAATAATGTTGTACTGCTCACTAATATACTACATTAGCGTATTGTTCGGATGTGTAAAATTTGTTTTTATTTTTTTACAATATGGAATAAATGGGAATTCAGTAATATGGAATATACACTATATTGACAAAAGTCACCTGACACCTAGAAGAGAAACACAACATAACATTTATTGACAGACATTAATACGGTGTCGATCCACCTTTAGCCTTAATGCATGGACTAACTCTTCGAGACATGCTTTCGACAAGGTTTTGGAACACAGCAGCGATAGGTATGCGCTTCCATTCAGTACATAATGCTGTCGCTAACTGTTGCTTAGTAGTAGGCCTTGGTTCCAAACTTCTTATGCGGCGCTCTAATTCATCCCATAGGCGCTCTATGGGATTAAGATCAAGGCTCTGTGCTGGCCATTCCACACATAATACGGAATTATCGTCAAACCACGTCGTAACAATCCTTTCTTTATGGCTAGGTGCATTATCCTGCTGGAATATCGAGGTAAAGTTCCGGTTAATAGGTTTCTCCACGATAACCAATGGCCCGGGACCATACCACGAATAACACACCCCACACGAGTAGATTGCCAGCTCCAAACTTGATCGTAGGAACTGTACACTGTGGTAAAAAGCGTTCCCCCGGTTGACGCCATACCTACACACGGCAATCAGACTGATGGATCGTGCATCTGGATTCATCAGTCCATAGAACCCGTTTCTATTGATCTACGGTCTACGATAAATGTCCTTTACACCATGTTAAACGACGAGCAGCATTCCGAGTGGAGATGAAAGACTTATGAGCAGCTGCACGACTACGGTATCCCGTGGAATGAAGTTCTCTGCGATTGGTATGTGTACATACCAAGTTTCCAGCATTTTACACCTGTACACCGTGGTATTGTGCAGTACTCCGTCGTTCAGCTGCAACGACTCTCCTGAGGCTTCGACGTCCTCTATCCCTGATTTTCTTTGGTCTGCCGGTACGTTTTGCTGCTTCAGGCACGCCAAGTGTCTTCCAGTTATTCAGTACATCCAAAACAGTTGAATTTGGTATGTTTAAACGCCTCTCGGTTTCTCTTATGGACAACCCACTAATATAACACCCAACAATTTTTTCTTTCTCAAAGTCTGTTCTGTCCCACCGCGACATTTTCACTCAACCTCACAGTGCGATATGATCGCGGTCAGTTGCAGGCTTGTTTTTATACCGTTTGCAGCTTACCGCGCATCTTAATAACGCAGCGGATCAGTTCATTTGCTTTTGAAGTGTGTCCGGTGATTTTTGTCAATGTTGTTTATATAAGGGTATAATCCAATATTCCGAAATAGCTGAAAGTCGACTGTGTAGGAAGTTTGCGGTTATTTTAAAATGTTCATAACAATACAATGTGTCAAATAAAAAAAAACTGTTGGTAGAGCTTTTTGTGTGTGTGTGTGTGTGTGAGGAATTTAGCTGTTCAATCACTTATTTAGCTGGTTCAGGCGAAAGCACCTTATTTTTTCAAACTTTTATTATTCATCAAAACAACAAGATCATGCAAATACTGTCTGCAGTAGCGTCTAACTTAAATCTTGCTTTCGCGCGCTCGTACACGTGTGTGTGTGTGAGTGTGTGTGAGGGGGATATGCTTCCAAAGTAAATAAATACATAAATAAAATAAAAAAGTTGTACTATCTATATGCTACTTTTTTTAATTTCAGTTTCTCTCGATTGAAAATTATACTGTTTTACAAAGTAAAATTTCACTATTTTAATTCACGTGTTTACCTGTATAAAAAGAATGAAAGTATCTTATCTGAATTACACAGTGTTTTTCACTGTACTTCAAATTCAACATTATTGGTATTTTGAAAATTGTTATGACAGAGGATGTTGCTGCTACAGAAGAAAGCGTTTTAGATTTGCAGCGTGGCACAAGGAAACCTGTGACATACTAGAAAACATGTGTCAAGACGACAAATCTGCAGCGAGACATTCTGTCCGCGCAGCTGATTTGGGAGAGCGACTTACTCTGGAGTGTGGGGAGACGGATTCGATTGCTCGTCGTGGATAAACTTGTGTTTTCACACTGGCACCCAATTGTGGAAAATGGATCCACTGGCCGTTGGGTTCTTCGAAAAATGTGTGATGTTTGTTCCACACATTGTTTGGAATTCACGAAAAATTCCTACGTCGCTTCAAAAACAATAATAATAAGAGAGAGAGAGGATGTGACGTACTACAGAGGTGAAAACATGTGCCAAGACGTCAAATCTGCAGCGAGACATTCTGTGCGCGTAGCTCAGTTGGGAGAGCGATTTAATCCTGAGTATGGGGACACGGATGCGATGTCCGTCGTGGACAAACTTGTGTGTTTTATACCCCAAAGTAAATAAGCAAAATGTTTTCCGTTTCTTTTAAGCGGTTTTAGTTGCTGCGCAGAATCTCTATCTGTCAGATAGGTGAATTCCCCCTAATATATACTACCCTCTCGAGAAATGTTTGTTCCGACTTCAGAACCTTCTCTCCCCCCACCCTAGGAAAGAAATGAAAAAAAAAAAAAAAAAACACCCACCACACGGGAGAAGCATTATCTTTTCGTCGGCGTGTGTTAGACAGTTTACTATACTTTATGGTGATGGAATCTTTTTCCGACTCTTCGGACCATTGTAGTCTTTTAGTCTTAATGTAGCAGAGTGGCATAGATGAATGATTCCACGCTCTCTGAGGGAGAAGCATTTAGCATTCCCTTAGGGCGCGGTATGCTGTCCTCTGTCATTGTGTTGCAGTCAGGGGCGGATTTATGCTGCTCACTGAACCTTTTGGGGGCCCCTCGTTTTGAGACACATCCGGATTCCGAGTATATTTGCTACAAATTTTAAATGGACTATAATCAATTTCATCATCACCAAATAATTCCATTATTATTCTGTATTGCAACAAAAAGAAACACTATTTTATTTACTTACAAACACAGCATCATATTTATAAGAAATTCCTCCTGGCTTTAATTGTAGCAAAAGTGTCTATAATTTCATCATAATTGGCATGATTCAGCGCATTACTCTCTATGTACAATACTGAAAAACTATTCAAGTGATCGTGAGAAAGTGTTGACCGCAGATAGTTTTTAACTCTTTTAAGAGCACTAAATGATCTTTCACCACTTGCATTAGATATTGGTAAAGTAAGGAAAATTTTAAGAATGGTTTCCACATTTGGAAATGTCTCTTTCAAACCGTCACTGTCCACTAGCAGTTTGTAGCAATCTTCTGGCCCGACTGAGGATTGAATTTGATCCACGATATTCACAAAACGACAGAAGTGCCGCAGTTCATCACAAAACAGTTTTCCATCTATGTCATTTGAATATACCTTGGAAATATTACTGAAGTCACATTTCGCAGAATGGTCATGTTCATCAGCAAAAACTTCTTTGAAAGGTCGAATATATATCGTAACTTTTCTTTTCTTTGCTCCAGCTTAACTATCAGGTTGTCACAGTTAGCATTCAGTATCTTCACTCGGATCTTTTCTTTTTCCTCCAGATGAACTTTATTGTCTGTGCTTTATCTCATCAGCAAGGCTCTTTCTTTTTATTCTCCTTTTGTAACTCTCATCATCGTCTGGTTGCTCCACAGAAGTAGACAAAGTCGAAGCTTCCATGTCAGTGCCAGCGTAGTCGTTACGTAGGTCATCAAAGAAGAGTTTCAGAGACTAAAATATATCTACTGCCACCTTCATGTTTCCATCTTCTCTCTGCAAGGATTTGCTGACATTGTCGATTCGTTGCAACAGCCGATCCCGCAAGACAGTCATGCAGACAGTTTCATATTTGTCAAACACTTTTGCCAATGATTTTGCCCCTGTTTTGGCTAAATGCTTTTCAGTTTCACGCTCAGAAAGTTTAATTAATGCTTTTCTAATCGCAATATAAGCTTCTCGTAATGCTGACACAGCATTAGCTCTTGCTGACCATCGAGTGATATGGTTGAAGGTGGGATTTAAGTATTTCCCAACGATGAGTGGAGGCCGGAAAAAAAGAATATATTGAACAAAATCAAAGTAAGCTTTAGCATATTTGCAGCACTCAGCAGCACTGTTACCTACTAAATTCAAAGATTGGCTTGAACACGGTACATAAAATGCTGTGGGACTTCTTTCAATTATTTTGCTTGAAAGCTAGCATATAAGCCTGACATGTTCATGACATTTTCATAACCTTGGGCTCTATAGTTTTTTTAATATCTAGCCCTAGATCCGAAATCTTTTTCAAGACAGTATCTTTCAAATGCTTCGCTTTGTGAGATTTTATGGGCAAGAAACCAAAGAATCACTCAAGAGTTTTCCCATTAGATTTTACATATCTCAAAACAAAAGTTAGTTGGTCCACATGACTTACGTCAGGAGTAGAATCTGCTATAATTGAAAAGTACTGTGAATTTTTAACCTCCTCGCAAAAACCTTCTCAAGTTTTTCCGCCATTACAGTTAATGTTTGGCGAGACAAATAGTTTCTTCTACCTGAACCACAGTGCTCATACTTTTCAAAATGATTTTTTTAGAAAGTCATCAAACTCTGCAGGACACTCCATGCAAGTTAAAAAATTGTCCTTATTTACATTTTCAGAGCATTCAGTATCTTTCTGACCTCTGAGTGGATGTCCGAGTCTCGCAAGTAGTTTCACAGTGTCCACTGCTCGATATACGGAGTACTTGCCTCGAATAGCCCTTCTCTTTTTCAATCGGACCCATTAGTTGAGAATCAACTCGTCCGAATAATTTACTTCTTGTAAGCACATTGACCATGCACGACTGTCAAGTGAGACTTCGAGATTTCATGATTTCCTTAAAATTTTTCTGTACGGGACCAATCAGAAAATCCATCAACAAGAACTCTCTATGATTGTTTATGTTCGGGAAAAAGTTTACACAAATAGCAATAAACAGACTTAGAAGTTTCAGAAAAATTTAACCTGTTTCTTTTTTCTTTTGTTCCATTTGTCTTCAACCTATAAAAGTGATTTTCTTTTATGTTCCTGAAATACGTTTATCCAGAGTCAGGGAATACTTTCCTCAGGTTTTTTAGTTCTTTAGTTTCTGGTTTGTTTCTAATAAAATAATCTATCATATCAGAGGTGGGGTTAGGAGGCCATAAAGCTATGTCAGCAGGATAGTATGAATTCGTTGAACAGGTTGGCCTACTCTCTTCCTCTTGATTTGTAGGTTGATGCTTTTGGTTGATTATTTGGTCTGGCTCTGAGGGCTGACAATTAAAATCATTCAGTGGCAAATGGGATGGTTTCTCACATGAATCTAAGTAGCTGGAGTCAAGATTTGAATTTATTAAAACTAGCCTTACCATCGTTGTTGTCTAAACTTAAGTGGAGTGGGTCTTGTCAAAGGCGTACTGATAGACCCTGCAACCCCCGCATTGCGGGGGAGCCTCATGCAGGGGCGTAGCTAAAGTGTGGGGGTGTATCGATGAAAATTACCGAATTCCTCCAATTAAATTAGATCGACTTAATTTCATGTAGAGCATGCCGTCAATTTTGAATTTTAGAATATTTGATTATCATAAATGAATTTTATTAAGAATATCGACATGTTTATCTCTTTGCGAATAACAGCAAAAATCAACGAGCGCAGCTTTGTGAGCTTTAGAAGAGAAATGCTGGAATAATTTTCCCAATTTTATCTTTTTCGACAACCTTCATTTTGTGCCATTGCCTTACATCCGTTTCATTCCAAGTAGAATATGATTTTCTCTATCTGGACTTTAAGAGAAAAGAAATCAAACAAAGCACAAAGCAATAAGCATCGTCTTTAAAAATGCTATATTTTCAATCACGATATTGTTTATACCGTGAAGGAGAAAAACGACTCTGCTTGGCAGTAGGAATAAAAGGGTTTGAAGGAAAAATAGTTAGGTTAAGTTGACGAGATGCAATACAAATTAAATATTTTCTCTCAGCATCTGTTTTAATTTTTCTCATACCAGGATCATGTTCGACTTTGCTGTTGTTTTTTAAACTATCAACTGTTCCTGCATTTTTTGATCGATTTGATAGTGCATCTTTACAAGAAGTTAATATTTTGCAACCCTGCTTATGAATAATTTCTGCAACCTCCAAAATTTGAAGTAAAATTAAATCGGGGTTACATATTTCCCTCTCTTGACATTTTACAATTGTTTCCTTACAGTCATCGTAATAAAAACTGTCATATACAGTTTCTCCAGTCTACAGCAGTGCTCGAAAACGTGGCTCATTTTCAGGTTCTTTGCTGTTGATACCAGTATCTCCCACAACGTTCTTATTCATCACATTTGATTTTATGTCAGTCAGAAAATTCCATGTTGGTTTGACTGAAAATTGCAGTCTCTCCTTTTTCTGACGGTATATCCACGGATAATGTTGTCTTCATGCTGTTTTTGACGCTTTCCAACCGTAGGTTGAAGAAGCGTACATGCTCCAGTTTTGTCCGTCTGTCTGCCCGTCCGCACGATAACTCGCGTAAAAATGGTTCGATTTCGATGAAATTTTAGTATGTGGTAGGGGACAACCTGGGGACGAACCCTATTGAAAATGGTCGAAATGGGGTCAAAGATTATGACATAGGAGCGGGATCCATTCCATTGCTCTTATGTGTCATAACGTGCGTAAAAATGGTTCGATTTCGATGAAATTTTAGCATGTGGTAGGGGACCAACTGGAGACGAACTCTGCTGAAAATGGGAGAAATGGGGTAAAAGGTCAGGACATAGGAGCGGGATTCATTCTATCATTCTATCGCCCGTAACGGCATAACTTACGTAAAAATGCTACGATTGCAACAAAACGTTATCATGTTGTTCCGTAGGTATACTGAACCGGTTCTGTTGAATATCATCAAAATGGGGTTAAAGGTCAGGGCACAGGAACGAAATTTATTCCACAGCCATTATCCTCATAACTTGACTAAAGATGCTTTTATTGCGACAAAACTTCAGTATGTTGTTCCGGAGGTATACTCAACCAATTCTGTGCAACAAAATCAAAATGGGGTCAAAGGTCAGGGCACAAGAGCGAGATTTATTCCACAACCATTATCCTCATAACTTGAGTAATGATTTATGGTATGTTGTAAAGCGTATCATAATCAATGCATTGCGTGATTTTACTAACTTGTCACTTCTTGCAGCTGCTTCGAAAGGGTTTGCAGGAGATCCGACACATTTCACTTTCACTGGTTGCTTATCTTGGCAAAGTTCTTCATGCTTTTTCTTGTAATCCATATCGAATTGCTTTGCACATTGCAGACATTCAACTTTGTACCTGTTACGTCTTTTAATATATTTTCGTTCCATTTTACACCTTTCCTACGTTATTAACCAACTATCAACGCATAAGTCAAAATCCCCGCTGTTCTATCTCATTTGGTTTCATTCATTGGTCACACGAGGAAGAGAAGAGGACAACATGATTCATTCTGCTTTGTTTGAATAAATCATGAATGACGGCTGGAGGCAATGTTTAGCCAGAACGTCGCCACGGCAGAGAACTTAATCTGAAGACCGAGGTGCAAGCATATCCCGCATGCCACAAACCGAAGAAATACTGTTGACTGTCAGGCTAATAAGTGATGTTGTTTATGGCATGTCAATCAGGGTACAATACATCCGAGGAGTACCATTAGAACGATCACCAGGTCCGACATATGTTTGTATGTAAAGGTTTGACAACCAGCGCCTCCAGTAATGCATGTGTTTTTACTTTGTATCCGTCCCTCTCTGAGACCCTGGCCGTGTTTACATTAGTAACAAATTCTCGAAAGGAAAGTGCGTGGAGTTGGTTTGGTCATAGAAACAACTTTCATCCTCCTCAGCCATGTCTGTGGTTAAGCAGCAGAGAAATAACGGTTCATTTTTTTTTTATAAACCACAATTGAAAATATTTTGCGTAGATGTAAGATTTTTTTTGTCTACAAAGTTCAGCAATTTTTGTCAGAGCTGATTTACCGAATAGAAATCAAAATGCCGAATTTAGGGGTGTAACACCCCCTACACTCCCTTTGGCTACGACCCTGGCCTGATGGTTAAAAGGGCCTCTAGCCGGAGCAAAAAGATTTTACAAAATTTTGTGCGGAAACTTCGTATGGAACTTTTTAAAGAAATTGCCAAGAATTAACGCAGCATTGAATGAAATTTTAAGAAGAAAAGCATTTTTTTCTCAGTAAATACGTAAAATCTTTAGAAATCATTTTCGTTGCTTTTGTTCATAAAAACTGAAAGACGCTAAAGCAGCTATTCAAAAGAACTTCAGACCCCTTGTAGTAGCTAATGCTGTTACAAGGCGCAACAAGTTAGCAGCCCTTGCAATAGTTTCTATGCAGGCATATTAATAAGAGAATGTATAAAACCATCAGTTCAATGAGCGGAATGTTCATACCAATGAAGATAAGGTGTTATGTATTACAGCTGTTTGGATATAACTATTCATCCTTCTGAATATAATGAACTCAAGGCGTTTTTAGGGCGAGCGAAAAATCAGAGACCTGGGTCATTTTTTTACGCTTTCCAACCGTAGGTTGAAGAAGCGTATATGCTCCAGCTTTGTCCGTCCGTCCGCACGAAAACTCAGGTGAAAATGGTTCGATTTCGACGAAATTTTAGTATGTGGTAGGGGACCACCTGGGGACGAACCCTATTAAAAATAGGCGAAGCGTTGTCAAAGGTCAGGACATTGGAGCGGGATCCATTCCATTGCTCTTATGCGTCATAACTTGCGTAAAAATTGTTCGATTTCGATGAAATTTTAGTATGTGATAGGGAACCACCTGGGCACGAGCTCTATTGAAAATCGGCGGAATTGGGTCAAAGGTCAGGACATAAAAGCGGGATCCATTCCATTGCCTTTATGCTTCATAACATGCGTAAATATGGTTCGATTTCGATGAAATTTGAGTATGTGGTAAGGAATCACATGGGGATGAACCCTATTGAAAATGGGCGAAATGGGATCAAAGGTCAGGCAGGGCATAAGAGAGGGATTTATTCCATTGCCCTTATGCGACATAACTTGCGTAAAAATGGTTCGATTTCGATGACAATTTAGTATGTAGTAGGGAACCACCTGCGGACAAACCCTATTGAAAATGGCGAAATGAAGTCAAAGGTCAGGACACTGGAGTGGGATCCATTCCATTGCCCTTGTGCATCATAACTTACCTAAAATGCATGGATTGCGACAAAACTTTATCATGTTGTTCCGGAGGTATGGCGAACCGGTTCTGTTGAATATCACCGAAATGGGGTCAAAGGTCATTGCACAAAAGCCAGATTTATTCCACAGCCATTATTCTCATAACTTGCATAAAACTGCTTCTATTGCAACAAAACTTTATCATGTTGTTCCGGAAGTATAGTGAACTGGTTCTGTTGAATATCATCGAAATGGGGTCAAAGGTCAGGACATAGGAGCGAGATTTATTCCACAGCCATTATCCACATAACGTGAGTAATAATTTCTGGTATGTTGGAAAGCGTATCATAATCAATGCATTGCATGATTTTACTAACTTGATTTTTATAACAGAGTCAAAAGATTTTTTTTACTATGCGCAAAACATTGTGGCAATATGTTAAGTGTATTTTTTATATTCCAGATTAAACTATTTAAGTAGTTTTTTGTGCTACAGTTCTTAACCGTTATTTAATTATTTGCTGTTGTGACGTTTCGTATAAATCAGAAAAAGTCATTTGACTCTGTCACTCGGCAGTTTCATGTTTTGTGTGAGCAATCGTGAGGCACTTTAACAAAGCAGGCCTTAGTTCTTTAAATTAATAAATTTTGCATGATATGATTAACTTTGACGTAAGTATTATGTAGTAATTTGTATCGGTAACCAAAGCAATCATTTTAATTATAACGTACACATTTGTGTTTCACGCAATAAAGTGTAATAATTTTGATTTTACCAAAAAAATAGTCGTTAGGTTCCAAATAATTTGATTTATTAAAACAACCGTATAATCTAGTTAATAATATGGAAGTTAAAATTTTGAATAATTGAAGGTTTTTTGCAAAAGGGCCTCGAAAACGTTTTTTGCGAGGGGGAGGGGGTCGAATTTTTCCGGTACGTTATCGGGTTCTTTGCAGGTTCCAGTCGCACATTTTCTTTTGAAACACATGAATCCGGAGGCTTTTGCTTAATTCCTCATCAGCGGTACGACTTCACAGGCTTCTGTAGGAATACTAGTAAACTATCGTTTTGTTTTTGAAGACGTTCGTCTTTCTCTTTTTTACTTCCGCTTATCATAACCTGACTCATAACTTCGTTTCACTGGCTTCATTTTCAGGAGAATCAGTCATATAAACTATATGTAAACGAAACAGAAAAAACAGCTGTAACGATGTGTGACGTACTACAGAGGTGAAAACATGTTTAATAAATAAATCCATCGCTCTTTCCTCGTTAAGCAACGCACAACAACTGAAAAATTGTTATTCGGCCGCCGTCGGGATAACAATTTTTTGGTTGCTGTGCGTTGCCTAACGTGGAAAGAGCGATGGATTTATTTATTCAACATGTGTATTTAAAAATTGTTATTCAGCCGCTGAATAACAATTTTTCGGTTGCTGTTCGTTGCTTAACGTGGAAAGAGCGATGGATTTATTTATTCAACTAACGCCACGTGTTTGGAGGATTTGCATTGTGAAAACATGTGTCAAGACTACACTTCTGAAGCGAGATATTCTGTTCGCGTAGCTCAATTGGGAGAGCGACTTACTCCGGAGTGAAGGGACACGAGTTCGTTGTCCGTCACGGACAAACTTGTGTTTTCACATTGGTGCCCAATTGTGGAAAATGGATCCACTGGGTTCTTCGAAAAATGTGTGATGTTTGTTCCACACATTGTCTGGAATTAATGAAAAATTCCTACTTCGCTTCAACGAAAAAAAAAAAAAAAAAAATTGAGAGGGAGATTATGTGACGTACTACAGAGGTGAAAACGTGTGTCAAGACGACAAATCTGCAGCGAGACATTCTGTCCGCGTAGCTCAGTTGGGAGAGCAACTTACTCCGGACTGAGGGGACACGGATTCGTTGCGGACAAACTTGTGTTTTCACCAGTGGCGTACCCAGGAATTCCAATTGATGGGGGGAGGGGGCTAGATGTATGTGTAGGTATGTGTGTATGCGCGCGTAGTATATATATATAGATAGATATATGTATATTTATGTATGTATGTATGCATACACTTTATACTGTATATAGATATATATTAATATACAATACGTATATATATATATATATATATATATACTGCATAAGACAGACAGATATACATTAGGTAGTTAGATAAAAGAGTTGACGAACGGGGCTTCGGGGGAGGGGGCTTAAACCCCGATGCCCCTCCACTTGGGTGCGCCAGTGGTTTTCACAGATGCCGATTTTAAGGGCACGGTTAGGTGTTAATAATCACAATATTAAGTAAGTAACACTATAATACCACAACGTGGGGATCGAATGGCAACACAGAAATACAGATTACAGACGATATTTTAGATTATGTTGCGACGTTACCAGTGGTCAGTGTCCCAACCACGCACAAATGAAATTACTCTACAGTTAATAAAAGTTCACCCGCTTGTCAAGCAGGATATCCAACTTTACACTTCTTAAGTAGAGAAAAGACGACAAATATTATATAAAGGTTGAACCACGACTGTTTTTCTATGAATCCGCAAACTATTATATTCATCAACATAACTTTCCCGCTCTTTTTTTCCTTTTCTTTGTTTCCTCCTTGCTTTACTTCTCTTTTCCCAGCGAATCGGGTGCCCTCCGAGACGCGGGGCACTTCGCGATTGCGACCTCTGCGACCCAATAAATCCGCCCCTGGTTGCAGTCGAAAGTGCAGGAAACGGATTGTGACTTTTCGGCTTGTTTTAGTCATTTAGTCTTAATGTTACAGAGTGGCATAGATGAATGATTTCACGCTCTCTGAGGGAAAAACGTTTAGCGTTCCCTTAGGGCGCAGTAAACTGCCCTTCACCATTGTGTTGCAGTCGAAAGTGCAGGAAACGGGTAGTTACTTTCTGGGCATATGGAGGGCATGGGCATAGATAAGGACACACTCATAGATGTGACGCCTCGTAGAGAGAGCGTCATAACTTTCAGTTCTAGGTTCACAACTAAGTATGTCTACACAGTAGAAAAGGACGGGTTAGTAGCATCAGGAGAATTCCTAAAGCATGTTAGTGTTCCGTTTGGTGCGAATAAGAAATAGATCAAAACACACAAACAAACATTTTGCTTACAAAAATTCTGCGGCTTGATGAACCCGTGGGGGTAATGTCCACACAGCTTCTGGTCTGGGTGGGGGGGGGGGCACGTGTTCCCACTGGTTACGAGCCGCTGACTGTCTGCAAACAATTGATCAGTTGGTCACCAATTTCTTCGGTACACTTTAATGCATAAAGCTTTTTTTCATTACTCTAGTTTACAGCTGAATTCAAGAGCAAATGATGAGCTCTGAAATAGTGGAATGAGCTGAAAAAATGGTCTGTGATGCCTGTGACGGCTCAGCACCGTTCATCGAAGACATATCGCCTGGTATTTCTTTTGTAAAACATGTAAATTCTGGATTACGTTGAATATCTGGAGTTTACAGAACCAGCAGCGTGAAAAACGCACGTTGTTTGAATGGAAACACGTTTACTACAACAGAACCTAAATTCGTTTTATTTAAGCTAATTCAGAAAAACAGAACTTCACTGAAGAACCAAACCATTATGACCAGCGCATCTTTATGTAAATCGAAGCAATTTCAGGTAAACGATGACGCGTGTGAAGGCCATGGAACAGTATAAATAACACCTGATAATGAATTCTGTTAATCAGTATATCATCATCATTGCCAACCATTATCAGTCCACTGCTGGACGAAGGTCTCCCCAAGTTTCCTCCACAACGGTCTGTCTTGTGCCAGTCTCCTCCATGTCACTCCCGCATACTTTCGAATTTCATCCACCCATCTCCCATGTGGCCTTCTTCTGGGTCTTTTCCTGTCCCTTGGAATCCAATCTAAAATTTCGGCTGTCCATCGATGGTCTGTCCTTCTGGCAGTATGTCTAGCCCATTGCCATTTCAGGGATTTAACTCTGATCATGATGTCTTCCACTCTTGTCATTTTTCTGATCCATGGGTTCTTCTTCTTATCTCTCCTGGTTACACCAAGCATGCACCTCTCCATGCTGCTTTGAGTTGTCTGCAGCCTTTGTATGTCTCTTTTAGTTAAGGTTCACGTCTCTGCACCATACGTAAGCACTAGAAGGATGCATTGATCAAACACTTTTCTTATAAGACATAATGGCATATTGCTCTTCAAAATTATGCTGTTACTTCCAAAAGCTCTCCAGGCAAGTTTTGCACGCCGATTAATTTCTTCATCAATATGACCCTCACTTGATATCTGCTGTCCAAGATAAACGTACGTGTCTTATACTACTATATCTACTTTGACTACTAAACTTGTGGCATTAAAATAGCATAAATATGGAAACGTTTCTCACAATAAAATGTTTATTATACATCGACTATAGTTTCGCAGAGTGTTTGGCTCGGCATCATCATGACTAATGGAGCGTAAACATTTAAATCATTGTGATATCATCAGAGTTCTGACGGTCACAGATTTTGGTGAGTTGTTTTCACGCGCTTGAAAAAAATGGAGTCGACGTCATGCAAAATCAAATCATCCATGGAAACAAAAGATCTCTGCCTTCTACATATACGCATATCGTGCAATACATATATGCTCAATTAAGGTTTCCTCACAGAAAGAGCTTGATTTTCTGAAACGAATTACAGTACACAGAGGATATAGGCCTTCCGTTATAGACAAAGCTGTCCATAATTTTAGGAAACCGAAGCTTCTCTGCTCGCTCATGCCAATAGACCTCATAGTACAAAAGAATTGGGCGGTTATCCCATTTGCTCCTCAGATTTGCTTCGGAATTTCAAAAATTTTCAAAAGTTTTAATTTCAAAGTTATTTTCAAACCCATAAACAAGATGAAGGTTTTCGGATATAAAGACTACGTGGAAGACATGGGGAATTTATCAGATACCTTGTGAGTGTGGACTTTCATATACAGGACAGACCCGCAGGGCTTTAAGTTTCCGTGTGAAGGAACACAAGACCAAACGTACGGAACTGTGAACTGAAGAAGTCGTCTATAGTCCAACATTGTCATGAAATTAACCATAAATTTTTGTTTGAAAACGCCACGCTTATTCATAAACCTTGTGGAGGGATGTTGGCAGGATGAATTTCTGCTAAACCAGCCCTTTTAATTAGTATTCTTTCGTTGATTATCATCGATGCGTAAAAATAAGATATGTATGATACATAATAAACCTTACCAATAGATGATTTCAAGAACTACTGAAGATGATGAAATAACTTTCTTCTCCAAGACAGCTTCAATGAACTATAACGAATATGCTTTAATAACACACATTATATACACAAGTAAGATCTTCGCTGTCGATAATTAACAAGAATTAAATGCTGAATATACATTATTACATCGACTTACAGAACATCATACATGATAGAAGACCCGAAGCGCACTGATCTGGTTTCTTTTCTAATCTTCTTCACGAGAGAGGTCACATGATCTCGTGCGTCATTCACTGTTATTGTCCGAGAAGTGCGGCTCACGAGAGAGGTCCCCTGAAGACCAAACGTACGGAACTATGAACTGAAGAAGTTGTCTATAGCCCAACATTGTCACGAAAATAACCATACATTTTTGTTTGGAAACGCCACGCTTATTCATATACCTGATTTGACTGTCAGACTATCAAGCATATTAGAAACTTTCCACATATGCCGGAACTCTTCACGGCTTGCCAACGACATGACGTCGACTCCATTTCTTTCAAGCGCGTGGAAACAACTCACCAAATTCCGTGACCATCAGAACTCTGATGATGCCACAATGATTTAAATGTTTACGCTCCTTCGTCCTGATGACGCCGAGCCAAGCGATCTGTGAAACTGAGGTTGATGTATCATCATCATCATTGTCAACCATTATCAATCCACTGCTGGACGACGGTCTCCCCAAGTTTCCTCCACAACGGTCTGTCTTGTGCCAGTCTCCTCCATGTCACTCCCGCATATTTTCGAATTTCATCCACCCATCTCTCAAGTGGTCTTTTTCTGGGTCTTTTCCTGTCCCTTGGAATCCAATCTAAAATTTCGGCTGTCCATCTATGGTCTGTCCTTCTGGCAGTATGTCCAGCCCATTGCCATTTCAGGGATTTAACTCTGATCATGATGTCTTCCACTCTCGTCATTTTTCGGATCCACGAGTTCCTCTTCTTATCTCTCCTGGTTATACCAAGCATGCACCTCTCCATGCTGCTTTGAGTTGTCTGCAGCCTTTGTATGTCTCTTTTAGTTAAGGTCCACGTCTCTGCACCATACGTAAGCACTGGAAGGATGCATTGATCAAACACTTTTCTTTTAAGACATAATGGCATTTTGCTCTTGGAAATTATGCTGTTTCTTCCAAAAGCTTTCCAGGCAAGTTTTGTACGCCGATTAATTTCTTCATCAATGTGTCCCTCACTTGATATCTGCTGTCCAAGATAAACATACGTATCTGTTATCTCTAGATGTTGATGTTTAATAACCATTTTATTGTGAGAAACATTGCTATTTTTATTCTATCTGTTAATCAGTGTTATTCTTCTTCTTCAGATGGTAAAGGCAGCAAAGTCTAAATTGTAAAGGCAACACGACTGAGTCAAAGCATTTCCAAAACAGCAAGGCAAGTGAGGTGTTCACATTCAGCCATGGTTAGTACTTTTAAAAAGTGGTCTGAGAAGGGAAAAAAATCACAAGCCGCTGGTAAAGTGCTATCTATCACGGCTCATCGATGCTAGAGTAAAGCGAAAGCTGTTCCGTATGATACGATCCACCCGAACGGATACTGTGAAGCAACCAGCTGTTAATTTGAATGCTGGTGACGGAAGTAATCTGTCACAACAACAATACATCGAATCCTGCTGAAAACGGGGCTGTGTAGCCGTAGGCCGCAAAGAGTGCCCATGCTAATCTCGGTTCATCGTGAAAAGCGCCACCAATGGCCACTGGAGCATCAAAACTGGACCTTGAATGATTGGAAAAAGGCCATCTGGTCCGACGAATCTCGTTTCCCGTTGCACCATGTGAACGACCGGGCACGTATGCATCTTTTACCTAGGGAAGTGTCGGGACTAGGATGCACCGTGGAAAGAAAACAAGCCAATGGAGGAAGTGTAATGCTTTAGGCAATATTCTTCTGGGAAACCCTCTGCCCAGCCGTTCATGTGGAGGGAACTATGACGTCTACCACCTACCGGAATATCATTGCAGGCCAGACATATCCTTTGGTGGCAACAATATTCCCGTCTAGTAGTGCACTCTTTCAGAAGGATATTGCGCCATGCCACACTGCCCGGTTTGTTCTAGAATGATTCGCGGAACATGAGGCAGACTTCCATGTATTACTCTGGCCTCCAAATTTCACAGATATCAATTCAATATAGAATCTGCGGTTTTTTGTTGTAACAGAAAATCCGAACTGCGGTGGATCAACAACGTAACTTACAAGAATTAAATGACCTGCTGGTAAATGAGTTGGTACCAGATAACACATGACACCTTTGGAAATGATGTAGCGTCCACCATGCCTCACAGGGTAAGAGCTATTTTGGCGGCTCGTGGAGTACCAACATCATGTTAGGCACGTCGTCGTAAGGTTTTGTATTTTTACTGGCCCCCGGTAATAAATAAGGGCGTCTTCCTTCCCCTTTCTACTTCGCGTCCGTGTCACTTTCCTATCAGGCACTCTAGTCCAAATCTCCTAGCTTCCTATTTCTAAAGGTTGTTTAAGACCTAGGGCCAGACACTCCCTTCTTAAAATGCTCTACATATGATCTGATGGTTTTGTATTTTCGGTGTGTAAAATTTTCAAAGTTGATACTGATTCCGCTACGTACAAACCGTGCAGGTTTCACAGTGCTTTCGAGCATTGTGTAAGCGTTGTATTTGCTGCATAACATACTTTATACACTGAGTGACCACTTTTTTTTAATGACCACCTGACAG
Source organism: Macrothele yani (assembly GCA_039090855.1). NCBI lineage: Eukaryota > Metazoa > Arthropoda > Arachnida > Araneae > Macrothelidae > Macrothele > Macrothele yani. The sequence goes on along the minus strand of CM077013.1, from coordinate 101,127,605 downwards.
TTTTAAGCAAATGAGCTATGGCTGCACGCTGTTGCTGCCAGAGGCTGAGGCTAGTATAAAAAGGGAAAGCTTAGTGCTTGCGACAGTATCGTAGAAGTGATTTTTGAGTGACAAGAGGGGTAAAAAATGCGATTTTACGGACTTTCAACTTGGGATGATTGTAGGAGCTCCGAGCCATGGAGCGATTATCACCGAAACCGTCGGATTCGTGAAATGTTCCAGAGCAGCTGTTGTCGAAGTGTTTAAAGACTGGACTGTCAGCCAAAAAACAGGATCTCTACGTGCAACGTGTGGTCGTCATCGACTAGTGACTGCTCGGACAGAACGGAGAGTGTTCAGACTGGTAACATACAACAGAAGGGCAACAGTGCAGCAAATTACAGACCATCGTAATAAAGGATCCCCTCAAATGATCTCTGCATGCACTGTTCGCCGTACATTGCATCGGATGGGATATGACAGCCGAACGTCTGTTCGAACACCTTTGCTGTCTGCAGTTAACAAGAGAAAACGTCTGAAGTTCGCACAGGAGCACAAGGATTGGACAGTCGATAATTGGAAACAAATTATGTGGTCCGAAGAATCAGTTTTCAGTTGCACCATGCCGATGGCCGAGTGAGAATTTGGCGGAAACAGCACGAAAGCATGGACCCCAAATGCATTGCTACAACCCTTCAAGCTGGTGGAGGAAACATTATAGTTCCGGGAATGTTTTCCTGGCATGCTTTGGGCACTTTAATTCGTGTTGATCAACGTCTGACTGGCACATCATATCTAAACATCGTTGCGGACCAAGTGCATCCTGTCATGAGGATGCTTTATACCAATGCCGATGGCTACTTTCAACAAGATAATGCGTCCTGCCATAGTGCTCGTATTGTACAGGATTGGGTTCAGGAACATGCCGGTAAGTTTACTTTGCTTAAGTGGCACCCACAATCTCCAGATCTCAACCCCACTGAGAATTTGTGGGATGAAGTTAGACGAGCCATCAGACAGCTGGATCCACAACACTGCAATCTCACACTCCTGGAAAGTGCTATTCATCAAGCATGGTCTCAGATTAAACAAACCACCTATCAACATTTCGTGGAGTCCATGCCACGAAGAATCGACGCAGTATAAAAGGCAAAAAGGTGGCCCAATGAAGTACTGAGGGGGTAGTCATAATAAAGTGGCCACTCAGTGTATAATCTTGTGTACAACCCAAAATTCGGAACTCATCACATTTTGAATCATAGATAACGAAATTAAATTTTGATCTATTTTTCTGAGAAGGTTTTGAACTAAACTTCGTGGAAATTCATTTCGCTGTGTTAATTTGTTACAGGGCTTTCAAGACTTTCGGAACCCAACCCATTACTCACGTGTACATGTTGTTAGAGCTTATTATTTCCATGAAAGATGTAATAGGAAATTAATTCTCATTTAATTTTCTGAACACATAGCAATCCGAACACAACTGTTTAGGCCCAGAAATATATATTGTATGTGATATCCATACCGTGAATTCAGAAAGCTTGAGTATCGTAATGTAACAGGGGCAAAATCAAGGTCTTCCTACTCAGCATGCAGTTGTAATGCAATGCATGAACCACAGCTGTCTGTTCAAAATGCTACACCAAGAAAGGTCTGACATATTGAAGTGAGATTTATAGGGCGTGTTACTTGTGATACAAGACGTAAGTGATCAGAAGTAATGTGGTTAAAAAGATATAACTGTAAGTGATGTGGAACACATAATACTCAGTCCCTTGTGTACTCACCACGAGCGGAGGTAACAGATTGTACACTGCGTGGCATCGAACGGGAGTGGTTATGGATGTTGCACCGAGGAAGGTCTTTCCATGTTGTCTTGTTTCGTAGCTAAAATTTATCTTCGGTAACTGAAGGCTGAAACCTAAGTGACAGGCATCGAACGACCACATCCCACACTCGTGCAATGCATGACCACATCCCACACTTGTTCAATGGGTGACCACATCCCACACTTGTTCAATGGCTGACCACATCTCAAACTTTTTCAATGGGTGACCAAATCCCACACTTGTTCAATGCGTGACCACATTCCACACTTGTCCAGTGGGTGACCACATCCCACACTTGTTCAATGGGTGACCACATCCCACACTTGTTCAATGGTGACCACATCTCACACTTTTTCAATGCGTGACAACATCTCACACTTGTTCAACGGGTGACCACATCCCACACTTTTTCAATGGGTGACCACATCCCACACTTGTTCAATGGGTGACCACATCCCACACTTTTTCAATGGGTGACCACATCCCAAACTTGTTCAATGGGTGACCACATCCCACACTTTTTCAATGGGTGACCACATCCCACACTTGTTCAATGGGTGATCACATCCCACACTTGTTCAACGGTGACCACATGCCACACTTGTTCAACTGTGACCACATCCCACACTTGTTCAACGGTGACCACATCCCACACTTGTTCAACTGTGACCACATCTCACACTTGTTCAACGGTGACCACATCCCACACTTGTTCAATGGGTGACCAATCAGGCGGACAAGTTGGCCAAGGAAGACGTCGCACATGTCGGGCATCCAGGAGCTCTAAGTCATTTCGCGCCACATGTGGTCGCACACAGTCCTGTTGAAGTTGGTTCATGGGACCGTCTGCAGATACAGTAGCACTTCAGTCTCCACGACTTCAGCGATGTACCGCTGGATAGTCATTGTTCCCTCAATGCGAAGGAGTCGGGAACGTGAATGGAACCCAACAGCACCGTACACCAGAACGTGAATGGAACCAAACAGCACCGTACACCAGAACGTGAATGGAACCTAAAGAACCCCACACCAGAACGTGAATGGAATCCAACTGCACCCCACACCAGAACGTGAATAGAACCCAGCAGCATCCCACACCAGAACGTGAATGAAACTCAACAGGATCCCACACCAAGATGCCCGTATTCGGGTTACAAGGTGCATGCCTCCATCAGCCGTTAACCACGATGTTGCCGTACAAGACTATCCCCATCATAGGTTCGTAGGTTGAACCGCGACTCGTCGGAAAACAGTATGCGCTGCCATTCATTACTTTGTATGTGTTCTTGGCTGTATTGCGTCTGTGGTTTAAGGCCAAGAGAAGTCTTAGCAACAGACGGAGAGTGACGAGACTTATCCGAATTGAACGGCGTCGGACAGATCTTGAAGACAACCCTTGATGTGATACAGACCTCTGCTGCTGGGTTAGTACTTGGGACGTAGCTGTTCGGTCCGCCAACGCCATACGTTGGAGATGACGATCTTTCAATGCGTTCATCAGACGCTGGGCTCCAGATCCCTCACGTCTGTGCGTCAGACCTTGGTCTTCCCACTGTTACCATATTCGCATCATTGTGCTTGTGTTTCGTCCAACACGAACGGCGATGACGCGTAAGGAAAGACCATCTTCCCGCAGTCCAAGATATCGGCCTCGCTCAAAATCTGGCAGCTGTACGTACATGTCTCGTCTGTTGAGGCGGGGCATATTCAGATACTAACACTATCTTACCCCAAAATTCCCGCAAAATATACTGTGGCAACTTGAACTTGCTTTGTGCACCCTGCTTATACACTGAAAGCAATTGAATTAGAGATACCTGTCTAGTAACGTGTAGCACCACCTTTCGCCCTGATGACGGCGGCAATTCGTCTCGGCATTGACTCGACAAGACACCGGAAGTGTTGGGAAACTATACGGATCCACGACCCCTGAACAAGCTGCCACAGTTCACGAAGATTTAATGGAGGGGGGGGGTCAGAGCCTCGAACATCTCTTTCGATTGCATCCCAGATGTGCTAGATGGGATTGAGGTCAGGTGACCTAGCTGGCCAAGGAAGCGAGGTCACGTCGGTGGAGTGTTCATCCCACCATTCGGATACAATTCGGGAGCGATGGCACGGTGCATTGCCTTGTTGCAGGATGAGGTCCCCAGTGGGATATTGAAGACGCACAAACGGGAGCAAATGGTCGTCCAGGATAACACGTTAACGTTGACCTGTGAGGGACGATGTCGCACGTACCAGGGGTCCCATTTCAGTCCATGTAAACAGTCCCTAGACGAGAATGCCACCCCCACCCTCCTGGAAAAAAGGATCCATCGCTTCATGTGGTTTGCGCCGTACTCGTATCCTGCCATCCGCACGTACCAACGTGAATCTCGACTCATCAGTCCAGGCAACATTTTCCCACATGTATAAGGTCCAGTGGCGATGTTCCCGCGCCCATGCTAATCTTTGCACCCTGTGATGTGCGGTCAGCAGCGGTACCCTCGTGGGACGATGGCTTCTGTACACCATAGCGAGGAGATGGTTCTGGATGGTGTGGCTGCTTACACGTTTTTGTGCAGCAGCGTTAAATTGCCGAGGGATTTCTTGCACTGTGGCCCGTCTATCCGCTGTTTTCTTTTTTTTTCTTTTTTTATTGGAGGTTTAACGACCACCGTGAGCAACTCAATGGGCTATAAGCAGTCGCCCGTCCCTAATTTAGGGTCACTGGTTCCAGGGAAGGGAGAGATCCAGTGCCGTAAGACAAACACAACATCCATGCCTGACCGGGATTCGAACCCGGGCCCCTTACCGACGAATGATCAAAGGCCAGCGCCTTAGACCACTGCGCCATCGGGGCGGCAATCCGCTGTTACAATGCGAGCTAGTCAACGATGACCCCGCTCATTAACACGCTGTTGTCCACGTCAGTTGGCCCTTGCAGGAATGATTTTACCGGATTCTATGTACTCACTGTGCACCCGTGACACAGTGGCTTGTGAAAACCCCAGTGCCTGCACGACTTCCGAGATGGAGTGACCCATTCGCCGGGCCCCGAAAATTTGCTCACGATAAAATGCGCTTAGATCCTTCGTCTTACCCATACTGCGTCCGACTCTTACTGATTCCCGTCGCATCACTCCTTATAATGTCAGATCGCTGCATACGTCATGTCGTTTCCGTTTACAGGGCCAGCCACAGCGCTACATTTGCATAACGCCAGCTGTCTCTAATTCAATTGGTCTTCAGTGTATACCTTCTGCGGGACAGGTGCGACGGTGTGGCTGGCACAAATCATTTGCATATGCACTTCGGTTGTAATAATTTGGATTTTCTCACGTGACCTACCCGTTCTGCGGATGTCAGTCCCATCGCACTCGTTTTTCCTGGTGTTGCAGTTTCAACAAACAGTAGTGAGATTCATTTTTCTTCTTTTTTGATACTAAGACAGACACTAGTCTGGCCACGACGGCTTGTAAAGATCGTGATAAAGAGGCATACTGAGCAAAAATACAGCCTTTCGATGAAAAGTATTGTCTTCACAAATTAATTACTATTTAATTTCCTAAGCATGACTGGTTTTGGAATATGTTCAAAAATCTTAGTAATGTGAGACGCCTTTGGGAAACTCATCGTTGCAGAAGGTTTTGAAAAGTTCTTCACATGAATCGCAGGTATTTCAACTAGTAAAATAATGCTGATATTTCCAGCATGCAATCTGTAGGGAAGCCAGAGGGAAACATCCAGAATTTCACTGAATTAGAGTGTTTTCCTTTGGCTTTGAGGCATCTCATTTTCTGGTCAACACTACCGAAAACTCAAGAAAAATAAATTCTTGACATATGAACCCTGAAATGCAACTGCGGTGACATGTTTAAAGTTCGCTCAAAGTAGTGAACTGTTAATTTCCCCTTGTCCGTGTTAGTCTAGAGTAAAAAAAACAAGTAAAGTTATTGTTCTAAATCCTCGAAAAGAAGTAACCGCCTTGAACAAATATGTCCTGGATAGACGACGCGACGAGTGCTTATTTTACGCATAGGATCCGGTGCTACCACAGGTGCGCCGAGGAAAACTGGACTGCTACTGGTTCGAGACCAACAACATATGCTCCCCTTTTTTTGGCAAGCACCCAGAACGTTGCCCTTTTGTACTTAATACTACCACAGATACTTGTTGCAACCAAGGTCAGATTGGGACGACAAAACCAGGCCGGGAAATTTAATCTTGGGGTGTATTAGAAAAAAAAAAAAAAAAAACTACCTACAGGGTTGTCGTCACTTTTGGGGCTATTGCGTTTGCGGCTGGTACCGAAAACACATCTTTTTCGGCCACGTACTTATCGAATATGAAAAATAATGTGTAGTAAGGACAGACAAGGATTTATTTTTTTTTTTTTAGCTGAAAAGTACAGAAACTTCAAAATTGTTAACTTTACTTCATGCTTTACCTAATCTTGGACTCAGAAAAAAACACTGACGTATTTAAAAGTCATTGAGGGATTGCAATAATGTTTTTTTTTTTTTTTTTGTGTGTTTAAAAATATTGTGGGATAACTTGATACACACAAAAGAAAGAGAAAACGGAGGTAATGATTCTGTCTCATAGGGTTTATGAGATAGGATAAATATGAATAGGATAGATATTCACTCAAAAACAGCCGATGTCATTATTTTTCCCCCTCAGGTGTTGTTCTTTTCGAGGTTTAAGTATCCAAAGTAACATGCTGTCAAACACCACTTTAAACAATTAGAGAATGCCGTCTTCCATGAAATTCAGCGCGGCCTTGGTGAGGGGCTATGTACCGAATTGTCCCTTTTAATAAATTACTGTAATCTTTGGGTTCGGTATTCTAAAGCTAGTCTGCGATACTTTTAAAAGTTCGCGACTCCGCCCTAAGGGATAACGTATGCGACAATACGAAAACGGAATAGTCCAACGCGAGCATTTCCTCCAGCTACGAGTCAGTAGCTAAGAATCTGAAGGACAAAATAAATGGTCTCAGGGCAAAGGTTCTGACAACTGCAAAATCAGAACAAAATTTCGAAACATAAAAATGCTTCACGAATTGCGAATACCGTAGAATTCATAGATGTAAATGAATAACGAAACCACATTTCATTAGCATAGTGTAGCAGCACTTTTTTTTTTTTTGAAATATCTACGTATTTATTTATATAACTATTTTATACAGGGGAACGCCGTTCTCCTTACAAATTTCTTAAGGGAACACCGTTCCCGAATGCTCCCGCCTACTTGCCTACTTTTACCATTGTTTTTGACTACTGTATATAAAAAAATCGTTCCATAAAAACTGAGAGTAATTTTTTTGAGTTGGCAACAGTGTGAAGGGGGAAACAACCACGCAGACGACTAACTGAAACAAGGAAGTATCTATGGCAACAGTTATTAGCCGTGGCAGACGATTCTGGTTTTGTTATTGCGCAGTTGTTGAAGATATGTCTTCATTTCGCCATACAGCTATGGAGGTGAGTGATTCAGAGTTAAGAGGTCAAATATGTTGTGCGCTAAAATTTTGCTATTGTTTGGGTAAAACGGCTCCAGAAATAATTGATTTAATGAAAAATGCTTACAAAAATAAATGTTTGGGCGAGTCAACGATTTTCAGATGGCACCATGATTTCAAAAAAAGGGCGTTTGTCGGCAGAATTCGCTCCTAGGCCTGGTCTACCTGAAAGTGCTGTAACGCAGCATATTGTTAATACTGTTTGGGCCATAGTGCAAGAAGATCGACTAATGAAGTGTGAAGATATAGCGGCTTCAAAAAATATTTTAAAAAACGTCCGCATTTCGCTTTCTACGCGACAAATAACTGCTGCATCGTGTGTGTTCCAGATGGTACCTCATCACCCGAGGAGAGAACAGTTGCTAGCCATAGTTCAGGTGTGTCATGAGTGGAAACAAATGATTGCAAAGGATTCAAACTTTCTTAACACATTAATAACTGCCGATGAAACATGGGTCCACAATTTTTCACCCCATCACGAAGCACGCAACGAGTATCTGGAAACACACAGGCCCCCTTTCTCCGAAAAAGTCTGCCACTCCAAATCAGCTGGGATGGGGATGATGATAATTTTCTTTGGTCATAAAAGCGTAGTCTACCAGCATGCCGTTCCTCCCCAAATTACTGTCAGTGCTGAGTAATAAATTTCTGTCTTTAAGCTTGTGCGACGACACATATCGATTAAACGACCGGAACTGATGGGCAAGTGGACCCTACACCATGATAACGCCCGCACACATGCGGCTCCTTGTGTTCAACAGTTTCTTACGAAATGCAGTATTGAAATCATGCCAGAGCCTTCCTACAGTCCTGATCTCGCCTCGTGTGATTTCTGGTCGTTTCCAATAATGAAGGAGAAGACATTCAACACAGATGCTGACGTCATTCTAGCTGTACAGGAGTCGCTAAAGAAGTTTCCACAAAATGCCTTCACCACATGCTTTGAAAAGTGGACTGAACGATGGGACCATTGCATATCATTTTAAGGAAGATACTTTGAGAAAGAATGACATATATTTTTCTGTACCTATATTCTTCATTTGGTGTGATTTTATTATCAGTTTTTATGGAACGGTCATTGTATATGATCTGTTACTTGCAATCCAAGCTTATCCATTAAAGACTTTTGACAGGTACACATTTCAGAATTTTTTTATTTTTAATTTCCGAGCAATTCTCTATTTTTTTTTTTTTTTTTTGAAAAATTCCATCGTGCCATTCTAGTTCATCCTCTTTATTCTATATCGATAATCATTAGAAAAAGCACACGGTTCATTTCCTTTTTGTTGCCTCAATGACTTTAAATGATTCCACTGCTAAGCATGCGAAACGATGAGCACTCAAAACGAATTGTAATGAAATGCCAGCCCAAGTGTCTCGTCAGACTGGGCGATTCATGAACCATGTGACATCTTGCCTCTCTCCGATAATAATCGATGGTGGACGAACATGCAAAATTCACGGACACTTGGACCTTTGTCTTTAGTTTATGAAGCCCAAAGGGGCAGTATTTGTTCTATTTCAAAACGGAGAGTGAAAGTACCAGTACCCGCTAGCTACGCTTTTCCACTCAAACGACTACATCAACATACAAGGGAACACATCACAAATTTCCTAATATAAAAAAATTCTATTAAACCCTAGATGGAAAGGAACTGTTAAGATATGCATAGTTACGTCAATTTAGTCGTGAAAATTTTAACAATTTAAGTGTGACAGAATTTTAAAAATCCGCTCCTGTTTGAATGTAGCATCAAACGACACTTAAAACCGGGACGACCAGGTGGTGCATTGGTCTAAGCTCTGGCTTATGATCGTTTCTCTGAGTTGGGTCCGGGTTCGAATCCCGGTGAGGCATGGATGTTCCGTTTGTTTTACGGCACTGGCTCTTTGCAGAGCCAACGGCCCTAAATTAGGGACAGGTGACTGCTTATATCCCGTTGAGTTGCTCACGGTGGTCGTTAAACCCTCAGTCAAAAACAAATAAATGAAAATAAAATCGGGTGCTGAACCAGATAATTTTTTTTTTTAATGTTTCTCGAAGACCACATCTCCAAAAATAAATGAAGAAAGAACTAATACGGCGTATTGAACGAGAAAATTAATTTCCCTTGAATGTTTCGTGAAGATCCCATTACCAAAAAAAAAAAAAAAAAAATTAAAATAAAACAAATAAAAACCGGGTGTTGAACCAAATAAATATTTTCCTCTGAATGTTTCTTTTACCCCTTTTCCAACTAAATCACAATTGAAATCATTCTGAAAGTTCAAAAGTGCACATGCAGCGTAGAAGGTTTCCTAAGCAATTAATTTTCACATTTATTTGATCACTGATCATCTACTGCGCAGTTTTATTCGTATATTTTTCTGAAGTTGATCACTTTTTAAAATCTACTCATTGTTTTGTTCCAGTACTGGTAAACGGTTGTTTATTTTAAGAGAAATGTAGATGTGGCACAAACTTTGGAATATCTCCACTGAAAAATCGCTTTTTGCTCTGTGTCAAGTCTGTGGATAAGGGCGTGGGGCTGATAGGTAATCACAACGGGTGCTAAGGTCCCTTTCAAAATTACAACGGAGGGTAGGACCTGCCAGTAACGCTGTTCTCTAAATCCAGCGACTTGCATCTAACTGCAGTTAGCTTTAGCTAAATTAATTTATAACAGCGTGCGTTGTCCACCTTTCCTAACACGTAAGTACAGAGAATTTTCTTATGTACTTTCACACCAAACACCGCATTACTGTTAAATTCAGCTCATATTGTAGCCGTGACGTAAAAAATATACACTCATGAGCCATTATATTATGACCACCCCAGTCTAGAGAAATGAACGCGCCTGCAGACCGAACGGTTGGGCAGCTGAAGTTCACAGAGCAGTATATATACAACTCGAGGACTCGCTTTCGGTTAGTAGAGTGTTCGGAGTCAGAATGGGAAAAGCTTCCGATTTATCGGAGTCTGATAAGGGACAAATTGTGATGGCACGGCGCCCTCGGAACTAGGATCTGGGAAACCGCGCGGCTTATGGGTTGTTCACGCGCCGCTGTAGTGAGTACGTATCGAAAGTGATGCACAGATGGGCAAACGACGAACCGTCGTCCAGCTGTGTGTCGTCCGCAGCTCACTGATGCCAGAGGGGAGCGGAGACTGTCGCGCATTGTGCACGGTGACTGCAGGACCACAGTGCGACAAATCACCCGCAGCTACAACAGTGGTGATCAGGGCATTGTGTCTCACAGCATACAGTTCATCGCAGCCTTCTGCGAATGGGCCTGCATAGCCGAAGCCCCAGCCGGGTCCCCATGCTCACTGCACGTCATCGCCAACAACGCACGAAACGAGGCCAATAGCATCGAGATTGCGCTGTGGATGATTGGAGGAAAGTGGCGTGGTCTGACAAATCGAGATTCCTGGTGCATCACGTAGACGCCCGAGCGCGGATACGGTGGTTACTAACGGAGGTTATGGCACCTGGATGCACTGTTGGGCGGAAACAGGCCGGAGGCGGCGGGGTTATGCTGTGAGCGATGTTTTATTGGGACAATTTAGGCCCCATTATCTCAATAGCACAATCTCTGACTGCTGTGAGGTATCTGAACATCGTTGCTGACCAAGTTCACCCATTCACGTCCACTGTGCTCCCTGCTGTTGATGGCCATTACCAACATAACAATGAGCCATACCACACTGCCAAAATCGTCAAGAAGTGATTTGAGGAACAAGCTGGTGACTTTTAATCAATGTTCTGGCCTCCAAATTCACCTGACCTGAACCCAATTGAGCATTTGTGATTGGGCTTGAAAAACCGGGTTCGCGCTAAATCTCCACCACCCCGAAATGTACGGGAACTGGAAGACGTGCTGTTGACATTATGGTACAATATACCTCAAGATATCTATCGCCACCTAATCGAATCGATGCCTCTTCGAGTGACAGCTGTTGTGCGGGCTAAACGGGGTTCAACAACTTATTAGGCAGGTGGTCATAATGTAATGGCTCATGGGTGTACACTGAGTTAGCTTTACATTAGGAACCCCCCCCCCCCATTTTGCATTTTGCATTTTCGGTGCGATAACGAAACTTAACGTGATTTCAACGGCACGTGTGGTTACTATAAATTGTGGTTAGATATTTGGTTACTATAATTGTGTCGTGCTGTACCTATATGGGGTATCTGTCACGTGACCAAATTGACCCTCACGTGATAGCTAAATATCCTAATACAAATAATGAAATGCATCACGTGTGGTTACTATAATTGTGGTATAATAATAATATCATTAAAATATTTTTATATTAATATTTTATAAGAATATCATTAATGATATTTTATATTAATATTTTATAATAACATTATTTGAAAAATGTTAGAATATAATATCATTTGAAAAAATTTGTTCAGGTATTTTTTATTAGATAATATCATTTGAAAAAATGTTAGAATATAATATAATTTGTTAGAATATAATATCATTTGTTCGAATATAATATCATTTGTTAGAATATAATATCATTTGAAAAAATCTGCTCAGAAATTTCTTATTAGATCATATCATTTGAAAAATTTTGGATAATGGGTCCTTTACATTGGGATCCCGACCACCAAGCGTTTGATATATATATATATATTTATATTTTTTATATTAATAGTTTAATAATAATTATATCATTAATAATATTTTTATAATAAATATTATTGATATTTTATAATAAATATTATTAATATTTTATAATATATATTATAATAATAATATAAATATTATTATCCTTTTTTATCAAAAATATTATTAATGAGTATTATTATTATTATTAGATTCACCAATAATAATAATATTCATTAATAATAATAATATTTTCTTCACGTGTGGTTACTATAATTGTGATTATTATATTTGTACACCTAATAGTTCCCCTGTACGCAATCGGTAAACATTTGCCAGTGATGGAGAAACTTGATGACTTAAGCCTCTTTGACCACTACCAGGTAGCTGGAGCACAGAAGGCAGGTGCCAGTATTTTGTAAATAGCCGCACTTGTTGGCAGCTCCCGTACTACCGTATCAAGGGTATACCATGAGTGGATTAACCATGCACAGACATCCAGCAGAAGGGCTCACAATGATCAGTCTCGCGCGTTTGATCTTAGAGGTGAGCGTTGATTGTCACGACTGATATCTCAGCAAATACGTGCAACAATGACCTAGCTCATCCACGAGCACAACAGCGGTGCAGTGCGACCTATTTCTACATGCACATGCGCCGTACCTTGCTTCGCCTGGGGATCCACAGCGGGAGACCAAATAGGATATCAATGATGACGCCCAGTCGTCGCAAACAATACTTTGCATGGGCCAAGGATCGTCGGCAATGGACGCTAGACAGATGAAAGAAGTTTGCCTGGAGTGATGAGTCCCGTTTCCTGCTGTATTATGCTGTTGGCTGGATTTCCATTAGAGCTGAAACAGCCTGAAGCCCTATCCCCTGGTTGCACAGTTTGGGTACAACAGGCAGGTGGAGGTGGTGTTTTGGTCTGGGCAGTTTTTCCTGGCAATCACTCGGTTCGTTGGTTATCATACCACAAACTCTGAATGATGGACGCTACAGGGACCTGTTAGCCGACCATCGCCATCCATATCTGCAGGATGTGTACTTGGACCCCAGTGCCATCTTTGAACAGGACAACGCACCGTGCCATTGGGCTCATATAACTACCGAGTGACTGGAGAAGAACGGCCACGAAATCGCCACATTGCCTTGGCCCACAAACTCCCTGATTGTAACCCTATTGATCCTTTGAGGGATATGCTAGAACGGTGTGTGAAGACGGCTGAACCTCCTCCACGGAGTGAAGGAAAACTGACTGAGCTGCTATATATATATATGAGGTTCAGCCGTCTTCACACACCGTTCTAGCATATCCCTCAAAGGATCAATAGGGCTGGACATATTGCCAGAAGGACAGACCATCGATGGATAGCCGAAATTTTAGATTGGATTCCAAGGGACAGGAAAAGACCCAGAAGAAGACCACATGGAAGATGGGTGGATGAAATTCGAAAGTATGCGGGAGTGACATGGAGGAGACTGGCACAAGACAGACCGTTGTGGAGGAAACTTGGGGAGACCTTCGTCCAACAGTGGATTGATAATGGTTGACAATGATATATATACATATATATATATGGGTGGATGAAATTCGAAAGTATGCAGGAGTGACATGGAGGAGGCTGGCGCAAGACAGACCGTTGTGAAGGAAACTTTGGGAGACCTTCGTCCAGCAGTGGATTAATAATGATTGACAATGATGATGATGATGATATGCACACTATATTGACAAAAGTCACCGGACACCTAGAAGATAAACACAACATAGCATTTATTGACATACATTAATACGGTGTCGTTCCACCTTTGGGCTACACGTGTCTTCACGAGCGCCGTGTTTGAGCGCTTCACGTACGTGTTTTGTGTGTCCCTTCATTGTTCTTCTGTGTGTGTGCCGTAGTTAAAGTTCTGTGCTTTCGTTTAAGATCCCTCACGAGAGGGTGAGTGCTTATTTTGTTTCATTATCAGTGTTTTAATTTACACACCGAGCTGGTTGTTTTTCTTCGTTAACCACTAGCATCTACAGCTCCTCGCGTCGCCTCCTGAAAGTCAGTGGCAGTTGGCCAATCATCTTCGCTTGCTAGTGGATAGCCTCTTAATTTTCAACTTTTCATCTGCACCGAGTTCTGAAGACTCTCTCCTCTTCCCCGTCTGACCCCGATGATCTGTGGCTTCCGTAGAACTGCTTGCATCATCTTCCCGTCGGAAGAGCATTTCATACAGTTTCCGCGGTTCCTCGATGTTCGTTGCGGTAACGACCGCCCCAGATTGAGCTCCTCACTTCTGCTCATTGCTCACGCTGCAAGGCTTATGGTCATTAGCAGGCTCATTGCTCCCATGCAGAGCCACTGACTCCTGCAGCTCCAAGGCAGCATTCTACCACTTTCTCCGTTTTTGCTGCCATGCCTCCTCCTGCGTCTGCACCTCCTGGATCCCAGTTCTGCCGAAAATCTGATTAAAGCCTTCGATCAACACGCGTCTTCCGATGTTGCTTTCTCCACTCTGTCGGATTTTCCTCCGCTTGACTCCTCCTTGCATTTCCTTGTTCTCTCTCCATCAGAGGACATCACGGCTGATCTTCAAGCTTCATTCACCGTCTGCACTTTTGCTCCCGGCGATGAGGTGGACCTTTCCTCTGATTCCACATCTCGTGTGTCATCGATCCACGACAAACGTTGCTCTACTACGAGTACCGAGGCTCGGAGGGGAAAGAAGAAGTCACCTTCTCCGACTGACCGCCCACATCGTTTCACCCGTCTAGCAAGCTCCAAGTCTCTCCTGTCAGGTTCTAGCTCTTCCTCTTCAAAGTCCAAGCGTCCACTGCCGACGTTCGAAGATTTTTCGACTCTGCTTACCAATGCCTCACTTCCTTCAGAACCTGTCTCCTTTAAAGATCTTTACGAATTTCACACTCATAAAACAAATCGAGAGGCTTCTCTCATATTTTTACTGCAGTTTGAAGCAGTTCTTCGACCAAGCAACCTCCATCCTTAAATTCCTCCGGCATAATGCCAAGCAACCCGACTACGTCTTGTGGCGTAGTGGTATCATCAATCGCCTCGACACATCGCAGAAAGCTGCCATAGCTGCCCTGCATCCGACGTCGGACTTACCCATTCAAGGTCGCCACTCTGAATTGTAGGGAGTTTGCTAACCCCTCGCTAACGCTCTCGTTCTGGAAGATCTCTCGCCTCTTGGGGCCAAGTTACTCCTTCTGCAAGAGACGAACTGCCACTCCTCGACACTTTTTCATAGATGGCGCACTTGGGACTTCACCTTTCACCATGCTTTCCGTTATTCTGTGCACGGTGGTACAGCAGGAGTATCAGTCTGCCATCTCCGCATGCCGTGAAAGCTCCTTCTATGCTACGTGGTCACCAGTGACCCCGTGGTTCGCTGTTACACCAATTCCGTTACATCTCACGGTGAGTTTAGGCTCTGCATTAACTTTTTGATGTTCTTCCGCACTGCGGTGCACCGCCTGTGATCATTTTGTTCTTCCTCAAGAATTGCTCTGTTTGCATCACGTTGCAAATTTGTTATTACTCATTCATCGTACATATCATCGCTTTTATCAGTTTGTATCATTCCTGTTCCTTTTTGTTTTCTTTGAGACTACTCCATGTTGCTCGTCTCCTCTGATTTGTTACATTAAAGCGATTCTGAAACCACCTTTGGCCTTAATGCATGCACTGTTCCTTCGAGACATGCCTTCGACAATATTTTGGAAGGTATGCGCTTCCATTCAGTACATATAGGTATGCGCTTCCATTCATTACATAATGCTGCCGCTAACTGTTGCTTAGTAGTAGGCCTTGGTTCCAAACTTCTTATGTCGTGCTCTAATTCATCCCATTGGTGCTCTATGGGATTAAGATCAAGGCTCTGTGCTGGCCTGTCCACACACGGTACGGAATTATCGTCAAACCACGCCATAACAGTCTTTGCTTTATGGCTCGGTGCATTATCTTGCTGGTACCAACAAGGCTCGGTTCCCTCGTATTGCCACAGAGTTGGTAATGCATAATGGTCCAGAAAATCAAGGTAGACTTGGTGGTTAATAGGTTTGTTTGTCCACGATAACCAATGTGCCGGAACCATACCACGAAAAACACCCCCACACGAGTACACTGCCAGCTCAAAACTTGACCGTAGCAACAGTACACTATGGTAAATGCCATTCCCCCGGCTGCCGCCATACCCACACACGGCAATCAGGATCGTGTATCTGGATTCATCAGTCCATAGGACCCGTTTTCATTGATCTACAGTCCACGATAAATGTTCTTTACACCATGTTAAACGACAAGTAACATTCCGAGTGGCGATGAAAAGCTTATGAGCAGCCGCGCGACCACGGTAGCCCATGGAATGAAGTTCTCCGCGAATGGTACGTGTACATATCGAAGTTCCAGCATTTTTACCCACCTGTGCACTGAGGCCTTGTGCAATACTCCGTCGATTATCTGTAACGACTCTCTTGAGGCTTCGACGTCCTGTATCACTGATTTTCTTTGGTCTGCCGGTACGTGTTGCTGCTTCAGGCACGCCATGTGTCTTCCACTCATTCAGAACATCCAAAACAATTGTGTGTATGTTTAAACGCCTTTCAGTTTCTTTTATGGACAACCCACTAATATAACACCGAACAATATTTCTCTTCTCAAAATCCGTCCTCTCCCGCCAGCGACATTTTCTGTCAACCTCACAGTACGATATGATCGCGGTCAGCTGCAGGCTGGTTTTTATACCGTTTGCAGCTGTACCACGCATCTTAACAACGCAGCGGATCCGTTCATTTGCTTTTGAAATGGTGTCCGGTGACGTTTGTAAATATAGTGTATTTTTTGATACAAAAGAAACCGATAAAAAAAGTTGATTTTCTGATGTGGAAATAGTTATGGTTATCGGATACTTATCGAAGCTTAAAGAAGTTCTACGGGGAAATAAACTCCTTCCACCAGTCCATCGATTTTACATATGAGAAGGAAAACAACTGAACCTTCCATCTCTTAGACGTTCTTCTTACCAGGAAAGGAGATGACCAACTACACACGGAAGTGTTCTACAAACCGTCAGCGGTTCCTAAGGTCATCCTTCCCAGCTCCTTCTGCCCGATTTTGTATAAAACAGCTATTTTTAGGTCATGGTTCTTTTTCTCTTTTTTTTTTTTTTTTTGATTGGAGGTTTAAGGTTTAACGACCACCGTGAGTAACTCAGTGGGCTATAAGCAGTCGCCCGTTCCTAATTTAGGGCCACTGGTTCCAGGGAAGGGAGAGAATCAGTGCCGTAAGACAAACACAAATCCATGCCTCACTGGATTCGAACCAGGACCCATCTCGGATGAATGATCAAGAGTCATCGCTTAGACCACTGCGCCACCGGGGCGGCGGTCATGGTTCATATGAGCATTTCTTAATTCTTCGATCATAGAAACCAGAGAAAAAGAAATAACAAACATCCTCAAGAAGGGGCTTTCAGCTGCATTTTCTAGCCAAACACCAGATTCAATATTACAGCGGGGCCAAATGTCTAAACCCAGGACTCCTAATATCACAAGCAACAATAATTTAAGATGCTGTGGGTCCATAACTTTTTATCCAAGTTCTCTTTAAAGTTCAGAAACATCGTTAAAAAACATGGAGTAAATGTGGCTATCAAATCTCCTGCGTCTTTACACGACACCGTATCTACAAGCAAACCGCCAATAAATAAAGAAAATACAGCGGGAGTTTATGACGTACCCCTAATCTATTCAGACGGCAGCACAAATTCATTTGTTGGGTTAACTAAAAGGTCATTCCAGATAGGAACGAAGGAGGATAAATGACACGTTAAGGACGGGAAAACTACAACCGCTTTGTGCAGGGAAGTCATCAAAAAAGGAGCAACCCTACTTTGGAGCATGATGAAAAGAATAGCACCCTATACAAGCTATGATGGCACAGCCACTTGTGAAAGTCTCGAGATCATGACCCACCCATACTCATGCAACGAAGACTTGTCTTATGAGATATCAGATGCCTGGAGGAATCTCCTGAACAAGCATCAAGGAAACAGCAGGTAATTCCTCTTCATGCCGCATGATCACTGACTCCACACGTGAGTGTGCCTAAACATTGACCTCAACGTAAAATGGAACTGTTTGGTTCTATAATATCAAATTTTGGTATTGTAACAACTTTGTAAGTTGCTATCATTAAGAAGACTTTAAAAGCTTAGCCCAGACGAAGCCTCCCGGTGGAGCGCGAAAGCTCGGCTTAAATTGTGTATTAGTTTTAAGCCATTAAAAGAAAGTGTTTCAGTTTTTAGTTATGTTATTTTGTGTACAAATTTTCAAAACGTTCATTTAATGCATGCTTTCATTAATCTTATCGAACTTAATTAACTGTCATGTCTATTTCAGTTCTTTTGAGGAATCTACGGTTCAAAGACTGAAGATGAACAGCCAAAAGATTGGATTTTTAATGGCCTGTCTTTGCAATTCATCGACAGTTTCGCCCCCACAGATAAAAAGCCAGAGGAAGCGCAAAGGATTCAAACGCTTAGGGAAATTTTTGGTGGTCTCGACTGCTTTGAATCACTTTTCCATCCAGTGCTTTGCGTCTTAGGTATATGTGCAACGCTGTACAAGTTATACACTGGTGTGAGCATACAAGATACTTCGAAATCATGAAGAAAGGATATTCAAAATCAATTGTTACGTTGATGAGGCTTTACATTATCGAAGCGTCTAGGCGAAAAACTGTTCTTAGAGTTTTAGGATACTTGTACAAATTTTGTGACTATTACTAAATCAATGATGGAATTAAATTTGTTTTTCACAATTTGAGAAACATTTATTTTTGATGTACATACACGGATAACGGCAATCCTCGATAACAGTTACTTTACATACGTGAGCATTTTATTTATAAATGTTCCATCGCTGTTTTTGACCAAAATGTCCAGTAAAATATATTTTAGGTCCAAGTATATAAAAGTAGGGGCCTCCTCGGTAGCCAAGTGGTCAATGGCGCTGGCGTGGGGCCATTCGTCTGAGATAGGCCAGGGTTCGAGTTCCGAATAAGGCATAGATGGGGCGTTTTCGCAATGGAGATCGCCCTGTCCCCTTCCCAGAACTCTTGACTCAAAATTGGGGACGGTCGACTGCTCATAGCCCTAGAGCTGCTCGTAGTGGTTATTAAACTCTTCCCCCCCCCCCAAAAAGGCGCAGGATTCATTCAACCGACTCCGTGGACGAGCGGTACGAAATTTTGGCTTCTACTAATTTGTCCCAGAGAGGTCCGGATTTGAATTCCAGTGAGGCAGGGATGCTGTGTTTGTTTTACGGCACTGGCTCTCTTCCTTCCCTGGAACCGGTGACCCTAAATTAAGGCCGGCTGACTGCTTATAGCCCATTGAGTTGCTCACGGTGGTCGATAAACCTGCAATCAAAAAAAAAAAAAAAAAGGAAAAGAAAACTGCGTTATGATTCGAAGAGGTCACTGAGGTTAAGCATATCAGCATATTGTTTTATATGTCTCCCTCCGCTGCTTCGGAGGATTCCTTTCCTGCATATAAGATATCCACGCCTCACAAAATAGGTAGCTCTGTTCCCTGGTTGGCTGCGCAGAATACTGCATGCAGCTAACTAAAGTCTTTATAAAACAAGTTAGTAAAATCATATAAAACCATTGATTATTATACGCTTTCCAACATACCAGAGATCATTACTCAAGTTATGAAGATAATGGACGTGGAATAAATCTCGCCCCTGTGTCCTGACCTTCGATCCCATTTCGATGATATTCAACAGAACCGATTAAGTATACTTCCGGAACAACATGATAAAGTTTTGTCTCAATCGAAAGAATTTTTTAGTCAAGTTATGAGGCATTAGTTCAAGGGAATGGCTCCCAATCCTATGTCCTGACCTTTGATCCCATTTCGCCCATTTTCAACAGAGTTCGTCCCCAGGTGGCTCCCTACCACATACTAAAATTTCAGCGAAATCAAACTATTTTTACGCAAGGTATGACGCATAAGTGCAATAGAAAGGAATAGATCCCCTACCAGATACTAAAATTTCATCGAAATCAAACCATTTTTACGCGAGTTATCGTGCAGACAGACAGAACGACGGACGACCGACAAACAAACGGACAAAGCTAGATCATATATGCTTCTTCAACCTACGGTTGGAAAGCGTAAACACGTTAGTAAAATCATGCCATGCATTAATTATGATACGCTTTCCAACATACCAGAAATCATTACTCAAGTTATTAGGATAATGGCTGTGGAATAAATCTTGCTCCTGTGCCCTGACCTTTGAACCCGTTTCGGTTATATTAAACAGAAATGGTTCAGTATACCTCCGGAACAACATACCAAAGTTTTGTCACAATAGAAAAATTTTTAGTCAAGTTATGAGGACAATGGCTGTGGAATAAATCTGGCACATGAGCCCTGACCTTTGACCTCATTTCGATGATATTCAACAGAACCGGTAAACTATACTTCTGGAACAACATGATAAAGTTTTGTCTCAATCGAAGCATTTTTACGTAAGTTAAAACGTATAAGGACGATGGAATGGATCCCGCTTCCTATGTCGTGACCTTCGACTCCGTTTCGTCCATTTTCAATAGGGTTCGTCGCCAGATGGTCCCCTACGACATACTAAAATTTCATCGAAATCGAACCATATTTACGCAAGTTATGACTCATAAGGGAAATGGAATGGATCCCGCTTCTATGTCGTGACCGTTTACCCCATTTGTCCCATTTTCAACAGGGTTCGTCCCCAGGTTATCCCCTACTACATAATAAAATTTCATCGAAATCGAACCATTTTTACGGGAATTATCGTGCGGACAGACGGACGGACGGAAAAGGCTGGAGCATATACGCTACTTCAACCTACGGTTGGAAAGCGCAACAAGTTAGTAAAATAGTGCAATGAATTGATAATGATACGCTTTCCAACATACCAAAAATCATTACTCAAGTTATGAGGATAATGGCTGTGGAATAAATCTCGGTCCTGTGCCCTGACCTTTGATCCCATTTCGATGATATTCAACAGAACCGGTTCAGCATACCTCCGAAATAACATGATAAACGTTTGCCTTTCAGAATCGTTTTATTGTACAACTAGGAGTATATAATAAAATAGGGCATAAAAACATGAGCAAAGGACATATGACACTCGGACAAAATCACAGGCAATAAACATAGGGCATACATGGGGAGAACTAAAGTTAACGAAATAGAAATCGTGGGCACTTGTATTATAAAATACTGAGTGTATACAATAACACCAGGGCTGAAAACAGGAGCTAATAGCAAGGCAATAGCTCGGAGGAGTCACAGGCAATTGCGTGAGCATTCGTGAGAAAAGAAGCATACATAATGAACGCGTGGGCTCGCAGGCCACTCTCAAGAAACGAGGGCGAACAAGAAAACAATAGGAAAGCTCGAGGAATTATACACTAAATAGTACATATGAATGCAGGGCAAACAACAAGAGTATGTATAATTCTGGCACAAACATACTACAGGTGATGTCACTATAGTAAACGAAGAAGTATGAGGAAAATCGAGAAACCAATACAGCTCATACAAAACCGGGCGATACACAAGTATAACATGGGGTATGCACAGAGTAAGGAGAAACATGAGAACATGGGCACACATGCCGCACTCATAAAACAGGGGCAGCAAAATACAACAAGTACATAGTGAGCGACAGGCCATAGCATGGGATTATAACACTGTAACAGGAAGAACATGAAGTATGCATAAGATAAGGAAGATACAATACAACGTGGGCACACAGGTGATACTCGTAGAACAGGAGCACTACAATACAACAAGATAATAAACACGATGAATAATACATGCAAAGTTCAAATGATGGGTGTAGGACAAATCCGAAAACCAGAACGATAGTACATAGAACGCCTAGGCAGGAGCAAAGTCAGACTAATAGTAAAGGTCGGACGAATGTAGTTCTTCCCAAAGAGTGAAGGCGTCAATGAAGTCATCATCATTGGCAAAGTCTTGTGGAAATGGCTGTGGTGGAAGTGGAGAACATGGTCCAGACACAACAGTAACCGCTGAAGAAACTTTGATTTTGGCACGACGTTTCAGCGTGCGCTGAGAAGAGCGACGTGCACGTTTCTTTGGAATGGCCCCTGTTAAGAGCGCCGAAATAGAGGGCTGAGCGGAAGACAACAGGTCGAGCGGAGCTGAAGATTGTAGAACAACAGAGGACGGAGGTGGTGCAACAATGGGACGCGGAGACGGTTTAATGGGAAACGGAAATTGGCACGGACGGAGCTGCAGATGCAGTCGACGAAGGCGTGACAGAGGGCTTGGAGAACGGACGCAGATGATCAAATCGCCGAGCCATCGACAAGTTCCTATCTGCCGTGTACGGGAGGTTGAAATACGATCTGGCAGAAGACCAGGAGTCTAAAGCTTTGTTATAAGTGATTCGAGAGCTACAATTCTCACGAAATGGTACAGGGATCTTAATTAAGGTGAGATAATGGAGAGCGTTCTTGATATCAGCCGGAGCAGTCTCATGAGGGTGCTTAGCACAAAGAAGTTGACAATTGGAAGTAGAAAGATGTGCTGAGTAGTTTGGAGGCAGAGAAGTATCCGGGTACTCTGTAGGATCAGAACCTGAGTCCGTAGCTGAAGAAGTGTCCGAGGAAACGGAAGAAGCAGTTGAAGAATGCTTCAAAGAACCGGCGGCGCAAGAAGATAAGCAGGGCAATGATGAACCTACTAGTGTGTCGTCAAGTGATGCGGAGATGATGGGTGAAGAACCAGAGGCTGGTAACGACGGGTCGGAAGAGCAATGATAAAGAACAACGGCCGAAGCCAAGTCCGGGCCGACGGTGATGGGCTCCGTACTTGGCGGAGGGGAGACCACCGATGTGCTCTTACCAGAGTGGGATGATTCCAGTGGTGATTGCAGAAGAAATGCCGGGGAGTCCACAAGGGCCACAGTGGAGATCGTAGCAGCTGAAGATGAAGCAGGCATTGTAGAAAAATCCTGGTGCAAAACGGTGGAGGAACTAGGCGGAGGCAACAAACTGGAATAGTCCTGGAGTGGTGCAATGAAAGGAACAGGTTGAGACGGCAAACTGTTGAACTGAGAAAGAGCTGAAGATTTTTGGGGAAACATAGTGGTGGAAGATGGGTAGGCCGGACAGTATTCACAGAGGGAATAGGTGAACCCGAACTGGGAAGCAGCGGTCGTGGGAAAGAAACTGGGTATGATGAAAAGTAAGGAAGAACTTGTCGAAGTGGTGAAGTCCAAGGCCACAGAGAGTGGAGAATGTGACACAGGAGGATGGAACAATCCACCTGGTACAGAGGGTAAAGTACAGGCAGTGGAATAAGACAATAAAGGTGCAGATTGAATAGGCTTTGCAGATGACGTAGTGAGAGCAGAAGAGCCAAGATAATGCAGCATTTTTAGCTGGGCAAAAAGCACGGAGACGGGTAGGTGATTTACATATGAAGCAATGAAGAGCAGTATAAACATTCACAGCACGAATATGTCTACCACGGATTACTTGGAATGTGGTAGGACAGGAAATAATCGAAGCTTCGTCCGAAAACACGACGAGAGCCTGTCGTCGGAAACTGAGATAAGGACGAGCTCCTTGCTCGTCCAATGCGACAGGTAAGGTACGTATTGGACCAATAACAAGTCCACAACGAGAAAGAAAACCAAAGAGGACATCATCAGAAATTTCCGGTGGAACAGGAGACATGATTACAAGGATAGGGTATTGTGCGAGAGGAATGGCGAACAGACTTTGATCAACAACAAAGATGGGAGAAGACATAACTCGTGCAACATGAGCGGGAGAGGAAAAATAAATAAGCACAGAGCGAGGTTTATGTACAACATGTGTAATGGCATCTGGAGGAACAAGTTCATGCAGAGCTGATGTGTACACAGTAAGTTTTGTATTGGGGAGGGCAACATATTTCACCCCTAAAGCTAAAGAGGCTAGTAGAGACTTACCTCAGAGCGAAGATTCAGGAAGATGAAGGGTAAGAATTGAATCCTGACGAGAAACAAGGAAATCCAGGCATGACGGCAAAAGCGTTGAATGTGTGGTAGTGGGGGCCGACAAAGAGTGCTGAAGTTTATCTTGAAGCAGAACATCTGGTGGAGGCATCAGTGGTGGAAGATATTCTGTTGATATTGCACTAGCCATGAGCGGTGGTGGAATGCACAATTGCTAGGAAGACAAATGGGGAAGGCAAAACGAGCAGGTGAACGAAGACTGAGCGACAAACAATGACGACACAAGTAGAGCTGCAAGAGAGATGTCACAACTGTGAGACCATGACGTCACCGGAGGATCACTAATGGAAGACGACGAAACCGGGAGAAGGGTACATAAGCTCAGGAACACAAGCATAGAAGGCAACGTATGAGAACGCTGATGGAGAATAGAAGGCAACGTATGAGAACGCTGATGGAGAATAGAAGACAGTCAAGGCGAGTCACGATGGCCAGAGGTAAACAAACCCACCGAGATGAAATATGAAGGAATATCGCTATAATACTCACTTACCGGTGCGGAAACGTAGCTGGGAAGATTGCTGACAGCTTATTACTTTAACGAGGTGCACAGGAAAGGAACAGAAAGCACTGGAACGTGTACACAGGGCGCACCATTCAGAACGCAGAAGGACGTGGTCAGCAGGTAATATTACTATGAAAATCAAGTAAATATGCACAGTTCGGCTAAGAAAGGTGGTGAGAAAGATAGCACATACCCTTATGCATGATTGGAGCACAAAATTCGGGAGCAACAGGCACTTTTACCGAACAAACTGAGCAAAATGTGAAGAGCTGAGAGGGCATGTCCAACGACAGTTTTGTCGCAATCGAAGCATTTTTACGTAAGTTATGATGCATAAGGTCTATGGAATAGATCCCGCTCCTGTGTCCCGACCGTTGATCCCATTTCACACATTCTTAATAGGGCGTTGTCCTAAGGTGGTCCCCTACCACATACTAAAATTTCATCGAAATAGAACCTTTTTTACATTACTTATGACGCATAAGAGCAGTGGAATGGATCCCGCTCTATGTGCTGACCTTTGACCCCATTTCGTTCACTTTCAATAGGGTTCCTTCCCAGGTGTTCCCCTACCACATACTAAAATGTCAAAGAAATCGAACGATTTTTACGTGTTATCGTGCGGAAGGACAAGTCCCTTGGGCACAGTGTAGCCCGAAACATGTCCGGGAGAGCGAGGAGTGACTTGTTGACTTTTTAATTCTTTTCATCTTGATACTTCATAATAGCTTGGCATAGAACAGCGAATTGTTTCAACTGCTAAAATTGTAGCTGCGTCAACGTAATCTAGTCTTGACAATGGTCTCAAAATTATTTTAACTCATCACGCCCTTCTTGTAGAATTGTGCAGATGTTCGTGTTTGTGTTGAACTTTGAACGTGGAATACCTTTAATGATGTGGTACAACAGTGGACACCTAACAAGAAGCTTGATCGATTGCAAACCAGAGGGACTGAAGCTGGAGTAGCCGCCCCGGTGGCGCAGTGGTCTAAGGCGCTGGCCTCTGATCATTCGTCCGTAAGGGGTCCGGGTTCGAATCCCGGTGAGGCATGGATGTTGTGTTTGTCTTACGGCACTGGCTCTCTCCCTTCCCTGGAACCAGTGACCCTAAATTAGGGACGGGCGACTGCTTATAGCCCATTGAGTTGCTCACGGTGGTCGTTAAACCTCCAACCAAAAAAAAAAAAAAAAAAAAAAAAAAGCTGGAGTAAGGTGAGCGCAATATATGTTGCTCCATATACTTCATTGCTGATTTTTATGTCTCACTGGATATAACCTATGTGAGGTTTCAACATTAAAATGTATATATACTGTACATGTAGAAATATTCTTAAGTTCAAATATAAATATTCCATTATCATTGAAGTCAGCTTGTTTTTTCGGAGCTCATATACTACAACGTGTGTAACAGTATTATAAAGGACTTTGTCCTAATATACATTGCCTATCTCCCACGTAATTTATTGTTCAATTATATGTATGTATAGACTGAACTTCTACTAAAATTGTTTGTTTACACTTTCCAACCGTAGGTTGAAGAAGCGTATATGCTCCAGCTTTGTCCGTATCTCCGCACGATAACTCGCGTAAAAATGGTTCGATTTCGATGAAATTTTAGCATGTGGTAGGGAACCACCTGGGGACCTGGGGACGAACCCTATTGAAAATGGGCGAAATGTGGTCAAAGGGGACGACGTAGGGGCGGGATCCTTCTTACTGTCCTTATGCGTCATAACTTGCGTAAATATGGTTCGATTTCAATGAAATTTTACTATGTGGTAGGGGACCACCTGCCGACAAACCCTATTGAAAATCGGTGAAGTGGGTTCAAAGGTCAGGACATAGGAGCGGGATGCATTCCATCACATCTTTTAAAGGAGCAATTGTATGTGAATTTTATTTTGAGAACGGCTCTAAGGATTTTGATGAAATTGGTTAATTTACCGTTTTCTGGTACTAGAAATCGATTTAGCTTGATCTCGACTTTAGGAAAATTCGTTTTGTGGGTTAAATAACCACCCCGAGTTACCACGTTTTAAGTGTCATTGCGTCGTCCTGTTAATGTTTCCCATTCTTAGAAATCGTATGACGTCACACTGTTGCGATCGACTCGCGATTGAGATGTTGGCGCGCGGTCACACCATCTGCCTCATTACATCACGCGTTTTTTGTGGATCCTATTAAAGTTTTATGACGTCATACTCCGCGGCCATCTGCCTCATTACGTCACGCGCTGTGTGCGTATTACGCATTACTTCTATTTTCTTCTAGAACAAAAAGTGAGTTGTGCTAGTTGCTTGGAGTTGATGCGTTGTACAGTATAAGTAGTGGAACTCTGATTACGCATGTTTTTCCCTTTAAAATTTAAACTTAATACAGCATATTTTTGTTACATTTTTGAATAGTCACTTGATGATGAGCTTATCCGCTGTACTAAAATATTAGTTCATTTTTGTTAATTACTATTAACAGAATGTCACATGGATGGTAAAAAATTATAAATGTGACTGGTCGACCCCCTACGAAACGTGCACGTTTTAACTTTAATAAGAAGAATAAGAAGAATACGGCACTGTTGGAACAAGAACAAGCGGAAGAAGTAAATATGGAACAGATTGGACATTCAAGAGCCGACGGTTTCCGATCACATTCCAGTCTCGAAACACATGACCAGCCATTGGAAGAAGATCAGCCTACAAAAAGACCATTCCGAGCAACTAAGTCGTGGAGCATGGAAATAATGTCCGACGTTATTATAACCCTCAATGAATCTATATCGGAAGAAAACCTCGATCAAATGCGGCGAATAAATAGACAGCGATGAATAACCAATGTTACCATGGGGTGCGATGAAGAACCCCATGTTAACATTTATTGTTTGGTGTTTCATATTCGGAAATAAAAACAATTTAAAAAAATCTTACTCAAACACAAATAAAAAATTATCATTCATCTTTGTTTTGATGTTTATTCAAAATTAATTTGTCTCTAATTCGTATATCATTATGAATCTTGATGGTTTAGACTTAGCATTACAATACTTGGAAATAACATATCAAAACATAAATGTTTTTGTGCCCTCATCTCCCCTTTACCCGAGCGATGCTCTGTGTTCTTAATATTTGCCCTTATGCGTCATAGCTTGCGTAAAAATGGTTCGATTTCGATGAAATTTTAGTATGTGGTAGGGGACCATCTGGAACCGAACCTTATTGAAAATGGGTGAAATGGAGTCAAAGGTCAGGACATAGGATCGGGATCCATTCCATTGCCCTTATGCGTTACAACTTACGTAAAAATGCTTCGATTGAGACAAAACTTTTCATGTTGTTCCAGAAGTATACTTTACCGGTTCTGTTGAATATCATCGAAATGGGGTCAAAGGTCGGGTCAGAAGAGCGAGATGTATTCTACAGCCATTATCCTCATAACTTGAGTAATAACTTGAGTAATGATTTCTGGTATGTTGGAAAGCGTATCATAACCAATGCATTGCATGATTTTATCAACTTGTTGGGAAAGCAACGGCACACGCCTTTACCCTCCGACAGTTACTTCACTGCCGCCAAGTTCTCATACGGAAACGTAAGAGTTGACTAATTCTAAAGTCAGCGTCAAAAAGCACAAACGGCACGGGTCACAGTCTAGAGAGTAATTTGCTATGAAAACTGAATATCTCTTGTATTCCTCGCAGACTGTCTGACAGCTCGGCTGTACGTGGAGCTGTCCGACTCTCGCAGGAGTTCTGTAGTGTCCAGGAATCTTTGGCTCTCGAATGCAGCTGAAAGTATGTTCTCTTCGGATACCTTCGATATGAAGTAGCGTATCCTTCTTCCCACATCCTCTTTACACCGTATGTGACAAGCAACCACGTTGGCGCAGTGGTCTTAGCCCTAGCCTCTGATCAATCCGTTGGTCCGAGTGTGCGCTCTAATGAGGTGGTGTGCATGTCTTACCGTACTGGCTCTCTCCTCTCCCTGGAGCCAGTAGCCCTAAAACTGGCGACGTGCGACCGCTCATAGCCCTTAGATTTGCTCATGGAGATCGTTAAACCCGAGAGAGATATCTGGACACCAGGTGATTACCAACCTTATCTGAATATTATCGCAACAGAGGAAAGTCATATTCCCTAACATTTTAAACAAATATACGTACTTCAAGTCGGATGCGCTAACTTTTAGCAAAGACTCGATCACCTGGCGGAAAGGTTCCAAAATTTTACATGTAACACTATAACAGATAAATTATTTCATGTAAGTGAAGCGTTGTAATATTTTTAAGATTTTAAAAAATAGAACCAAAAATTACAGGTGTATCAAGTCGTGTAAACATAACTAAAATTAGCGCATATGTTGTAGCAAGAAAAGACATCTAGCGAGACTTCACTAGAACATTAAATTACACATCAAACAAGTATGCCTATCGAAAAAAGGGACGGGTGAAACTGAAAGAAGAAAATGTAAGAAAGATTAGAGTTCTTTAATTACCTCCCTAGGTTTCCTTGTTCAGAAGTTCTGCATCTGTCGCTTTTAAGCTTAAAGGCAAACACGATTCTGGAAATTTAGATTTCGTAAAGTGCTAAGGGCCAGAAGGGGATAAAAGCTTTTAAGTAAACATGATTTAGCAGAATTTATAGAATAATGACTTGAATCATAATCTGCGTGCAATGGAGCAGCCGTCTTTAAGAAGCATGCCATTTCTGTTTCAAAAATCAGCTAAGAAAAAAATTCTGCATTTTCACTCCATGCCAAGGACAGAAGTGGAATCCAAAATTGTGAAATTAAAGGGGCATTCTTATGAGTCCATATGAATAATTCCTCAGCTATTTTCAAGGTTTCAGGAAAACAGAAAATGAATCCTAACATGCAGATTCCCGCTTTGATATTGAAAGGACCGCAAGCAGTCTACAAAACACGTGCATTTTTTCTGTACCATCCCCCCATACTCCACCAGTGGTCAGAGTCGGGACTTCAGCTTAATCGTCCAAGATGGGCGCGGCTTTCGAGTGCCGAGTGAGACATGGGTGGCATGCGTGTCCGACGGCTCTGGTTCTTCCCCTTCCCTAGAGCCAGTGACCCCAAATTAGGGATACGATAGCCTTAGATGCTGATGAAAATTGTTATCCCTCCTCCCCAGGAATTATGTTATTGACTAGGCCTACATTAACTTTGCAGTGATAATGTTCTCAAAATCATCTTATGGGAGGGGATAAAAAGTTACCTAGTGTAGTTTGTGAGGCACATGTGCATTACAACGACTAAACACTAAACCTATGAATAATTTTTGAGTACAGAGAACGTTCTTTCTCTCTAATCCTGCTAACTGGTGGCTGATCCAGAAATAATAACACATGGGGCCCGGATTTTGGCAAGTATATTTGCAGGGGGGGGGACCACCTGTCATTTTTATTCATGTGTTTAATTTGGGCCATTAAAACTGTAAAACTGTGTCAAAAAACTTCCTTCCTAACAGCAAATTAAATGTTTTTCTTGCACACAGTTTGTATAATACTGTAATATCTATTGGGTTATAAAATTTGGTCTGTAATGTGCCCTCCAGCCGACTGTCTCAAAGGTTGTACAGAAATGTACACACACAACAGACAACACAATATTGAAAACAGTTATACAAAAGTTCCGCAAGCAATCCTAGGCTGCTCTTGTGTTTAACAACATTTCTGGTTTATGCACGCAATGGACTACGCACACAGAAAGAACAACATGAATGAGAAAGAACAGAGAATCACGCAAATCAAAATAACATTTTCCCTTTTTCTTATGTTTTTAATCGAACCACATGAATGAAAGCACGTCTGATTCTTTGAATTTTGATTAAACTGAAGCAAAACGTTACAAACATCTTACAGTTGTTAAATGAGAACTTGGGATTTGAAAGGAAATATTTTTTTCTTTGCTTGTGTGCTCCAGTTTTTCAAAATACTACCTGCACCCTGTTTCTGCCTCTGTGATTGATAACATGTCTCGTATGATTTTTTTTGTCGTTTGTCATTTTTTTATTTTTATTTGACTGTTATGAAATGGCTGTCATACGTAGAGAAAAAACGCAATCTAGGACACACAGCAGAAAAAAAGCGGAGCTTGTTCTTTAAATTGTAAGAATTTTTCCTGGATGTTACATATCTACACAACCTTTGAGATGGTTAACTGAGCCTATTTTTTGGAGTACATGTGTAATATTTATTCATTGATAAAGTACTGATCAAACTTTATCAATGAATAAATATTACACATGCACCCAAAAAATATGAAACTTTTTTTTTAATTTTATGTTGAGGGTGACTTATTTTGCATTCAGTGCTAACAGTTCCTCGCTCAAAAACCATAACATACTTGGTTTTCCCTTATCATAATCAGTTTGAATTTCATACAAACTTCGTACATCAGGAACAACATACTCTTCAACTATCTTTTGCTCTCTGTCATCAGGACTGTGTCATCAGCATACAGCAATCTGCACACACGGGTATTACCAAGACATAAACCAGCATTGTCCATTTTGGCATCACGCATACACGCGTCCATAAATATATTAAACAGCCATGGTGACATTACACAACCTCGTCTGACTCTTGCTTCAACAGAAAACCATTTCGATACAATTTTGCTCACTCGTACATATGATCTACTGTCAGCATACATGCCTTTCATACTGTTAAATACACTGGTGTTCAAAATTAAGAGAATTTGCACATTTTGTCGATTTTCACAAAAAGTACGGAACCAAAGGTACAAATTATGCCACCAAATAAGAATGCAAATTTGCACTGTCGAATACGCAAGTGTACACGTGCGTGTAGGAGGAGCTGTGACAGCGGAGGGCATGAAAAGCACACGTGGCTTTTTCCGCGATTAGTTCGCTCGTACTCCTCGGCGACATTCGTTGTATTTCTCGCAGGAGTGTTTTTCAATTTCATAAGCAATCAGATAAAATGAGTTGCCACGAACGTATTGATGACGGAATGAGGTGGAGAATCGTCGGTAGATTGGAGGCAGGGCAATCGCAAGTGCAGGTTGCTACAGAGCTCAATGTAACGCCCAGTGTCGTCTGCAATTTATGGAAACAGTTTAAGGACACTGGATCCATATTGAGAAGGCCTGGGCAAGGTCGTCCAAGAGCCACGACAGCCAATGAAAATCGTTATTTGGTACTTTCAGCGAGGCGCCACAGGACTGCTACAGCTGCACAGCTATCTCGTGAGCTGCATGCCGCCACTGGAACCCGAGTTTCAAGGGTTATAGTTTCCCGAAGGCTTCATGAGAGTGAGCTTTTTTCCAGAAGACCAGCTGTTTGCGTCCCGCTCACTTCAGCACATAAGAGAGCGCGTTTAGTATGGTGCAGACAACATCATCCTTGGACCAGACTTCAGTGGGGTAACGTTCTCTTCACAGACGAGTCGCGATTCCGCCTGGACACTGATTCTAGACGTACCTTCATCTGGGGAGAACCTGAGAGGCGGTACCTTTCCTCCAAGGTCCGAGAAAGGGACCGCTATGGCAGCGGAGGTGTCATGGTCTGGGAAGACATCATGTTGGACGGCCACACACCTCTCCACGTGTTTGACAGAGGCTCCCTGATTGTTGAGAGGTATAAGGATGAGATCTTACAGCCTTGTGTTCTACTTTTCAGGGTAGCAGTTGGCCCTCGGTTCCTTTTTATGGACGAAACGCTCGTCCATATAGGGCTCACCTGGTCGACGATTATCTTGAAAGTGAGGATATTTGCCGGATGGATTAGCCAGCCAGATCGCCAGACCTAAACCCTATCGAACATGTCAGGGACGCTCTTGGGAGGGTGATTGCAGTTCGCCTGCCCCCTCTGAGAACCATCCAGGAGCAGAAAACTGCGTTGCTCCAGGAGTGGGACCGACTGCCACAGGGACTCATCAACTGCCTTGTTTCTAGTATTACGTCGCGCTGTGAGAGCTGTATAACTGTGAGAGGGGACCATACCCCATACCATGACTGTTGTATGGTATAATTTTTTCTCTTACATACCTGTGTATCCATACCACATTTCATTAAAAGGTGTCCATTAGTTTTTCAGAAATTCGACAAAATGTGCAAATTCTCTTAATTTTGAACATCAGTGTAGATTCCCAGTAATACCATATTTCTTCAGTATCTTCCACAGAAGTATTCTATTTACTCTGCAATAAGCTTTCTCTAAATCCAGGAAGGCAGCAAAATCCTTCTTACCGACAGATAAATATTTTTCAATCATCATGCGTAAAATAAAATTTGCTTAGTGCAGCCCTTACTAGGCATAAAGCCACTCTGTACATTCCAAAGTTGCTCTGATGTAAGACTTCGTACCTTATCAATAATGACCTTTGTAGGCGAGTGAACTCTTCATTGAAAGACATAGCCGCTTTAGGAGGGTTTTACAGAAATGATGGATTCTCAAGAGAGTCCCGCATTGCTGTGTATGAAAGTGTAATTGTTTCTACTCTGATGTATGGCAGTGAAACCTGGGTGCTACAGAAGTGACGTAACGGGTCTGGTTCACTTCGTCGACAACTCGTTTCGTCGACACTCACTTCGTCGACACTATACAGTATATGCAAACAGTAGATTCCTAAAAAACCGAAAAAAGTTCAGAACCACCAAATTTGGTATACTATCTCATGGTACTGACTCTCAGATCGTAGGCGGTTTTTGGAAGAGATCGGGCCCGGCGTGAAAGGGGCCCAATACAAAATTTTCGTAAAATCTATAGTTTTCAATTTAAAACCACCAAATTTGGTATAAGCACTATCTCATGGTACTCTAACTTAGACTGCACACGGTTTCTGGAAGGGGTCGGGGTCCGGGATCAAGGAGGCCCCATACAGCATTTTCGTAAAATCTATAGTTTTCAATTTAGAACCACAGAATTTGGTATACTATCTCATTGTACTCTTACACCAACTTAGACCACAGATGGAAGAGGTCGGGACCCGGGGTCAAGGGGGCCCTTACAACATTTTCGTAAGATCTACAGTTTTCAATTTAGATCCACCAAATTTGGTATACTATCTGATTGTACTCTAACTTAGACCGTACACGGTTTTTGGAAGGGGTGGGGTCAAGGGGGCCCCATACAACATTTTTGTAAAATCAACAGTTTTCAATTTAGAACCTCCAAATTTGGTATACTATCTCATTGTACTCTTACACCAACTTAGACCATAGAAAGAAGGGGTCGGGGCCCGGGGTCAAGGGGCCCCCATACAAAATTTTCGTAAAATCTACAGTTTTCAATTTAGAACCACCAAATTTGGTATGCTATCTCATGGTACTCTAACTTAGCTAGCAAACAGAGTATTAGAGTTTAGAATTATGTTGCAGTTCTTAAGTATAAAATGGAATTTTTTGAGAAAATTTTGTATGGGGCTCCCTTTACCCCGGGCCCCGACCCCTTCCAAAAACCTTGTACGGTCTAAGTTAGAGTACCATGAAATAGTATACCAAATTTGGTGGTTCTAAATCGAAAACTGTAGATTTTACGAAAATTTTGTATGGTGCCCCCTTGACCCCGGGCCCCGACCTCTTCCGTCTATGGTCTAAGTTGGTGTAAGAGTACAATGAGATAGTATACCAAATTTGGTGGTTCTAAATTAAAAACTGTAGATTTTACGAAAATGTTGTATGGGGCTCCTTGACCCCGGGCCCCGACCCCTTCCAGAAACCGTGTACCGACTGAGGTAGAGTACCATGAGATAGTATACCAAATTTGGTGGTTCTAAATTGAAAACTGTAGATTTTACGAAAATGTTGTGTGGGGTACCCCAAGGAAGTACCTTGCCCGACCCCTTCCAAAAACCGTGTACGGTCTAAGTTAGAGTACCATGAGATAGTATACCAAATTTGGTGGTTCTAAATTGAAAACTGTAGATTTCGCGAAAATGTTGAGGAATCTAGTGTTTGCATATATAGTGACGACGAAGTGAGTGTCGCCGAAATGTACCTGTCGACGAAATGAACGAGACCGGACATAACAGTCGTTTCTGTGCTGGAGAGAAGTGTTACTTAGGGGGAGGGGGGTTAAGACTCGCTCAGATCATGTGAGGAATGAACATGTGTTGAAGTTGTGTAACGCGACTGCTTATAGCCCATTGAGTTTGCTCACGGTGGTCGTTAAACCTCCAATCAAAAAAAAAAAAGTTGTGTAACGTGAAGCAAAATGTTGTTAGTAAGGGTGAGACTAATATTCTTAGGTGGTTTGGGCAGTTGAAAGAATGAGGGATGAGATGCTCACTAAGAAAAATTTTCAGACCAAGTGGCAGGAAAGAAAGGTAGAGGAAGGCCCAGGAATTCTTGGGATGCCCAGATTCAGGAACGTCTGCATGAGAAAAAGATAACGAGTATGATGTAAAAAAGGTATTGTGTGCGTCGCGTGAAGGATGTCAGTGAAGCTCAAGATGTGTGTCAAGATCGCTGTAAATGGAGACGTTTGATACACCAACAGTAAATAAATTGTAGTTCCATCTGTTAAACGTTTATCTGGTGGTTTTTCTTTCTTCGAGGAGCTAACCTCTGAATCACAGAGAACAGCTCAGTGATATGTATGTATGTTGGGGATGATATTTTCCTTTTACGTTCAACAGTTGTTTTTGGTACAAAACAAAAACATGTATAAAAATGGCAGGGGAGAGGGCAGAACCCCCTTTGTATCTTGATGCCCACCCTGACTTCAGTGTCAGTGCCCAAAAGTAGACAGGAAGTCATGAAATAAAATGAAAAATAACAGTGATGCTTCTATTTCTCCTCTTCTTCCCTTTTGTGTTTATGATGTAATGGTCTCCAGTGAGCTCTAAGGCTATGAGAGTCGCTGGGTCTGTTTTGGTGACGCTCATTTCGGAGAAAGGGCAAACTAGCACTCTAGAACAGGGAACTCAAAACTGGGAACAAGTTCAGGCCATTGCAGAAGCCTGCTGCTCGGACCAATCAGCCACGAGACAGCGAATACCCTGGTGGTAGTCGAGTGGTCGGAAGCACGGGCGTCTGGCTAGTCGTTCGAGTTGAACCCGAATTTGAGCTCCGGAACCGGATGGCGCGTTAGACCTTAGGCGTCCGCCCTCTCCCCCTCCCTGGTCCCAAATCAGGATAGGGCGACTCCCTATAAACTTAGACCCTCACGGTGCCGTAAACCCTCAATATATGGATATGAGCTGTAGCTATGAAAACACTCCTGAGTCCATGTTGTGCTTTTAATTTAGCCGTGTCCAAAGTTTTCTTCAAGTCAGTATCTTGTATCATCATCGTCAACCATTATCAATCCACTGCTGGATGAAGGTCTCTCCAAGGTTCTTCCACAACTTCCTGTCTTGAGCCAGTCTCCTCTTCCACGTTACTGCAACAGAGTTTCGAATCTCATCCACCCATCTCACGTGACCTCATTCTGGGTCTTTTCCTGCACTTTAGTATCTAGTTAAAAATTTCGGTTGCCCATCGATGGTCAGTTCTTCTAGTAATATGTCCAGCCCGTTGTCATTTCATGGATTTCAATCTAATCATGAAGTCTTCCGCTTTTGTCATTTCCCTGATCCACGAATTCCTCTTCTTATCTTTCCTGGTTACACCAAGCATACATCTCTCCAGGCTTCTTTCAGCCTTTCCATGTTTTGTTTTTTTCGGGTAAAATTCAAGTTTCTGCTCCGTACTTAAGAACTGGAAAGATGAATTGATTTAATACTTTACTTTTAAGACACAATGGTATATTGCTCTTGAAAATTGTACTGTTTCTTCCCAAAGCTCAACAACCAAGTTTTAAACACCGATTAATTTCTTCATCATTGTGACATCTGTTGCCAAAAAGTAAATGTATTTATCGGTTGTCTCCAGATTTTCTCCATTACTCGCTAAATCTTCAGTTCTTGTAAAAGCATTATACACCAGATTTGTCTTCTGAAAGTTCATTTTGAATCCCACTTATTTACTCTAGTCAGCAAGTTCCCGGATCATATTCTGCAGCTTTTTATTTATTTATTTATTTTTGATTGGAGGTTTAACGACCACCGTGAGCAACTCAATGGGCTATAAGCAGTCGCCCGTCCCTAATTTAGGGCCACTGGTTGCAGGGAAGGGAGAGAGAGCCAGTGCCGTAAGACAAACACAGCATCCATGCCTGACTGGAATTCGAACCCGGAACCCTTCCTGACGAATGATCAGAAGCCATCGCTTAGACTACTGCGGCCTGCAGCTTTAAAGGGCAGCTGTAAAAGTGACTACGTCATCAGTAAAACGAAGTTGTGTTAAATAATCTCCAGTAATCTTTGTTCTCTTGTTTTCAAAGTTCAATGATTTTAAGACGTTCTACAGTGTGGCACTGAAGAGTTTCGCAGCAGATTGGGTGTCACCTTGTGTCTCACTCCCTTTAAAAGTTTTATTGACGCTGTATCGTTGAACAGCCGAACCTTTGCCCTTGCATTCGAAGGTTCGGCTAAACACTTTTTTTAAGGTCGCACACACACACACACACACACACACACACACACACACACACACTACGTGTGTAGATACACTGAAATACTAGTTTATTAGGTACACCTGGCCTCGTCACATAAACGGCTTCCTCCAGCACGACAGAGCCACCGCCGGTGGCGCAGTGGCCTAAGCGTTGGCTTATGACTGTTTGTCCAAGTGGGTCCAGGTTCCAATCCCTGTAAGGCATGGTGGATGTTGTGCTTGTTTTACGGCACTGGCTCTCTCCCTTCCCTGGAACCAGTAACCCTAGATTAGGGACTGGCGACTACACAGCCCATTGAGTTGCTCACGGTGGTCGTTAAACCCTCAATCACAAAAAACCCCCAAAAGAAACAGGTAACACGGCACTCCGTGCTGTATACATTAGGAAAAATCAGCCCGTTGGGCATCAGTCAGCCACTACTGAGGGTCGGGATGAGCAATAGGTGGGATCTTAGCGACTTTTTACGTTGCATAATATTGGTGCCACACGTGACGGCATAAGTATCTCTCAAGGCCCTGTGTACATCCTATGTCTGCGCCCCCTTCGATTAAAAGTTTTAGTTTAAAGTTGAAGATCATAATCTATGTTATCATTTTCAAGGTAGTTCTGAGGCCCTGTGCAGATGCATCGCGTGCACGTTCGAAAATCAGTGTCTAAGCCCATATATATATATACCCTATCTACCAACAAGTAATTGGACACCTGTGATAGCAAAGGAAAACGACGTTTATTCACCTTCAATAGTTGGTAAAGCCTCCACGAGCGGCGATTACAGCT
The DNA here is from genome assembly GCA_039090855.1 of Macrothele yani. Taxonomy (NCBI): domain Eukaryota; kingdom Metazoa; phylum Arthropoda; class Arachnida; order Araneae; family Macrothelidae; genus Macrothele; species Macrothele yani. The sequence goes on along the minus strand of CM077013.1, from coordinate 101,089,833 downwards.
GTGACCCTCCGGGGCATACTTTCAACCAGGCGTTGTACGACGGCTAGCGGTATTGTCTTCCACTCGGCTTGGAGGAGACAGGTCAGTTCCTTCACCGATTTCGGACGGTGGGGGCACCTCTTAAGTCGACGCTCCAACTCGTCCCAAAGGTGCTCGATAGGCTTAAGGTCCAGGCTCTGTACAGGCCAGTCCATTCGATTAACCCCATTGTCACCATAGCAAGCCATGGTGGACCTCGCAACATGACTGGTAGCGTTGTCATCCTGAAAGTAACATGGTCCACCGCGTAAAACTGCCACAACGTAGGAAGCACATGGTCATTCAAAATGGTGCAGTAGGTCTCGGCGTTGAGTCTACCAGGAATTGCGACCAAGGGTCCCGTGCCATACCAGGAGAAACACCTCCATAGCATAATTCCACCGCCGCCGAACTTCACAGTTGGCACAATACATTCCGGCAGGAGGCGTTCTCCAGGCAGACGCCAAACCCAGACCCGGCCATCCGAACGGTAGAGGGTGAACCTTGACTCATCGCTCCAGAGAACCTGTTTCCACTGTGCAACGGTCCACTGTCGACGTTCTTTGCACCACGTTAGCCGAGCAGCGCTATTGGACTTGGTGATCAAAGGCTTGTGGGCGGCAGCAAGTCCATGATAACCGAGAAGATAGGCTTCCTTTACGGATGGTATTCATCAAAAGAACACTCCCGGATGCCTGTTGAAACTCCTAGCGGATGTGGCCCATCGATTTGGTGCGGTTCTTCCGAATTTCTCTGGCCAGCACTCGTCGGTCTCTAACTCCCAGTTTTGTGGGTCTGCCGGGTCGGGGCACATTCCGACAGTCACCTCTCATCTTCCACTTGTCAATCACGTAGGCCACTGTCGATTTTGGGTTCTTCAACTCGCTGGATATGTCACGGATGGATCGGCCATTTCTGTGATACCCGACGATTACACCTTTCTCGAAATCAGAGAGCTCCGAACTGCGTGGCATCTTGCATGCGACTGGCTGCGTTGTTGTTTCCCACACGATATTTAACGGCGGCGGCCGTGACGTGTATCAGGACAGCAGATATCGTCGATTACAGGGGTGTCCTATTACTTGTTGGTAGATAGTGTATATAGGCATTGCGTCCCTCGATCTGGCCTATAGTATATTACTAATTTATTATAATAGCGCATGTACAGTGTACATATATACTATATATGCTATTGAAATTTACTTTAATTGCGTATATACAGTATACATGTATATATAGCGTCAAGCCGGACACACACACATATATTATATATGGCTTGCCTCTGAACTTCTGAACTGTAGTCCGGAGTCCGCTTTTGGCGCTGAACTTCTTCTGGAATACTCTCCTCACCTTTTCCTGACACCCCTATGATCGATAATACTTTTCCACGATGAGCATACACGGTCGTATCAGAAAAATATGACCACCCCTGAAATCACAGTCCACACGCCCAGGGGCGCCACATGCTGAACGTGACATAGTCGACTGCCAGCCAGGACAGATGAGCCATAGTGCGTTACGTGAACATAATGGTCAGTGGTAGTGATTAGACGGACGTTCGAAAAGGAATGATCATCGTCTACCACGCCAAGGGTGGAAACATCTCAGAAACAGCAGACTTTGTGGACTGTTCGCAAGGTGCCTGAGTAAGGGTGTACTAAGAATGAACGGCAGGCACCGAATAAATACCTCCTGACGTCATAACTGTGAAGTCCCAAAATCCGTCCACCTTAGAGGAGAACGTCGTCTCCGTCGACGGTTAAAGGGCAATCGAAGCGTCAAAATGCAGAAATTGACCATGCAAACGAACGCAGGGGCATCCAGGTACGTGTCCTCAATAACAGTACAACAAACTTTGTTACGCATGGGTCTCCGGAGTCGACGCTACTTTAAGGCGTCCATATTAACCCAGGTCTATCAGCAACGACGCCTGCAGTTCCCATGGGACTACCGTCATTGAACAGTGGAAGAGTGGAGAAAAAGTTGCCTTCTCCAACATATCGAAGTTTCTACTTCATAGAAATGGGTGGCGGTGGCGGATACGGCGTCAGCCATACGAGAACCAATACCCGGACACGCTTGTAGGCCAAGAAAAAGACGGCAGTGGCAGTGTGCATGTCTGGTGGATATTTTCCTGGTATGATCTCTAACCGCTGGTACCACTAGATGGGTCCCTGAACACCAATGGCTACCTGTACGTCCTCGCTGACCACATGCATCCTTTCATGTTGGATGTTTACTCTGGTTGTGATGGTGACTACCAACACGACAATGCACCATGCCATGTCGCTAAAGGGAAGCGTGACTAGCTCTAGGAACAAGCCAGAGATGTCTCCGTTCTCCCTTTGCTGGCGAAATCGCCCGACCTCAATCTCATAGAGCACTTGTGGGACTATTTCGATCGACAGGTTTGACGTGCCGACCCACAGCCACCTCATCTTCGGGACGTCAGTGCTCTTCTGCAGTCCGAATGGGCACGTGTGCCTCGGGCAACCTTCCAGCGCCTCATTGCGTCCATGTCCCACCGTCTCGCCACTGTCGTCCGGGCCAAGGATGGTTATTCTCATTATTAGGTGGGTGGTCATATTATTCTGATACGACCGTGTATATATAGCGCTTTTAGTAAACCACTGATTGATCTGAATCGGATCAAATGCTGCCGGAGTGTACGGAACTATTTAATGCACATACATTCCACATGGTTTCTTCATTGCTTTGCAGAAAATTAAAGCAAGCTTAAACTTCTACCGTAGAGTTTAATTCAGAAGAGAATTCACACTAATATAAGAATATGCAATTCTTATTAAGCAGTGAACGTATCTGAAGTTCGTGATTTCAGTTGTCTAAATTTCGTTAAGTTTCCTTTCTATAGTAAATCACTGTTCCGGCGGGGCCTTTGTGGCTATCTAGCTACCCGACTACGTGTAGTTTAACAACCTAAAGCTTAAATATTTTTTATTGACGTATGTTCAGTAAGTAAGGTACTGTGGAATAAGGTGTCATTTTTCGTCCCAAACGATAACAGCACTTTACCCCCTTTAATTGATTCGGAAGAAGTTAGGAAATGCGGTGGGGGCGCTCAGAGAAGGGTTTCATGGTTTTCTGCGTGGTGAAGCTTAAAAGGACGCGGTAAGCCATTTAGGATTGTAAAATCCACGTGGGAGGTCAGACTTCCAACTGCTTTGGAGTTTAGACCTTCAGTAACATAACAGGTGGACCGAATGCAACTGACGTTGTGGCTCGCAGCGCAGCAGTGATCGAATAGCTCCCAAAGATTCTTTAGCGATGTGAACGACGACATCCTTATCTTGTAATGTATGTACTACTGCGCCTTCATTTCTGAACATCTGAGGAATAAATGCGAGTTTTAAGCTGACAAAACATATTATACGGAAATTCTGTAAACAGACAAATGACGAAGTATCACCAAAAGAAAAACAACTGTACCAGAAACTAGTGCAAAAGTTTCAATTCCAATTTTAATCAGATTGTAAGCAGTGATTTTTGCGCCATCTCTTGACATGCGCCCGTGGAAGTCAGCCCAACTGCCTCGGGCTGGTTACACTTCTGCAGGCTGAACCGTCCTAGGTCACCTCGGTGACGCAGTGGTCTAAGCGATGGCTTCTGACCTTTCGTCTGAGATGGGTCGGGGTTCGAATCCCGTAAAACATGGATGTTGCGTTTGTCTCGCAGCACTGGTTCACTCCCTTCCGTGGAACCAGTGGTCCTAAATTAGAGACGGGCGATAGCTTATATGTATATAACCCACTGAATTGCTTACGGTGGTCGTTAAACCCTCAATCAAAGAAAAAAGAGCTCCCCTGACTATGGACTTGAACATATCAAAGCCGACCCTCCCCAGGGATACAAAATTATAATGCCCAACATACCTGGGGCATGTAAAAATTCTATCTAGGTATGTATTTTTGCTTTCTATTGATACATGCTTGAAGAGTCCTGTAAAAAAATCTGTTTCCAATCTAAAAAAATCTTTGAAGAATAAGTGTTCTATATGTGACACTATTTGATCATTCGTCGGAAAGGGGTCCGGGTTCGAATCCGAGTGAAGAGTGGATGTTATGTTTATCTTACGGCACTGGCTCTCTCTCTTCCCTGGGACCAGTGGCCATAAATTAGGGACGAGCGACTGCTTATAGCCCATTGAGTTGCTCACGGTGGTCATTAAACCTCCAACAACAACAACATATCAAAACAGTGCACAGTGTTCCGAAATGGTTATCTAACGGAACAAAATTATTTGTGACTTCAAACTGATAGATCTTGTGGCATAAACAAAGAAAATCTCCAAAATAGTGAAACTGCGTGTTAATTTTTGTTATTAAGACAGTTAGTTATGAAGACAGATACAAAAAATAATAATTTGATCTGTCTGAAAAAATTGAAAGGCACAGTTTGCAGCATACTTTAAATGTAGGAACAAATGTGATACATTACAGGAAATTAATAAAACAAAATAATATAGTATCTAATATAATATAGGTATTTTAATGAAAAAATATAATATCATGGCATAATATAATTATACATTATTAATTAAAACGTTACCTTCTTAACTCCTAATACATACTTACATTTTTTTTTATTGGAGGTTTAACGACCACCGTGAGCAAATCAATGGGTTATAAGCAGTCGCCCGTCCCTAATTTAGGGTCACTGGTTCCAGGGAAGGGAGAGAGCCAGTGCCGTAAGACGAACACAACATCCATGCCTCACCGGGATTCGAACCCGGACCCCGTTCCGTACGAATGATCAGAGGCCACTGCGCCACCGGCGCGGCTATACATACATGCATACATAACATATATGATTACATTATTACCTGATATTCTCATCACTATTCTCAGTAGCAGAAATGTCTTCGTAATTTTCCTCCTCATCGTTATCAATAGAAGAAGACTTCTCTTCGTTCTTCATCATCATCTTCGTCATATTCCTCATCTTCTACAGGTGCTGTATTTTTCTCCTCTCCTTCGTCTTTCTTGCTTATAATTAAGTGTGGTTCTTTCGGGAGTTGTCGGGCTTCCAAGGGTAGAGCAGATGTCTTCTTCTGGGATAAAGTATTATATACGAGACGTACATTTGAGATGAAAGGATCTGAAGTAATCAGAGTTTTTCGTCATGGCTTTCACGGAATTTTCTTATGTGCTCATTCTCAGCTTTTTGCGCTTCCTCGAAAAGCATGCCAATCGGTAACATTGAATATTCAGTAACCTGTGCTCCATGTGTAAGCATCTTATGCATGCAGTGACAGGTACATAAAACCATGAATACAGCTTTAAGAATAGATGTTTTTTTTTTTTTTTTTTTTTTTTTTGCTTCACGTGAGTAAAGATCAAATTTTATAGGATCTGGTCCTAAAAATTTTAATTTAAAGAGTAGACAGAAGAAGAAGTTCTGAGAATGGTTCCAAATCCCTTCATTAAATTTTTGTCAAACTAATTATTTCTTTCTGAGATCAATAGACTTGCTATTGTCGTTACTACTATTTCAGATGTTATGTTCTAATAACGTGTGAAACATAAAGTGTGAAACAGTTGCAACGAAAACAGCAAGGCTATTGGTCTTAGAATGTTTTAGCTACGTAGATTATTTGGTTACCAATGAATTTTAACCAAAATATTGTAATACTAATTATTTCTGCTGAAAGTTTCGGGTTCTGAAAAAAGCGGCCTGCTGTGTTGCCGTTATTGGAATTTTCACTTCCTCCGGGGGTAAGTTGCTCCATAAGCAATTCCATTTCCTATCTGAAATTTTAGGGAATAAGTTCTTTTCTTTCTTTTTTACGCTTTCCAACCGTAGGTTGAAGAAGCGTATAAGCTCCAGCTTTTTCCGTCCGTCTGTCCGTCTGTCTGTCTGCACGATAACTCGCGGAAAAATGGTTCGATTTCTAAGAAATTTCAGTATGTGGTAGGGGACCACCTGGGGACGAACCCTACTGAAAATAGACGAAACGGGGTCAAAGGTCACGGCATAGGAGCGGGATCCATTCCATTGCCCTTATGCGTCATAACTTGCGTAAAAATGGTTCGAGTTCGATTAAATTTTAGCTTGTGGTAGGGGACCACCTGGGGACGAACCCTATTGAAAATAGACGAAATGGGGTCAAAGGTCAGGACATAAGATCGGGAACCATTCCATCGCCCTTATCCCATACAATTAAAGGAGCAATTCTTGTATGTATGTAAATTTTATTTTGAAAACGGCTCTAAGGATTTTGATGAAAGTCGTTAACCTACCGTTTTCTAAGTACTAGAAATCGATTTAGCTTGATCTCGACTTTAGGAAAATTCGTTTAGTGCGTTAAATAACCACCCCGAATTACCACGTTTTTAGTATCATGACGTCGTCCCATTAATGTTACCCATGCTTAGAAATCTTATGTCGTCACAACCTCGTGATTGAGATCTTGGCGCGCGGTCACGCCATCTGTCTCATTAAGTCACGCGTTGTGTGTGGATCCTATTAAAGTTTTATGACATCACACTCTTGCGAGCAGATGGTTGCGATTCCCATCTGCCACATTACGTCACGCGTTGTGTGCGCATGCCCGTCCGCATGATAACTCGCGTAAAAATCATTCGATTTCGATGAAATTTTAGTATGTGGTAGGAGAACACCTGGAAAGGAACTCTATTGAAAGTGAACGAAATGGGATCAAAGGTCAGGACATAGGATAGGGATCCATTCCACTGCTCTTATGTGTCATAACTAACGTAAAAAAGTTTGGATTTCGATGAAATTTTAATATGTGGTAGGAGACCACCTGGGGACAAACCCTATTGAAAATGGGCGAAATGGGGTCAAAGGTCAGGACATAGGAGCGGGATCTATTCCATAGTCCTTAGGCGTCATTCAGTAACTTACGTAGAAGTGCTTCGATTGCGACAAAACGTTATCATGTTATTTCGGAGATATACTGAACCGTTGAATATCATGGAAATGGGATCAAAGGTCAGGACACATGACCGAGATTTATTCCACAGGCATTATCCTCATAACTTGAGTAATGATTTCTGGTATGTTGGAAAGCGTATTATAATCAATGCATTGCATGATTTTACTAACTTGGTTCACTGAAGCGTTTTCTTCTTTTTCTCTAACCTGCCACTTCTTCAGATCCAGCTTATATGAAATGTGGAGTAGGCATTCAGAAAATCTAATCCAGACATGTAAGGAAAAGAGGTCAAATTTATATGTAGTAATGTCGACTACATCCTTTCCCATCTTGTCTTCATTCATGTATTTAGGAGTAGCATGACAAATACAACAGATCTGCAAAGAAGTACCAGTTGTAGCATCGCATTTTTTGCCGTCCACCATTGTAAATAAAAATTCTGATTTTATTATTTTCTTAAGTATTATAATAAAATATAAAAATGTTTAAAGAATTGCGTAATAATAATAAATAATAATTGTTTAATAAGCATTATAAAAGCACCAAAATCCCGAAGTTCAGCCTTACGGATTTAATATAAATTTGACTTTCAATCCAAGATTATCGCTGTGATATCGACTCATTAAGTGAATATAAATTAAATTTACTGGTTGCATTTACTTAAATCTGCTTAAAGAAACATCTTATTTATTTCTAAATGGGGTTTGTCTTTAGTTTGTGTCGATTTGGTACGATACTGATCCGACATCCTGCTTTCGACAAAGTGGAAGTTCTAGTTGTAAGAATTTTTTTATTGTTAATCACCTTGGAAAGAAATACAAATATCAGAAAAAGGCGCAAGCGGCGCCTTTTGTGGTTAAAAGCCCCTTATATTCAATAAATATCTTTATAACATACTTATTTTTTATGGATATGTTCGGACATGATTTTTTTAAATCTGTTTAAAGTTTTAGAAAAAATGAATTATTAAGTATTTTCTCCATAAAGAATGCTAGTTAATAACGTGGACACAAAACTCTTATTATATGTTTAATTATTATACCAAAATGTTACACAAACCTTTAACTGAAATGTCCAATAGTAATAAAAGCTACCAATTGTTCACACTCACTTGCAGCCCTTAACTAATCGTACAGAGACATGAACCGTCTGACATCAGACGCAAGGTCAGCGATCTCTGCATTCAACTTTTAGGCTCTGTCATTCAGTTATATTTTAGATTAGTGTTGTTTAAAGGTTGAATCATGATAGGGCACTATGTTTAAAATATTACAGAATTATTTTTACTTATTTTTTTAAGAGTGCTCAAAATGACTTTTGCCTCGCTAAGATTTTACTTATTTACTGAAAACAACAACAACAATTATCTCCTTTTTAATACTTAATTCAAAGCTGCCTGAATTCCTGGCTATTTCTTTAACCAGTTTCGCATGAGGTTTCCGCAAAAAAATTTCCAAAATTTTTTTGCTAAAACTAGATGCCCTTTTAGCCGTGAGCACGCCGCATCCCGCAATGTATGGGGGCTTTCAGCGCGTCCCTGGTTTTAGCGTTGGGAATAACTCAAATGTCTAGGCAGCCCACTAAGGATTTAATCCGGGCCTGGCTGGTTTTAGCGTTGGGAATAACTCAAATGTCTAGGCAGCCCACCTAGGCAGCCCACTAAGGATTTAATCCGGGCCTGGCTGCGCCACTGTTAAAGCATAGGCGTCGACTATGGGAGGCAAAGTCAATCTTGCCTCTCCAATAATTTTACTAAGAGAACAATGCCCATTCAATATATTTGGCCCTGTTCAAATAAGTTTTTGTTTTTGTGGTCGTATGCCATTTTCAAAATGCGTGAGTAGAAATATTTTTACCGAGAAAAAATGCTTTCCCATGCTATTGAGGTTATCGTATGCTGCGCTCATTGCAAAAAATACATTTCTTTTCTTTATAGATTTGTATTACATTTTATAAGATAGACCAAGCTCCAACCTATGAAGCCAAAGCGATTTATTTAAAAAAAAAGAAATAATAATAATAATAAATAAGAAAATAAGTAAACTCTTTTTTCCCATTTTTTAGCATTGCTCGTTTGATAAGAAACTTTGTTGCCAACCCCGTATTGTGTTTGACATGTTCCCGTGATATGTAGTAAATGTTCAAGACAATTATCAAAAATTAAATTAATAAATAAAAATGTAGAAATTTATAATCTCTAGCACCTTTACTATTTTTTGCGCTTCTTGTTCTTTTAGAATTGTGTTTTAAAATATACGTCGAATTTGGTATTTCAGTTTACCTTTTTTTCTCGTCCTGACAACGAAAAAGACGTGCTGACGTGCTACCTCTCACGCCTGATTTCTTCACGCCTTCCGCCCCCCCCCCCAATAATTTCATGAAGTCGGCGGCGCCCCTGGATTAAAAGAATTGTATTACTGATTTTTAAAGTAAATTGGGTATGTGCAGCGCTTACGGGCAATGTGCGCTACTGTCCTATCTGTAATTTAAACCTCTTTCCAACTTAGAAGTGGAGAACTGCGTTTTTTACTGGAAGAAAATTTCTTCTTGAGGACACTTGAGGACAAAGACGTAGCGACATCTATCAGCACTTACGGTAAAAAGTAGCTCTCAGACGAACAGGTCGATGTCAAAAGGGGTAGCTACCCTTTTGACGTCGACCCGTTCGGCTACCATGAGCAAAGAAATCAAAACATGAAAATAATTTTTCATCTGAGAAGCCTTTGCATGTTCACATATTTGTCGCAAAGTTCGTGGGATAGATAATAAAATTAAAAAACAATCTAAGGTTCACACATCTTACGCTGTCAAAGTACCAGAATGTCTAAGGAAACGTGAATGCAATTATTAATTACATAAAGATCGCAACTTAAGATTAATTGTTTATCTGGAAAGTTTATACACGTATATATCGAATTTACCTAAATTGGTAGATCTCAGTCGCACCCCAGAGAGTATTTTTTGTAGTACAATATTATCTCAAAATGTTTATATTTATTCTAGACTCCACGCTGTATGGAACAGAGTTTTAGTTTTTGATTGTGATCATCGTTGGGATTGGAAAGCTTGAAAGGTAGTTATGAAATATAACTGCCAAGTAAGGAAAGTGTTTTCATTTTAATGTTTTCACTAAGAAAACTGCTAGTCATGCAACTCAACTTGATGCAACTCAACTTGTTGTATACAGTACAGTATTTAGACCTACCCTTTTATTGCTGAAGACAGAGTTGGGAGAGAGGCAAAACGCTTTTTAAGAAGTGGGAAACTGTAAGCAAGACCGTAGAAAGAGGAATATCTGTAAAAAAACAAAAAGACCGGAAAGGGTACAAATGGCTCACAGAATTTGTAATGCAGTCCTTAAACTGAGCTAAATACTTCTTCAGCAGAAGAAAAGTTAGTAAGTGCATGCACATGTGTCTCGAATGGGAGACGAAAGATATCTAAACTAGATATTAAATTATGTGGTATACAAAGATCCAGGTTTAGATCTGTAACAAAATGGATGGAATGTGCAAAATCAGGAATTAACGATCCAGATAGCAATACGACAAAAGAAGAAAAACTTTTAATCAACAGAGAAGGGGGTATTGTGAAAAAGCCCCCACCCCAGGTGTTAAAAACATGCATGGACACTCTTTTGGTGAGAGGCGTGAGACGATAATTTCCATAATGATTTAATCATTGCGTGTGAATGTGCGTACGTGCGTGTGAGTTACCAGACATGTGATTTCTGTTCGTGGAAGTGAGTATTCATCTAATATTTTTCTTATATTTTTTCTCCCGATTCCAATGGACTCTATCGAGTCCTGCGCTGTGTCTCTTGAGGAATAATATTATTAGAGTATCAAATATTCCAAGCACAGACTTCTGCTTATAATGACATTAATTTGCGCATCACTTCTCTTCAAAAATACATATCTTTAACAAAATATGCATGATGGAATTGTGATCGCTGTTTATTTTATTCAGTATGTGAAATAATAATAAGTTAAAAAAACAGCGAAGTTTAGGTATGTTTCGCAATATTTCTATTAGATGGCAGCACATGCTAGGAAATTTTTTCGCCTAAAAAATGAAGTTAAATGAAGCACGAGAGTGAGGGAAGCTGTGTAATTCCCGCATACAATGGCGTGGAACTTTAGCGCACCTGCGTGTTATCTGTTTCACTGAATACGTTCAATATCATTCATCGTTTTGATGATTTTGCTGTGCACGTCAAGTACTTATTTAAAAGCTTTCAATATCTCCAGGAACGTATAAACAATTTTTTTCGGGCGGGAGGGACGAGAGAAAAAGAAAGTTTTTGAGATTCATCAGGACAAAATAAAAGTTAATGAGAAATGGATGAAAAAATTATACTATTTTCTATGTATATTGATGCATTTTTTCTAATGTAAGTGCTATTTAAAAAAAAGAAAAGAAGGAAAAGTAAAGAAAAAAAAAAAACACTTTCGTGGGGGACAAGGCCCCTTCTTCTCCCTCTAAATGCTCCCCTGAATATCTCCTTAAGAGGGGGTTTCACTTAAAATTAGGGATAAAATAAGCACAAGAGCTTAAGTCCTAATAAATGGAGTTTAACTTATTAGAGCATGAGCAGTGGCGTACTTTTCCTTTCTTCCTTTTCTGTGGGGAAGGAAGGGAGGGAGGGGGTCTTATGGACCACCATGAGCAACTCTGAATGCTGTAAGGCTCACTGGCTTAACGGGGCGGGAGAGCAGATTCAGCGCGATCGGGCAAGGGCATTATATATGTTTCAGAAAGGGCCTGGGGCCCATCTCAGACAAATGATCAGAGGATGGCGCCTCAGACCACACGGGTGTCGGAGCGCTGCAATGGAGTACTCAGAGACATCTTGCTGGAAGGAGTCCTTACGAGGAACAAAGCAAAAATGCTTCCATAGGCTAAATGAAATGGCACCTGTAGTGCTGCCCTAAGGATCCTGGCGAGTGTTCCCTGAATTTACGGAATGCCTTTTCAAAACACCGTCCTTATTTTTTTTTTTTTAATCCTACAAATCTTATTGCAGTTAGAACGACGGCAATTCATGCCTAGAGTACTTCTGAAAAAACATTTGATAACAATTCAATAAAACGCGGTTATAACGTGAATCCAGGGAGCTTGTTATTTATAAAGTTATTAGGTGAATAGATAAGTTTCAAGGCGTTTTTTTGTGTGCCGTATACTACTAATTTACATATCCAACATTACCTCGCGTTGTTGTCATGTGACCGTAACTGGTCCAGAGTATAAAATGTGACACATAAGTTTGCCCAACAGTCAAACGCACTTTCACATCGGTAGGTGAAAGATGGCAAGCAATACTGCATTTATTCGAGACTGCATTCGTTACGAATTTCATCAAGGAAAAAATGCTGCAAAAGCATGTGCATCGATCTGTTCTTTTCTGGGAGAGAATATTGTATCGAAAAGCATGTGTGAGTTTTGGTGTAGACGGTTTAAAGCAATGGATTTTGATGTTAGCGATCCAGAACGTAGTTGCGCCCTGCAGAAGGTTGCACATAAGGAACTGCGAGCATTGCTGGATGAAAATTCGTCTCAAACTCAGAAAGAACTAGCTGAACAACTGGGGGTACCTCAACAAACCATTTCTAATCGTTTACGCCCAATGGGAAAGATTCAGAAGGAAGGAAAATGGGTGCCACATGACCCGAGCCAGAGGAACATAGATGAGCGTGTCATGAAGTGTTTGAATCTGTTGAATAAACAACACAGAAAGTATTTCCTGTGGAAAATCGTTACGTGTGAAGAAAAGGGAATATGGTAGATCAATCCCAAACGCAAAAAAAGACAACGGTGAAGCAACGACTTCGATACCGAAACGCAATATTCATTCCAAAAAAGTTCTGCTGTGCATCTGGTGGGATATGAAGGGTGTGCTATCGGAACAGGGTCAAACTGTTACTGCTGATCGCTGCAAGCAACAATTGCCGCGATTGAACTAGGAAATCTGTCGGAAACGCCCTTTCACAGGCAAAAGGATTACTGCATGACAGCGCTAGACCGTATGTCGCGAAATCGGTCAAAGAAACGTTATTGATGCTTGGCTGGGAAGTTTTGGAGCACCTAGTGTATTGTCCCAACATAGCCCCTTCAGGCTATCATTTGTTCCGATCGATGCAACACGGCTTGTCTGCTGTACGGTTCCAGACATGTGACGAAGTGCAAAAATGGATTGACGATTTCATCGCGTCACACGAGGATGTATTCTTCATGGCTGGAATCCGTCAACTGCCCGATCGATGGCGAAAGGTGATAGATAATGACGGCGCATATTTTGATTCGTAAAGGTATTGTTGTTTTTTCTCAAATTACATGTTGCATTGTCTTAAAACGCTTTAAAACTTATGTGTACACCTAATATATCCGAAGTATCCTTATAACCAAGGTTGACTTACGTCAGAGCACGCACGCTATAGCTGCACAAAAAGTCTGAGTTAAAAAAAAATGAAAATGAAAAGACTTAGCACCTGAATGAGTTTGCCTAAATCAATGAAAAATTTCATTTTTTAATTTGAAACTTCGGTTTATAGTGCACTAACACAAATGGAAATTGCACCAATTTTCTGATACAAACGTGCATATGATGGCAAATGTGTTTTTTTTTTTTTTTATAGCGGTGTAAGAAAATTAAAATTTCTCGTTTGCTTCTTATCCGAAGATCAGTGCATGCATTAAAGATTGTGTTCGTTATCAGCGAGTTTTAGCAATATTCATTAGCAACTTTCTTTTGTGACAAGGACTTTCGATATTTTAGCTTCATCATATCAAGTGGCAATATTTTTGTCTGAAGTTTCAGTCTCTGGGATGATCTCGGAATCCGACCATGGCTCTGAAAAGTCTTGATTACAGTTGCAAAGTCATCTAAATGTTTCATAACGGAACTCCTAGGCCACCATGTTGTCTCTTGCTCCAAAACAAAACAAGACAAAAAAAAAACACTACTGATTGTTTTTCGCTGTCACTTGTTCTTATGCTTTGTTGTAAATTTATAACGCCCTCTTCCCTTTTTTCGAAGTATTTTATAATTTTTGTCAAACCTAGCTGATTGTATTTGCATTTTAAGCTTTGGATGACTATTTGCTCCAGGGGTTGTAAAATTAACAGCATATGCGATATTTTAAATTTAGGTTCCTATGATCTAGAAACGATAAGAACTTAAAGTAGAGCTTGATCAAGAAAGACGTCAAGATCGAGGTTGATATCCCCCCCCTTTTTTGATTGAGAGTTTAGCGACCACCGTGATCAACTCATTTGGCTATAAGGAGCCGCTCGTCCCATATTTAAGGTCAAAGGTTCCAGGAAAGGGAAAGAAGCAGTGTCGTGAGATAAGCACAACATCTGTGCCTTACAGGAATTCGAACCCGGAGCCATATTTCGGACGAATTGTCAGAAGCTAACGCTTAGGCAACTGTGCCACCGGGCGTTGGCATTTTTAGCGGTCGAATGGCCTGAGGAGGCACTGGTTGTGTCTCTTCCCTGGAAAACAATGGCCCTAAATTAGGGATGGGCGAATGCTTGTAGTCTTTAGAATGGCTCACGGTGGTCGCTAAACTCCGAAACAAAGTAAAAAAAAATCCAGGTTTCTAAGACTTGCGGTAATTTCTTGGAACCGAAATGATCTATTTACATTGTCGCCCGGGTACCGTTTCAAAAAAGGACGTCATAAGCAAATTCTGCTGTACTTTTACTGAAAATTGTATGCCATCATATCCAGTGTTGGGACGTTAGTGTATTTAATTACACACAAAAAAACTAGAAAACAGATATATCTGTTCGAAGGCATCATATTATTAAATTATTATTCTCTTTTAATACTCCAATATTTTTATCATGGCGTGGAAAGCATATTTTGTGCAAACTTCAAGTTATGCGTAGTTTGTTCAAAACGCTCAACGACAATGACCTATTTCATGGTGAATGATTGCTCGTTGCGTGTTTTGGAAAGAGGAAAACACTTGGATTGTATACACATCACTGAGCTAAAAAACAACGTCTGCATGCTCAAGTGTGTCTAAACAAAACTAAAACTGAGTGAATAAAAATCAAACTTTTACAAAACAGAACCGCGCTTCAAATTTGTGTTTATTTAGGCACCTTGTAGTTTGACAGTCAAGCTTCGGCGCATTTTGGAAACGAGAGAGTTTAGATTTTTATTTGTCTACATGTCCGACATTCATCTGCCATTCCGTCTTGTAGAAGAAATAACCTGATGGATTATGGCGAACGTGTAACTACGCCGAGACTGAGAGAAAGTTCTCTAAGTATTTTGACGGATGATTCGACTTTTTGCTGACCAGCAAAACCTTATGGAAACAAACTCCGAATAAAACCATCTGACAATTAATGAGAAATCGTGGTTAGGGTGAATCTTTAAACTAACTACGTGATACTGATAAGAAAAATATGGAATATGAACCAGGTTATATGAAGGGGCCCCTTTTGATACAGAACTGACAGTTTCCCCCATTTTTATTTTCCTCTTTTTTCTCTCACTCCATTGTTTGGCATCGTAATACAGGTGAAATTCCATTACAACGAATATCAAATTAATAACATTTTCGATATAACGAATATGTTTTGTATTCCAAAATAAATTATGAACAAGAAAGATGACACAGAATTTTGGAATGTAATGAACAATTTTTTTTAATCCTTTCCGAAACAAAAACAATGTTACATAGCGGATTTTTAGGAAAAGGGGCAAATCACCATAAAAGACAAATGTGTTTAAAATACATGATTGTTGTAAATTTTGACTTTGCTATATATTTTTGCTTCCGTGTATATTTTAGTTATTGGTGGAGCGTGAGTGGTGATCACGCACTGTTAACTATTTTTTGTTTCGTGATAGTGGACAACTAGATTAACAGATTTTTCAAGCAGGCACTTGGTTAGGATTTTTTTTTTACCTTATTTTTGTACAAAGGTTGTACCGAAAGTAGTGCAAAAATAGGCATAACTTTTTTAACAGACAAAGGTTCTTCAAATTGCACATGTTGGTAGAGTAACTCTTCCTCTATACAAAGGTTCTACTCAACATAGTCTCCGTCACAAGCGATGCATTTGCGCCATCGTTGAACCCAACTCTCGAATCTTTTTTGAAAAAATTCAGGTGTGGACTGTTGTACCCACTTCTTCACAGCCACTTTCACCTCGTCTGTGTCATCAAATCATTGTCCCCCGGAGAATGTCCTTCATTGGACTGAACAGGCGGAAGTCGAAGAGCGCCAGATCTGGGCTGTACGGTGGATGGGGTACCACAGACAAGTCTAATTTGCTGAGAACATGATTTGTTGCCAAAGATATGTGTGGTCTCGCCTTGCCAGGATGAATGTGGATCCTTTTCAGATTCTTGTTTGGTCTCTTCCTTCTTATGGCTTCTCTAAGCTTCTTGAGTGTCTTAATGTACCGCTCGCTCGTCACGGTATATCCACGTTCCAGAAAATCAAGGAGAACGACACCCCTGTCATTCCAAAAAACAGTCACCATTACTTTCTGTGCTGATCGCTGGCTCTTGAACTTATTAGGCCTTGGTGAAGAGGTATGATGCAATTCCATGGATTGATTCTTCGTTTCCGGATCGTGAAGATACGCTCACGTTTCATCCCCTGTCACCAGGTCAAAAGAAAACGTGTCATCATTGGTTTCGAACGCTTTCAGAAAATCAGAGTAGACTTCCACCCTTCTCTCCTTCAAATCAAGTGTCAATTGCCGAGGTACCCACTTTGCACACACTTTCTGATACACTAAGTCTTCCACCATCTTCTGTAGGGCATTGTGACCACAGTCCAGTTGTGCAACAAGTTCACGGGTTATGACTTGTCTCTCCGGGCGAATCAAATCGTTCACTCGCTGACGATTTGTATCAGTGGTCGAAGATGATGGTCGTGGTTTGTTTTCGGTGCTGGTTTCGCCTTCTTTAAAGTTCTTCGTCTATCTGTGCACATTGCAGTTGTCAATTGTGTCATCTTCGTAAACATTCTGTAGCCTTCTGTCGGACAGCCTGCACCCTTCCTTCGTCAAGAACTCAGTGACGGCACGTTGCTTCTGCTTGGAATCCATTATTTACCTGCAATGAAGAAGAAGGGTTACTATAGAGGAAGAGTTACTTTACCCACATGTCCACTTTTGCATTACTTTCGGTACAACCCTCGTACGATTAATTATCGCTGCCACCAGTCCAGAATGAAAGTAAGTTCTGGACAACCTTATTCAGATTCACCTCTTCAGAGGCATGGTGAAGGATACGCGCTGTCGTTGAACAGAGAAAATAATACTATTTAATAACACAGCAATTATTTCTATACAGGATATGATGCTGAATGATGGCGTATAAATTTCGTTACAGGTTGTTAAAGTGTGAACGAACCACACAGTTCCTTTACAGTTTGCTGCAGAAGCCCTTTACAGTAGTGATTGTCTCGTTTCCGTAGAGATACACAGTTCAGACCCGAAAAATAATACACCGTGATACAGGATGATGTGGGATTTTATGTAAGGAATACCCTCTCAAGTCAAGACATCAGCCTTAATATAATACAAATTCTATTTGTGTGGAAAACTAACCTCAACTAGCTATAATACCACCTCACATACGCTTCTCAGCCGCAGCTGAGAACTAGTTATTGGTCCAGTGTCACAAAACGCTGACTTCAGCTGAGACTATATGATCGACGGAAGTGCCCTCCCAAAATCCCCTCTTCTCACATCCTTTCAACTTTCCTTGCGCCTGGACTTTGCACAGCTAATGAGAGGCTTGCATTTTACACCCCTCGTTCTGGCCCTCTCTCTCTTTCTCTCTCTGCTTCCTATATCCCTCCTACATCATCACTACGCCAGATACCATATCCCTTGCTGTTACTAGAGGCTCTGTGAATTCCCTATTCCAATCTCTTGGAAACTAGCTGCCTCTCCCTGTTTTTGTGACCTTGTCACAAAATGGCCATCTGCTTTCTTCCTCCCTTCTTTTTAACTCAATGGCGACCCACTATCCATTTTCAGAGTTTTCCCATTTTTTCTAATTCAGCATTTCAAATGATTTCTTACATTACTGGCACTTTTCTCCCCCACCACCTTTTCCTTTTTATAAATCCACATCATCACAATAATGTGCTCAGCTTTCTTAGTGGTGAGTGGAACCAGTACAAAAAGAATTTTTACAACCGGATTTCTGAAACCGGCTAACATTTGAAATTAGAAGTAGATATTTATTCCCACTCGGGGAAGAAATGAGCGTTGCGAAAAATTACAAATTGCACGCAAAATATTCTTCACCGAAGAAGATATCCGAAGCAAAAGAATTTTTCAAATCGAAAAATTAGAAGCAGGAATATGGAGGAAAAGGAAATGTAGCTTTACTTTCTTCTTCAAGGGGTGCACAGTAGAGCTGAGTTCGGGCTCAATTTTCGGAGCCCAAACCCGTCCGAGCCCGTGATGTATCAGCCCGAGCCTATCCGAGCCCGAAAACTGGCTAACCTGTTCAACCATTAATAAAAAATATCTTATTTTCCACACTTCCACTCTCTCCTCCTCCTGCAATTAACCACAATGTATTTCTCAAATAGGGAGCGCGGAAGGGAACTGTATTTTTACAGTGTAACTGTACGATTTTCTTTGGCCGTTCGTTTCCACCTGCAGTGTTTCGGGCGGACGGACATCGAAAATGATCAGATGGTGCTGCAGTTTTATGTTGCTCAAATAATGCTAATATTAACACGCCATAATGCGCTGCAATATGTACGTTGCTAAATAGAATTAGCAAGGAGCTACTGCGTGGAGATAGGGAATAAATTATCCTCGGCATGCTATCAACTATCCAATATCTATATTTCTTGAAAAAAGCTTTTTCTTTTCTGCAGAAACACACTAACGCGCGGCCTATGGCATTTTCTAACAAAGCCAGGAATAAACAGCCATCTCGAATGCCCGCTCCCCAGTCAGAACCAGTTGCCGAAGAATTCTCTTTACCGGCTACAAAGTGTCTCATTTGCTAAATCATATGAAATCACATTTATATTAAAAAAAAATTATCTCGCTCTCTCTCTCTCCCTAAAAGCGCGAGCCCACCCGAACCCGAACCGCAGTAAATATTCTACAGCTCGAGCCCACCCGAACCCGAACCGCAGTAAATATTCTACAGCTCGAGCCCGATTCGGGCCCGGGCTCTGCTTTGGGCTTTCGGGCTCAACCCGTCTCAGCTTTGGTGCACAGTAAGAAAACGGTGCACCCCTTGAAGACGAAAAGGGAAGCACAATATTCTTCAATGTCAAGGCTATCCGATCAAAAAAGGCTTTTTAAAGTCAATATTTTATAATCGAAAGTACTCTTGCAAATAGTAATGTACACTGGGTTTCCTCTAGCAACAGAAATGTGAGTTACGAAAAAGTAGGAAATGTGCCCAAAATATTCTTCATAGCGGGAGCTAATGTTGTAGAAAAAAGATTTTTAATGCGGTCTTTAAAAGAAGAGAAAAATTAGTAAGGCAGAGACAGATGACACCATATCTCCCGAGCACTTCATGCCACAATGCAGAATGTCTTTTAATCATTGAATTGGGAAAACAAGGCGATCAAGATTAATGAAGAGGGTGTTTGGTCAGCTGCACTGGAGAAACTACAAAAAGTGTCAACTGCCCTCACAGACTCTCCCGGTTAATAGGCTAACTGCCCCCAACAGACACCCCACTTCTCTCCACCCCCACTCTCCATCCCCTAGAGCTTCTCCTTGTTAGAGATTACTGCACTCAGAAACTCCCTCTTAGAGAGATTACTGCACTCCGAGACCCTCTCCAAGAGAGATTGCTGCACTCAGAGACACCCTCCAAGAGAGATTACTGCACTCAGAGACTCCCTCCAAGTCTTTTCCGCTGTTGAAAAATTGAGTTTATAGGATCGTAAGTACCTGTGGGTATATACGCAGTCGTATCAGAATAATATGACCACCTACCTAATAATGGGAATACCCACCCTTGGCCCGGATGATAGCAGCGAAACATCGTGCCATCGACGCAGTGAGGTCCTGGAAGGTTTCCCGAGCGAGGCACACGTGGCCATTCGGACTCCAACACAGCCCTGAGGTCCCGGAGATGACGTAGTTGTGGGTCGGCACGTCGAACCTGTTGATCTAAATAGTCCCAGAAGTGCTCTATGAGTTTGAGGTCGGGCGATTTCGCCGGCCAAGGAAGAACGGAGACATCGCTGTCGTATTCTTGGAACCAGTCACGCACCCCCTTAGCGACATGGCAGAGCGCGTTGTCCTGTTGGTAGACACCATCAACACCAGGAAAAATGTCCAACATGAAGGGATGCATATGGTTAGCGAGGATGGACAGGTAGCCATTGGCGTTCAGGGACCCATCTAGTGGCCGCAGTAGTCCCATGCCGTACCAAGAAAACATCCCCCAGACATGCACACTGCAACCGCCGGCCTGTACTTGACCGACAAGCGTGTCTGGGTGTTGGTTCTCGTTTGTCTGACGCCGTATCCACCACTGCCTGTCGCTTCTGTGGAGTAGAAACCTCGATTCGTCAGAGAAGGCAACCTTTTTCCACTCTTCCACTGTCCAGTGACGGTAGTCCCATGCGAGCTGCAGGCGTCGTTGCCGATGGACCTGGGTTAACATGGGCGCCTTGACGAAGCGTCGCCTCTGGAGATCCATGCGTAACAGGGTTTGCTCTATTGCTATCGGAGACACATACCTGGGTGCCCTTGGCATCCCACGGAGGAGATGTTTGTGTGCTGGTGCTTAAGGCTTTGAAGCTACAATGCTCCGACTGATAGTACGATAGATAAAGTTTTAAGTAGTGATTGATAGTTCAACTGACTGATAGTACGATAGATAATGTTTTAAGTAGTGCAATAGATACGATTAAACGTAACACATTATAACCCTTTCACACTGGAATCCAAATTCACGTCCATGGAGTGAAAGAATCCGGTGACCCAATCGGAGAGAAAAGCTTGCTTACTGTTGTTTTCTGGGATGCCAAAGTCAGACTCTTCGTGAAATTTATGGAAGCAGGAATTACCATCAACGGCAGCCGTTATTGGAAGATCTTCAGCGCACGCGCCTCAGTCTATAAATTCAAAGATTTCATTCTGCCGGACGACAATGCCCGTCCACACCCTGAACAGCTGAAAACAACGACGATTAGAACATACGCAAGGGAACGTTTGTACCATTCCTCCTATACCTAACGATTTCCATTCGATCGCAAGATTGAAGAAGTTAGAATGTCAACGTTTGAGGTACAATACGCCGCCTCGGTGGAGTAGTGGTCCATTCGTCCGAATTGGGTTCTGAATCGAATCCCGGTGAGGCATAAATGTTGTGTTTGTCTTACGGCATTAGCTCTCTCCCTTCCTTGGAACCAGTGACTCTAAATGAGGGACCAGGAGTGTTTATAGCCCATCGAGTTGCTAACGGTGGAAGTTAAACCCCTAGTCAAAAAAAAAAAAGTCCAGTACATAGATTGAAACAGTTGCGAGCAGTTTCCTTTGTAGACAAAGCACGACCTCCTTTGTGATGGAGTTCGAAAAACTGGTACGACAATTGCAGAAATTCATAAAAGTCACTTGCTAAGAAATGGTGAAAGGACATGGCTACTATTTATTACTGCATCATTCATTTCTATAATAGAAAACAAGCCATTGCCCGTTTATCGGACCCAGATAACTTATTTATTAAACAATCCTCCTATTTCGAATTCAATAGCATCTGCACTTATATCAGCTAGTGGTAAAGTTCTGCACTGAAAGAAGACAAAATGGCGTATATCATAGTTCTCACTATTCAGGATCTTCACAATGCGAAAAGAAATTTTTAATTCGGACCAATAGGTGCAGAGATATGATGTCATTAGAAGGGTAGGAACAGACGGACGTAGTGATAACGCAAGCACGTTCTTTTTTTTTTTTTTCTCAGAAAACGTGAGGAAAATAGATGATTCATTTTGACGAAAAACAAAATGCAAGAAAATATTGTGTGACAAATATTGTTATCCATTATTATTATTATTATTATTTTTTTTTTTTTTTGAGAAATATAAAAAGTTAAGAAATACCATTTTTACCGCCCACACGAAAGCGATCTCTAACGCCTTTACCGGCTTGTCAGAGAAACTTTCAATACACCTACATGCATAAATGCGACCATTAATCAAAGCGTATAATTTGCTGTTTCTCTATCCACCTCATGCACAAATAGTGAAAAGAAAAAGACTCTTCAGATGAGCACAGAATGCTTTCAGATGCACAAGATTCTGCACAGATTTTTTTCCTCAAAGTATAGTCTTCCGGAATTTCTCACTCTTAGCCTGGCGACGATCTTAGAAAGGGCACTTTTTACTGACACTCAAAGCTATGCTAGAAATGTTCTAGCCTCATTGAGGCGCCTTCGTCCCAGTCTCGTCTGCGGCAGTCTGCAAGATACGTAGTGCGATCAAAAAGTTCCAAGACTAGGTACGTAGCGCGCCAACAGATGGCAGTACGCTGATGCGCGAGCAGCGGTCGAGGGCAGGGACCTTCATGAGTCATTGTGCCGAGTGGCGTTGTTCTGTGAACATCGGGAGCTGTGCCACACGATATTTGATGACCACGTACAGCACACAGCTGCTATTTCGGCATGGACTGCAAACCAGAGCGGTGTCGAACTCTGTCAAGATCTTCGTCAGCAGGTGGTGAATGAACCAACGTTCCTGTCTCGAGTTTTCACTGGGGACAAGACTTGGGTCTACGGTTACGGTCCGTAGACCAAAAAACAATCGTCTCAGTGGAAGAGCCCGGCATCTCCACGATCGAAGAAGGCCCGACAGGTCCGGGGCGCAACCAAAAGCATGCTAATTGTGTTCTTTGACATTCGTGGGGTTGTGCACCGTGAATTCGCCCCCAGGGACACACCGGCACCACCCATTTTTACTGCGATGTTCTGCCGCCATACCGATGAACGAAGTCGTGCGAAGCAATAAATACACTGGCGGAAAGTGAAAAAAGAACACCAAGAAGGAGACGTCTGATACCAACGAAATTTATACAGCATAATAACGGAATACAGAGGATAACGTGATCAAAACATTGTGGCAAAATACAGCTGTATTTGCTGGTAAACTGAAAAATAACATTTCCATGTAACATGGTTAGTACAAGGTTGAACCGCCATGAACTGCGTCACACTGTGCAATTCTGGCATGAGTCTGTCGTACAGATGTTGGATGTAAGTTTGGGGTATTGAGTTCCAAGCATCCTCAACCTGGACGCGTAAATCGGGGATGGTCGTGGCTGGCCGTAGAGACCGGATAAGTCGTTGTCCCATAAAACCCCACACGTGCTCAATGGGGGACAAGTCCGGTGAACGTGCAGGCCATGGAAGTTGTCTCACACCCTGAAGTGCATGTTGCGTTGCACGTGCCGTGTGTGGGCGTGTGTTATCTTACTGGAAAACACCATGATGGACCGACCTTTACAAATGGCACAACAACGGGCTGAATGATGTTGTTGATCTAGGAGGTGCTGTTTAACGTACCCGGTACAAACACTAGTTGTGTACGGGAGTGATAGCTGATCGCTTCCCACACCAGAAGACCAGGTGTAGGCCCTGTGTGTCGCTGGAGGATGCAAGAAGGGTGGAGACGTTCCCCTGTGCGTCTGCAAACACGCATACGGCCATCGGAGGCTCCCAAGCAGAACCTGTTTTCATCGCTGAACACGACAGATCGCCATTGCGTTCTCCAGTGCACACGTTGGCGACACCACTGCAGCCGTTCCTGACGGTGGGCTGGAGTCAGAGGTACACATGCCAGAGGCAAACGTGCACGTAGTCCTGCATCCAGTAGACGGTTGCGGATTGTTCGCACAGTCACCTCAGGTGCAACGGCAGCTCGGATTTGCGTTGCTGTGGATGTTCTGCTTGACAACGCCGCTCTTCTTATGCGTCAATCGGTCCGCTCATCAGTCCGTCTGAGACTCCCGGTTCCACGTCTTCTCGTGTGGGAATGTTCCTGGGACCATCTACGCTACCATCGTACCACCACCGATACTTCCTGTCCAATTCGCTCGGCAATACGACGATACGACCACCCGGCCTCGCGGAGTCCGACCAGACGACCTCGCTCAAAGTCCGATAACTGCTGAAATCGTACACGTCTTCCATGTCCAGGCATTAGAGCTTTTTCAGGGTCTTCGCACGTGTCCGTACGCCGACGACTCATTACATTCACTTCGCATTCCTTAAATACCACCGACGATAATTGCATATTATGCCGTGCTGGGGCGTAAGCGCCCACCGGTTTATCCCGAAATTAACATCACAATTACGTAAACGCGACCTCATTAACATATGTAAATTTCATGATCGTCCGCCAATTCCTTCTTGGTGTTCTTTTTTCACTTTCCGGCAGTGTATATACCGAAACAAATACTGTCTTAGGCACGATATAAGAACTTTTAATTTAAAATATGTACAAAGTTAAAATTGATACAAGATCTTTCGCGAGGGCGACCCCCGCATCATCAGGTGAACCAACTGCAACGCAGGCAGCAAACACTTGAATATTAAAATAGATGAAAAGTTCGTGCTCAGTTAGTCATAAAATAAGGTTGCCGTCTTATGCACGATTAGAACAACTATAAGTTAAAAGAACTGATGCTCCTGTACACACCAAATGTGGTGAAGGTGATATGAATGACAGGCTAAAACATGAGATCTTTCAATCCCTCTTGGGATCATCCTCAGATGTGCTCTCAAATTACTATTTATAACCACTTAAATAGTATGATAAAGAGTGACGTCAGTAGTATGATTGTGATATACGTAAGTAAAAGGACCCAACCATTAAGATGAGGGTAGATTGATGGATGTAAGCGAACTATTATAATGAGAAAGGCGTAAAGTTCTAGATGGCACAAACAAGTAGGAATGCTTATGTTTAATACATAGTAAGAGTATTTAGCAAAGCTTTCCACTCTGAAGAAACAAATGCTGGTGTATCATCATTACAGCAAAATTCAAAATAATGCTGAATGAACAGAGCTTCTGCAAATAAAGTGATTTTTGTAGTAGTAGTGCTCAGTAAGACAACAGATTCATTCCATATTGTGATGTGGGTTCCATTTTTTACACATCGGGCAAATGCTGTGTTAGAAGCACTTTTACGAATGGAGTATTCATGTTTAGCCTTGCGTGATCGTAAGCTGCGCAATGTTGAACTTATATATAAAGAGTCAGGTTGATTAGGACTATTAGTACGTAATGGTATGCAGTACATATCACATCTATCGTCCTCGACTGTTTTCGGACGGTCAGTACGTAGCATACGGAAAATATTACTGGTCGATTCACCGAAGGATAAATTATATCTATGGCAAAAATTATGCAGGAGACGAGAAATTTGTGTTTGATATTCCATTCTCCCGATGAATTTAATATCGCGTGTGTAATTGAGTAATGAGGAGCTAGGTTTTCTACGATAATTAGTGATTAAGTCATTTATTAAACGTCTCTTGTATCCATATTGTTCTGCGATTAGCATGATTTTATCCCAGTTCAAGATTTCGTAAATGTATATCTGAAGAATGCGAGTAAGCACGGTTGATTAAAGAACGAAAAGTTGCTACTTTGTATTTGAATGGGTGAAAAGAAGTTGGTATAATTGCAGTGGAGCAAGTTGGCTTTCAGTACACCGAGTAACTCAAGACGTGAGTAGAAGTATCACGTCGTATATTTAAATCCAAGAAAGCGAGTGTATGTTCTTGCTCTAGTTCAATTGTAAATTGAAGTGTAGGATAGACCGACGATAATGCCCCACGGAATATCTCCAACTGTTCGAGGGTGTGAGGCCATATAACAAGAACGTCATCTATATATCCTAACATGGAGTAACGGGGCAAAAACTGTATTATTTAGAATTCTATTTTCCAAATCTTGTAGAAAATTTTGGCAAGTAGTGGGGAAATAGGAGATCCCATAGCTGCGCCATCAGTTTGTCTATATAGATGACATCCTCAAATCGAAAATAAGATCGTTTACTAATAAGTGTTAAGGCCTCCATAATACTCTGAATTTTGACCTGTGAGTAATGTTTTTGAGCAACCAGTAGTCCTCGTATAATATAATGAGAAGATGAGACAGGTACATTAGGAAATAATGACGTTACGTCAAGTGATACAGATAGAATCAGAGTATTTGAGAATTTATAAGGTTGTAGTCGTTGAATTACTTCAAACGTATTTGAAACAGAAAATCTCGAAGTTTTGACCAATGGTATCATAGACGCGGCAAGTGCTTTTTCTAATGGTCTCAAGGCACTAGAATTGCCTGAGACGAGTGGACGGAGAGTGTAATTAGGTTTATATGTTTTAACTTTCCCGAGTAAAATCGGGACTTTGGCTCCACTTGGAGGTGACAGATTATTACGAATAGGTGTAGGTAAAAAGCTATTTTTTAATTTGCTAAGAGCCTTAATTGTAGCTTGGGTAGGGTTATAGTTAATAATAATATGAGGAATAGCAGCAATTTGATCAAGCATTTTTAACCGATAGTCTGATCGGTTCATCAAAACTATCTGTTTGGCCTTGTCTGCTTGAGTTACAACACAGTTAGGATTATCACGAATATTGTATAGTTGGGTCAGTTTATCAGAATTCCCGAAAAGTTCCGGCCCGTAGTTCTTAGTGTACATCCTCTGTATTGTAGTACTTAATTTGTGTCGAGTAGGCACTTGTTCTTCTCTAGGGAGACATTGAATTATAGTCTCAGCGTCTGTGATGACTTTAAACACATTATGATTTTTAATAGGGTAGTTGAACTTAACTCCATGATTTAAGGCCTTTCTCATTATAATAGTTCGTTTACATCCACCAATCTGCCCTCATCTTAATGGTTTGGCCCTTTTTACTTACGTATATCACAATCATACTAATGACGTCACTCTTTATCATACTATTTAAGAGGTTGCTGCCTGCGTTGCAGTTGGTTTACCTGATGATGCGGGGTCGCCCTCGCGAAAGGTCTTGTATCGATTTTAACTTTGTACATATTTTAAATTAAAGTTTTTATATCGTGCCTAAGACAGCATTTGCTTCGGTATACACTGAGTGGCCGCTTTATTATGACCACCCCCTCAGTATTTCGTTGGGCCACCTTTTGCCTTTAATAATGCGTCGATTCTTCGTGGAATGGACTCCACGAGATGTTGATAGGTGGTTTGTGGGATCAGAGACCATGCTTGCTGAATAGCACTTTCCAGGAGTGTGAGATTGCAGGGTTGTGGATCCAGCTGTCTGATGGCTCGTTCAACTTCATTCCACAAATTCTCAATGGGGTTGAGATCTGGAGATTGTGGGAGCCACCCAAGCAAAGTAAACTCACCGGCATGTTCCTGAAACCTCTCCTGTACAATACGAGCACTACGGCAGGACGCATTATCTTGTTGAAATTAGCCATCGCCATTGGGATAAACCGTCCACATGACAGGATGCACTTGGTCTCCAACGATGTTTAGATATGATGTGCCAGTCAGACGTTGATCAACACGAATTAAAGGGCCCAAAGCATGCCAGGAAAACATTCCCTAAACCATAACATTGCCTCCACCAGCTTGAAGGGTTGTAGCAATGCATTTGGGGTCCATGCTTTCGTGCTGCTTTCCGCCAAATTCTTACTCGGCCATCGGCATGGTGCAACTGAAAACGTGATTCGTCGGACCACATAATTTGTTTCCAATTATCGACTGTCCAATCCTTGTGCTCCTGTGCGAACTTCAGACGTTTTCTCTTGTTAACTGCAGACAGCAAAGGTGTTCGAACAGGCCTTCGGCTGCCATATCCCATCCGATGCAGTGTACGACGAACAGTGCGTGCAGAGATCATTTGAGAGTATACTTGATTAAGATCTTCTGTAATTTGCTGCACTGTTGCCCTTCTGTTGTCTGTTATCAGTCTGGACACTCTCCGTTCCGCCCGAGCAGTCACTTGTCGTGGACGACCACACGTTGCACGTAGATAACCAGTTTTTTGGCTGACAGTCCAGTCTTTAAATACTTTAACAACAGCTTCTCTGGAACATTTCACGAATGTGGCGGTTTCGATGATACTCGCTCCATGGCTCTGAGCTCCTACAATCATCCCACGTTGAAAGTATGTCAAATCGCATTTTTTACCATCTCCTCACCCAAAAATCACTGCTACTACTGTCGTAAGCACTAAGCTTTCCTTTTATACTAGCCTCGTCCTCTGGCGCCAACAGTGTGCAGACATAGCTCATTTGCTTAAAACTGTCAGGTGGTCATAATAAAGTGGCCACTCAGTGTATATTTATGTTCTGCGGCATCTTAGGGAGACATTTGCCGCAAACGACCTGAAATATGGCGCACGGACGATATCTTGCTCCATCACGACAATGCAGCAGCTACAGAGTGTTAGAAACACACCAGTTGCGCAGCCGCAACAGCATGATCCTTCCTCACTTTCCTTACTTGACGGATTTGGCCCCCTGCGACTTCTTTGTGTCCCCGAAGATGAAGCTGAAGCTCAAGGGTCGCCGCTTAAAACCGTGGACGAGATCCAGCGCGAATAGCAGACGGTGCTTGACACGATTTGGGAATAGGACTTCCAGGGAGCGTTCCAACAGTGGAAAAATCGCTGGCAGCTGTGTATCGCTATCCAAGGAGACTACTCTGAGGGAGATTTCTCCAGGGAGCGTTCCAACAGTGGCAAAAACGCTGGCAGCTGTGTATCGCTGCCCAAGGAGACTACTCTGAGGAGATCCCTCTAGGGAGTGTTCCAACAGTGGCAAAAACGCTGGCAGCTGTGTATCGCTGCCCAAGGAGACTACTCTGAGGGAGATCCCTCCAGGGAGTGTTCCAACAGTGGCAAAAACGCTGGCAGCTGTGTATCGCTGCCCAAGGAGACTACTCTGAGGAGATCCTCTAGGGGAGTGTTCCAACAGTGGCAAAAACGCTGGCAGCTGTGTATCGCTGCCCAAGGAGACTACTCTGAGGGAGATCCCTCCAGGGAGTGTTCCAACAGTGGCAAAAACGCTGGCAGCTGTGTATCACTGCCCAAGGAGACTACTCTGAGGGAGATCCCTCCAGGGAGCGTTCCAACAGTGGCAAAAACGCTGGCAGCTGTGTATCGCTGCCCAAGGAGACTACTCTGAGGAGATCCCTAGGGAGTGTTCCAACAGTGGCAAAAACGCTGGCAGCTGTGTATCGCTGCACAAGGAGACTACTCTGAGGGAGATCCTCCAGGGAGCGTTCCAACAGTGGCAAAACGCTGGCAGCTGTGTATCGCTGCCCAAGGAGACTACTCTGAGGAGATCCCTCTAGGAGTGTTCCAACAGTGGCAAAAACGCTGGCAGCTGTGTATCGCGGCCCAAGGAGACTACCCTGAGGAGATCCTCTAGGGAGTGTTCCAACAGTGGCAAAAACGCTGGCAGCTGTGTATCATTGCCCAAGGAGACTACTCTGAGGGAGATCCCTCCAGGGAGCGTTCCAACAGTGGCAAAAACGCTGGCAGCTGTGTATCGCGGCCCAAGGAGACTACTCTGGAGGAGATCCCTCTAGGGAGTGTTCCAACAGTGGCAAAAACGCTGGCAGCTGTGTATCGCTACCCAAGGAGACTACTCTGAGGGAGATCCTCCAGGGAGCGTTCCATCAGTGGCAAAAACGCTGGCAGCTGTGTATCACTGCCCAAGGAGACTACTCTGAGGAGATCCTTCTAGGGAGTGTTCCATCAGTGGCAAAAACGCTGGCAGCTGTGTATGACTGCCCAAGGAGACTACTCTGAGGGAGATCCCTCCAGGGAGCGTTCCAACAGTGGCAAAAACGCTGGCAGCTGTGTATCGCTGCCCAAGGAGACTACTCTGAGGGAGATCCCTCCAGGGAGCGTTCCAACAGTGGCAAAAACGCTGGCAGCTGTGTATCGCTGCCCAAGGAGACTACTCTGAGGGAGATCCCTACAGGGAGCGTTCCAACAGTGGCAAAAACGCTGGCAGCTGTGTATCGCTGCCCAAGGAGACTACTCTGAGGAGATCCTCTAGGGAGTGTTCCAACAGTGGCAAAAACGCTGGCAGCTGTGTATCGCGGCCCAAGGAGACTACTCTGAGGAGATCCTCTAGGGAGTGTTCCAACAGTGGCAAAAACGCTGGCAACTGTGTATCACTGCCCAAGGAGACTACTCTGAGGGAGATCCCTCCAGGGAGCGTTCCAACAGTGGCAAAAACGCTGGCAGCTGTGTATCGCTGCCCAAGGAGACTACTCTGAGGGAGATCCCTCCAGGGAGCGTTCCAACAGTGGCAAAAACGCTGGCAGCTGTGTATCGCTGCCCAAGGAGACTATTCTGAGGGAGTTCATAGCCAGACTTAAGTAACGTAAGTACTTTGTTGTGCACTGGCGTGCAAAAATTAAGGACTAGACGGTTTTTCGAATGCAACGTCGTGCAGAAGTGCTCCACATCGACTCAAATCATACCATAAGATCCCCAATATGTAAGAATATGGGACAACTGAGCAAAGCCGTCCGAACAAGGAATCCAAATGATACAAAGGCACTTTTTTGAATAACGTAGCTTCGAGCACAACTGGACAGAAGACAGAAACATCCATTGACAGGCGGCTGCCAAGAAAAGTCCAGTCTTTAGTAGGGGATATGATCACCCCTGATTGCGTTGCAGGACTTACAACGTCTGTCCATGCTGAGGACGAGGTTGTCAAGGAGCTGCTGCGGCATCGCGGCACATTCCTCTTGTTGCGACAATCGCAACTGCGGAATCGTTGCTGGCCGCTGGTGACGTGCTGCCAAGCGTCTCCCGAGAAGGTCCCACACGTGTTCGATTGGATTTAGGCCCGGGGACCATGCGGGCAAATCCATGTGTTGAATATCTTCACTCTCCCACAGCTGTGCAACAGGCACTGTACGATGAGGTGTAGCGTTGTCGTCCATGAAGAGGAACTCAGGACCCACAGCACCTCTAAACTGACGCACGTGAGGCAGGAGAACCTCGGTACAATAGCGGACGCCAGTGACTGAACCTCCTTGGAAGATGTGGAGGTCAGTACGGCTACCAAGCATGATACCGCCCCAAACGAGAACTCCGCTACCTCCAAACCGGTCCCTTTCGATGATGTTGGAGGTGTGATTGTGCGTTCCGTGCTCTCTCCAGATGTAAATACGTTCAGAATCGCTCGTCAGACAAAAACGGCTCTCATCCGTAAATAAAACTCGACCCCATTGCTGATGTGTCCAGTTCTTGTGTTCCTGGCACCACAGAGACCGCCGTGTCCGATAAGCACCGTACTGGTCGTCGTGCAAATAGACCACCTTTGTGCAGACTCCTGGCCACGGTAAAACGCGATAACGGACGTCCAGTTGTCTGTTGCATGTGCCTTGTGATTTCTCCCGCTGTCTGCTGTCTGTTTCTTCTCGCCAGGACAATATGCCCGTCATCCGAATCCGTGGTTGCTCGTGGACGAACACTACTAAACTCTCGGACAGCTGTTCCTGTCGTTTGAAATGCTCTCCAAGCTCGTGAAACGATGCTGTGAGTGGTCTCGAACTCCTCGGCCATACTAGTCACACTTCGATCTTCTTCCAACTTCCCAATGACGCGACCTCGGGTAAAGTCATCCAGATGTCGTCTATTGGATTGCCTGTTGGCCATATCACACGGTGGCAGCAACTCGACGTCTCTCAAGACGATGTACACCGTGCAATAGGTTTCACCGAATTGCTGAGCATCATCATCATATGTAGAGGATTTTAGGAAGGGAGTGTCTGACCCCAGGTCTTAAACAACCCTTAAAAATAGGAAGCTAGGAGATTTGGGCTAGAGTGCCCGATAAGAAAGTCACACAGAAGCGAAGTAGAAAGAGGGAGTAAGACGCCTTTATTTATTACCGGGGGGCCAGTACCCGGGGTCCGACGGCTTAACGTGCCCATCCGACGCACGGCGGATATTTAGTGGAGCGAGCGTTTGTACCTGGCTGGGGTCGAACCTGAGGTCCTTTCCGTGGCAGTCACGAACGTTGCCCACTCGGCCACCCGCGGGAGGAATTGCTGAGCGTACACCACCCGTGTGCTTTATACCCTTCCGACACTCCCCCTCCCACGTCATGCTGCATATATGCGCATGCCCTACCGTACCGGACACTAGTCTATCTCCTGAGTGTTCTTTCGGTCCGTTCTGCCTGCTCGTTCCGCTGTTATGCTAATTTATCCTGTTCGTCCTTAATTTTTGCACATCAGTGTATATCGGCCAAGTCTCGGAACTTTTTGATCGGACATCGTATGTTTCTTTAAACCTTAACAGTTCAGAATCTTAACTTTATTTTGCCCAAAATATTCACAGAAAAGTGATCAGTTCTTACAAATGAAATTGTAAGAAAATTTGGAGGTGTTAGATTCTAGGAAAATAAAAGGCGGCGTTGACGATAAATGCTATATCTCCTTCAGCAGTATCTACGATCTTACGATTCCGTTTACATTGGAAACAAGGTTGATTTCACAGTTCAAAAGGAAAAAAATGCAGAGGGCTTTATTCAAGGGACAGACAGAGCTGTATTTCTTTCGTTTCATTCTTTTTTTCGAAGTAATATTAGTGGTTCAATTAGTACGCAAAAGGCAACAGATTAGGGTAAAGTTCTTGGACAAGTAATTTTCAAGAAATTTTCCCTAATCCATTTTAAAGTTCTTCTCCAATAAATATTTCACATAAAGTTCCTTACAATGGTATTTAACTGGTAGCTTCCCAGAGAACTTTAAAACTACATTAGTCAAATGGGGATTTAGCCAGCACTTTCCATGAACCACTAAGAACAAGACATTTACAGGATACTGAAGTAAAGGTATCTGAAGAAACACTGGAATGCTTTAATGCGGGCTTCTGCTGCCTACTAATAGTTATGAAGCTTTAAATCTGATTATAAGCACAAGGTCAGAAATAGCCAGTTCTTTAAAGGAAATATCGTAGAGCTAATGAAGAGAAAAACATCTGAAAAGCGCACATGAAAAGCATAGAATCTAATTATTCTGAAGATGACAATCCGTTCTTTGGTGTAAATATGACAAGGATGGTAAGTCAGATAATATCCGAAGACTTGAAAATTTCGTCGCCCTGGAGCGGGAATCGAACTCGCGTCTCCCAGATAGCGCCCGGGTATGCTAACTACTGCACCACCCAGAACGACCAAGTCTCAAGTTTTCGATTAATTTGAATAAAACCTGTGATGGTTATATTCAAATTAATCGGAAACTTGAGACTTGGTCGTTCTGGGTGGTGTAATGGTTAGCATACCCTGGCGCTATCTGGGAGACGCGGGTTCGATTCCCGCTCCAGGACGAAGAAATTTTCAAGTCTTCGGATATTATCTGACTTACCATCCTTTCATATTTACACCAAAAAACGGATTGTCATCTTCAAACTTTATGTTGTATGGTGTAATCCCGTATTCCATTCATAACTAATTATTCTATTTTATTTTTTTTGGCAGTGGGACAATTGGTGCCAGCTATAAGAAATCCGTTGTTTTCGAAATTCCTCGCAGGAACACATTTGAAAAAAAGAAAAAAAAAGATTAGTAGAAGAAGAGACGTAGTAGTGGAACCTGTGACGTATCTACTGTATTTCAGAAGTGACGAGCATGTCAACATTCCAAAGTCGCTGCGATAATCTTTGTCGGTATATTTTCTTTGGGAGAACAACTGGATCCTGAGGATTATAACTCCACCAGTGGCAAATGGAGCTGTTTCGTCGCACCAGTGGCCGAACGTTTGAATGAATCTTAGGTCCGTTAGATTCTTCGAAAAATGCGTGATGTTCTTTCCATACTTCATCTGGAATTAATGAGAATTCCTTCTTCTACAGCGAGGTACTTTAACATGGTTCGCTGGCTTGTTCGGAAACTTACGATTTCCTCCCAGTCCTTTCTAAAAGTAGGTGGGATATACCGTATTTTTCCGTGTATAAGACGATATTTTTTTCCAAAATTCTTAGACCAAAAATTGGGGGTCGTCTTATACACGGGGGTAACCGGTTGAGAGAACTCTGCGGTTACCTCGCGAAACTGCCAGTACCTCTTATCCCTTCTCCCCACTACGACTTACAAATCTACTGAGTCACCGGCGCACTGAGTCAGAGCTATTTTCGTTAAGCTTCCTGAAAGTGATGCAGAATTTCACAGTTTCTATCTTTAAAACATTACCTAATTTCTAAATAATACACTCATCGTCATCATGCACCCAGAAAGAAGCAACCGATAGAAATGAAACTTCGTGGGTAGGTTTAACATCGTGAGACATGCAAATGATTCAAGTATCGTGCTCGGCCGCTCATGTGACGCAAGCAAGAGAGGGATCGTATCGCTGTGCCTGACCGGCTATATAAGGTACAGTAGTACCGTTGCGCGTGCTTGACATTCTGAGTCGTGCTGTTGTGTTGGTTTCATCCTTTGCAAGTGTCGTATGCCTCGAAGAAAAGTTCGGAAGCAGTTTTAGCAGTAAGAGGATTTCGAGAGTGACCGCATCGTCGGGCTTCGGGGAGCAGGATGGTTTTACCGCCGTACAGCGCGCCATGCCAGTTGTGCGGATATCACCATAGCACGATGTTGGCGGCAGTGGATACAACAAAGCACGCAGCAGTGACAGGAAGGGTCTGGGAGACCTGTCAGACATGTCAGACATGAGCGGAGTGATCCAACAGCCACGATTTCGGATTTTCAGCTAGCTGTGGTGTCCTCCATGCATCGTCCGATTAGTGCCAGCACCATTGGCAGACGGCTGCACGATGTAGAACTACATGAACGCAGACCGTTACGACGACTGCCCTTAACACCACTGCATCGTCGCCAGAGACTGTAGCGATGTCATGCAGGAGTGTTATGGAGCCGCTCAGAATGGCAGCGGGTGATCTTCAGTGACGAATCCCGCTTTTGTCTTGGAGACAAAAGCGGGACTCGTCACTGAAGACGACCACCGAATCCGTGTGTGGAGGCACGGTAGTTAGCCCCAAGATCAACAATTTCTTGCCCTGCGTCACACGTCCAGAAGGCCTAGTGTCATTGTGTGGGGTGCATTTGCCTACGATGCCAGATCACCTTCCGTGTTCGTTACAAGCACTTTGACAGCGCATCGTTACGTTAATGAGGTCTTTCAAATAGTGGCCGGACCCTTTCTGAACGCTCACTACGCTGCAATTTTACAACACGACAACGCTCGTCCGCATACTGCTGCTGTTTCAAGAGCTTCTCTTCAAGGCACTGACACTCTGCCATTGCCAGACACATCGCCAGACCTATCGCCAATTGAAAATATGTGGAATGCTATTGGACGCACTATCCACACCCCACCCCTACCGCACAATCTGCGGGAACTGCGTGAAAAGATTCAAGCTGCATGGTATGGCTTATCACAGGACACCATTAGTAACCTGTACAACACCATGCCGTGTGAGCAAACATGGCGGCCCGACGCCATACTGAGAGACACTACTTATTGGAGCGTAGCTCAATAAATATTAGCCATATCAGTCTCAAAGTTTAATTATTTATTGTTCCTAGTAAACTTTACCTTCCTCTCGAATAGCATTGCGATCAGACACGT
Source organism: Macrothele yani (assembly GCA_039090855.1). NCBI lineage: Eukaryota > Metazoa > Arthropoda > Arachnida > Araneae > Macrothelidae > Macrothele > Macrothele yani. The sequence goes on along the minus strand of CM077013.1, from coordinate 101,054,292 downwards.
CTTTTTGGGTGCAACTATTTTTTTTTTGACGATGAATGCATAAATTTCCAAATTTCTTTATATATATATATATATATATATATATATATTTGGGATGTAAGGTCAGGTGATGCGTAACATCACAGCCTCTCCTTGACAAATGTCAACCCCGCCTTCTCGTGGTGCATCCTGTTCCCACTAAAGGGGCTCTGACGACCGCCAATAGCGGTATAACTATACCATCGGGATCAGAGGAAATGCTATCCCACACTCACCAACCCGCTTGGCCAGCGTGGTGAGTTATGGCCAAACACCTCCAAAATGACTCTACAACTTAAATCTTGGCCCTCAGTCTCCGGCAGCTGGAATGTACCTGGCCAAGGCAGCGGCCAGTGCGACATGAAGGCAGAGGGTGCTAAGAATCCCCGGAGGACCGGACTAGGGCTGCCATTTGATGCTGACCTTGGCTACCTATAACGGACGCTCCCTATCTTCTGATTCAAGGCTTCTTGAATTGGAAGAGGAACCACAAAGGATCAAGTGGGACATCGTGGGGCTAAGTGAGGTAAGGAGAAAAGGAGAAGATCTCATTGAACTGAAAAGTGGACATCTCTTCTATTATCGTGGGACAGATACTGGCAGGACTAGTGGTGTTGGATTTATAATAAACAAGAAACTGAAGGATAAAGTGGTAGAAGTTGAAAGTTCCTCTGACAGAGCTGCACGACTCGTTATCCAACTATCGAGAAGATACCAGGCTCAGATTATTCAAACTTATGCACCCACCACAAGTCATCCTGAAGAAGAAATTGAAGAGTTTTATGAGGAAATTCGTCATCTAAATAATAAAGGTAAGCAGCACTTGAAGATAATTATGGGAGATTTCAATGCAAAAATAGGGCACCGGCAACAGAATGAAACTTCAGTAGGTAAATTCGGTCACGGCAACAGAAACCAGCGTGGAAATACTCTCGTTGAGTTTGCAGAGGCAGAAGGATTTTTCATCTTGAACTCCTTTTTCAAGAAAAAGCCACATAGGAAATGGACATGGAGACATCCAATTGGGACGACAAGTGAAATTGATTTTATTATGTGTAACAAAAAATTCGTCGTCGAAGACTGCAGTGTGTTGAACAAGTTCAACACAGGTAGTGACCATAGATTGGTGAGATGTAAGATGCACCTCAACACTAAACTGGAACGTGGCAAGCTCATAAGACAAACAAAATGTATTGACATAACCAACCTTAAAAAACACCATAATACTTTCAAGTTGGAACTGAAGAACAGATTCTCTGCTTTAGAAGGCCTAACATCGGAAGAAGTGGATATTTCTGAAGTTAACAGAAAAGTAACCAAAGCTCTTATGGAAACAGCAACAAAATTAGCTGGGTCTAAGAACAAGTTGCATGTGAACAAATTATCAGGAAAAACCAAAATGTTGATGCAAAAAGAAGAGAGATGAGGACAACTAAAGAAGATGTGACTTCCAAAGTGGAATATATAGAGCTATGCAAGACAGCACGAAAAAGTATCACTGAAGACGTAAGGAAATTCAACTGTGAGCTAGTGAGGAAAGCAATTGAAAACAACCAAAGCCTTAAGATAGTAAAGGGACATCTCAGTAAGGGAAGAAAACAGATTATGGCTCTGAGAAAAGAAGATGGTTCTATAACAAGAAATAGAGGCGAAATTTTGACAAGAGTGAAAGATTTCTACTCCAAATTATATGAAAAGGATGATACATGTACTCCAGACATCATGAAAGGTACCAGAGTTCTTCCAGTACTCCCAGCAGAAGTTGCTCATGCAATCAAGAACATGAAGCGGGGGAAAGCTCCAGGAGAAGATGGAATTACTATAGACATCATACAAGAAGCAAGTGGAGAAATTGAAACAGTACTCGCCCAAATTTTCACTCGATGCCTTAATGAAGGGAAGATTCCTGAGGATTGGAACAATGCTACAATGATCCTGCTACATAAAAAAGGTGACATTGAGGATCTCAGGAACTACAGACCTATCAGCCTCCTATCAGTGGTTTATAAAATATTCACTACAGTTCTTTCACACCGCTTGAAGGTAACACTGGACATGGCTCAACCGAGAGAACAAGCTGGATTCAGGAGTGGCTACAGCACAATAGATCATATCCACGTACTGAGAGAACTAATTGAAAGAGCGAGGGAATATGAACTTCCATTGTGCATAGCTTTTATCGATTATGAAAAAGCCTTTGATTCGGTGAAACCATCAGCAGTTACCACGGCTCTGAAATCCTGCGGTATTGAAGATGCATACATTAATATTATTAATAACATCTATGAAAATGCAAGTGCAAAGATTCGGCTGTTTGAAAATACAACACACATAAAAATTGGAAAGGGAGTGAGACAAGGTGACACCATATCTCCGAAGCTCTTTAATGCCACATTGGAAAATGTCTTTCAATCACTGAACTGGGAAAACAAAGGGATAAAGATTAATGGAGATTATCTAACCCACCTTCGTTTTGCTGATGACGTAGTCATTTTTGCAACTACCCCATCAGAGCTGCAGAGTATGATCCAGGAACTTGCTGACAAGAGTAAAGAAGTGGGATTAAAAATGAACTTTCAGAAGACAAAAGTGATGTTCAATGCTTTTACAAGAAATGAAGATTTATCGATTGATGGAGAAAAACTGGAGATAACAGATACGTATGTTTATCTTGGACAGCAGATATCAAGTGAGGGTCACATTGATGAAGAAATTAATCGGCGTACAAAACTTGCCTGGAGAGCTTTTGGAAGAAACAGCATAATTTTCAAGAGCAATATGCCATTATGTCTTAAAAGAAAAGTGTTTGATCAATGCATCCTTCCAGTGCTTACTTATGGTGCAGAGACGTGGACCTTAACTAAAAGAGACATACAAAGGCTGCAAACAACTCAAAGAAGCATGGAGAGGTGCATGCTTGGTATAACCAGGAGAGATAAGAAGAGAAACTCGTGGATCCGAAAAATGACGAGAGTGGAAGACATCATGATCAGAGTTAAATCCCTGAAATGGCAATGGGCTGGACATACTGCCAGAAGGACAGACCATCGATGGACAGCCGAAATTTTAGATTGGATTCCAAGGGACAGGAAAAGACCCAGAAAAAGACCACATGGGAGATGGGTGGATGAAATTCGTAAATATGCGGGAGTGACATGGAGGAGACTGGCACAAGACAGACCGTTGTGGAGGAAACTTGGGGAGACCTTCGTCCAGCAGTGGATTGATAATGGTTGACAATGATGATGATGATGATATATATATTTATTAAAATAGACTTTACCTGTGGTATTACCTAATTTCTAAATTTACTTCAGTGATATTACCTAATTTCTAAAAAATGTCAAATGTGTCCTTTTCTGTAATAAAAATATTAATTTCTTAATTTTTGTTTCGAAACGTAAGGGGGGGGGCGTCTTATACATGGGGACGTCTTATACACGGAAAAATACGGTACGTAGCGTACCTACTTGTCAAGACGGTAAAGTCACAGAGATATGCTTCTCAATGGGGTTCAGATCTGGGATTTGTGGTGGCCAGAGAAGATCGTGAAGTCCCTCTCATGCTCGCTGAATCACTGCTGAACGCATCTGGCGCGATGGGCAGTAGCATTATCGTCCATGAAACAGCCATCACCTGTTGAATACAAAGTCAACACTGCAGGATGATCTTGATCAGTCCCTCTCATGCTCGCTGAACCACTGCTGAACGCATCTTGCGCGATGGGCAGTAGCATTGTCGTCCATGAAACAGCCATCACCTGTTGCATACAAAGTCAACACTGCAGGATGGACTTGATCAGTCCCTCTCATGCTCGCTGAACCACTGCTGAACGAATCTTACGCGATGGGCAGTAGCATTGTCGTCCATGAAACAGCCATCACCTGTTGGATAAAAAGTCAATACTGCAGAATGGACTTGATCAACAACAATTTTCAGATGATCGTTGCAAGACATCCGACCTTTCAGCTATATCAGGGGACCCGTTCCATTCTAACAGAACGTGCCCCACACTGTGATGCTATACCTCCATCTGGGATTTGTGGTGGCCAGAGTTATGTTATGTTTACAAAGTAAGCTGGGTCCATTTCCTCATGGAGCTCCCACCAAACGTTCTGCCTACCGACAGTACAGAACAAGATATACCGCGACAGACCACATGAAAATTTTTCGAGTCTTCCATTGCCCGCTCACGGTGTTTCTTACACTACTGTGGAAGAACCATATAGGCATGCGACTGCCAATACTGATTCTCTTCAATTCCCTGCACACAGTTCTCTGGGATATGATTCGGGGACAGCCTTCACTGAATGCTTCTGTCAATTGTATAACAAAGTAAGTTTCTCCGCCGTTTTTGTCCACGCCGTGCATCGAACCCAGGTCCCATCATTCCGGAATAAGTCGCTCTCCCAACGGAGCTACGCGGACGTATGCTCTCGCTGCTATCTGCCTTTATCTCATGTGCGTCCTGCGGTGCAGGCACGTCACAATTGTTGCACACAGAAAGTTCTGTTTCTCCGTAAAGGCCTTATGAGACGACGGCGATCTCGTTTTTGACAGATTGTCATCGCGCCACAATTACGGCTCTTAGACAAGCGATGTGGGTTATTCCACTGATTAAAGACTCGGGGGATATCTCACTTTTTGAGGAACCAGTCAGCTTTGTCGTGACCAATGGAAGTGTATGCGGAGGATGCAGTTGATGGCGGCACATGTCGCTGTTGGTTTTGGAAATTTCGGGACAGAGACAAAAGCAGTAAAGATCAACCACGTCTTGGACGTCCATCCACGGTTTCTGACGAGGATGTGCACCAAGCCATAACAAATGAGCCACATCCGACCATTCAGAAATTAGCGGAAACGTTATCGGTACACAGAACAACAATCGAAAGACGGATTGGGTTCATCACCAAGTTCGATAACTGGGTTAAGCAGCAGCTTTCTGCTAAGCAACGAGAGGAGAAAATCTTTACCCGTGTTTCTTTGTTTTCTCGTCACAGAAATGAACCGTTTTGGGGACTAATTGTTGCGGATGATGAGAAATGGGCATTGTACCGTCATGTAAAGCGTCGACAAACTGTGTGCCAAGGTGCGGAGCCTGTTCCATCGACCTCAGAAGGAGAACTGCATCGCAAAAAGGGTTTTGTTGAGTGTTTGGTGGGATGTCCACGGAATAATTCACTGGAAGGTGTTGACATCTAACCGAATGATAAATACTGACCTCTACTGCCAACAGTTGGACAGATTGCGAGAACAACTGACATCGAAGCCGCCAGCACTCGTCAATCACAAAGGTGTAGTCCTTCATCATGATAACGCCACGCCAGACCTCATGCTGCTTTAATCACTGCTCAAAAATCACTGGACTTTATTTGGAAAGTGTTACCTCACCCGGCGTATTCCCCTGACCTGGCACCTACTGACTAACACCTTTTTCGATCGTTACAGAATACATTCGGTTTCCAAACCTTCAATGATGTGGACGATGCGAAAACGGCATTACACGACTTTTTTGACTCTAAACTATGGGAGTTTTTCCGGCGTGGAATTCACCTACTCATAGACAGATGGCAAGAGATCATACAGAATGATGGCAATTATGTGAAATCCTAGGTAAGTTATTTGTTGTGTTCTCCTCCTTTCTTTGTAGCCTACAAAAACGGGTAGAACTTATGCACACACGCAATAACTAGCACAATTTAGTACACTGATTTCAACGTGTAGCATCAACAAAGCCTCATACGAGCGTTAGGAAGCAACGTGTTCGATCGCTGTAGTGGATCCACGTGCACCCGGTGAATCTCGGTAGATCTACGGTTGTAACGCCAGAGCTTTCCGGGGGCGTCGGCGCGAAGGTTGCTATATCGGAGACCACGGTTAAGTTCGGGTTCGAGTTCTCGGATGAAGCATCTGTGGTAGCATCTCTCTCTCTCTCTCTCTCCTTCTCAGAACCAGTGGCGCCGAATTAAAAACGGCGACTGCTTATAGTCCGTAGAGTTTCTTGAAAAGAAAAGCAAAGAAACAAAAAGGATGACACCGAATTTTCGGTTGTAATGAGCCCGTCTTTTGAGTCATTTCCGACATGAATAAAATCTATCAAAGTTATTCCTAGTCGATGGAACAGGTCAGAAAAAAATCAACGGGATTTCTACAATCGATACAACACCCAGAAATAGACACATCTACTAACTTTCACCAGCGCTAAAAAGCATGTTACGAAAATTAACAGATGGTGCGCAGAAAAGTTTCTCATATGATAAAACTCTACGCCTCCTAGCGGAAGAATTTTGCATAGTGGAAAAGTTGAAAATATGTGAAAAGTATTTCTCATGGCAAAAGCTACGCTAAGGACAAAGAACTTTTTAAATACGTCTCCCGGAAACAGCTAGCGAGAAAAGGGGTTTGATATTTACGTCCCCTAACGGGAAATTTGTGCATTGTTTAAAGAGGACAACGTTCTGCATATTTATTGTAGCGAAAGGCAAACAGTAAAAAGGAAATTTCTCAATAAAGCTTTTAGAAGCGGAGATACAGCTGCAAGCAAAGGTACACCAGTGCTACCTTGCGACAGATCTGTGAACTACAAAACTCCTGAAGTACAAACCAAAAGCGTTCCACAAGGTAAGTGGCATTCGATGTTGAAATAATTTTTAAATAGCACATTCAGAAGCAGAGATATTGAGAAAAACAGGTTAAACATCGTGCCCCTGGTGGCGAAATTGTGCATTATTTTGGGAAGAAAATACACAAAGAATTTTCATAGTTAGCAGTATCTGACTGAAAAAGAATTTCAATCGAGTTCTTAGACCAGGAGATCTTGCTGTAAACGTGAACTTGCGCCCTTCAGTGGACTTTAAGAAAAAAATTTATATTAGTGACACTTGTGCATTAAGAAATATCAGAAATATTTCGCACTGAAAAAAAAAGATAATTTTTTTTTCTAATCGGACTCTTAGAAGCAGAGATATCGACAAAAAATAAGATATAAATCTACGCCCTCTAGCGGAAAAACCATGCATTATTTTAAGAAGAAAGTATCCTGAAAAGGTTTTCCGGTATGAGCTGCATAAGTCCACGACATAATTTTTTGAATCGAGTTTTCAGAAACTCAGATCTTGCTGCAAATACATCAGACTCAGAAATTAACACTTATGACCCCCTGGTAACTAACCCATTCTTTACAAATAATTAGTAATTACATACAAAACATTTCCCATCAGGAGTTGTAGCCGGAGCAGAATTTGTTTTTTTTCAAATCGGAGTTTTAGAAGCAGAGATATAGAAGAAAACGCAATTTACCTTTGCGACCCCCAGTGGAAAATCAATGCGTAACTTTAAAAAGTGACTGTACCGAAAATAGTTTTCGATATAAATACCATCGAAATGTCAAATAATTTTTTCAATAGGATATTTAGAAGCAAATATATGGAATAAAATGTATTTTGAATTCAATATCACCTGCATTTATCCCTCTAGCAACAAAATTGTTGTGCATCTCAATAAAAATTAAAAGAAAAACGGAAAGCAAGGCTTATCATTCACACATTTCAAACTTCCCAACACCAAAAGATTTTTTCAAATCAGACTAATAGTTGCAAAGATATTATGTCCACAGACAGACGGACAGACAAAGTGAAAACATAAGCACAATCTTTTTTTTTTTTTTCACAAGGAAAGGTGCCTAAAAAGCGGTTTTCCCGACCTGCGGATCTTGCGTCGATGCAGCACTTATCCCAATTTTTTTAAACAACTGCTCAACAAACAACAGCTGTAAGTTTTCACGTGACATCACTCTTACAATAAGCAGCCATGAATTCCTCCGTCTTTTTGAACCATACTTTTATTTCTGCAAGGTTACTCAGAACGAAAGGAAGATCCATTGTCGCCATTTTCTCCAATTCATTTGTGTTTTTCACTGTTCTTACAAAACTTCCCTGATCAAACGTTTAGAACACAGCGAAATCTATCAAAAATACGTAAATTTAACGTTGTTATGTCGTAAACTTATTACCATTAATAAGGAAGAAACAATATGGTGGTGTTCGGGGAAGTTTCGTGTATGCGAGTGTAGCGGTAACTTAAAGGCGAAATATAAATAACAGGAATTTGTAGCAGTGATCCCAAGTTTCTGTCATGTCACAATGCGCTGTCTGAGAATTTAGTGTTGTTCCAAAAAAACGGGATTAAAATTGTTATTAAAAATGGCGTTCACGCTTTTCATAGAGGCAGAAAAAGTTCTTGAAATGAAAAAAACAGGATTAACATTTATGTATTTTTTCCGGCACGGTTTTGCCTCATTCATCCATTTACTTATACCTTTTCCCACGAACATTCTTGTATAAGAATTTAACATTCCACTATTTTTTTTATTCAGATATTTTTTTATAATATATATTTTATAACACTGGTAATTCATGCCATGAAAAGTACACGTACTAGATGCAATTCATAACCAGTATCACCTAATAAAAGTGACTACTAACCATGAAAAAATATATGATATAAAAAAATTGGCAAGAACAATCGGAATCTTCGATGCCATCATCTATTTCATTTTTATATTAGCTAATTAAATTACCAAAACTAACTTAAAAAGTATTATGAAGTCGTGACAAAATTATTTTAAAAATATGCATGTAGTTCAGATAGCGATATAACGTGTTACGATGTTATTTGTCATAGCTCTTACATGGATGGGTAAACATTTTGGGGTGTGGAGTTTATGTCGGGGCTGCTGTTACAACGAAATTGTTTCCAAAACAGCGATTTCTGTCAGGTAAGGAGCTTATCTCGAAAATTACAGTACATTTCTTGAAACCATCAAAAAAATTTTATACGGAAAAATTTGAATGGCTATTATCATGTGTAGGTAGCTCTGTCTAACTCAAAACGAAATTTTTAAATGCATATTTCAAGGACAACATTAGAAATAAATTTAGTTTTTATATAGCTTCGCGTTAAATTTCTGTACCCGTAAAAATTCTGGGGAATGTATATAAACAATAATATGTCATCCGTCCTTCCCCTTACCCTCCAAACAAAAAAATAATCTCTCCAACTGATCTTCTGGAAACAGATACATATGTTGGGGTGAATTGAGATATAAAACTGCGCTAAACGACGAGAAAAATTTTGCTGTAGGGAAGTCAGAAAATATGTTTATGCTCTTGAAAAGTCTTAAATCCATCTCTATAAGATTTTTTTTTTTTTTTACAGATGCTGCGATATCGAGTCCGTTTACTGATAGCCAGATAGACGTGCGAAATATTATCATGGAAACTTCACTTTTTTTAGCATACAAAAGCATATCGAAAGGCTTGTTAAAAAACAGGACACATAAAAAGAATGATAAAATAAGAAAAATAAATAGAAAAACATCTTGGGCTTTCGAGAGGAAGAACGTTCGCTACGTTACTAGGTCGAGAGCAGTTTTAACAGACAGGTAAAAATACTTTACGGGTTTATCTACGCTAGTTTTGTGTCTTAGTAGCCTCTCATTTAGTAGCCGATGCAGACTCTATGTGATAATGGAACCCAAGGCTGAGAGGTCTTGATATTCGGCTCCGTCGAGATGCCTTCTGGCTGAGAATTTCCCACTTCCTACAGTAGACCGCAAGGTCAATATTTCCTGAATCCGCTTTGCGGCGTCGTTCAACGACCGAAACTAAATACCATTGTAGCGGCCCACACAGAGCACCTGGGGGTTGGAGTTCAAAGCGTTTCGCTAGACACTTAACAAAATTTCCGAATGCACATTTTCCTGCCCTGTTTTCGCTCTTCCTTTATTACGTAACCAGCCTTTTACTTTGAATCTGTGATGTGGTATCAGTCGTACAAATCTGTATAACTAATATAAATTACCGTATCTTTGGGCTCATAAGTAGATACGGAGTATAAGTTGAATGGGTTAAATTTCTCAATTTCCTTATCCTCATTCATAGATAAATCGATCCTGAGTATAGGATAGGCTAGAACAAATGCAGTTAGTATTTTGAAATTAGGTAACTATATTTTTAACGTTTCAGTAAATATCAAAAGGAAAAGAAAATGAGGTAACTTCCACATTTTTTCTTTTCAGCAAAAAGTTCAATTACGCGAATTTATTTTTTCTTACTAACTAACGCGGCCTTCCCTCCGACCGACCAGTAGGAGAATCAGCAGCGCGAAGGTGGAAAAAATTATCTAAGTGTGCCAAATCAGAGTGAAGCTTCATGCGTGAGTTATCGTTCTCTGCTTTTTTAGCACGTCTTTTGTAAAAAAAGATCGTGTTTCTGCTATGTGTGCCAAATCAGAGTGAAGCTTCATGCGTGAGTTATCGTTCTCTGCTTTTTTAGCACGTCTTTTGTAAAAAAAGATCGTGTTTCTGTTATCGGTTTGTCCGTCCGTCCGCCTGTACCCACGGTATCTCTGCAACTATTAGTCCGATTTGAAAAATTTATTTTGCGTTCGAAAGCTTGAAATATGCAAATGATGATCCTTTATTTCGTTTTTTTTTTTTTACGATGTACAATTTTGTCGCTAGGGGGCGTAAATGCAGATGATGTCGAATTCAAAATTACGTTTTAATCCACATATTTGCTTCTAAACATCCGATTGAAAAAACTATTTTACCTTTCGATTCCATTCATGTCGAAGAGTGTTTTAGATATAGTTTCCTTTTCAAATTACGCATAGATTTTCCGCTAGGGGGTGTAAAAGTAAATTACAGTTTTTCCGATAACTCTTCTCCTATATATTTATTTCTTTTCAGCGGATACATCTCCTAATGGAAAATGTTTTCCATATAATTTCGAATTTTTGAAAAAAATACTTTGGCCACCAGGGGGCGTAAGTGTTAATTTTTGCTTCTGATGTATTTGCCATAAAATCTGAGCTCCCAAAATATCGATTGAAAAAATTCTTTCGTGGACTGATACCACTCACATCGATAAACTTTTTCGGAATATTTTCTTCCTAAAACATCCCACAGTTTCTCCGCCAGGGGGCGTAGATGTATATCTTATTTTTGTCAATATCTCTACTTCTAGGATTCCGATTTGAAAAATTCTTTCTTTGTTGGATAGTGTTTTCCATGTGACATGTTTTTCATATAATTTCAAAATTTTCAAGTAATTCATAGACTTTCCGCTAGGGGGCGTAAAAGTAAATTGCGTTTCGCCCTATATCTCTCTGCTTCTAAATCTCCGATTTGAAAAATTCTTTCTGCAACGGATACAGCCCCTGATGGGAAATCGTTTGCACATAATTTCTAATTTTTGTATAAAAAATGGTTTGGCCACCAGGGGGCGTAAATCTTAATTTCCGCTTCTGATGTATTTGCAGCAAAATATGAGCTTATAAATTCTCGATAAAAAAAACGTCGTTTGTAGACCGATACTACTCATGTCGACAAACCTTTTAGGAACATTCTCTTCTTAAAATAGTGCATGGTTTCTACGCCAGGGGCGTAGATGTATATCTTATTTTTGCCAATATCTCTACTTCTAGGGGTTCGATTTGAAAAATTCCTTTTTTGTTGGATACTGTTTCCAGTATGACACGTGCGTGCTTCATATAATTTCAAAATTTTCAAGTAATTCATAGACTTTCCGCTAGGGGGCGTAAAGCTAAATTGCGTTTCACCCTATATCTTTGCTTCTAAATCTCCGATTTGAAAAATTATTTCTGCACCGGATATAGCTCCTGAGGGGAAATCGTTTGCATATAATTTCTAATTTTTGTAAAAAAAAATGGCTTGGCCACCAGGGGGCGTAAATTTTAATTTCCACTTCTGATGTATTTGCAGCAAAATATGAGCTTCTAAATTCTCGATTAAAAAAAAACGTCGTTTGTAGACCGATACTACTTGTGTCGATAAACCTTTTAGAAACATTTTCTTCTTAAAATAGTGCATGGTTTCTGCGCCAGGGGGCGTAGACGTATATCTTATTTTTGCCAATATCTCGACTTCTAGGAGTCCGATTTAAAAAATACCTTCTTTGTTGAATAGTGTTTCTAGTGTGACATGTTTTTCCTCTAAATTCAAAATTTTCACGTAAATCATTTAAGACTTTCCGCTAGCGCGCATAAAGGTAAATTGCGTTTTCTGCTCCTAAAACTCCGATTTGAAAAATTCTTCCTGAATCGCATACAAGACCTGATGGAAAATATTTTTCACATAATTTCTAATGTTTTGTAAAGAATGGTTTGGCCACCAGGGGTCATAAGTGTTAATTTCTGCTTCTGCTGTATTTGTAGCTAAATCTGGGCTCCTGAAAACTCGACTAAATTTTTTTCTTGGACCGATACCGCTTATATGGATAAACCTTTTGAGAATACTTTATTCCTAAAATAATGCATGGTTTTCCCACCAAGGAACGTAAAGTCACATCTTATTTTTGTCGATAACTCTGTTTCTAAGAGTTCGTAAGCTCAAGATTCCGTTTACACCAATATCTGAGGGAAAAAAGACCCGATTGAAAACTTCTTTCTTCCGTCAGATACTATTGATTTCCATACCGGTTCCATTGCCTTTGAATAGCTTTGATAAATTTAATTTGCGTCAGAACGGATTCAAAAGACGTGCTTATTACACCCGAAAATTCGGTGTCATCTTTCTTGTTCTCACTATGTCCGATTCAAATCAGAAACCAAAAGAGCTTTCGATTTCAATCGTAGACACGTATAAATTAAGATAATCATAATAAGGGAAGCAATAGTTGATTTTAATTCAGTTAAGATATGTATTACGGAGACCAGCAAAGCAACAAAAAAAATGCCTTCGCTAGCCGTTGGTCATTGCTGTTCTTAAAGCGCACGCCCCGTCGACTGTCCACACGATTGTCGCTACTATCAATATTACATTTAAAAATTTATTTCTAATAAAACTCGCCGAAGTTTGTCCAAAGGCTTCACGTGGTGGCTAAAATTAATTATCTTACATAATGTTTTCGTAAAGTGGAGAAAGTTCGTTGCTCCGTTGATTAAACAAAACAGAGTAAGTAATATTTGCATCCGTAGGTGTGCTGTTTGGCCAGCGGGCACCCGAGGCGTGTAAAGCAACGGTGATACAAAGCTCTCCAGATGGCACTGCAGGTCACGTTTTTATTTCCTTGCGGTTTTAACGCTGAGGCTGAACTTCCTAGGTGGTGCGTGCCTCGAAAAGCACTACTGGTCACGCGTTTGCGTTTGGGATCGCGTGGAGTCATAACTACAATTCTATTCTCACCGGGGTCCGGGTTCGAATCCCGTAAGGCATGGATGTTGTGTTTATCTTACGGCACTGGCTCTCTCTCTTCCCTGGAACCAGTGACCCTAAATTAGGGACGGGCGACTGCTTATAGCTCATTGAGTTTCTCACGGTGGTCGTTAAACTTCCAATAAAAAAAAATCTCTGATTTACCCTTTTGACCCGCTACCAGTGTTGCCACATTAAGAGGAACTATCGGAAGTTTGGTTTGACGTTAAGTTCGGAAAATGTAAGTGAGAACTAAACAAAATTTGCGTGGCAGATAGAAGCAAACAAAACAAAAACACAAGTTTAAAATAGATTATACACGACACAGACGATAAATGTTCTTTCCAGTAAAAATAGCTTCTTTACTTGCATGGAAATTTGTTTTAACTGAACGCATATATTAAAGTGACTTATTTTATGTGTGTGCGTGTGTGTTCATAGTTAATCATCAGAGTTGGGCTTGGGAGGCATGGGTGGTTCTTCTGTCCCACGAAGCTGATTCTGTGCTTTCTTTGGACCCAGTTGCTTTATATTAGAAATAAACGATTCCTTATAGCCTAAGATATTCACAGCGGTCGTTAAATACTCACGAAACACATCATCATCATCATCATCATCATTGTCAACCATTATCAATCCACTGCTGGACGAAGGTCTCCCCAAGTTTCCTCCACAACGGTCTGTCTTGTGCCAGTCTCCTCCATGTCACTCCCGCATATTTACGAATTTCATCCACCCATCTCCCATGTGGTCTTTTTCTGGGTCTTTTCCTGTCCCTTGGAATCCAATCTAAAATTTCGGCTGTCCATCTATGGTCTGTCCTTCTGGCAGTATGTCCAGCCCATTGCCATTTCAGGGATTTAACTCTGATCATGATGTCTTCCACTCTCGTCATTTTCGGAAGGTCAGGTGATGCGTAACATCACAGCCTCTCCTTGACAAATGTCAACCCCGCCTTCTCGTGGTGCATCCTGTTCCCACTAAAGGGGCTCTGACGACCGCAAATAGCGGTATAACTATACCATCGGGATCAGAGGAAATGCTATCCCACACTCACCAACCCGCTTGGCCAGCGTGGTGAGTTATGGCCAAACACCTCCAAAATGACTCTACAACTTAAATCTTGGCCCTCAGTCTCCGGCAGCTGGAATGTACCTGGCCAAGGCAGCGGCCAGTGCGACATGAAGGCAGAGGGTGCTAAGAATCCCCGGAGGACCGGACTAGGCTGCCATTTGATGCTGACCTTGGCTACCTACAACGGACGCTCCCTATCTTCTGATTCAAGGCTTCTTGAATTGGAAGAGGAACTACAAAGGATCAAGTAGGACACGAAACACATATAGCGTATTAAATCCGTTTATTTTTGTGGTGTAATAAGCACAAAGATTCGCTAAGCTTTCGCACTCCACTGGAATGCTTTCTCCAAGGCAATAGTAGACATAAAAATGCAGAGAATAGGAACACGTACGGAACGAAGATGATTTTTTTAAAATAACGTGAGTGACATCACGAACATTGTAGGGGTGAGAGTTATCGCACGGCCGCTGTGACCCGCCTCCGCTCTGGGGCGTCAGCTTACTCTGCTCGGTACCTACCTGCCCACAGCATACTAGGATGAGGTTCGTTCTTATGTAACACTCGTATATGAAACGTATGCCGAGGCGCTCTCTTCCTCAGCTTTACTATCGTTATCTGCTAATCAAGGAAAGGAGGGAGGGAAGGTTCAAATAAGGCAATCGACACCGGTTGAAGTAATCACTCAAAATTGAAAACTTAACAAGTTTAATGAAGAATGGTCATTATCTCCGAGTCCGATTTCTTGCGATCGACGGCTTCGTGAAAACGACCTGCGGCCGCTGTGGTTCAACACGTGACTTTTACCCTGCTCTTCTATAATCGGCTTACCTTTTCAAGCCAAGGACGTCGAAAATCTGCTTAGATCTTTCGGCACCTCCTCTATGTCACGATGCTCAACCTTGCGTTATTTTTCTACAGGAATCTGCTGTGGATCTGTACACCTGACTAACACGTGTCGTAGATTATCAGAGCCTTCATACATGAAGCACTCTCCATCTTTTTCCTTCTCCAGACCTTTCGTACGAGAGACCCGCTCCACACAACCGAACAATACCGCCACGTACTTTACTCTATTTCTCTCTCTAGATCATGTGCCCCCTTCTCATTCTCCTACCGGGAGAACTCCCAGCATGCTTTGCGGTTCACTGCCCTGAGGCTCTACGATCTGACTGCGAATTTTGTTTCTTTGGAACGTGCGTTCCTCCCTACTATATACAGTGCCTACCAACTCAGATCACCACACCCAGCCTGACTTTCACTATTGTGCGCACCTGTCGTTCTTATCTCCTTACGGGATCTTTTTTTTTTTTTTTTTGATTGGAGGTTTACCGACCACCGTGAGCAACTCAATGGGCTATAAGCAGTCGCCCGTCCCTAATTTAGGGTCACTGGTTCCAGGGAAGGGAGAGAATCAGTGCCGTAAGACAAACACAACATCCATGCATCACCGGGATTCGAATCCGGACCCCGTTCGAACGAATGATCAGAGGCCATCGCTTAGACCACTGCGCCACCGGGGCGGCCTTTCGGGATCTCCGCGTGTCTCTTTCAACTTAGCCGTGGTCGCTTAAAAACGAACCCTACAAGGTACATTGATACAATATGCATCCATTAGCTATATGTTCGCGTACAATGAAAAGAATATAGTCGCCCAGACAGTCTGGCGACTCTTGCCGTTTTGCTTTGTCCAGCTCGACGAGAAAACATCTTAATGGATTGTTTCATGTAGCCGCTAAGTGCTTTCTGAAATGCTGCGTTTCTGTTAAGATTGTCCTCCGCGTGCTTCGTTGGCGCCATCCGAACTGATCCAGAGATTTACAGTTTTCAAACAATGACTTCGGAAGAAAGTTATTTTCTTCGTGGCAGGCGAAGTCTTTCTCTGAAGCAAAATTCAGTCTTTTTGCTACACGTGGCACGTTTTCCTTATGGATAGGCATAAATTATGCTGATTACACAAAATATAAAATACACTCATGAATAATTAATTTTCGACCTTACAAGCATATTACATGCTACGCAATTATGCGGTGCACCGCGATATGTTTCCATCTTTTAATAACGCATGACAAACCACTGGTAGTTGAATAGTGACCATATCATTGCATGCTAGTTTGTTGGAGAGGATTTCAACCGTTTCCTTGATGGCAGTCCCTTTAAAGTTCGTGTAAGGGGAAATGCTATTCTATACAGAAACGGCCGATGAATGCATGACTTCTTTTGCGAGAGCTGTATTCTGCATGTCCTAGTTGCCACTTCGCACGTGCTCTTCACATCTGGTGTCGAAGGATCGCTTTGTCATTCCTATCTTTTCCGTGTTGTCAGAATATACCAACGGTATAGCGTACACACCCGACTTGTGTGGTAACGGTCGTTAAACCCTGAAAAACAAAGAAATAAACAAGAAAGGAGAGTAACTGGAAACTCGAAAAAAGCAATTAAGTGTAACGAAAGCGGTTTGTACCGTTAAATCGACATTTTTAAGTAGCACTCATCAATTGAAGTGGATGAATCATTTAACTCAACATTATGTTGCTAACTATTTTTTTTTCGATCTAAATTTGAGTATTTGAGATTAACAGCTGCTTTAAATAACATAATAGGTAACGCTTATTACCCAACGCAAAAGCTTGCTTTATCTTGATTGTTATGGTGCTAAGAATACACATAGCATTTCATCAAGTAATTCTGCTGACGAAGTAGAGTGAATCTGAGTTTAAGACTCCACATCGCAGCCTCTATTAATAATAATGCAAGCAGAAGTGATACACTGAAACAGGACATCGTAATTAACGAAACAACCTTTTACGAGAGATGCAGTTAAGACAGCAGCGCTATTTCAGTCGGCAGAAATATATGGTAGAAGAAATGCACAATCAACAGAAAACATTTCCACAAACCCTTCAATCTACTGTGCACCCTAAGATAGATACTGTAATGCATCTTCTATATAGAAAGAATACTACCTACAGACCACCTTTGTAGAAGTGAGTGATCACTTTCCATGAAGAGATTCAATCTACTGAACACCTTCCTAAGAGAGATGTAATCTTTAAGAAAGTGCTTTATATGTCTTCTAGGAAGATAATGTATAGATTGTATTCTAGAAGACATGCGATCTACAGATCACCGAACTAGAAGACAAGCAACCTGTAGAGTTACTTTGTAAAAGAGATATAGCCTGTGTAATGATTTCCTAGAAGAGATACAATGCGTAAAACATCTTCCTAGAAGAGATGCAGTCTATGTAGTGAATTCCTAGAAGAGATACAATATATAAAACACCTTCCTAGATAAGATGCAATCTATCAAACGTCATCCAAGAAGATATACAATTTATTTATCACCATCTAAGAAAGGATGCAAAATATAGAATATCTTCTTAGAAGATGAGCAGTCAACTAAAGAGTCGTTACGGCAGACGTGATCAGTGTCCGAGAAACAAAATCTAGAAAAATGCTCCTTGTTGGAAGACAATCAGAAAATCATCTTGCAAGCAGATATGTAATCTAAAGTGAAAAGTCTTGAGAAATCACAGTTCAAAGGTAAATCTTCAAAGTCGGAACCGTTAACATTTCAATTCGGTACCAGTGATATTGAGCGAAATGTACAGCCCATTTCAACTGGGCACGAGTTGAGAAAAACGTATAGAATTTTATTTTGATTTAGTAAACAAACATGTTCTGTCGTGCGGTATACGATACGTTTTTTAAAGAGAACTTTATGAATGAATCTACATTTCAAAGCAACATTACGGGTATAATTAATGTTTCCACTGAAGAATTATTGTTGTGCAGTGCATATGTTTAAGTGATGTTAACCGATCATCTTGTGACAGCTAACTATACAACTAAGTGGCTGTAACTTATGCTAAGTAACCAATATAAATGAGAGCACATATGCTTTTGATTAGGACAAGCACCTTACCAACGTTGTGCCAGCAAAGCTCATTTGCTACTCTACTCGACAACAATTCAGTCAAAGGGTGGGTAAGTAAAAAATGCTCGGTCAATTGACCGAGCGTTTTTTACTCTACTCACCCTTTGACTGAATAGTTGTCGAGCTGATATTGTTTTAAGAATTCTTTAGCTGAGTGGTTACTACCCGAATCGTCATTAACTGAGTGGCTACGGTTCTACGCTCTTCAATAGATTAACGGCCACGATGGGAAAGTGGGGAGACAAAGAGGTGTTGTGTTTATTTAGAAGTTCTGTTTTTTTCCCCTTTCGTGGAAAAAGAAATCCTATATTAGTAATGAGAGGATCCACTTTACCTATCACCAGGGACGAGGGTGGATTTAAGCCCACAGGGTGTCTTGCCCACTTTGCCTTCCACGCAGTTCAAAATGTGCCATTTTTCAATATATTTAATTTTAAAATATACATAATGTGGACTTTGCCAAGTCATAAGTCTTGTGTTTTATTTTTTAGCCTTACGTATTTCCCCCTAGGAAGTGCGTTGTTTGCGTCTCCAAAAAAGGTTACCAAAATAGAGGGCCATAAAAATTCAATTGTTCTCCATCTTCCAATTCCTTAGTTTAAGCTTCTTTTTCAAGTTTAAATGACCAGGGGGCAAATGAGGAGGGTGGATAGGAATTAACTAAGGGGGTCACTACTGATTGCTCTTCTGCTTGTTTTCTTTACAAAACAGGGGATTTCAACACGGAAAGTAGTGTCTAAAGCTGTACTAGCACTCGTCTGACTGTCCAGGACAGTGCAAGAAGTGGCCGTAGACTGCTTTGAGGAGAGGAGTGCAAGGGAAGGTCGCTGACTTGAAGGAAGGGAATTAAGGAGGGAGGAGGTATTTCTTGTTTGCATAACACGACGTTAAAATTTGATTTAGATAAATAGAAACGACAGTTTCCTTTAAATTCTTCAAGTACAGTACTATTTTTGTAAGTAAAAATGCAAAATTTTGAAAAGCAATTTAAGACAATGAATTCAGAGCAAGCAAAAAGTTGAAGGCGACATTTCAGTAACACTTGTATCTTACACCAGTGGCTAGTCAGATCTGTGTATGTGTGTGTCCAGGTGGAGGTGTTGGAATTGCACGAATTTCTTTGTATAGCGGGTACTGAAAAACGTTAAAAATTCGTTCTTTCAATGTTTCGTAAAAAATGACTACCAAGCTTGCTCCACCAAAAATAATGCTCGCCCACCAGTCGCCAATCCAGATTTCGAAACCTAGACATTCCTGCCTGTTACTCGATGCTAAAAGTTGAGGAATGTGACCATGCCAGAGAACAAGTAAGTCAACTCATTTCTCCCGATAAACTGTAAGCTCACATGAAACATGCTGTTACGAATTATTTTTAGAACAAATGCACGTAAAAAAATTCTAGGTTAGTAGAGTAGACCTCCTCTTGCCACCAAAAGTATAGTTCTCTTGATAAACCCTAAATTTCAGGGATACCCTACTGCGTGAGTTACGAAAGCCGCCTGAGTTGCATCAGTACTTGTCTATCATAGGCAGGTCTGCTGACCTTCCGTGTACGGTCAATCAACACATCTGGTTTGTCACGAGGAACAAATGACTACTCTTACTTGCTTCGAAATTGCAACTGATTCACTACGGTTTGCTTCGTTTTCCAACATTTTACACATATAGTAGACTGGACTTTTTTTTTTTTTTTTTTTGATTGGAGGTTTAACGACCACCGTGAGCAACTCGATGGGCTATAAGCAGTCGCCCGTCCCTAATTTAGGGTCACTGGTTCCAGGGAAGGGAGAGAGCCAGTGCCGTAAGACAAACACAACATCCATGCCTCACCGGGATTCGAACCCGGACCGCGTTCGGACGAATGATCAGAGGCCATCGCTTAGACCACTGTGCCACCGAGGCGCCAGACTGGTCTTCAGCAAGCCTTATAATAAAACGACATGAATAATGGCAATGGGTACATCGTGCTTGTAATTTTATTGGTTTACAATTCTGAAGAGATGCTGACAAAATAGAAGAGTTTTCTTGCATGTGCGGTTATTCGAAATACTGCATTACCTAATACAGATATCTCGGTTTATTTAATATTTCTTAGATGTTCTTGCGCAATATAAAATTCGGCGTAGTGACTTTCTGTTTAAAACTTTTCCTTCTTTTTTTATTTATTTATTTATTTATTTATTTATTGTTTCGATTGGAGATTTAACGACCACAGTGAGCAACTCAATGTGCTATAAGCAGTAGCCCGTCCCTAATTTAGGGTCACTGGTTCCAGGGAAGGGGGAAGCCAGTGCCGTACCTTTTATTTCCCAGTATTTCCTTTATTTCCGAGCTTCTGAAATAATAAGGTAAAGAAGGAACTAATTAAAAGAATATAAGAGAAAAAGGAAAGGCCGCCCGGTGGCGCAGTGCTCTAAGCTATGGTTTCTGATCATTATTCCCAGATGGGTCCAGGTTCTAATCCCGATGAGGCATGGATGCCATGTTTGTCATAAGGCCCTCCCTGGCTCTCTCCATTCCCGCGGGCCTAAATTAGGGACGAGCGACTGATCATAGCCTACTGAGTTGCTCACGGTGGTCGTTAAACCTCCAATCCAAAAAAAAAAAAAAAAAAAAAAAAGAGAAATGGATAGGGGAATAGGACATGCTTAACCCATCGTTGGTCTCGCTATGAGCATTTATCTCCCGCTTCGCGTATAAAGAGCGCTACTTATTTGGAAGTGAATCTGGGGACATTACCTCCTCTTTAGCTGACTTTCAGATTTTTCTCAACAATCTGATATCGGTTCCGATAAAGACTGGCGCGTCACTGACCTTCAAACTGTCTGCCCTTTGCTCCCATGTGCTTCGTGTAAACATTTCTCGTATCAAGCGACAACTAATGTTTGCGTCACGTGAAAGCTTTTCTCATCAAGCGACCACTGAAATTTGTGTTTTTTTATTTTTGTAGATAAGGAGTGCGTTTTTCACTTAATTTGATTTGCAACTTTTGGTTTGTTAGCAGCGCATTTTGAACAAAAATATCGGAAAAGGGTAGTGTGAGAAAACGTTTCAAGCGCGACTGGTGGCGTTGTTCAACATGCAGTAACCAAAGAAGACGGAAACCGCGAATCACTTAAAATACCTACAAGGAAAGCAATTATGAGTCAAGTAACAGGTTGTAAATGGCTATAAGCTTTAAATTTATTTATCTTACTTCTTTTCTCAAAAAGTACGGAGATATACACCGATGAGCTATGACATTATGACCAGCCCCAGCCTAGAGAAATGAGCGCGCCTGGAGACCGAACGGTGGCTCAGGGTGAAGTTCACAGAGCTGTATATATACAACCCGAGGAACAGCTTTCGGTTAGTAGAGTGTAAGGAGTCAGAATGGGAAAAGCTGCCGATTTGTCGGACTTTCATATAAAGGACAAATTGTGATGGCATGGCGCCTCGGTACTATGTTCTAGGAAACGGTGCGGCTTGTGGGTTGTTCACCTGTCACTGTTGTGAGTAGGTATCAAAAGTGGTGAACAGATGGTCAAACGACCAACCGTCGTCCAGCCTTGTGTCGCCCGCAGTTCACTAATGCCAGAGGGGAGCGGAGACTGTCGCGTATAGTTCACAGCGACCGCAGGGACACAGTGCGACAAATCACCCGCATCTACAACAGCAGTGATCAGGGCAACATGCCACAGCACACAGTTCATTGCTCACTGCATGTCAACGTCAACAACGTCGAAATTGGACCGTGGATGATTGAACGAAAATGGCCTGGTCTGACGAATCAAGATTTCTGGTTCATCACGTAGACGGCAGATCGCGGATACGCCGATTACCAACGGAAGCTATGGCACCTGGATGCACTGTTGGGCGGAAACAGGCTGAAGGCGATGGTATTATGCTATGTGCGATGCTTTCTTAGGACACTTTAGGCCCCATTACCGCAATAGCATAATCCCTGACAGCTGTCAGGTGTCTGAACATCGTTGCGGGCCAACATCACCCTTTCATTGCTACTGTGTTTTCTGCTGGTGATTGCCATTACCAACAGGATCATGCGCCATGCCACACTGTCAGAATCGTCAAGGTGTGGTTCGAGGAACATGCAGGTGACTTTCTGTTAATACCCTGGCCTCCAAATTTGCCTGACATGAACCCAATCGAACATTTGTGGTTGTACTTGGAAAAGCGGGTTCGCGCCAAATCACCACCACCCCGAAACGTACGGGAACTGGAGGATCTGCTGTTGACATTATGGTACCAGATACTCCAGGATACCTATCGCCACCTCATCGAATCGATGCGCCGCCGAATGGCTGCTGTTTTGCTGGCTAAAAGGGGTCATACAGCTTATTAGGTAGTTGGTCATAATGTAATGACTCATCAGTGCATTACACTCACGGACAATGAAATTTTCGCACCTAGAAGAAAACATGCTACAACCGCGAAACTTTGCAAATAGCTAGAGTGCGTGGTGCACTGGTGGTATGCAAGTGATCCACGTTTGGTGCGAGTGCGCATGCCCGCACACCCTGTGGTGGTGATACAAGCAGGAACCGGGAGCCATAAAAACCGGCGTGTAATCGATGCCCCATGAAAGCGAAAGGTACCGCCGACGCAAGCAAGAGTACAGAGTGACAAGAATGCCGGGTAGACGCCAGATACGTCGATTTACGCAACTTACGGCCTTTGAGAGAGCCCAGATCATCGGGCTGATAACCGCAGGGCGGTCCGCGCGCCGTATAGCCCTCCCCCCTACGTGGATCGTTCTGACCATACCGTCCGACTGTGTTGCAAGCGTGGGCACGTGACGGCACTGTTACATGGCAGAGCGGCTCCTGACGGATCACCGGTAGAGAGGATTGGCGGATCGTGCGCAAGACACGAACGGATCCCACGGAGGCCCGGTCCACTATACAGACAGATGTAGCGGGTCCTGAGTGCCCACGAACCATTTCCCGACGCCCCGGGGAAGCGAATCTGCGATCCCAGCTCCCCTTACGTGTGCTGACATTCACATCGGAACATCGCCGGCTCCGTTTGCAGTGGTGCCACGCCAGAGAGACGTGAGACGCCACAGACTGGCAAAGTGTGGTGTTTAGCGACGAGTGTCGCTTCTTTTTAGGGACAGATGATCATCGTGTCCAGGTGTGGAGGTCCTCGGATCAACGGCACAATCCCAACCTGCCTACGTAGAGTCCATCAGATACTTCCATGGCTTGCCCGCTGTTCGGACATATCCCCTACAGAGCACGTGTGAGACCAGTTAAACCGCCAGCTGCCACCGTGCAGCACTACTAAGGGATTTGGAGCACACCGTCCAACATGTGTGGGCCAGTCTGCCGAAGGACAACATCAGGCGTCTGTTCGCTTCCATGCCGGACCGTATTGCAGCATGTATGGCCCCACGATGCTGTGCGACGCGCTATTGAAGATAACCGGACTGCGTGCCGCAGATCCCCCTGCAATTGTCCTGCAGCTCTGGTTTTGCCATCATGTGTATCATTCATCTCCATCATTACGTCCATCTGATGCTTCCTTCTTGGTACGCAAATTTCATTGTACGTGAGTGTATATAGACTGAAAGGAATAAATTCATTTGCGCTAGATGCGCATGTTAGCTATGTATGTGTGCGTCTTACAAGCCCCTCTTGATAATAACATCCATGTCATGGTATTTTAATACCACACACTCTCCATGTTTTCTTCTTCCCCACCATTATACTGTCACAGGGATTTAAAATTTCAAATTCCCATGGCAATCGAAATACAGAGGGTCATGAATATGGAGAACTCAGAAACAATCACTAAAAATATTTTTTTGTTTCTTAGCACACAGATACTCAAGGTTTGACAGAGACTAAGGACGTCCACAGCCTCCCCCTCCCCCCTATCCAGAAACAAAATGCAATGGAAGTTTTGTTGCTACTATGGGATGTGTGACTAACCCAAAACTGGGAGAATTGAGGACATGTCACTGCGGGCAGCTTCATATGAAGCCATTCACGGATTTTTGGTCCCCAAGCTCCGGGAGTTTGCGGAAAGCCCCGGTAAAACCGCAGACCGGATGACTCACGGGGATGAGGTTCGAAAACCCGCCTCCTTCACTGAAGGCTACGCGTGCTCATAGACTACTACAGAAATTAAATCAGAAGCCATTTTGCTCCATGCAATCAAATCTTTCTATATTTTTTTTTTTTTTTTTTTTTGGTTAGAGGTTTAACGACCACCGTGTGTAACTCAATGGGCTATAAGCAGTCGTCCGTCCCTAATTTAGGGCCACTTGTTCCAGGAAAAGGAGAGAAGCAGTGCCGTAAGACAAACACGACATCCATGCCTCACCGGGATTCAAACCCAGACCCACGGTCATAAACCAACGCTTAGACCACTGCGCCACCGGGGCGGCTTTTCTAGATTCACCGTCAATGTCAAGCGATGGACTACTGTTTGTTAGGATGATGCCAAGTCAAACCGTAGAACCACTCTATTGGCACGAAATGATTTAGTCTCATGCAAAACTGTGCACTTATTCTCGAACATACCTTTAAGTCTAAAACTTCTATTTTATCGTTCTTCCTGAAGCATTCTTCAATGCTTGCTCTGATAAGACATCATCGAAGAAAACCATGAGACATGGGGAAAGAAAAGACTTTGATACACAATGAGTGTTTACTACCGTAACGTCCCCTAAGCACGCCAGTTCTTCCCGATAGCCACGTAAAAGGCTGTTATTGTCTCTTGTCCGGAAGTTCGTTTCACAATACTGTCAAACGCCCACCACGCACGCATGCATAAGGTGTATTCTTCCAGAAGCTGTGAGAGTTTTGTGAGCACTTTATGCAGCTATGTAACATTCAAATAAAATCGATAAATAAATCTCTGACATTGATGTGATCCGTGGGTTTGCAAATACATATTATAATATTTTAAAACACCCATTAGCTTTGATTTTAGCCCCGAACTGGGCATTAGATGTGCGATCGTCATCATCATCATAGTCGTCGTTGTCATAAACCATTGTCAATCCACTGCTGGATGAAGGTCTCCCCAAGTTTCTCCCACAAAGTCTATCTTTTGCTCATCTTCTCCACGTCACTCCTGCATGCTTTCGAATTTCATCCACCCATCTCCCATGCGGTCTTCTTCTGGGTCTTTTCCTGTCCCTTGGAATCCAGTCTAGAATTTCGGTTGTCAATCGGTGTTCCGTTCTTCTGGCAGCATGTGCAGCCATGATGATGATGACAACGGTGATGACAATAATAGCCATATCAGGGATTTTTATTCTGATCATGACGTCTTCCACTCTTGTCATTTTCCTTATCCATAAGTTCCTTTGCTCTCCTGGTTACACCAATCATGCATCTCTCCAAGCTTCTTTCAGTTGCCTGGAGTCTTTATATGTTTGTTTTTTTTGCTCTTCAACCGTAGGTTGAAGAAACGTATATGCTCCAGCTTTGTCCGTCTGTCTGTCCGTCCGCAGGATAACTCGCGTAAAAATGGTTCGATATAAAATTTTAGTATGTGGTAGGGGACTACCTGGGGACGAACCCTATTGAAAATAGGACAAATGAGGTCAAAGATTAGGACATAGGAGCGGGATCCATTCCATTGCCCTTATGTGTCATAACTTGCATAAAAATGGTTTGATTTCGCTGAAATTTAGTATGTGGTAGGTGACTACCTCGGGACGAAAACTATTAAAAATGGACTAAATGGGTTCAAAGGTCAGGACATAGGATCGTGATCCATTCCACTGCCTTTAAGCGTCATAACTTTCGCAAAATTGCTTCGATTGCAACAAAACACATTAGTATGTTGTTCCGGAGATATACTGAACCGGTTTTGTTGAATATCATTGAAATGGGGTTAAAGGTCAGGACATGGAAACGAGATCCATTCCATTGCCTTTAAGCGTCATACCTTACGTAAAAATGTTTCTACTGCGACAAAACTTTAGTATGTTGTTCCGAAGGTATACTGAATCGGTTCTGTTTAATATCATGGAAATGGGGTCAAAGGTCAGGGCACAGGAGCGAGATTTATTCCAGAGCCATTATCCTCATAACTTGAGTAATGATTTCTTGTATGTTGGAAAGCGTATCATAATCAATGCATTGTATGATTTTACTAACTTGTTTAGTTAAGGTCCACGTCTCTGCTCCGTTCGTAAGCACTGGAAGGATGAATTGATTAAACGCTTTTCTTTTAAGACATAATGAATGGTACATTGCTCTTTAAAATTGTACTGTTTCTTCCACAAGTTCTCCAACCAAGTTTTACATGTCGATTACTTTCTTCATCAATGTGACCTTCGCTTGACATCTGTTATACAATGTGATAAATCGCACTGACCGAACACTAAGGCAGAAAACAGAACTATTTGTAACAAGGAGTCTTTAACCCGGTAGCAATGGCTTAGTGTGATTTCTGAACCAAGGCGGGTGTTCTGCGGGGCATGAACCTAGAAAACTTTGGCGCCAAGTCATGAGTGCTAATCATTAGGCCAACGATGACACTTTAGGCAGAATATTATGAGAAACAGCAATAAAGTGGAACAAAATGCAAGGTAACTTTTAAATAGATTTCTTTTAACTTACAAAACATGAATTACGTAGATAAAAAAGTTACCATAATTATAGCTTTAAAACGTTGTGGAAGGATATCATTCATACTGTTTTTTGTATAAAAGTCATAGCTAAATTTGCCAAACATAGAAAGCATGTTAAAAAGGAAATGTTCTTCCTGCTGAAGAGAAACTCTTCGGAGTCACGCATTTAAAAGTAAACATTTAATTCAGCATTTGCTTTGCATATTAATAGCAATTTCCCAACTAGGAGTATTTCCTGTTATGAAAACGCTGCTTTTCCAAAGGTTTGACCGTATTAGACAGCCATTTGGTGTGGCTAATGGACAAGGGCCGTGAATGGCCTAGTGGTCAATGTTCGTGACTGCCACGGAGTGACACCAGGTTCGATCCTGGGCAGGTACGAAAGCTCGAACTACCAAATATCCGCCGTACGTCTGATGGGCAAGTTAAGCCGTCTGACCCGGGTACTGCCCCCCCCCCCCCGTTAAAAAATAAGGGCGTCTTCCTCCCTCTTTCTACCTCGCTTCCGTGTCACTTTCCTATCGTGCACTCTAGCCCAAATCTCCTAGCTTCCTATTTCTAAGGGTTGTTTAAGACATGGGGTCAGACACTCCCTTCCTAAAATGTTTTACATATGATCTGATCTGATCTAATGGACAAGGATCCATCATGTAATAAATACATATTGAGTGGACAAAATAATAGAAACAATTCTTTCGTTTCATAACGTTTTGAAAAATAATGCATTACTGTCAGTGTGTACAGCGTGTAACGGAGAGCAAAGAAGAGACAGAAGATGAACTTACAGAAAAGAAAATTTATGTAAACGCCTTTAAAGGAATTGACGATTTAAAGATTGATAGGGAAAATTTAGAAGTCATAATGTTTACAGCCATCTTCGACAACAGATATGAAGGAAAGACCACCTCGAAGAAGAAATTAATATGCTTATAAAGGCATGCTTAGCGCAATCAAGAAAGATAGGAACTGAAAATCATGGATCAGGAAAACGGTAAGATTTGATCAAAGAAGCGACCTTCAAGTGGTATTCGGTTGGATATATTGCTAGAAGAACTGAACATCGTAAGACAACTGAAATAGTAGGCTGGGTACCATGGGACAGAGAAAGACCACGTGGGGTGGATGAAATTAAAAAATATGCCAAAGTTAGATGAAAGAGAATTGCTGAAGACAGACAGTTACGTGGAAGAGATATGGGGAGACCTTCACCCAGAAGTGGATTTAGAATGAATGATGATGTCGATATACACCGATAAGCCATTACATTATGACCAACCCCAGCCTAGAGAAATGAGCGCGCCTGGAGGCCGAACGGTGGCTCAGGTGAAGTTCACAGAGCAGTATATATACAACCCCACAGGACCGGCTTTTGGTTAGTAGAGTGTTCGGAGTCAGAATGGGAAAAGCTGCCGATTTATCGGAGTTTGATAAAAGACAAATTGTGGTGGCACGGCGTCTCTGAACTATGATCTCGGAAACGGCGCAGCTTGTGGGTTGTTCCGGTGCCGCTGTAGTGAGAACGTATCAAAAGTGGTGCACAGATGGACAAACGGCGAACCGTTGTTTCGCATGTTCACAGCTCATTGATGCCAGAAGGGGAGCGGAGACTGTCGCGCGTTGTTCACAGCGACCGCAGGGCAACAGTGCGACAAACCACCCGCAGCTACAACAGTGGTGATCGGGGTAATGTGTCACAGTACACAGTACATCGCAGCCTTCTGCGCATGGGACTGTGTTGCCGAAGCCCAAGTCGGGTCGCCATGCTCACTGCAAGTTACCGTCGACAACGCACGAAATGGGCCCATGATCATCGAGATCGGATCGTGAATGTTTGGAAAAAAGTGGCCTGGTCTAATGAATTAAGATTCCCGGTGCATCACGTTGAAGGCCGAGCGCAGATACGCCGATTAGCAAAGGAGGCTATGGCACCTGGATGCACTATTGGCCGAAAACAGGCAGTCCGTGGTGGTATTTTGCTGTGGGCAATGTTTTCATGAGACACTTTAGGCCCCATTATCGCAATAGCATAATCCCTGACAGCTGTCAGGTGTCTAAACATCGTTGCGGGCCAACATCAGCCTTTCATTGCTACTGTGTTTTCTGCTGGTGATGGCCATTACCAACAGGATCATGCGCCATGCCACACTGCCAGAATCGTCAAGGTGTGGTTCGAGGAACATGAAGGTGACTTTCTGTTAATACCCTGGCCTCCAAATTCGCCTGACATGAACCCAATCGAACATTTGTGGTTGTACTTGGAAAAGCGGGTTCGCGCCAAATCACCACCACCCCGAAACGTACGGGAACTGGAGGATCTGCTGTTGACATTATGGTACCAGATACTCCCGGATACCTATCGCCACCTCATCGAATCGATGCGCCGCCGAGTGGCTGCTGTTTTGCGGGCTAAAAGGGGTCATACAGCTTAGTAGGTAGGTGGTCATAATTTAATGGCTCATCAGTGTATGTGTTTGTTTGGGGGTTTAAAGATCACCCCGGGCAACTAATTGCTATAAGCAGTCGCCGTCCCTAATTTAGGATCACTGGTTCCAGGGAAAGGAGAGAAACAGCACCGAAAAATAAACACAACGTCCATGCTTCATTGGGTTTCGAACCCGGACCCGCCTCGGTCGAATGGTCAGAAGCCAGCGCTTAGACCATTACGCCAGTGGGACTGCTATGGCGACATGTAGCTGAACCGTTAGGTTCTTCTCCTAGAGTGTAAGGCTGGGTGTTTTAAAACCATAAAAGGACTATAATCAGGAAAATTTGGTGCCCGTTGAGCAAGAATTTCCCTAAATAAAAGACTCAATCCGTTCAGTATCTCCACTGGAATTGATTTCTGTATCAAGACGGTATTCATGAAACATGGAAAGACAACAACTGCGAGGAAGAACACTATTCAGGAAACTAAAGGACGGTGTTTAGAAACGAAGAAAAAACAAAACACAGTATCTTCAAAACGCACTCTTAAGTATAAAACATTATTTAATGGTTCGGAGTCAATGAGACAGCAAACAGTTCTTACAGATTCGTCTAATTTTATTCCGTGTATTAGCACATCACACTAGCACAACGTTGATTTTCAATCACTTCAGAATAAAAAATGCCGTTATCGATACGCACTTCAAACTTTTGAATTTTCATCCCGACGAGACAACGATATCAAAACGTTATTTCAATTCTGTTTTTAACTATTCTTTAACATCTCTAAGGTAATCCTTTACAAATGATAAACATCGAAACTCTGCACGTCTTATCGTTAAAAACCAATCTCCAATCTGCACGCCTGTCATTAACAACAATCCGCTCACTCAACCCCTAAAACTGTAATTACACATCGTTATACTGACCTTTGATTCGCTGCCAACTTTGCAAACTTAGAAAACTAGTCGGGGAACATAATGTGTCATTAAATCAGAAAAACATCTACCGACAAGAAACCAAATTTACATAACAGCACAGTAACTCTAAAGAAAGATTTATTAAAAGGTATACGTCACACAAAACTGAAAAATATCAGGGGTCATAAGAATGAGCAACTTGCGTAACAAGTTCAAACGCCTTAATTCCTTCTCCAGTTGTAGAAGTCACATGAATATGTAGTATCAATTGACCTACATGCTTTATACTCACGTTATTTACTTTTAAAAAGACAATTCGTAAATCATCGTATGATTATATCAAGAAACTCTTTACAATCTTATACTCCAGACACTCCACACTTTTTGCATTCGATGTAGGATTTCATTTAAAATTTGACTCACCATCAGCGTTGCCAAGTGTAAAAGGAAATTTTGGGAAGTTATGTTCCGATCAATAGGAATTTCTGAGAAGTAATAAAAGGAAGATTAAATTAGAAATATGCGTCACAAATCATTTGGTCAAACCTATAAGAAGAACTTGGAGAAGAGGATCCCAAAGTCGCATTCTAATGGAGACATTATAGCAACTTGCGTTTGTGGGGAAATCCCAGGTGAAATTACAATTTCATCAAGCAACGCACTTCCAAAAGTTTTAAATCCTGTTCGCGGAAGAACATAACGAATTTCAATACATCTCATGGGGCTTGAAGCTTTTCTTCATGAAGGCCAGTGATTGTTCAAGAATCTCTTTGTAATCCTTTCAAGCAAGATAGAAGAACTGTATTTGAAGTTAAAATATATTAGTTTAGCATCGTATTAATAAACACAATTTTTTTAAACTGATGTTTCCGTTATTGGTCCACATTCCTCACTTTTACATAAAAATGTAGTGCTTCATATTTTAAATGTGAATGTTTCTACACGTACTTATCGTCGAAAACTTAATAACTCAATGAAGAATTAATATCCACAGATACTCAGGATATGAGTATCGCATTTTATTTTTAAACTCCGCATTTCATTGGCACAAAAACAATCATAACAGGCTACTCTGCTGTAGACAGTCAACAGAAAAAAATGCTATAAACAATTCTTAATGAGTTCAGGTGCTTGAGGCAAAGTGTGAGCTGTGCAAAACAAGAAGCGAGCTTTCACTTTTTCTGGAAACTTCCTTAACTTCTGTTTTCTTCCCTTCTCAGCATGTAGCATAAAGTAAAACGTGGTGAATTTGTTTTTCTATGGTGGAGGTAGTTTAAAACAGTCCTTAC
Organism: Macrothele yani; assembly: GCA_039090855.1. Classification (NCBI taxonomy): domain Eukaryota; kingdom Metazoa; phylum Arthropoda; class Arachnida; order Araneae; family Macrothelidae; genus Macrothele; species Macrothele yani. The sequence continues at coordinate 101,022,819 of CM077013.1, read as the reverse complement.
TCTTCTTCGGCAATTTATAGTTATCAATGAGGAAAAACAGCGTGTTTCATCCGCTGCTCTATTCCTGTGTAGAATTTTATTTACCGCCTCGATTTTAAAGAGGTTATTATCGAAAGAAGCTATGATTTTGAAGCAAGCGGACCACTGACTCCAAAAGAATAGATCCGTGTGAAAGTAATTATAAACGGCAACCGCACAGCTGAGAACAAGATTCTAGGCGACGCAAACATTAGAAATAACTCAGGTGATGAGGCTAAATAACACAAATGTGCGCGTGAAACAAAACCGAAAGTCTGTTTTATTACGACAAAACTGAAATACGACAGCTCCAAGTTTTCCCTCAACTACATGTAAACTGAAAATTTTCAGAGAAAATTTCCTTGATTACAGAAAGATTCAAAACGTACTGAAATTATTTTACAGTCGGTTGAGTTGAGATTGCACAGTAGTTTGTAATTTTTGTTTTTGATTGGAGGTTTAACGACCACCGTGAGCAACTCAGTGGGCTATAAGCAGTCGCCCATTCCTAATTTAGGGTCACTGGTTCCAGGGAAGGGAGAGAGCCAGTGCCGTAAGACAAACACAACATCCATGCCTCACCGGGATTCGAACCCGGACCTCTTTCGGCGTAAAAGATTACCTCAGACATAAAGAAAAAATCATTCCTTGGAATGTTTTTTGTTTGATTGGAGGTTTAATGACCACTGTGAGTAACTCAATGGGCTATAAGCAGTCGCCCATCCCTAATGTAGGGCCACTGGTTCCAGGGAAGGGAGAGAGCCAGTGCCGTAAGACAAACACAGCATCTATGCCTCACCGGGATTCGAACCCGGAGCCCTTGCGGACGAATGATTAGAGCGCCACCGTGGCGGTCTAAAGATTTCTTCAATGCTTTGTTAACATTTCTCGGTTCATAATGAGATTGGAGGTTTAACGACCACCATGAGCAACTCAGTGGACCATAAGCAGTCGCCAGTCCCTAATTTAGGACTGCTGACTCCAGGGAAAAGAGAGAGAGTCAGTGCCGTATCCATACCTCACGGGTTTCGAACACGGACCCCTTTCGGACGAATGATCAGAAGCCATCGCTTAGACCACTGCCCCACCAGGGTGGCCAAGGTTGTTCAATATTGAATTATAATGAATGCTGTGCTCAAGTTTTGGGTTCTGAAAAGAGAATACGTTAACACAATAATGATTTCAATCAATAATTATCTGGAAATTGTCTGTTTGAAACGACATTCATAATTTAACGAATTTTTAAAAAATGTTCTAATTATTCAGAAAAGTTACGATTTTGAAATTAGTTGATAATTTACAATTACATCAGCTAATTTAAATATATGAATAAAATTATATAATAATATATTATATATTATTGTATAAATATATATTTTAAATTTTATATACATTATTATGTTATATTATTTATAATTTACGATCTTAAATGGTTATTAGCTGAAAATATTTTGCTTTCAAAATTTTGGAACTTTACAAATTTCTAACGAATGTTTGGTACGTTTAGAACATTTCTGCTCCATATTCTGAACAGCAGGCAAGCAATCGCAATAAATGCGTACTTTTCAATTAATTATTGCGTAAGAAGAGATTATTTTTGCGATTGAACCCAACTTTAAAGAGTGTTCGATATTATTTTCGCAATTGAACCCAATATTTCCTCTTCAAAAGTGATCACATTAGTTTCAAAGAAACTAAGGTGATCACAATGGTTGTATTTCATTAGTGTTAAGCAACAAACTATTTTAACTATATTCGTAATTTAGTTCATTTATAGTGTTGCAAATCGAAAGCATGTGGGAGTGACATGAAGGAGACTGGCCCAAGACAGACAGTTGTGGAAGAAACTTGGGCATACTATATCCAGCAGCAGATTGATAATGGTTGACAGTAATGATGATATGATGATGGCGATTATATATACACTGAGTTAGTTTCGCATTAGGAACACCCTCCATTTTACATTCGGACGGATAACGAAAAGAGGCAACGTCACATGCAACTACCATAAATTGTGCGCACCTATCCTCTGCACGTAATCAGTACGCGTTTGCCAGTAATGGGGAAATGTGGCGGCATATGCCAATTTCATAGCGGCCAGGTAGTTGGAGTACGGAGTGAAGGTGCTAGTATTTCGGAAACAGCCTCAGTTGTTGGCTGCTCCCGTACTACTGTATCAAGGTCGTGCCAGGACAAGATTAACCATACATAGACATCCAGCAGAAGGGCTCGCATTGGTCAGCCACCGCGGTTGATCCTAGAGGTGAACGTTCGGTGACACTACTGGTATCTCAGCAACGATGTGCAACAGTCACACAGCTCCCCCACCAACACAACAGCGGTGCACTTCGACCTATTTCCATATACACCATGCGCCGTACCTTGCTTCGCCTAGGGTACTACAGCCAGAGACAAACGAGGATACCCATGTTGATGCCCAGTCATCGCAAACAACGTTTCGCATGGGCCAAAGAATGTCGACAATGGACTCTCGACAGATGGAAATAAGTCGTCAGGAGTGATGAGTCCCGTTTCCTGCTGCACCATGCTAATGGCCGGGTTCGCATACGGTGTAAACACCATGAAGCCCTATCCCCTGGTTGCGCAGATGGAAGAAGGTCGTCTTCCATCTATGCAAACCAGACCTTGCTACACTATATTGATGGCCTGCTGCACCATGCTGATAGCCTGCTGCACAATGTTGATGGTCGGGTTCACATATGGCGTAAACACCATGAAACCCTATCCCCTGGTTGCGCAGATGAAAGAAGGTCGTCTTCCATCAGTGCAAACCAGACCTTTGCTACACCATGTTGATGGCCTGCTGCACAATGTTGATGGCATGTTTTAGCATGTTGATAGCCTGCTGAACAATGTTGATGGCCGGGTTCGCATATGGCGTAAACACCATGAAGCCCTGTCCCCTGGTTTTAGAGTTGGGGTTCAATGGGACCGTAAAGTTGATGTTCTGGTCTGAGGAGGTTTTTCCTGACAAGCCCTAGGTCCGTTGGTTATTATCATACAAAAATAATAAATGGTGAACGTTACACGAACCTGTTAGACGACCATCTCCATCCACATCTGCAGGAGGTTTACTCGGAGCGCAATGCCAACTTTCAACATTATCTTGATCACCAAATTTCTCTGACTGTAACCCAATTAGACATGTGATTAGTAGGCTAGAATGCGGTGTGAGAACTGCTGATACTTCTCCACGGAAGCAGCGGGCATGGATCAAGCGAACGTCCTGCTGAAACAGACATGGGTCAAGTTACGTATGGAGGATGTTCCATACCCTGTAGATTCCGTTCCTAGGTGCTACGAGCAGTGATTGCACAGAAAGGTGCACAAATGCGTTATTAGGTATGTGATCTTAACGCAAAAGTAACTCTGTGTGTGTGTGTGTGTGTGTGTTTAGAACTTTCCTTCTCTAAATGATGCTCTGTACCTCTTACCAATCTTACGAAACTCCAAAATCATTGAAGAAATCCAAAACTCTAAAAATGGACTTAATAGTTTGTCTTACATATTAAAGTTATTAAGACGGTACTTTTCAGATTGAAGGATCACAACGAATTCACGTGTGCAGTAAGAATATATTTTTACAAAAAGATGTGAAATTTAGTATTAAAAATAATTTTTAGATGTGTTTGTTATCAACAGTTCTAAAAGCCGAAGATTTTGCAGAACATTTGTCGTTTAGCATTCGAAAAGAGAATTTTGCTAAATGTGGAATGTAGCAACTCGTATCAGAAGAAACCGCAAAGAAATTTTGGAAACAGCATCAACCTTCTTACGTGAAAAAAGAAGTTTTACTGTTGGAAGCGGTGATATCAGGAGCACACACATACAAAACACTGTTTAACTACTGTTAGAGTAAAACAAATGAACCAGAATCTGAGTTATACTCCACTTGTTGTGGAAAATATACCGATCGATACGTAATGCTTGCCTACATCATCTACAAACAAATTTTTGCGTAACAAAAACTGAGAAAGGAAGGGAAAACATATGATTTTTTGGCGATGACGTGCAGTGAGCATGGGAACCCAGCTGGGTTTTCGGCTATGCAGGCTGCGATGAACTGTGTGCTGTAACACATTGCCCTGATCATCACTGTTGTAGCTGCGGGTGATTTGTCGCACTGTGGCTCTGCGTTCGCTGTGAACAATGCGCGACAGTCTTCGCCGCCTCAGGCATCAATGAGCTGCGGACGACAAACGGCTGGACGACGGTTCGTCGTTTGGCCATCTGTGCACCACTTTTGATACGTACTCACTATAGTGGCACGTGAACAACCCACAAACCACGCCGTTTCCGAGATCCTGGTTCCGAGGATATAATCATTGTCAAGTAATATCGATCCACTGCTGGATAAAGGTCTTTCCAAGTTGCTCGTTGGTATACAGTCTAATACTTTCTTCAACAGCTGTCTGTCTTGAGCCAGTCTCCTCCATGTCACTTCGGTAGGCCTTCTGCTCGTTGGTATACAGTCTAATATTTTCTTTAACAGCTGTCTGTCTTGAGCCAATCTCCTCCATGTCACTTCGGTATGCTCTCTGCTCGTTGGTATACAGTCTAATATTTTCTTCAACAGCTGTCTGTCTTGAGCCAGTCTCCTCCACGTCACTTCGGTATGCCTTCTGCTCGTTGGTATACAGTCTAATACTTTCTTCAACAGTTGTCTGTCTTGAGCCAGTCTCCTCCATGTCACTTCGGTATGCCTTCTGCTCGTTGGTATACAGTCTAATATTTTCTTCAACAGCTGTCTGTCTTGAGCCAGTCTCCTCCATGTCACTTCGGTATGTCTTCTGCTCGTTGGTATACAGTCTAATATTTTCTTCAACAGCTGTCTGTCTTGAGTCAATCTCCTCCATGTCACTTCGGTATGCTTTCTGCTCGTTGGTATACAGTCTAATATTTTCTTCAACAGCTGTCTGTCTTGAGCCAGTCTCCTGCATGTCACTTCGGTATGTCTTCTGCTCGTTGGTATACAGTCTAATATTTTCTTCAACAGCTGTCTGTCTTGAGTCAATCTCCTCCATGTCACTTCGGTATGCCTTCTGCTCGTTGGTATACAGTCTAATATTTTCTTCAACAGCTGTCTGTCTTGAGCCAGTCTCCTCCATGTCACTTCGGTATGCCTTCTGCTCGTTGGTATACAGTCAAATACTTTCTTCAACAGCTGTCTGTCTTGAGCCAGTTTCCTCCATGTCACTTCGGTATGCCTTCTGCTCGTTGGTATACAGTCTAATATTTTCTTCAACAGCTGTCTGTCTTGAGCCAGTCTCCTCCATGTCACTTCGGTATGTCTTCTGCTCGTTGGTATACAGTCTAATATTTTCTTCAACAGCTGTCTGTCTTGAGTCAATCTCCTCCATGTCACTTCGGTATGCCTTCTGCTCGTTGGTATACAGTCTAATATTTACTTCAACAGCTGTCTGTCTTTAGCCAGTCTCCTCCATATCACTTCGGTATGCGTTCTGCTCGTTGGTATACAGTCTAATATTTTCAGTTGTCTATGGGTGGTCCGTTTTTCTAGCAATGTGACCAGCTCATTACCATTTCAGGGAATTTAATTTGACCGTGATGCCTTCTGCTCTTGCCATTTCCTGATCCACGAGTTCTTGCTATCTTTCCTGGTTGCACTAAGTAGGCCTCTCTCAGCTTCCCTGGTCTCTTTTACTCCTACAGTCAGCTACAAAGTGTGTTATGAAAATGAACAAATTGCATGAAAAGTTTCTCTTAGCAGAAGTTATCAGAAACCAAAGGGATTTACAAGCCGTACAATAGTAGAGGAGATATAGGTTTTAACATGATATATACCTTCGTTTTTGCTGATGACGTAGTTATTTTTGCAACTACCCCATCAAAGCTTCAGAGTATGATCCAGAAACTTGCTGACAAGAGTAAAGAAGTGAGATTAAAAATGAACTTTCAGAAGACAAAAGTGATGTTCAATGCTTTTACAAGAAATGAAGATTTATCGATTGATGGAGAAAAGCTGGAGATAACAGACACGTACGTTTATCTTGGACAGCAGATATCAAGTGAGGGTCACATTGATGAAGAAATTAATCGGCGTACAAAACTTGCCTGGAGAGCTTTTGGAAGAAACAGCATAACTTTCAAGAGCAATATGCCATTATGTCTTAAAATAAAAGTGTTTGATCAGTGCATCCTTCCAGTGCTTACGTATGGTGCAGAGACGTGGACCTTAACTAAAAGAGACATACAAAGGCTGAAGACAGCTCAAAGCAGCATGGAGAGGTGCATGCTTGGTGTAACCAGGAGAGATAAGAAGAGGAACTCGTGGATCCAAAAAATGACAAGAGTGGAACACATCATGATCAGAGTTAAATCCCTGAAATGGCAGTGGGCTGGACATACTGCCAGAAGGACAAACCACCAATGGACAGTCGAAATTTTAGATTGGATTCCAAGGGACAGGAAAAGACCCAGAAGAAGACCACATGGGAGATGGGTGGATGAAATTCGAAAGTATGCGGGAGTAACATGGAGGAGACTGGCACAAGACAGACCGTTGTGGAAGAAACTCGGGGAAACCTTCGTCCAGCAGTGGATTGATAATGGTTGACAATGATGAGGATGATGATGATATAACTTTACGTCCCCGAGCGGAAAATTGTGATTACTTAAAGAAGAACATAGGCGTAAAATTATTTCCACATTGAAGAGTGTCCTTCCAAGAAAAAATTTTTACAAGGGGATTTTCAGAATCGAATAAAGTCAATTATACAGAAATATACGCTTAGATCCTCTGGCGGCAAAATTCTGAATAATAAAAAAGTAGAAAATATGCGAAAATCATTCTTCATAACAAAAGCTATGCTAAGGGAAAATAATTTTTCAAATACCTCTTCTCGGAGCAGAAATAGCGAGAAAAACGTAACGCCCCTAAGCGGAAAAACTGTGCATTGTTTAAAAAGGATAATATTCCCAATGTTTTCTGCAGCAAATAGAAAATTAAAAAGAAATTCTACAGTAAGATTCTTAGAAGCAGAGATGGAGTTGCAAACTGAAATACATACTTACACCATCTCGCACCAAAAGTTTGAACCACAAACAACTCAGGGTGCATGCAAAGTGTTTCACACGATGAATGATATCTGGCATTCAAAGAATATGTAAAATCGGAGTTAGATATCACATATATCGAGAAAAAATGAAATGAAATATTTGCGCTCCCTAGTGTAAAAGCTGTGTTTTATTTTGGGCAAGAATGCACATAAAATGTTTTCGCAGTTAGTACTATCTGGCCTAAAACGTATTTTTTTGTATTTGATTGTGGGTTTAATGACTACCGTGAGCAACGCAGTGAGCTATAAGCAGTAGCCCGTCCCTAATTTAGGGCCACTGGTTCCAAGGAAGGTAGCGAGCCAACGCCGTAAGACAAATACAACATCCATGCCGCACAGGATTCGAACCCGAACCCTTCTCGGACGAAATGATCAGAAGCCTTAGGCCACTTCGCCACCGGAGCGACAAACAAAATATGCCGCAAATGAAAATGTGACTTATGCTCTTTGGTTGTAAACTTAAGCGTTAAATAGAATTTGAAATCGCCTCTTAGAATTTTTCAAAGTTGATTCTTAGAAGCAGAGATATCGTGAAAAATAAGACATACATCTACGCCCCGTCTGAAAAATTATGCATTATATTATATTGAAAATATGCGCAAAAGGTTTTTTTTTTATGCACGGTATCTGACCGCGAAGGAAATTTTTCAGTCGAGTTTTCAGAAGCTGAAAATACATCGGAAGCATAAATGTATACTTACGCCCTCTAGTAGCAAATCAGTTCGTCACCAAAATCTGAAACTAGGTGAAGAAGGTTTTCGCACAGGAAACTCTATCCCACCTAAAAACGATTTTTCAAATCGTTCTCTTAGAAGCAGAGATATCGGATAAATTTCAGTTTACCTTTACGCCTCTAGAGGATAAAATGAGCATTACTTCGAAAACAAACGCTATCTAAAATAATATTCGTATTAAATAGCGTCGAAGGAAAGAGAGGATTTTTTGAATCAGATATTTAGAAGCAAAGACACGGAATAAAAAGTGTTTTGAATTCCATGGTATCTGCATTTACGCCCCGTAGCGGCAAAATTATGCATCGGAAAAGGACCGGAAGGCTAGGATCATCATTCTCATATTAAAGAACATCAAACGTATGTATCCGTCGAACAACGATTCATGATATTGATATCTAAAACCGTATGTTATTTAAAACTTTAATCACAGTTAAAAACAACACATGAGTGATAAATGTACATGAGACCTTTCGGGTTCCCCTGCGTCTCCCATCTTCAAATGTGTCAGAGCGAGATAACCTAGAGTTATATAGTTATGAAAAAGCCTTTGATTCGGTGAAACCATCAGCAGTTACAATGGCTCTGAAATCCTGCGGTATTGAAGATGCATACATTAATAATATTAATAACATCTATGAAAACGCAAGTGCAAAGATTCGGCTGTTTGAAAATACAACACACATAAAAATTGGAAAGGCAGTGAGGCAAGGTGACATCATATCTCCGAAGCTTTTTAATGCCCCATTGGAAAATGTCTTTCAATCACGGAACTGGGAAAACAAAGGGATAAAGATTAATGGAGATTATCTAACCCACCTTCGTTTTGCTGATGACGTAGTCATTTTTGCAACTACCCCATCAGAGCTGCAGAGTATGATCCAGGAACTTGCTGACAAGAGTAAAGAAGTGGGATTAAAAATGAACTTTCAGAAGACAAAAGTGATGTTTAATGCTTTTACAAGATATGAAGATTTATCGATTGGTGGAAAAAAGGTGGACAAAACAGACACGTACGTTTATCTTGGACAGCAGATATCGTGTGAGGGTCACATTGATGAAGAAATTAATCGGCGTACAAAACTTGCCTGGAGAGCTTTTGGAAGAAACAGCATAACTTTCAAGAACAATATGCTATTATGTCTTAAAAGAAAAGTGTTTGATCAATGTATCCTTCCAGTGCTTACGTATGGTGCAGAGACGTGGACCTTAACTAAAAGAGACATACGAAGGCTGCAGACAACTCAAAGCAGCATGGAGAGGTGCATTCTTGGTGTAACCAGGAGAGATGATAAGAGGAACTCGTGGATCCGAAAAATGACAAGAGTGGAAGACATCATGATCAGAGTTAAATCCCTGAAATGGCAATGGGCTGGACATACTGCCAGAAGGACAAACCATCGATAGACAGTCGAAATTTAGATTGGATTCCAAGGGACAGGAAAAGACCCAGAAGAAGACCACATGGGAGATGGGTGGATGAAATTCGAAAGTATGCGGGAATAACATGGAGGAGACTGGCACAAAACAGACCGTTGTGGAAGAAACTTGGGGAGACCTTCGTCCAGCAGTGGATTGATAATGGTTGACAATGATGAGGATGATGAAGATATAACTTTTCGTCCCCGAGCGGAAAATTGTGATTACTTAAAGAAGAACACAGGCGTAAAATTATTTCCACATTGAAGAGTGTCTTTCCAAGAAAAAATTTTTACAAGGGGATTTTCAGAATCGAATAAAGTCTATTATACAGAAATATACGCTTAGATCCTCTGGCGGCAAAATTCTGAATAATAAAAAAGTAGAAAATATGCGAAAATCATTCTTCATAACAAAAGCTATGCTAAGGGAAAATAATTTTTCAAATACGTCTTCTCGGAGCAGAAATAGCGAGAAAAACGTAACGCCCCTAAGCGGAAAAACTGTGCATTGTTTAAAAAGGATAATATTCCCAATGTTTTCTGCAGCAAATAGAAAATTAAAAAAGAAATTCTACAGTAAGATTCTTAGAAGCAGAGATGGAGTTGCAAACTGAAATACATACTTACACCATCTCGCACCAAAAGTTTGAACCACAAACAACTCAGGGTGCATGCAAAATGTTTCACACGATGAATGATATCTGGCATTCAAAGAATATGTAAAATCGGAGTTAGATACCACATATATCGAGAAAAAATGAAATGAAATATTTGCGCTCCCTAGTGTAAAAGCTGTGTTTTATTTTGGGCAAGAATGCACAAAAAATGTTTTCGCAGTTAGTACTATCTGGCCTAAAACGTATTTTTTTGTATTTGATTGTAGGTTTAATGACTACCGTGAGCAACGCAGTGAGCTATAAGCAGTCGCCCGTCCCTAATTTAGGGCCACTGGTTCCAGGGAAGGGAGCGAGCCAACGCCGTAAGACAAATACAACATCCATGCCGCACAGGATTCGAACCCGAACCCTTCTCGGACGAAATGATCAGAAGCCTTAGGCCACTTCGCCACCGGAGCGACAAACAAAATATGCCGCAAATGAAAATGTGACTTATGCTCTTTGGTTGTAAACTTAAGCGTTAAATAGAATTTGAAATCGCCTCTTAGAATTTTTCAAAGTTGATTCTTAGAAGCCGAGATATCGTGAAAAATAAGACATACATCTACGCCCAGTCTGAAAAATTATGCATTATATTATATTGAAAATATGCGCAAAAGTTTTTTTTTTTTTTATGTATGGTATCTGACCGCGAAGGAAATTTTTTCAGTCGAGTTTTCAGAAGCTGAAAATACATCGGAAGCATAAATATATACTTACGCCCTCTAGCAGCAAATCAGTTCTTCACCAAAATCTGAAACTAGGTGAAGAAGGTTTTCGCACAGGAAACTCTATCCGACCCAAAAACGATTTTTCAAATCGTTCTCTTAGAAGCAGAGATATCGGATAAATTTCAGTTTACCTTTACGCCTCTAGAGGATAAAATGAGCATTACTTCGAAAACAAACGCTATCTAAAATAATATTCGTATTAAATAGCGTCGAAGGAAAGAGAGGGTTTTTTGAATCAGATATTTAGAAGCAAAGACACGGAATAAAAAGTGTTTTGAATTCCATGGTATCTGCATTTACGCCCCGTGGCGGCAAAATTATGCATCGGAAAAGGACCGGAAGGCTAGGATCATCATTCTCATATTAAAGAACATCAAACGTATGTATCCGTCGAACAACGATTCATGATATTGATATCTAAAACCGTATGTTATTTAAAACTTTAATCACAGTTAAAAACAACACATGAGTGATAAATGTACATGAGATCTTTAGCGTTCCCCTACGTCTCCCATCTTCAATGTGCCAGAGCGAGATAACCTAGAGTTATATAGTTATGAAAAAGCCTTTGATTCGGTGAAACCATCAGCAGTTACAATGGCTCTGAAATCCTGCGGTATTGAAGATGCATACATTAATAATATTAATAACATCTATGAAAACGTAAGTGCAAAAATTCGGCTGTTTGAAAATACAACACACATAAAAATTGGAAAGGGAGTGAGACAAGGTGACACCATATCGCCGAAGCTCTTTAATGCCCCATTGGAAAATGTCTTTTATTCACTGAACTGGGAAAACAAAGAGATAAAGATTAATGGAGATTATCTAACCCACCTTCGTTTTGCTGATGACGTAGTCATTTTTGCAACTACCCCATCAGAGCTGCAGAGTATGATCCAGGAACTTGCTGACAAGAGTAAAGAAGTGGGATTAAAAATGAACTTTCAGAAGACAAAAGTGATGTTCAATGCTTTTACAAGATATGAAGATTTATCGATTGGTGGAAAAAAGGTGGAGATAACAGACACGTACGTTTATCTTGGACAGCAGATATCATGTGAGGGTCACATTGATGAAGAAATTAATCGGCGTACAAAACTTGCCTGGAGAGCTTTTGGAAGAAACAGCATAATTTTCAAGAGCAATATGCTATTATGTCTTAAAAGAAAAGTGTTTGATCAATGCATCCTTCCAGTGCTTACGTATGGTGCAGAGACGTGGACCTTAACTAAAAGAGACATACAAAGGCTGAAGACAACTCAACGCAGCATGGAGAGGTGCATGCTTGGTGTAACCAGGAGAGATAAGAAGAGGAACTCGTGGATCCGAAAAATGACAAGAGTGGAAGACATCATGATCAGAGTTAAATCCCTGAAATGGCAATGGGCTGGACATACTGCCAGAAGGACAGACCATCGATGGACAGTCGAAATTTTAGATTGGATTCCAAGGGATAGGAAAAGACCCAGAAGAAGACCACATGGGAGATGGGTGGATGAAATTCGAAAGTATGCAGGAGTGACATGGAGGCGACTGGCACAAGACAGAACGTTGTGGAGGAAACTTGGGGAGACCTTCATTCAGCAGTGGATTGATAATGGTTGACAATGATGATGATGATGATGATGATATAGTTAAAAATCAGTGACGTAGGGAAGGTATTTGACACATGCGCAGATCTAGCAAAAAATGGATAACTTATCATTAACGTAGCAAAGGCAATAAACAAAATTAAGTTATACATCACGATCTATGAGCATTTTCCAAGCGTAGGGAACATGATACGGAAAATCATCATTACAAGCACTCTTTTTGTGTTGTAATATATACAATCTTTCGGTAATTAAAGTCAAAACCCTGTTAGGTGGTGACGCAAGGATGGTGACATTGTCCCAATCTGAGCTATATTGACCACTGTGAACAAGGCTGGCTAAAGATATGTTTTGTGAACCCATCTTTATATTGTATTTATGTTCGTCGAGACGAATAGCCAAGGTACGTTCAGTTGATCCTATATAAACACGTTGTTCGCAGTTCATATCCATGGGGTTCAACGGTACGCAATAAATACCGCTTTTATTAGCAATGTTAGTAGGATCTCTGTCATTTTTAAGCAAAACAATAATGTTCGTTGTTTTCACACCAAAATTAAGTTGATACTTACGACAAATGTTACGCAGTAATAAGTTAATACAAGCTATGTAATTCACAAAGCCTATGTACCTAGATTCTGAAGGGTCACATGAAAGGGTTGTGTTTAACAATTATTAACGGTCATATGAAGTGGTGCTGTTTTTAACTGTGATAAAAGTTTTAAAAATCATATGGTTTTAGATATCAATATCATGAATCGTGCTTCGACGGCTATATACTTTTGATGTTCTTACTCAGCACGAAAACCTGCTTTATTTTCTCATATTAAAGGCTTTCCAATGCAGAAAGAATTTTTAAAATTGGATTAATAGTTGCAAAGTTATGATGTATACCACAGACAGATAGGGTCGATGCAACAAGCCAAGAATTATGGTTAACTACAGAAACACACCTACCCACAGGGAAACACCTCATAAATTCTCTCATGAAAAAATTATGTTAACACCTGAATGAAAGGGAACTGTTGAGATATGCATTGTAAAACGAATTCAGTCGTGAACAAATTTTAGCAGCAATTTAAGGGTGCCAAAATTTTAAAAATCCACTCGTGATTGAATGTAGCATATCAAACTATGCTCAAAACGGAGTGTGTACCAGATGATTATATGTATTTACGAGTTGGTCACTGATCGTCTCCTGCTCAACGGTATTCGTACCACCTTCCTGAATAGACGTCTTTTTTGTCTACCCATTATTTTGAGTCATGAACTGCTATTTTGATCTATGAACAGTAGCGGTAATTAGTTGTTTCTTTTTAAGACAAATGTGGGTGGGACACGAATTTGGGAACATCTCTGCTGGAGTATCGCTTTGTGCTCTATGTCTGTTCGTGGAAAACGGTGTGGGGATGATGGACCATCAAAATTGTTACTAGTGCCTGTTTGAAGATTACAAAAGAAATGTACAGCCTACCAATATCCTTTTGGCTCCAAGCTTAATTGCTTAATTATTTGTAGCAGTTAGCTTAATTTATTTATAACAGCGTGCTTGGTCGGCGGCAAATTTCACTGTAGTAGAAAAAACTTTGTTCGATGAGTTTTACTTTTGTTTTGTTTGGACGTTTAACGACCACCCTGAACAACTCGATGGGCTATAAAGTGTCGCCCATCCCTAAGTTAGGGTCATTGGTTTCAGGAAAGGGGGAGAACTAGTGCCGTAAGATAAATACAACATCCCCGCCTCCCTGGGATTCGAACCCAGATCTATCTCGGACGAAAAGCCAACGCTTAGACCACTACGCCACTGGGACGGCGTTTTTACATTTCAGAGAAAACGCCCAACACATGTAGAGAGAGATAGAAGGAAACGGCAATTTCTTTTAAGACAATGACTTTTTAAATAGACAATATAAAATTTAAATCAAGTTAATGATTCTTATTCTTAAGTACCAAAATAATTATTCATTCTTTCCAAGCATTCCGAACAAAGACGATAGTGGGCCATTTCTCCAGTGGTCCACTGGGAAATATCCCTGTGTCCCGGTGGGCCAATCCGCCCCTAATGTTCATAGACGAATGGACGGATAGAGAAAGCGATATTGCAAGCATGTATTTTCTTTCTTTTTTTTAAACAAAAGATGTTTAAAAAGGTTAACAAAGACTTTCACTTTCACTCTAAGTATCACTCATAGGATTATATGGAGTTGTGACCACATTAGCCTATCAGGTAAATTGCAGGCCAATCAATTCTTATGGTATGCACTTTACTGAAAATATAAGAATTCCTGTTTTTGTTGCTTAAAAATAGCTTTTATGCTTTTCACTGAAGCAACTCGACTGGATTATTTGCCTAACAATTAAAATATGTTTATTTATAGATAAAAGTTCGACACAAAACGTCTACAAATTCATTTTTGTTCAATTCGTGGAAAAGCAGCGAGAATGAGCAATGCAAACAATGGAAACTTTGCTAACCAGAACAAATATATTTAGAGAAATGTCTGTTTTCATTACGCACGAAAAACCCTAAAGCTGGTTTTGCCAGAAGTGGACAAATGTGACGTCACTCCTCGGTGAAAGCATGATCGTAGTTTTCGGCATCAGAGCTGGAGGTCATTATCCGATCTTAATGGGAGCAATGCTCTTCGGCTTTCCTGTTCTGATTTAACTGTGTGTTGCATCACAGAAAGTCATTGGGAAACCCCAAGACACTTCGCTGAGAAATTTACATCAGTGTAGCTTTAATTGCTTCAGTTCATTTCGCTTTCTACTAGCTCTAACTGAAATACACTCAAAATAACCCTCCGAAACAGAAACAAAACGTTGGTAGTAAAACATGTTAGACCGAGGGAAGAAATCTAAGGTGGAGGTATGTTTCTAGCACCGTTTTTGGACTTCCTTCATTCCAGGGACCGAATTTTTTCGAACAGTCTCTAGTGTTTTAATTCATTATATTCACTAAAACATTTAAATATTTAATTTCTTCAAACTAGGTGGTCCGATAATTCCGACACTAACGGATGGAAGTGAACTGAAATAAGGACTTGTATTTTTTATTTCGATCACAGTAGAAGATTAAAACTTAAAAAGCACTGAAGATTAAACCTCACTCCTTTAAAGACACTGTATTTTGCACAACTCTTGCACATGAAAAATGGTTTCAGAACGCAACTTGATTAGTGAAGGCAGGGCAAGAACTCATATTAATGCAGGTCATATAACGTGTAAAACGATGTATAAAGTCTTAACAATTCACTAGAGAGAGAACTTTATACTGATAACAGTCTCATCACCTCTCTCTCCCTCACACACACACATACACACATAGAGTTTAGTACTTTTATTTACGTTTTGACCTTTTGCCGGTTGTTGCCATAAAAAAAGAAAGTTTTGAGAGTTTCGACATGATATTAAGCGGAAATTGTAATCGAGAGATAAGCAGAATTCACACAAAAGCAGGGATGTATTCAGGCATCTTCTCGGGGGTGCTTAGCCCCCAATCCATGAACGCCCCCCTGTATGTTTTGGGGCGATCTCCCCTTATATTTAGTCTAATTGTTTTCATTTATACAGCTGAATAATTGGAGAAATTAATTAAAAAAAACTTAAGAAAATAAGGCAAAATATTAAAATAATAAAAAAGACACCCACATGGACTTCAGCCTGAAATTTCTATCAGCCTTCAATAAAACATTAAATAGTCGTCGCTGAAGGGGTGAATTTTTAAGCACTGACAACTCGGACTACTTCCGCAATAAAAACCTAATTCCACAGAATAGCGATGTTTGCAAAGCAATACATCATCATATTTTGGAAGCTGGCAACAGCTTTATTTCAGTCTTCTGGATGCCGACTTTCCATGTAGACGGTTAAGCCTTAGTGTAGCTAACGTGACGTTAGTGCTTCCAATTCAACAAAATATTTGCTACGCAATTTTTAACTATAGCAAATTATTAGAAATTGTTCCAATAAAAAGTTTTTTTTCCTGGCGGTGGGTGGTTTACACTCTGTAGCAAAGAAAAAAATATATAAATTCGAGGCATCTGAAAAACTGGCATCCAAACGGTTAGTTAGTTGATTTTTTACTACCATGTGCTAATCTAAATAATCTAAAGTGTCTGAAATCAAACAACAGGGGAATGGGTTACACCGTACGTTTTCAGGTAACACTGAAATTATTCCTTAATAATGAGAAACAGGCTTGTAGTAAGGCGATGACATTTTTAGTACTCCTAAAGTTTAAGGGGAGGAGATTTTCTCCGGCTCAGCGTTATCTTACTAGCATCTTGAATATTTTACACCACCCCATGGTGAAATCCGTGCTGCATTACTGAATTAAAGCAAAGGTATAACATTTTTACATTTTTATTCACTTGTAGTGTAGATTGTTTGAAATCTGCATTTGCGATATACGAACATATAAAAAACTGTATACTCTATTTAAAATTGTTTATATATATTAATGCGTATATAAATAGCAAAATTGTGATTATATGTATATAATCAGTCAACAAGTTTCAGCCCTCTCAAAATTTGTAATTACCCCCGCCCCCCACACGGGCGAAAACTCTCTGAATGCAACACTGCACAAGAGAAAGCACAAAAAACAGAAAATTAAAATAGTAATATGCGCTGCAAGTAACTCTCAAGATGACCGAGGATTCAGTACTGGTAAGGAATGAAATTGGAAATATTTTTCACAGAAATCGTTTCCTGTGGTGAAAGTATTCATCCTTACCGAAAGCCTTTCATCTTTAAAAAATGCACAAAAAGGAAGATTTTAACTAATAAAAGTTGAAGAACGTGTCTATCGAATTCGCTTTATCAGTCACTCTCGAAGTGAAAGATGCCGCCCTGAAGGTCGAGTGGTTTGAGACGCTGATTTTTGATGCTATTACTTTTAAGTCAGGACAGGTGCCCACTGGTAGGTTTTACAATTGAGTTTTTCTAATAGAATTTTCACATTGTCGTACGTTTCCTTCATACATAGTAGGTGAATGTGCCACAGTGACAGATGGATACGCGTTACGTTGCATCTCGAGTTGGTTTTGGAGGAATCCCAAAACAATATTCGTTCCTCAGGGTTGTGCACGATACCAAGAGCTTCAAAAAACCCATCAATATTGTTACAGTAACATAGTTCACCACGTTCACTGAAAAACGGCATGTACTCACTGTGACGAGACCTAAAGTATATCCCCTTCATTCCTGGAGCAAAAAAATGCCACCCCTGGAGTCGAGATGCTAATAGTTTGGACTGTGCCTTTGATAGACAGAAATCTCTTACCAGATCATTAAGTTCTCCTTGTGTGATCTTGTGAGGATTTAAGGAGCATTCACTGATATCTTTTCATCTTGTTCATATATACAGCATTTCTTCTTCATCACTACTTTCAATATGTACATGAGCGAGTAGTAGAAGTTGTGGTATTGGAGTTCCTCTGAATGCGGCACCGGTCTTATGACTGACGGAACATTAGGGTAAACAACAGAACTTTTATTTTTTGAAGAAAATACGGCCACTTTCGTTTAACAAAGATAACAATCTGTCATGTAATCTTTCTGTTCCCTCCATACAGCGGGTGCGGCAAATGGCATATGACGTCCTTGTCCTTTCAACCATGCTCTGAGATTCACAATACAATTTACACAACGATGCAAACCTTTTCTTTTGGTCACCAACCTTACATCCGAAATAAAATTCATTGGCTTGTTTTTTCACTCGTGTAAATGTTCTGTTTTTCATTGGTGTAAACTCAGCACACACACACAGCAGAACAGGTCGGGATAATTAACGCACTTTCGCGACATGCTTCACTTATAAGCAACTGACTCTGATTGAAGAGTTGTGTGAATGGTGGGTTTTAGAGCACGATGACTCATGGTATGCTGCGATAACAGCACTGAACAAAGTCCAGCACGGGGACTCTTTTACAAGAGCATTCGTCGACGATTGCGCAATAGCGGAAATACAGTAACAATTGTTTTCTCAGAAATGTTACATGATAGAACAAAACAGATTGCAGGTGGGCAAAACTCTAGAACACAGACTTTCGTACAGGAAACAAAATGTGCGTTGAACAGTGTAATTCGAGTAACCAAATATTAGCAAACGATGACAATCAAATCACTAATCAAAAGTGAACAAATACAAATTGGATGAAAATCTTTGAAGTTAGCCAGACGAGCCACTAAAATCCTGGAGTTTTAAGAACTACAAATCACTAACTTCCAAGTTTCGGTGGAAATCAATCGTACTGACAACCGCACAAAGAATGAGTGATCGCCTGACTTTACCGTCTTTTTCAGTAGAAAGTATTTTTCTCTTATATTTTTGTGTGTGATGCCAGTTGGCAACAATGATCACTCAACTTTTTAACAGGACCATTGAACTTCACATTTATTTATTTTTTATTGTTTTTTCGTTATTTCCTTCTTTCTTATTGTGTCTTTGTTCCCTGGGCAGGCATTACTTTTTTTCTGGCCTCATTTCCAACTGCCTTTAAACATTTTTTTTTTCTTAAATTTTGGTTCGGTTTCATCTTTCAGTGTGTTATTTTCCGTATTAAATTGCAATTAGCATGCACTTCTTCTTTGAACAACTTACTCTGTGATTCCGTTAAACTTTTGTTATGAGCATCTATCTTGTTGTCCTCTGACAATCTCTCTCTCTCTCTCTCTCTGTCTCTCTCTCTTTCGCAGTACAATTTTACCGATTTTGACCTCTCTGACCTTCTCTCTCTCTCGATTCAGTGAGTGACCACGAGACTGTGTGATCGCAACATGACATTATGATGTCACGACTGCTGTTTGCTTGATATTTTTGTGTTTGTATGGTATATAAAATACATTGCAGAAGCTGAATGTTGGCATTCTATTTCTGTCATCTATAAGGAAAGAACAATAATAAATGAATATGAGAGAGGTCGGCATCTGGCTAATCGTGGCACGGATTCGAGTCCTGGATGAAGCATGTGTTTTCTCTACGGAACTGATTCTGTCCCCTTTCTAAAAACGATGGCCCTAAATTAGGGTCTGAGGACTCTTTATAGGCACAGGAATTGTTAAACTCATTAAGAAAACAAAAACACGGCTTGCAGATCATCCGTCTGCACATTCAGTCTAGAGGCTGAATGCCAGCATAAAGACTGATTCCTTGTATGAGGTATCCGAGTAACCTAGTGGTTAAAGACGTAGGTTCCTGGATAGCCGTCAGACTTGGGTCCGATTTTGAATTCAGGAATGCGATTACCTTACTGGTTTGGCTCTCTCCCTTCACTGCAACGAGTGACCCCAAATTAGGAACGGGCAACTGTTTACAGCCCTTAGAGTTGCTGGCGGTGATTGTTAAACCCATAAATATAAAAAAAAAGTCCCTTGCGCTATCCTGTTTGGCTTCGATCCAAATGTTACTTACTCCAAAGAAAACGTTTCAACAAGGCAAAGTTGCTGTGTCAGGGAACTCACCTGTATGAGGAAAGCTGAAATGTTTACCTGAAACCTTTAATAACGGATGTCGCAATTTCGCTACAAACTAAATATATTTATTAAAAGGATAATAATTGTACTGTAATTATTTCTTCACTGGTTGATGCAAATATTTGATATACAGTTCTTTGGATCTCGAGGGGTGATGCCATCTACGAATTATTTGGAGCACTTCAACTGTTAACTAAGATTAATACAGACATTTAACGTGGACCAGAAACATCAAACAAAGATCTTCGCTCTTTCCACGTTTATAAGTGAGTCACGGAAAAATTCTTATTGGCCGCCACCGGGAGTCGAACCCAGGGTCTTCCAGTTACGCGCCGGGTATGCTTCCGCTACACCACAGCGGCCTCGAATTCCTCCAGACTCACACACGCTAACTGCCAAGCCAAGTTGGCAGGTTGCTTCTTGGAGTCCCGCACAATGTAAACTTGCTGCTTACCTTCTTTGGTGAATCCCCAGCATTGTGCGGCGCTCCAAGAAACAACCTGCCAAATTGGCTTGGCAGTTAGCGTGTGTGAGTCTGGAGGAATTCGAGGCCGCTGTAGTGTAGCGGAAGCATATCCGGCGCGTAACTGGAAGACCATGGGTTCGATTCCCGGTGGCGGCCAATGAGAATTTTTCCGTGACTCACTTATAAACGTGGAAAGAGCGGAGATCTTTGTTTGATGTTCCTGGTCCACGTTAAATGTCTGTATTAATGATTCATTCGCCTTCTAATTAATTCTTCAGTTGCTGCTTACCATCTTTGGTCAAACCGCAGCATTGTGCGGGGCTCCAAGAAGCAACCTGCCAAATTGGCTTGGCAGTTAGTGTATGTGAAGTCTTGAGGACTTCGAGGCCGCAGTGGTGTAGCGGAAGCATATCCGGCGCGTAACTGGAAGACCCTGGGTTCGACTTCCGGTGGCGGCCAATGAGAATTTTTCCGTGACTCACTTATAAACGTGGAAAGAGAGAAGATCTTTGTTTGATGTTAACTAAGATTACTACCTTGGTGAAAAGTTGCTTGGGTGAAATAAGTATACGTTAGATTCCGATTAACTCGGACATCGGCTAATCGGAGCAACCGCTCCTTTGGGGCAATTCTCGAAGAACATATGTGCATGACCTTGAAGTTGATATTTTTAGAATCATTGGTTATTACTCTTTTTATGTCAGTTATTAGATGTTATAATTATAATTTAGAAATTATAAGCATTTGATCAATCGTTAGAAATTATGTCGGTCAAGTTTCCTAGAGGGTACCCCCATGGTATCGATTTTAAAAACGTATCCACGTCAAAAAAAAAAAAAAACAGAAATGCATTTGGGTCTACTGTACCATGTGGATGCGACAGATTTAACTGCGAATGAGAAACTACCGCACAAAAGAAAACCGTATGAAGAAAAAGTAATTTTACAAATCAACGTTGAATCGTTAGTGTGCTTATTAACAGTGTAACTACTTATAACTTTTACTGTATATGCTAAGGTATTGTATTAATTATAGATTTTATTCCAGTTTTACACTAAATCGGTACTTGGTACAGTGCCGAAAAGGGACAAAAATCGACCTCATCCAGAACTTTATTCATAGAACATGCGCTTATATTTACATATTTCCTTATTCGTATTTATTGTTATTACACTCACGGACAATGAAATTTGCGCGCCAAGAAAGAAGCATCGGATTGAATTGAAATTTTATGGACGTAATGATATAGATGAATGATACACGTGGTGTCAAAAACACAGCTGTAGGACAATTACAAAGGGATCTGTGGCACGCAGTCCGGTCATCTTCAATAGCGCGTCGCACCTCCTCGTGCGGCGAGATACATGTGGCAATACGTTCCAGTATGGAGGCGAACAAACGCCCGATGTTGTCCTGCGGCAGACTTCACCACACGTGTTGGACGGTGTACTCCAAATCCCGGATAGTACGGCACGGCGGCAGCTGGCGTTTCAACTGGTCCCACAAATGCTCGACAGGGGACATGTCCGGGAAGCGGGAAGGCCATGGAAGTGTCTGAACATGACGTAGGCAGTCCTGGATAACCCGAGCCATGTGCGGGCGGGTATTATCCTGCTGGTATAACGCACCTAGAATCCAGGCCAGGAATAGGAGCACATGAGGCCGTAGGATCTCATCCACATACCGCTGGCCCGTCAATGATCCACGTACCACTACTAGAGCTGATCGGCTATGGTAGGCAATGGCTCCCCAAACCATAATGCCCGCAGTGGGGAAGGTGTGGCGCTCGATAACGAAGTTCGGATTGTGCCGTTGACCCGTGGACCTCCACACCCGGACACTATGATCATCTGTTCCCAAAATAAAGCGGCACTCATCGCTAAACACCACACGTCGCCAGTCTGTGGCGTTCCACGTCGCTCTGGCTTGACACAAGCAGCGCACGTAAGGGGCGCTGGGATCGTTTATTCGCTTCCGCGAGGCGTCGGGAAATGGTTTGTGGGAACACATAAACCGCTACATCTATCTGTATAGTGGACCGGGTCCCCGTAAGATCTGTTCGCGCCTGGAGCGCGATGCGTCGATCCTCTCTATCGGTGCTACTCCTGGTCCGTCCGGAGCCGCTCCGCCATGTGGCAGTGCTGTTACATGTCCAGTGCTCCCAACACAGTCGGACAGTATGGTCAGAGCGATCCACGGGGCGGGCTATACGGCGCGCCGATCACCCTGTGGTTTTCAGCTCGATGATCCTTGCCTCTCTCAAAGTTCGTAAGTTGCGTAAATCAACGTCTCTGGAGACTAACCTGCATTATTGTTCCTCTGTATTGTTCCTTGCTTCGGGCGGTGCTTTTCGCTTTCATGGGGCATCGACTCCACGCCGGTTTATAAAGCGGCTGGTTCGTTCTTGCAGCGCCACCACAGGGTGTGCGGTCATTCGCACTGGCACCAAACGTGGATCATTTGCATACCAACGAGCACTCTAGCTATTTGCTAAGTCTCGCGGTTGTAGTATGTTTTCTTCTAGGTGAGCAAATTTCATTGTCCCTGAGTGTATTTCAACTATCATGTCTTATTCATATATCAAAAGCAATTTGTTTCAGCTTACCTGAAAAAACGGGGACAAACACCTGATATGTGTCACCCTGGATGAAAACGTATGATATCCCTATCCAAGATAAACTAAGTTCCTTTTAAAATATAATAGTACATAGCATGTTTTACGCTAGTCTAAATTTATAAATGTCTTAATAGGCACCTGGTATGCCTTTAAATTCCCTTTTACGGTACTTATCAGGTTTCCAAAAAGATATCCACCACGTTTAAACAGCGGTAGAACCATAACGGATGCAAAGATTGTAAAGAAATCTATGTTGAATACAATTTTAACATTGTACTCAGAGACAGTTGCAAGCTCAGGTGAGTAAGGGGTGTGTGGTAGCAGTTCCAACCACAATTATGGATGACGGTTATGGCAACTGTTCATTTGTGGCTTCCAGCATTATTCTGGTGATACAACACCTCTCCGTTAGTTTTCCCTGGTGTTTATATTTCAAATATTGGTTAGCATAGTATGATCCAATGGTGGTCTCTTCGCAAGGTATCCCCTTTCCCTCTCTTGCATTCCAGGAAACTGCTGCCATAACCTGTTCAGTAGAAGTGACAGACTTCTCTTTCTTTGGAGTCAGTAGATTACCACGCTTCCATTGTCTTGAGTCAGGAGTACAGTGGTGTGCCCACGTGACATATACAGTTGAAATTGCCGAATTTCTTCTGGATTGGCTTCAAACAGTGCAAGATTGTCACGTGACATAGGAGTTTGAGAGCTGATCAGATAGAAGTCGGATCAGCTTTTGCCTAGATGTCAGAAGCTTTGAGAACCAACGGTCAGCAACCTTTGTCATTGCCAGATGCTCTGTGAGAATGCGATCAACTGTTGTTTTTGAGATGTACAATGCCTCACAAATCTGCCTGACAGTTAAATGTCTATTTTGCGGTACTGTTTCGGGCACACCGTGTCCACATTTTCGCGAGTGATGCCTTCAAATGGTCTGCCTGAACCAGTGTTATCTCCCACACTCGTTCTTTTGAGTTTTAATTCCGCTGATTCTTTACAGTATTGTATAAGGGCGCATTCTCTCCTAGTGTTACTACGATATTAACATGGACATTCTTTGGATCCAACCCTTTTTAATGCAAATACTTTAACCCATTAACGACCGTAGCGCCCAAAACACCCGTATGTACAAACGGCCATAGACGCCCGAAACGCCTGTCTAGAGTGAGTCAGATTTCTTATCCTTGCTGATTCTTCAAATTTTCTCGACCTATGGGGAATCAGCAGGAGGAGTCACCCTCAGTCACTATATTGTTGTTATTAAAAAAAGAAGTGAAACAACAAACAGTTTCGGGCGTTATGTTATTTAGAGTGATGCAAGATTTTTGGCACATGGTCCTTAAAGGGTTAACACAGCTCTGAGCTCTTTCTTCTCCAGTTTTCCTTCCTTGTTTCATCTATTCCCCATCCAGAACGTGCAAAAAAATACGAACATAGCCATGACGCTGAAAAGGCATGTAAAGTCTTAATTTGTTACTAAAAAAATCGTGAACCAAATACTATTCCAAAGTACTCTACGCCATCTAAATATTATAACACACTACTCATATGAGTTTAAAATACCCGTTAATGGCATAAATACAAACACTCAATATTTGCTGAGTTTTTACACTGCGCTAGGATTCGTCTGGGCTTAATTCTTAGAGCTTAGAACAGAGGTGGGAGAATCTTTTCGTGTTTGAATGACGCTTTAAGTTAGGTGTAATCTAATAAGGCTGCATTCAAGAAGCTTCAATTAGATATACTTTGAAATGTACATTATTCTGTAAGCATCTAATAATTATGTACTAACTTCAAAAATGAAAATAAAATGATATATCTAAAGTTAACTAACAATTTAATGACTTTGTTGTGACTGCCTTTTGTTGGAAAGCATATGAATATTTAGTTGCAACGTAGAGGTCCGCAGTTTCAGCTAATCCTCTGGATGGGTATCTGTCATTTGTGACCTTAAGGGCGTCTTGATTTGGCTTAGGTAGGAGAATGTAGATTCGCAGCAATAAGTGGTTGAAAAGCAAGAAAGCTATTGAATATTTGATTGCAAAATGGTAGTCCGTACTTTCAGCTGATCCTCTACATGCGTATCCGTCATTTGTGACTTTCAGGGCGCCTTGATTTGGGTTAGGTAGCAGAATGTTGATTGGCAGCAATAAGTGGTTTAAAACCAAGAAAGCTTTTGAATATTTGGTTGCAAAATGGAGGTGCGCGCTTTCAGCTGATCTTCTAGATGTGTACCCGTCATTTGTGACCTTAAGGGCGTCTTGAATTGGGGTTAGGTAGAAGAATGTAGATTCGCAACAATTAGTTATTGAATATCAAGAAAGCACTTTTCGTGAATGTTACCTAAGGCGTGGGTATTCTATTATATTTTTCCATATTTCAATTGAATCTTTCTTAGCGTCAAGTAAGGACTTTCAAATGCCATCTTCTGAGAGCTGAATCAATTCCATCTGTAGTTATTTAAGAGGCATGGAGACATCAGCTAGGTAAGGTTGAAATGCAAATTTGAGTGTAATGTCATGATTCTTAAGCCAGTGAACCTTTCATTGTATTCTCCAGTTAATGAATCTATAACAGCTGCGTGTTATTCAAATGATTCGTATGGATCCTCCTGCTCATCAATGACCTTTGATAACAGGCGAAACGGTTCATCCGAGATTTCCTTTTGAGGAAGTAATGGTTTAGTTGCGGCCGTCCATCGGGGAGAATTGTTTCGTTGAATCTTCTTTTACTCTTTGGTATTTTATTATAAATACGATCATTTTAAGATTAAAATAAAAATAATGAAATAGGAACAAAAACATAATGAAAATAAAAGGATTTGTTCGGCAAAATTTGGATTCACTCAAAAGATCTCAGGTTCTACACCTCCGGCTTAGAACAATCACAGATAACTCTGAAACAGTATCTGTGGCCTTTCTAAGCTCTTCAAATTAAGCCCAGACGAGAAACCTCCCAGAGGAGTGCAAAAGATAGACAAATATTGAGAGTTTGTATTTATGCTATTAAAGGAGGTTTTGATTCATATGAGCCGTGTATTATACTACTACTATTTTTCATGATCGTACCGAGAACTTTTGGGGCATTCTATTGTATGTTGCAGTTTCCTCTTTCCAGTAAATGTTTTCCCAAATGCTGTAGACGATGACTCTTTGATTCAAGATGCTCATTTGTCAGTTATAATTTTCTGCTCGAAACACTTTATAACCCTTTCAGTATTCAATATTCATTTTACTTACCCTTTTATACACTAAGTGGCCACTTTATTATGACCACCTCCTCAGTACTTCGTTGGGCCACCTTTTGCTTTTAATACTGCGTCGATTTTTCGTGTCATTTACTGCACGAGATGTTGATAGGTGGTTTGTGGGAACTGAGACATTGCTTGATGAATAGCACTTTCCAGAAGTGTGAGATTGCAGGGTTGTGGGTTCAGCTGTCTGATGGCTCGTTCAACTTCATCCCACAAATTCTCAATGGGGTTGAGATCTGGAGATTGTGGGGGCCACCAAAGCAAAGTAAACTCACCGGCATGTTCCTGAAACCAATCCTGTACAATACGAGCACTATGGCAGGACGCATTATCTTGTTGAAAGTAGCCATCGGCATTGGGATAAACCATCCACATTGACAGGATACACTTGGTCCGCAACGATGTTTAGATATGATGTGCCAGTCAGACGTTGATAAACACGAATTAAAGGGCCCAAAGCATGCCAGGAAGACATTCCCCAAACCATAACATTGCCTCCACCAGCTTGAAGGGTTGTAGCAATGCATTTGGGGTCCATGCTTTCGTGCTGTTTCCACCAAATTCTCACTCGGCATCAGCATGGTTCAACTGGAAACGTGATTCATCGGACCACATAATTTGTTTCCAATTATCGACTGTCCAATCTATGTGCTCCTGTGCGATCTAGATACTTTTTTTGTTAACTACAGACAGCAAAGGTGTTCGAACAGGCCTTCGGCTGCCATATCCCATTCGATGCAGTGTACGGCAAACAGTGCGAGCAGAGATCATTTGCGGGGGATCCTTGATTAAGATGGTCTGTAATTTGCTGCACTGTTATTCTTCTGCTGTCTGTTACCAGTCTGGACACTCTCCGTTCCGCCCGAGCAGTCACTAGTCGATGACGACCACACGTTGCACGTGGAGACCCAGTTTTTTGGCTGACAGTCCAGTCTTTAAACACTTTAACAACAGCTGCTCTGGAACATTTCACGAATGCGGCGGTTTTGGTGATACTCGCTCATGGCTCCAAGCTCCTACAATCATCCGGCGTTGAAAGTCCGTCAAATCACATTTTTTACCCATCTCGTCACCCAAAAATCAGTTCTACTACTATCGCAAGCACTAAGCTTTCCCTTTTTATACTAGCTTCGCCCTCTGGCGGCAACAGCGTGCAGCCATAGCTCATTAGCTTAAAACTGTCAGGTGGTCATAATAAAGTGACCAGTCAGTGTATAACGATGAAGCACGTCTTCTTGTTTTGAGGGTGATATTTATTTCCCCATTTCCAGTTTTAAAGAAAAATTGAAATTTCCTTTGCATACCATTACATTCCCTTAACGCAATCACACGGCATGCGTCATACCGTTTGTGTGTGTGTTTTTTTTTTTAGTTCTCTTCCAATGGCTCCCTTACATTCCTTGTGGGGGTGTACTTTCATGATATCATGTATTCATGATTTTATGCTCTTTTGAGATATACAATTGAATGTAATTGAATTCTCCACCTTTAAAATTTAATTTTGTTCTACGAGTATTTTACATTAAACACTTAATATCTTTGATTATGAAGACTTCCATTCCTGGGTCAAATGGTTGTGTTTTTTGGGACAATACATTTCGCTTCGTAACTACAATTACTTCTTCAGCTTCTGTGTTATTTACTTTTGCTAAATGAAGCATGGCCTCACTTGAGAGGCATAATAACATCCAAAATAAAAGACCACGGCGTTCTAATTCCGAAATAAACGTAGCGACGATTCGGTGCATTAACCAAAAGGTCAATTTTGTTGTACAGCTTCTCGTAAGTGCCGACATTAGTCGTTGTTCTTCATGGAAACTTTACTGCAAAAATCTATTAACAATTGCTGAAGGAGTTTCGTGCGCCGGTCGAAGGCAAGCAGCTTCAGTGCTCCATTGGCGTGCAATGCTTAATCAAGTGCATGGAATTTTTTGATTGCTGTAAAGCTGTGAAAAGATCGCCTGTTGTCTTACTTGCCAAATTTAGTTATTTCATTTTCTGATGTTCAGAAACAATAACGCTGATAAAACTACTTCAAAGCTTTGCTTCATTTGTCAAAATTGTTAAACGATTACTTTATACTTCCATGTTTAATTTGCAGGCGGCAAGAAAGAACAAAGTGTATAAAAGCTCAAAATTTTTAATTTACATCTTCTTTAGCGCGTCTTTTAAAAAAGAAGTACATGCTTAAAGTGCTACTATGTCCGTCCGTGCAGCATGTCTCTGCAACTACACTATATGGACAAAAGTGATTGGACACTGTAAGTAAATAGAAAAACAGTATTGTATTTACATCAGTAGCTGGTAGATCCTCCATTTGCAGAGATTACAGCAGCCTCCCGTGGAGGTAAACTGTTCACAAGTCCATTGAGTTCGGGGAGAGCGGGATGTTACTTCATATTGCCTTGAATACATCGACAAACTCTGTCAGTGAAAAAGGTCGTGTTTGTCTAGACCTCACCCGTCGCTCAAGCTCATCCCATAGGTGTTCAATGGGACTCAGGTCCGGGCCTGAGCAGGCCAGTCCATCCTCGAGACCTAATTTTCCTCATACCACTCCATTGTAGACCTAGAAGCATGACAAATGGTATTGTCGTCCTGGGAGAAACAATCGTCGTGTCGGTAGAACTGTCACAACGTTGGGAGCATTGAATTATTCAGAATATCTCTAAACTGCACAGAGTTCATGTTGCCATGAATAGCAACCAGTGGACCTGTACCGTACCAGCTAAAACATCCCCAAACCGTAACTCCACAGCTTCCGTGCTTCACAGTTGGCACTGTACACTGCGAAAGCAGACGTTCTCCGGGTAGCCACCAAACCCAGATACGTCCATGCCATCAGAATAATGTGAAGCGGGACTCGTCAATCCATAACACCTGCCGCCATTGCTCCGAAGTCCAATTTTTGTGCTGTGTTCATACGTTTCGAGTTTTATTGGTCTTTGTGATGAGAGGTTTTTGGGCGGCTGTTTGACCATGACACCCGATTGCATAGGCTTCTCTTCGAAGTGTCTTAGTGGAGACCATAACATCTGTGGCCACTCATGTGCTATGAACTGCATTTTTTGAGACTGGTTTTGCGAATCTCCCTCTGCAGCACCCCCCGGTCCCTGGGTTGCAGTTTCGTGGGTCTTCCAGGGCGAGGTGAATTCTTGCAATGCCCCGTTTTCTTCGACTTGTTGATAACAAAGACCGCAGTCGATTTAGTGACCTGTCTGACTGACATCAGCAATGCTTCGTGTGCTCATACCTCTAATTGAGCAGCCTATTATAACGCCCTTTCCAAACCCTGAGAGCTCTCTCCTGTTAGCCATTTTATCAGCGATTGATCTGAGCGTACTTCTGTTGCCGGTTTATGCCTTATCGACCACGTGTCTGCTGCGGTAGCACACCATTGCGCTTGCGTTGGGTGTCCAATCACTTTTATCCACATAGTGTATTAATCGGATTTGAAAAATTCTTTTGGAGGTCAAAAGCCTGAATTCATACGTTTCGATCTTCTTCCGATGAGTAAACTCGCTACTAGGGGCGTAAATGCACATGCTATTAGATTCGAAGTATATATTATTTAATACAAATGCTTAAGAAAAAGAGATTCAAAGAATTATTTTTGCCTTTCGATACTTTTTACAACGAAGGCCATTTTACGTACAGTTTCTATTTAAAATAATATATGACGTCACGCCTAGGCGCTTTAATAAATATTGTATTTTCCCCGAAATTACAACTTCTAAAAATCAGATTTTAAAAATTCTTTAGAAGCCACGACAATGAATATTTTGCATGTATTTTACGATATTTTGTGACAAAATGCTTTACGACTAGGAGCATAAGTGCATATTTCTGTTGGGACCATTTTTCGGAAAGACATTGTGACCAGAACTGTGTGCGATGGACATCTGGAGCAGAGTACCACGGAAGAGGCTTCTTTTAATATCAAGTCACGAAGAAAGTCTTTTAACATCAAGTCACGAAGACAGTCTTTTAACATCAAGTCACAAATAAAGTAGTCACAAAGAAAGTCCTTTAACATCAAGTCACAAAGAAAGTTATTTAACATCAAGTCACAGAGAAAGTCTTTTAACATCAAGTCACAAAGAAAGCCTTTTAACATCAAGTCACAAAGTCACACGTTATCAATGGGCTCAGAGTCACCAAAACTTTACTGTGGATAATTGGAAACGAGTAATTTGGTCTGATGAGTCTCGGTTTTGTTTGTACTCCTATGATGGGAGGGGGCAAGTGCATCGCAGGCCCAATGAAGCCTTTAATTCTGATCGTGTCGAAGGTATTGTTCAAGCTGGAGGGGTTCTGCGATGTTTTAGGGATGTTTTTCGACCACGAAATAGGACGTCTCTTTGCAATGACGATGAATTTGAACCAGAATGAGTACCTCCGCATTCTGAATGACGATTTTACTTTGAATCTCGCCTTTTGAGTTTAACTATTGTAATTAATATATGGCCAGTACCGTTAATGCCCACCAGATGGAGACGTCTCAGCAGCTGAGCCCATCTCTAATCGCAAACAGTGTGTCTCTGTAAATAAAATAAACTCTGATCTACTTAATATTTCATGTGGAGTGTCTCAAGGTTCGGTATTGGAACCGTTACTGTTCCTGTTATATATTAATGACTTTCCTCTGTGCCTGCAATCAACTCTTACTTTGCTGTACGCTGATGACACTGTCATTTTTCAAAAATGTCATGATTTGCATAAGTTACAGATAATGATCAATAGGGCGCGGAATTCTATGACATGTCATATTTTATCCTAGAAAGTCATATTTTGATCTTTTGAAAATATTAGGTCATATTTTTGACTAATTTCGTAATAAACGGCATATTTGATCATATTTTAGCCAATCGTTGGCTATGCGAATGCGAAATGACGTCATAAGGACTCCACGACTCGTAACCGAAGCATTTCGAACTGCCTGACTTTCCCGTGGGAAAATTTTCCTGAATGTTGTTTTACTTAGCCTCGTTTGGTTTATTATTATTGGCATCTTGCCAAATACTGAAAGGAGCCTAGCGCGTTGGTGTCTTCACGAGTACTTGTAAACCAGAGCTTAATTCTCTTTTATTTTTGGTTAACTGTACCCAAGCTAAAAGTAAAACTCCCGTCTCAACTTCAGTTTGATCTCAACATGTCTAAAAGCGGGTGTTCGATGAGCGTGAAATTACGGCGTTTTGTTCAAGAGTTTGGGGAGCGGATTTTCAGTAACCATGGTGATACTTTCTTTTGTAAATTGTGTGAAGTCAGGGTATCGGATCAAAAGCGTTTTAATGTTCAACAGCACTGTGCTACCGCGAAACATCAGAGGTGTTTAGCAAGATTTTCCTCCGCTGAGAACAGCCAGCGTCTCCTTTTCGAGACACCTTCTTCAACTGAACGTTCATCAAAAACACAGTCAGAATATTGTAAGGACCTCTGTAAAATGATATTTACTTCGAATATTTCCTTAAGGAAATTAAGTAGTGGTTGCGTCAGAGATTTTTTGGAGTAGTACACCAGTCATCCGATTCCAAATGAATCAGCTCTTAGGAAAAACTATATCTCCGCCTGCTATGAAGATGGTTTAGTTAAGACTATATCTGCTGTTGCCAGCAGTAAGGTATGGGTTTCAATAGATGAAACAAGTGATGTAGATTGAAGATACATAGCGAATGTTATTATCGGCACTCTAAAATGTGACAAGCCTGATGAAGTATTTCTTCTAACGTGCGAAAATCTGCAAAAAGTAAACAATTCCACTATTGCTATACTCTTCGGCGGTTCAATGAAATTACTCAGGCCAGATTGTGTACAAAGAGAAAACATCCTCTTGTTTTTAACAGATGCCGCTCCGTACATGACTAAGGCAGCAAAGGGACTTAAACTACTTTATCCGAAAATGGTCCATATCACATGCCTTGCGTATGGTTTACACAGAGTGGCCGTAAAGATTCAAAGCATCTATGCTGATGTAGATAAGCTAATTTCAAATGGTAAAAAAATGTTCATAGAAGCTCCGCTTTGCATGCAGAAGTTCAAAGAAATTGTTCCTACTTTGGCATTTCCTCCCCAACCTGTCCTAACGCGGTGGGGGGACCTGGCAGGATGCGGCTTTGTATTATTGCACAAATTATGATTCTTTAGACAGGACAGTTAAAGAATTTGACTGTTGTGATTTTTGTTCCATCAAAATTGTGCAAGGTTTTTTTTTCTCATACCTTAACTGGAAACTTGGCATATATGTAAAATGTAACTTCAGTGGAATATCTAGTGCAATCACTCGCCTTGAAACTGTAGGAATGAAACTTAGCGATGAACTAGGAATTGTGAAACCAACTGTGGGTGATTTAAAGCAAGCAAAGGTGAAAGTATAGCTGAAAAAGTAACAAACTGCAAAGAGTGTTGCAATCTAATCCAGATTATTCAACACTTCGCAAAATAAGTGACATTCTTTGTGGAAGTAAAGCAAAATTTGATGACTTCAAGCCAGAATTTTCTCTAGATGAGTTGGCGTTATTCAAATTTGCCCCTATAACCTCTTGTGATGTCGAGCGGAGTTTCTCTAGGTACAAGAACATACTGAAGAGCAACAGAAGAAGTTTTGAGTTTGATAACCTGAAGATGCTCGTAATCATCTAGTGCAATTCTATGATCGACGATTTTACTCTCAAAATGTTCATTTGATTCCTTCAACTCTAGCACTTTTGCACTGCTGATTAGTGCTAATTGTTTAATTAAATAGAAGTCATCAAGTTCTAAGTATGTAGAAGTGATGATGAATAAACATTTTAGTTAATAATTATAATCTATATGTGTATAAGCACTGAGTTTTAAAAATTGGGTGATAATTTCATAAAATTTATGGTCATATTTTCGGTTTAATTGGTCATATTTAAACAACTTTTAGGTCATATATGCTTGCATATTTTTGACATTTTTAGGTCATAAAAATCCGCACCCTAATGATCAATAATGATCTATCAAATTTATCTCATTGGTTATGCTCTAACACATCATCACAATATTTTAAAAACCAACTCCGTATATTTCCGAAATGTTCATAAAAAGAGAAGACATAAATAACTTTCCAGTCAGGATTATGATCTCCCACTTAAAATTGTGGACAAAGTTCAGTATCTTGGTGTTTGGTTTGATGAATTCTTTCGCTGGAATAAGCATGTTCTGTTTGTTTTAAAAAACGTTTCCTTACAGGTTGACCTACTTGGTAAAATTAAGCATCTGTTCCCTATCAATGTCCTAAAAATATTTTACTATGCTTGTATTTATACCCATCTCTTCTATTGTCTGGAATCCTGGTATTCAAATGTAAGTGCAAACGATAAGTTATGCTTGCTCAAATTACAGAAGAAATCTGTTCGCTATATGCTGAACACCGATTACATGTCTCATTCAAAACCATTATTTCTAAAACAAAATATTCTAAAAATTCATGAAATTTTTACTTTGAAACTAGGTATCATGTTTTTTAAAATAATGCATCTTAAACTGCCTATTTTTCAATCTGACATCAAGTATCTGGATTATTCAATCTTCACCAGATCTGTTGCTAACAACAAATTATGTCAGCCGTGTGTTAGACTTAATTATCGTTTAAATAGCATACTGTATGAAGCCATTATCCTATGGAATAATCTCCCAGAGAGCATCAGATCTCTGGAAAATATCAAAAAGTTTTCCTTGTCTCTGCGAAATTACATTGTATATCACCCTGATCTCCATAACTCAATCCTATCATTAAGTTGTAGTCTCAAGCTATGCTGTTAGCAATGCCGTTTCTGTTATAACCATCTTACTTGCCTTTATATATGCCATATGTTTTATTCCTTTTCTTACATCTGATAGGGGGAATCGCCTTACAACCAATGCGTTCAGATTCCTCCTGGTGTATTGCATTTTCATATGACTGTAAGTTTTAAATGTGTTCAGTAAAATAATTATATTGGATTGTATCTTACGGATTTATGATATCACAAAATGACGAAGTGTTGCCCTTGGCCCTACATTTCCAGGCGAGCAGCATCAAATGGCCACTCCTGTCTTCCAATATGACAATTGCCGTGTGCACAGGGCTAAAACTGTGTCTGAGTGGCACCACAAACAATCAGCAACACCGCCTCATCTCGATTGGCCCGCCAAATCCCCAGATTTAAATCGTATTGAAAATCTGTGAGATCATTTGGAACAGTAGGTGAAACGCCGGAATAGATGCCCACAAATTCTGGCGAAACTTCGGGACCAATTGTTGCACGAGTGGCTGCAAATCGATGTTTAATACATCTGCAGCCTCGTGGAGTCTCTACCACACCGGATCCATACTGTTATCAATGCAAGAGGGTCACCCGTTATTAGGTAAGTTCTGCCAGGGGTGACTCATTTTTTGTCAGGGGTACTTACATGCTTATACACTGCCGGACAATTGCTAAGGACAGATGACAATAGCAACGATAGCAACCATAAAATGGAAGGCAGGAAAATGTGGAAATTAGCATAAGTGCGGGATACAATAAGACGTGTTGTGCATATGCAAATTTTGGATTGCCGAACTTGTTCGTGACGTCATAGCGCTGATAAGAGATATAAAGGATTTGACGCGTATTGACCGTTGTTGTTCAAACGCAAAGTTGAAAGGGAAAGAATCAATTGACGAACTTGCAATTTTAAGTATGTATTCCCAACATCACCTAGATGATTTTACGCGTGGCCGTATTATTGGCAAGATTGAAGAAGGGCGAAAAATAACAGATGTTGCCAGGGAGTTCGACGTCAGCCACAGTGTTGTTTCAAGGCTTTGGAAATCATTTCAAACAAAAGGAGAGTGTAGCAAACGTCACGGGGGAGGTCGTGTTCGCAGTACGACACCTGCAGAAGATCGGTACATAGTGCTATAAACAAAAAGACACCGGCGCAGCACAGCTAGTGAGGCAGCAAATCAGTTTATGGCCGCTACTGGCAAGCGGATCTCCCGAAAAACTGGCGCCAGACGTTTGCATGAAGGAGGACTATACGCCTGCCGTCCTGTTGTGTGCATCCCATTGTCCAGACGTCACTGTACCGCCCGTTTGCAATGGTGCCATCAACATCGCAATTGGACTGATAATGACTGGTCTGCTGTCCTTTTCTCAGATGAGAGTAGATACAGTCTATCGTCTGATTGTCGACGACAACTGATCTCGCATGATAGTGGTACTGCATATTGTCCAGCAAACATACAGGAAAGGGACTGATATCCGACATGTAGTGTCATGGTATGGGCTGGCATCATGATCAATGGCCGTACGTCCCTCTATGTGCTTCCAACTGGGACCATGACTGGCCAACGATACATTAAAGATGTTCTGCTACCTCATGTTCGCATGTTCCGTGGTGCTGTCGGTGATAGATTCATTTTCATGGACGACAGCTCAACATGTCATCGAACAGTCACTGTCCAGGAGTGTCTTGAGAGCGAGGATATTCAACGCCTCGTATGGCCAGCACGTTCTCCAGATCTGAATCCCATTGAAAATGTGTGGGATGTTTTGGGGAGGAGTCTTGCTGGTCGCCAATGCCCTCCAACAAACAAGGACACCCTCATCCGTGCACTGACAGAGGAATGGGATAAATTACCCCAACAGCTGCTTGATAATGTGCAAAGCATGACACGACGTGTGGAATCTTGCATCGCCCTTTATGGTGGCCATATCCCGTATTGACATCTTACGCCGGAACGCCTGCGGACGGTAATTGCATTTTTTTCACGTTTACATATTCTGCACAAAATGGCCTGTTTGTCCCTTGAACACGTTCCAAAGCGTTCTGGATTTCAGAGCACAATAAATTGTCTTTCTTGTAATGTCCTGGCATTCTGACATTATTTTATTTCACTTGGCATTCAACCACACTTACTTTTTTATGCGCTATATAGCCGTTTATGATCCGTCCTTAGCAATTGTCCAGCAGTGTAGTATCCCTTTGTCCGTCCGTCCGTTTGTGGGCACCATATCTCTAAAACTATTAGTCTAATTTATAAAATTCTTTTTACGTTTGGAAGCCTGAAATGTGATAAAAATGATCCTTGCTTTAGGGTTCTTTTCCTCCGATGCATAACTTCGACGCTACAGGGCATAAATACAGATGCTGTCGAATTCAAAATGCATTTTATCACATATCATTGCTTCTAAATATCCTACGGAAAAAATTCTTACTTCCTTTCGAATGAAGAAAGCATTTATAACGAGAATTTTTGAGTAAGTTCCTTTTTCAAGTAATGCATAGTTACCCGGTAGCGGACGTAAAGGTAAATTGCAATTTCTCCGATATCTCTGTTTCTAAACGATCGATTTAAAAAAATCTTCTTGCATTGCATAGATCTGCCGGTGGGAAATGTTTTACATATAATGTTTAATTATTCATAAGGATCGGTTTCATCACTAGAAGGCGGAAGTGTATATTTATATTTTTGATGGATTTGTAGCAATATCTGCGGTACTGAAAGCTCGACTGAAAAAATTATTTTGTGGTCTGAAACCACTCACTACGACAAACCTTCTTAGAAATTCTTGTGCTTAAAATATTGTAGTTTTTCAACCTAGTAAGAGCATATATATCTTTTATTTTGCAAAATCTCTACTTCTAACATTCGGATTTGAAAAATTCTCTTCTTGTCGGAAAGTTTCTAGCGCAAAATGATTTGTACATAATTTCAAATTTTTCTTAACGTACAAGTTTGCCACCAGAGGCCATAAGCTCACGTTTTCTTTGACAGCATATTAACAGTAATATCTGTGCGCCTAAATCCGATTGAAAAAGTCTATTTTCAGTCAGATACTACTAATTACGAAAAATATTTGTGGTATTTCCTTCCCAAAATAATACACAATTTCCCCGCTAATCACTAACGTATTTAACATATTTGTCTCGTAATCTCTGCTTCTAAAAGTTCGATTAAAATGCTTTTAACACCGGACACCATTTATCTTGTAGAACATTTTGCCTGTACTCGTTTGTTTTTCTGTACTTAACAGTTCTGGCGCTGGGTGGTGTTGATGTGTATTTCTGTTTGCAGCTCTCCGCTTCT
This sequence comes from Macrothele yani, assembly GCA_039090855.1. Classification (NCBI taxonomy): domain Eukaryota; kingdom Metazoa; phylum Arthropoda; class Arachnida; order Araneae; family Macrothelidae; genus Macrothele; species Macrothele yani. Next base: position 100,985,678 of record CM077013.1, on the reverse strand, counting down.
GAAATTTCGCCTGGAAAATTTCTTGCTTTTTCCTTTTGCCATTCGTTAGAGTAAAGATGGGGAACATTGTATATACTCTTTGGACAAGGCACAGCTTTTCTTTTAGAAGGCGTAAATGTCAAAACGTTTTTCTCGCTATATCTTCTTCCAGAGATGTACTGAAAACGTTCTTTCTCCTTAGCATAGGTTTTGCTATAAAGAATTCGTTTCGCATATTTTCTACCTTTCCGTTATTCATATACACAGTCCAGCCACGTTATTGTGACCACCTCCTACTTTTGACGTCAACAGCACTTAGCCAATGAAAGAAGTCATGTGTCATGAGCTGGCTTGGAAGGTATATTAGGTGTGCTGTAGGCAATCTGAAAACATACCACTCGTTGCTGTCATGGATAAAAGAAGCGATTTATCAGATTTGCAAAAAGGGATGATTATCGGCTTTCTGGCCAAGGGTAGTAGTATTTCCGAAACAGCGCAGTTTGAGAACTGTGTTCGCGTGCTGCTGTGGTTAAAGTGTATCGTGATTGGAGAAATAGCACCATTGCGAATAAACGATGTGGAAACTACGGAGCACCACGTACCATTGATGTGAGAGGTGAACGTCGGCTGCGTGAGGGCCGATCTACAGTGGAGCAACTCACTGGGCGAATTAACCAAGGGGCTACGGAAGTGTGTCTAAAATGACAGTTCAGCGAACCCTGCTGCGTATGGGGCTCCGATGCAGACGGATGCTCACTGCACCTATGCTGACGAAGGTGCATCGGCAGAAAAGGTTTATATTTGTACAGCAGTATCGGAATCGGACCTTCGCTGATTGGCAAAGGATTGCCTTCTCCAATGAGTCACGTTTTCTGCTTCATCGAACGGATGGACGTTGGCCTATAAGTCGAGAAACGTTGGAGAACACTCTTCAATCATTGATGGAAGTACCCAACCTGGTAGGGGCAGCGTTATGGTTTGTGGAATATTTTTGTGGCATTCTCTGGGTCCACTCTTACCTTTGGAAGGCACTGTGGACCGAATTCGTTATGAATCCATCCTTGCAGACCACGTACACCTATGCATGCTGATTGTCTTTCCTACGGCGTATGGGATCTTTCAGCACGACAATGCGAAATGTTATACAGCTGGAAATGTCCGAGAGTGGTTGGAAGAGCACGATGGTGACTTCAGAGTACTTCCCTGGCCCCCGTAATTCTCCAGACTGAGTCCCAAGTGAGCATTTGTAAGAACACCTCGATCGTGTTGTTCGCTCTATAGATCTTCTGCCACGCACCCGCCATCAGCTGTCCGATACACTGCAGCCAGAATGGCTCCACATACCCGTGAGCACCTTCCATCACCTTATTGAGTCACTCCCAGCCCATTTAGCTGCTATCCGCGCTGCAAACGGAGGGTACTCTGGATATCAGCTGGTGGTCACAATAATGTGACTCGACCGTGTAGTATTTTCACTACAGGGTGGGAATTTTTATCTTGATTTCCTCCATATGTGCTATTTTAACTATTTGATTTCAAAATCCTTTTGTTCATTGCTGCCCCGGTGGCGCAATCGATAACATATCTTTAGCCACTAGTGGGAGAAACTGTTTCTACTGCTAGATGTGTGACGTACCTGTCAGCAGGACGCACACGACATAAAGGCAGATAGTAGTCAGAATAAAAGTCCGCGTAGCTCAACTGGTAGAGCAACGTATTCCGGAATGAGGGGACCCGGGTTCGAATCCTGGCGCGGATAAAAATGACGGAGAAATTTACTTCGTTATAATGGCGCCCGAACTATCCGGATGACCCGACCGTTCAAAATCTCGCAATGGTGTGATGTCATTTCCACACCGCGAGATAGGAAAAATAAGAGAATCCCTTCCCCAGCACTTCGAAAAAAAAAATGTGTGATGTTGCATTCCACACACCAATTTGACCGGGAGTTCTCAAGTGCACGTTCTACAGTGGATGGTTGCCTGCAACGATTCATGGTCACGGCTGACCCGTGGGCCATGCCACCGGCCCTCTTTCGGGGGGGGAGATGTGACGTACCTGACGCACACGACATAAAGGCAGATAGTAGTCAGAAAAACAGTCTGCGTAGCTCAATTGGTAGAGCAACTTATTCCGGAATGAGAGGACCCGGGTTCGAATCCTGGCGCGGATAAAAATGACGGAGAAATTTACTTCGTTATAGATGTTTTATCGATTGCGGCCCTGGTGGTGCATCCGTCCAAGCGCTGGATTATGACCATTCGCTCGTGATGAGTCGTCCGAGAATCCCTATTAGGCATGGATACTCTGCTTCTCTTACGGCATTGGCTCTCTTTCCATTTCCTACAACCAGTGTTGCTAAATTAGAGACGGGCGGTTGCTTATAGCCCATCGAGTTGCTCACTGTGGTAGTTAAACCCCCGAAAAGGAACAACGGCGTATCGATGGCAAAAATGGGTTGAGTGTTTTAATTTGTATTTATTTAAATGATGTCCAGGCAAAGCACGAACATTGACAACAGAAATAGAGCTATTGGCATGTTACAGGCAGGTGCACAGCAGATCGATGTGGCTGCTGCTTTAGGAGTTTCACGAAGTGGAGCAAGTCGGTTGCACGCAAAATTTCCACGGCATGGAAATGTTGCAGTTCGACACCAGAAGTGGTTGCCCGAGGATAACCACCAAGAAGCAAGATCGCTACCTGACAGTAAGTGCTCGAGTATCACCAGTCGCCAACTCCAGGCACCACTTCGAGATGATTCTGGTGTCACATACGTAAACGGTACGAAACCATCTTCACGATTACGGACTCAGAGCAAGGAGGCAGCTGAGATGCATGGCATTGACATCAGCTCAACCTCGTCAAAGATGTACCTGGGTTCTTCAGTAAATGTCATGGATTACAGAGTGACACCATGTGCTTTTCACAGACAAATTCCGTCTCGCTCTTTATCTTAATACTCAACGAGAACACGTGTGGAAGTGATCTGGAACCCAGCCACCACAGCACGCTACTGTCATGGCGAAAATTTTAACCTCTGGTGAATTTCAGAGAGACCTGATCAATCTTTCTGTTGGTTTATCAGAGATTAATTAATGCAAAAATTTTCTCCCATGACATACGTTAGAAGAAAATTCCTGGTTGAAAGGCAGGGGAATTCATGCGCAAAATTCGCTTGTCTTAATCACTACCAGGAAAACAAAATTTCATGTTGGTGAAAAAAAAAAAAAAAAAAGAATAATATTTGATTTAACTGACTTTGGGGTTTTGAAAATAATTATTTTATCTGTTCTTTTATCGCGATAGGAAAAGGCGAGTAGGTGTGCAGCTCAGAGAATCAAAATTATTTTGGTTTAACATCACGGAACGAGGAAAAAAAAAAGAAAATTAAAACTAGTGATTTTCTGCAAGGCAAGAATTCGCCATTTTTTGCGTTCCTGTTTCCAAGCGAGAAGTCGCCCAAAAGTGTAACATCTTTTCGTCTTTTGGGGTAAGGAATTCAGCAACGAAATCTATTTTTAGACCCCAGGGTCAAAAAGGAGAGCTTGGTCGACACGTGTGAAGGTCAGAGGTCACTCGAGGCGTGGGAGTGAAGATTCCGTTGGGAGAGTCGTGAGTTGCTAGGCTGAAGTTTCGACCAATGAGAGGGGTCAGCGGTTTTCAAGCACCCCCAGAGTTTTTATCCGTTGAGAGTCACTTTTGCTCTTGTCTTGTTGCTGGACGTCAGAGAAAGAGGGGACGGCGGAGTTTTTTTCTCCTCGCCTTTTGGCGGGAGAGAACCACAGAGAAAAAAAAAAGAGTTTTTTCCATGGCAGCATTTTGCTGACCACCAGTCCACCACAAGGGGACACTCTGGATCTGGGCTGGCTATTGAAAAATTTTGTCGATGTAGAACGCAGTTAAAGCGGCATTCCGCCGGCCGGGAACCTCGCCCTGAGGAACAAAATGGCGGCAGGCTGGCACAATGTCGCTAAGGAAAAGAAGGGGGACATGCCTTCTCCCTTATGGAAATTCCGGAAAGAATGGGCCCAGCCTCTACAGCTTCACCCTCGGCTGATACTCCGAAAAGGAGGCCTGCCTCAAAGGTTCCATCTCATCCCGAGGTTTCGGAAATGGTTACCTCTGCTACTAACCGTTTAAGGAAGGGAACTGGGAGGAAGAAAAAGAAATTTTAACGAGAATGTGGTTGTGCCAGGACTGTAAACTGTGGTGAAAACAGAAAGGAAAAAAAAAAAGAACGCCAGCTCGAAGGTAATGTTTTAGTTCATATCTTTTTGTATTGATATATAACATCCCACGCAGGGTACCTAAACTTCGAGCTGAGCATAAGAAACAAAAAGAAAAAGAGCAAGTTTTTTTTTTTTGCCTCTGATTGTGGCTGTGTTGTCGTTCAGCTTTCAAAATTAAAATGTATTAGTTACTCAGGTACGAATTCAGAAAAAAAGAAAGAAAAAAAAGAGAGGGGAGTTGAAAATGCTTTCATTTATGTTTTTTTTTTTTTGTGCTGTCATGTCTGGTATTTTAGCAACTTCCCAGGCCAGTAAATTTTGATGTATCGGAAAAATTTACTTTAATAGTTGGGCACAGTGAATTTTGGTGCATCGATAATAGTTTAGTTGGGCATGTGATAATTGAAAAGCAGTGTTATTGTGATGTCGTGGTTGATAAAATAATTGTAAACATTTTTTTCTCTAGCCTTTTTGCAGCGTTGAGTTATATTTTTTTTGAGTGAAGATAAATTATGGGATGATTTATATTGGAATTTTGGGAACATATTATAGTGTGATGAAATTGGAAACCTAAAGTGCTGTTTACATTCTTGGAGTGTTGAGTGACGAAATTAAGATGGTAGGAGTGTTAATTGAGGACCAGTATTTTACATGCTCCAGATGAGTGTTAATCTCCCATTGGAAAGGGGTGATCTTAGGGCAAGCAGGGAACTTGTCCTAGGGCAGAGGGCTCTGAGTAGGGAATTTTCACCAGGATGCGATATGTGCAGAACAGAAGTTAAAGTATTTTTTTGTTCTCAAGTTTAGTATTTCACAAAAAGAATGAACATCATGGGTTGAGAAGACACACTTTTGCTCACCAGTTCCAGTATTAATTGTTCTTTTCTTTGGCCTAAATTTTCTTGTTTTTACTATAAGGTTAAAAGTCTAAATGTAATTTTAATTTTCAATAAGGTGAAAATATTTAGTGGGTTATGTAAATGGTCAGTGTTATTGTCTGAAGTGGACCTGCGCATTGCCATGGTGCAGAAGAATTTCCTTGCTAGTGATTTTTCCTGGGATATATGTGGAGAGAGATAAGTGAATTTTCCTGGGATATATGTGGATATAGTGATTTAGGATTTCTTGGGATATAGAGAGATAAGTGAATTTTCCTGGGATATATGTGGATACTGTGATTTAGGATTTCTTGGGATATAGAGAGATAAGTGAATTTTCCTGGGATATATGTGGATATTGTGATTTAGAATTTCTTGGGATATATACAGAGATAAGTGAATTGTTCCTGAGATATAGTTGTGTTAGTTCTGGGCCAGATGTGCCTGGAGTATTTAGGGTTGAAGTACGACAGGCTCTTGCAGGCGTGGTTGATCAAGGTGGGATCATGCATTGGTTCGAAAAGGGGGAGATCCTTGAAGACGTGGATTTTGGGGGAAAACTTGTCTTCAAACCCCCCAGTAGTTTCGCTGCTCACGGAGATATGTACTGCCAGCGAGGGTCGGTCGAGCGTTGCTTCAAGAAATGTGGTGAGATCATGTTAGAGGAAATTCTGTGCCTGATGATGATGTGTCACACTTGAGGATTTTTTTTCTTTCCCTTTGCATAGGCTGAAAGTGGATTCACGACCCAATTTCACGCCTTCAGCCTAACTTGGTATTTTCTTCCTGTGTTGGTTCTCAAAACCCAGGGTAGTGTCTGAACTGAGAGTATTTGCCTCACTGCTACCTCAGTAATTCACTGCAGGTGTTAAATTCAAGTTTGTTTGGTGATTTAAAGTATCTAAATTTATTTGTTTATGATTTGCTGTAGTGCTAGGGATGTAAATTCTAAATTCTGGTTGTTGGTGTTAGTGAACTTGATATTTAGTTTGGAAATTTAGTTAATTGGTATTTTGAGCTTTTGTTTACAGTATAGAGTTATTAAGTATCCTGAGCTATTATGTGAAGTGCAGAGTGAGGTGATTTTTATGAGCAAGCTAGTGCAAGAAGATTGTTTGAATTTCTGAATTATGTTGATGTTATGAATAGTGATAATTTTTAAGATTAGTTAGTGAGGTTTCTTTATAAGTGAAGTAGGTTCATTCAGGATAGTTCTATGGGTTATGTAATGTTAATTAAGGCTTGTGCTCAGTGTAAATGCTGTTTTGAGGATAATTTACTTGGTTTGTTTACTTGCTGATAGTAGATTTGTTAAAGTATAATTTGTGGCTCTTAAAATAACTGTAAATTTAATTGAAGTCTTTGAGTCTGGTCTGGGAGATTGCGGAGTTTGCTAAGAGTGTTTAAATTTAAATCAATAAGTGTAAAATTGTAAATTGGTCATTGAGCTAACTGGGTGAGAGAGAAGAGAGTACGTTTCAAAAGAACAGAATTTGTCCACCTTGTAGAATTAAAAATAATCCAGTATTTTTTTTTTAAGCTATGTGAATCATGATATAATTTTGGATGCATGCCTAGTGTTCAAACCAACTGTGTTGAAATATGTAAAGTTGTGCTGTTCATAAGGCCAGTGGCCAAATAGAAATAGAAAGTAAATTGAGATTCTGTTTTATACTGTTGTGTTTAAGCAAACAAGAAAAAAGGAAATACCATCTGTTTGTCCATTAAAATTAACTGGTTAAGTTTGAAAAGAAAAATAATAAATACAGGCAGTAGCCTTTCAAAAAAAAGTTCAAAATGAGTGCAGTGTGAAAAATTTTTGTGTGCTGTTGTCTTCCATGACTTGGTCCCATGTACTCCCCCTTAGCTTGACTAAGGCTATCGATCCGAATCCTGGTATTATAAGGTTTTTCATAACTGCAATTTTTGTCCTAACCTTTTTAAATTGACTTTCACCGCCTCCACAAGTTGTTATTGAACGAGTACATTTTATCGTATGACTTATAGTGACACATTTTCATACACATGCAACAATATCCACTTATTTTTGCACTTTCAGGTGACTCAACTCTGCTTGAACACAAACAACGCAAACTTTCCAATAACTTCTTGTGGAATGTAAATTTTCAGATGCATTTTTGTTTAGGATGTTCATGGCCTTTTCTAGTACTTAGAAAATATTTTTGTTTCGAAATGCATCCACCCATCTCCCAAATTTAACTTTTCTATAATTTCCATATGAATTTCAATACTAGCATAAATAATAGCAACCCGTGTTTAATAAATAAGAAAATACAATTCAATATACCCAAAATGAATTAAATTCAAAATTTTTTTTTCACCAAAACACTACAATGCAACCACACTACGGACATTCTGCCCACCCTTACTAGCAGGCAGTCAGTTCTGGTCTGGGATGGAATGTGTTTCAATGGCCATACTTCCTTATATGTTTGTCAAGGCAACATAAATGCCTCAGTGTACCGAAACGGGATCATTGTGCCCATTGTGACACTGTTTCACGCTGCTATTGGACATGCATTCTGTTTTCTCAATGACAATGTTACCAGTCGCCGTGTCTAAAGCCTGCTTCAAAAGCTGGAAAATCATGGGATTGAACCGTTACAGCTGCCACCGAGGTCTCATGATCTTAACCCTATTGTGAAGACTTAGGAAGCTGTACAGCGACGTCTGGATAACCACGTTCCATACCCCCGTATACAGGCAGACCTTCGTAAGGTGTTTCCTGCAATATCGGCTGAGCTGCCACAGAAAATCATCAATAATACCATTGCAAGTACGCCTCGTAGGTGTCAAGGCGCTCTCCGACACAGAAGTGCTGTTACCGGGAGCTGAAATCCAGAGGTAAGGACATTCTCCAAATTATGTATTTCAAATATGTGGTGATAATCTAAATAGACGATGTCATCGCTCTGTCCACGTTATGTCAGATGCTGATTGTTAAACCACGCATAGCGCTGTGAATTGTCGGCACCGTAGCGTAAAGCGAACGCACTCGGCTAGTTATCGAGAGATCTGGGTTTCGATCCCAGCGATGTCGGAACAACAATTTTTCAGTTGCTATGCTTTGTTTATAAAATAACGTGGGCAGAGCGATGACATCGTCTATTTACATATCTCCAAATTATACGTTTCGTCTATATTGCAGTGTTCCTTTGTTGTGTGCAGAAATTGCACAATAATTTATTTTTGTCAACGCACTGTTTATAGTTTGCGTTACGCAGTCTCACCGATGTTATTTCAATGCATGTTGCTTGAATCAAATACATACATGCTTCATTTTATGCAATATCTCTATTTTTTGTGAACAGTGTATTTCTACGAGCATTCCGCCACCTCAAGTTTGCTGTTATCTGCCAGTAGAAATATGACTCTGGTGCGAGACCTACGTAACTTCCAGACAGGGTCACATTCCGCTTTTTTTTTTTCTTTTTTTTTTTTTGTGGTGGGAAGATATCGCTGGGAAATGAAACCGAATATCGCTTGAACACATAAAACTATTGCCACAAAAATACCAGCAGAAATTAATGTGATTCTCAGCAATCTAGTATTTCACCAGGAACATCATAAAGCTAAAATTGATAGCACAACTTCTGTTTCCAAGCCACTCGTTATTGATGCTAACGCAAAAAGGAGGACGAAGTGACGTCACGATCACAAAACCTGGGCACTCGATGATTGAAAACAAGTGATTTGGTCCCACAAATCATCCTTCACACTTTCTCTAAATTCAGGGAGAGCTGACGTTATTTGAGGGCGAAGAAAGAGCGTAATCCTGAGTGCCTTGTACCAATCATCAAACATGTTGGGAGGTCAATAGCATTTGCTGCAGTGATCTCTTGTTGTTTAGGCCTATTGTCACACTGAATAAACAAGTCACAGCACGCCTTCATATTTTGGGTGACCAAGATCACCTCATGATGCAAACACTATTTCTCGCAAACGATGTCATCTTTCGATATGATAATGTTTCAGTACACTGTCTTCAATCTCTATTTGGGGAGCATGAAATGAAGTTAAAGATCTCATATGGTCGGCATAATCACCAGATTTGAAAATTATTGAGTCCCTTTGGGCAGAGTTGGAAATGAGAGTGAGAAGACTTCTTCCACCATTGTCACTCACTCAAGGATCTTCAGATTTTCCTCAGTGAAGAATGGTCTAATATTCGATAAATACTGTTTACGATTTATTTGAATCCATTCCACGTCGAGTACAAACTGTTGTAAAAGCAAAGGGTGGCCAAATACCAAATAAAATCAAAACTGTAGGTGTTGCCATTATTTTTTCCCACCCTCTGTAGCGTTACTATCTGAGGTATTGTCGAGTTGAAAGTCTAAATTTACATGTCCTACTGGGAAAATGTTTCACTGGAAAAGCTAGAAAGCGCATGAAAAATTGTGGGCGCGAATGCAGCAATCATAACTAAAAAATAACTTTTCAAATGGTGCTTTTAGGAGTATAATTGCTTTCGCTCTGCTTGTCGTAATGCACTTATCACGACTAATTTTACATATTTTTTCGTTTTTGTCGGATCCATAACTTTTTAAAATAGATCCTTCCATCAATAACAAAAACTTCAATACATCGTTTTAAACGATTTTTATTTGTTAATAAATGACGTCATTTCTGACGTAAAACCTGTTCAAAACGCTTTCCTTTTTCCTGAAGACAAACTTCTTTGTCTCTGCCTAAAGACAAACATCTGGGGAGCAAAACGCACCGTTTATGTGACGAGTACAATATTCGTAGGTAACAAGCAGAAACACAGCGACGCGTGCAGCATAACAATTACACTTTCAGTGTTGCAAAAAACTAAAACAATACTTCTTGCTGCTAAGCATAGATTCGTAGCTAAACATTCACACATCGTGAACGGCAAATTGCTCATTACATACGTGCTCAACATAAACGAGTTAAGAGTCTGATACGTTTCGCCGAACCGATTTATAGAGTTCAGAAGATCTGACATGAGATACTGCACTGACAATGATAGCAGATGTCATTTCTTTGTACTGTACTTTAGGAAGTTTCTGCGACCCACTGATTAAGTTAATAAGGAAAAACATCTGGAATATTTTGCAATAACGCACAGATTTTTGTGCTTAGCATAATTATTTCGTTCTCCGCGGATTTTATTGCTAGATATACCGCGATCAGATGTTAAATTGCCAATAAAATGAGACAATAGATTCTTTTAGTTGCTTTTAACGTGTCTTTTGACATACATACAAATGTGTTAAAAAAAAGGACATGTTTAAATTATCGTTTAGTCTGAACGTCAGCCTTTGAACAAGATATTTTCTGTCCTAGTAGTCGTATTAGAAACAATTCTTTTTGTTAAGCAATTAGACTCAAAAATTGGATTTGTGTCAAACGCATCCACCAGAATTTAAGATACTGTTTTAACGTTGGAGTTTTAGGTTTTTTTCATTTTTAAAACTCATAAATTGCAGGACTTTATGAATGCAACGAATAATGAAAATTAAAACCATACGTTTTTAAACATGTAAAACGTAAATATCATAAACATATCAAAACAATATATTCTTACATCGATTGATCAAGTATTAAAGCATTTCCCTTCATCCCTTTTTTCTTCTTATGCGAAGCTTGCACTTGGGTAGGACAAATTAATAAAATAGAGCGAAATTTGGGGATTCAGGGCATACAGATTACAAAGGTGATAATAATTTTCCGTTTTTCCTTTGTAAGGAACTTTCTTTATAAGTTCAAGAAAATTTAGTACAGCATACATTAGAAAAACGAACAATATTTCTTCTGTCCAAAAGCACCATATTTCCTCTGCTTTCAAATTTCTTCAAGGCTCGTCGAGGCCCTCTGGAATATTGTGAAATGTCCTCAATCCGAACTTTCTTTTTTCCACAAAAAAAGCGTCCATTTTCTTTCTCTTCATATGGAGTTCCATTATTTACGATTCTGATGCCACGAAAATGTTTACTGCGGAAATACTTCTTGTGGAATGATTTAGAAGTTTGTAAATGCATGTAATTGAATTTTACCGCAAATTAACGTACCCTTCGTACTGAATTTACAAAGTAATGCATATACATGTTCCGTAAACTGGCTTCTCTGAGAAGAAGAAGCAGCTGTATCACTGTGACCGACAGTATATCAAGTATATCATCTTATCAGGCTACATGGGTAAAAAATCAGGAAAGAAGCATTAAATATTTGTCAAAAATCACTTAGACCTCTGCTAAAGCTGCTTCGGTTAGTTTGAAACGTCAAATCCCACACACACAGAACATATATACATATACACACACACACAACATAGTATATATACACACACACACAACATAGTATATATACACACACACACAACATAGTATATATACACACACACACAACATATATATATATATATATATATACACACACAACATATATATATATCATCATCATCATCATCATCATTGTCAACCATTATCAATCCACTGCTGGACGAAGGTCTCCCCAAGTTTCCTCCACAACGGTCTGTCTTGTGCCAGTCTCCTCCATGTCACCCCTGCATACTTTCGAATTTCATCCACCCATCTCCCATGTGGTCTTCTTCTGGGTCTTTTCCTGTCCCTTGGAATCCAATCTAAAATTTCGGCTGTCCATCGATGATCTGTCCTTCTAGCAGTATGTCCAGCCCATTGCCATATATATATATATGTTGTACTAGGTGTGAGTCAAAATTATATATGTATTTTTTTGCTTAGGTATCTTCTTTATAGAATATATATATATATATATATATACACACACAACATATATTTATATATTCAGGAGTGGCTACAGCACAATAGATCATATCCACGTACTGAGAGAACTAATTGAAAGAGCGAGGGAATATGAACTTCCATTGTGCATGGCTTTTATCGATTATGAAAAAGCCTTTGATTCGGTGAAACCATCAGCAGTTACCACGGCTCTGAAATCCTGCGGTATTGAAGATGCATACATTAATATTATTAATAACATCTATGAAAATGCAAGTGCAAAGATTCGGCTGTTTGAAAATACAACACACATAAAAATTGGAAAGGGTGAGACAAGGTGACACCATATCTCCAAAGCTCTTTAATGCCACATTGGAGGGTGTATTTCAGTCGCTGAGCTGGGAAAACAAGGGGATAAAGATTAATGGAGATTATCTAACCCACCTTCGTTTTGCTGATGACATAGTCATTTTTGCAACTACCCCATCAGAGCTACAGAGTATGATCCAGGAACTTGCTGACAAGAGTAAAGAAGTGGGATTAAAAATGAACTTTCAGAAGACAAAAGTGATGTTCAATGCTTTTACAAGAAATGAAGATTTATCGATTGATGGAGAAAAACTGGAGATAACAGATACATATGTTTATCTTGGACAGCAGATATCAAGTGAGGGTCACATTGATGAAGAAATTAATCGGCGTACAAAACTTGCCTGGAGAGCTTTTGGAAGAAACAGCATAATTTTCAAGAGCAATATGCCATTATGTCTTAAAAGAAAAGTGTTTGATCAATGCATCCTTCCAGTGCTTACGTATGGTGCGGAGACGTGGACCTTAACTAAAAGAGACATACAAAGGCTGCAGACAACTCAAAGAAGCATGGAGAGGTGCATGCTTGGTATAACCAGGAGAGATAAGAAGAGGAACTCGTGGATCCGAAAAATGACGAGAGTGGAAGACATCATGATCAGAGTTCTGGACATACTGCCAGAAGGACAGACCATAGATGGACAGCCGAAATTTTAGATTGGATTCCAAGGGACAGGAAAAGACCCAGAAAAAGACCACATGGGAGATGGGTGGATGAAATTCGTAAATATGCGGGAGTGACATGGAGGAGACTGGCACAAGACAGACGGTTGTGGAGGAAACTTGGGGAGACCTTCGTCCAGCAGTGGATTGATAATGGTTGACAATGATGATGATGATGATATACACACACACATACAAATACAAAACATGAAATAATACTCAAAGAGATCGTAGCAGGGAAAATATGGACAAATGAATATCTTGTCCCAGAAATTCTGCGTAGATATATATGGAGATTATCTAACCCACCTTCGTTTTGCTGATGACGTAGTCATTTTTGCAACTACCCCATCAGAGCTGCAGAGTATGATCCAGGAACTTGCTGACAAGAGTAAAGAAGTGGGATTGAAAATGAACTTTCAGAAGACAAAAGTGATGTACAATGCTTTTACAAGAAATGAAGACTTATCGATTGATGGAGAAAAGCTGGAGATAACAGACACGTACGTTTATCTTGGACAGCAGATATCAAGTGAGGGTCACATTGATGGAGAAATTAATCGGCGTACAAAACTTGCCTGGAGAGCTTTTGGAAGAAACAGCATAATTTTGAAGAGCAATATGCCATTATGTCTTAAAAGAAAAGTGTTTGATCAATGCATCCTTCCAGTGCTTACGTATGGTGCAGAGACGTGGACCTTAACTAAAAGAGACATATAAAGGCTGCAGACAACTCAAAAAAGCATGGAGAGGTGCATGCTTGGTGTAACGAGGAGAGATAAGAAGAGGAACTCGTGGATCCGAAAAATGACAAGAGTGGAAGACATCATGATCAGAGTTAAATCCCTGAAATGGCAATGGACTGGACATACTGCCAGAAGGACAGACCATCGATGGACAGTCGAAATTTTAGATTGGATTCCAAGGGACAGGAAAAGACCCAGAAGAAGACCACAAGGGAGATGGGTGGATGAAATTCGAAAGTATGCGGGAGTGACATGGAGGAGACTGGCACAAGACAGACTGTTGTGGTGGAAACTTGGGGAGACCTTCGTCCAGCAGTGGATTGATAATGGTTGAAAATGATGATGATGATGATGATATACAAAGAAAAACGCAAGAGACTTAAATCTGAGAAACACACGAGTGCGTTTCCTTAACACACAGTGTAACATCTCCATGTGATTTGTCTTTAAAAATTATGTATTTTAATCACTTATTGCGAAGTAACAAAAGTAACGAACTGTGCTTTTGAAGAAAAGCTGATTTTTATAATGTATGTTTAACATCTAAATGTATTTATTTATTTTGTTTAAAATAGTAAATTTAATATTTAAATGTAGAAGCTGTGCTATACGAACTTACGATGCAAAACTGAAGAAGTAGGAGTGAAGGTGAAATGATCGAAGATAAGATTTATGATCATAATGCTTTCATAGTAAAAGAAGAATCACAGATAAATGAAGTAAATTTAGTAGTTTCTCCTATACTGCCGTAAGAAATAGCTGAGGTTTTTGCTGAATGCTTCTTAATTCATTTATTAGTGGAAAATGAAACCGGATATATCATACAGCAACGAAAAATATCATAGCCGATATAATTCCACCAACAATTGCATGTACGCCTCTTATATCAAGTTGCAATGATAAAGAATTTTCTTAAACAATGTTACTAGCTCTATTGAAATCATCATCGCCATAGCTATAGAGACGTGGCCTTTCTAGGACTGAACGTAAACAGTACATATATGGTAATGTAATTGGTATAGCCATGTAAGCTATAAAAATTAATTCTTTGGATCATAGAAATCATAAAAGTACATCAGTGTTGGTGATCAGCCCACAACTAATGGTTCCAGTTGGTCATTCCACATAAGGGTTTTTGAACAAAACCCAGTAGGTTTTAGTTCTTTTGGCCAATGTGACACAGAACTAGCTGGTAATTCTCCAATATTCATAGAGGCCTTTGTTGCTATTGTGGGTGACATTGTTGCCTGGTGGCGCACCCCGAGGAGGCAAACCCATCTCTCACTAAGTTAATGAAGCTCGAGCTGTGTGCCGAGATCGTTGTAAATGGAGACATTTCATGCACCAACAGTAAGTAAATTCTACTTCTAGTAGTTAAATGTTTACTTGGAAGATGGTCTTTCTTTGAGGAGCTAACCTCTGAATCTCAGAGAACAGCTTAATGATATGTATGTATGTATGCATGTATGTATATGTAAGCTACACAGGGCCGCATACCAAAGTTCAATAAGAGAAGAAACAAACGAAAACATCCAAAATTACTGCAAACATTCAGAAGAAATAAACGAAGTTGCTTTTGTATTATTGCAGATGCGTTTCAGAAGCACCATTATTTGATCACTGCGCGTTACCAGTTGTCAATTTAGAACCAAGAAGAACTCCAAAGGTGAGAAATACACAAAGTGTCAGAAGACATGGAGAGATGCAGAACTGAAATAGTTAGAAAGGTTAATAAAATTCACTAATAGACGAAAAAAAAATACGAGAACAAACACTATTATAATTAAATATCGGACATTTTGGTAGAAGTATGGCTCATTAATGGACAAGAGCATTTGCTGCAAATCAAGGAAGCAGAAAGGACCTCAGAGATCGAACAGTATAAGAAACTTGTGGGTGAAATTTTTGAAATTTCGACCCCTTAGAAGCCATTTTTGAGAGAGACAGGAGTGAAAAAACCCCAAAATGATTGCGTGGGAGATAGGAAGATAGAACTACAAGCCATGCTGAAAGTACTTGGAAAAAGAATTCTAAAAACTGAGTTGTAGGAAAGTCCTGAACAGACTTCCAAGTGGTAGCGTGTATAAAACGGGTGATGGCAACCAGGGGTGAATATGGAATTTTTTTTCCGAGGAGAGGGCTACAAAAATTGAAGTTTTTGAAATATACCAGAACAAAACAAAGGTTAATGAAAAATAGATAAAAAATTAAAGCAATTCTTCTAATGTAAGTTGGTATATTTTTATTAAATTAAAGCACTTTTTTCTAATGTAAGTTGATGCATTTTAATAAATTAAAGCATTTTTTTCTAATGTAAGATGATGCGTTTTTGTTAAATTAAAACACTTTTTTCTGATGTAAGTTGATGCATTTTTATTAAATTAAAGCACTTTTTTCTAATGTAAGTTGATGCATTTTTATCAAACTAAAGGATTTTTTCTAATGTAAGTTGTAAGTTGCATTTAAATCACAAAAAAAAAAAAAAAAATGAAACAATTTTTTTTTGGGGGGGGGGGCAGCAAGGCCTTTTAGACCACCCTTCTATATACGCCCCTGATGGCAACTGAAGAATGTGGAAACTTATTGGGTTAATGCCTTCATCGCAGGGTATTTATTTCAATTCCAAAAAAAAGAAGAAACCCCAAAAAGAAATCCTAAAATATAGGTATGACGTTTGAACGAAACAATAATGACCAAAGTTTGCAACTTCTGTCCCTATTTAAACGATATTTCCAGGCATAATCTGTGAACTGCTGAAACGTAGTCATATTCTAATTTCTTCTTGTGTCTTTCAGTTTTAACCTAAATATATAAATTAGAAAGCCTTCGTTAGATTTAATGAAATGCACTTTTTCTTCCAGAAATGAAGCGAAAATGCCATTTAATTTTCCGATGCTGATGCAACTGATAATGATGGTATAGCCTACAAACCAACAATGCGCGGTCTGAGTATTCAGTGATATTCTTAAAAACTTGTGTATGTGTCATTAAAGTGATATTATTTAAAACTTGTGTATGTATCTGCTAGATTTCAAAACCACGTGTATGTAGGAACTAGAGAATGTTAAAATATCCCCACCATTCCATTTCTATATCAGAAGAACTTTGGCTAGGAGTTACCCTTGTTTCCTCATGAGAGACTTCAACGAAAATTAAAAGAGAAAACCGGCTCTGACATGCACTCGGAATTTGATCCATACCCTTTGGGAAGGAATCATGTATTCTTTTTTCTTATTGTGATGCCACTTTACAAACTGCGAATTTGTAATTCCGTTTATAGTAGAAATAAAGAACAACTAAAACACTATTTACATTAAGGTATCTAACAAGTCCGAATTTCATCCCTACGGATATATTTGTACTCCAATCTATTAAAAGTTTGCAACACATAATTTATCACAGAAACTTCAATATTCTATGCGACCTGTTACTTGTGTTCCGATTCAAACTTTCTTGGCGCATTTTAGCCAAAAAAAAAAAAATAAATTTGCTCAGTGAAACTCCACGAATCCATCGGTCATCAATCCACTTGCTGCTAAAGTAATTTTGATTTCAGTATAAATCCTTAGTAACAGTCATATCTATCCAAGGAACAAAAAAAATGCAATTTCGGAAGCAAATGGTTTATTCCACCAAAGTCTTTCAGCGTAAAGACAACAAACAGTCGTTAAGCTATGCCAGGGGTAATACATACCGTACGGATTTAATTAATAGCATGGATTTAATTTGCTATTGTTACGGATTTTTATTAACGTGGGAGCTTTCCTTTCTCTTTCACATCTTTACCAGCAGGTACGCTTTTAATCAAAGGCCTAATTTCCCGGTCGCCCATGTTAATATCTAATTGCACTACAAGAAGATAACAAAAAGCGGGAAAAAAATATTCTATGCCTTAAAGATGATCTGGGGTAGGTCTGACAGAAGATCCTACGATTTTCTTCTTTTTCAATCTCTTTTTGTAGAACTCAGGGACGTAATCAACAACTTAAAATCCCAGAAAATCTAATCCTGAAGGCTTCCATACGAAGTATTTGGTGTCTACCGGGAGCGCTGAACCAAGAGAAAGACTGGTTGCTGGAACTTTGTCCATTCAGTATGCTCAATCATCTAAGGATGGAATGAAATTATTTGACTCATTTGAGAACTTTAGGAGATTTATAGATGTTCGTAGAGTGTCGAAATTTGCAGAAGCTACGTGTCCAAGAATTTCCTGCTAGGCAAATTCAAATTTTCGGACGACGATATGAGAACATTTCTTGCTGGGCAAATTGCCAGACAGCCATCTATCAAAAATTCTCATGCCAAACAAATTTCCTAAAGACTTGCCATTTCTCCGTATGTTTCCTGCTGCACAGATTACTAGACAGTCATTCGTTTAAGGCTCCAGAAATTTCAGATTGTCTTGTATCAGAGTCTCTCTTGCTCGATCGATTTTTGGGGGATAATTTTTCAGTACTCTCTTAATAAATGAATTTTTCGAATCCCCGCTGGACAGAGATTTTCGGAAGACCATTTATCTGTACGCTCTTGACGCACGGATTTTTAGAATACCCTGCTGGATTTATTTTTGGTGGACCATTTACAACTGCTCTCAAGATGGACAGATTTTCAGAACCCCCAGCTGGACAAATTTTCGGAGAACCATTTATCAGTACTTTTTTGATGGACGGAATTTCAGAATACCCTGCTGGATAAATTTGTTTGTTCGTTTTGGTGTTTAATAAACACTTGTGCAACTCTAACGTCTACAAGCATTCACCATTTTCTAATTTTGGGCTACTGGATCCAGGAAGGAGAGAGCACCAGTGCTGTGAGATCAATACACCACCCATGCCTCATCCAAGACTGGAACCCGGACCCGCTCGGGTGAACGGTCAGAGGTCAGTGCTTAGATCACTGCACCACCTGGACGACAGATAAATTTCCAGAAAGGAATTTTCTCAGAGTTTCGCTTTTGGAAAAAAATTCAGTTAGCTATCCATCAGGGACTTTTGACGGGCAGATTTCCACTACGTTATTCGTCAGAGTCTCCTTTTGTACAAATTTTCAGGTAACCAACTATCAGGAAATTTGTAAGGTAACTTTCAAAAGAGTCATATTTTAGGTACTCTCGTGATGGACAACAGTTTACCATAGGGTCAAAAATCAAGCCTCTTGCTGGATACAAATAGAGAATAAATTTAAAATACGTGGAGATAATGCAAATAGACGATGACATCACTCACTCTGTTCACGTTGTTTTATAAACAATGCATAGCAACTGAAAAATTGTTCATCCGACACCACTGGGATCGAACCCCAGAACTCTCGATAACTAGCCGAGTGCGTTCGTTTCTCTTATATTTTGTATTATCTTATTATTTTGCTGTGTGAGCACCTGAGGTGTCGTCTTCCTAGCGAGTCGTTCATTCGAGGTTACTTTTCGTGCACCAACTGTTTTAAAATTTAACGTGCGGGTTCATTTGCAGATTTTATACCTTAAAAAGCAGACTGAAATCATATGATTTAGTCTGAAAGGAGCTTTTAATAACAAAGAAATATTTTTACGTATTATACATAGATCAGAAGGGACCTGAATAGATCAGAAGGGACCTTTTAAAATGTATTTGCATTAGTTTTCAGATTTCAAATTGATAATAATAATGTATTTTCCAAATTCTAAGAATTTTGCCAAGCCATGTAGAATGGAAAAATAGGCTGGACTGCCTTAGTGTAAAATATTGTCTCAAGATTTCAAGGTCGCCGAAGATTTTCATCGTACGGCATAATTTTAACGCACTCACGGGATATTCAATGGATTGCCACATTTTTATTGAAATTATTTGATGTGATAAGCATCGGCTTTAAAGAGGAACAGGAGAAAGTAATACTTTTTACTTATCTTCAGTAACAAACATCAGCACTGCACGCAGTGGGGTAGTTTTGGAAACAACGTGCTAAGTCTCAAAACTTCATACAGATTACATAGGTCCTCACTTGTTTTCTACTAGGTTTTTTTTTTTTAGGAAAAGAAGAAACATCGGTGCTTCTTTGCAGGCTTCAAAACAAAACTTAATTGTTTTGCGTTAAATAGAAGAATTTGCTAAAACGTCTGAATCCTGTAATGTCCGTGGGATATAGCTGTCGGTACACTACGCAAATCAGTTCTTAATAACTTCCTTTTTAATCGAATCAGAAGTCACTCAAATAACTTCAGGAAAGGTTATTTTCTATTAGTCTTTATTCAGCAAAAACTTCTTTAGCACGATTTAGTCTTCAACAACATTAGTGAAAAAATCCAATCACTTGTTCGAGAACGTTTAACGAGAAACAAAAACACCTACTCTAAGTATTAAATAAGTACACGTCAAGAAATCGCAACTTCAAGTACAGCAGAACTCCAATTATCCGGACTCCAGACATGTGGAGCTCCAATTACCCGGATCTCATGTTCTTCTTTCAAGGCCAAGTAAAATTAAGATTTTTGTTAATTTATTGATGTGTTTTTAGTTTTTTTGTTAATTTAAATAATACAAAATGATAATACAGTACAATAGATATTTATTTTTTAAACTGTATAATATTTGTTATTATAAAATACGATAAGCGAAAAGATTTAATTCCCTCAATTTAGTTAATAAATACGTATTTGGCCTACAAAAAAAAAGTCAACCTAATTATCCGGATTTTCCGAGTATACGAATGGGCTGTGGTCCTAGTTAATCCGGATAACTGGAGTTCTACTGTACTTCAACTTGTGTATCATCATACTACCATCATCTTGCCCACACTGCTGCTGCTCAAACATTATATAACGTTCAGTTCTCTACGGACACATACACACGTCATACGTTCCAACCTCAAGGGTATTGCCAACCATGCTCTTGCGAGAGAGAAGATATCACGTTAAGTTTGAAATATGCTAAGGAGAACGAACTCAAATTTACATAGAGAAAGAAATTAAAAAGGAAAGTTAAATCAGAGTATACGTTACAATTCGTTCCGCAAAAATACGATAAAATCCTGTCTCAAAATGCACTATATTGACAAAAACCACAGGACACCCTTCAAAAGCAAATGAACGGATCCGCTGCATTGTTAAGATGCGTGGTACAGCTACAAACGGTATAAAAACAAGCTTGCATCTTACCGCGATCATGTCGCTCTATGAGGTTGAGCGAAAATGTCGCAGCGGGAGAGAACTGTCTTTGACAACGGAATGGTTGTTGGGTGTTATATTAGTAGGTTGTCCATAAGAGAAACAGAGAGGCATTTAAACGTACCCAAGTCAACTGTTTTGGATGTATTGAATAAGTGGGAGACACATGGCGTTTCTGAAGCAGTAAAACGTACAGGCAGACTAAAGAATATCAGTGATAGATCATCTTTAGTCTGCCGGTATGATAGATCTTTAGTCTGAGGACGTCGAAGCCTCAGGACAGTCATTACAGGTCATCGACGGAGTACTGCACAAGACCTCAGTGTACAGGTGAGTAAAAATGCTGGAAACTCGGTATGTACACGTACCATTCGCATAGAACTGTATTTCATGGGTTACCGTGGTCGTGCGGCTGCTCATAAGCCTTTCATCTCCACTCGGAATGCTACTCGTCATTTAACATGGTGTAAAGAACATTTATCGTAAACCGTAAATTAATGGAAACGGGTCCTATGGACTGATGAATCCGGACACACGATTCATCAGTCTGATGGCTGTGTGTTTGTATGACAGCATCCGAGGGAACGTTATTTACCACAGTGTACTCTTCCTACGGTCAAGTTTTTTTTTTGTAGGTTTAACGACCACCGTGAGCAACTCAATGGGCTATAAGCAGTTGCCCGTCCCTAATTTAGGGTCGCTGGTTCCAGGGAAGGGAGAGAGCCAGTGCCGTAAGACAAACACAACATCCATGCCTCACCGGGATTCGAACCCGGACCCCGTTCGGACGAATGATCAGAGGCCATCGCTTAGACCACTGGGCCACCGGGGCGGCACAGTCAAGTTTGGAGCTGGCAGTGTACTCGTGTGGGTGTGTTTTTCGTGGTAGGGTCTCGGCCCGTTGGTTATCGTGGACAAACCTGTTAACCAGCATGTCTACCTCTATATTCTGGACAATTATGCCCTTCCAGCTCTGTGGCAATACTGTGGAACCGAGCCTTGTTGGTACCAACAGGATAATGCACCGAGCCGTAAAGCAAGAATTGTTATGGCGTGGTTTGACGATAATTCCATATTGTGTATTGACTGGCCAGCACAGAGCCCTTCTTATGCGGCGCTCTAATTCATCACATAGAGCACCTATGGGCTGAATTAGAGCACCGCATAAGAAGTTTGAAACCAAGGCTTACTACCAAGCCACAGTTAGCAGCATCATTATGAACTGAATGGGAGCGCATAGCAATCGCTGTGTTCCAAAACCTTGTCGAAAGCATGTCTCGAATGATCAGTGCATGCATTAAGGCCAAAGGTAGACCGACATCTTACTAATGTATGTCAATAAATGCTATGTTGTGTTTCTCTTTTAGATGTCCGGTGACATTTGTCAACATAGTGTATATGCATTATGACGTATATTCTAATTTAACTTTCACTTTTAGTTTCTTTCCCTATATAAATTTTGAGTTCATTCTCTTTAAGCATTTTAATCTTAACGTTATATTTTTCTCATTCACTGAATGTTATGTGGCAACAGTCTAGAGGTCAGGTTGGATGATATGTGTATCTTTTGACAAGACCAGAACGATGTATATAAAGTGTGGAATGAGAAACGTAAAGTGTGGGTAGATTAGTTCAGCCTTGCGTTGTACCTTCAAAAGTAGATATATATTTCTAATAAAGTTGTATTGCAACTGAAGTACTTGGAATCTCATGTTACAGAGGTTCAGTTTGTTGTACTTGTTGAAGCATAGTGGTACTTACTGTTTAAGGTAGCCAGTGGGTGCTGCTGATGATTTTCATTGCCCAGTTATTTGTGTGATGTGCCTTGAAGACCCAAATAAAGACATTCGTTCGTAAGTAAACCGACTATTATTTTCTGGCCTTTAGAAAACCTAGTATTGCTTTTTATATATAAGGATTCTGTGCTAGTTATCAGGAGCGTAACGTCAAGAAGCTACGACGTTACAAGAATCACAGACACTACGATAAGCAATGTTTTCAAAGAAACATTACAGCATATACAGGCCACTTCAGATGGTACAAATTTAGACAAATTATAAAAATTATAAGTAAAGATAAGTAAACTGTTAACTTTGGCCGTGGGGATGCTACCCTCCAAAGGTACCTGTATGGTTACTTCAAATATTAAGAAAAAGTGCGGTACGTTCAATTGCTCCGAAGACAGTTCTTGGTTAATATAATAAAAAAACACACTTAAGAATTGCGTAAGGAATACACATTGAAAAAATGTGGATCGTTTCCTTATGCAAAATTCTTCTACGTAGTAATTTATCATTGAAATAACGAAGCTTAAATAATGAGTGTTCGATCATTAACACTGATAATTGCCTTCGTCAACTTTCTCGTCGCACCGATCTATAAATAGACAAGACTTAATCTGCGAAAGTGCTGATTTTTTTTTCTTGAAGGATTACTACCAAGATAGGGAAGAAAGTCGTTTGTTTGGCAACAAAGGAAGAAGAATAATACCTTAAACTCATAACAAAAGCTCTGCAAAGTAATGAGGTAATTACGAGGGGAAATTCCAGCTGTCGTCACTGGATAAGTAGATGCAGCTATTTTAGATACGCATAGGCGTGCGGCCTGCAACGCCAGAGGAGAAATTACTTTCGAACAATGTAAGGATGGGTCGCATAAACGCCACCGAAATTTCGGGGGACAGCGCACCCATCCGTATCAACATCCATCCCCTCCTTGCGATGCAAAGAGCGCCGAGAACTCCGGAACGTCAAGTATTCCCTCACGTTGTGTTTTTCCTTTTACTGAAGACAGTTTAACCTGAATCGGTGGACGATTATGGGGTCAGTGTGTTGCACGTATAAAAGGAAGAATCCTTTTACTTCCTTTCTACTCGTTGTCTGAGGTGATCTAACGGACGGGAGTGTGTGCTTCGACTTGCGTTATAATTCACTTCGTACTGAGTTGATCGAGGTAAGCTAATGATTTTACCGGAGTCACGGCACTTTCTTCTTCGGTTTATCGTTATGTAATGCTGAACTAATTACACTAGAGTAACTTATCTTTATGATGTCGTTTTTAGTCAATGCACAGAAAACCTAGAACAATACAAAACAAATAAAATGATTTAGAAGCCTTTAAATTTAATACAAATTTGAAGATTTTAGTTCTTAATCTCGTTTGCAAACTCAAATTAAATGGAAGATTTTACTGAGTTACATAAAAAAAAAGGGTTTGCAATTTTCACGCGTAGACTCTTCAGAGCTGGAGAAATACATTTTGTTATTTCATCATCACAACTAACCACTCTCAATCCAGTGCTGGATGAAGGTCTCCAGACCACCCCGGTGGCACAGTGGTCTAAGCGCTGGCTTCCGACAGTTCGTCAAAGTGGGTCTGGGTTCCAGTCCCGGACGAGGCATCCGTTGTTGTTTGTCATAAGACGCAGGCTATCTCCTCTCCCTGGAACCAGTGGCCCTAAATTAGGGACGAGTTACTGCTTATAGCACTTAAATTTGCTCACGGTGGACATTAAATCCCGAAACAAAAACAAAACAAAAACAAAACTAACGTAATTATAAATACACCACACTGTGAATACTCAAGAGACACAAATAACGTTTTAAATCCGTTTATTTTTGCGGCGTAGTAAGTACAAAGATTCGCCAAGCTTTCGCACTCCCTGGGTGGCTTTCTTAAGGCAATGGTAGACATCCCAGTGGAATGCGAAAGCTTGGCGAATCTTTGTACTTACTACGCCGCAAAAACAAACGGATTTAATACGCTATTTGCGTCTCTTGAGTATTAATAAAACAACTGTCTCCCTAAGTCTCTTGCACAACTCAGTCTTCAGTAATTTTCTTCCATGTCACTCCGATATGCTTTCTAATTTCTCCCACGTGGTCTTTGGAATTTTTCCTTTCCCTTGGTACCCAATCTAGTATTCCAGTTCTTCAAGAGTAGTAAGTTCTTTTAGCAATATATCCAGATCATTGCAATTTGAGGATCTTCACTTTCATCATGTCATCAGCTCTAGTTATTTTTCAGATCCACGAGTTTCTTTTCCCATATACTTTCTTGGTTACACCAAGCACTCTGACGTACAATCTAATTTAACTTTCATTTTCAGTTTCTTTCCTATGTAAAGTTCGAGTTCATTCGCTTTAAGTGTTTCAACCTTAAAATTACATTTTTCTCACTCAATGAATGTTTTTGTGGCAGCAGTCTTGAGGTCAGGCTGAATGAGGTGTGTATGTTGATAAGATAAGAACGATCTACATAATGTGTGGAGTGAGCAGCAAAAAGTGTGGCATGGTGTGGATAGATTAGCTTTGCTTTACGTTGTATATTTTCACGACTAGCTAGAAGTTGTATTTGTTTGTGGAGATTCTTGGAGACTTAAGATAGAGGTTCAGATTGTGGCTTTTATTGTAGAACTGCTAACTTTATTATATGCTGCTGATCATTATCAGTGAACTGAAGTATCTGGATGCCAATAAAAAGACCGATTTCTAAGTTAAAAAGGCTTTTCTGCACGTTAGGTTGCCTAGTTTAGCTCAGTGTGTATAATTAAGATTTTGTGTGCTAGCTATCCGGAGCTTAACTCTAAGAAGCTCCAGTACTACATAAACAACCCACCGACAGTACGATAGGTAATGTTTTAAGTCAGCACTTTATTAAATTAAAACAAGAACATTACAGCATCTCTCAATACTTATTTGAGTTGTCCGTAGCACTTGTACGTCTGTTTTAGTTAAGATTCGTATTTCTGATCCATAAGAAAGAACTGAAAGGATGCATTGATTAATTTGCTTTCTTTTAAAACATAGCGAGAAATTGCTGTTAAAAACTGCGCTGCTTTTTTTAATGTACTTCAGACACGCATAGTAATTTCTTCATCGGTGAAATTTTCTTCTATTATGTCTCTTTATTTAAGTGAACTAAATCAAGCACTTACATCAGGAAAAAGCTCTGATTTCTACAAGAAATGGACGCCTTATGAATATTGGTTTCAAGTCATTTTAAACAGGATTGTTTTCTAACTTTTTTTTTCTCACCAGAACAATGTTTGTAAAAATCATCTTTCGCTTTACTGCTGTTTTTTTTTTATTTGATTAACTCCCGAATTTGTAGAACTTCATGAACTCATATTTAATTTAGAAACTGTTTGAACTCTCGTATAAATTTCAAATTTGGAACTTTTCGATTTCTGCACGTCGATAGGCATTTGTTGTATTTTGTTTATTGTTGTTGTGTTGCATTTTGTTATTTCTTCATTTGTTTTGTGCATGTATTGTTTCCTGGTTAATAAAGTGATGCTTGAACTCTTTATTTAAGTACATTCAGTCCATACCGAAACAGTCTTAATGCAGCTTTAACGGATAACTGATAATTTTTGTGGCTCTGCTTTCCAGTTACTTTTCCGAAAATGACATTAATTTGCGATTAGTTTTATGCTTTCAGGAGAACGTACATTAAAAATTACGTTTTGCAACCCGGTACTTTGAAAATCAAGGTTATTTCTCACATGTACTTATTCTACAGTACGCATTTACTTTTTTTTTTATTTGAAGATGTTAAACCACCCCATTAATTAAAATGATTATTTAGGAACAGTGTTTCTAGAGGTAGAACAAATACCGGAACGAAAGAAACAATCATCTTATCCCAGATTTGTAACCTGAGCCCACAGCCAAGGCTTATCACAACTCGACCACTAAACAATTGAATGTGTATGCAGTACATACATTGTATTTATCAGTCCTCGTAGCATTTTTCTGATACACTGTATTGAACTGTTATGCCCTTCTTTGAGCTTAGTAGTTAAAAATCATAGCAATAATCTTACTTAAGCTAGCCCCAATATGAAAAAACATAAGAAATCTAGAGAAAGTGAAAATAGACAAAATCGCAGCAACAAAAGATAATAAAAAAATCAATTCTGTCAGGCAGTAAATATGAAAGAAAACTAAAGTTTCATGTTTCTTTCCGCATATAATAAATAGGTACTTACATGAAAGAAAAATCGGATTGTCATCTTCAAAATAGGTACTTACATATTAACGCCACCGCAGCAGAAGTTGTGCTAATGCGCCAATAAAGAGCAATATTGTTGTTCGCACGCGCAGGCATTTATATTTTGGATTCTTTGTTGCCTTTATGTCCACCGAAATCCGATTGACTACTTTGTTTTTAAATAAAGTGCTTTATTTTATGATTTGTAGCAAAAATTTTAGGTGTAGACGGCACTTAAACCGCCAAATCTGTAGCTGCGGTGGCGTTAATACGTTCATATGGCGACAGCATCAGGTGAAAGAAAATAGAGACTGTTTTGAATCTATGTTGAACTCTATGTCGGCACATTTTCCACCGAAATCCGATTGACTACTTTGCCTGCGCGTGCGAACAACAAGATTGTTCTTTATTGGCGCATTAGCACTACTTCTGCTGCGGTGGCGTTAATACGTAAGTACCAATAAATATTTAAGCATGCTTTTATCGATCCGTTGTCTTTTACCATTTTGAAGCAATTTTTTATCGTCTTGGTGAACACTTTAGTGTTATTTTTTCGTAATCTTTTGTAGCTCCTTAGATTATTCTATACTTAACGGATACCGCTTTCAAAGCCTTGTTGTCTTTCACAATCGCTGAACACAGTTTCTTTTTTATTTCATTGTAATCTTTCGTGTTATTTTTTCTAAGTCGCTCTTTGCTATCCTCTAGTATAATCTTACTTTTCCATTTTCCTTGCACGTCTTCTATAATCTAGTTCTATGTCTCTTATGAGCTTTCGACAACTTTTTAAAAGTTTTATGATTTGAATTAATTTTTCGACGCATTTTAAAATATTGCTATCTTCTGAGCGTATTCTTGTTTAGCGGTATTTCGGTATCCATCATTTTCTTTAGTCTTTTATGATATTTTTATGCTATTATTTCCGATTTCGTTTTTATTTTTTATTTTCGTTTTTTTTTTTTTTTTGCTTTTTCAATTTGGTTGCAACCTTAATGTTCATCTTATGATGTATTTTATAGTCTCTTTATTTTTCTTATTCCGTCAAATATTCTTATAGCCCTAATATTGTGTTACAGAATAAAACATAAAAGAAAGAATACATTTTTCTTATTTAATGCGGACACATAGGAAGTTATTACTGAAAGCTTTACTGGAAATTTATTGAATTCATAGCGCTGTCGAAAATACTTATTTGTGAAAATAAAAAGCGCTTGTGGAGCTAGTCTAACGAAATATTTTAAGAATAGATGTAACTATAGTTACAGAACTACTCTTTTTAACCCTCCCAGTCAGTTAAAAGTCTTATTTCAGTTACGTCGCTGATGTCAAATTCCGAGACGACCAAATATTGCGTGACAGTAAGCAATAAATACATGAAGTTTGTGATGATTAAGTGTAAATGCTGTAAGTTTAAATCTTTACATGAGTAAATATGTGGTTGCTAATATTCGTAGTGACCTCGCTACACATAAACCACTCGTTCCCAAAATTATAACCAAATGGCCAGGGAACAATCTCTCGACCACTCCACGCCAACTATCCCGAGCATGAACTACCCGGCTCAGCTCTCTCTCTCTCTCTCTCTCTCTGTATACTCTCAATGTTGAGGCTCTTATCTATCTATGACTCACTGTCAGTGTTACTGAATTGCAAAAGTTCGCAGGGAACTTGATGTGTCGTTCAATGGGAAAACGTTTCGCGAGGAAAAACTAAATTTACATAACAGAACAGAAACTCAAAAGGAAAAATATGCACTTTATTTAGAGGTGGTAATATAATGTTATTTAGAGGTGGTGGTGCATACCATCTCTAAATAGGTGGTGGTATGTACCACCTCTAAATAACGTCGCAAACTGGTTTTCATTACGCTACCTTCGAAACCTTGGACGAGTGCTGTTGAAAAATATTTCAGGTACTAGAATCATAGATAATATTCTTCCGTGTTTTTACACGGATTTAAATTAAAATTTGAAAGTAGCAAGATGGAGAATTTTTTCTCTCTGCTTGAGCATAAAAACTTTAGCTCCTGGAAAATTCCGTCTTGTCTTCTGTACAAGAGGATTCTTTGTTATTCTGTTTCTTTCTCCTCAAAGTTTACATTTCTTTACGATTATATTGATTAATTCTGTATCCAACTGCGAGGCTGGACGGTACCTCTCAAAACGCTCTCTTTTGAAATCACTGGTTCTTTTATTTTTTTTGGGGGTGGGTGGGTGGGGTGGAATGGATGTTGTGTTTGTCTTACCGTACTGGCTCTCTCCCTTCCCTGGAGTCAGTGGCCCTAAATTAGGGACAAGAGACTGCTTATAGCCCATTGAGCTAATCACGGTGGTCGAGTTCTCTCCCTTGCTTGGAGTCAGTGGCCCTAAATTAGGGGCGAGAGACTGCTTATAGCCCATCGAGCTACTCACGGTGGTCGAGCTCTCTCCCTTCACTGGAGTCAGTGGCCCTAAATTAGGGGCACTGACTCCAGGGAAGGGAGAGAACTAATGCTGTAAGACAAACACAACATCCATGCCTCACCGGGATTCAAACCTGGACCCATCTTGGACGGACGAATGGTCAGAAGCCACAGCTTAGACCACTACGCCACCGGTGTGGCAACCGCGGGTTCCATTCACTGTGTGTGAAGAAAGTTTAAATGCATTAACTTCCATGTCTGTTGAAAGTGATGTCCTACGTCGACTGACGTTTGAAAAAAACTTGAAGTGACTTCTCAAACAAAATTACCAAAGACAAAATGCACTTAAAATATTCTGAAATCGTCAGCAATTCTGCAACTTGAAGATAAATACGAATACTTTATATTACAAGCTGAAAGCTTTTTTCATAGCATACTAACGGAAACATTATTTTCACAACTAAGAAAATGTATTTAAATATTGCTGAATATAATTTACTGTCGTCATATTTTCAATTAAGTCTCTGAAATATTTTTAGTTAAAAGCGATTGACTTGGGACGTTATTTATGTAAAACAAATGAAAATACAACTAGACGAAACCCGTCGTTTTTTTAAGGAATAAACTCATAGGAAGCAACAAATGTAAACTTTGATTGATTGACAAAAAAAAAATGTTACAAATTCATTCAAACGCTTCAGTAAAGACAATATTTTGAGTCTATCCATTTGCCACAGGTAATCCACGTGCATCTTCGTGAGTGATCTTTACTGCAACAAAATCCTTTGATCTTGCTCGAGATATGGCAATGTAGAGCATACCATGTGAGAAGACTGGTTCTGGCAGGTATATTCCAATTTTAGCAAGTGTATATCCTTGACTCTTATTGTCATCGCAAAGAACTATATGATCGGAAACTGAATCTGTTTGATCGTAAAAGGGAAAGTGCTGTCGCTTGGAGTTAGCCGAATGGGTGGCAAGGTGTGCAACGATCCCTTGTGTTTTCCGCACAAAATTTCCACAGAAATTGTACTTTTGGAAGAGCGACTTTATGATCATATGTGTGCCATCGAGTAAACATTTCATTGTGTCTAGTTTCCTGATTTTTTATTTTTTGTTGACTGAAGGTTTAACGAGCACCGTGAGCAACTCAATGGGCTATAAGCAGCCACCCGTCCCTAATTTAGGGTTACTGGTTCCAGGGAAGGGAGAGAGCCAGTAGATAAACACAACATCCATGCCTCACCGGTATTCGAACCCGTACCCTTCACGAACGAATGATCATAACCCAGCGCTTGGACCTCAGTGCCACCGGGTTGGCCAGATTCGTAATGGGCATCACGACTGCACCCTTTTTCAGTCGTACAATGTGAGGCAGGAGTACACTCATCTCGATCGTGTTCAAAAATTTAACTGGATAGCGCACTCTTTCACTCTCATATTCAGTCACAACTGTGTTTGTAAATGTTGTTGGAATGAGATTCGCGTTGCGGATACTCTTCATTCTCTCTTGTGTGTGACATAAAGTTGCGACCCATTGATCGCTCACGCCTTCTAGTAAGACTCATACGTTTTCGTTTCTTTTTTTTTCTGCGGGATAGACATTCTGTTAAGGGTAAGTATGCAATAAAGTATTTACTTACTTTAGGACTGATCATAGAAAACCATGCACACAGACCAAGTCTGACACTGAACTGAGCGCCTGATATAGATAAGGGCCACAACCCTTATCCCATATACTTTACATAGTTTTTTCTTCGACTGGCACATGTACATGGTAAAACCTTTATTTTGATACCTCAACCATATTTTTACGTTAAGCCGTTCTCTCAAAATAGGTCTCACAGTAAAAAACTCAATATGTACATTCTAAAATTCTAAATATTTTCCTTAACAATAGTCAACGGAATGCTTATTTACATCTTCACATAATGGGAAACGTCTTACCTTCGTGAATAAACTCGATCGCATGAATACTAAATTGTATATATACACCACACAATCCAACGGCATAATGCAAGCAGGTCTTCGAGAGTCTTCGCTGTTCTCATGCAAAGAACTTCGATACGATCGCCTGCTAGCGTTTCCATGACAACATGAATCAGCGTATGGAGGTGAACGGACCATTGCTTTGCGCAACGGTTCGCTTAGAAAAGAGAAGACTTCGGACTTTGGACTATCTCGGTCTCTCTACGCTTCCGCCTTTAACAGCGCGTATTTCGCAAGAGTTGTTTCAGTCAACCGTACGCTTCTCCCATAGACTTTACATGGGGACTTAGCCGCACCACAACGCCCGAACCGTTACCCCAATCTAATTTTACTCTAAGACTGGCACATCTACATGGTAAGACCTTTATTTTGATACCTCAACCATATGTTTGCGTTCAGCCGTTCTCTCAAAATATGTCTTACAGTAAAAAACCTTATGAAATTAATATATGGATTACGAGGGTTGTACCGAAAGTAATGTAAAAGTAGGCATAACTTTTTTTATTAACTGACAGAGGTCGTTGAAATTGCCAATGTTAGTACAGTAACTCTTTCTCTATACAGAGGTTACTACTCAACATAGGCTCCATCACAAACGATGCATTTGCGCCATCGTTGAAGCCAACTCTAGAATCTTCTTTGAAAAAATTCAGGTGTGGACTGTTGTAGCCACTTCTTCACAGCCACTTTCGCCTCGTCTGTGTGATGAAATCGTTGTCTCCCGGAGAATGTCCTTCATTGGGCCGAACAGGTGGAAATCGGAGGGTGCCAGATCTGGGCTATACAGTGCATGGGAGATCACCGACAAGCCTAATTTGCTAATCACCTGATTTGTTGCCAAAGATGATGTCGCATTGTCATGGTGAATGTGGATTCTTTTCAGGTTCTTGTTCCGTCTCTTCCTCCCTATAATTTCTCTAAGTTTCTTGAGTGTCTCAATTGTACCCCTTGCTGGTCACGGTACGGCCACATTAAAGAAAATCAAGGAGAATGATATCCCTGTAATCCCCCCAAAAAACATCCACGATGACTTTCTGTGCTAATCGCTGGATCTTGAAATTCTTAGGCCTTGGTGAAGAGCTGTGACGCCATTCCCGGGATTGATTCTTCGTTTCCGGATCTTAAAGATACGCCCACGTTTCATCCCCT
Source organism: Macrothele yani (assembly GCA_039090855.1). Classification (NCBI taxonomy): domain Eukaryota; kingdom Metazoa; phylum Arthropoda; class Arachnida; order Araneae; family Macrothelidae; genus Macrothele; species Macrothele yani. Next base: position 100,953,391 of record CM077013.1, on the reverse strand, counting down.
GTTACCAGATCTAAAACATAAATGTGTCTTCACTGACTTTAAACGCTTCCAGCAGGCTAGAGCAGACTTCCGTCCTTCTCACCTTCAAATCTTCAATGAAGAAGAAGGGTTACTATAGAGAAAGAGTTACTCTACCAAGATGTGCAATTTTTGCGACCTCTGTCTGTTAATAAAAAAGTTGTGCCCACTTTTGCATTACTTTCGGTACAACCCTTGTAGTATACAAGCCGCTGGTTAGGTAAGGTAGAAAGTGGGTTAACAATAATAAGAATACGAGCTATGGTTTCATAGTATTAATAATAAATTTTTCTTTCTCATAATATAACACCCCACCCCAACAAAGCATGCCTTATAATTCACTTATAATTCAACATAGCCTTGTAATTTTTCACTGAAACTAATGAATAGCGAGGAAAGCTTTTCTGGAAGGAGCCGCAATTCAGTGCTACATCATGACATTATCTGGCTCTGATGATTTCTTTTGCGAAGTTAAAAAATAACAGAAACAGAAACAAAAAACAAATGAGCAGCTGTAAAACGTAAAGCTTGCTACCATTTTTCCACACGACTTCTCCCTGCGACTTGGGCATAATAGAATAAATAAAAACTTTGTGCTTTTTTATTTAGCATAATTTATAGTTATAAACGCAAATACCGACGGTGTTTGTCCAAATTGCATCATTGCTTGACAGATAAAAACAACGAAGGGAATCAGTTGTTGTAAATCACAGCTGTCACTAACGGCGGAAAAAATTTACAAATGTTAAGCCTTTGAGTTTTTAAACAGCGAAAAACATTTGCTGGCCAATAGGCACGAAATGATGTCAGTGGAGATCCTGCACGATCCCCTGCTATTTTGGAGCTGGTAAACAGTGGAACAGGTTTCAGAGAGAGAGAGAGTGAAGAACTCCAGGTGTTCACATAGCGGGGTTGTTTGCCGAATACGATAAAGACCTGTATTACTGACCACAAGAACAAGTGTGCTAGACGCATTTTAGCTTTCTTCTTTTTTGGTTTAGGATTTAGCGTACCCCACAAACATCTAAAGATTAAGGGCTCCCCCGCCCCAATTTAGAGCCCTCCGTTTTCAGGAAAAGGACCCAAACCCTGATGTTTTACAAACGCATTACTCGTGCTACGTACGGGATCAGAGCCCGGGCCCATGATTAGTTAGAAGTCCGCGCCACTGACCACTAGAGCACCGAGGTGGCGTGTTCGATTTTAGATACTCCTCAGCATTTGTTTTCAGTTTTGAAGCCTATTGAAAATCACTATATTGTTTGATGTAGTTTTAATGGTTAACTAGGTAGCTAACTAATGTTCTTAGTTCGCTTCGTAGCACATAAATCACACTTTAGAAACCAGTAACCAAAAAGGCAGGTAGAAAGAATCAGCTATCGACTTACATAATTCCAAAATTAAATTCTATACTTCAGTACATCAGCATAATCTACTGTAAGAATGTAATCTTTCTGGTATCAACACATACAAAAATAGTATGACAACGACCCTTATTCATCTATCACATATATATCAACAAGCTTTATCTCATTCTTAGCATCAACATTTAACAGTCTACTCGTAATTTTTGGCATCTCGACAATTCTCCATTAATTACACTACTCACAGTCAACGTCGTTATTTTATTGTTCTCTGACACACTGTCAGTGTTGCCAAATTGTAAAAGCTGCTCCGGGAGGTACTGTGCCGTTCAGTGAGAAAATATTTAACCAAGAAGTAACTAAATTTACATAAGGAAATAAAAATTCAAAGGAAGGGTTAAACAGAGGTATACGTTACTCACCTTTTGGAACATTAGTTATTGCTTTTTTTCCGCATGAGCTGGAAGTTGAAGGTTTGGATGTTGACTTTTGATTATTCGTTAAACAGAAATTTTCACAGAAAATAAGGATTTTTAAAAAACAAAAATGAAGTTTTGAGGTGCTTTTAATTTGTTCTTTCTCTCTTCAAGAAGAAATGTTCGGATAAAAATGACACTGAATGATGAGATGATGAATTACCTTGAAATGGAGTCATGCAATGAGATTATGTTACATTTTTAGGTGTGTAAGCAGTAATAACATAGGAAATGGGAAAGCTTCGGGTTAAGCAAATTGATTACGAAAATCTTTTCTCTCAATTAATTTATAAGATCTCAGTATGAGCGAAGTGAAGTGGTATACAGGCAGAGCATCGTTTATCCGAAATTATTACACCAGCCGAATGCGTTTAACCGAAATCATTGGACCAACCGAATGCGTTTATCCGAAATCATTGGACCAGCCGAATGCGTTTATCCGAAAAGATTGGACAAGCTGAATGCGTTTAAACGAAGTGATTGGACTAGCCGAATACGTTTCCCATTTCGAAATGGTTCTGATTTTGGAATTCCTGTAAGCAGTCTGTGTCTTATCTTTATTTCATTGTTGCAATTCGTCAGTCTTTCCATATAATCTATGTTACGATTAAGGAATATGCGTATTAGGTTTTAGTTGGACTTTATATAAACAATGCACAGACGAAGAGAGCATTAAAATGAGAAGATATTAGATTTACTGAACTTGACTCTGTAGGTTTTGTGTAAGATATATTAATACAAAGAAACAGAGCATTAAATTCATGAGAGTTGACTGAGATGAAAAGGCGTAACCACTGGAGGGGGTCGGGGGTCAGGACCCCTCCAGATTTTCAGAGTCGGGGATCCTCAATGTAAAGGACACCCTCAAATTTTTCGGGGATATAATGATATAATGCACACTTTTCTATGATGTGAACTGACTAAATTTAATAATATAAGATTGTGATTTTTCGTAGAATGCAAACACGTGTATAATGTGTACTTAATAAAGCAGCGATATCGATTCCTAATAAGCAAAGTCAGCTGTACGACTTTGTAATGTACATTTCTGCCCTATCTATCATAGTTTTACAGTTGTGTTCGCTAAGTTCCACAACTCGCCAACAGAGGCGTTTTTGTCGTGCCTGTTAGATCGCGCCCCAGCAACTGCTTTGCTCCTGTGTGTGTGTGTGTGTGTGTGTGTGTGTGTGTGTGTGTGTGCTTGTAGGGGAGGGTCCCAAACTATTTTATACAGTATGTATATATTATTGTACATTGTACATATATGTATACATATAATCTGGGGGAGTCCGATCACTGTGCATATGTGATCGGACTTCCTCAGATTTTAAAACATGGTTACGCAGAGTAGGAAGAGGGGGAACATCAGGCTACAAGGAGTAAAAAGATGGGGAACATCAGGCTTCAAGGAGTAGGAAGAGGGGGAACATCAGGCTACAAGGAGTAGGAAGATGGGGAACATCAGGCTACAAGGAGTAGGAAGATGGGGAACATCAGGCTACAAGGAGTAGGAAGATGGGGAACATCAGGCTACAAGGAGTAGGAAGATAGAGTACATCAGGCTAAAAGGAGTAGGAAGATGGGGAACATCAGGTTACAAGGAGTAGGAAGAGGGGAACATCAGGCTACAAGGAGTAGGAAGATAGAGAACATCAGGCTAAAAGGAGTAGGAATATGGGGAACATCTGGCAACAAGGAGTAGGAAGAGAAGGAAACATCAGTCTACAAGGAGTAGGAAGATGGGGAACATCAGGCTACAAGGAGTAGGAAGAGGGGTAACATCAGGCTACAAGGAGTAGGAAGAGGGGGAACATCAGGCTACAAGGAGTAGGAAGAGGGGGAACATCAGGCTACAAGGAGTAGGAAGAGGGGGAAACATCAGGCTACAAGGCGTAGGAAGAGGGGGAAACATCAGGCTACAAGGAGTAGGAAGAGGGGGAACATCAGGTGATTCTTGATGCATCAGGAAGTAGTTGCGCTTCAAGGAAAGGAATTTACTGTGCTAGATGGCTTTTTTCAAAAATTATTCAAGGCCCATCTGCGTCTTTTGCAAATGTTTTTTTTTTTTTTTTGTGGCAGTTTCCGTTTGATTTTTCTTGTTCTTCAATGAATAAACGTAGCCCTAGTCCTTCAATAAGTGCGCAACGCATTTTTAACGCATCGTCTGTAGGCACTTTTTCTACTGTATTAGCAGTGTCGTCTCCACCTTTACCGTCATCACGATTATCTTCATTCAGAACCATTTTATTTACAGGAGGGTGTACGACGAAACTAAAACACCTGCGCAAATAGCACCGCACGTGTCACACCGCTGTACGCGATACTTGGTGGTCAGCCGGTCTGTATTTCGCAGTCGATAAACGAGAGCGGAGTGTGATGGTTACATTAGCAGAGCAGTAGCACAACTGAACGTCAAAAGGTGCGGTCCACACAACATAATGGGAGACATATCCGAGTTTCAAAGAGGACAGATTGTTGGTGCGCATCTGACCGGTGCATCTATGTCCAAGACAGCAAATCTTTGTGGTGTATCGCGAGTTACGGTATCCAGGGTCATGTTTGCATACCAGCGAGAGGGAAGAACCATAGGAGTAACTGTCGACGCAAGAGGAAGCTTTCTGACAGGCACATCCAGGTGCTAACACGGATGTTAGACAAAAAACATAAAACCACAGCTGCCCAACTCACTGCAGAGTTGAATACGCACCACGACTCGCCTGTTTCCATCAAAACTGTTCGTCGGAAGCTTCACCGGGTCAAAAGTCACGATCGTGTTGCTATCACTAGTATGAATGCCAAACTTCGGTTGCAATGGTGCCAGCAGCGCAAGTAGTGGACGTTGGACAACGTGAAATATGTATTGTTCTCCGATGAATCGTCCTTCACTGTCTTTCCTACAACCGAGAGAGTTTACGTGTGTAGACATTCCTCACAGGCTTACCACCCGGACTGTTTATTTCCCACAGTGTTCCCACAGTGAAGCACGGAAGTGGATCACTGATGGTTTGGGCCGCAATATCGTGCCTGTCTGTTGGCCCGCTGATTGTTTTTTTGGGGGCATATCACTGGCAAGGACTATCGGACAATTCCGGAGGACTAGGTGCACCCAATGATTCACCGTACAAATAAATTGTTGTGTCCTAAACCCATGTGTTTCCGTTTCGTTGTCCACCACCTCTATTTTCACCATCAGTTAGTAAGTGGAACTTTCCACATCATCTTCCTCTTCAGTGTTATCATTAAGATTATTTGATTCAGAACAATTTTAGCTACTTTCACAGTCAGCCAATGAGGGAAATTATCCACATTATCCATTTTCATCTTTATTGTTATCATCACGATGATCTCGATTCCGAACTATCTTTTCTATCATAATCATGAGTCAAAGAGGGATATTTTCTACTTCATCTTCACGATTATCTTGATTCAGAACCGTTTTAGCTATTTTCACCATCAGTCAACGAGTGGAAATTTTCACTCGTAGTGTGGGGTCAGCACTCGGAAAAAGTAAAAATTTCAGAATTTTTCAGGTTTTAAAAATTCGGGTAAGTGAAGCTGAATCCATAATACGCAGTAAAAATTGCTTCTTTGTACTCTATCATTTTTGTTAGATCGATACACAAGAACATTTTCCTGTAAGACAGAGATTTTTCCCACATCGAGTTGCATGTAAAAGTTTTATGACTACCACATGTCTTGCGCATGTCCTATTTGATGTACTATTTCAAAGTATTTAATTTTTTTTTCTTGGAATGTGCTATAGTGTCATTGCATGAATATTATATAGCATGATGAATACCGTTTGCGACGTATGGCGAAGAAAGAACGCATATACCTTGATTGATCAATTTTTGAAAAAAAAAGCAATAACTTAAAAAAAAAACTTGCGAAATTAAATGGAAATAATCATTATTAATATACCGGCGAAACAAAAATTAAGATAAAGTTAGGTTGCTTTCGTTCATTCTCATTAGTTTGTTTTTTCTTATGCGGATTTTGGCGTTCTTGTCACATTAAATTTCAACGGAATTTAGACTCAAAAACGACAGTGACTCAGTATGTGAAAACGAAAATTAAAACCCACGTGTTTCTTCCATCTCTGTAGCGTCATTGAGAAACGAAAGTATGAAAATAGTAACAATTTATAGTTAATCTTTGACAGATTTCCCATGAATCAAGAAAGCTTCGAGCACTCAGACTGATCTTATAAAAATTTGACAACTGACCTAGTTTCAGTTATTTTCTGAAAGCCTCCAACGCCATTTGACCTACCTCCAAGAAATTTCACGAGGAAAGAGTGCTTTCCTTCCTCGAGAAATCACCTTTGATCTTTGCTTTTGTACTTGGGATAAGAGAAAATAGCATTTAAAACAATCATTTTACGTAACCTCGATGACTCATTTTGCCACGTTTTCGTAGCCGACAGCTGTTTGCGGAAATTCATGAACTCAAAATAATGCAAAAGGTTCTTCACTCGATCCCTTAGAAAAACTAATAAAAAAATAGGTAAAAATAAATAATATATAAGGAACTCAAATTCATATATAATGTGTTAAAGGAAAGGAAGTGCTCATGTTACGCTGCTTATCTTAAGCAATCTCAAGAGATTTGAATTGGTTTTCACATTCGTTTATTTTTTATGCGCTTTAGGCAAGTTTTTTTTTTTTTTTTGATTGGAGGTTTAACGACCACCGTGAGCAACTCAATGGGCTATAAGCAGTTGCCCGTCCCTCATTTAGGGTCACTGGTTCCAGGGAAGGGAGAGAGCCAGTGCCGTAAGACAAACACAACATCCATGCCTGACCGGGATTCGAACCCGGACCCCTTACGGACGAATGATCAGAGGCCAGCGCCTTAGACCACTGAGCCACCGGGGCGGCTTAGGTAAGTTCATGCTTGTCAGTTTAAAAGTAATTTCTGCATATAGTTTCCATAAGTTTCATATAGTTTCCATTTCTGCATAGTTTCCATAATACCTATAAATAAGTTACTGAGATTAGCTGCGCAAATGCAGTACGTTTCACACTTTGGGCTTACTACAAAACTGTATGACGAAAAATTAAAATTTTTAGCTAAAAAAAATTTCGACATATTGCTTTTCTTTTTTTTCTTTAGTATTTCGGCATAATAGAAATCAAAGACACACTTTTTGTATGGTTTTAGTAATTTTCCATGGAAAGGGAGCATTTTACTGTTACTGCATTCGCGTCTGGAGACCGAACGGTGGCTCAGATGAAGTTTTACAATCCCTGATAGGTGTAAAATATCTGAACTTCGTTGCGGACCAAGTATAGATACAACCCGAAGACCGGCTTTCGGTTAGTAGAGTGTTCGGACTCAGAATGAGAAAAGCTGCCGATTTATCGGAGTCTGATAAGGGACAAATTGTCACGGCATGGCGCCCTCGGAACTACGATCTCGGAAACGGCGTGGTTTGTGGGTTGTTCACGTGCCGCTGTAGTGAGTACGTATCACAAGTGGTGCAAAGATGGCCAAACGATGAACCGTCGTCCAGTCGTGTGTCGTCTGTAGCTCATTGGTGCCAGAGGGGAGAAATGTGGCTACAAATCACCCGCATCTACAACAGTGGTGATCAGGGCAATGTGTCGCAGCACACAGTTCATCGCAGCCTCCTGCGCATGGGCCTGCCGAGCCGTAGACCTAAGCGGGTCCCAATACTGACTGCACGTCATCGCCATCAACACATGAAATGATCCCAAGATCGCCGAAATTGAACCGTGGATGATTGGAAGAAAGTGGCCTGGTCTGACGAATCAAGATTCCTGGTGCATCAGGTAGAGGGGCGAGCGCGGATACGCCGATTACCAACGGAGGCTATGGAACCTGGATGCACCGTTGGGTGGAAACTGGCCGGTGGCGGTGTGTTATGCTGTAGACGATATTTTCTTGGGGCACTTTAGGCCCCGTTATCCCAATAGCACAATCCCTGACAGCTGTAAGGAACTTCGTTGCGGACCAAGTTCACCCATTCATGGCAACTGTGTTGTGTGCCCTGCTGATGATGGCTATTACCAGCAGAAAATGCGCCATGCCACACTGCCAGAATCGTCAAGGAGTGGTTCAAGGAACATGTTGGTGATTTTCTGTTAATGCCCTGGCTTCCAAATTCACCCGACATGAACCCAATCGAACATTTGTGATTCGACTTGGAAAAGCGGGTTTGCGCTAAATCACCACCACCTCAAAATGTTCAGGAACTGGAGAACCTGTTGTTGACATTATGATACCAGATACCCCGGGATACCTATCGCCACCTCATCGAATCGATGCCTCGCCGAGTGACAGCTATTTTGCGTGTTAAATGCGCTCCTACGGCTTATTAGGTATGTGATCATAATGTAATGGCGCGTCGGTGTATAATGGTACACATTCATAGACAGATCAACACTAATTTGAGCGCTGTGCCTAATGAATACTTACCTTCATGTTGCGTGGACCATAAATTTATACAAATTGTCATGACTTGACTGATAACCATTCGGATCCGAATGGTTATATTCTGATTCCTATCTGCCTTTATGTCGTGGCAGATAGGAATACGCGGACGTTTACGCGGACGTTTTATTCTGATTCCTATCTGCCTTTATGTCGTGTGCGTCCTTCTGGCAGGTACGTCACACCTCCTGGTACGTTACATCATCTCCCCTTATTATTTTTTTTTCGAAGTGCTGGAGAAGGGATTCTCTTATTTTTCCTATCTCGCGGTGTGGAAATAACATCACACCAATGCGAGATTTTTGAACTGTCGGGTCATCCGGATAGTTCGGGCGCCATTATAACGAAGTAAATTTCTCCGTCATTTCTGTCCACGTCAGGATTCGAACCCGGATCCCCTCATTCCGAAATAAGTCACTCTACCAATTGAGCTACGCGGACGTTTTATTCTGATTCCTATCTGCCTTTATGTCGTGTGCGTCCTTCTGGCAGGTACGTCACATCTCCTGATACGTTACAAGTTGTTCTATCCAACTGCTGGAAAGTTGGTCGATTCCTCTTCAATACCATTTCCCAGATGCGAAAATCTTCCAACATACATTTATGACTTAGCCGCCCCGGTGGCGCAGTGGTCTAAGGCGCTGGCCTATGATCATTCGTCCGTAAGGGGTCCGGGTTCGAATCCCGGTGAGGCATGGATGTTGTGTTTGTCTTACGGCACTGGCTCTCTCCCTTCCCTGGAACCAGTGACCCTAACTTAGGGACGGGCGACTGCTTATAGCCCATTGAGTTGCTCACGGTGGCCGTTAAACCTCGAATCAAAAAAAAAAAAAATTATGACTTCCTCTAGTGTTCTGAATCTTGGACAAATTAGTCATGGCGCGAAAGCGGCAGGAGATAAATCCGGTCCACACTATTGGCTAGCAAGCACCGCAGATCCCATTTATCTAAGTTTCTCTTTGTCTTGAATCGTGGTTTGCGGTTTGACGTTATCTTGCTAGAATACGACCATTGGGCCACCGAATGTCCTTGTGGTTAGCACGGCTGCCTTCCAAGGAGAAAAATCTCAGAATCGATCCCAGTTAGGCCAGATGTGTTGAACCGCAAAATAACTGCTGTGCGTCGGTTGGGCACGATAAGCCGTCAGACCTGGGTACTGGTCCCTCTTTGTTAAAAATAAGGGCATCGGTTCCTTCTCCCGACCCATTCTCTCTCCCCGGATGGCCTTGTGGTTAGCACGGCTGCCTGTCAAGGGAAAAAATCTCAGAATCAATCCCAGGTAGGCCAGATGTGCTAAACCGCCAAGCACCTGCTGTGAGTCGGATGGGCACATTAAGCCGTCGGACCGAGGTACTATCCTCTCCCTGTTCAAATAAGGGCGTCAGACCCTTTTCTCTCCCCACTGTTAGGGTGCATTTTGACGCTAATGTCGTTAGTCGCGCTAGCAACGCGAACTAGTAGCTAGGCATTCTGATATCTCTCTGTCTATTTACTTTTCCATCGTGAGTATATCACGTCGTTCTTGGCACTCAAATCAAAAATCTGTAATAGGCATATTTGGTCGAGTCTAAACCTTCTCTGTGGTTCGAACCCTGTACTAACGGTTGTTCAGTCAGTGGTGATCGTCGTGGGATTTGTAGCTACAGTTTCATCCTCTTCATGACTAATCTGACCAATAAAATGTGTGTAATGAGTACTACCAGCTGCGAGCTTACCAATACTGGACAGCGTTGAAACATCAGAGTGTGCATGCGCTTCAGTTTCAGTTGTGATGATTAGGCGCTTCAGTTTCAGTTGTGATGATTAAGCGCTTCAGTTTCAGTTGTGATGATTAGGCGCTTCAGTTTCAGTTGTGATGATTAGGCGCTTCAGTTTCAGTTGTGATGATTAGGCGCTTCAGTTTCAGTTGTGATGATTAGGCGCTTCAGTTTCAGTTGTGATGATTAGGCGCTTCAGTTGTGATGATACACATCGATGGCACGTTCATCGGAACCAGTTCGAAATGCCCTGCATCCTCGAAATTCCACAAAGCACTCAACACTGTCTTCATTTACTATCGCCCAGCCCTTGTGGGAGAAAGTACAGACTGGGCTGGTGTCAAGCAATTGCTTTTTGCTGTTCGGATTGTTGAAGTTAATACATTTTTTGTTGTACATAACAATTCATTTGATAAAGCGGTGATTGTGTAGATTCCAGAAGAGTTTCCCGCAGACCTCGATAATGGATGATTACTTCATTAATCAGCTCATGTGGAACACTTCAGCAATTCCTGGTTACCATACCGATGCGTTGTGGATGCTGAACTAATACCTGATTTTGAGTCACTAAATCGGGCGGGCACCTGAAAGCGCCTGTTGATGGATAACTTAAACAGAGCAGCACATAATGTTGTTAACTACCGATATCGGATGCCAAGATCGTTGCCATACTTCAAGGCTCGCATCACCCCAACCTTTGAACTTCTTTAAGAAATTTTGAGCAGCGCGAAAGGGGACTGCTCCCTCACATTCAACTTCGCATACTCCTTTGGCTATTCATTAGCTTTTAGTACTTTGTTGTTTTTTAAACGACGTAGAATTTCAATAACTGCAGAATTTAACTCACTCATTGTAAAGTGTTTCGAACAATGGATACAGCGACTTAGATGAGTGTAATAGACACGGACAGACTCTGTTGACTTTATACTTTCTCTTTGTTTTACGTGCACAGATAGGGAAATTTAACAGGGCTACGTGTCAAAATACCAACTTTTCGTAACGAAAAATTCCTCTTACCATCTAAACAATAATATTCTCTTCGGACATATCTGTATATTCTGTTACTTGATCGCATTTTGGTAGAAAGACGTGAATACGTGCAAGATAAATTGTTTTGCGTCTACGTCAGCCTCTCATTTGACTGATTTAGAAGGTTTATTGATAAATTCATTATTACATCTGAAAAGTAAATGTATTTCCATTCCGGAAATTTTGATTTAGTTCATAAATTTCCCTTTGAAAATCAAAAAATTCTTAGATTTTTCTTGAATCTGTGAAAAGGTAATTTCACTCAGAGTAAAGGTTTCTCACTCACTTTGTAATTCCCAGTTGCATTTTAAACATCACTTACGTAGAATTAGCAAACCTTTTAATCAATTTCACTCGACGTTCTGAGGAGCTCTTTTTAAAAGTCCATCTTACTTCTCTTTTCATCTCAAAGGGTTTACTACTCATGCTAATAATGTAATTTATTACTGTGTTCATAAACTCAGCAATATTCACAAAATTTCGGTATTTCTACTTGACGTTCTTGAAAGACTAAATTTTAAATAATTAGATGTCTTTAACAGCAACTGTTTGAAATATTTTTCGTGAATATATCTTTAGTGCGTACTCAAAGTCACGAAACATTTTAACGACTGCAATAAAAATAACATTTAAATTGCACGAAATTGTATTTACAATATAAAAATGTCTGTACTCATAAACTTCTTAGTTATTTTCATTGCAGTCATTAAAAGGTTCCATGGCTTTGAATCTGAAAAAAGGGAGTAGAAAAGATATGAAAAATAATTTGGTATTTTAAACCATTTGAAGATCTTTTTTTTTTTTGCTTCATAGACTTCCCATAACATTAATATGAAACATTACTACACTTTTAGTTATTTCGTACATTTCTCTGTGGAAGCTGTTATAATCAGAGAAATCTTGAATGCTGAAAAATTACATTGAAACGACTATCAGACTATGAAGAAATTCGTGGTTTCTTTTTATGAAGCCTAATAATTAATATTAATGGTCGCTCTTATTATTTGCTTTGCATAAAATATTTCTGTCACTTCTGTCATAAAATATTTCTGTCCAGCTGGCAGTTATGGGTCACTGCTGGCTGAAATCTGCCGCTCACGGCCCGGTAGTGGTCCGTTGGTGGCAGCGCTATCAGTTGGCGAGCTATTGATGGCCCTGCAGCATCGCCGTGAATTGTGGGCCTCCAAGCAAGTGCCACTAGTGGCCCGTTGCTGGCAACCAATGCAACCCCCAACAGCAGGTGGAAGCATCGGGACTGCGCATGCGCGGAAGCAACACTTGCTGTGCCTCTCATGGTACCAGTTAGTTGAAGACGACGCTATCGCCATCGTGTTATTTTAGTGGATGTTAAGAAAAAATCCATATGTGGAGAGGCGAATTAATTTCCTAATGAAATTTTACGTCGACGAAGATATCAGATTAATAAGCCGTGAAATACTAGATTACAGCCATGAAATACACCCACTCCATTCCCATGAATAACAGTTCATGGAATGGAGTGGATAAATAACAAGAAAAAATTTGAAACCGCTTGAAACACATATCCTGGAAAACCATTAAAATAGCGTTTGTTGGAAAAAAAAAGGAATTATACGCGTACAAAATTTATTAATTATTTGAAAGAAAAAAAAAAGCAACGGTATGTGGTGTAATCATCCATGGGTTGAATACACAAGACTGGGAGGAATTCGCTTCTAAAAATAACGAGAAGTAAAATAAAATATCTTTTACTCTTTAAAACAAATGTAGCTTCGGACAACGGAAAGGAAAGACACAACGTTAAAAATGTAACAGAATGTGACATGAACCCGGGTAAATATATATTTATTCAACAATCTTTTTTCAAGACGGCAAGGACAGTACAAAACTTTGGAATGAGGCTCTAAGTATGTACACGCCTTGAAAATAAGTGAAGTCCCCTTAAGGTAAAAAAAAACTATCGTTACGTTGAAAAAATTAATTTATCAATTATATGAAACTGACTTTTATGAAAAATACCTTGCAATATTATAAAATGAAAGAGGGAAGCATTCGATTACAATATGCATATCAAACACATAGCTTCCAGCACGTACCTGAGCGTCGTGAGTTAGTCCGGTCAGTAGCGAGCGCGGCTTCCACGTAGACGGCCCAGTATCGAATCTAGTCAAATGCAAACGTCGGTTTTCCGGTCTGTCGAGAAAAGTTCCCCAGCGCAGTGCGTTAATTCACAAGCTTCGTAAGGGTAGAAAAAAAAATTGTAGCTTTAGGAAACTGCGGTTATCCTTGCTTTTTTTTTTTTTTTTAATTATTGCTACTACTGGGAAATTGGCGGACAAGATTCGGCAAGCCACCAGTTACGTCACGTGGTTGCTGGCTGCCACTAACGGCCCACTAGCGGACCACATTAGGCTAGCCATCATTTCTGGCAAGTACTTGCAGGGCCACTGAAGGGCCACTTGTGGCAGCTACTGCCTGTGATGGACCACTGATGGCCCTGTTGTGGCATATGACAACTGATGGGGTGCCAACTGTTGGCCAGCTGTTGGCCTGAACTGCTGGCCCTTCTGTTGGCCGCCCGGACATTTTATTGATGGTTCGGCAGCGGCAACATAGTGCTGGGCCATTGCTGGCAGTGCTGGCTGCCAGCAATGGCCCACTGTTGGCCCAGCAATACTGTTTTTGCTGGGTGAGGATGCACTGAATGTAAATAACGAAGTGGACGGTCTCTTTTCCATTAATGGTCTTCAAGTATCAATATCTGGGACACTGCAGTTGTGATGTACTACATAGGCTGAGCACATGTTAAGACCGCAGAGTTGCAACAATAAATTCCGTCGGTGTAGCTTAATTGGAAAACATTCGGCTCCGGAACAGAGGGATTCTTTCTCCATCGCCGGCAAAATTGTGTTTTCACATTGGCGCCCGTTTGTGGAAACGGTTTTACTGGCCTTTGGGTTCTTCGAAAAATGTGTGATGTTTCTTCAACACATTGTCTGGAATTAGTGAGAATTTCTTTATTTACAGAGAGTTACTTCGAACATGGTTTGTGGAGGACCGAAAACCTGCGATTTCGTGCCACCGCCTTTCTCAAGGGGGAGGGGGACATATGTGACGTACTACAGAGGAGAAGCACATTTTAAGACAGCAAAGTTGCAGGGGTAAATTTCGTAAGGCGTAACTTAATTGGGAAAGCATTCTACTCCGGAGTAGAAGGATGCGGTTTCGAGCTCCGCCATCGGCAAATTTATGTTTTCACAACGACAATTAAACTATGAAGAAATTCTTGGTTCCTCCTTTATGAAACCTAATTTTTAATATTAATGGTTGCTCTTATTAACTGCTTTGTATGCAGTATTTCACTCATCGGGGTCCTGGAGTATGGGCAACTGCATATCACTTAAGATGCACTGAAGTAAAAGAAGTGTCGCACAGTTTCTTTTTCCTTACTGGTCTTCAAGTATCATTACCCAAGACACTTCAGTAATCATACATTGCATTTGTATAGTAAATTTCCTGTTAGGTGCTCTAAAACTTAAATGTCGTTTCTCAATGGTTTCAAGGTGAGCCGCAAAAACAAAATTTTCAACAGTCTCCCTACTCAGTGTTGGGAAAAAATGGTAATGGAGTGTCCGTACTACCTACGACGGACTTGTTGAGACTGTGGACGTCGTGCAAGCAATCAGACGCCTATAACAGGGCAAATCACTGCAGTGTTTAATATTATGGTACCGCGGATCATCTGCGAGGCCACCACATATCGACCACGTCGGGAATGTACGTATTACAACAGCGGAAGGCCATGTCGAGTACCGTTGCTGACAGCGCAGGATACTAAACTGCACCTCCAGGCGCGCGACAGCATTGACACTGCACCACTGAGAACTGGAAAAAGGTCCCTCGGAAGTGGGACCTTTTTCCATGTGTACCATGGGGATGGCAGGATACGACTTTGGAGCAAGCAACATGAGGTCATGGAGCCATCGTTTCAAGTGAGAAACGTAAACGCCAGTTGCGACAGTGCGATGGTCTGGACGACGTTCTGGCACGCATTAGGCTAATGATGCTCACTGTAGGACATCTGAATGCCAAGGTGTATCTGCAGATCGTTGGTGACCGAATTAATCCTTTCATGGCTGCGATTTATTTCTAAAACATGGACATGTCTATTAGGAATAAAAGGCTATTACTTACAGTCGAATTTTCGGGTAGCACCCGTATCCTTCCTCAGGACTACACTACAGTAAATGTTGCCATTCGGAGGCTAAATTCCAACCTTTCAAATTATTTAATGTTGTACCTCTTATTCTCTCTATTTTCAGTCCTTCTGAAAATTTTCTCTTGAAAAAGTGCTGAAAAATGGCAACACTTACTATAGTGTAGTCCTAAGGAAGGGTAGGGGCCCGAAAAGTCGACTGTAATATCCTTTTTTTCCTGAGTAAATCCCCTAACTTAGTGATATTTACAATATATCAAGTTTAGGAATAGTTCTAATCAATTATTACCATGTTTATTAGGACAATGCATCCGCTACAAAGCTGGTATTGTTGCCAAATGGTGCTAGGATCATACTGACAAGTTTTATTTTGCTTCAGTGGCCTGCACAGTGTCCGGATTTCAAATTTGAAAATTTCAAGCATTCAATTTTGTAAACAACGTGTATCTCAATTACAGGGTATTCATAAATGATGGGAACGTCTTCAGTGATTTATTGCACAAAGACTAGGACAGACATCAGTGACACATACATACCTTGTGAGAGAGAAAATGCCCAAGTTTGTTTTACGTCATATCACTTCACAACGATTCAATGTGGAAACTACGTGTGACACGGCAAATGTTCACAGAGAATTGAACTCTTGCGTCCAGCTTATGTGACCGTTGTGATAACTTCTTCAGTTCTCTGCTTTAGCTCCTGGACGTTACGTATCAAAAGTGGTAGATAAACGATCCTTTATATTCCCCAGAAGAAGAAATCATGCAGAGTTAAGTCTGGTGAACTTGGCGGCCATTTCAAGAAGCATGCGTCCCTTTTTTCCAGCACGTCCAATCCAGCGCTTGTATAGCTCGGTATTAAGGCAGGCCCGTTCTTTTACGAATAATCTTCAACACTGTCGTTCATTTTCAGCTCACGTGATGCATGCTGCAATGATTCATTGGGATTCCTTGTGAATGTCTCTCTCATTTGTTCCACATTATCAACAGTAACACTAGGCTTGCCACCGCTCTTTCGCGAACACAAGTAACCCGATTTACAAATTGCTGATGCCACTTGTTAATAGCCTTCCTGGTTTGTAGCTTCTTACCGTAAGCACCTCGAAATTTCCTTTGAACAAATGTTGCACACTTGTTCTTATCAAACAGTAGCACACAAAATACCTTCTCGGGACCGGAAGCCTCCATCGTTCAACAAAGCTTTCAGTGTGGCAAGGCTTTGATACGACAGGTAACGACAACTGCCGTGACTGATGGAAATACACGCCTCGGTAGTAAGAACGGGGAAACTTTCATGTTCTGGATTTCACATGGTATAGATAAGTAAATGGTATCTTTTTTACTCCATGTGCAATAAATTATTGAATGTGTTCCCACCGCACGCTGTATTTCCGCGTGGTACAACACCCCTGCACGAAGCTCTCAGCATGTACAATGCCTCGACGAATTCGAGATGTTCTACAGGCCAGAGGTGGCACAACATGCTACTAGGAAGGTGTACTTAATATACTGACATCTCAGTGCATACCTGATGGTTATTTTCAGGACACGGCACACTCCATATAAAGCATTGCAACGTTGCCGCCATTTTGTTAAATCGAGGAAACGTTCTTTAACAAAGTAAAACAAACAAATCATGCTAAGAAAGGGAACACACATCCTGTGAAGCTTGTGTAATTAAAGTTAGGTGCAAATGCACTGTACTTTCAGAACTGAAAACTCGAGAGCTCAAAATTTTAATTCTTGCAACTCACTTTGAAAACACTGAGACGCCAAATAGAAAGCAGTTGTACAAGTTACTTCTATTTTCTAAAAGACGGGGAAATCAGAAGATGTCCCATGTTTTTATGAAATGCTGCTTCTTTTTGACAACAAAAACAATAAGTGATCTGTATAACCTGCCACGCTAGCTGCTAAATGAAACGTGTGCATCTTACTTAGAAAGCAAAAGAGACCGAGAGAAAAGAACCTTTAGCAGAAATATACGTTATGGTGAACTTTGACCCTGAAAACCCTCCATGTTAAAAAAATCTGTGGTAGATTGCACCAAAAAGTGGTGCTACACCAGCTGCACCACTTTCTGAGAAAAGATACACCATAGTGTGATGCAAACAAAACCCACAAACATGGCGAAACCTTGCAGCATAATGTGGTGCATCCTTGTAACATTAAGTGGTGCAAAGTTGCACCATGTTATTTTTGTTTGCACCATACAATGTTGTATCTTTTCATAGAAAGTGGTGCAGCTGGTGTAGCACCACTTGTTGGTGCAACCTCCCAAAATCTTTAACAGTGTAAAAAAAAAAAAAAGGCATGTAGCTTGAAAGTCCGTTTTTGTATGAAAACAACCGCTATTGAACACTCGATTACGGAAGAGATACCGCAAAGAGTCATATGAACAATGTGTTAGAAGAGGGAGAAAACCCTGCCTGAAAATAAAGTCATACTATACTTTGATGATAAAAAAAGAGCTTATTATAAACGCTAAAGAAAAAAGGGTAATAGAATAAGCGTTTGAATTTAAATGATGCTGCACATTTTAATTGAACTTTTGAATTTAAATGATGTTGTACATTTTAATTGTTAGATTTGAAATCTTTGAGTTCCACGTGTAACGGCAACGGCTATTGACAAAGCACAAATGCATACATGATGAGTGCAAAATCAGTATTGTACAAATTTCATGCAGATTTTAAGTTAAAAAAGTGTTTCTTATTATACTTTCATTTAGGAGTAATGCTAAAGTAAATTACTTGTACGTGACAGATTTCTCCGTCCAAAAAAATTAAATAAATTAAGAAAATTAAAGTAATATTAGTCACTGGAACTCGAACACGGACGCAAAAAAATATTAATAGTACGTTGAGAAACGTTTTTTCGTGAATTTACTCTAATTCTTTACATTAAGGTAAAAATCCGTACTTCGACAGTGAAAAGCGGGAATTTTAAGCCTTACCTAACATGTTCTCAAGAATTGAGGTACCATCAAGTTTGCTGATACTAAAACAGGCATTAACATAAGAGATATCGCAGGAATCTTAAAACACCTTAAACTAGAGTACGAAACAACAAAAGTATATTTGTTTCTCAAAGAATGAAGTATGCAAACACATGCATGACAATCATGGACCTAAAAAGAAGAGCACTTTCTGTCTTGTAAGTATGAGTACGTGAATATAAATTAATGAAGTCTGTAAACAAGTTCTACGGAGATGATATTCTGAAATGTTTGCTCCTTTTAATATTAGTAAACCAACAGCTTCCCCACCTCCCAAAACATCCTTTTCCTGCATCATTATAAAGCTTTAGAACGAATCCCGAGAACAACGCATGCGTGATGCGACGTACACAGTGCGTCAAATAATTTTTAAGACTGGGTCTGTAAAATGAAATAGAAACAAGAAATTATATTTTGTTTTGGTTTGTTATTCAAAATAAGTCCCTCCGGCTTCAATACACTTGTTACAGCGATATAATAATGATTCGAATGCCTGTTCCAGTTCACTTTGCGGAATTGCCTCCAAAGCACGCGTCGAAGCTGTTTGTATGGTCGAAATATCGTCAAAATAACACCCTCTTTAACGTCATTTTAAATTTTGGGAATAAAGAAAAGTCGCAGGGTGCTAAATCAGGCGAATACGGTGGATGATTCAACACACAGACGTTATGTTTCGCCAAAAATCTACGAACAAGAAGTGAGGTGCGACTGGGTGCATTATCGTGCAACAAGCACCAACTGTTTTCATCTCGATATTCTATACGAATGCGACGAATTCTGCCCATCAAACGCCTCAAAACATTTAAATAAAACTCACCAGTAATTGTTTGTCCACTTGGAATAAATTCTTTGTGGATAATACCCTTACTATCGAAGAATGTAATGAGCATTGTTTCGATTTTCGATGGAACTTTTCTTGTTTTTTTGGCTTGTGGCGTGTTTTTTGACTTCCATTTCGCACTTCGTCGCTTTGTTTTAGGATCATATTGAAAACACCATGTTTCATCACCTGTAACAATCGATTTTAAGAAGTTTGGATCATTTTCAGCGGCTGAAATGATGTCTCTGCAATGTTCACTTCTCTTTGATTTTTGTTCATTGGTTAACTTGTGTGGAACAAATTTAGCACATACTTTTGTTTTGCCCAAATCTTCACGCAGGATGGTTCGAATCGTTTCTTTGTTGATGTTTAAAGACTCTTCCAACATTCTTAGTGACGCACATCGATTGTTTGCCACAAAATCACGCATTTTTTCAATAATATCAGGTGTTCTAGATGAACTTGGTCTTCTGGTATGCTTATCATCTTCTAGCGTCTCTCTTCCGTCCAAAAAACGTTTGTGCCACAGGAAATCATTTGATCTACTTAAAAAACTCACCGTAAACTTGTTTCATCATTTGGTACGCTTCCGAGGCACTTTTACCAAGTTTTGCGTTAAATTTAATAACAGCCCTTTGTTCCGTCTTAATAATTCTACATGAAAAAAATTTTACTTCTCAAATGAACGCCCGTTTCGTTTGAGTTACTCTAACAACTGCGCAGTACTTTTGGCAGAAAGCAAGCAGATGGTCACGGTTTATAACTCATTCA
The DNA here is from genome assembly GCA_039090855.1 of Macrothele yani. Classification (NCBI taxonomy): domain Eukaryota; kingdom Metazoa; phylum Arthropoda; class Arachnida; order Araneae; family Macrothelidae; genus Macrothele; species Macrothele yani. The sequence continues at coordinate 100,933,508 of CM077013.1, read as the reverse complement.
CGATTACAGTGGTGGCGCTACTGTAGGCTGAAATCTAGCGCCAGTGTTAAAAATTCTTTGACGCACTGTGTATATTTCTAATTCAACCTTCCTTGATTTTGAGCTGCGTGTTCTTTTTTAAATTTGGTTTCTTCTCGTTAAATAAATTTTTTAACATAATGATACATTATTTCTCTCGACGATCTGGTAAAAGTTCGCATCCTGATAATACCACAGAACAATCAAGGTAAATAAAGTATTTTAAGATAAGAGCAGAGTATGCAATGTTGAGATGAGCAGATAGCAGTTTGCATTGTAAGAGCGAATTATATTAGAAAGGCTACAAGATATGTGCAGAGAGTTAAGTGTCAGCGTTTATTGTGAGAAATCATTGGATGTATTATATTTAGAGTATTGTGTTACGAAAGACTTGTTTATAACTGAACTACCCGAGGTGTTCTTTCAGTGAATAAAGTGTAATTAAATTTCGGTAAGCAGCATTCTGTTGTTAATGAACTCTGGCAGTTATGTTAAGGGTGATATTAATAATTAATTAAGATTTTCAGATTCTACTTATATACAAACGAAACATTTAGATGATTCAGTTATTCAAGAAGTCCACAAGTGACAATTTAAATTTAAAGTGAAGCTGATATAACCTAACTTTAGAAATAATAGCTCTACACATCCCATTTCAAAGCAACTACTTCATAGTAGATAATAACACATATATCATAGTACATTGCACATTTAGCTCTTATCTCAGAACACTTTATTACCTTGATTGCCCTTTGACTCACTGTCAGGATGTCAGCTTTTACCAACTGGACGGAAGAAACTTTGTGGCGTCAAGTTAGAAAATATTTAACGAGGAGAAACCAAATTTATATAAGAACACAGAAACTCAAAAGGAAGGTTAAATTAGAGGTATACGTTACAGTGAAAATAGTGGAACCGTACAAAACGGAACTTTCAATTTATGAACTAGCTACATCAAATAGAAATAACTAGTAAAGATACATTTTTAATCTTGTTTGGCAAAAAAAAAAAAAAAAAAAAGTAAAAGATGTAATCCTGCTTTGTCTTTTTCACTTCTTTTCTTTTATTTTTATTTTATTTTGGTTTCGGGGTTGAACGATCACCATAAGAAGCTCCTAAGGCTATGGGCAAATCGCCGTCTCTGAGTTGGGGACACCGGCTCTCAGGGTGAGGGGGTGATCGGCTATCGCGCAAGCGCACCTCCCATATTCCCGATTGGTTAGTGACTCCCCTTTAGATTCCTCAGCTACCCACAGGCAATCTTCCTTCTTTCACCTCCCAACTTTAGTATTGTAATGCACTTTTTTGAAAAACTTAAATTGATTTCCACTTTCAGCTCGAAGAAAGTTACCTAATATTTAATTTCGTCATCCTCGTTTTTGAGCAAGGAGAATTCAGGAGCTGAAATTCATTTCATTTCTTGCGAATTTCTAAAGATGAATTCTCTTTAAAAATGTTATTGTAGATTTTGGGGATATAACTTCAGTTTTCTAAAATTCGAACTTGAGGACTAAAAACATGCCGTGTTTATCTAACACACAAACACACATACGCGCGTGCGTTTTGCCCTTGGAAACTGGACGTGAATCTTATTGATCAGCCATGAATGGATGAAAGATTGGCAAAAGATAAAATACACTGCAAGCATCATCCTTTTACAATTCCCTTGAGGAAAATCAGCATCACCATTTACGATTACCTTGAAAAAAATCACGGTATGTAAAAAAATCAGGGTATGCTAACCACTACACCATAGCACCCAGGCATGCTAACTACTACACCATAGCACCCAGGCATGCCAACCACTACGCCATAGCACCCGGGCATGCTAACCACTACACCACCCAGAACGACCAAGTCTCAAGTTTCCGATTATTTGACTTACCATCCTTGTCATATTTACACCAAAAACCGGATTGCCATCTTCAAAATTTGTATGAATTGGTGTAATCTCGTATTTTGATAACACTGTATGTTTTTAATTCTCCAGTAGAATTTTAGAATACTGGAGTAATATTTCCATGATCCTAAAGGGAATTCAAAACGGTGATGGCTGATTTTTGTGTTATCATGAATGAAATACGAGATTACACCAATTAATACAGATTTTGAAGATGGTAATCCGTTTTCTGGTGTAAATATGACAAGGATGGTAAGTCAGATAATCGGAAACTTGAGACTTGGTCGTTCTGGGTGGTGTAGTGGTTAGCATACCCGGGCGCGATCTGGGAGACGTGGGTTCGATTCCCGCTCCAGGACGACAAAATTTTAAAGTTTTCGGATGTTATCTGACTTACCATCCGTGTCGTATTTACACCAAAAAAAAAAAAAAAAAGAAACAAAAAACGGATTGCCATCTTCAAAATTTGTATACTGTGTTATATTTAACACACACGCGTGCGCGCACTTTACCCTTGAAAACTGGACGTGGATGTTATTGATTAACCATGAATGAACAAAAGATTTACCAAAAATAAAATAAGCTGCACAACTATCACCATTTACAATCCCCGTGAGGAAAAATGGCATTGTTCATTTGAAAGAAAAATTTAGAAATTATGAGAAGTTTGGATGATGTTATTGTTTATAAAGAAAAAACGATAGAAAGAAAGAAAATTGAAAAACGTAACAAGACTGAGTGTCGTGGCAGGTAATGGCTTTCTTAGGCAGCTGCGAAAAATTATGTCGGAAAACACGACACTTCATTCCAAGTGTGAGAACTGGACTAAAAAAAGGTAGAAGCAGTCAATCCTTTGCGAATGTGTGGCACTAGATATGCTCTGCTTATTGTGGTTTCTTCGTCCAAGCCCCATTGCTCCCGAAATTGTCCACGATTCACAACACATTCAAATGATGCTTTAGAAAAATAAGGATAAACACTGCGAAAAATTTCTGGGATGGATGGCCACCTGAAGAGAAAGAAAGATATTGTCGCGAAAGATGGGCGGATTTGCTTGTTTGATTTCTCACTGCCCTATTATCGGTCAGTCGGTCGGAGAGTTATGTTGACATGTACAGCATTCCTGATTGACGGCTTTTGTGATTGTCGAAAAAAAGAACAAGGGCGTGTAAATCTTGAGATGAAAACAGGTAAATAAGAAGATGTTCGAGACAGAGAAAGAACAATGAAGTAGGAATATCTCTCTCATCGAATAACATTACTAAATTCTTTTTTTCTAAAAACGCATTTGAAACTAATTCAAGGCTCATGTATCTATCGAAATATTTATTGTCCAGTGTGCCTGATTTTTCTTTTACCGTTCTAGCAACGTAATGTCACACGGTTTCTGAAGAAAAATAGTTGTAATAATTTCCTCTTGCCGCGGATAGAGCTTAGGAAAGCAAGACAAATGCAGTGGAGAATATATTTTCTTGTTGGGTTTAACGCCCCCGTAAGCATTGAGGGTGTGTCCCGTCCGCTTGATGCTCGTTGGGGTCATTAAACCCGTCAAGACAATGTCTTCTACTACTGTTGACACCGGTATCAGGATGTTGGGGGGGGGGGCGGTAGAGGGGGTTGACGACTATCATCAGAAGCTCACGTAAATGCAGTCGTTTGTCCATATTTTGATGTCACTGATTCCATGGAAGGGACAAAGCCAGCGCCCTCTAACGCGGGCACCGCCCACGCGAGACTCGAACCCAAGCGGAGCTCGAGCAACTAGCCAGACATTTACAACTCTAACCACTCACCTACCAACGTGGCTCTCAGGATGGGGATAGAGATCTAGCGGTCTCATTGGACCAACACACCACTCACCGCTCAGGATCGGGTCGAGCTCAGGATGTCCACGCCTGAAATCCCTCAGCCACCAGGAGTCGGCAGAGCCTATGCATGGCGCAATTTCTTATCAGTGGTGAAGACAAGAATAATTACATTCCCATCTATTCGTTTATTGTCCGGTCAAGTTACCGCGTTCAAATTGTTGAAGTGTGTGACGTGCCTGCACCGCAGGACGCACATGAGATAAAGGCAGATAGCAGCGAGAGCATACGTCCGCGTAGCTCAGCTGGGAGAGCGACTTGTTCCGTGATGAGGGGAGCCAGGTTCGATGCTCGGCGTGGACAAAAATGACGGAGAAATTTTCTTCGTTTTGGTGGCGCCCGATCTTCAAGAATGACCTGGCCGTTAAAGTTCTTGCAAGGTGCGATGCGTTGTCACACATATGGTATGGGGACGATCTTTGTCATGAAGAAAAAAATATCACACCTCTTGTGAGTATGCTAGGCCGTCGTCCACAGATCTCACAGTCTTGAACTTCTTTCTCACTTGAGATGATATGTGCTTCCCTTCATTGCCGCTGCCTTATGAAGTTATGTACTCCGTGTTTCATCACAGGTAATAGAGCGAAGAATTTAACATCTGATGTTAAATATTCAGTCTTATTCTCAAAGCTTTCTGTTCTGACACTCGCCTTCCTGAAACTTTTCAAATATCCAGAACATCGTGAACGATGTGAAGTGCGGTACCGAAGGAAACATTCGCACTTGCAGCAATCTGACGCAAAAGTTGTCAGTCTTCTTGCTCCAGAATCTCCAGACACACCATGTTGCTGTCTGTTGTTGATAACCTGCCACTGCATTTCTCATCCGTCAGCGCATCGCTTTCTTATGCAAATTTTGAACACCATTCTGGAACGCTCCGAACACTCATGATTTGAGGACTTCTTGATGTGGGGATGGATTTCGGGTGCTGGCGTTTTCAGTGAAATCTAAGCACTGCGCGTACCTTCGAGTAAAACCAAGGTTTTCAGACGGGTCGTCGTTTTTCACTTGAATTTGTTCTCAGCACGTGGGAATTTCATCCAAACTCCTGCACCAAAGAATGCCCTCTAGTTAAGAGAGTGTAACGACTTTAGGATATACCGATTCACATATCCCAAGTCCGTCACCAGTGGTCATTACTAAATGCAAATATATATTAACGCAAAGTCGTAAAAATATGAATTTACGTTCCCTAGTAGTAATACTGTCGTTCCCCAAAAATGGAAAATTTTGCACATAGCATGAGCTATTAAATACCAAAAGGAATCAGATACTTTCCGGTTATTGGAACGCCCTTGGCTGATGAAACTCAATTACAGAAGGCAACCCCACTACGAAAGCAAACGAAAAGTTACTTCTGTTCTTATTGCGTTCTAAGGAGATATAATCTGCTTGCCAACGGATGGAAAATATGTGCAAACGTTTTCATTGTTTTTTAATTTTTTGATTGGGGGTTTTAACGACCACCGCGAGCAACTCAATGGGTAGGCAGTCATCCATTCCTAATTCAGGGCCAATGGTTGCAGAGAAGGGAGAGAGCCAGCGCCGTAAGCCGAAAACAACATCCATGCCTCAATGCGATTCTTCGTAGCCGAACCCATCTCGGACGAATGGTCAGAAACCATCACTTAAACGACTGCGCCACCAGGGCGGACGTCCTCATTTTAATAACAGGTCACAAAGCTACAATGTCTCTTAGAATTGCTTCACTTCAGAGGGTTGTTCTTTATTAGTTTTAACCTTCTGGCGACACATGAATTCAGAAAAATATTATTCTTAAATAATGATGGGCTGTTTCTTTTTGTTTCTTACTTCGCCCCCTTCTCAATTTTTCAATTTTCTAGGTATTAGCTCATGTACTCTAATCTAAGAAATGGCACTATGAAATGTTGGGAAGGATGCTGTGAAATATTGAAATTTTGAAGTTTCATGTTTCATAAGCTTGTCAGTTGGCAGAATAAATTGTCAAACCACATTGTTTGTGGTTCTTATTGGCGCCCGCTAAATTTTTTGCGTTCTGATTTGCAATTTACATCGAAAACGTCTCATTACTTTCATGATATATATCTCTAATATACGTACACTGAAGAGCAATTGAATTAGAGATACCTGTTTAGTAACGTGTAGCACCATCTTTCGCCCAGATGACGCCGGCGATTCGTCTCGGCGTGGACTCGACAAGACACTGGAAGCGTTGGGAAGCTATACGGATCCACGACACGCTGAACAAGCACCCACAGTTCACGAAGATTTCATGGAGTGGGGTCAGAGCCTCGAACATCTCTCTCGATGGCATCCCAGATGTGCCCGATGGAACTGAGGTCAGGTGATCTAGCTGGCCAAGGAAGCGAGGTCACGTCGGTGGAGTGTTCATCCAACCATTCGGATACAATTCGGGAGCGATGACACGGTGCATTGTCTTGTTGCAGGATGATATCTCCAGTGGGATGTTGAAGACTCACAAACGAAAGCAAATGGTCGTCCAGGATATCCCGGTAACGTTGACCTGTGAGGGACGATGTCACACGTACCAGTGGTCCCATTTCAGTCCAAGTAAACAGTCCCCTGACGAGAATGCCACCCCCACCAGCTTGATGAGTACCCTGCTGGCAAGAAGGATCCATGGCTTCATGTGGTTTGCGCCGTACTCGTATCATGTCATCCGCATGTACCAACGTGAATCTCGACTCATCAGTTCAGGCAACATTTAAACAAATATCTAGGGTTCAGTGGCGATGTTCCCGCTCCCGGAATAATCTTTGCACCCTGTGATGTGCGGTCAGCAGCGGTACCCTCGTGGGACGATGGCTTTTGTACCCCATAGCGAGGAGATGGTTCTGGATGGTGTATCTGCTTACACGTTTTTGTGCACCAGCGTTAAATTGCCGAGGGATTTCTTGCACTGTGGCCCGTCTATCCACTGTTACAATGCGATCTAGCCGACGATGACCCCGCTCATCCACACGCTGTTGTCCACGGCAGTTAGCCCTTGCAGGGATGGTTTTACCGAATTCGATGTACTCACGGTGCACCCGTGACACAGTGGCTCGTGAAAATCCCAGTGCCTGCACGACTTCCTAGATGGAGTGACCCATTCGTCGGGCCCCGACAATTTGGTCACGATGAAATGCGCTTAGATCCTTCGTCTTACCTATACTGCGTCCGACTCTTACTTATTCCCGTCGCATCACGCCTTATATTGTCGGATCGCTGCATACGTCATGTCGTTTCCGTTTAGAGGGCCGCCGACAGCGCCACATTTGCATAACGCCAGCTGTCTCAAATTCAATTGCTCTTCAGTGTATATTATATTAACAATACCTTTTGAAAAACCAAAAATCACATGGTGTGAGTTTAGGTGAATATAGAGGATGGGCAGCTGTTTGCTTTTTTCTTGCTTCAGATAAGCCATAACTTTCCAGGATTTGTGCACACTGTCATTATCATGAAGAAGAACCAATAATAAGCCTGTTGTTGGACCCTGCTCCTTCTTCTACTTAACCATTTTAGGCAAAATAAGGTTGGTTTCGTATTGGCTGTTTTTCATTATTTTTTCAGGTAAGATGTCCGCGGTTACCACTCATTGGGACATACCTCCTTGAATTACAGTCTTGTTAACGAATATGGAGACGCGTTTCCTTTTAAGCAACCCAAACACAGTTGTCTCTCTTTCTGAGAGTTGTGTAGCAATAAAACTACGTCTCATTACTTGTGATATGGTCTAGTGACCGTTTGGAGCAGCTACGTTCAAACACTGCTAGCATCTGTTTGCCGGAGATATTTCTTTTTTCATATGAAACGTCAAATATTGATGAATAATTCTTTCGACACTGTGCCAATCGATTCACAGAAATCTAAACTTCTTACTTGAATGGCGATGCCAGTTTGTGGTGTACTCACTTGGAACAGATCGTGCGGAACTTGAAATATCGATAAATAATTGTTTCCATACTGCCAATCGATACATCAATATCTAAACTTATTACCTGGATGATGATGACAGATATGGTGTATCCATTTGGCACAAATCTTGTGGAACTTAAAATATCGATACATAACTGTTTCCATGCTGCCGATATTTATTATCATTATTATTTTAAGTTTTGGGGCTAGATACCCTTAAAAAGATGTTTTCTTAAATGTTTTCTTTTTTCTGAAGCTGTTTCCAATCCTCCTACTTTCAAATCGACTATCACACTTTATCGAACACATGTCGCAATTTGCAGATTGCAAATGATTCTAACAACCACCTTAATCAATCATGAAATAGCAAATAAATGTCATCATTTTTTGGGCTTCCTACTTTAATATAATTCACAACTTGTGTGTGAACCAGATAATAAAAATTAAAAATAAATAAACAGAATAATATCAAAGTTGTTTTAAAGCTTTGTGTATATACAGGGTGTCTCAAAAATACCCTGCAAAACTTCAGGAATGAGTTCCTCATAGGTAGATAAAAAAAAAAGGTTTAGATGAGCATAGGTCCGGAAATGCTTGGTTTCCGAGTTAGAAAGTTCTGTCTACGACACTTAATTGATCACACTACCTGATTCAGGTCTGTCTTGGTTTCCCAGTTATCCACCAGAATGTTTTATCTCGCGCAGGTGAATTCCTTCATCACAAAATACTGACAGAATCTGGTGCTTTTCCTTTCCGACCATGTACTCAAATCAGGAACAAACGGATATGCACTTTATGTAGGGTTTGGCGGATGGCAATGTTGTGGAGGCTAGTCGTTTGTACCACAAAAGGTTCCCAGGACGAATACGTCCAGACAGGAAAACGTTTGAAAGTATCCATCGCAACCTTTGTGAACATGGGACCTAAACATCTCATGCTGCCGACAGAGGACGACCAAGATCTACAACTCCTGAAGTAGAGGCGGAGATTTTAGATACTGTGCATGTGACTCCTGGAATCAGCACATGCAGATTAGCAATGCAACTGCCTATTCAAAGTTCGATTGCTTGGAGAGTATTGCGAGAACAACACCTGCATCCGTACCATCTGCAACTGGGTACAGGCCTTGTGACCAGCAGATTACCCTGCGCGAGTTATGTTCTGCCAGTGGTTCTTGCAGCAGTGTGGTACAAATCCTAACTTTCATGCCTTAGTGATATTCACCGATGAAGCCCAGTTCACACGCGACGGAATCCTAACCTGTCACAATCAGCATGTATGGGCCGATAAAAACCCACATGCAATTTTTCCATCACGTCACCAACAGCGGTTCAGCCTAAACATCTGGGCGGGTATTTTTGGTGATAAATTGTTTGGTCCCCATGTACTTCCCAACAAACTCATGGGGCGGGCATACCGCACCTTTCTGGAAAACAACATGCCGGATTTCTTGGACGCCACGCCACTGATCATTCGCTAACAAGCACACTTTATGCACGATGGCGCTTCCGCGCATTTTAGCCACCTAGCTCGCAATTACCTGAATCGAAAGTTTTTTAGTCGGTGGGTAGGTAGCGGTGGACCAACTGCCTGGCCTCCAGGCTCACCAGATTTAAACCCTCTAGATTTCTTCTTGTGGGGCCATTTAAAAGCATTGGTGTATTCGACTCCAGTAGCAGATGGGGAAACTCTCCAACAATCGAATTGTGGCAGGTTGTGAAACAATACGACACATGCCAGAAATTTGGCAGCGAGTCCGTGAGACATCAATGTGAGGCCAGTATTGATGCAGAAGGTGGAAAGTTTGAATAATTACTATAAGATAACTTTCGATTCAAGTAATTGCGAGCTAGGTGGCTAAAATGCGCGGAAGCGCCATCGTGCCTAAAGTGTGCTTGTTGACGAATGATCCGTGGCATGTCCTCCAAGAAATCAGGTATGTTGTTTTCCTGAAAAGTGTGGTATGCCCGCCCAGTGAATTTGTTGGGAAGTACATGGGGCCCAAATAACTTATCACCCAAAACACCCGCCCAGATGTTTAGGCTGAACCGCTGTTGGTGACATGGTGGAAAAATTGCATGTAGGTGTTTCTCGGCCCATACATGCTGATTTCGACAGTTTAGGATTCCGTCGCGTGTAAACTGTGTTTCATCTGTGAATATCAATCACTACGGCAGGAAAGTTAGGATTTGTACCACACTGCTGCAAGAACCACTGGCAGAACATAACTCGCGCAGGGTAATCTGCTGGTCACAAGGCCTGTACCCGTTGCAGATGGTACGGATGCAGGCGTTGTTCTCGCAATACTCTCCAAGCAATCGAACTTCGAATAGGCAGTTGCATTGCTAATCTGCATGTGCTGATTCCAGGAGTCACATGCACAGTATCCAAAATCTCCGCCTCTACTTCAGGAGTCGTAGATCTTGGTCGTCTTCTGTCGGCAGCAGGAGATGTAAAGATCCCACGTTCACAAAGGCGGCGATGGATACTTTCAAACGTTTTCCTGTCTGGACGTATTCGTCCTGGGAACCTTTTGTGGTACAAACGACTAGCCTCCACAACATTGCCATCCGCCAAACCGTACATAAAGTGCATATCAGCTTGTTCCTGATTTGAGTACATGGTCGGAAAGGAAAAGCACCAGATTCTGTCAGTACTTTGTGATGAAGTAATTCACCTGCGCGAGATAAAACATTCCGGTGAATAACTGGGAAACCAAGATAGACCTGAATCAGGTAGTGTGAACAGTTAAGTGTCGTAGACAGAACTTCCTAACTCGGAAGCCAAGCATTTCCGGACCTATGTTCATCTAAACTTGTTTTCTTTTCTACCTATGAGGAACTTATTCCTGCAGTTTTGCCGTGTATTTTTGAGACACCTTGTATATTCAGTATATGGAGGCCAATTGTTCAGTAGGTTTAAAAACAGCACTGGAAATTAAGAAAAAGCAATCTTTAATCTTCGTAAATGAGGTCGCACAAGAGTTGTAAAACGTACCAATTTGTCAGCTGCTTCACCTGGTATCAAAAATCGATCACTAAAGCACGTATCAGAGAGGAAACAAACTAATTATATGAATTATTTTAGAGGGATCCTTATAATTCGTTATGCAAAAAATTCTCTACGCAAATTAGTTGAAGTAAACTTTTTATATTTTAAGAAAGTTCTTATAAGAATCCCAAGGCAACCTTAATATTCTCTCCCGGAAAAGAAAAACGTGGATTTTACTACTTCTTATTCCCTCTCTCTCTCTCCCCCTCTCTCCCTTCTCCCTCTCTCCCCTCTCTCCCTTCTCCCTCTCTCCCTCTCTCTCCCTTCTCCCTCTCTCCCCTCTGCCTCTCTTTCTCTCTCTCTTTCTCCCTCTCCCCCTCTCTTTCTCTCCCCTCCCCCTGTCTCCCTCTCTTTCTTTCCCCTCTCTCTCCTTCTCCCTCTGTTTCCCTCTCTCCCTATCTCCCTCTCTTTCTCTCTCTCTCTCTCTCTCTCTCTGCCTCTGTTTCTCTCTCTCTGAGCTTTCACACTCCATATTATGGTCTTTTTCTTAAACTTAAAAGCAAATACTTCTTTGAAATAATCATTTATTTATTTTACCCTTCGTGTATATTCTTTACGGACGACATTGTTCACGCAACGACCTTATTGATATAAATGCTTTATTTTCTAGGGTCCGCAATGAAATTTCACCCCGGGCCCAGCAAAAGTTTTGTCCGGCTCTCTAAGAACGGAACGTCTGTGCGCTGATTAAATTTATATGATAAAGTGTTTTTAATGTTAATGAAACCATGCCAGGAAATTATTATGTGTACCGAACAGAAAGATACAGCCGAAACATCATCCTCCGCTCGTTTCACATTAAAAATAGATTTCTTGATTATATGTTACGCATAAGAGGCAATGAACTTGCACTATTTCCCAATAAGTTCATCCGCTCTTTATAGTGCATGTACATCTGCAGTAGCAATACTCTGCAAGTGACGAATCTTAATGACTACAGAGCGTATGCACGAAACGGCGGTTTTCGGTTTAATTAATCACCGATATTTATTGCGGGATTATTTACATCACGTAAACTGACAATGAAAGTTATTTCCGCGTTTCCTTGTTCTTAAAATATCACGTGAGCAATTGTCGGGAAGCAACCATTCCTGCTGGGCAATTTAGGTCGCATGACATGCTTTTCGAAAAAGACATTCTGCTTCAGAATCTAGCCTCCAGTGTGTGTGTGTGTTTGTGTACGCAATATGTCTGAATCCAACTTGACGCAAGCTTGGCAAGTTTTAGGCATAATACTGGAGGAAATATTTTGCCCATTTTTTTCTTTATGAGTGACCTGCTTTTTAATAACGTGTAATGGAAGAAGGTGGTCGACCCTCCTCTTTCAATTTTTTGAAGAACGGTTATCCGAGATCTATTTTGAATGAGAGATTTCCGTTAAGTAGCTATTGTTTCGATACAATTATTTGAGAGCAGGATCTGTCACTATCTGTTTGACAAAAGCGTCAGGCGTTGTCCTACTTTCAGGCTGCACTTTTCCCAGGTGGATAAAACGAAAAGACCACGGTCACTACCAGACCTATAACAGTTTTGGAAATCATACTTTCTTTCAGCGCTAAGACGATAATCATAAAAACACACACGGCATAGGAAAGGAATTAGATCCTTTTCTAAGCCTAGAATCGTGTGATTCAGGCACAGCTCGCAGCTGTGTCTCAGTCTTCCGTTACTCGAAATATGTTCATATACGTACATATGTATATATACTGTATATATATATATATTTTTTTTCTTTATGAGTGACATATACACATAGTTCTAAGAGAGGAGGACAGAGACACAGCACACACATATATATACAGTATATATGTACACTGAAGAGCAATTGAATTTTTTTTTTTTTTTTTGATTGGAGGTTTAACGACCACCGTGAGCAACTCAATGGGCTAAAAGCAGTTGCCCGTCCCTAATTTAGGGTCACTGGTTCCAGGGAAGGGAGAGAGCCAGTGCCGTAAGACAAACACAACATCCATGCCTCACCGGGATTTGAACCCGGACCCCTTTCGGACGAATGATCAGAGGCCATCGCTTAGACCAGTGCGCCACCGGGGCGGCCAATTGAATTAGAGACAGCTGGCGTTATGCAAATGTGGCGCTGTGGGCGGCCCTGTAAACGGAAACGACATTACGTATGCAGCGATCCGACAATATAAGGTGTGATGCGACGGAAATCAGTAAGAGTCGGACGCAGTATGGGTAAGACGAAGGATCTAAACGCATTTGATCGTGGGAAAATTGTCGGGGCCCGACGAATGGGTCACTCCATCTCGAAAGTCATGCAAGCACTGGGATTTTCACGAGCCACTGTGTCACGGGTGCACCGTGAGTACATCGAATCCGGTAAAACCATCCCTGCAAGAGCCAACTGCCGTGGACAACAGAGTGTGGATGAGCGGGGTCATCGTCTGCTAGCTCGAATTGTAACAGCGGATAGACGGTCCACAGTGCAAGAAATCACTCGGCAATTTAACGCTGGTGCACAAAAACGTGTCAGCAGTCACACCATCCAGAACCAATCTCCTCGCTATGGGGTACAGAAGCCATCGTTTCACGAGGGTACTGCTGCTGACCGAACATCACAGGGTGCAAAGATTAGCTTGGGCCCTGGAACATCGCCACTGGACCCTAGACATGTGGAAAAATGTTGCCTGGACTGATGAGCCGAGATTTACGTTGGTACATACGGATGGCAGGATACGAGTACGGCGCAAAACCACATGAACCGATACATCCTTCTTGCCAGCAGGGTACTCATCAAGCTGGTGGGAGTGTCATTCTCGTCTGGGGACTGTTTACGTTGACTGAAATGGGATCCCTGGTACGTGTGACATCGTCCCTCACAAGTCAACGTTACCGGGATATCCTGGACGACCATTTGCTCCCGTTTGTGTGTCTTCAACATCCCACTGGGGACCTTATCCTGCGCAAGACAATGCACCGTGCCATTGCTCCCGAACTGTATCCGAATGGTTGGAAGAACACTCCACCGACGTGACGTCGCTTCCTTTTTCCAGCTAGGTCACCTGACCTCAATCCCATCGAACACATCTGGGATGCCATCGAGAGAGATGTTCGAGGCTCTGACCCCTTTCCATCAAATCTTCGTGAACTGTGGGAGCTTGTTCAGGGGTCGTGGATCCGTATGGCTTCCCAACGCTTCCGGTGTCTTGTCGAGTCCATGCCGAGAGGAATCGCCGCCGTCATCAGGACGAAAAGTGGTGCTACACGTTACTAGACAGGTATCTCTTATTCAATTGCTCTTCAGTGTAAATCTTAATAAAACGGAAATTTTCCCAAGTCCAGTAAGACAATTCACAGTAACAATACCATATTCGATGCAATAAAATAATGTCAACAGTGCACTGTACTGCGATTTGATCTGCAAATGCATTGTTTAGGAAAAAATTAAAATTTTGAATGATTCATTCGTTTATACTGTAATTGCTCTCCATTTTAGTTTTTGAAAGACATTAAGTCCCATCACTGTATATTTCTTTTCTTTTCAGATATTCCTAGCGATGCAAAAGTCACACCTTTTCCTGTTCGTCACTGTTACAGTACCACTAACTGTAGTTTACTGCCGACCGTCTGGACAGGATGTGGCGTCTATAGCACACGGAGAAGAGAGACAGATTTTCGGAGGTCTGTCTACCCTTGGAGCTCTCATACAGCCAATCTTGTTCATGGTGGGTGTAGCGAACTTCATGAATCGCATACCTACGATGTTTAATCGCGTGAGAGACAGTTTTAGTTTAGCTCTCGGTGGAACAGGAGTAAATGGTGGCGCCGGAAGGAAAAGACGGTCAGTAGACGAAGCACCCTGGTCCGAAGAAGTCCTGCTGAGAAACCTTGACGCTCTTACGATGCTAGCAGAAGCTTCAGAAAAATACCATAAAAGCAGTTGAAACCGATAAGTAAGTTAGCTAATATTCTCATTTAAATTTACCCACTTCATTGTTTTCATCTAATAATAAATGTAATACCAGCAAGTTTGCGGCGAAAACGATAACTACCAGATGCGTTCGAAAATTTTTGATCCCAACATGACTGAACCTTGTATCAAGGCGGTTTGTTTCCCATCTTTCTTGACGTCACACTAAAACTCTGATTGGCTCCCAACTCTGTCTTGAGTGACTTACAATACGACACCGACATATCAGACCATGTAACCTGAGAACGACGTTAGAAAAATGGAGAACTACTCTCTCTGTTGTTATGGCCTCCTCTTTTCTAGACGGCCTTGATCGTATTTGATTTCAATTTAGTCAATACTTTCTGACATAGTCCTTGGCATCTTCATTGCACTTATGCCATCTTTGTTCCAGCCATGTTGCTCCTGTGTAATAAAGGTTTCTGTCATGTCTTGCGTAATCACATCTTCTTCGGCTTTGTGACGTACCTGCCCTGCAGGACGCACATGAGATCAAGGCAGATAGCAGTGAGGGCACATGCCAGTGTAGTATAGTGGATAGCGCTCTGGAGCCTAGTGTTGTGGGTTCGAATCCCGCGCCGGACATAAAAATAATGGAGAAATTTACTTCGTCATATTGGTGCCTGAACTTCCAGGATGGTCTGGCTGTTAGGTTTCTCGCAATGGTGTGATGTTCTTTCCACACCGCGAGACAGGTAAAAATGAGAATCCCTTCTTCAGTGCTTCGAAAAAAAAAATCAGTGGGATGTTACGTTCCACACATCAAATTTTCTGGGATTTCTCAAATGCACGTTCTTCATCGGATGACTGCCTACAGCAACACATGGTCCCGGGTGACCCGTGGGCCATGCCCCGGCTCTCTTTCAGGGGAGAGAAGGAGACGTGACGTGCCTGCCCCGCAGGACGCACATAAGATAAAGACAGATAGCAGTGAGAGCACATGCCAGTGTAGTATAGTGAATAGCACTCGGAGCTCCGGAGCTGAGAGAGTAGGTGCGAATCCAGCCGCTGGTATAAAAATGATGGGGAAATTTACTTCATCATAGTTTTCTCGAGATGTTCGTTGCACGTGAAATATGTATCAGAGATGAAGATGACATATGATGTTGAAAAATTCCATTAGATTCTTAACATTATCTAAAACACTTGTATGGAGAAATCATTTCTATCGTTAGGAATTTGGTCACTGTTTGCATTTGGTGTTTTCCTCGTCCCTACTAGTAGGCCCAAAAAGGCTGTTCGCTGTCACCTCATTTTAATATTGCTAGGGGTGCGATGCAATGCTGACACGCAGTATCAACATCTATGCTTTTTTGCATCATACCCAGGCTCAGAGCTTATTGAATATGCACCGTATATTTCCTTACTTAGGGGTTTAACGAACCATATGTGCATCTAAGGCTGTAAAGAGTCATTAATTTGGAATCACTAATACCATTAAAAACTGGCTGCTTGGAAAGACATCAAATAGTTTTGAAAGTACATGAAACTTGGAAAGAACAAGAGAAATCAAATTTTAGGTTGCGTGACGAATAAAATAGGAGAAATAATCTGGGAGCCTAATGAATTAAGTGAAACAGGCAATGAATATTTCTGCGAGTTAGAACATGAAAGCAAAGTTGTTATTAGAGTAGAAGCAAATACCACAGACAGAGAAACAAGAATAACAGAGATCTTAAGGCAAAAGGTTAGATGCAAATACTTCTAGATGTCGTTATAAACGATTCGGCAATTCCTTACATGTCTTGATAAGAGAAGCAGAAAATCATGTATTTCGTGGAGATTTATTCGGTACCACTCAGTATTTGACACTATAGTTCAGCAGGGACGTCGCCACGGGGCTGCGAGGGTGGGCTTGAGCCCACTCTGAAATTTGTCTTGCCCACCCAGTTCAAAGTATGTCGTTTATCGGTATATTTAACTTTAAAATGTAATCTGGACCTTGCCAAGTAATAAGTCTACGTATTTCCCCCTAGGAAGTGCGTTGTTTACTTCTCCATAGAAAGGTTATCAAAATAGCACTCGCAGGGCCCTGAAAATTCAATTGTTCTCAATTCTCTCAATTCCTTAGTTTAAGCCTCTTTTTCATGTTTCTGTGGCCAGGAGGCTAATAAGGAGGGTGAATAGGAATTCGATGAAGGGGTCACTACTAATTTCTCTGTTAGTTGTCTTCACAAAATAGGAGATTCCAATACTGAAAGCGGAGTCTAAAGCTACACTAGCGCTCCTAATACTGCCCCGGGACAGCGAAAGTGCATAAAGTGGCTGACGACTGCTTTGTAGAAGGAGTGCAAAGCAAAGTCTCTGGCTTAAATGAAAGGCAGTTAAGGAGATGGAGGTATTGTGTCTGCGTGGCACGACGTTAAAATTTGATTTAAATAAACAAAAACGACACTTTCTTTTAAATAAATTGTTCAAGTACAGTACTATTCTCGTAAGCAAAAATGCAAAATTTGAAAAGCAATTTAAGACAGTGATTTAAAGCAAGCAAAAATTTGAAGGCGACATTCTGCCAACACTTGTATCTTGCACCAGTGGCGTACCTACAGTCAGATATGTGTGTATGTATGTACTGTATGTCCAAGTGAAAGGGGTGGGGATTGCACGAATTCTTAAGTAGCCAGTACTGAAAAGCATTAAAGACGCCCCGATATATCAGTGGTCTAAGGACTGGTTCATGACCATTCGTCTGAGAAAGGTCCGGGTTAGAATCGCGGTGAGGCATGGATGTTGTGTTGGTCTTACGGCACGAGCTCTCTTCCTTCCTTGGAACCAGTTACCTTAACTTAGGGACGGGCGACTGCTTATAGTCCGTTGAGTTGCTCACGATTGTCGTTAAGCTTTCTGTCAGTGTTTCCTAAAAAAAAAAAAAAAAGTTGCTATCAAGCTTGCCCCACAAAAATAATGCTCGCCCAGCCGTCACGTAGCCCAGGTGTCGCTACAATCAATATTGCTATTACCGAATTCAACTGTAATTGTCTTAACCTGAAAAAAAGTGCTGTTGTAATTTCTAACTATTATTTAAACTTAGTTTTTTGCTAGAGACAAAATAACATAATTACATGCATAAATTGATATTTGGCGAACATAAAATAGCTGGGAAAACATACCGTATGGAAAGGGCGAGAGAGAAATAGCTCGTGCTATATTTATGGTATTCATTATTTGTTTCTGTGGTGATTGACACTGCTAAGTAAAGGAAATAATTTATTAGGAAGATAGACCGATGTGTTCCAAAAGGCTTAATCACGCTTGAATGACAGGCTGAAAACAGATGAGAATTATGCAGCAACAAAGTGGGAAAATAGTGAGTAATTTTACAGGCAGCACTGCATGCTGTTTGTACGTTTATTCCTTGTTAATGATTCAAACAATCGCCCTTCTAAAGGAACAGAAAGAGAGTTATATAAAATTCAAAGTATTTTTGTTCCATAATTTCGTACCGCAAATCATAAACAGTTGAGTCTATAACGAAGTGAATTTCTCCGTCATTTTTATCCGCGCCAGGATTCGAACCCGGGTCCACTCATTCCGGAATAAGTTGCTCTACCAATTAAGCTACGCGGACGTTTTATTCTTATCTGCCTTTATGTCGTGTGCGTCCTTCTGGCAGGTACGTCACATCTCCTGGTACGTTACATCATCTCCCCCTTATTTTTTTTTTTTTTTTTTTTTTTTTTCGAAGTGCTGGAGAAAGGATTCTCTTATTTTTTCTATCTCGCGGTGTGGAAATAACATCACACCAATGCGAGAATTTGAACGGTCGGGTCATCCGGATAGTTCGGGCGCCATTATAACGAAGTAAATTTCTCCGTCATTTTTATCCGCGCCGGGGTTCGAACCCGGGTCCACTCATTCCGGAATAAGTTGCTCTACCAATTAAGCTACGCGGTCATTTTATTCTGATTCCTATCTGCCTTTATGTCGTGTGCGTCCTTCTGGCAGGTACGTCACATCTCCTGGTACGTTACAAGTCTAACGTTGTCATAGTTAAAACAATTCTTACGGAAGTTTTTAATAGCTCCGTTAAATGCGATAAAAGTTGATATGTTAAATAACGCATGAGCTTTAATCACGTCATGATCTACACAAGCGCAACTTCTTTTTTTCTTTTGGAAAACAACATTTCAATACATCCGAAAAATTTATGCAACAAGCATTTAAAAAAAAAATCATTCAAAATCGGAGTTAATTCTTTACAGGACCTTAAATATCGCTTGAATGCCCACAAACGTTTACACGCACGAACAACCAAGTATTTCGTCTAATTTAGCGGCAAGCTTTGTAGAACATAAATCCAAATTCGCGAAGTTCGTGTGTTAAATGTCATTATAAAAACAAAACAACAATGTTTAGACCCCATCAAACACATGTAAAGCTCAATAGCGATGGCCTAAAAATATTCAATAAGAATGTTCGCTATTTTTTTTTCTTTTGTATACTGAGCAGGTCGTTAAAATTTAGAAGAAAATGGAGCGGAAAATTAAGCTCACCTTGGCATCACAGAGTAACAAGCTCGAGATTAAACGAAGAGTAATTTTGGCTTTTAAATCTTTTTTTTTTTTTTTTATTGGAGGTTTAACGACCACCGTGAGCAACTCAATGGGCTATAAGCAGTCGCCCGTCCCTAATTTAGGGTCACTGGTTCCAGGGAAGGGAGAGAGCCAGTGCCGTAAGACAAACACAACATCCATGCCTCACCGGGATTCGAACCCGGACCCCTTACGGACGAATAATCAGAGGTCAACGCCTTAGACCACTGCGCCACCGGGGCGGCTCTTAAATCATTACTCTGTGGTCAAAACGCTACGTGTTGTGTTGAACTAGCACCTTGTTAATATGCTCAAGGAAACAGGAATATCTGCTGCTGGTTCCTTGAGTAAACTTCTTCGCAACACGTATCATAGGCGCTGGTTTCTCTGACCACTTGTCCGATATGGCATGTGTGTAGAAGTTCTGAGTTGTAGCCTTTCCTAGGGCTCTGAATTTCTAATCGCCCTTTACCATTAGAAGTTCAGAGCCGTAAGAAAAATTTAAAGGAGAAAATATTTAAAGAAAAAAATGTAAGCAAAAACGTTTGGCGTAATGAATGGTATCTGGTGCAAAGAGAATTTCGTAATCGGGTTGCTAGGAGAGGCGATACTGGTACAAAAAGAAACATTACACTCACGTGCTTTAGCAGCAAAGCTGTGCATTCATGGCCGTCTTAAGGGATGGGCGAACGGGGCCGGTGCCCTGGGCTTCCGCCTGAACTGGGGCCCGCAACGCCCCAACAGTCTTATGGGTTTACAAAAAGTCAAACTCTGACCACTCACCAGCAGGATTTTTTTATTTAGAGAAAAGAAGAAACACCAATACAGAAAGTTGGAATTTCTTTGGCCTTTTTTTTTTTTTTTAAACCTTGCTCGTAGCTTTGATTTCCCGAGGACGCAGGAAGAAAGTTAGGTGTTAGGTTGAATCTTTTGTGACAAAATAAGTAACAAAGAAAGCCGACCTTCCGAGTGTGGGTGAGGCTTGAGCCTCGAGGGGCCGCGCACAAATCGCGTTTCTTCCTTTTAAACAGTCATTTGTGTTGGCCACACGAAGAAGTGCACGTATGTTTATCACTGGGGTTTGTACACTTGGGGTACTTATACATAAATTCTTTCAATCGTCGCTGTTTAAACAAATAACAATGACGGGGGGCGCATGTCTGCATTTTTGTCCGGTGAGTCATATTGTCTGGAAACGGCGCTGGATGGTTTATTTTTTTCTTCTGTTTTAATTTAATTTTCGTTGAATAATTTGTACAATGGGGAAGAAACATTATATCTTTCTGCACCCATTTTCTTGTAATTTGCTAAGCAACAAAATGTGAATGCATTTCGTACACTTCATGGAGTTCTACAATTTCTGTCATGTACCATTTTTCATTCAAGTGGTATTTAAAAAGTAACTGGATATTGAATGTTTCTTCTCATAGGAAGGAATAACATGGTGATGGTGGTGTATATAATAATTCTCATACGTTGTTATATACACTGAAGTGCCAGAAAAACTGGTACACCAGTCTAATACTTGGTAGGTCCCCCACGGGAGCGCAGGACTGCAGAAATACGACGGGGCATGGACTCCACTAGCTTCTGGTAATATATGCTGTAGGCAATGCACACCATACTTCCTGCAGAGCGTTCCACAATTCGGGTGTATTCCAAGGTCTCGGATACCTGTGTTCGATAGCGCTTTGCATGGCATCCCAAATGTGTTCCATCAACTTCAGATCTTGGGACTTGGGTGGGAATGGCAACACCCCAAACTCAGATGAATGCTCCTCTAACCATAATGTGGCAGCCCGACACTTGTGTGCAGGTGCATTGTCCTGTTACAACGGGCTTAACCCATCAGCATGAATCGGGTGTACCAGGTCAGAAAGGATGCGCACATAGCGTTGGCCGGTCACAGATGTTTGTACACGTACCAGGGATAAAAGTGAAGTCCAGTTACACACACCCCATGCCATTACAGACCCCCCACCAGCCGGTACAGTTCCCTGTCGACAGGCGGGATCCATGGCTTCATGGGGTTTGCGCCACACACGAATCCTTCCATCTGCCCGATACAGTTGGAAACGCGACTCGTCAGACCAGCCTACTTGTTTCCAGTCATCAAGTGTCTAGTAGCGGTGTTGCCGTGCCCACGCGAGTCGCATAGCTCTGTGTCGTGCACCCATCAAGGGGACTCGAGTTGGGCGTCGGCTCCGAAAGCCCATATCGTGCAGGGTACGTTGCACAGTCCGGACGCATGATGCTTGTTGAGGCTCCAGCATTGAATTCCGATGATACTTGCGAGAGTGTTGCACGCCTATCGCATGAAACGATTCTTGACAGCCGACGATGGTCACGTTCACCCAATGTCTTTTTACGGCCACACTGGTATCGTAGGTTGGAGGTTTTGCCGGAATTCTTGTAGTCACTGTACACCCTTGCAATGGTCGTCCGTGAAAATCCGAACTTCGTTTCTACCTCCGAAATATGTACTATGGCCCATCTCACGAGCGCCAACTATGACACCGCGTTGAAAATCGCTTAAATCGTTATTACTTGTCATTCTCATGCCGAAAACAGCTCTGACAGTTCGCAAGGTGACGTTGCTATGTATTTAGCATAAGCTCATCTGTACCAGTTTTTCTGGCACTTCAGTGTATGTCCATACGTTGTACATATATATCCATATGTTGTATATAATGTAATAATGCCTTTTGTGAGCAAAAAAATAACCACATATTGTATTAATACCATATGTTGTATATTTTGTATTACAGTAGCGGCTCTAGAAAACAAAAGTGCTCGGGGGGGGGGCAAAATTCCTGCATGTGTCAGTAATTAATCAAAATTAATATATAATTCTTCAAAAAAAAACGGTTATATTTGGGTGGGGCGACCTAGAACGGGCAGTAGTTCTGTATATATAAGATCAGGGCCCCCGAAAAATATGAGGGATCAGGGCCCCCAACAGTATAAAGACGGCACTGTGTGCATTATAAGAAAAACAGATATTACATTTAGAATTTGTCTCATACTGGATGATATCCAAAGAAAGAGGAATATTTCAAATCAGAGTTTTAGAAGCTGGCTTCAGAGAGAACTGGAATATACTAGGGGTGTTCAAATGAAAAGGTACGAAACGTCATAAGAACATAACCGTTAACATATTTGCCTATGTCGCTATGGGAGAACGTAGCGACACATCTAGGGATGCGATTGGAGTCACCGGCGTGGATCGGAGCATGCGCGGGCGCCCGCATGCGCAGAAGAGAGCAGAGGCTCTTATAAAGAGCGCCGTCCAATTGACGCGGCAGTGCGTGTGAGGACAGGATGGCGTTCACATTGCAAAATTCGACGATTGAGGAGCAGCGAGGCGTTATCCGATTTCTGACATCGGAAGGTGTTAAACCGGCCGCTATTCATCGCGGAGGGTGTGGTTCTGCTCCATGATAACGCGCTTCCACACGTCTTCAGGGTCACACACGCGGAACTGGCCAAGTTCCAGTGGGAGCAGCTTGACCATCCGCCCTACAGCCCGGACATGTCGCCCTGCGATTTCCATGTGTTTGGTCCCCTGAAAAAACATCTGAAAGGGAAGCGCTTCCACTCGGACGACGAATCAAAGGACGCTGTGCAGGACTGGGTCTCGTCACGGCCACAGGAATTCTGGGAACAAGGAATCCTTCGGCTCGTTAATCAATGGGATCGTTGTGCTACGGCCTATGGTGTATACGTTGAATAAAGTCTTCATTTATACCCACAGTGTCGTTTCGTACCTTTTCATTTGAACACTCCTTGTATCTTTATGCTCCCTAGAAAAGAAGTAGGGCATTTTTTAAAGCAGAGAACGCTTGGGAAATGTTTTTAATGATGAATGGTGTCCCATTAGGACGATTGTTTAATCGAACACTTACGTTCCTAGAGGCAGAACGATATCAAACAGTAGAAAATTTCTCACTGTGACAGTTAAAAACAGTTTTTCAAATCGAACTTTCAGGAGCACATGTAGCAAGTAAAACAATAGAATATGAGAATATGTATTTGCGATTTCTGTTAGGAAAGCTGAGTGTTACTTGAAGCACGCAATGTGGGTACTTCTCTTCATGATGTGCTGTATCCGGTACAAAAAGAAGTTTTTCATTCGCCTTTTTCATGCGAAATTTCGGTTGCAAATAGAAAGATATGCTTATGCTTCTAGTGGCCGATCTATTTGTTGTGAAAAATAAAAAAATATATACGCAAAATATTTTCATAGTAAAAGATATCCGACTCGAAAAGAATTTTTCGAGTCGTATTTCCAGAACAGAGAGAGTGGGTGAAATGTGATATATAATTACGTCTCCTTGCGATAAAATTGCGCGTTCTTTGAAGTAAAAAACAGACCCAATTCTTTTTCACAGCAAATGCTGTCCAGCAAAAAAAAAAAAAAAAAAAAAAAACGAATTTTGTCGATCACATTTTCAATAACTGAGATATCGTCGCAAATAAAAACATACACTTACATTCTGTAGCGGAGGAACAGATCATTTCGACAAAATGGAGAAAATCGGAAAATATTTTGCATTACGGAAGCGCTAATAATAACCAAAAAATAACTATTGGGTGTGTGCGTAAGTTCTACCTATTTTTGTAGAATGCAAAGAAAGAAGGAGAACACAACGAATAACGTACCTAGGATTTCACATAATTGTCATCATTCTGTATGACCTCTTGCCATCTGTCTATGAGTAGGTGAATCCCATGCAGGAAAAACTCCTGTGTTTTAGAGTCAAAAAAGTCATGTAATGCCATTTACACATCGTCCACATAAATGAAGGTTTGGAGAGCGAAGTCGTTCTGTAAGGATCTAAAAAGGTGGTAGTCCGTAGGTGCCCGGTCAGGGGAATACGCCGAGTGAGGTAATACTTCCCAACCAAAGTCCACTGATCTTTGCCCAGTGATTAAAGCAGCATGAGATCTGGCGTTACCATGGTGAAGGATCACGCCTTTGCGATTGACGAGTGCTGGCGGCTTCGATGCCAGTTGTTCTCGCAATTTGTCCAACTGTTGGTAGTAGAGATCAGCATTTATCGTTCGGTTAGGTGGCAACAACTCCCAGTGGATTATTCCCTGGACATCGCACCAAACACTCAACAAAACCTTTTTGGAATGCAGTTCTCCGTTTGAAGTTGATGGAGTTGGCTCTTCATCTTGACACACAGTTCCTCGACGCTTTACATTACGGTACTATGTACTTTACATTACCCATTTCTCATCAGCCGTTTCAATTCGTTTCAAAAACGGTTAATTTCTGTGACGAGAAAGCAAAGAAACACAGGTTGGGATTATCTCCTCTCGCTGCTTTACAGAGAGCTGATGTGGAACCCAGTTATCGAACTTGGTGATGAACCATTTTTGTCTTTCGACTGTTGTTCTGTGTACCGACAACGTTTCTGCTAATTCCTGAACGGTTGGATGTGGGTCATTTGTTATGGCTTGGTCCACATCCTCGTCAGAAACTACGGATGGACGTCCAGGACTTGGTTGATCTTCACAGCTTCTGCCTCCGTCGCTGAATTTCCGAAACCGACGGCGACATGTGCTATCATCAACTGCATCCTCCCCATACACCTGACAGATGTTGCGGCACGTCACGGCTGCAGTACTGCGTTTATCCAACTCGTACAGTAAACAATGTCTGTTGTGCTACTTATCGCATGCCATGTTACACCGTCCGTGATTTCCGTTACGAATAACTTACTCGGCCAAACCTAGTGCCACTATATGTTCTACTGGTCCATACTTTACTGGCCGAAAATTTGGCATTGCAGCGTCATCTGTGACGTAAGTACTCTGATCGCAATATGCATCTATTACAAAAACGGGTCGAATTTTTGCACACACTCAATAACTAAATAAAACAAATTTTGAAGATGATAATCCGATTTTTGGCGTAAATGTGACAAGGATGGTAAGTCAGATAATATCCAAAAACTTGAAAATTTTCATCGTCCTGGAGCGGGACGCGAACCCGCGTCTTGTTCGTTCTGGTCGTTCTGGGTGGTGTAGTGGTTAGCATACCCGGGCGTTTTCTGGGAGACAGTTCGTCGACGCTTCGGGTTCCCGCTCCAAGACGATGAAAATTTTCAAGTTTTCGGATATTATCTGACTTTACCATCCTTGTCACATTTACGCCAAAAATAGGATTATCATCTTCAAAATTTGTATTATATGGCGTAATCCCGTATTTCTTTCATGAACTAAATAAAAATTAGGTTTAGAAGTAGGGATGGAACAAGCCCTTAGAGCGGTAAAACTGTATTATTTGAAATGGTGAAATTTTTTTATTATAAGAGATGTCGAACAAAAGAGGTATGATACCCCGTCGGCCGAATAGTCTAAGATGCGGGGTTCAGATCATTCGACTCAGATGGGCGCAAGTTCGAGCCCTCAAATGATGCATGAGTGCTGGGTTTGCCAAATGGCGCCGGTTCTGTCCCTTTCCTGGATCTAGTGGTCTAAATTATAGACGGGTGCCTGCTTATAGCCCATAGAATTGATCACGGTGTTGTTAAACCTGGAAACGACGAAAAAAAAGAATCTTTTCTACAGAAAAGGTTCGTATACGAGATTCTAAAAGTAATGATTTTAAATCATTACTTCTAGAGTCTGGTATACGAGATTCTTAGATTCTTAGTGATTTAAAATCAACATCGAGGCGTGTTGCCATGAGCGCTTGCGACACCTAGCAGCTAGATTTTAAATTGGAAGAAAACGATTTGGTTCTTTCATTTCAAGCTACCCAACCACAAAAAAAAAAAAAAAAAAAAAAAAAAATTAATTGGATAGATTATTGTAGAGATATCACTGCCGCAGACGGACGGACGTTACGACACTATCAGCATGCTTGTTTTCATACGTCGTGTGGTACAAAGTGCCATTTCGGCGTCCCTTTGTGATTTCAGTATAGCTCAAGCTTAAAATAAGCCTGCTGCTAGACTACGTAATAAATTGTTAATAGCATTTTTGAGCATACATCGTTCTTCTAATTTTCTGTTTCACGCGTTAAATTCGAAGGTTGTAACCACGGAAAGCAGTGTGCACAATTAGTTTAGGGAGTGATATTATAAAAAAATTTACAAAAATAATGCGAAATGTCAACTCACCCGCTTTCCACGTTAACATTTACCAACATCATCGAATAAGTGATATCCCGATGTATTGCTAATGTGAGCACCGGGCAACCAGCGGGAAGTTCAAGTGAAAAGTGGGTGAATTGACATTTCGCATTATTATTGTAAAAAATTTTATACCGCTCCCTAAAATAATTGTGCGCACTGCTTTCCATTATCAGAACCTTTGAATTTAACTTGTTAAACAGAAAATTGGAAGAACGATGGGATGCGATGTATGTTCTTTAAAAATGCTATTAGTCCGTTTGTGAACTTTTCGCTGAAGAAAATTTGCATTTGCATAATGTTTTCGAATGTAACATACTCACATGTATTTAGTAGTTCTGCCCTATTCCACTTCCAAAAATTTAGAGATAAAGTGTTTTATTTTCTT
The DNA here is from genome assembly GCA_039090855.1 of Macrothele yani. Classification (NCBI taxonomy): domain Eukaryota; kingdom Metazoa; phylum Arthropoda; class Arachnida; order Araneae; family Macrothelidae; genus Macrothele; species Macrothele yani. Next base: position 100,906,772 of record CM077013.1, on the reverse strand, counting down.
TGAAGTATTTAGTGAAAAAAATTTTCTACAGATAAGTAGTATTTCATTCAGGTGAAGAAAATATGCGGTAGGAACTGACCTCCTGGTAAAAATATTGGGTGTGCTAGATACATCTGGATGAGGTTGAAGCCCGTGGTGCTTCTCGCTACTCAGAATGATTCCAGACACTGATAAAAATAAGCAAATAATTTCTCAATGCCTTCTAAATTTTACTCAAATGGGAAAAAAAAAAAAAAAAAAAGCTGCTTCGCGAAATGATTAGAGAGCCAATTTTCGTCCCACCGTTAACTGTCGCTACAAGTACAGCTGCTTCCTTTTTCTAATGAGAAATACGGCCGCGCTGGGTTAGAATGCTTCAGGTAAGAACAAAATAACACTGAGTTTCTTTTACTCAGGAAAACAAAGAACTGAAAAGGAAAAAAGATAAGTTAACAGGCATGACAAAAGAAGATAAGCTGCAGCTAAAGAGGGAGGCAGGCATCAATTGATCACTACCGTTTTTTAGTAAAAACCTCTCCTTCTCAGCTGCGAAATGATATTACCCAATGGAAACAACTTAAACATTTTCTGTTGCCACACCGGCTATTTGACATCAGAAATTTTTACAAGAGTTTCTTTGTCAAAGGCGTTCCCTTAGAGAAGGCACCCCGATGCCTTGTTTACCTTGTTTACAGACTTGAGCCGACCCTGGGTACAAAACATGTTAAAAAATGCATGCGACTTTTTTGTAATGCACCGTTTGCATTTATTTATTTTATTTTATTTTATTTATTTATTTATTTTGCGACATCATAAACAGCAGTAAATGATTGCAATTTAGGTTGAGATTAGCACTAATTGTTCGCTAGAGCAGAAACGGAAAACACCTGCTGTGCAAGGGTAAGTGCTTTGTTTTTAATAGTTTCTTCTTTTAGCTAAAAAGCTGCGCAACGCCACCTCCAAAGTTGTACCTTGCACTGAGCAGATGGACCACCAAAGAAGAAATACATAATGGCCGCGAATGTCAGCGTTACCCTTTGTCTCCTTGTGTTTACGACAAATAGTTTTCTCCGCGATAAGGTTCACTTCCACCAAGTGCTCTATTAGGGCGGCAACTTATTTGTTCTTCTTCCCTAAGTGATTGAGGACGGAAGGCAGTTCTGTTTTCCTGCAAAACACCATGATCGATTCGTTCGTGCGTGACGTTAACTTCTGATAAAGACGGCAGGACGGCAGAAACACAAATGCATTTTTTCGAAATAAAAACAGCAAGGAAACTCGTTAGCAAATTATTAAACCTGCCTAACTGGATCGGTGTTAAGATGAAAATTTTGCCACTTTGTTTACTGAAGTATTTCTGGGGCAGAAGCACGGCAAACTTCGCACGAAGGAGATCAGGTTATCATACGGATTTTTTTAAAAGAATGATCGTTAATGCAACCACACACACACACACACACACACACAGTCTTTAAAATGAACACATTTAGCTCTTAAAAATTAACAAGAAAGCTGAAATCTTAGGAGGAACGAGCATGCGTATTACAATCTTTATGGCATCAAAAAATGTTTTTTTAAAGCGGAATTTTTGAAAAGAGGAAAAATCAGGCGAAAAGAAAATGCATTTACAACCTCTAATGGCACATTACTTTAAATGCTTAATACACGGTCGATTCACATTTTATTATTTATTTATTTATTTTGCGACATCATAAACAGCAGTAAATGATTGCAATTTAGGTTGAGATTAGCACTAATTGTTCGCTAGAGCAGAAACGGAAAACACCTGCTGTGCAAGGGTAAGTGCTTTGTTTTTAATACTGCGCGTTATTGTGACCACCGTCTAATATCCAAAGTAACCGCCGTGTGCTGCAGTGCGAACAGCAACTAGACGGGCTCGGATTGACTCAATAAGATGCTGGAAAGTGTTCATAGGTATATGTAACCATGCTGACAGCAGTGCATCTGACAGCTGCTGGAGGGTACCTGGTGGAGGATACATAGAGCAAACAACACGATTGAGGTGGCAGATGCTCAATTCGGTTTGAGTCTGGGGAATCAGAGGGCCAGAGAAATACTCTGAAATCTTCATCGTCCGCTTCCAACCACTCTCGGACATTTCTAGTTGTGCGACGTGTCACACAACTAAAAATGCCCGAGAGTGATTGGAAAGTCCGAGAGTCATTAGATTGTCTTCTCAATCCGCATGTATTGGTGTACGTAGTCTGAAAGGATGGATTCATAGGGAATTTGGTCCATAGCGTCTTCCATAGGTATGAGTGGACCCAGAGAATGCCACGAAAACATTTCCCAGACCATAACGCTGCCCCTACGAGCTTGTGTTCTTCCAGCAATGGCTGAAGAGTGTTTGTCCCCCGAAGTTTCTCACCTTATACGCCAAAGTCCATCCGTTCGATGAAGCAGAAAACGTGACTCATCGGAGAACGCAATCCTTTGCCAATCAGAGGAGGTCCAATTCCAATACTGCCGTGCAAATATCAATTTTTCTGCCAATCAACCTTCGTTAGCATAAGTGCAGTGACCATCCATCTGCGTCGGAGGCCCATACGCAGCAGGGTTCGAACTGTCGTTTTAGACACACTTCCGGTAGCCCCCTGGTTCATTCGGCCAGTGAGTGGCTCTACTGTAGCGTGTCGGTCGACCCTCACGCACCTTCGTAGCCGACGTTCACCCCTCACATCAATGGCACGTGGTGCTCCGCAGTTTTCACTTCGCTTATTCGCAATGATGCCATTTCTCCAATCACGATACACTTTAACCACAGCAGCACGCGAACAGTTCACAAACTGCGCTGTTTCAGAAATACTGCCACTCTTGGCCCGAAAGCCGATAATCATCCCTTTATGCAAATCTGATAAATTGCTCCTTTTTTCCATGACAGCAACGAGTGATATGTTTTCAGATTGCCTACAGCACACCTTATATACCCTCCAAGCCAGCTCACGACACGAGTCTTCTTTCATTGGCTACGCGCTGTTGACGTCAAAAGTAGGAGATGGTCACAATAATGTGACTCCACTGTGTATAAACAGTGTTCTTCACAGCGAACAGACATACGTAGCCACAAAAGGAATTATTTCAATCGGATTTATTGAATTCGTAAAATATTTCCATGCAGAATACTTACAAGTCAGATAGCAGCTAAAATGTTCGTGTAATCAAACATGGGTAATACACATGTAATCAAACAAGGTGATTTCATTTTAACATTGATTACATGTGTATCGCCTTCAATGTATTTGAGAAGAATTATTTCTTCCGCGAAATTCGTGTCGCATTTACGCAAAAATGTTCGCTTCAGAAAATCTCAGACTGCACGCAAAAATTCATCATAGTAAAAGATATTCGAAGTACAACATTTTTGAAATCTCACAGTTAGAAACACAGCTATGAAGTAAAACCTAATACAACATTTCGACTCGCAGCGGAAAAACTGCGCGTTATTTGAAAAGAAAACAAGCGCAAAATATCCTTCACAGTAAGGTATCCGACCAAGAAAGGATTTTTAAAATGGATTTTCAGGAAAAATACACTTCCAAACAGAATTGATGGCAAAACGGTTGATTAATTAGATAATATATAGGCCAAATATTCTTCATAGAGATAGAAACAGAATTTTTCAAAAATGACACTTAGAAACATAAGCACAAAAAAGCAAAAAAAAAAAAAAAAAAAAAAACTGTTCAAATACATGCGCGCCTAGGAAAAAACTGTGCATTGTTTATTATGGATAATGTCCGCAATCTTTTCTATAGCGTACCGTACAAAAAGAAAGTTTTTAGTTAGATATTTAGACGCGGAGATACAATAGTAAATCGAAATGCACACTTTCTCCATCTTGCGGCAGAATTTTTCGTTATGAACATTTCGAAAATTTTAGCAAATTGTTTCCAGCAATGAATAGCATTCGGCGGAAAAAAAAATCTTTCAAATCGGAGTTTAGGAGAAAAACAAAATATGCTTTCATTCCCCCTAACCGTGTATTATTTTGAGCAGAAACTATGGCTAAAATGTTTTACGTAGTGAGTAGAATCTGTACAAAAACGGTTTTTGCAACCAGATTTTTGGAGGCTTAGGTATGAATGCCAGTAAGTTATGTACATAAATATGAGCTTGGCAAAATTGTCCGGGAAAAAAAAGAAATTGTATGTACGATATTCTTCACTATAAACGCTACCGGACGCGAAACAAAAATTTCAAATCGGTCTTTTAGAAGCAGAGATATCGAGAAAAATATGGTAACATTTACTGCCCCTAGCAGGAAAACCTGTATTATTTTGAAAAGGCAATATACACAAAATGTTTTCTGTGGAGAATAATCTGACCAAAATACTAATATATACGGCTGCTAATATATTTCAAACAGGAACGCAGTTGAACTTCAGTTATGCGTTTCTTAACTATACGTTCTCCACTTTTATAAGTAATTTTGCGTTAGTCCCGATGATTTTTGCTGCATTTCCTATTGCTTTTTTTAAAACTCGGTTATTTGTCATTCATTTATACACTTTTTGTGATTATACATTGAAATTTAAATTTCAGATTATCAAAAATACACTGTTCTTTGATTCTCTTATGCGCAACCTAGTATGTTACAACTTTGGGAGAATTGAGACAGCGTTGTTGTGTTCCTTCTCGGTGAAGCCAAGATTGAATCTTGATCTCATCAGAAAAGGATATGTTGTTTACTTTCGGTTTGGATCACAAATTGGTTTCGCATTTCACGACTCAGACACATATGAGTTATTTAACAAGCTAGTAAAATCATGCAATGCTTTGATTATGATACGCTTTCCAACATACCAGAAATCATTATTCAAGTTATTACTCAATTTATGAGGATAAAGGTTGCGGAATAAATATCGCTCCTGTGCTCTGACCTCTGACCCCATTTCGATGGTATTCAATAGAACCGGTTCGGTAAACCTCAGGAACAGCATACTAACGTTTTGTCGCAATAGAAGAATTTTTAGTCAAGTTATGAGGATAATGGCTGTGGAATAAATTTCACTCCTGTGCCCTGACCTTTGACCCAATTTCGATGATATTAAACAGAATTGGTTCAGTATATCTCCAGAACAACATGATAAAGTTTTGTTGCAAGTCGAATCGCTTTTACATAAGTTATGACGCATAAGGGCGATGGAATGGATCCCGATCCTGTGTCCTGACCTTTGACTCCATCTCGCCCATTTTCAATAGGTTCGTTCTAAGGTTGTCCCCTACCACATACTAAAATTTCATCGAAATCGAACCATTTTTACGTGTGTTATCGTGCGGACAGACAGACGTAGAAAGCTGGAGCATATGCGCATCTTCAATCTATGGTTGGAAAGCATAGAAAAGGATATGTTGTTTACTTTCGGTTCGGATGAAAAACTGATTTTGCATTTCACGACTCAGACACATAGCGCTATTTGAAAACAAGAAAATTGTCTGAAACGTAACTTTGTGGATCCACTATTTCATGGGTAGTAGAATAGAATCGTAAATGCATCATCAATATTCAACATTCTGGTTTCAAATGGATGCACTTATGATTCGCAGAAAAGAAAAGAAAAGCTGTTAATTCATGAGTTCCATACTGAAGCACTGGTCATAAATTGTTAGTTGTGAGAATTACCCTTAATTTAGAATCAGGGTTTTTGTAGATGGATTGATTCGTAAAAAGAGAAGTTTGATATTCATAAGCCTTATGATGTTTGCAATGCGATAAAGTATATTATAATTTGTAATACTTTTTTTCTTTTGGCCTCCAATTTAACTTTACAAAAAAACATTGTTAAGGACATTTTATACTTCTTTAAGGCATAAATTTCACAATAGTATTCAGCATTTTGAAATTTCGTTTATACGTTTTTAAGGCTTTCCCCTAGAAAACTTAAAACCGAAGTTTCATTGTACATACGCCCGGCAAGTATGGAAAAGTTGTGCGATATAAAATATTATATTCACAATATTCCCCCCGTTGAACACTGTATGAAGCAAAAAGGATTTTTCATATCGGGTACGTAAAAGAGGAGATTCGTAAAAAATACAAAGGGATTTTTTGCCCTATAGCAGGAAAAGTGTGCATTATTTGAAATAGAAACAAAACAAGTTAGTAAAATCTTGCAATGCATTGATTGTGATACGCTTTCCAACATACCAGGAGTCATTACTCAAGTTACCAGGATAATGGATGTGGAATAAACCTCCCTCCTGTGCCGTGACCTTTGATCCCATTTCGATGATATTAAAAAGAATTGGTTCAATATACCTCCGGAACAACATACTAAAGTTTTGTCGCAATTGAAGCATTTTTAGTCAAGTTATGAGGATAATGTCTGTGGAATAAATCTCTCTCCTGTGCCCTGACCTCTGACCCCATTTCGTTTATATTAAACAGAATTAGTTCAGTGTACCTCTGGAACAACATATTAAAGTTTTGGCGCAATAAAAGCATTTTTAGTCAAGTTTTGAGGATAATGGCTGTGGAATAAATCTCGCTCTTGTGTTCTGACCTTTGACCCCATTTCGATCACATTCAACAGCACCGGTTCAGTATACCTCCGGAACAGCATGATAAACTTTTGTCGCAATCGAAGCATTTTTACGTAAGTTATGATGCATAGGGCCGTTGGAATGGATCCCGCTCCTATGTCCTGACCTTTGACCCCATTTCGCCCGTTTTCAATAGGGTACGTCCCCAGGTTGTCCCCTACCACATACTAAAATTTCACCGAAATCGAACCATTGTTACGCGAGTTATCGTGCTGACGGACGGACGGACAGACTGACAGACGGACAAAGCTGGAGCATATACGTTTCTTCAACCTACTGTTGGAAAGCGTAAACAAAACGGTGCGCATGATGGTTTATCTTCGTGGAAAAGGGCATTAATCGGATTTTTAGAAGCACTCCTATGGAGTAGAATAAATTCTGAATTTGATAGCATCTGCATTTACGCGTCGCAAAAGCGAAGTTCCGCAGCGTAAGAAGATTAAAAGACAAAGACTGCCATTTTCACAATTCAGGTTTTCCGATGCGAAAAGCATTTTTCAAACCGCTTTAAATTTCATAAAGCGTGCTGAAAATTTTGAATTCCAACAATTTTGAGCTTTTCGGGAAGCCAAGAAAGCCTCAATAAAAGGGAAATCCAAAATATGCAGGATAGCTTAGCTGTAAGTTGTTTTTCATATATCAAAAACTTGGAAGATCAGGGAGGCAAAGAAAAGGAATGTTTGGGGAAAAGAAAAACAAGGATGTCTAAATGGATGAAAGGGATATTTAGGAAAGAGCACACAAGAAGATATAACGAAAGAGGTTGGAGTTAGAAAAGGATGGTTGGTTAGTTGGCTGGGTTTTATGGCGCAAGGGCTATGCTTGGTCGAAGAGCGTCAGACTCAAGACCAGCAAAGAAAGATATTTTAACAAGTCTAAGAACGTAATCTACGGAACATGAACAGGAGATTGCAGAAGTTCTTACCGGCTGATCAGCATTATCAACATCAAATACGTGATGATCCACATCATCGAGATAATAAACATTCGCTCAATAATCAAGGAAATCATGTGCAGTATATGTAAAGGCAAAGTCCGGGAGTTCTGGGCTTGGTGGACGACTGGACGTGATCGTTGATCAGCTCTCAAGTAACGTCGTTTGAAGTAATAAGTCCACAAGGAGGCACGGAAGTGACGTCAGTGTTATCAAACTCTGCTAGAGGGGCATGAATGTCCCTCCAACAAAGACGAAACATGGCACTGAAGAGTAGAACGAAATCCTCGGCAGCGAGCGGAGGTAAATATGCCGGAAGTGGAGCAGCAGGCAGGCCCCACGTACCAACAGCAAGTTCCACCAAGGGAAGAATCCCCACAGCTTCAGGAGAAGGGCGTGCAGGAAGAAGAAAATCAGCAGGACACGGGAATTCGTGATTTCCCAGGAATTCAAGAGTTGTTGAGGAAACTGAATCATAAGTAAATATCGGAGGACCAAGTTAGAAAAGGTAGCGAAACATTAGGAGAGAATCGTATAGGGTGGGGGAGCACGCATGGAGAGAAGAACAAACAAACTCAAACTGAAAAGAAATGGACAGTGGAAGTACCAGGCAGTACTACAGTAGAAGGACGTCAGCAGCGATAAAGACTTTTTTTTTCTTAGGTTTAACTGTACTAAGGCACCTTTCATTGTTAAATGGTAGCAGAAGTTAGCAAAGAAATTTTGCTCGATGATCATGTACGAAAACATACTGTATTATACGTATTGTGATGTACCTTCCTCAGAGGTGACGCACATATCAGGAAAGCAAAGTGGCAGCGATAAGCTTCGTCGGTGTAATTTAGTAAAGAGAACAATTGGCTCCGGAGCGAAGAGACGTGGTTTCTAGTTCCTCCAACGGCAAAATGGGCTTATTTCGCTATATGCATGACGACAGTCTCCAAAATTAAGTTAGACGTGACTACTCAGTGGGTTAAAAATGCACTGTTAGTAGACAAAGAAACAGCGAAAAATTAAACAAGCGTGAAGGCTAAATGTTTTACTAAAGCGACGACCATTTCTGCTGAACTGCTATCGATTACAATAAAAGCAATCCACCTGAGCTCCTCCTTATCTGATTCCTTCTGAAAAGCACAAACAAAATTTTCTACACCCACCTCATTATCTCATGATAACTGGCATATTTATTGCCCTGAATTTATTCATTCTGAAAATTTAGCACTACGTGTAATATAGGTGCAGAATAAAAATCTCAATAATCTTAACGTGATTTCCCCGAAACCTTCTTTCTTTTATTTGATATACTCAGATGATGCAATATAAAAAAATAAAGACAGGGTAGCCAGTAATTAATTTTTCAATTCAATTCAATTCATTTATTTTGCTGAGCAGAAAACCAGTGTTACAAAAATATCAACCGAAACAAAGCACAGCAAGGAAGCAGGGGAAATAGGCCAGCAAGGCCTGACAGGGTCCCATGCTCCTTAGACAAATTTTACTCTTAAGTTAGGAGTTAAAGTTACAAAAAAATCAGTATTTCAAAGAAAATAATAATGATATGTAAGATGATGATAAACATTACAGGTGATACCATTGAAAATCAATTTACATCGAGATATACAAATCATAGTAATAGTCACAGTCCCCTCCACTGCAATCATCAATTTGAGGAGTCACAATTCATTATGCAGTTTTTTAATTTTTTTTTTAAAGTTTAAAGTTATTTAAAGAAGTCAGCACCGTCGGTAATCAGCTCCAGTAGTTTGGGCCAATGTAATTTATACTCTGCTTCATGGTTTCCGTCATTCATCGGATGAATGGGCCGAATATGTAATTTAGTACGTGTGTCATGTGAGTGTATTTGTGGTACAAATTGTATGATGTCAGTGGGTAAATTATTCTTAATTCGCTTGAACATAATTTTCCCAATATTGAAATTTTTAACTCTGTATTGGAAGATATTTTTAGTCATTTAAATTGGGATGAAAAAGGATTAAACATAAATGGAAGGTACCTAAATCACTTAAGATTTGCTGATGACATCGCCATCATTACAACTAGCAATAGTGAAATGCAAAATATGATAGAGGATTTATGAATGGAAAATCTTAAAAACGGTCTGACAATGAGCAGAGCAAAAACTAAATACATGAACAATACAGAAAAAGGATACAGAAAAGATTTTGATATAAGGAAAAGAAATAAAAAAGGTAGATGAATACGTTTATTTAGGTCAAGTAATCAGTTTTAAAGAAAGACAAGAAAGAGAAATCAATAGAAGAATTATGTAAGGTAATAGAGCCTTTTGGAAACTTAAAGACTATTTAACCGGCGATCTTCATTGTGTTTAAAAAGAAAAATCTTCAATGCATGTATTATCACCGTATTTACTTATAAGTGAAACGTGGGGTATCACAGAGCGACGATGTGAAAAAATAAGAGTATCGATAAGAAAGTTAGAGAGAAGAATGTTGGGAATAACAAGAAGAGACAGAGTTAGAAATCAACTTATAAGAGAAAGAACAGGAATAATAGATATTATAAAAATAATAAAAGAATCAAAATGAAGATGGGCTGGACATGTTGGAAGACTGAAAGATGGGCACGATTAATAACAGAATGGCAACCGAGAGATGGAAAGAGACGAAGGGGATGCCAGAGAACAAGATGGAGAGATGACCTTCAGAAATTTAGAGGTGCTAATTGGTGAACTGAGGCTAAGGATCGAGGAATTTGGAAAGGACTGGGAAAGGCCTATACTCTGCAGTAGGCGCTAACACGCTAAGAAGACGAATTAATTTTAACAAAAATATACGAAATGTAAAGGTGAAAAATCAAACATCAAATTGTTACTTTGATTTAATCAAGGGGATTTCATGAGGTACTTTGATCTTAGAACACAAGGTCTATTTTCATTTCAGTTTTTGCGGGAGGGTTGCAAACTGCATAGTATCATAATTTGTTATGATGTACTTAGTTTTATTCTCTGAACACTAAATGTATTTTATGTTATTCCAGGTTTTAGTGGGAGGGCTACAAACTGCATGAATTATAACATTAGTGTTGAGCTGTTTTACATACGCTATTTAAGTTATTTTAAATGTTTCATGTAATTGTCTTGAAGGGGCCGTTTTAGTAGTTGTTTTAAGGGCCAAGCAGTTGATTATAATGTGTGTATTTGATTCACATAATGTTTTAATTTAAATTAAAAAATGCTTACGCTCTTAAAAGGACCGAAAAATGAATTTTTGAAATTCATCAGAACAAAATGAAAGTTCATGAAAACTAGAAAAAAAAATTAAATCTTTTTTTTCTCCGTGAAGGTTGATTCATTTTTATTAAATTAAAGCATTTTATCTAATGTAAGTCGCATTTTAACCAAAAACATAAAACAATTAAACACTTTCGCTGGAAATATGCTTCTGATATATTATATATATCATCATCATCATCATTGTCAACCATTATCAATCCACTGCTGGACGAAGGTCTCCCCAAGTTTTCTCCACAACGGTCTGTCTTGTGCCAGTCTCCTCCATGTCACTCCCGCATACTTTCGAATTTCATCCACCCATCTCCCATGTGGTCTTCTTCTGGGTCTTTTCCTGTCCCTTGGAATCCAATCTAAAATTTCGACTGTCTATCGATGGTTTGTCCTTCTGGCAGTATGTCCAGCCCATTGCCATTTCAGGGATTTAACTCTGATCATGATGTCTTCCACTCTTGTCATTTTTCGGATCCACGAGTTCCTCTTATCATCTCTCCTGGTTACACCAAGCATGCACCTCTCCATGCTGCTTTGAGTTGTCTGCAGCCTTCGTATGTCTCTTTTAGTTAAGGTCCACGTCTCTGCACCATACGTAAGCACTGGAAGGATGCATTGATCAAACACTTTTCTTTTAAGACATAATGGCATATTGCTCTTGAAAATTATGCTGTTTCTTCCAAAAGCTCTCCAGGCAAGTTTTGTACGCCGATTAATTTCTTCACCAATGTGACCCTCACTTGATATCTGCTGTCCAAGATAAATGTACGTGTCTGTTATCTCCAGCTTTTCTCCATCAATCGGTAAATCTTCATTTCTTGTAAAAGCATTGTACATCACTTTTGTCTTCTGAAAGTTCATTTTTAATCCCACTTCTTTACTCTTGTCAGCAAGTTCCTGGATCATACTCTGTAGCTCTGATGGGGTAGTTGCAAAAATGACTATGTCATCAGCAAAACGAAGGTGGGTTAGATAATCTCCATTAATCTTTATCCCTTTGTTTTCCCAGTTCAGTGATTGAAAGACATTTTCCAATGTGGCATTAAAGAGCTTCGGAGATATGGTGTCACCTTGTCTCACTCCTTTTCCAATTTTTATGTGTGTTGTATTTTTAAACAGCCGAATCTTTGCACTTGCATTTTCATAGATGTTATTAATAATATTAATGTATGCATCTTCAATACCGCAGGATTTCAGAGCCATTGCAACTGCTGATGGTTTCACTGAATCAAAGGCTTTTTCATAATCGATAAAAGCCATGCACAATGGAAGTTCATATTCCCTCGCTCTTTCAATCAGTTCTCTCAGTACGTGGATATGATCTATTGTGCTGTAGCCACTCCTGAATCCAGCTTGTTCTCTCGGTTGAGCCATGTCCAGTGTTACCTTCAAGCGGTGTGAAAGAACTTTAGTGAAGATTTTATAAACCACTGATAGGAGGCTGATAGGTCTGTAGTTCCTGAGATCCTCAATGTCACCTTTTTTATGTAGCAAGATCATTGTAGCGTTGTTCCAATCCTCAGGAATTTTCCCTTCATTAAGGCATCGAGTGAAAATTTGGGCGAGTACTGTTTCGATTTCTCCACTTGCTTCTTGTATGATGTCTACAGTAATTCCATCTTCTCCTGGAGCTTTTCCCCGCTTCATGTTCTTGATTGCATGTGCAACTTCTGCTGGAAGGACTGGAAGAACTCTGGTACTGGTACCTTTCATGATGTCTGGAGTACATGTATCATCCCTTTCATATAATTTGGAGTAGAAATCTTTCACTCTTGTCAAAATTTCGCCTCTATTTCTTGTTACAGAACCATCTTCTTTTCTCAGTGCCATAATCTGTTTTTTCCCCTTACTGAGATGTCCCTTTGCTATCTTTTAGGCTTTGGTTGTTTTCAATTGCTTTCCTTACTAGTTCACAGTTGAATTTCCTTATGTCTTCAGTGATACTTTTTCGTACTGTCTTGCATAGCTCTATATATTCCACTTTGGAAGTCACATCTTCTTTAGTTGTCCTCATCACTCTTTTTTTTTGCATCAACATTTTGGTTTTTCATGATAATTTGTTCACATGCAATTTGTTCTTAGACCCAGCTAATTTTGTTGCTGTTTCCATAAGAGCTTTGGTTACTTTTCTGTTAACTTCAGAAATATCCACTTCTTCCGATGTTAGGCCTTCTAAAGCAGAGAATCTGTTCTTCAGTTCCAATTTGAAGGTATTATGGTGTTTTTTAAGGTTGGTTATGTCAATACATTTAGTTTGTCTTATGAGCTTCCTACGTTCGAGTTTAGTGTTGAGGTGCATCTTACATCTCACCAATCTATGGTCACTGCCTGTGTTGAACTTGTTTAGCACACTGCAGTCTTCTATGACGAATTTTTTGTTACACATAATAAAATCAATTTCACTTGTCGTCCCATTTGGATGTCTCCATGTCCATTTCCTGTGTGGCTTTTTCTTGAAAAAGGAGTTCAAGATGAAAAACCCTTCTGCCTCTGCAAACTCTACGTATTTCCACGCTGGTTTCTGTTGCCGTGACCGAATTTTCCTACTGAAGTTTCATTCTGTTGCCGTTGCCCTATTTTTGCATTGAAATCTCCCATAATTATCTTCAAGTGCTGCTTACCTTTATTATTTAGATCACGAATTTCCTCATAAAATTCTTCAATTTCTTCTTCAGCATGACTTGTGGTGGGTGCATAAGTTTGAATAATCTGAGCCTGGTATCTTCTCGAGAGTTGGATAACGAGTCGTGCAGCTCTGTCAGAGGAACTTTCAACTTCTACAACTTTATCCTTCAGTTTCTTGTTTATTATAAATCCAACACCACTAGTTCTGCCAGTATCTGTCCCACGATAGTAGAAGAGATGTCCACTTTTCAGTTCAATGAGATCTTCTCCTTTTCTCCTTACCTCACTTAACCCGACGATGTCCCACTTGATCCTTTGTAGTTCCTCTTCCAATTCAAGAAGCCTTGAATCAGAAGATAGGGAGCGTCCGTTATACGTCGCCAAGGTCAGCATCAGATGGCAGCCTAGTCCGGTCCTCCGGGGATTCTTAGCACCCTCTGCCTTCATGTCGCACTGGCCGCTGCCTTGGCCAGGTACATTCCAGCTGCCAGAGACTGAGGGCCAAGATTTAAGTTGTGGAGTCATTTTGGAGGGGTTTGGCCATAACTCACCACGCTGGCCAAGCGGGTTGGTGAGTGTGGGATAGCATTTCCTCTAATCCCGATGGTATAGTTATACCGCTATTGGCGGTCGTCAGAGCCCCTTTAGTGGGAACAGGATGTACCACGAGAAGGCGGGGTTGACATTTGTCAAGGAGAGGCTGTGATGTTACGCATCACCTGACCTTACATCCCATATTATATATATATATATATATATATAAGACAGGTACTGCAAAAGGAACGGCCTTTTTCTGCCAAATAAAGGTGAAAACTTTATTACTAAATGTTTGTATTACTTTTTTCTTTCACATTTAATGATTCGGTGTTGACACGAGAAAATTTCACTGCCAGATTTTTAAAAGAAAGAAAAATAGGGTTAGAATTGATTTTTTGGAAAACTAACGAATACTTAGTTCATCAAATAATGTCGAGAACATTTTTCGACTACCAACAAATGTTAAAAAAAAATTTTTCAGTTAGTTCTTGCTTACTTTTTCTGTTTTTTGTTTTGATGTGGTATGTGCTTGTGTTGTATCTCGTTCTCAGATACAAATGTCATATTTCTCAGATAGATTTTACATTCTTCCTGATTCCGCGTTTTGGCTAAATAACGCAGTATTTATGTATGTTGCTAACAGATGGCAGCACGTAACAACTGAATGAGTTTTTGAGCATTCGGAAAAATTTCTTGGGAAAAACTGGCGAACTTCCACTCGTCATTCTGTTGCTCTCTCTCTCTCTTCTCACTCTCAACTAGATGTAGGATTTGTGCAAAGCCCGTTTCTACTTCATTAAATAGGAATTTTTTAATTAAAACATCACGTCTCAGGTAAAAATAATATGCAGGGTATTTTTTAAATGTTTGGCCAAACTTAGGGAACATGATGATGGGAAAAAAAAGTCATAAAAACATACGACCGGAAACACTTTTCTACAAAGATAATAATCACCACCATCAACCATTTTGCTGGATGACGGTCTTTCCAAGGTTCTTTCCCATTTTCGAATTTCATCCAGACATCTTCCGCATGATCTTTTGTTCTGGTTCTTTCTTGTACATGTACTATCGGTTCTGATGAAAAAAAAAAGTCATAAAAACATACAAACGGAAACACTTTTCTACAAAGATAATAATCATCACCATCAACCATTTTGCTGGATGACGGTCTTCCTAAGGTTCATCTAGTGTTGCAGTTCTCCAACGGCGGTCAGTTGTTCTAGCAATGTCTCCAGCGCATTGTCATTTCAAGGATTTTACCTTGACCACAATGTCATCAACTCCCATCATTTTTCTGATCCATGAGTTCATCTTCCCGGCTGTAAAAAGCATGCACCTCTCCATACTTATTTCAGTAGTTTGTAGCTTCTGAATGTATTTTTTAGTTAAGGTCCAAGTCTCTGATTCGTAAACAACTTGTAGGATTCACTGATTCAACACTTTTCTTTTAATACGTAAAGGTAAATTGCTCTTGAAATTTGTACTGTTTCCTCCGAATGTTCTCCAACTAAGTTTTATACGTCTATTAGTTTGTTTTTCGTTGTGGTCCTTGCTTTTTATCTGTTGCTCAAGGTAAATGTACCATCGGCTACTCCTAGATTTGCTTCATCAATCACTAAATCTTCTATTCTTGTGAAAAAAACATCGTGCGCCAATTTTGTTTTCTGTAAGTTCATTTTTAAACGCCCACTTCTGTACTTTGCTTCATCAATCACTAATTATTGTATTTCACGATTATATTTCATTGTCAGCGAATTCCTGGACTATCATATCTCCACAGCTCTGAGGGGGTACTTGTAAAAATGACTATGGTGTCAGCAAAACCAAATTATGCTAAAAAAATCACCATTAATTTTTACCCTCTTTTCTCCCTAGTTCAGTGATTGGAAAATATTCCGCAGTGAGAGGCGTTGAACTTGGGAAATATGGTGTCACCTTGCCTCACTTCCTTATCAATTTTCATGAGTACGGTCTCCTCGAATAGTCGAATCATAATCGTGAAATTTATAATATAATAAAATATAATCGTGAAACATAGTATTAATATTTCATAATCGTGAAATTTATAACTATTAATTTTGGCGATCTATTCAAATTGTATACAGTGGAGGTTAAGAATGGTTTTCTCACTTTTATAGTACTGTAAATTCCGTTTAATTGGATCATTGGTTAATCGGGGCAGCAGTTTATTTGGGAGAAATCTTGAAGAACATCCCAGCTCTAGGATAAAGCTATGTACGTAGGACAAAGAAGACCTTGCGAAGAAAATAATTTTTTTCGTAAACTTTCAAATTGCGATCTCGAAGGAAACATGTTTTTAACAGAAATTACTTAATAAAACCTCATATATTAAAACACTGACTTCAAACCAAAACAAAATATGATATTTAATTTCAACTGCCTGCAATTCAGTACTATCCTTATCTCTTGCATAGAGTATCAAATAATAGAATTTCATAGATAGAAAAGAAGAATACAAACAGGCAGATGGATAGGTAGACAAAACTCTTCATGTCATTCAAAAATGCTCCTCCTTTGTGATTAATCGCCAAAGATTTCAGCAGTTTCACGCTCTTCCAAGCTCATACCTTGATGTCTGCTCACAATTTGTAGCTGCTACTGTATCTGCAAATTTTTGTGTATATTAATCGCCAAAGATTTCAGCAGTTTCATGCTCCTCCAAGCACATACGTTGATTTCTGCTCACAATTTGTAGCTGCTACTGTATCAGCAAATTTTTGCGTATTTTTTATCTGTAGCTGTTACTGTACCTGCAAATTTTTGCGTATATTAATCGCCAAAGATTTCAGCAGTTTCACGCTCTTCCAAGCACATACGTTGATGTCAGCTCATAATTTGTAGCTGCTACTGTATCTGCAAATTTTTGCGTATTTTTATTTGTAGCTGCTACTGTATCTGCACATTTTTGCGTATATTAATCGCCAAAGATTTCAGCAGTTTCACGCTCTTCCAAGCACATACGTTGATGTCTGCTCACAATTTGTAGCTGCTACCGTATCTGCAAACTTTTGCGTATTTTTTATTTGTAGCTGCTACTGTATCTGCAAATTTTTGCGTATATTAATCGCCAAAGATTTCAGCAGTTTCACGCTCTTCCAAGCACATACGTTGATGTCTGCTCACAATTTGTAGCTACTACTGTATCAGCAAATTTTTGCGTACTTTTGTTATTTATTAATCGCTTAAGAGACTTTATAGGATACATAATGTAACGACAATTGCCTTGCAACGCAAAATGCAACGAATTCAGATTCCGGCAATAGTTAAAGTAACATTTACCCGGCTTCAAAGTTGCGTTTCATGGAACATTAAAATATTTTAGTCTCGTATAATGGATTCCTTTTGAAGACTGGAATACTTAACTTTACATTTTCTTAGGAAAGTCCTCTTTTACTTTCAGGTGAAATTTTCTCTGATAAGACAAGCTTAGAGTCGTTAGCGAGTTCTCAAATCGTTCTTTTATTGAGTTCGGATATTCTCTTGGCAAGGTGAACTTTTGGAAACCATTCACTCCTTAAGCTCATCAGATAGTGAAGGCAACTTGCCAAAATTTAGGTGTGAAAACCGTCATTTGTCAAATCGATAACTGGGAATGCGTATTCTCTTCTATCAAGGAATGATCAGTCGATGGAATTACGATGGATAGGGTGAACATAGATGGGAAAATTGAAGATGTGCCTCGCAGTTTTGAGCTCGTCTTTTAACATACGATGAATGCATAAAAAATGACGCGAATATAGCATCTCTTTTTCCGCTTGCCTATCTGTAATTACGATATCTCGGTACCTAAATTTATACCGATTTTTTTTTGTTTTATTTAAACAAGAGCAGAAAAAAAAAACATGGATGGCCAATATTTTTTTAATGCGTTTTCCTCTTTTCTAATTACAGATTAGATTTTCTCACTAGATTACAATAAATATCAGCATTTGTGGTGATATTTTTATTTCTACTGAATCCCCGGAAAAATCCTATTTCGGTTTGATCCTGATCAAAATCTGCCACATAGAGCTGAACTTCGTTTTAGCGCGGTCTATTTGCACAACACCTCGTTCATAACGTCGGAAAATCAATAAATATCATACATACATATATCACTAAGCTGTTCTCTGAGATTCAGAGGTTAGTGCCACAAAGAAATACAAAATACCAGATAAATTTTTAACTGATTACTTACTTAGTGTTGCCGTATGAAACTTCTCCATTTACAGCGATCTTGACACAAACTCGGGATTCACTGACATCCATCACATGACGCACACAAGACCTTCTATACTTCATGCTCATAATCTTTCCCTCATGCAGACATTCATGGTATCGAGAAATGGCCGTTGAATGTTATTTTTAATAACCTTGCTTTTACGATGCTTGTGCTGAAAAGCTCAACTTCAGTTTTTGCGTCGTTCATCCCTTTCATTTGCTTTTCAGTTCTTATCATGCGTAAAATAAATCTCTGGAATCTAACTTAAAATCGTCTCTCTGAGAAGCTCACTTATGAAACTAAGTTACTGTCTTTCATAATTTCCCTGAAACATCAGATACCCCATTCATGGTTTGGAAAAATTATAGGATGCGTTGAAACACAAGAATTATTTTTTCAAACCAAGACTGTTTACATTTTAATTAAATTTCTTGATGCCATTGTATTTTCAGGTACAACATGGAGATACCCGTCAAACTAAATAATCAAGTGGGTTTCTATCACGTAGGGTTTGTATCTCTAGAACGAGATGTAACCGACGACTACATCCCGCTCGGTCACTGGTTTTTAAAAAATGACTAAAATTCTCCACATGCAAAATTTGTACGGAAAGTATCTATTTAAGTTTGTGAACCTCACAGACGAGAAATATCATCTGAAACATTAAAACTTGCGAAGAAAACATTGTTAATACAAAAGTTGTCCCAAAACAACCGAGAATGTCTTTATAAAAATAATAAGCGTACATTGTAAAAAAATCTATTTAAAAATGAATGCTCAAATATAAGTAACCATCGAACTTACAAATAACTGCGTCAATAAATATAAATATAACTCGAGTTACTTCATTTCAGATATTATAGATTTCAAGAGAAATTGTTTGATAAATGTGTAAAGTGACACACATAAATAATTAGTACAACAAAGTCACTGATCACAAGTAATTTAATTATGCATAAAGTATCTTTGTGTACGTTTT
Organism: Macrothele yani; assembly: GCA_039090855.1. Taxonomy (NCBI): domain Eukaryota; kingdom Metazoa; phylum Arthropoda; class Arachnida; order Araneae; family Macrothelidae; genus Macrothele; species Macrothele yani. The sequence goes on along the minus strand of CM077013.1, from coordinate 100,887,664 downwards.
TACATTAACTATATTTGTGTCAATCTCATAAATCATATATTGTCGCTTCATCACTATATTTGTCATAAAATTGTGCGTCCATCTGTCCAGCATGTGACAACGAGTATATCTATTATCCCAGATATGCCATCGAATAATATACTTCCAGCTGTTTGTATGAATAAATGAGTATGTATGCAGTACACGTATTCCAAATTTGAAATCGAGCCGCGGATAGCTTAGTGGTTAGAGATTCAGACTACTGATGGAGGGACTCTAGGTTCAAACCTAGCCTGGTAGTGTGATTTTCTGACAATCGCTGAACATCGGACGAGCACGTTAAGTGAGGGCCAACCGGTAGGAATGTCCTAAGCCTCCACCCTAATTTTTCTATGTGCAAATCCTACGGTGGCGTTGTCTGGTGTGCTCTCTCTCTCTCTCTCTCTCTCTCTTAGAAACTATCCTGTCAGAATCCCTAGATTCGCTCTAACTTCCGTCAGTTTCTGTACCCTGCCAGAAAGGGTCAATCATACGGTGGCGCTGTCTAGTGTGCTCTCTCTCTCTCTTACAAACTATCCTGTCAGAATCGCTAGATTCGCTCTAACTTCCTTCAGTTTCTGTACCCTGCCCGAAAGGGCACAGAAACTAAATAAAGTTAGAGCACATATGTTATTTTTGAAATATATGGATTTTTTTTGAGGGCATATATTTGAAATATGTGTATTCCAAAATCAGTACATATCTTTCAAATTAGAAATACCAGATATGCTTACAATTGATTCCCTGTATGTACTCAAAAATGTGTACGTGTCTTTTCCAAAAATGGAACACAAGTGCTCGGAGCTATTATAAGCCCAGAATATACTCAAAAACAAGCACATTTTGTTTATTTCTAAGTAACAGTTTTTAACCGTGTACCTTAATTATTAAGGAAGTGGTCATTTTTTTAAATACTGTCCATTTCGTCGAATACAGGTGTCCCAACGTTCCTCCCACTTTTTGAATGTCTTCTGGAATTATTCTGAAACGCTGCTGAAGCACCCCTGCGCAGTTGCAGTAAGTTGTTGATCAGTCTCAAATTGTTGTACACGTAATGTCTTTTTTTAAGATGGGGAACACCCAGAAGTCACTTGGTGACAAGTCTGGACTATATGCAGGTTGGGGTATGTATCAACTTAATATTCATTTTCTCCAAATAAGTCGACAGAACTGGCTATGTGCGGGTTTGCATTGGGCAGCACATGAAAAGAAATGGGAAACCCAAGTTGAACAAACACGTTTCATGCCCAAATGATAGGTTAAAATTATGTGAATTGATGATTTTGAGATGTGAACCATATCTTCGATATCTCTAATTGATAGCTATCTGTCTTCCCCTATAACAACACCTACTGTATTGACGTTTACTTTTGTAACACTCGCTGAAGGTCTTCCATGAGCGATTAAAGTCGCCGTCTCACGAATCCGTAAATTCTTTATGCTTTCTGTAAATTGTTTTTTTTTTATTAATCTTTATAAGCCTCTCATTGGTCGAAGCGGAACAGAACTACCGCCGGTATGGTGTGTCTAGATCCACATAGTACACTGGCGTGCAAAAATTAAGGACGAGACTGTTTTTCGAATGTAACGTCGTGCAGAAGTTGCTCCACATCGACTCAAATCATACCATAAGATCCCCAAGATGTAAGAATACGGGACAAGTGAGCAAAACCGTCCAAACAAGGAATCCAAAGGATACAAAGGCACTTTATTGAAAAGGTAGCTTCGAGCACAACTGGACAGAAGATAGAAACGTCCATGTTACAGGCTGCTGCCAAGAAAAATCCAGTCTTTAGTAGGGGATATGATCACCCCTGACTGCGTCGCAGGATTTACAACGTCTGCCCATGCTGAGGACGAGGTAGTCAAAGAGCTGTTGAGGCATCGCGGCCCATTCCTCTTGTAGCGCCAATCGCAGCTGCGGAATCGTTGCTGGCGGCTGGTGGCGTGCTGCCAAGCGCCTCCCGAGAAGGTCCCACACGTGTTCGATTGGATTTAGGTCCGGGGACCTTGCGGGCCAATCCATGCGTTGAATATCTTCACTCTCCAACAGCTCTGCGACAGCCACTGTACGATGAGGTGTAGCGTTGTTGTCCATGAAGAGGAACTCAGGACCCACAGCACTTCTAAGTACACGCACGTGAGGCAGGAGAACCTCGGTACAATAGCGGACACCAGTGACTGAACCTCCTTGGAAGATGTGGAGGTCAGTACGGCTACTAAGCATGATACCGCCCAAAACGAGAACTCCGCGACCTCCAAACCGGTCCCTTTCGATGATGTTGGAGGTGTGATTGCGTGTTCCCTGCTCTCTCTAGATGTGTATTAGACCAGAATCGCTCGTCAGACTAAATCGGCTCTCATCCGTAAAGAGAACTCGACCCCATTGCTGATGTGCCCAGTTCTTGTGTTCCTGGCACCAGAGAAACCGCCGTCTCCGATGAGCAGGCGTTAATGACACACTCCGTACTTGTCGTCGTGCAAATAGACCTCCTTTGTGTAGCCTCCTGGCCACGGTGAAACGCGATAACGGACGTCCAGTTGTCTGTTGCATGTGCCTTGTGATTTCTCCCGCTGTACGCCGTCTGTCTCTTCTCGCCTGTAGGACAATATACCAGTCGTCCGCCACCGTGGTTGCTCGTGGACGACCACTGCTAAACTCTCGGACAGCTGTTCCTGTCTTTTGAAATGCTCTCCAAACTCGTGAAACGAAGCTGTGATTGATCTCGAACTCCTCGGCTACACTAGTCACACTTCGACCTTCTTCCAACTTCCCAATGACGCGACGTCGGGTAAAGTCATCCAGAGGTTGTCTACTGGATTGCCTGTTGGCCATATCACACGGTGGCAGCAACTCGACCTCGTTCAAACCGATATACACCGTGCAATGGCTTTCACCGAAGTGCTGAGCGTACACCGCCCGTGTACTTTATACCCTTCCGAGACCCCCCTACATTATGCTCCAAATATGCACATGCCCTACCGTACCGGATCCTGAGTGGTCTTTCGATCCGTTCTGCCTGCTCGTTCCGCTGCTATGCTAATTTATCCTCTTCGTCCTTAATTTTTGCACACCGGTGTATAAATAGGATGTTTCGAAAGAAATACATACCATTCCACATAATTTTTTTTTCGGTATTAAAAAATTAATGTATTTAATATTAAAAAAAATAATTCAATAATTAAAAAAACCCTTTATTGAAGGGTTTGTGGTCTCTTTTAGTCCCAACTGCTAATCATTTATCAATTTTATCCGTCAAAAATGTCATTTGCCGATTTTTGCGTTAAAATTTGGGCTTTCATTCTAATATCTTTACGTAGTTTGTGACGGGTTTATAATTTATTGCATAACGGGATGGTAAATAATATTTTTTTAACTGCCGGTAGGCTCACTTCCATTTTTTTAACTACCGGTATGCCATACCGGACCACTTCGAACGCTGAAGCCTCTTGCATAAAAAGAAAAGTTTCTCCGACAGACTTTTTAAGTCGACATCAAGATTTAATGGCGCATCTATTGTTTTTCCCTCTTTCACATCCACTTTTTGAAAACTCACAGCGCGAAAACTCATGTTAGGGGTCATATAACGTACAAGTCTGTCCGCGCCGGACATCGAATCCGGGTTCCCGCACTCCGGAGTAAGTCGCTCTTCCAACTAAGCTACACGGACATGTGCTCTCACTGCTATCTGCCTCTATCTCAGGTGCGTCTTGCGGGGCAGGTACGTCACAATCACGAAACAACGCTGATTAAACTGCTCACTACCGACGATGCAGGCGTGATAAACAGGTGTGACCGGTTGCTAAGGTTACTGCAACGAGTACCATTTTTTCGAGGCTCGTGACAAGGTCGAACTCAGTATTGCACATCTCACTATACACTGAGTGCCACTTTATTATGACCACTCCCTCAGTACTTCGTTGGGCCACCTTTTGCCTTTAATACTGCGTCGATTCTTCGTGGCATGGACTCCACGAGATGTTGACAGGTGGTTTGTGGAATCTGAGACCATGCTTGATGAATAGCACTTTCCAGGAGTGTGAGATTCCAGGATTGTGGATCCAACTGTCTGATGGCTCGTTCAACTTCATCCCACAAATTCTCAATGTGGTTGAGATCTGGAGATTGTGGTGGCCACCTAAGCAAAGTAAACTCACCGTCATGTTCCTGAAACCAATCCTGTAAAATACGAGCACTATGGCAGGACGCATTATCTTGTTTAAAGTAGCCATCGCCATCCACATGACAGGATGCACTTTGTCCGCAACGGTGTTTATATATGTTGTGCCAGCCAGACGTTGATCAACAGGAATTAAAGGGTCCAAAGTATGCCAGGAAAACATTCCTTAAACCATAACGTTGCCTCCACCAGCTTGAAGGGTTGTAGCAATGAGTTTGAGGTCCATGCTTTCGTGCTGTTTCCGCCAAATTCTTACTCGACCATCAGCATGGTGCAACTGAAAACGTGATTCATCGGACCTCATAATTTGTTTCCAATTATCGACTGTCCAATCCGTGTGCTCCTGTGCAAACGGGAGACGTTTTCTTTTGTTAACTGCATACAGCAAAGGTGTTCGAAAAGGCCTTCGGCTGCCATATCCCATTCGATGCAGTGTACGGCGAACAGTGCGTGCAGAGATCATTTGAGGGGATCATTGATTAAGATGGTCTGTAATTTGCTGCACTGTTGCCCTTCTGTTGTCTGTTACCAGTCTGGACACTCTCCGTTCAGCCTGTGGTAGTCGATGACGACCACACGTTGCACGTAGAGACCCAGTTATTTGGCTGACAGTCCAGTCTTTAAACACTTTAACAACAGCTGCTCTGGAACATTTCACGAATGCGGCGGTTTCGGCGATATTCGCTCCATGGCTCCGAGCTCCTACAATCATCCTACGTTGAAAGTCCGTCAAATCGCATTTTTTACCCATCTCGTCACCCAAAAATCGCTTCTACTACTGTCGCAAGCACTAAGCTTTCGCTTTTTATACTAGCCTCGTCCTCTGGCGGCAACAGCGTGCAGCCATAGCTCATTTGCTTAAAACTGTCGGGTGGTCAGAATAAAGTGACCACTTAGTGTATAAAAAACAACACTTGCGACGACGTGGATCACGTTTTAGCCTAAACAAATGACTACGTACGCTCTTTAACAGAAGAAGACGAATATTTATATATCCCGTTGTTCACACCGTGTTATCCGTAACCGTTTCTGTTTAATGTTTTGTTTACATCCTTTTTATTTCGTTCGAAGTTTTTTTTTTTTTTTCTGATGTGATGGAAGTGAAAGCACACAGCTGTACGTTTGTAAGATATTTTACTTTACTGGAGCTGAGTAAGGCAAGGACGAACATTACAAAATATTAACAAACAATCAAGTAATACAAAACCCCCAAAAAACATGGAATAGCACGCGAAAGGGAGTCCACGTACCTTACCAAGGGAGGATTATCATCCTGCAAACGCTTCCGTATTTTGTATTTTATTCATGAACAATGAAGCACATCAAGGGTATGTTTCAATGCACACACTCATTATTTACGATGACTCCACACAAGATAATAATAAACGCTTGAATAGCAATAAGCGATTTCTAGAACCTGTTGTATTCTTATCTCAACGGGCTTTACAGCTAGTTTTTAATAAAAACATTCTCAGACAAGCTATGTAAAAACGGTGAAGAGGAAGTATTTCAAAATGCAGAGGAGAATGTCCTTAGTGACAAACTGCCTCAGGGTTCTAAATATGGTATCGAGAATCAATGCCAACCCTATGAGCGAGTGGTCGAGGCGTAGGTTTCCGGCAAGTCGTCCGGGTCAGATCAGATGGATACGGCTCCCAGGTTAGCAGCTCCTCTCGTCACGCTGGTGCTCTTTTATACGGACCTTGAATGACCTCTTGGTTATACCGATATAAACTTTCCAAGATGACTCCGGGTATTGGAGAGGAACGGCGTACACTCCCGCTTGATTCCAGACATCCATATCACGACAGACTGGTGCAAGTAGCGCAGCGATAGGCTTCTGAGACGGAATTCAAACGTCAAGGTTTAATAACTTTTAAGGCATTTTTGATGGCATAAGTAAGCCCAGGAACATACGGGATAGAACCAACAAACTTTCTTCTCTACGTCAGACAAGTCAGGGATCTTCTCGCACCTTTTCTAGCTGCATTGGAGATGAATTACTCAATACGTCTCAAATTCATATTTCTTCCCAAGCACGGTCGTAAGTTCTTTTTCTTCCTAAGTTTTATCAGTCTTCTTATGGATTTGGATGCGCATAGCAATTTAAGTAATTTTTTTCTTTGATTGGAGGTTTAACGACCACCGTGAGCAACTCAATGGGCTATAAGCAGTCGCCCGTCCCTAATTTAGGGTCACTGGTCCCAGGGAAGGGAGAGAGCCAGTGCCGGAAGACAAACACAACATCCATGCCTGACCGGGATTCGAACCCGGGCCCCGTTCGGACGAATGATCAGAGGCCATCGCTTAGACCACTGCGCCACCGGGGCGGCGCAATTTAAGTAATACTTTTGTTTCAAGGGTTGATGCAGAGGCGGATCCAGTGGGAGCGCCCCCCCCTCCTCAGAAACCAAGGAAAAGCTTTGATTGGTTAGGTTTTAATAACTAATTGAACATTTTTTCTTGAAAGAAAGTATTACTTCAAAGTATATCACATTCGTTAATTAATTGGAAGAATTTATAGACATATTAAGAACACTTTCATTTTGGGGGAAAATATCAGAAAGGTCCCCGACTATTCCCAACACTTGCCCCCCCCTACAAAAATCCTGGATCCGCCCCTGTGTTGATGCCACTGCAGTGCTTTCTGATCTATATCGGCCTTGGTCAAAACGACACTCGGACTGACGTCAAACATTTTGTGCTTCCTACTAACGTCATACTAATCGAGTTTTAGTGTACTTCTTTCCTTCCTGATACAAATTGCAAGCTAGGAGTCCTAACTCTGTATGTGCATTTGTCACTGTCTCTGTGTTTCTAGAAAACAGAAAAAAAAAGAAACAAATCAAGCACAGACGTAACTTGGCCATTATTTCTCAATACATCCACCATTGGTTTTACTAGTGGTAGCATAAGCTCACACTTATCGTGATATCTTGGTTTCCAAAAAATTGGAAATATTATTTTTCTAACAAACAAGGAACCATATTCCCAAACTCCCCTTGTAGTTCCCGCTTTACCATATGCGTAATTCTCGCTGTGCAAGGTAAAAATGTGCATTTATGTTTGTCACGAATTCCCCCAAGACAGGCCAAGAAATTTATTTTGGGTGAGCTGAAGGAATCTGAGCTAAGGCTCCCAGATTTCCCTTGCCTCTCTCTCTCTCTTTTATCGAAACAGATTTACCTACTTAGGGGGCAATAACTTACTAACTCTGACGCAAAAATTCGACACATCGCAGCACACGAAGATGCCATCTGTGTGTGTGTATATGTGTTTGTGTGTGTGTGTTGACGTTCTCGTGCATTACCACATTCATTGCAGTTCATTCTGCTATATCGGACGTTGCTTGACTTACTCAAGCAAATTTCGATGTAGCAGATTTTTTTGTAATCGCAATTTGTCATGTTCTGAAGGGTGGAACCACGTGTGAGTATTTACTTTTTTCATAGAGAACTATCGAAAAAATGGAACAGGGTTTATGATTTGTTCCCAAGTTTTTGAAAGGTTCTTCAAAGAAAAATGAAAAAGCTCATACGCTATGATGCACATCTTTCAATCATGGAAGAACCTTGTACCACTGATATACCTGGAAGGTGAAACTACACTATCTACCAATAAGTAATTGGACATCCCGGCAATCGACGATATCTGCGGTCCTGATACACGTCACGGCCGCCGCCGTCAAATATCGTGTGGGAAACAACAATGCAACCAGTCGCATGCAACATGCCACGCAGTTCGGAGCTCTCTGATTTCGAGAAAGGTGTAATCGTCGGGTGTCACATAAATGGCCAATCCATACGTGACATATCCAGCGAGTTGAAGTACCCAAAATCGACAATGGCCTACGTGATTGGCAAGTGGAAGATGAGAGGTGACTGTCGGAATGTGTCCCGACCCGGCAGACCCACAAAACTGGGAGTTACAGACCGACGGGTGCTGGCCAGAGAAATTCGGAAGAACCGCCCCAAATCGATGGGCCACATCCGCGAGGAGTTTCAACAGGCATCCGGTAGTGTTCTTTCGATGAATACCATCCGTAAGGAAGCCCATCTGCTCGGTTATCATGGACGTGCCGCCTCCCACAAACCTTTGATCACCTAGTCCAATAGCGCTGCTCGGCTAACGTGGTGCAAAGAACGTCGACAGTGGACCGTTGAACAGTGGAAACAGGTTCTCTGGAACGACGAATCAAGGTTCACCCTCTACCGTTCGGATGGCAGGGTCTGGGTTTGGGGTCTGCCTGGAGAACACCTCCTGCCGGAATGTATTGTGCCAACTGTGGAGTTCGGCGGCGGTGGAATTATGCTATGGGGGCGTTTCTCCTGATATGGCACGGGACCCTTGGTCGCAATTCCTGGTAGACTCAACGCCGAGACCTACTGCACCATTTTGGATGACCATGTGCTTCCTACGTTGTGGCAGTTTTACGGGGTGGACCCATGTTACTTTCAGGATGACAATGCCACCTGTCATGTTGCAAAGTCCACCATGGCTTGATATGGTGACAATGGGGTTAATCGAATGGACTGGCCTGCGCAGAGCCCGGACCTTAACCCTATCGAGCACCTCTGGGACAAGTTGGAGCGTCGACTTAAGGGATGCCCCACCGTCCGAAATCGGTGAAGGAACTGACCTGTCTTCTCTAAGCCGAATGGAAGATAATACCACTAGCCGTCGTACAACGCCTGGTTGAGAGTATGCACCGGAGGGTCGCAGCTGTAATCGCCGCTCGTGGAGGCTCTACCAACTATTGAAGGTGAATAAACTTCGCTTTCCTTTGCTATCACAGGTGTCCAATTACTTGTTGGTAGATAGTGTATTAAGTGAAATCTTTACTCAGGTGAGTTTCAAAGTCTCTGTTCACGTGACAAATTCACCAAGTCATGCGCACTTGTCCTTTGAGATTTTGTTTGAACAAAAACCAAATTCTATATGTACGGCAACCTCCTTAATTCTCAGATGTGGCTCTGTGAGAATTTTGTTCTCCCTAATGTAAAATCTAAATAAATTCATCGATGTGGAAATAACAAAAGAAAAGGAAAAAGAGAAATTTTTTTTTGCAATTCCGAAAATCGGGTATGAGGAGATTTTTCATCAGTAAACGGTGTGCTGGAATGTGCATGTGCGTGCAGAGTTCTCCTACCTTGGAGGGATGAACCATTTTTTTAGATCACAAACTTAGACCTTAAATATCATCATAAATCACTCTAAATCTACTCTTGGATTCAGGTTTCTACCCCAACTCTCCGTTTTGAGTAATCCATGTCATTTCGGTATGCTTTTGAATCTCCTCCATTCATGCCCCACCCTTGTGATCATATTCTGGGGGCTTTCCTGTCCCTTGGTGTCCAGCCTAGTACTCTAGTTGTCTAACGGCGGTCAGTTCTTCTAGCAATTGCCAGTATCTATCTATCTATCTATCTATCTATCTCAGCAACCATTATCAACACATTGCTGGATGAAGGCCTCTCGAAGTCACTTCTACAACTTTCTGTCTTGAGCCAGTCTTGTCCATGTCACTCTGACATGTTTTCGAATTTCATTCACCCTTCTTCCACATGGTCTTCTTCTAGTCTTTTCCTCTATACCTTGGAATCTAGTTTAGTATTTCAGTTGTCCAACTGCAGTCATTGCTCCTAGCAATATGTCCAGTCCATTCTTATTTCAGGAATTTTATCTTGATCATGATGACATTAACTCTAGTAATTTTCGTGATCCACGAGTTCCTCTTCGTGTCTTTCCTGGTTGTACCAAGCATGCACCTTTCAAAGCTTCTTTCAGTTGTCTGCAGCCTCTGAATGTCTTTCTTCAGTTTAGGTCCATGTCTCCGATCCGTGAGTAAGAATCGAAAGGATGCATTTAATAAACACTTTTCTCTGAAGGTATAATACACAAATTTCTCTTGAAAATTTCCAAATGCACTCGAGCCAAGTTTTATACTAATTTCATTTTCGGTATGTCTCTCGCTTAATATATGTTGTCCAAGGCAGATGCAGGAATCAGTTAGTTCGAAATTTGTCACTTAAATCTTCAGTTATTGTAAAACTATTGTACATCAATTTCGTTTTCCGTAAGTTCATCTTTAGACCCTATGTATGTACATTTCTTTTTGCGCAAATCTAGAAGTAACCGAACCCTACATATACCTTGAAAAGCAGATATCAAGTGAAGACCACATGGAAGAAGAAATTAATAGGTACCCAAAACTTGGTTATGGCATTTGAGGGCATTTAGAAGAAACTGTACAATTTTTAAGAGAAAGTTACCATTATGTCTTAAAATCAAAGTGTTTAATTAATGCATCCTTTCAGTTCTTATAATACTTGTGGATCAGGGACATGGGCTTTGACTTAAAAAAGGTATTCAGATACTGCGAACAATTCAAAGAAGCCTGGAGAGATGAATGCTTGGTAAACCCAAGGAACATGGGAAGCGAAACACAAGGATTAAGAAAATAACAAGAGTTGATGACATCGTCATAAAAGTGAAAACGCTCAAGTGGCACATATTGATAGAAGAACCATTGGACGACTGAAATACTAGATTCCAAGGAACAGGAAAAGACCCAGAAGAAGACCATTTTGGATGTGGGTGGATGAAATGCGGAAGCATTTGGGAGTTACATGGAGGAGACTAGATCAAGACAGAGAGTTGCGGATGGGACTTGGGACAGAGCACATACACTGCCGGACAATTGCTAAGGACGGATGACAATAGCAACGATAGCAACCATAAAATGGAAGGAAGGAAAATGTGGAAATTAGCAGAAGTGCGGGATATTGTAAGACGTGTTGTGCGTATGCAAATTTTGGACTGCCGAACTTGTTCGTGACGTCATAGCGCTGATAAGAGATATAAAGGATTTGACGCGTATTGACAGTTGTTGTTCAAACGCAAAGTTGAAAGGGAAAGAATCAATTGACGAACTTGCAATTTTCAGTATGTCTTCCCGACTTCACCTAGATGATTTTACGCGTGGCCGTATTATTGGCAAGATTGAAGAAGGGCGAAAAATGACAGATGTTGCCAGGGAGTTCGACTTCAGCCACAGTGTTGTTTCAAGGCTTTGGAAATCATTTCAAACAAATGGAGAGTGTAGCAAACGTCACTGGGGAGGTCGTGTTCGCAGTACGACACCTGCAGAAGATCGGTACATAGTGCTATCAACAAAAAGACACCGGCGCAGCACAGCTAGTGAGGTAGCAAATCAGTTTATGGCTGCTACTGGCAAGCGGATCTCCCGAAAAACTGTCGCCAGACGTTTGCATGAAGGAGGACTATACGCCCGCCTTCCTGTTTTGTGCATCCCATTGTCCAGACGTCACCGTACCGCCCGTTTGCAATGGTGCCATCAACATCGCAATTGGACTGATAACGACTGGTCTGCTGTCCTCTTCTCAGATGAGAGTAGATACAGTCTATCGTCTGATTGTCGACGACAACTGATCTCGCGTGATAGTGGTACTGCATATTGTCCAGCAAACATACAGGAAAGGGACCGATATCCGACATGTAGTGTCGTGGTATGGGCTAGCATCATGATCAATGGCCGTACGTCCCTCTATGTGCTTCCAACTGGGACTATGACTGGCCAACGATACATTAATGATGTTCTGCTACCTCATGTTCGCATGTTCCGTGGTGCTGTCGGTGATAGATTCATTTTCATGGACGACAACGCAACATGTCATCGAACAGTCGCTGTCCAGGAGTGTCTTGAGAGCGAGGATATTCAACGCCTCGTATGGCCAGCACGTTCTCCAGATCTGAATCCCATTGAAAATGTGTGGGATGCTTTGGGGAGGAGTCTTGCTGGTCGCCAATGCCCTCCAATAAACAAGGACACCCTCATCCGTGCACTGACAGAGGAATGGGATAAATTACTCCAACAGCTGCTTGATAATGTTGTGCAAAGCATGACACGACGTGTGGAATCTTGCATCGCCCTCCATGGTGGCCATATCCCGTATTTGCATCTTACGCCGCAACGCCTCCGGAGGGTAATTGCATTTTTTTCACGTTTACGTATTCTGCACAAAATGGCCTGTTTGTCCCTTGAACACGTTCCAAAGTCTTCTGGATTTCAGAGCACAATAAATTGTCTTTCTTGTAATGTCCTGGCATTCTGACATTATTTTATTTCACTTGGCATCCAACCACACTTACTTTTTTATGCGCTATATAGCCGTTTATGATCCGTCCATATCAATTGTCCAGCAGTGTATAAGGAGACAGGAGGCCCGGGTGCTGGACTGTATTTTGGGACCCCAGTATTAGTGGCACATCTAGGGATTTTACTAAGGGTGGATAAATAAAAATACCCAGTAGAAAATATTTCCAAAATATGACGAGGAAAGCATGAAAATATCCCCTCCGTATTGAAGTATGTATCTCATGATTCATGAACAAATCAGTGTTAGCAAGAAGATGTAGAAATGCATGGTTGAAAAATAGATACCAGTACAGTTCTGCTTAATCAACCCCAAGGTTCAGCTTGTAGAAATTATATCAAAGTACTGCGCAAAATAATATGACCCAAATATCATGATTCAAGCGAATTCTGTATGTATATAAATTTCCCCCAATTACAGATGTATACAAAAAAAAAAAAAGCATCAGTAATGCTTTCGAAAGATTTGAGGATGAACTGGGGACCACTATACTTTTTGCGGACTCCTCCTAAAGAAGCGTAGAGAAATAGAAAATGTTTTCAAAAGACAGCTTCTTATGGTTTTTGCTGTGCTATCTGCCAAATGAAGCATCATGCATAATCCTGGGGCCCCTTGAAAATGCGGGGCCCGGTGCTGTAGCCTACCTAGCCGCCCTCTAAAATGAGCTCCGACTTGGGGTGACCTTCCACCAGCAGTGGATTGATGATGATATGTTATTTTACATACCTCAAGTATTTCAAAACAAGTTGACGAAATTACCCTCCTATTGAAACGACATCCGTTGACTTGGAATTTTGCAGAATTTTCTAGGTCGCATTGTTATATTAGGAAAAATGGTAAATTTGATTTATTTCTTTTCCCGTCAGAAGAGGTGTTCGCTATACCCAAGACATTTGCGATATTTCTCTTCTTCAAATAAAGTTGTTTCTAATGTTAGTTGGGTACTGTTATTTCCAGGCCATTTTCCCTTACGATCCGCATAATGACAGTGTTGTTTGTTCCCTGATGCGATGGAATCTTTCCTTTGTGTTAGCAGAAATCGAGCCTGTGTGCGTCAGGCTTTCTCGTTTGCTGGGATCCTTTTTCATTTCCTGACAACAAAAGCTTGAAGTAAAACATCACTTACTAGAAGAAGGCGCTTCTTTGTAAATGATGTTTTTTTTTTTTTTTTTTTGATTGGAGGTTTAACGACCACCGTGAGCAACTCAAATGGGCTATAAGCAGTCGCCCGTCCCTAATTTAGGGTCACTGGTTCCAGGGAAGGGAGAGAGCCAGTGCCGGAAGACAAACACAACATCCATGCCTCACCGGGATTCGAACCCGGACCCCTACGGACGAATGATCAGAGGCCAACGCCTTAGACCACTGCGCCACCGGGGCGGCGTAAATGATGTTGCATCACATTGCATGAAGAAAAATGATCAGCAACAGAAAAGATTGTTATTTGGTGAAACACATACGTTCCACTGCAATGCGCAGTTTCATTGCACTGTATATACAGTATATATTCCCTCGTGCAATGAAACTGCGCATATACTGAAAGAAAAATACGTAATGTAAGTTTGATACAGAAAGAAAAATAGAAGCAGATACAGAAAGAAAAATATTTAATGTAAGTTTTCCACAACAAAGATTATGTTTACGTGCTCTATTCTTACAAAATCCGTTTAAACGAATAAATTTTAAATATGCGCTGTTATTCACGTAATGAGCAAAATTCAGAAATGACCACGTTCAAAAAAAAAAGTTTTGTATAATTAATCAATTAGGCGTCTCCTAACGGTTTAAATTTGCACGTTTTGTGTGAGTAAATAGTTGTAATAATACAACCTACGTCCAATAAGCTCCATTACTGATCGCATAACCGACGTAACAGTAGTGCGGTAAAAATACCACGTGTATTCCAGAAAACAGCAGTCCTTGGTCAATCAACGAAAAGCTACGGTTTATACCGGTTGTAAGGACGAAAATTAATTATTCATAAGTGTGTTCTATAATGTATGTAATTATTATAATTTATACATAGTCATAAAGAAATCATGCCCCGTGTTCACATGTAAGAGATGGATATGCCACATATTCACATGTGAGGAATCGAATTACACTTCTGCAAAGGATTTCGCTTTCTCTCGAAATAAAAACTTTTTTCGTTCAAAGCCATTGTAACAATGGCGCCAACGAAGCACGATTTTGACGATCACGAAGGAAATACGGAATTACGGCATCGATTTTGCTTCATTTTAGTTTTCAACATGAAATGAAAAAACAAAACAAAAAACGCTCTTATCATTTGCGCCTGTGAAAAGATTACAGAAGTTATCATTTTTTGACTGTTGCTAAGTTGTGGAATTTGCAAAAGAGTGCAATATGTATTTATTAATTTACAGAAAAGTCGGATATAATCGACACACAAAATAATCGCCAGTTAAAAGTACTCCTGATTCTTCCACGCGAAAGCATTAATTGTACGTATTATCGGCATCGTTTTAGAAAGGTTTTCCCTCCACGGTGGCCAAGTGGTGCGATGCGCTGGCTTCTGACCATTCATCTGAGCTGTGCCCGGGATCAAGTTTTGCATGAGGCATGGATGGTGCATTTGTGTTGCTCTCTCTCTCTCTGCGGTGGTTCTCTCCCCTTCCTAGGAACCAGATCAGATCAGTTCATATGTAGAGGATTTTAGGAAGGGAGTGTCAGACCCCAGGTCTTAAACAACCCTTAGAAATAGGAAGGTAGGAGATTTGGGCTAGAGTGCCCGATAGAAAAGTCACACGGAAGCGAAGTAAACAGAGGGAGGAATACGCCCTTATTTATTACCGGGGGGGCAGTACCCGGGGTCCGACGACTTAACGTGCCCATCAGACGCACGGAGGATATTCAGTCGTTCGAGCGTTCGTACTCGCCAGGGATTGAACCTCAGGTTTCTCCGTAGTGGTCACGAACTTTGACCACTAGGCCATTCGCGGCTCCTTCCTAGGAACCATTGGCTTTATCCCTTTAAAGCATCCGGTGTATTTGAACCAAATGGTACCTAAAATTTTCAGCTCTCCCCAAACAGAAATATTCACATAGCGGCCGGGTTTTACGAAAGCTACCGGAAAACAATTCCTGCCACCCCCGCTCATCGCAGAAACCGACCATGAACCTGGCACTAGCGATAACGGTATCCCCCCCCCTTCTAGTCTTTTATTCTCTGTTCCATGATATAAGCCATGAACGAGAAGGCTAATACTCCTTACATGGACATCATGCCACTGGCTAAAAACAAGTGACTGGAATCTCTCTCTCCTTTTTTTATGTTCGTCCCATTTTTATGGTTCCTTTTTTGCAGGTAATCAGTCGGAAAGGATGAGTGTCAAAAGGATTAGAATGATCAAAAGCATTAGTGTCATTTAGTGGATTAGTCCCTTAAATGGCCACTTTTGAATAACAAACTTAAGGCAAAGGCAAGGCTTTCTACTGTGCAGGTACACTGGTTCCAGCCGCGCTTGGTTGATTTCTTAGACAGCGATATATTCGTTCCAGATGATTTTAGTCCACTTTGATAATCCCGAGATAATTCGTTCCATCCGGTTAAAGGGTTAAATTGGGAACGAGAAACTGCTTATATCTCTCACGGTGCACATGAGCATCTCTAAGAGATATAAGCAATGCATTAATAATGTGCATCAATAATGTGCATCTGAGCATCTCTTAGATGCACATTATTGCATTGTTAAACCCTACAATAATAATAACAAAAAATCCATTCTGATGTACACTGAAGAGCAATTGAATTAGAGGTACCTGTCTAGTAAGGTGTAGCACCACCTTTCGCCCTGATGACGGCGGCGATTCGTCTCGGCATGGACTCGACAAGACACCGGAAGCGTTGGGAAGCCATACGGATCCACAACCGCTGAACAAGCTGCCACAGTTCACGAAGATTTGATGGAGGGGTCTGAGCCTCGAAAATCTCTCTCGATGGCATCCCAGATGTGCTCGATGGAATTGAGGTCAGGTGATCTAGCTGGCCAAGGAAGCGAGGTCACGTCGGTGGAGTGTTCATCCAACCATTCGGATACAATTCGGGAGCGATGGCACGGTGCTTTGTCTTGTTGCAGGATAAGGTCCCCAGTGGGATGTTGAAGACGTACAAACGGGAGCAAATGGTCGTCCAGGATGTCTCGGTAACGTTGACCTGTGAGGGACGATGTTACACGTACCAGAGGTTCCATTCCAGTCCACGTAAACAGTCCCCAGACGAGAATGCCAACTCCACCAGCTTGAAGAGTACCCTGCTGGCAAGAAGGATCCATCGCTTCATGTGGTTTGTGCAGTACTCGTATCCTGCCATCCGCATGTACCAACGTGAATCTCGACTCATCAGTCCAGGCAACATTTTCCCACATGTCTAGGGTCCAGTGGCGATGTTCCCGCGCCCATGCTAATCTTTGCACCCTGTGGTGTGCGGTCAGCAGCGGTACCCTCGTGGGACGATGGCTTCTGTACCCCATAGTGAGGAGATGGTTCTGAATGGTGTGGCTGCTTACACGTTTTTCTGCAGCAGCGTTAAATTGCCGAGTGATTTCTTGCACTGTGGCCCGTCTATCCGCTGTTACAATGCAAGCTAGCCGACGATGACCCCGCTCATCCACATGCTGCTGTTCACGGCAGTTGGCTTTTGCAGGGATGGTTTTACCGGATTCGATGTACTCACGGTGTACCCGTGACACAGTGGCTCGTGAAAATCCCAGTGCCTGCACGACTTCCGAGATGGAGTGACCCATTCGTCGGGCCCCGACAATTTGCCCACGATCAAATGCGCTTAGATCTCTCGTCTTACCCATACTGCGTCCGACTGTTACTGATTCTCGTCGCATAACTCCTTATATTGTCGGATCGCTGCATACGTCATGTCGTTTCCGTTTACAGGGCCGCCCACAGCGCCACATTTGCATAACGCCAGCTGTCTCTAATTCAATTGCTCTTCAGTGTATGTTATTTTGTCCAGCTGTACAATGTTTCGTATATTAGAGATAAGAGTATCTCAGTCATCAAGAACAGCGTGTGGTTATCCGATATTTTTCTACACTCCCTAGGAAAAGCCCCGTTGAAGACTTTAGGAAACACCAGAAGCATGTTGTGAAAGTCTCGTGGCTTTTAACAACGCTAATAAATGCGGCATCATGGGGCACATGCACCAAGCCTAGAAACAATCATTCGAGGACCAACGCTTCCTGGATTGGGGCAATGATTTTTGCTGATACTAAAAATACAATGAATAAAACTGCAACATCTTCGGACTGACACGGTTATTCGCAAAATCCTCAAAATATGAAAAAAGTGATTAAATGATTCTCCTTGCCAAGGTACCACTAATGTGCAAGATTTTGTTTTAGCGAAAGCGATCTTACGCTGCATCCTTCAGTCTTGTCTTGCACTAAGTAACTTTTGGTCTTTTAGTTGTTTTGAAGAACAAAAGACTTATAATGGGGCAGCAGATCTGCTTATCAGCTGATTTCGCAGCATTTAAGAGAGAAGGCAGAAACATGTGAGCCGTGCAGGAGTTGTCACTGAGAAGCAAAGACATTGCGGAAAATAAAATTAAGCATTTATGCCAACTTGTGAAAGTAATCTTTTAAAGGTAAAGCTATAATAATATGAAAAATCTTCCACACGCCTCATGTATCCAATACAGGAATAACTTTTGAAAATTGTTCTCTAGATATTGCAAGATCCTATGTGTAAAGTCATACAGTCATGAGCGAAAGTCTTGTCTATGCTCATGTGCTAGAAAAGAGTCTTCAGTCTTTTTTCTTGGATCAGTGATATTGTGCCCACAAATATGGTTGAACAAACAGACGAACAAAGCACACTGGACCGTCTTCACCAAGCTCTTATCCTTTGTTATAAAACATTTTTTTCAGTATGACTTCTAGATGGGAGGAAATCGTGTTTACAGATAAACAGAAAGATGCACAGAACTGTAATATAAAAATTTCATTTTTTTGCATCACAGTTCGTGTGTCAAAAGGCATGCTAAGAAAAGTCAGACCAGCCAGGTAGCAGAGCCTAGCAATTTAACGTAGGTCCAACACTCAGCCACCGTCTTTTAGCAACAGAAGACTGTGGCCCAGTGTTGGGCCTACCCAGGTAGCACAGCCTTGAAAAGTTAACGTAGGTCCAACACTCAGCCACCGTCTTTTAGCAACAGCAGACGGTGCCCCAGTGTTGGGCCTACGCTAAATTGCAAATCTATGCTACGTGGGCAGTTCTTTCAGTAGTCATATTCTTATAAATATAGAGTGACAATGACCAGTTCTTTCAGTAGTCATATTCTTATAAACTGAGAGTGACTATGACCAGATCTTTCAGTAACCATAATTTCATAGCATATAGAGTGACCATAATCAGTTCTTTAAGTAATCATATAATTATAGGCTGATTTCTAATAGTTACTTCTGTAATCATACCATATAGAGCTTGATTATAACATAAAAATAAAGTACAGAAAGCTAAAAATCTGCTTAAATATCTCCTTAACATAAAGTTTGTAACAAACGATTAATTTCACTGTTCTGTTTTTCTTTGTTTTTCTAGAATGAAGATTTGAAGGACATTCAGGAAATGTGTAGCTGGCTAACACTCCTCACTCTCTGAAGATATACATATTTTGAATTCGCCACAGCGAATGTTGATCCCAATCTACATTTGCACGCAGTGACATCATACAGATTTTGTCTTGTTGAACAAGAAGCTCCGTTGATTCGCCGATCTGTACCTTTAAAATGTAAATAAAAGTGTTGATCATTCATAAGCATTATTTCTTTTTCTCTTACGATGTATTCTTTCTCGTATCGTATATCTTTCTCACTCAGTACTTTCAACAGAGAACAAAATCATCTTTATACTAAATATGAAATTGCTTCTAAAAATAATTAGTAGGTTGCCTTGCAGTGCCAAGAGAACTAATTGATTGTTGCTGGGAAGATAGCGGAACTGCGATTTGAAAATCTTCACAATTCTTTTCAAATAGGGTATTTTGCCATGACTGGCATGTTTCAGGATAATACTATGACCTCAAAATTAGTTGTTGCCACGAAGAAAACGTTCCTATGACCTGAAAATTTGTTGCGTTCCTGGGAGAGATTATAACGAACAACCCTTTTTCCGCGTCTGGACGCGTCCGATAGGATGTAGCAGTCACGTTACCGACCGAAGAGGAATGTACAGGGGCTTATCAAAATAGTGGAAACACTGACTGAGACTGGAGTACACGCAATGCACTGTATGCAAACCACAGGGCTACGTACGTCACCCGTTATGTGAGGTACATAAAGGCCTGCAGTACGATGTCGGCTATCTCGGGCTGCCGGTGGCTTAGTGGGCAGCGTTCGTAACTGCCACGGAAAGGACCTCAGGTTCGATCCCAGGCAGGTACGAACGCTCGATCTACTAAATATCCGCCGTGCGTCGGATGGGCACGTTAAGCTGTTGGACCTCGGGTACGGCCCCCGGTAATAAATAAAGGCGTCTTCCTCCCGTTCTGTACTTCGCTTCCGTGTCACTTTCCTATCGGGCACCCTAGCCCAACTGTCCTAGCTTTCTATTTCTAAGGGTTGTTTAAGATATGAAGTCAGACACTCTCTTCCTAAAATCCTCTACATATGATCTGATCTGTCGGCTATGTCATAGCAGTGCCACAGTCGTGGGTAAAACAGCTGTTGAGGAGTAGTTGTCGAAAATGCCAGCCAGATCTCAATGATCTAAAAAAAGAGGTGATCATTGTTGCGCGTCTTGCAGGAGTTTCAGTAAGTAGAACGGCAGAAATCGTAGGAGTAACATGAGGAACTGTATCGAAGATTACGACTACCTAAAAAAAGACACGGCGTTGTCTCCAAACGTGAAAATTGTGGGCGTCATACGAATATGTCAGATAGGGATATGTGAACGTTGCCACGGATTGTACAACGGGAGCACGAAACCACGGCATCGCAAATAGCAGCAGAGTTGAACACCAGTCGGAATGATCCAGTTTCCGTCATAACAGTTCGTCGGGAACTACATCGCGGCAATCCACAAACCTCTGATTACACTGGTCGGCAAAAAAATTTTTTTTTTCGAGCCCTGACACCATTCCTGCTGATTCTTATGTAAAACGACCTCCTGAAGCCGAATATGACCCCCGTTTTCCCCCATCACCCACCGTTTTCGGGGAGGCCCCCCACCTAATTTTATCACTTTCCGATAATTTGGAGGGATGAAAAGGATTATTTCAGCCTTTACATTTCTTCTGAGGGGCTACATAGGTGACAAGTTATAAAACATGAACATCTTAATTGGAATTTGTGCATAGTATAGAATCATGTCTTGCCCTGTCTACAATACTGTAGGTAAACATTTTCGTTTGTATCGCTCGTGCTTTATTGTCTGCCTCTCCTTCGCCCTACGTGGCGAAATATTTTTTTTATGATTTTAACAATATTTTGTTTTGCGTTTCACTGGAACTTTCCAGCTGATGTATATACCGCTGTATTTATTGGCAGAATTCCATTGTCATGTACATAGAAATGTTATTTTACTGAAGAATAAAGGCAATTTTGAAATGTAGCAAGGATGTAGATTTGGGGATTTCCCCCCCCCTCAATTGTAAAGAAATAATTAAAAATGATCGATTTTTTATGATTTTTTAATCAATTTTCGGTAATATGTTATGGACATGAATTTTATTTGGAGGGGAGAAAAGGATTATTTATTTTAGCTGTAAAGAATAATATATAAAAAGTAAAATACAAATGTAAAGTATAATAAATAAATAAGATAAGTACCTTCATTTGGTGCTTGATTTCCTTTTGTACCCTGAGGTAGAAGTTTCTCGTAATAAACACCAACAGTACTCTGCTAACATGCTCGTATTCCACTTCCCTGAAAATCTCCTCTCGATCTTGTTGATGTCTTGATGGAATCGTTCCCCGTGTTCATCGGAAACTGCTCCTAAAGTTTAAGGGAAGAAGTCCAGGTGTGAGTGCAGGAAATGCACTTTAAGAGACATGTTACACCCCATGGCCTTGTACGCTGACAGCAATTCCTCGACATGAGCGGCATAATCATCACTTTTGTTGTTACCCAAAAAGTTCTTACACACGTTTTGGAATGCAAGCCAAGCTCTTTTTTCTTTTCGATTCTGGTGTTCAATAAACGTCGAATCTTTGAAAAGTTGTCTAATCTGGGGGCCCACGGAAATTCCTTCCTTGATTTTAGTCTCACTAAGACGAGAAAATTTATTTTTCAAAAATTGAAATGCATCACCTGTCTTGTCCATTGCTTTCACAAACTGTTTGATCAATCCCAGTTTGATGTGCAGAGGCGGCAAGTAAATATTTTCCTTCGGGACCAGAGGATCATAAACGACGTTTTTCTGACCGGGAGTAAAATTTTCTCGCAGAGGTCAGTTCCGTACGATGTAATGTTTGCCTCGAGCTCAGCTGTCCCATTCGCATAGGAAGCAGCAGTATTTTGAGAAGCCTGATTGCAGGCCCGCGAGTACAGCAACAACTTTTAAGTCAGCGCAAAGTTTCCAATTATAATCATGATAACAGATTTTATCAAGGATTCGGCTGATGTTTTCGTACGTCTCCTTCATATCCACAGAGTATGCAACCGGGACTGATGGTAACTCATTCCCATTGGCCAACAGGACAACTTTCAAGCTTGTCTTTGATAAGTCTATAAACAGTCACCATTTGTCTGGGTCACATGTCATCTTCAGTTCTATCATCAATGCATTTGAATTAGGGCAGAACACTAAGCCTTCATCTTCCGAAAAAAGTAATTGCAGGGTTGACTGTCTGGTCCTGTAAGAAAAGATTTTTACGCCCTTTTCTAAGAGATTCCACTGCTGAAGTCGAGATCCAAGAAGTTGAGATTCAGTCTTAGGTAACTCCAAATCCCTGACAAGATCATTCAATTCCGACTGAGTAACAAGGTGAGGTTTTCGATGAGCTGAATCAGCAGAACACTCTTCATCAACGGCGGACGTATCATGTGATGGTCCAAGCTGTGGCTCAAAGTATGTCACATCCGTTTCTGGCTCTAGAGTATAGGTTTTTGGGGGCACTGGGATTGGCACTGATTCGTTGTGAGGAACTGGTCTTAGAGCGGAAGGGATATTAGGATACTGAATTGTATGCTTACTTTTGTTGCTAGATAACCCGACGGTGGAAGTCATACAAAAGTAACAATCTGTGAGATGACAGCGAGGTTCGCGCCAAACCATGGGCACAGCAAATGGCATTGATTTACGGGTAACTTTGAGCCATTTGGTCAAGCTACTGTAACAAGTAGTGCAGCAAACTGTGGGAGCCCAATTCTTGTCCTGATCGCCAACTTTGCAATCAAAGTAAAATTTATAAGCAGTTTTAAGAAGCGGAAAAAAGGGTTTTCGTTGCGCTTTAAAAGTCAATTCCCCGCTAACATAGCAGAATCTATCGGGATGATTTATACACTCGCGTGGCATAATTAAACAGTAAATAAATGCTCTATATTAATCACAAATTACACTCACGTACTGTAATTCACTTGGAAAAGGCCGGTGTAAACAAATTTCTACCGTTTGACACAATTTAAACAACTTGGAAACACAGAATCCCCTCCTAGAACACCGACAAGTAGACTCAACGATCGCTACAGATCAACTGAGGGAAGATAATGCTTACAGTGCAGGATTATCGTGATAACAACAATGCAAGTTTGACCTTGTCAAAGCCCGTGCAAACCTGTGCGCGATTCCCGTGGGAACCTGTTTGCGCGAGGTATTGAGAGAGCCAGCTTGGTAGAGTGAATGTTCCGAACTGTTGCTATATATTTTTATTACTGTTGCTATATATTTTTATTATTTGCGGGTTTTTTGGGGGAGGATGAGAGGGGCTGGAAGCTGGAATATGTAGCAAAATAAGTGAAAAAATTGCCAAAAAACAGAAAAATCAATCTTTTGTAATGATTTCTTTACAATTGGGGGGGGGGGATTTCCCCAAATCTATCTACTTGATACAGATGTTCATGTTTTATAACTTTTCACCTCTGCAGCCCCTCAGAAGAAATGTAAAGGCTGAAATAATCCTTTTCATCCCTCCAAATTATCGGAAAGTGATAAAATTAGGGAAGGAGGGCTCCCCGAAAACGGTGGGGTATGGGGGAAAACGGGGGTCATATTCGGATTTAGGAGGTCGTTTTTCATAAGAAACAGCAGGAATGGTGTCAGGGCCGATTTTCATGCAGACCAGTGTTACCAGCATCAATGAAATAAAACGTGCAAACTGGTCCAAGACATATAAAAACTGGAATGTTAAAGACCAGCAACGTGCCATATGGTCTGACGAATCGTGCTTCGCATTATGTTCGACCTGCAAAAGCATACCATCCCGACTGTTTGGTTCTGACTGTGAAGCATAGAGGTGGATCCTTGATGCTGTGAGGGGCCATATCATGGCATTCCTTAAGACCGATGATTTTTCTGCAGACACATCTGTAACGTAAGAGTCCATTATTGGAAAACACTTGCAACCAATGTTACAGGCATTGTTCCATAATGACCATCATAAGTTTCAAGCGTGTCATTCTGCGGCTTGCAGTCCATGTGGATTAAATTCAGCAGCTGTCCTGGCCACCTCAATCTCCAGACCTCAATGTAATTGAACATTTGTGGGAATATCTGGAGCAAAACGCCAGATAACACTTTCCACCGCCAATATAGCTGGCACAGCTGGGAGATATTTTACAGGAAGAATGCCCCAAATTACGTTTTCTTATGCACATGCTTTGTATAAGTCTATTTCAAGTTGAATTGTTTCTGTTCTGAAAGTCAGAGGCGTCCTTGCAGCTTATAAATAAAATGTTATCTCCAAACAATAAGTGTTTCCATTATTTTGATGAACCCCTGTATGTAGACTTTACAGCAGGACTTGCAAGTTCTCCAGTACGAAGCCCGTGTAATCGAGAAAGGAAAGGATTTGCCAGAATTTGAACAGGGAATGGTTATCGGCGGGAGGGTGATGGAAGCCAGTATTGCGGTAACTGCACGCATTGCTGCCCATTCGAGTGTCGCCGAGTCGCCGTAGTGAAGATGTGAGTCTGAAGAGGGGCACACGTCGACCCAAATTGCCGGAAAGTGGAGGCCGCCACTGAATGAAAATCGAGATGAATGCCAGTTGACACGTGCTGTTCGAGACAGCAGACGGCTTCCGATGCTTCAGTTAATGGCAAACAACAACCTGGGAGCACAGAGGAACATTTTGAGCACACAACTCAGAGGACGCCATTGTGGATTGGCCCAAGAAGCCTGTCATGTGCCATGTTAATCGACCAAAGTACGCACCGTCATGTTCAAAAATTTGTACCCATCTTTCTGCCAGGTGAAAAATAACGGCACGTTACCATGCCTTCAGCTTAGAAGCGAATAGATTTTAACATTTGTGTTTGATTTTGTCGTTATCAGCAAAGAGCCAGTGACGGAAAAATGCGCCATCGCTCGAAATAGATGACAATAAGAAAGAGCGAGCTCGGGACTATACGGTGAGTAGGGTTGGATCTTGATTAGTGAGGCTTTATCTGGGTCCGAATGGCGGTATGAATCTGGCATTGTCCTATTGAAGCAAAGCCCGTTTCTGGTTGATTAAAGCAGGGTACCATTACTTCAGTTTGTTGTACATTCCAGCTAATTGCCCGGGATACAGTTCGACATTGATAGCCCGGACATCCGGGACTAGCTCAAATTGGATTACAATCTCGTAATTTCATCAGACACATAGTGAGGCCGTTTCCTCGAAACGTTCACGTTTGAGAATAAGTAAAGGTCGTTTTTGTCGACCTAACCACTTGTTCTAGATGCCTGATTACGAAGATAATTCCATCTCTCAACTTCAGTAACCATCCGCTTGATGAATCGAGTATTACGTGTAGTCTTGAGCAGTTATTTGTAGACCCTGTCACGTCATTTAGCCTGTACTATTGTCAGTTCATGCTGTATCTCGTCCCATCACTTGTAGAGCTCTTTGAACTTGTGCAAGTGGTCAGCGATGGTGGATTGGGAAGCTTCTAGTTGCGACAGTTTGTTGGTACAAACTGGTTGTTGAATTTGCTTCAACAAACGTGATCAGGGCAACCAAGTCAACGAAGGGACTTTCCAGAACTTTTATTCCTCTCCAAACTCATGTCACTAGTCGTAAACTTCTTGAATCGGATTTGTGTTGTCAGAATAACCACAACATTTTCGCCTTCGACTTAGTTAATTTATTCATTTTTCATTTTTATTCATTTATTTTGACTGCTTCAGCCATTTGAAACCCTTGTTTCCAGTAACGATTCAACAAAGCCAAAATTTCAAACTTCGTACCCATTCTGTACAAAGCGATAAACGTTTAATGTACGCCTCGGAACAGGAGTAACGTGCATGATTTGGCTCCTTGTGAAACGAGCATTTACAGCATCTGCAACATCGACATCCTATCCCACTGAAACTATGCAAATTCATGACCTTAATGAGCTCAAAGCAAAAACGGAATGTTTTTTTTTCCGGACACCCCAGTCAAATCCTTATGAAAGAGAAGTAGTAATGATAAATGATAAGCATCAGAGGCGAAGTGGGAAACAGCGGGGCACATCACGAAAAATTGTTTAATCCTACAGGTGGCAGGAACTCTGGAAGAAGCAATACGAAATTTTGTCGACATTCCCATAGAAGCGTCCGCTCTTTCTGCAGTGTTCGTCGAAGTTAAGATGCACATATTTGCGTTCTTACCACTATGAGACTGGAAAATTTTCTGACGCAATATTGCGTTCTCATCGCTTTTGAACAGGCTTTCGACGAGTATATTATTGCGTCGCCGCCGCTTTGTGCACAGAAATCTCCGAATATATGCACTGGTGTGCAAAAATTAAGGACGAAGAAGAGAAATTAGCATAACAGCGGAACGAGCAGGCAGATCGGACCGAAAGACCACTCAGGAGATAGACTAGGGTCCGATACGGTAGGGCATGCGCATATATTCAGCATGACGTAGGGATGGGGGAGTGTCAGAAGGGTATAAGCACACGGGCGGTATACTCTCAGCAATTCGATGAAAGCTATTGCACGGTGTACATCGGTTTGAACGACGTCGAGTTGCTGCCACCGTGTGATATGGCCAATAGGCAATCCAGTAGACGACATCTGGATGACTTCACCCGACGTCGCGTCATTGGGAAGTTGGAAGAAGGTCGAAGTGTGACAAGTGTGGCCGAGGAGTTCGGGATCGCTCACAGCATCGTTTCACAAGCTTGGAGAGCATTTCAAACGACAGGAACAGCTGTCCGAGAGTTTAGCAGTGGTCTTACACGGGCAACCACGGCGGCGGACGACCGGTATATTGTCCTACAGGCGAGAAGAGACAGACGGCAGACAGCGAGAGAAATCGCAAGGCACATGCAACAGATAACTGGACGTCCGTTATCGCGTTTTACCGTGGCCAGGAGGCTGCACAAAGGTGGTCTATTAAATGCACGACGACCAGTACGGTGTGTACCATTAACACCTGCTCATCGGAGACGGCGGTTTCTGTGGTGCCAGGAACACAACTGGCCACATCAGCAATGGAGTTGAGTTCTCTTTACGGATGAGAGCCGATTTAGTCTGACAAGAATGATCCTGGACGTATACACATCTGGAGAGAGCAGGGAACACGCAATCACATTTTCAACATAATCGAAAGGGACCGGTTTGGAGGTAACGGAATTCTCGTTTGGGGCGGTATCATGCTTGGTAGCCGTACTGACCTCCACATCTTCCAAGGAGGTTCAGACACTGGTGTCCGCTATTGTACCGAGGTTTTCCTGCCTCACGTGCGTCTGTTTAGAGGTGCTGTGGGTCCTAAGTTCCTCTTCATGGACGACAACACTACATCTCGTCGCACAGTGGCTGTCGCAGAGCTGTTGGAGAGTGAAAATATCCAACACATGGATTGGCCCGCAAGGTCCCCGCACCTAAATTCAATCGAACGCGTGTGGGACCTTCTCGGGAGACGCGTGGCAGCACGTCACCAACCGCCAGCAACGATTCCGCAGCTGCGATTGGCGCTACAAAAGGAATGGGCCGCGATGCCTCAACAGCTCCTTGACAACCTCGCCCTCAGCATGGACAGACGTTGAAAATCCCGCAACGCAGTCAGGGGTGATCATATCCCTTACTAAAGACTGGATTTTTCTTGGCAGCCGCCTGTCACATGGACGTTTCTGTCTTCTGTCCAGTTGTGCTCGAAGCTACCTTTTCAATAAAGTGCCTTTGTATCCTTTGGATTCCTTGTTTGGACGGTTTTGCTCACTTGTCACATATTCTTACATCTTGGGGATCTTATGGTATGATTTGAGTCGATGTGAAGCACTTCTGCACGACGTTACATTCGAAAAACCGTCTCGTTCTTAATTTTTACACGCCAGTGTATATATTCGCGCTTGCCACCCGGAAGGTTAAGGCCCTATTTCAGAAGAAAAACGAGATTTGCTTACTTTCGATTATTTTGAATAGATTGTGATAACTTCTAATACCACATAGACAATGCATGCTAGTATATTAAATATTAGCACTATTATATACACGGGTTGGACAGAATAATGTGAACACCTAGGAAAAGAAGGTTTTACGTACCTAGTGGGGTATGGGAAAACTTTTGGCTTTCAAAACGGCCTGAATCCTCCTTGGAATGGACGCATACAAATATTGGATGGTGGTAAGTGGGTTTTTACACCGTTCTTCATGCAGAAACTGCTCCAGGTGCTAGAGAAATGCAGGAGGAGGATAACGGCATCTTTCTCTGTTTTTCAACCTAGACCACAGTGGATCGATGATGTTTATCTGGTGATTGACAGGCCAAGGAAGTTGTGAGAGTTCGTCCTCATGTTTCTCAAACCATGATTGGACATTCCGAGCTCTGTGAATTGGGGCATTATCATCTTGATAGATGACATCTCCTGCAGGAAACAAAGCCTGAGCCATTGGATGGACTTGGTCTGCCAAAATGATTTCATACGCCCTGCCAGTCATCCGTCCTTTCAAGGTGATCAGGGGACCAGCTGAAAACCACGATATGGCCGCCCAGAGCATGACAGGACCACCACCATGCTGCACTGTTGGGAGCAGACAGTCTGGGTTGTACGCTTCTGACGGTGTTCTCCACACGTAAACACGTCTTGCGGTGGGAAATAGTGTGAATGTGGATTCATCCGACCACATTACACGCTTCCCTTCATCGGCAGTCCACTAGTCCACGTTGTATGCTGCTGGCACTACTGCCGGCGCCGTTGTGCATTCACCCGGTCACCATAGGTTTTGCAGTAGCAGTTGTGCCATGAATATCTTGTTTCTGCAGTTCCCTGCGCACTGTTTTCCTTGATACTGGGGTCTGGAGATACAGATTGAGCTCCGCACTAATTTTTGGTGCCGTGGTCTTCTTATTACGTTTAACAATTTCTTTTAACGCTCTCCTGTCTCTATCAGTCAGGGTCGTTTTCCAACCGCTCTTGTGTTTCCCAGACGAGGTTTTGCCACGAACACGGTATGCTGTCATGACGCTATACACAGTATCTCTCGATACCCTGGAGACTGTTGTCACGGAGGCACCAACTAGCCGGCTACCAACAATTAACCCTCTTTGGAAGTCCGTGAGGCCGCTCATTTCGTCGTCACCCTGAAAGAAATTTTGGAACAAGACATTTTAAATGCACTTAAATAGGACCTTGAGGTTCTAAACAAGCTATTACAACCAAAAAGGGGTGGATACCTTTGCATATTGCAACGCACGCAGCTGTGTTAAAAGTCACGTCTCCAAGCGAGGTGTTCGCATTTTTATGTTACCATTGTACTGCTGGATTTATACATTTAAAAATCCAGTGTCGCAGAATGACATTTCAAAAAAAAAAAAAACTAAGAAATTTTGAGATTTGCGCGTCTGTACACATACGGAAAGAACTCAACGGCTGACACCTTTACTGCTATATTCTGCCCAGCACCTGTAACTCATATTATTATTTATAATATTGCACAAATTATATAAAAATAAAAAATCTAAGAGGAGGGAAGGTCATGCGTACAGAAAGACAAAAGGAGTAAAGGCCAAGTGGGAAAGATCAACTGCTGAAGGGAAATTCTGTTACTTAACAACTTAGCTGACCCATCGGTTTCGGAAACCGATAGAAGATCCTTATTCCTACACAACTCAGAAGGAATGGACAATGAGATTGCAGCTCAGATTGCCAGGACTGAGGGGGTCAGTTACAACACTAATTAAGGAGTAGTGTGGCGATAACATGCGCCTCATCTATCATGGATTTAAGAAGAATAAAGTAAATCTCCTCCAGACTGCCCTGTGCAACTTATAAAAAGAAAATTAGTTATAGAGTAAAGGTGATTTTTATCCGGAAAATAATTTAAATTTTAAATGTGATGCAATGGGGAAACAGAAAGTATTTCTTTAACATTTCAATGAATGCTAAGCAAAACATTAGTCGCAGGGTTATTGAAACCCCTGTTCGTGTAACTCCCCCTCCTCCTTACACCGCGGGGGCTGCTGGGCCTGCGATACACCTCTGCTGTACACCACTGACAAACAGAATTTTAAAATGGCAGAATAACCTGTAGGAAACGTTTGTGATCATTATAGAATATTGTTCATGAGAGAAAAAAAGTAAAACTGTTTAGCCCTTTGACGACCAAAACGGCCATACATACAAACGACCATTGCTGCCCGAAACGCCTGTCTAGAATGAGTCAGATTTCCTACCGTTACCAGTTCTTTGAATTTGCACGACCTCTGAGGGATCATCAGGAGCCACAGTCAGTCACCATTGTTGTTACTAAACAAAGAAGTGAATCAACAGACAGTTTCGGGAGTTATGATATTTAAATTGATACTAGATTTTAGAGTCATGGTCGTTAAAGGGTTAAAGGCTGAAGCAGGATTCTGCAATGACTTAAAACGTCTCATCCACTAAGTGTAACTTTGCAGAATGGAGAAAACTAACCAAGATGTTACACTGAGAGTTTGCTCAACATGAAAATTATGCTTAACGCCTTGAATATTAAGTTGCGTGCAATTTCATCAGAAATAACAGAGTTCGGAATGATAAGAGCAGAGCAATAATTAAAGTGATGCTGGTTTCAAACAGAACCGAAGAACAAAGACCTCTGTGGTACTGTATGCTTTAGATGAGTTTATTATGGGACTTCCACAGAATATGATCTAACTTGAGATGAAGGAACCGCAAGAAACAACACGAAGGAAAAATTAAAGCATGTGATGATACACGATAAAATGGAGTGGAAAAAATGAATCTGCAAAAAGCGATTCCAACTAACTAACAAGAAAGATGACACCGAATTTTCGGGTGTAATAAGCACGTCTTTTGAATCCGTTCTGACGCAAATTAAATTTATCAAAGCTATTCAAAATCAATGGAACCGGTATGGAAAACAATAGTATCTGACGGAAGAAAGAAGTTTTTCAATCGGGTCTTTAATCCCTCAGATATTGCTGTAAACGGAATCTTGAGCTTACGAACTCTTAGAAACAGAGTTATCGACAAAAATAAGATGTGACTTTACGTCCCCTGGTGGGAAAACCATGCATTATTTTAGGAATAAAGTATTCTCAAAAGGTTTATCCATATGAGCGGTATCGGTCCAAGAAAAGGAATTTATGCCGAGTTTTCAGGAACCCAGATTTTGCTACAAATACATCAGAAGTAGAAATTAACACTTATGACCCCTGGTGGCCAAACCATTCTTTAGCAAACATTAGAAATTACGTGAAAAATATTTTCCGTCAGGTCTTGTATGCGATACAGGAAGAATTTTTCAAATCGGAGTTTTAGGAGCAGAAAACGCAATTTACAATTGTGCGCCCTAGCGGAAAGTCTATGATTTACTTGAAAATTTTGAATTTACAGGAAAAACATTTCGCATCGCAAACACTATCCAACAAAGAAGGACTTTTTCAAATCGGACTTTCAGAAGTAGAGATATTGACAAAAATAAGATATACATCTACGCCCCTGGCGTAGAAACCATGCATTATTTCAAGAAGAAAATGTTCCTAAAATGTTTGTCGACATGAGTAGTATCGGTCCACAAAAGACTTTTTTCAATCGAGATTTTAGAAGCTTATATTTTGCTGCAAATACATCAGAAGCGGAAATTAAGACTTACGCCACCTGATGGCCAAACAATTTTTTACAAAAATTTTAAATTACGTGCAAACGATTTCCCACCAGGAGCTGTATCCGGTGCCGAAAGAATTTTTCAGATCGGAGATTTAGAAGCAGAGATATAGGGGGAAACGCAATTTACCTTTACGCCCCTAGCGGAAAGTTTATGAATTACTTGAAAATTTTGAAATTATATGAACCACATGTCACACGGAAAACACTATCCAACAAAGAAGGAATTTTTCAAATCGGATTCCTAGAAGTTGAGATATTGACAAAAATAAGATATACATCTAAGCCCCCTGGCGGAGAAACTGTGCAATATTTTAGGAAGAAAATATTGTGAAAAGGTTTATCGATGTGAGTGGCATCAGTCCACGAAAGAATTTTTTCAATCGAAATTTTAGAAGCTCAGATTTTATGGCAAATACATCAGAAGCGAAAATTAACACTTATGCGCCCTGGTGGCCAAAGTATTCTTTACCAAAAATTCGAAATTATATGCAAAAGATTGTGCATTAGTAGATGTACCCGCTGCAAAGCAAATTTTTCAAATCGAAGTTTTAGAAGGAGAGATATTGGAAAAAATGCAATTTACTTTAACGCCCCTAGCGGAAAATCCATGCGTAATTTGAAAAAGAAACTATATCCAAAATACTCTTCGACATAAAGGGAATAGAAAGATAAAAAATTATTTTCAATCGGATGTTTAGAAGCAAATATGTGGAATAAAACGTATTTTTTAATTCGACATCATCTGCATTTACGCCCTCTAGCGGCGATTTTTGTACATTGTAAAAAAAAAAACGAAATAAAGGATCATCATTCGCATATTTCAAGCTTTCGAATGCAAAAAGAATGTTTCAAATTGGACTAATAGTTGCAGAGATACCGAGGGTACAGACGGACGGACGGACGGACAAAGCGATAACATAAGCACGATCTTTTTTTACAAAAGACGTGCTAATAACGGAACTAATAATCAATGAATGTCAATGAATGAAATAAGGGATTATTTGGACTATTTTGGAAGATGCGAATCCGTTTATCGGTGTAAATATGACATGGATGTTAAGTCAGATAATATCCGAAAACTTGAAAAGCGGAAACTTGAAACTTTTTCTTTCTTGGTGGTGTAGTGGTTGGCAAACTCGGGCGTTATCCGGAAGACGCGGGTTCAATTCTCGCTCCAGAACGACGAGATTTTCAAGTTTTCGGATATTACCTGACTTAATATCTATGTCATATTTAGACCAATAATCGGATTCACATCTTCCAAATTTGTATTAGAACTAATAATGCTGAAGAATAACCTGGGATTAACAGGAAGGTCCATTGTGAATGCTGCAAGGCGTGTAATTATTCTCGTACTTAGACCAAAATGGGACCTTAATGAAACCTCTGCTAATAATGAGATCATAGTCTTAAGTTAAATAAGTTCCAAGAAATATCTCTCTAAGATCCTAAAAGTTTTCAGTGAAAGTAACTTATTTTCAGAGAGCTTGTGAACTGTTAAAATGAAGTGGTTTAAGAAGTTCCAGCACACATTTAGCTCATACCCCGTTTGTGGTCAACATTTGCTTAAAGGAATATCAATAACCTCGTAGACATGAAGTCATAACCGCTGCTTCCAGTTATTAAGAATACTGAATTTCTTCATTGCACCCGGAAGACGTGAGCTGGAAGAATTCTCTTGAAGGTCAACCTGTCGGACCGTGGATACGCGACAAACCGGATCGAATTTGCGTTCTGTCACGCTTCGAAGAGAATACATTGATATCCGGTGGACAGAGTTCGTTTGCTTATGTAAAACACTACTTTATTTGTTGGCCTTTGCGGCAACAGTTGACTACGCGCAGGAAAAAAAAAAAGGCAAAAAAAAAAACAAAAAAAAAAAAACCCGGTAATTTTTTTTGTTTCACTAAAAATTTAATTGAATAATGTCACTATCGGCATACAAATGTCGTATTATCTACGGCTTCCCATCTAGCCATCTTTCAGAAAACTTGAAAATTACATGACCGTGAAACGAGAATCGAACCCTCTTCTCCCAATTTCCGTTCCAGCATGCTACCGTTACACCAACCAAGACAACTAGGTTCCAAGCAATTGAATCTAGGTGGGTGTAACTTAGGAATCTAGGATTCGCTTCCCATTGATTTCTATGATAGTTAAATAATAGTCCCGTTTTCTGGCATAAGCAAAAAAACAAAACAAAAAAAAACGTGATATTGAATCAGCTGCTATTAAACAAACAAATAAATTAATAATTGCATAAATAAATGAATAAAAAGTTATATAAGTGAAAAATAAGCCAAAAGGCATATGTCTTTTTAACTTTGTTTCTAGATTTACCGGTACAATTTTTTTAAGTAGGAGGAAAAAACTTAAGTTCTAGTTATTTGTCCCGTTTGCACTTTCCTGTTTTACTACACAGTTTTCCATTCCTTTTTAAACACGTCTTTTACCATACATACATACATACATACATACATACATATATACGTACTTTATGTCAAAACATGACAAACTGCGACACTACAGATTCATGTATTAGCAATATTTAACAGCATCTACGAAAATACATAATTTTCCACACGTTTTTTCGTTAAATAGTGCAATGATATACATACTTGTGTTTGTGTGACGAAATATATGAGCTTTTTAGGAGAATACTTCAAAAGTTGTTCTGCCATAGAATAAAAGAAAATGTCATTCATGTAGTTTCCCACTTTCCATATGTACCACTGGCCGAGTGGTCAGAGGCGTGGACGCCTGCCCGATCGCCCGAACTGGACCCAAGCTCAAGTCTCGAATGAAGCGTGGGTTCTCCGCTCATTCCTCAGGATTGGCTCTGCCCCCTCTCTTAAACCAGCGGCTCCAGTTTTAGGATAGCCGCCCCTGTGGCGCAGTGGTCTAAGCTTGGCTTATGACCATTCGACCGAGAAAAGTCCAGGTTCGAATCCCGTGGGGCATGGATGTTGTGTTTGTCTTACGGCACCGGTTTTCTCCCTTCCCGGAACCAGTAGCCCTAAATTAGGGACGGGCGACTGCTTATAGCCCACCGAGTTGCTCACGGTGGTCGTTCAGACATAAAAAAAAACTGAAGATAAATGACATACCCTCCCCCCAGTCCCCATATGACCCAAGACGGTCGTGGTGAAATCCCGATGAAAAAAATATAACACAATTGTTTCCCGCTGACGTCATTGTATATACACTGACGGAAAAAAAAATCCCAACACCAAGAAGGGATTGTGTTAGATAAACGACAGTTGGTAGGCGGTGAGAGTACTTCTGTAAGATGCCGTCTATGCAAATTTCGCGCTCGGCGCATACGTGTGGTGCTGGGAGCGCCCCTCGGAACATGCAAAGCAGGGTTTGCTGTAAATGCGCGCTGTAACATGCGTGACCGTGTTAGTTATCGTTGAGATTCAACGTAGGGTGTTGATGTTAGTCAAGAATACCTTTAAGAAGAAGAAGAAGCCATTATCAACAGCTCACGGAGTTTGAACGAGGTCGTGTAATAGGGCTATGAGAAGGTGGATTTTCTTTCCGCAATATTGCAGAACGACTTGGCAGGAATGTAGCCACTGTGCATGATTGTTGGCAGCGGTGGTCAAGTGAAGGTACTGCCTAAAGAAGACCGGGTTCCGGCCGGCCACGTGGCACTACTGCAAGGGAAGACCGCCGTGTACGGCGTATGGACGTGGCGCATCGTACCGCGTCTGCGGCAGAAATTCGAGCTGCAGTTGCCACCACAGTGACACAACGAACTGTTACAAATCGGTTACTTGAAGGATAGCTCCGAGCCAGAAGCCCTGTAGCGTACATTCCACTTACTCCAAACCACTGCCGTTTGCGACGTCAGTGGTGTCAAGCTAGAGCTCATTGGAGGACGGAGTGGAGATCTGTTGTGTTTTCTGATGAAAGCCGGTTCTGCCTGGGTGCCAGTGATGGCCGTGTGTTGATTAGAAGGAGGCCAGGTGAGCGCCTGCAACCAACCTGTCTGTTTGCGGCCGAGACACACTGGACCAACACCTGGAATTATGGTGTAGGGAGCAATTTCCTATGACAGCAGGAGCACTCTCGTGGTTATCCCACGCACCCTGACGGCACAGTTGTACGGATTCAACCTGTTGTGCTGCCATTTATGAACAGCATTCCAGGGGGTGTTTTCCAACAGGATAACGCTCGCCCGCATACCGCTGTTGTAACCCAACATGCTCTACAGAGTGTCGACATGTTGCCGTGGCCTGCTAGATCACCAGATCTTTCACCAATCGAGCACGTATGGGACATCATTGGACGACAACTCCAGTGTCACCGCCAACCAGCATTAACAGTCCCTGTATTGACCGACCAAGTGCAACAGGCATGGAACTCCATCCCACAAACTGACATCCAGCACCTGTACGACACAATGCATGAACGTTTGCGTGCTTGCATTCAACATTCTGGCGGTTACACCGGTTATTAATGTACCAGCATTTCGCATTTAAAATGGCTATCCTCGCGCATACAATAAGCTGTGATCTTGAAACCTTAATCGATTAAATTTGTTACCTATAGAAATGTATTGCCGCCATTTCATTCCTCTACAACTATTTTTTCGTGGTGTTGGGATTTTTTTTTCCGTCAGTGTATATGCTAGTATTTTATTTTATTTTTTTGAAGGGTGGGGCTTAATGACCACCTTAAACAGTTCTAGGTGTTTCCAATATTCGGCAGACCCTAAACTGGGACAGCTGTTCGCCATCCACGCTTCATTCAGGATTCAACACCCGGGCCCATTTTGGATGACTGATCCGAAGCCCACGCCTCAGACCCCTCCGACACCGGGGCGGCTAATTATTTTGTCATGACTGCAGTACATGATATGAAAACAATTGTGGGCCAAGGAAATAGAGAGAAACAGATGTGATATTTCTTTTCAAATTTTAAAATTTCAACACACGGGCTTTTGGTATGTTCAGTGATGCATAATACAGAATTCATTGCAGGGTGGACATAAATCACCACCCTGGCAACATTATTAATAGCATCTATGAAAATGCAGTTGCAAACATTCACTATTCGAGAACACAGCAGGTACATAAATTGGAAAATGAACCGGACAGGATGACAAAGTATCTCACAAACTCTTCAGTGCCACATTACAGAATGCCTTTCAATCATTGAACTTTAAAGAGAAAAGGATAAAGATTAATGGAGATTATTTAACACACCTTCGTTTTCCTGACGACATTGTCATTTTGCAACTACCCCCTCAGAGCTGCAGTGCATGATTCAGCAACTGGCTGACAACTGTAAAAAGCGGAATTAAAATTGAACTTACAGAAAACAAGAACACAAGAACAGAAGGATAAAAGGGACGACGCTAGAAGTGACTAGGGCCTACATCTACCTTGGGAACCAGATATCAAGCGAAAGTCAATCGAAGAAGAAATTAATAGGCTTATAAAACTTGTTTGGAGATCTTTTGGAAGGAACAGTAGGCCTATAGTTTTCAAAAGGAATTTACCATTATGTCTTCAAAGAAAGGTGTTTAATCAGAGCATGCTTACAATACTTACTTATGAGTCAGAGACACGGACCTTTACTGATAAAGGCATACAGAGTTAGCAGACAACTCAAAGAAGAATAGACAGATCATACGTGGTGGGACCAGCAAAGCCAAGAAAAGGAAGTTATGGATCAGGAAAATGACCAAAGTGAAGAAGCCCCACAAGTGGCAGTGGCTGTGCATATTGTAAGAAGTAACCATCACCGTTGGACAACTGAAATAGTAGACTCGATGCCAAGGCACAGTAAAAGACCCAGAAAAAGGCCGCGTGGGGAAATGGGTGGATAAAATTAGAAAGCATGCTGGAGTTACTTAGAAGAGATCGGATCAAGGCAGAAAGTTGCGGAGGCAGGGACGTCGAATTTGAAATCCGGGACGGCGACTGGTAAGCGAGTATATTTTTGCTAGAGCAAGTTTGATAGGGAGTTAATTTACGAAACACTGAAAGAAATATTTTAATGCTTTTTATGCTTTTATAAAAATAGTACTGTACTTGAACAATTTTGTTTGCAGAAAAATGTTCTATTCATTTACCCAAACTAAATTTTAACATAGCGACACATACAGACCCCCGTTAACTTCCTTCCTTCGAATCAGCGACCTTGCTTTGCACTCCTCACTTCCAAAGCAGACGTCAGCCACTTCCCGCTCGCTCGCTACCCCGGTACAGACTTAATAAGAGCGCTGGTTTAGCTTTAGACTCCCCTTTCTCTGTTCAAATCACTTCTTAGCAGAACAAACAGCAGAGCAATTAGCAATGATACCTCTCAGTGAATTCTTATTCACCCTCCTCATTCGACCCTGGCCATACTAACATTAAAAAACGGCTTAAGGGGGTTCGGTAGGTTGTATCTCGGCCATGTTAATTGTAACATATCGAAGATCCGTTATCTCAGGAACCACTGGAAAGAAGTGGCTGAACGTTTCAGGTGTTGTTCTCTACACACTTTAACACACTTTAACACAAGACTTTCTTTAAATTAAATTTAGTTGTCATTGTATGATTTCTATTTCAGGAACCACTAAAACTTTGTAAAAAATGAAACATAATAATGTATAAAAGGATACCAAAACATCACATTACAAAAATCTTAGGTTAAAGTCTGTAGGTACAAGAGGTACACATTTTAAAGCTGTATCATTTATATTTTCTGAGATAACGGGTCATTAATGTTCCAAAATACAACTCTCAGAAATATGTTATTAAAGTTTATTGAGCTAACGCTTACCATACAACAGTAGATTCAGTGCCTTCCAGCATCATAGGAAAGGTTATCTGGTCCCTCTTCTTCATGGAACGCCTCTTCAAGCTTCCTCTTGGCACTTGCACGCTGTTGTCTAACTTTTTTATCGAGCGTGGACAACATACGTTTACCCCTTCTCACCCGCAGATTATCGAGGTCATTTAGAACTGATCCCGTATTCTTGCTGATAATGATCCCAAGCTGCTGCAAAACCATGCACCTAGATATATTCCGTTTGTTAAAGTTTAGGATGGCATCATGCACTCTAAATAAACTCAGACTACACCAACACAATAGTAAAGACACTACAGTTCGTGTGACTGTCACTAATGAATTCTATCAGTTGTTGTCACGAAGCACATGCTTTTATTCCCTTGCAGCAGGATTGCGAACTTGAAACAAGAAACTTCTGTCCTTAGAACTGTAGAATATGTAGCACTATAAAAAAACACGATATAGCGTGAGATCAAATACCAAATGAGGGCAACGCGCGAAAAACCGCCGGACATATACTCACATTTATGACCATAACTTTTGTTCTATCAGTAGGATAAGTACAAATAAGTTGTCAAATTAAAGCCAATGATTCATGTAATGGAAATATACAATAATACAAAACTCAATTTTTTGTGCCCTTATTAACCTACCGAACCCCCTTAAACTAAGGAATTTGGAGAGTGGAGAACAATTGTATTTTTTTGGCCCTGCCGATATCATTTTGATAACATTCCTACGAAGAAGTGAACAACGTACTCCCTGTGGGATAATACGTATGGCTACCCGACAAAAACACGAGACTCATTATTATTTGGCAAAGTTCATATTATATTTTAAAGTTAAATAAAAAAAATGGCGTATTTTGGACTTGGTGCGCGGTAGGTTGGGGAAGAATTTCAGGGTGCACTCCTACACAACCTCGCGCCCCCTTGTCGACGTCCCTGTGTGGAGGAGACTTCGCCCAGCAGTGTATTGAATATAAAGTGTATTTGATGATGATGATATCATAGTACAGCTTAAAAAATGCGAGAAATATGTCGCCAGAGTGGAGTGTTATAATGTTTCCTCTCTTCATTTTCTTTCTGGTCGAAAAACGTGCTATGCCCATCTTGTGTGTGTGTGTGTGTGTGTGTGTGTGCCGAAAATGCCCCTTTTTCACCGATTTTCGAAATTATTTACAGCCAAGTATGGGGAAGTTACCCTTTGGATTGTTTAGTTTCCGTGTAAATCTTTTTTTTTAAATTGGGCAATATCTTCCGGTGCCGCTGACGCCTTTAAATTCGGGAATTAGGAGCACAAGAGCCATTTCTTCCCGAAAATGCCATTTTTCTGGATTTTCGAAATCGTTATCAGCCGAGTGCGGTAAAGTTGTCCCTTGGGTTCGATAGTAAACGTGTAAAATTTTTGAAATTGGACAATATTACACGTTTTTCTTTTTTTTTTTTTTTTTTTTTTTTTTGACCAAGCCAAGGGGGCAACTTTACCGCACTCGGCTGATAATAATTTCAACATTTCTAAAAAATGGCTCTTGTGGCCCAAATTCCCGAATTTGAAGGCGTCAGCGGTACGGGAAGATATTGTCAAATTTATAAAAAAATTTATACAGAACTTAAACAACCCAAGGGGCAATTTTTCGACACTCGGCTGTAATTGATTTCGAAAATCGAAGAAAAAGTGCCTTTTCGGCCCACCCTTGTGTACATTAATTACTGTTTTAATGAGGTGTGTGACATTAGGCCTCATACTGCTCTGTATTAAGTGAAAATAAGAGGAAATCTTCATAATATTCCGATGAGCCTGAATTGCTTTTCAAAATACAAAGCAGATGGGGGCGAGGCGTGGTTTCCGAAGCGTTTCTAAAACTTTCCAGACTTTGACAGCATCACGCATTGGGCTTCCTTCAGACATCAAAAAGCGTGAATGAAATTTGCGATTTGCGTGTAGCACCTGTAAAGAAAGAGACTTTGAGAGCTAAAGGATTACAATTGTAAGATGGCACGGCTGGAAGACCCGGAAATGGAGAACACCCTGAGTTATCATTGTGAGATTCCTTTGTCATTTTGCAAAATGAATGGACTATATCTTTATTTAATGTCCCAGGAAGACATTTTCTTACTCCATGGTCTTCCGAGCGTAGTCAGGGTTGAAGCTCCAGTCTAAGTATAAAAACTGCGGGAAGCTGTGTAGAATTTCATTCACATTCACATAGGACATCAGTTTGTAGATGTTACAGAGTTAAAGGATTTATCAGCTTTAAACCACAAAGAGGTAAGCATCACTTATTCATTTGATTTGTCTTTTAAAGTTTGTGCATTTCATTATGTAGTAGATCAGGTTAAATGAGCATTAATTATTTACTCCGATCGATTGATTCACGACAAAAATCTTACACCAAAATTGGAGCAATGTTACTTAACTTGTGAAACAAAAGTATTCTTAAAGTACCAATTATAGGTACAGAAATGCAATCAGTAAACAGTCCTGATGTGAAAAACTTTTCAAAAAATTTCTCTTCAAGAGGGCATAGAACAAAATCTTTCGGTTTCCGTTAGATAATAATACACACGTTCTACATTGGTTTCAATCGTTTTTGGAATTTTCTTCTGCAGTTGATAATGACATTTCTATTCTGAAAAACGAATAAAACTGTCAATAATGCTTATACTTTCTCATCTTTGCAAACTAAAATGTTAACTAATTTCGCAAATTGTTCTTAGCTTACAAGCTGGTTTTCTGTTGGACGTTATCTCTGTTGCCATGTTAGAAATGGAAAATAATGATGCCCAATTCATTTTTTATATTAGACACACGTTTCGCAAATGAAATTCTAATACAGCGAATATGATAATGTCAGCTGCCTGATGTTTTCATAAACCCAGTTTCAATTTATTAAGATAGATTACATAATGTCTACAGGAAGGCACACTGTTAGTAAAAATAACAAGACAATTCACTGAAGTCTTATAGATTTGACGACAACTTTTGTGAAGGTAGTCGGCTATTTGTTCAACACCTGATCTCATAAATAAATAAATAAAAGTAAAAAAAATAGGTGACACGTGTGTTTTAACACAGTGTGTGTAAAAAGTTCACGGATAATAAAAAGACAAAATCAGGGATATAGATAAGAGAACTATTACCTCTTCAGCATTCAACATAATCTCCTTCAGTTTCAATGCAGATTTTACTACGCTCGATCAAAGTCCGGAAAATTTACTACAACGCACTGAAAAAAGAAAACAGGAAATAGAAGGAACTGAGTGAATTTCTCCGTTATGTTATCCTGGATCGCTGGAACGTCTTGAAAGCGCTTGCCTTTCAGCCGAGATTTAATTTATGAGAACATGATGTCTGCTGGTGCCATATCTGGAAAATAGTCAGGGTGCTGTTACACAGATACTTGCTTTCTGCGAGAAAATGCGTAACAAAACATTACGTTATCAATAAGGAGAAACTAATCTTTCGCCCTGTGAAATTCTGGGCAAACGCTTCCAATTCTGTTAAGTAACGTTTCCATTACGCAAAAATGATGCTGGATATTGTCTGTTTGTCAATCTGGGACAAATGTCCGATGAATTACACCCTTAGCAAAGAAAAAAATATCAGCATGGTTTTCGCACAGGATTTTTCAATGATAACTTCGCTCGGCTTTGGTTTCTGGTGCCTAACTACACATAGATTTGCCTTTTAGACCCGAGATATCCAACAAAGCATCGTGTATCGTCTCTCGTGAAAATCTTATTCAGCGCAGTTTCGTTTTCATCAAAAAATTCAATATCATTTTCGCAGGAATCAAAGTAAGCCATTTCTATTTCCGGTACTAGGAATTGCTGATGAAACATCGCGATGCTCTACTCTTCCCTAAATTGCCGTGCAAAATTTTTGGGATAGCGTTTTTGCTAATTTTCTGCTTTCCACACAACATTTACGAAATGGTATGATTATTCTGCATGACAAACCGCCGAACTTTTTCAATTGCGTTGTCGTTTGTGCTGGTTGATGGGGGTCCACTCTGCTCGTCGTATTGCAAGGATTCTTGACCTTCTGGAATTTTTTTGAATTATTCAAATGTTGTTGAATATGACAAACATGCATTGCCGTACACTTTTTATAACGTTTCATGCGTTTCCGTACCCAATAGGAAACAAAACTTCATCATGGCTTTTTGCTTCATCGTGAAATTCTAGCACACCACTTAGACACAGTAACCACTTTGAAGTGGTACCTCGCCGCCCCGGTGGCGCAGTGGTCTAAGCGATGGCGTCTGATCATTCGTCCGAAGGGGGTCCGGGTTCGAATCCCGGTGAGGCATGGATGTTGTGTTTGTCTTATGGCACTGGTTCTCCCCTTCCCTGGAACCAGTGACCCTAAATTAGGGAC
Source organism: Macrothele yani (assembly GCA_039090855.1). Lineage (NCBI taxonomy): Eukaryota > Metazoa > Arthropoda > Arachnida > Araneae > Macrothelidae > Macrothele > Macrothele yani. The sequence continues at coordinate 100,844,892 of CM077013.1, read as the reverse complement.
GGGCGGCTGCTTATAGCCCATTGAGTTGCTCACGGTGGTCGTTAAACCTCCAATAAAAAAAAAAAAAAAAAAAGTGGTACCTCATCGTCGGTCAAACGTACACGGAAGAAACTTGCTCAAGTAACACACAATACTTTAGCATTGCCCGACAGATAGCTTTACCAGTACTTCACACAGTAAATCAATCCGTGAACTTTTTAGACGCATTGTGTTCTTAGACTTTTTAAGGAGAAACCAATTGCACCGATCACCGATTTACGAATGCAGGAAAATCATTTAGTTTTGAACTCTCACTTCTGGAAAATGTACCTTGGGCTCATTAATTTCAGCGAAAGTTAACGTTAACGTTAATTAACATCTTTGATATCACATCATAGATAAAATCGTTTCCATTCTCATTAGTGCTTTTTCTAAGGCACTGAGTTGGTTCCTTTCACTACTTTTCGGACAGACATATTAATAAAACAAAGGGGAGATAACCACTTCCTCAACGCTTAAGATGCTTGGAAAATACATTATTACTGACGTTCCCATGCAATCTACTGTCCATGAAGTTCTGTTTTAATTACTTTATTCCTCTGGAAATGTTTTCATGAGATATCGTTCGCGTAGGCAGAGATTCAATCACATAGCATTTACTTGCAACTTTAGGTTTTAATGAGGGATTTCTCACGATTAGGGTCAAAATCGCGATAATGAACATTCAGAAACTGCCCAGATGGTCTGTGAAAGGGAGTGAGGTAAAAAAACTGCCCCACACTTTTCTTAGAGAAGGAGGAAGAGAAAAAGTAGTCTGAATCTAGCGCTGGAAGGAGAGAGTTTGGATGACTCTTCATCCGAGGGAGAGGGTTTTCAGCACCCCGAACAAACAAGCGAAGAAAAAGGAGGAAACAGAAATTTTTATAAAGTCCGATGCCGGGAGGACATCGAAGCAGATATTAAGTTGGAAATTTGGAAGCAGCGAGAAAAATTCCTGGTGGAAATAGCAGGAATAGATCAATGTGTAAACATTAAAGGAGTTAAGAGTGTATGGGGAAGGTCATGGATGTCCAGCAAGTACATCCGTGACCTTCCCTATACGTAGAATTGAGTAAAGAGCACTACTGCAGAAGAGCAAATTTCCGTATGTAACTGAAACCCCGGAACTGTTTAATTTTCTTATAAGGGAAGGTCTAACGAAGCCAAGCGACAGGTTAGTGAAAGTAACCCAGTAAAAATCTCTGTAATGGTGCCCGCGAACCCAAATATGATACTTTTTCTTCTCTACTCGTACAAATGGTAAATATAACCATATTAAAGGTGCAAAAGATTCATTATTCATTTAAAAAATTATTCGTTCGGTGCTGGATGAACGGCAGAAAAAAATACCGCGTACATTCTGTTGACGCAATATAACCGAGAAGATAAATTTACCACCTAAAGAAAATAATATCAAATATATTCTGCTTTCTGGTAAACTCAGAAATAGAATGTTATATCTAAATGTTCCATACAAAATCAGTAGAGCTCCGCCCACTTGGGGAAACTCTTTTTGATAGCAAATATTACTCGTATGTCAACAGTCAAAGTGCCTTCTCGCTGATATTGCACCTGTGTTTTGTCAAATAAACTGAGCAATAAATATTTAAGGAAGATATTTTAGTCGTTTGGTGCACATAGGAGAAGCTCTACCGCTTTAATTTTATGCATACTCTTCCTAAAAGGACATTGAATGAAGTCGCACATAAGAGCCATGACTCGGAGTTGCAATGATGATCAAACAATGAATAACCCAATGGGAGTTCATTATCACGAGATACCAGCGCTACGAATCTTTCAACAGTGTTAAACGTCTCTTCAATATTTAAAAGGAAAACCCTTGTTTGTTCCCATAGCGCAAAATTTGAAATAAAGCATACAGCTTTAATTTCAAGAGCACAAGTTTTCGTGATTTAGAATAAGAAACACATTGGAAATATTTTTGAATAACGTCAGTGTCTAAAGAAATATTCCCATAGGGAAATTTATTCTCCCTAAAGCATAATATTAGTAAGATGAAGCAAGTTCTGCAAACAAAAATGTACGTAGTTATTTTTCTTGCAATGTTTCCTTAAATCTAGCCAAATGATAAAGTAAAGTGATGTGAACATAAACTCAAAACTTTCTTTGTGTGCTAAATAGACTCAAGCTCGCCTTAGATTAGGTGCTTCCATCTTTCGTTTCCATTACTAGAGCACGTGAGCTAAGTATCAAATTATGTTCGTTGCGAGAAACATTTTTCTGGAAGACGAACTGCATTTATTAAATGCATTTGCCGGTTAATGGTAAGTACAACCAACGTCTCCCATTTTTTCCCTGATAGCAATTTTTCATTTGGCATCTTTTACAAAAGTTGCAAGAACATTTGAAATAATGAAAAATGGGGTTTATTTGCCTTTAAATCTTTACAATGCTACATACTTTTTCCTAATGTTCTAGAACTCCTTAACGTCGAGCCATTTTCTTTTTCTTGAAAAGATGCCTTCTTTCAACCCGAGAGTTCAGTAGTAGACTCCTACCGCTTGTTGTTCCTGCTCAATCTTTCTTTGTAGTGGAAATTTTGACAACAAAAGACTATATTCCCGAATAAACATTATGGAATCATGTATAATCTATAGACGGTTCTACATGATTCCCCAATATTTTAGAACTCTAGAACTGAGTCAAGGACACTTTCTTTCACCAGAGGATTCAGTAGCAACACTACTACTGCAAAGTGTTCTTATTTAACTGCTGTAATGGGGATTTCATAGCGTTGTTTAGTCGCGTGGCTCTTCTGCCCCGATACCTTACCTGCGATGCTTTGTACAAACGAGGTTATTCACCTTATGGTTTAGTGTTCCAAGGCAAGGCTATCTGACTTCCTAAGTAATTTTTGTTCTTAAATCTCCTGCATACACGGATATTATATCCGCTCTAATGGTCCAAATTCTTCTGTAGCTCTAATTAGGGCAGGAAACTCTTAAGCTTGAAATACTCATGTAGATTGTTACGCAAAATGCGTACGTTGTTACATGATGCGTTCCACAACGGCACAGTGAATTAAGACGCATGGTAAAACTCCGAATGGACTCATGAAATAGTTTAACGGTAGCAATTTGTTTTGCACATTATTGGGTTTGTTCTAAAAATATCGAACGTTTTTCCACGCGTAATTATTCCATGATACACTGAAGAGCTAAAACATTACTGCTCTAGCGCGATGAAACAGTATGAACAACAACTGATACTGAGCTCTGTTAATCTTGTGCTACAGATAGGAAAGGCAGTGGAATTTCCTATTTGAAGAACAAAAGAGTTTGAACAAAGGCAAAATTGTAATGGCCAGATGATTGAGTCAGAGCATTTCCGAGACGGCAAGGCTTGGTGTGTTCTCACGGTTAGCCGTGGTTAGTGCGTTCAAAAAGTGGTTCGAAGAGGAAAAAACCACAAACCGCCGATAAGGTGTGGGGTGGCCACGGCTCATTTGATGCTAGAAATGAATGAAAGCTATCCCGTATGATACTAGCCAGCAGAAGAAGTGCTGTGGAGTAACTCGCCAGTAATTTGAATGCGGGTTAAAGGGGGAAATGGGTCACAACACACAGTACATCAAACCTTGCTGAAAATGGAGCTGCGTAGCTGCAGGCCGTTCCTAGTGCCCATGCTAACCTCGGTAAACCGTCAAAAGCGCATACAATGGGCAGGATAGCATCAAAACTCGACCTTGAATGATTGGAAGAAGGTCATTTGGTCCGATGAATCTCGTATCCTGCTGCACCATGTAGATGGCAGTGTACGTCGTTTACTGAAGAATAGGATGAACCGTGGGACGAAAACAACCCGGTGAATGAAGTATAATGTTTTGGCCAGTGTTCTGCTGAGAAACTCTGGGTCCAGACATCTATGTGCAGGAAACCACGACGTCTCCCAGCTATCTAAACATCATTGCAAACCGGGAGCATCCTTTCATGGCACAGGTATTCTCCTCTAGTTGTGCCTTCTTTCAGATGGATGATGCACCATTCCACTTTCACAGGGTTGTTCGAGAATGGTTCTCGAAACATGAGGAATACCTCCAGATATTTTCCTGGCATCCAAATTCCCCAGATATCAATCCAATCGAGCATGAGTAGTTTGTGTTGAACCAGCAAATCTGATCTGCGGTGGCTCAACCGCGTAACTTACAAGCGTTAAAGGATCTAATGGTGACGTGCTGGTAACAGGTACCACAAGGCTCTTGTAGAAATCTTGCAGCGTCCACGCCTCGACGAGTAAGAGCTATTTTGACGGTAGGTAGAGGATCAACATCATATTAGGAAGGTGGTCATGATGTTTTGGCTCAACTGTGTGTTTCGTTCTACACTAATTTCAAGAAATAATATTTTCTGTAGCTCTTATTGGCACTTTTTCGGAGGAAACTATCTATAAGGTTACGAAAAAACAAGCCTGCATTTTGTTTTTATTCGTGCATTTTCTGTTTTCTTAGGTCTTCAAAGTGACAAACATGTTAAAATTGCTCATCATGAAAGAAATACGGGATTACAAGATATAATACAAATTTTGAAGATGAGAATCCGATTTTTGGTGTAAAAATGCTCATGTTGTTGAACTTTCGGTTCTCGGTTGTACTGGATGTGATGCAACAATTGAGAATATTCGAATACAAATTTTGAAGTTATGAATCCACTTATTGGTGTAAACAGGACATGAATGGTAAGTCAGATAATATCCAAAAACTTGAAAATTTTGTCGACCTGGAGCAGGAGAACTAATTATAAGGCTATTCAAATTAATCGGAAACTTGAAACTTGGTCGTTCTGGATGGTGTAGTGATTAGCCTACTCGGGCGGGAGACGCAGATTCGGTTCACGCTCCAGGACGACGAAATTTTCAAGTTTTTGGATATTATCTGACTTACCATTCATATCATATTTACTCCAATACACGGATTCGTAACTTCAAAATTTATATTGTAAAATGGTGTAATCCCGTAATTCATTCATTGAGAATATTCGGTTTTATTTGTCGAATTGTTGTTTCTGGTAACATTGCCGTTACAAAGTTGTGAGGTCTCATGTGCTGCACTCATTCATTTATTCAGAACTTTATTTGTTAAGCAGAAACGTTTATCTTTTTTTCTAAATAGTAATGCACGGAGCCCTTAAAATAGTCACCATACATATTGAGGCGATCAAAAAATAGTTTACTAAAAAAAAGAGATGTAAAAATGTTGTATGCACTAAACGAGAAATCGTGCAGATGTGAAACGCGTGTCTAAAAATAGTATTCATCTTCTCTTGCTCGCAACTGCTCAAGTGCATTATGGCGCAGATAGCGTTACAGCAAAGACCATGAAAATAACGCAATCGTTCATGTCCAACGATTAATGATTGCATTTGACCCGTGTCAACGCCTCTCATTTTTGATTGGTCAGTCTTCTTACACTCGCTTGTAAAAATTATATTTCTTTTTCAAGCTTTATTTTAAAACACCTGTAAACAGAAATTTTTCGTCATTCGTATCTCAGAAACTAAAATTGTATATACTCCTTAAGAACTGTAAATGCATTTTCGCCGAAACAGCAAGATGATTCTAAAAAAAGGCAATATTTCTGAGACCTGTTCAAAGGAAGAAAGAGATAAGGTAAATGTTTGAAATACTACGCTTTATAAGACAAAGCTCTTCTGTGTGTGTGTGTGTGAGTTTTAGCTTTATGGTGTTAGAAGCCGGGACATTTATTTATTTAAATATTTCATGTGTAAGTATGCTAAAATTTCAGCAGTTCTATTAGGAGTAAAACTGCAAAACAGGAAAACTTTAAACATGTAAATTACATTTTAAAAATCGTAGTATTACTAGAAAATGTTTAGATGACAATGCGCGGTTAGCTTTGTTATAAATAATCTTTTGTCAGAGAATGGAAGCTGACTAGAGTTTGATTTCAGTTGCATACAGAAATAGTGAATTATTGTGGTTTAAGGTGGTTCCTCCTAAAATCTCTGCCTTATGTTTCCAGTGGTAAAACTTCGTTACATATTTTCTTCGCAATTAATGTATTCCCAAGGATGAAAATTTGCATATCGATAAAACTAACACTGAGTTATAGCATGGGATACCTAATACTTGCTAAAACACAACCATAATTATATTAAAAATCAATCATTTTTCTTTCAGTAATGTTAGACTTGTTAACAGATGGCGCGAGCTGTACATTGATGACGTTAGTAGACAAGCAAATGTTGGATTGATTAAGTATGGTTATGTTTTGGCAAGTAGTAAGTATCCCTTGCTATAACTTAAAGTTAGTTTTATCGATGAGCAAATTTTTTTTCTTGGGAATGCATTAATTACGAAGAACATATTTAAAAAAAATTTACCATTGGAAACACAAGACAGAAATTTTAGGTGGAACCACCTTAAGAAGCTGGGATTTTTTTACTTAAATATGTCATGTGCTTAAATATGTCATGTGCTGTTTAAAACTTGATACAAAGTTTTTAATGGGATATTTTTAAACATATATGCACCCTGTTGAAAAGTATTCAAAATAATTTTCTTTGATGACAATTATAATTCTCTATACCATTTGTTCATTACACAGTACTTGCAACTTTCGTGAATTAATTTTTCATGCATGTGTCTAGTACTTTACGCCGCAGCATTTTTAACAGCAGACTTTCAGCTTTTGAGCCCCAAACTGCCTTTGTGACTTATCATATTAGTAATTTATATTTTTACTTTGTCGCATAATCATATCTTTTCACAGCAGCTGCTTTATCTACACATTAAATTTTATTTCTTACTCATAGTAACAAAAAAGTGTTCCAGAAAAATTGTTTTAATTTTGTGTTTCATGTAAAGCTAAAACCTGAACTAAAACTTGGAAGTTAGTGCTGTGATACTGCAAACCAACTAGTTTGCCACTCTCGGAACTAACTTAGGATGTTTTGTTTGTGATTTATATCACAATGACTTCCCGGCTGATATCTTTGTAACCAGATAAACGACTAAATTTTAGAAATTCAGTATTATTTTAAAATTAATACTTTTTACTATGTCTTTTTTCATACCTACATTAAAAAGCATGGCATGCTTATGTTTTTGCCTATCTTTGTGTAAGAAATATCCGCTTTAAAAAGTCGAATTGAAAAATACTTTCTTCACAAAATTTTCGAAACATCGCCAAATTTTCTATAAGCTTTTCTGACCCACAATTTCAGCTCTCAAAAGATTAGAATAGATACTTATATTTATTGCAATACTTCTATTTCGTGGGAATCAATTTGAGAGATCCCCTTCAAACCGAATATATAATAAGTAAGCGTATTTCAGATTTTTAACTTTTTCTGCTGTGCAATCTTCCCCACAAGATAAGTCAAATATCAATTTATACGTATCTAGACGGATGTTAGAAATTCGTTTTATGTCAGATGGAGACATAGAAGATTGATTAAGATTTTTTCAAGTGCTTCGCAGCTTTTCTGATGAAACCATTTTAACGAAGTAATGCAAATTCGCATTTGCATTTTATCTTGGTGTCAGTGTTTCCTCTGTGTGGACTGCGGTTTTTGTTGTCAGACAGATAATGGCATGACCAGGTATTCTAGATTTCCCTCCTTTTATTTTGTGTGGAGAAAATATTTAATAACATAACAAATATTGACCTCAAACCTCTAATTGACGAAAAAAAGGGGCAAATAGGTACCTTGCAACTGAATACATCGTTTTAACAAACACTTTACGTAATTATATCGCCTTTTTAAAATAAATGTCCTGTCTGAATGACATCGTACATTAAAATGAAAAACTAAAATGTGCTTATGTTTTGCTGAACCGTTTTATTCATTCTATTGAGGCCCTTTGACAAAAATTCATATGGTGTTAGTTAATGAAATTTTACAAAAACGTTTCGCATTTACCTTATGTAGAACCTTCTGAAAGTCTTAATACACTGCCGGACAATTGCTAAGGACAGATGACAATAGCAACGATAGCAACCATAAAATGGAAGGTAGGAAAATGTGGAAATTATCATAAGTGCGGGATACAGTAAGACGTGTTGTGCGTATGCAAAGATTGCCAAACTTGTTCGTGACGTCATAGCGCTGATAAGAGATATAAAGGATTTGACGCGTATTGACTTTTGTTGTTCAAACGCAAAGTTGAAAGGGAAAGAATCAATTGACGAACTTGCTATTTTCAGTATGTCTTCCCGACATCCCCTAGATGATCTTACGCGTGGCCGTATTATCGGCAAGATTGAAGAAGGGCGAAAAATAACAGATGTTGCCCGGGAGTTCGACGTCAGCCACAGTGTTGTTTCAAGGCTTTGGAAATCCTTTCAAACAAATGGAGAGTGTAGCAAACGTCACGGGGGAGGTCGTGTTCGCAGTACGACACCTGCAGAAGATCGGTACATAGTGCTATCAACAAAAAGACACTGGCGCAGCACAGCTAGTGAGGTAGCAAATCAGTTTATGGCTGCTACTGGCAAGCGGATCTCCCGAAAAACTGTCGCCAGACGTTTGCATGCAGGAGGACTATACGCCCGCCGTCCTGTTGTGTGCATCCCATTGTCCAGACGTCACCGTACCGCCCGTTTGCAATGGTGCCATCAACATCGCAATTGGACTGATAACGACTGGTCTGCTGTCCTCTTCTCAGATGAGAGTAGATACAGTCTATCGTCTGATTGTCGACGACAACTGATCTGGCGTGATAGTGGTACTGTATATTGTCCAGCAAACATACAGGAAAAGGACCGATATCCGACATGTAGTGTCATGGTATGGGCTGGCATCATGATCAATGGCCGTACGTCCCTCTATGTACTTCCAACTGGGACTATGACCGGCCAGCGATACATTAATGATGTTCTGCTACCTCATGTTCGCATGTTCCGTGGTGCTGTCGGTGATAGATTCATTTTCATGGACGACAAAGCAACATGTCATCGAACAGTCGCTGTCCAGGAGTGTCTTGAGAGCGAGGATATTCAACGCCTCGTATGGCCAGCACGTTCTCCAGATCTGAATCCCATTGAAAATGTGTGTGATGCTTTGGGTAGGAGTCTTGCTGGTCGCCAATGCCCTCCAATAAACAAGGACACCCTCATCCGTGCACTGACAAAGGAATGGGATAAATTACGCCAACAGCTTCTTGATAATGTTGTGCAAAGCATGACACGACGTGTGGAATCTTGCATCGCCCTCCATGGTGGCCATATCCTGTATTGACATCTTACGCCGGAAAGCCTGCGGACGGTAATTGCATTTTTTTTTCACATTTACGTATTCTGCACAAAATGGCCTGTCTTTCCCTTGAACACGTTCCAAAGCCTTCTGGATTTCAGAGCACAATAAATTGTCTTTCTTGCAATGTCCTGGCATTCTGACATTATTTTATTTCACTTGGCATCCAACCACACTTACTTTTTTATGCGCTATATAGCCGTTTATGATCCGTCCTTAGCAATTGTCCAGCAGTGTATAATAAATCACATAAAAAACCGCCCAGATATGGCAAAAAGTTAATTAAAGTGCCCAGGAAGTCCACATATTTTCAAAAACGAATGCGATTGGTTTTTATTCATATGTAATACTTTTGTGGGGCTAATTACCACCAGGGATATCTAAAACTGTGGAGATTCTCCTCTTCCTATTTTTGACTCAATGATTTTAAGATGGGAGGAGAGCGGCAAAACTTACAGCATTATCTAAGCGCCACATGTGACTCGAACCCAACTCACAATTTTAGACATGCAGAAACTCTCGTCTCTGAACACTCGGCTTCAAATTCGCTTAAAAGCATCGTACGTATGAAACACTATTAAAAAGTTTATCATGACCAGAAAAGTTCATTTCTTCAGAGGGGAAGGCGGCAGAAGGAAAACTGTTTCAAAAGTATTCGTAAGCAGATTACACACGTGATTGTACGCAATTTAGTTACACCCAGGGGCGGATTGGCGGTCGCAAAAGGTCCCGGGAAATTTTTTGCAAACGGGCCCATTCAGTTGTAGTTCTGCGGCACTATTGTATCTAAACTGAAAATCCCTTTTTTTATTTAAGAAACAAAAAAAAAGTGCATTTGCTCTGGAAACAGTGGCAAGCATAGAACTGGGGGGTGGGGGTTAAAAAAGCACACCCGTCATCCTTAAATTGAAGTGGGTGCTGCAGAAAAATTTTTGTCAGCCCATGCAAAGATTTTACTACAGAAAAATTGTACTGCAATTTTTTTGCTGTATACAATCACAGTTAGAAATTTCAAGATATTTAAATATCTAGGCAAACTTACTTAATCGACGCGGAAAAAGCGAATAACCAGTTTTAAATCACTAGTTTAATTAGTTATGTATGTAACTGCGCTGGAGAAGCTTCTAATTTTGGACACACTCAATATATATATATTTTTAAATTTTCTCTTAAGAACGCTGAAGTAAGAACATTAAAATTTTTTTTTTAAATTGCCTATATAGCCTTTTTATGTTTGGCAGATCCTAAAATAATCTTGATTTTCATACCTTTGAGCTTCCAGTTCTTAAATTTTCAACGCAGTAGACTGAAATTCTAGCAAATATTTGAGAGAGAGAGAGAGAGAGGGGGGGGAGAACTGCTACTACCAAATTTATGTTGGAGTTGTACCAAAAATCCTTTCGCATAAGACATGATTTTTAAATAAATGATAAAAAAATACAGAACTTTTACACTGTAAAATTTTCTATTCGTACTGCAATTTTCGTAATTAAATTTAAAGATTTTTAAATATCGTGGCGAACCGATTCTTCATTTATTGATCACATATTCGTATGTGTTTCAATTACAAAACGTGTTTTTATGCTGCGTTTATGTATTGCAAAGAAATAACGTCAACAAAATAACGTCAACAAAACATTTTGCAACTTCATGTTGAAATAATATCTCCGTAAATGCCTTCATCTTCAGCATTTGCCAATTATCACAAAGAGCGTACGCTGCGTAGGTAGAACATTTCGAGGGAAAGGGATCGTATATGAACACCCCCGCTAATAATCTTACAGTTATTTCAAAATAAGTTCTTGATATTATTTGCTTTCACTCTGAATTCTGTGTTGTTATATAGTGTGTAACGTACCAGGAGATGTGACGTACCTGCCAGAAGGACGCACACGACATAAAGGCAGATAGGAATCAGAATAAAATGTCCGCGTAGCTTAATTGGTAGAGCAACTTGTTCCGGAATAAGCGTACTCGGGTTCGAATCCTGGCGCGGATAAAAATGACGGAGAAATTTACTTCGTTATAATGGCGCCCGAACTATCCGGATGACCCGACCGTTCAAAATCTCGCATTGGTGTGATGTTATTTCCACACCGCGAGATAGGAAAAATATGAGCAGCACTTCGAAAGAAAAAAGAAAAATAAGGGGGAGATGATGTAACGTACCAGGAGATGTGACGTACCTGCCAGAAGGACGCACACGACATAAAGGCAGATAGGAATCAGAATAAAATGTCCGCGTAGCTTAATTGGTAGAGCAACTTGTTCCGGATATAAGCGTACTCGGGTTCGAATCCTGGCGCGGATAAAAATGACGGAGAAATTTACTTCGTTATAAGTGGATAGTATTATACATCCCATAATGACCATTACCATTGTTCTACAACTTTATCAAACATGGGTGAGTATTTTCACTATTTTAACTAAAGTAGTGAAAAACATTTAGCCCTCTTCAGCCCCCACCCCAATACTGTCAACATACGTGATTGTTGTGCCTCCCGATTTTTCCTGATGCCGGGCCCCTCGAAAAAATTTCAGGATGAAATGAATGGTCAAAGAAACTATGGAAATAGATAGACATCCCTTCCCCACTCCGCAGTTTTGAAAGACATCGGTTAATTGCACTGGAAGTAAGGAGTGGAAGTTTGGAAGAGGAGATTTTTTTAAATACCTAAACATATAAATCGTAGTTTTCGGGCTCGTTCGGGCCCGGGCTCTATCTTGCAATATAAAATTCCGGCTCGAACGGGCTCGGGCTGACATACTTGATTCTCGGGCTCTTAAAATTGAGCCGGAACTGAGCTCTTACGAGCACAGCACGAATGCCTCCTACAACCAACGGGAGTAAAACCAACTACCCCCTCCCTTCCTTGGGGAATATATAGAACATCTTGTATACACCCCCCACTCGCACCATACGATACATACATTATCGTTCCTCAGCTACTGAGTGAACCCAGAAGTTCGCAAACACACATGGCCCATCTATTGTAGTTGGGATTCTAGCAGTTGCCTGGTGAGGAGAATTTTTTTCCCTAATTCAAAATAAAAGTGTTTTTTTTTCAGCTTGTTGTAATTACATTATGTGTATTTAGTTTATAAAAAGAGTGTTGTGGTTTAGTTGTGTGTTTAAAACAACTGAACTGAAAACATTTTTAAAAAGGTAAGGAAGAAAGAGACAAAATATATGGAAGGGACCCACCGGGAAATGTCCCGGAGTCCCGGTGGGCTAATCTGCCCCTGGGTACACTTCTTTATACACTTTTTAGAGAACTTAATTTGTATCTGATGACTCAACGCATCCAATCTACAAAATCACTGTCATTTGTAATTTCAAGTTATCATGCTCAAGATTCTCCATTAATAATTTTTGTCTGTTTTTCTGTCCTCTATTGTTAAAAGAGCGAACTAAAAAATAAGAAACCGTTAAATATACACACACTAGTCAGAACTCTACGAACTTTTATCATAATACATTTACAGAAAATAAACGTTAATACAAACGAATGTCACATGGGCCTTGCCTTTTACAAAGACAGTACATATTATTCAGCTGCAATAGCTCATCTATATATGGGGAAAAGTCAAGATCTATCGGAAACTGAAAAAGTACTAAATGTAGGCTCTCATTTAGAAGGAGTCACGGTTAACAAAACAAAATAAATGACTGGTTTCTCAAAAGCAACGTTTCAAATGTTTGTAGCAAATGGAAGACAACCTGATCTCTCATATTCAAAAAGTATGAATGTGGCCGGGAAACTTGACTTAAAGGGCGTGCCACTTTGCTCTAATTTAATTTTCTTTTTTAGTTCCTGTATCAGAGCCCATTTAAAACGGGGGCTAGGAGGGATGCAGCTCTGGGTCCGGCATTTTCAAGAGGCCCCGGAATTATGCAGGATGCTTGAAGAATTAACAGAGTTCTGCAGTTTGTTTTGTGTGTATGTGTGTTTTTTGCAGATAGCACAGCAAAAACTAAAAGAAACTGCCTTGTGAAACCCTTTGCCATTTATTTCGGCTTTTTTAGGAGGAGTATGCAAAAATTTTAGTCGCCCCCAGGCCATCCTCAAAATTTTCGAAAGCATTACAGATATTTTTCCTTTTTTTTTTTTTTTACACATTTGTAATTGGGCGGAAATCTTTATATATTAAGAATTCGTTTGAATCCTGATATTTGGGTCATATTTTTTTGCCCACTACTTTGATATAATTTCAACATGCTGAACCCTGGTGGTGGTGGTGGTGGGGGGGGGGGGTAAAGCAGAACTGCACTGGTATCTATTTTTCAACCATGCCTTATTTACATTTTCTTGCTGCCACTGATTCGTCCATGAATCATGTGATACATACTTCAATATGGAGGGGATATTTCTATGGCTTCCTCATCATATTTTGGAAATGTTTTCTCCTGGGTATTTTTATTCATCCATCCATAGTGAAATCCTAGATGTGCCCCTAATACTTGAGCCCCAAAATACTGTCCAGCCCCAGGGCACCCTGCCGCCTTAAATGTGCTCTGTCCTGTATTTATGTAAATTTAACTTGTTCTCCTTAAGCATTTTCCATATTTAACGCTGTATTTTATCTCTCAACTGAATGTCTTTTGGTAACGACAAATGAAGTCCGAGGTCGTGTGACGTATGTATAAAGATAAGATAAGAAGGTTGTTTTTCAATGAATGTTTGCTGGCGGACTGGTTTAAAAGCTGTGCGTCTAGTTCGCTAGCTTGACTAGAGTCGATATTATAATATAGAGGTCTGGTCAAAACGTTCCGAAACTAGGCCGATATACAAGAAAGTACTTACTTTATTTAGTTCTGGCTACGATCTCCCTCAAAGTAGACACCTTGAGCAGCGACACACCGCTGCCAGCGTTTTTTGCCACTGTTGGAACGCTCCCTGGAAGTCTTGTTCGCGAATCGTGTCAAGCAACGTCTGCGATTCTCCCTGGATCTCGTCCACGGTTTCAAAACGGCCACCCTTGAGCTTCAACTTCATCTTCGGGAACAGAAAGAAGTTGCAGTGGGCCACATCTGGCGGGTAAGGCGGGTGAGGAAGAATAGTCATGCTAATGCAGCGGCAAAACTGGCGTGATGCTAACGCTCTGTGACCTGCTGCATTGTCGTGACGGAGCAGTAAATCGCCCCTGAGCCACATTTCAGGTCGTTTGCCGCGAATGTCCTCCCTAAGAAGCCGCAGAACATCCTAGAAAAAAAGGGCAGTAACGGTCTGGCACACCGTGAATTTTGTGATGGTCTGGGGTTGTGCACCGTGAATTCGAATTCACGGTGCACAACCACACTAATGTCGAAGAACATGATGAGCATGCTTTTGGTTGCGCTCCGGACCTGTCCGGTCTTCTTCGGTCGCGGAGATACCGGGCTCCTCCACTGCGACGACTGTTGTTTGGTCTCCGGGACGTAACCATAGACCCAAGTCTCGTCACCAGTGATGACCCGTGACAGGAACGTTGGCTCATTCACCACCTTCTGAAGAAGATCTTGACAAAGTTCAAAACGGAGCGCCTTCTGTTCGGGGTTCAGAATCTTTGGTTCAAACTTAGCACCAATGCGGTGCATGTTCAAAACCGAGGTCAAAATTTCTTGCACTGTTCTTCTGACGAAGATCTTGACAGAATTCAACACGGAGCGCCTTCTGTTCGGGGTTCAGAATCTTTGGTACAAACTTAGCACCAATGCGGTGCATTTTCAAAACCGAGGTCAGAATTTCTTGCACTGTTCCGTATGACACATTGACGATGGTAGCAATGTCTTGAATGGTTCTCCGATAATCCTCACGTACCAGTTCCCTAATCTCGTCCACATTTTCGGAGGTTTTGCTCGTGGACGGTCGCCCTGACCTCTCGTCCTTTTCCAGTACCGTTCTGCCGCTCTTGAAGCACGAATGCCACTTAAAACACCTCTCACGACTCATTGCTTCATTGTCATAAGCCTGCCGCAATACTTCATGCGTCTCGGTTCCCGATTTGCCGAGTTTGACCCAGAATTTGATGTTCGCTCCCTGCTCTAGTTTGCACTCAACACCGAAATCGCAGCTGTGTTCTTCACGTGGTCACTAAATATGGTGTAGAACATCCTCCGATGTTCACAAACGACGCCACTCGGCACAATGACTCATGAAGGCCACTGCCCTCGACCGCTGCTCGCTAATCAGCGTGCTGCCATCTGTTGGCTCGTTACGTTCCTAGTCTCGTAACTTTTTGATCTCACTACGTATGTTCAAACTCTGGTGTTACGAGCGTGATTGAAGCATTTATTGAAAAGCGGTTCATTATTGTTGAAGTGACATTCATTATCAGCATCACGTGAATATTATTGTGTGTTATGAGCTGTCGTTCGTTCTGCAACTGAGCTAACAGTTGAAGTGATTTCTGATGTCCAGGCGTAAATAAAATGTTAACTGTAAGCAGGGGAGGATCCAGGATTTTCGTGAGGAAAGGGGATTGGTACGTAAGTGTCGGAAATAACCGATGACCTTTCGAGTCGCAACGGCGTCTCCCTCTGGTCAGTCGTAGTGTTGCCAAAATAATGAGTACGCAGCGTGAAATTACCGTATGCAAAACGGAAAATACGGATCCCCATTAGTTCCGAATGATAAAATCTATCGTTGATATCTTCCAATAAATTAAGGAAAGTAATGTACTTTTAAGTAATATTTTCCTTCACGAAAAAATATTCAATTTGTTATTAAAACTTAACAAATCGAAATTTTTCCTTGGTTTCCGAATGGGGCGCCCCTCGCACTTCGCCTCTGGATTCGCCTCTGACTGTAAGTAGCCCTCTCTTAAAAATTTCTTGAAGTTATATTATTGCGTCCAGTTAAGGACATTAATTGTTAGGTATCCATGGTTTCAATTTAAACGAATCAAATTTAACGTGCCGCCCCGGTGGCGCAGTGGTCTAAGGCGCTGGCCTATGATCATTCGTCCGTAAGGGGTCCGGGTTCGAATCCCGGTGAGGCATGGATGTTGTGTTTGTCTTACGGCACTGGCTCTCTCCCTTCCCTGGAACCAGTGACCCTAAATTAGGGACGGGCGACTGCTTATAGCCCATTGAGTTGCTCACGGTGGTCGTTAAACCTCCAATCAAAAAAAAAAAAAATTAACGTAATATAAATTTTCTGGTTAAACTGACATTTTCACATATACAGGGTGATTGTTAACTCCTTCGAAAAAACAAGAGGGGGTGACAGTACACATCAAGGCGAATAATATTTGCAATAGAGCCTAGGGCCGCATTCCACTCCTTGTGCCAGGAAAGAGTAAAGTTACGCATGCACGTTGAGCCTTTAACAGTGAAAACAAAGAGACATACCTAGTTTATGAGTTGCACAATTTCAATCGCATCAGAGAAAGACTCAAAGGAGCTGCTCAAACTGGCGTCCAAAGGGCGTCGTTGCACAGCCCACATAAGCGAATGAAGGACTGTCGCACCCTCTCGTAGACTCCCGGTGTGGTGTTGATCTTGTCCGCAGCATCAGCAATTCGCGTGACGAGATCTTCCAGGGAGTCCACAGGTGTCTCGTACATCAATGTTTTCATGTGCCCCCAGAAGAAAAAGTCCAGTGGATTAAGATCCGGGGAGCATGGAGACTAAGCCACATGTCCACCGCGTCCAATCCACCGCCCGGGATATTTCGTATGTGTAGTCCTCCATGCCCTTCACGAATAGGTCAATTCTCATGTGATGTTTGCACGGTAATATCGCTGATCGGGTTCGGCTGCATTTTTAAACGTTTGCTCCTCATTGTCTATGCACGTGTTCAGCGCACCTGATTTGCATCTTGTGCTTCTCATGCACTGGTTGGAACTCCATGTGCCAGCTGGACGTTTTTCGAACGTGCGCTTTTCTGGCACTAGGAGTGGAATGCCACCCTAGTTTCCGTTGCAAATATTGTTCGTCTTGATGTGTACAATCACCTCCTCTTCTTGTGTTGAAGCAGTTTAAAACGTAAGAACTTTACAAGTTGTGCTGCGAGGAGAATTGTACGGAAGAACAGATCTTTCATTGTGAAGCAACTGACTGCTGAATTAAACCAAGAAAAGTAGCAGCTCATTTGGACTAGAACTATGCGCAGGGATGTAATGAAATAGGGAACTGGAAGCCATCGTAAACACAATCTAAGAAAGTAGCACTATGCTGTTGGGGACGTTGTGTTGGTACGGAATTGGTTCGCTCATACCACGGGAAGGTAAGGTGACATCCAAGAAATAACTGAGTGTTGTTGTTGATTAAATGCACCTTGCAGTGTTACACTTTTTCATGCATGAGACGTCATCCTTATGGATGACGGTGGAACAGAACATCGTACCAGAGTCGTGCAAGAACGGTTCGCTGAGCTCGAGGAGAACTTTCGTCATTTTTCCTGTTCCCCAATGTTTCCTGATCTCATTCTCATTTAAAGTTTGTGGGAATCGCCGGAAGGAGGTTCTAGGGTTTGATGTCTTCTTCTGTCAACATTGACAGAGTTGCGCGATATTTAGCTGCAGGGACGGCTGTCTGTCTTTGGACCAAAGCAAATTCAAACACCTCACAGAATCCACGACGCGTCGCATACTTGCTGTCATACGCAACAAAAATGGCTATACTCGATATTACATAAAGGTTCGCATGTTTTGGTCTGTATCTGTACATCTCATACACTATTGAGTTCGACTCTTCTTTATTCCCTTATTTCTGCCCCCTTTAACAACGTGTTCATTGCACTCCAAAATTAGATAACATTATCGTTGGTTGTATTTATCTTGAATGAAACTCAACTTAATTGCGTCGGACTACAGGATAAATTGTGCATCCCATCATTTAAGAAATCAACCCCAGCACGGTCTGAAATCAGATCCAAACTGTTGTTATTTACTCTCACCGATACGCATTAACTTAGGCAAATATTCAATATACAGACCATGAAGGGAAAACGAGGCCCGCACAGGCACTCGGATTGGCCTGCGACTACGTAGGCCCCATTTTAGCAGGGTTCGATGTACTGTGTGTTGTGACAAATTACTCCCGTTACCAGCATTCAAATTACCCGTGAGCTGGTAATCTCTTCTGTTGGATGGTACCAAACGGGATTGCCTTAGCTCACCTCTGGCATCAGTGAGCCGTGGTCGGCCCAAACCGTGCCGGTGATTCGGATCGTGGTTTCGCCCTCCTCGGGCCAATTTTTGACGGTATTAACCACGGCTTACCATGAGCGCCACCCTCGTAAGTTTCCGTCTCGGAAATGCTCTGACCCTGTTGTCTGACCATTACGATTTGGCCTTTGTCAAACTTGATTTAAAGAGTTCAGGTGTTACTTACATCGTTTCACGACTTTCACAAGCGCCTTCGTTTAATGCAGTTACTTCTATTTGCATAAAGACACTCTGGTCATATTGTTTTGGCTCTTCTATTTATACAGATAAGGAATCAGTTTTCGTGTTCGTGTCTGTTGAGCTTTCCGAAGCAGGATATGTGCAACCTGAAATAGCCCACAGGCACTGAAGTGCCAGAAAAACTGGTACATACGAGCTTATGCAAAATACATAGCAACGTCACGTATGCGCGTACTCGGTTGCGTCCGCCAGTACGTATATAAAGCGACAGACATCATTGCCAGATTTCAGAGCTGTTTTCGGCATGAGAATAACAAGTAATAACGATTTAGGCGATTTTAAACGCGGTGTCATAGTTGGCGCTCGTGAGATGGGCCATAGTATTTCGGAGGTAGCAACGAAGTTCAGATTTTCATGGAAGACCATTGAAAGGGTGTACCGTGACTACAATAATTCCGGCAAAACCTCCAACCTACGATACCAGTGTGGCCGTAAAAAGACATTGGGTGAACGTGACCATCGTCGGCTGTCAAGAATCGTTTCACGCGATAGGCGTGCAACACTCTCGCAGGTATCATCGGAATTCAATGCTGGAGCCTCAACATGCATCAGCGTCTGGACTGTGCAACGTACCCTGCACGATATGGGCTTTGGAAGCCGACGCCCAACTCGAGTCCCCTTGATGAGTGCACGACACAGAGCTATGCGCCTCGTTTAGGCACAGGAACACAGCCACTGGACTCTTGATGACTGGAAACAAGTAGGCTGGTCTGACGAATCGCGTTTCCAACTGTATCGGACAGATGGAAGGATTCGTGTGTGGCGCAAACACCATGAAGCCACGGATCCCGCTTGTCAACAGGGAACTGCACCGGCTTGTGGGGGTCTGTAATGGTATGGGGTGCGTTTAGCTGGACTTCACTAGAACCCCTGGTACGTCTACAAACGTCTGTGACCGGCCAACGCTATTTGCGTTTCCTTTCTGACGAGGTACACCCGTTCATGTCCTGCGTTCATACTGATGGGTTGGGCCTGTTCCAACAGGGCAATGCACCTCCACACAAGTGTCCGGACGCCATATTATGGTTACAGCAGAATTCTTCTGAGTTTGGGGTGTTGCCATTCCAACCCAATTCCTCAGATCTCAACGTGATAGAACACATTTGGGATGCCATGCAACGCGCTATCGAACACAGAAATCCGAGACCTCGGAATACACCCGAATTTTTGAACGCTCTGCAGGAAGTATGGTGTGCATTGCTTACAGCATATTTCCGGAAGCTAGTGGAGTCCATGCCCCGTCGTATTTGCTGCAGTCCCGTGGGGGACCTACCAAGTATTAGACTGGTGTACCGGTTTTTCTGGCACTTCTAACTACAACAGAGCAAACTTGGATAGGCATCCTATAACAGCTTAGTGCTGCCATCTAACGACCACAGCGCGCATGTAGCTTGAGAACCTACTGGACACTTCCATTTGAAGTGTATTATCTTTGTGAACACGTAGGTCAAATGGATATGTGGTTGACAAAGAATATGCTGGAATTCTAGAAAAGCAGTAAGAACCGCGGTGGACAAAACGGTTAATCGAAAAACAATAACAACAACAGCAAAAACAATCAAAGTTGACGAAGAAGAGCTCTCGATAACGAGTTCTAAGCAATCAAAACGTAGACAAGCATTGAGAAAGTATGATTCCGACAACATAGAAATCGAATTTTTGTGGAATGGAGAAGAAAGCTGGCTGTCATCAATGTTGATGTAAATGTTGTCATCAACAGAAACCGAAAACAAGCCCACCCTTCGTACACGCCTCATAATGAGCAACATATCAGCATTTTCGGAAAATTATATTCAATAATAAGCTTAGAAACCAGGAGTAAAGTTAATTATATTGAAAAATTAAATCCTTTTTTTGTAAAATCACATACAATTATAAATTAAAAAAACGGTAGTAAAAATAATTAAATTATAAAATACTTCCCCTTTCCTCATGTCCATTAAAGCTAAGTGGGTGGCGATAGTTTGTCGCAGAATGTTTCACTTGCTTCCTTACAACCCCCACTTCGCCCTCTTTACTTGCTAAATGTACATCACCTGAGATAATGTCTTTCTTTTTCTTCTAATCCCAACCCTTCAATCATTGAATCTTTGTTTGGAAAATCTTCGAGTTTATTTTGCATCTAGAAAAATCTTAATACAGTAATAGCGTCAAGGGAAATTTGAAAAAGATTAAAGACAGAGATCACGACAAGCATAAAAGAAGCAAGAATTAACTTAATGTATACACTGAAGAGCAATTGAATTAGAGATACCTGTCTAGTAACGTGTAGCACCACCTTTCGCCCTGATGACGGCGGCGATTTGTCTCGGCATGGACTCCGCAAGACACCGGAAGCGTTGGGAAGCCATGGGGATCTACGACCCCTGAACAAGCTCCCACAGTTCACGAAGATTTGCTAGAGGGGGTCAGAGCCTCGAACATCTCTCTCGATGGCATCCCAGATGTGCTCGATGGAATTGAGGTCGGGTGACCTAGCTGGCCAAGGAAGCGAGGTCACGTCGGTGAAGTGTTCATCCAACCATTCAGATACAATTCGGGAGCGATGGCACGGTGCATTGACTTGTTGCAGGATGAGGTCTCCAGTGGGATTGTGACGTGCCTGTCCCGCAGGACGCACACGACATAAAGGCAGGTAGGAGTCAGAACGAACGTCGGCGTAGCTCAGTTGGTAGAGCGACTTGTTCTGAAATAAGTGGACTCGGGTTCGATCCCCGGCGTGGACCAAAAAACGGAGAAATTTTCTTCGTTATACTGGCGCCCGAACTTTCCGGATGACCCGGCCGTTCAAGATCTCGCAATGGTGTGATGTTCTTTCCACACCGCGAGATAGGAAAAATCTGAGAATCCCTTCTCCTGCGCTTCGAAAAATAAAGGTGTGTGACGTTGCATTCCACACACCAGATTGACTGGGAGTTCTCAAGTGAACGTTCTTCAGCGGATGGCTGCCTACGACAATTCATGGTCACGGCTGACCCGTGGGCCATGCTCCCGGCCCTCTTTCGGGGGGGGGAGATGTGACGTTTCTGCCCCGCAGGACGCACACGACATAAAGGCAGATAGCAGCGAGAACGAACGTCTGCGTATAGCTCAGTTGGCAGAGCGACTTGTTTCGAAATAAGTGGACTCGAGTTCAATCCCCGGGGTGGACCAAAAATGACGGAGAAATTTACTTCGTTATAGGATGTTGAAGACGCACAAACGGGAGCAAATGGTCGTCCAGGATATCCCGGTAACGTTGACCTGTGAGGGACGATGTCACACGTACCAGGGGACCCATTTCAGTCCACGTAAACAGTATTCAGACTAGAATGCCACCACCACCAGCTTAAAGAGTGCCCTGCTGGCAAGAAGGATCCATCGCTTCATGTGGTTTGCGCTGTACTCGTATTCTGCCATCCGCATGTACCAACGTGAATCTCGACTCATCAGTCCAGGCAACATTTTTCCACATGTCTAGGGTATAATGGCGATGTTCCCGCACCCATGCTAATCTTTGCACCCTGTGATGTGCGGTCAGCAGCGGTACCCTCGTGGGACGATGGCTTCTGTACCCCATAGCGAGGAGATGGTTCTGGATGGTGTGGCTGCTTACACGTTTTTGTGCACCAGCGTTAAATTGCCGAGTGATTTCTTGCACTGTGGCCCGTCTATCCGCTTTTTCAATGCGAGCTAGCCGACGATGACCCCGATCATCCACACGCTGTTGTCCACGGCAGTTGGCCTTTGCAGGGATGGGTGTACCGGATTCGATGTACTGACGGTGCACCCGTGACACAGTGGTTCGTGAAAATCCCAGTGCTTGCACGACTTCCGAGATGGAGTGACCCATTCGTCGGGCCCCGACAGTTTGCCCACGTTCAAATACGCTTAGATCCTTCGTCTTACCCATACTGCGTCCGATTCTCACTGATTACCGTCGCATCACTCCTTATATTGTCGGATCTCTGCATACGTCATGTCGTTTCCGTTTACAGGGCCGCCCACAGCGCTACATTTTCATAACGCCAGCTGTCTCTAATTCAATTGCTCTTCAGTGTATATCCGACGTAACATGTAACAGGTGAAATTTCAAATTTTTGGCAGCTTGTAAGATTAAAGGTATTTCGTGCTGAGATATCGAGAGAAAAAGAAATCAAAGCTGTCGAAGCACGGTAATATTTCTGAAGCAGCCAAAGCACACATACCACATTTTAAATTTTCTTTTAAAAACCGTAGGATCTAAAAAACATCTTTATTAACAATTTAAAATTGGTAGATAAAAGCTTTGGCGAGCACTTTCGCGACCACTATGGCCGCATCATCAGGCCTTGAGTGAGATTAGAACGGCACAAGGTTAAATAGTAACAGACAGGAGCATAAGCAACACACATTATGTAAATGAACACAGAAATCATTGCCATTCACTACAAATTATTATTAAAAGTTCGTTTGTAATCATTCGGATTCTTCTTCCCGAGAGTACTGCAAAATCAGATTCGTCCAGGTAGAGGGAATGTATAAAGGCACGTCTTCATTTTAGCATTTTGGTCAACGTTTAATTAATTTTTCATTCGTTAAATGTTTGCTTATTGCAGATATCGCTCATATTATTTTGCTAGTGTGTTCATTGGCGACAAATATAGAGCTGGTTAAGTTTCAATTAGTTCTATCAAAGGAAAGGTCACTCTACCAAATGAAACAGTTAACCAGTTATCCACTTGAGCGTGAAACTAAGTTTGCAATGGAGGAAGGGAAGGAGAGATTTAAAGATCGCGAGATGTGTGAGGATAATGGCGTATAGGAAAACGCATTTTAGAGAGAAACCTGAAATGAATAAGATGCAGTAAAACTAAAAAAAAGAAGGCATACGACGAATTGCTTTCTAGGTAAAAGAATTTTGCAACCGAAGGCTTTTCCACTTTTGAATATCTGTAGTGCGGTGATTTCTCTTGGCACTTTAAGTGCCGAGGTTGATGAGCTGTCAAGGTTTCATAAGAAAAAGGTGTGAGAAATGGATATTTCTTTCCTATCAACTGAGGAAACAGCTTTATCGTGAAGAGCGCAGAGGGAGAATGGAGCCAGAAGTTTTGACACGAAATTCCCTTGAAAGGATGAGGAACATCAGTGCTCTTTCCCCAAGAAGTTTATCGCGAACTGAGACATTTTTATTAGCTCACTTGATGTTCGGAAAAATTGCGGTAGCTTTTGCGAGTATTGTGAAAAAAATTCCCAGACGTCATGCCTTGAATTCTCTCACGTGTCGTTATGCCTCAGCTGTCTGCATTGATAACTTAACGTTACGTAATGTCAAAAGCTATAATTGGTGGTATGGATGCTGAGAGCTTATAGCGCTATGGATTCGACTTGCTTTTTATTACGCGTTTTTCCCAATTGAATTGCTTTTCAGCCAGCTGAGGAAAGGCGTCTATGTAGAATAGTTTTTCCCCATACGTCAATATTTCAGAGATTATTCTGCAAACAACAGTCGAACCGCATTAATATGACCACCTCCTACTTTTGACGTCAACAGCGCGCAGCCAATGAAAGAAAGCACGTGTCGTGAGGTGGCTTGGAGGGTATATAAGATGTGATGTAGACATTCTGAAAACATATCACTCGTTGCTGTCATGGATAAAAGGAGCGACTTATCAGATTTGCAAAAAGGGATGATTATCGGCTTTCGGCAGTATTTCTGAAACAGCTCAGTTTGTGAGTTGTTCGCGTGGTGCTGTGGTTAAAGTGTATCGTGATTGGAGAAATGGCACCATTGCGAATAAGCGATGTGGAGACTGCGGAGCACCACGTGCCATTGATGTGAGAGGCGTAGCTCCAATTTTTTTATATTTATCCTATATTTATTTTATGGACAAAACATTCAGGACATACATGAATTTATTAGAGATAATGTCATCTTTACAGTGGGGAATTTTTTGCCAACCTCTGTTAAACCGTATGTTTTATAAACAGTTTTTAATTATTTGCCACAAAATGTCGAAAAGGGAGATGCCCCCATTTTGCTGCAAGCTCCTCAATTGTTCTTAGTGCAAATCGCACTAGCTTATGATTCACGGCAGAAGTAAAATTAATCAAAATTAATCATCGCCAATTGACATGAAGTCAATTGGCGATGATTAATTTTAATATTTTACTTAGACTTTTTACGGTTACACATTCCTTAACCACAATTCTTAACGCGTACCTCTTATTTCTATAGTTACATCACATTTGTGTTTTTTCGCGTAGATAGAATTAGAGGCTGGTCCTAATTTTTTTTTAATTGAAGGTTTAACGACCACCGTGAGCAACTCAATCAACTATAAACAGTCGCCCGTCCCTAATTTAGGGCCATTGGTTCCAGGTAAAGGAGATAGCCAATGCCGTAAGACAAACACAGCATCCATGCCTCACCGGGATTCGAACCTTGACCCATCTTAGACGAATGATCAGAGGCCATCGCTTAGACCACGGCGCCTAATTAAGGCGCCGTGGTACGGTTGGTTCTAATTAAGTAGCCACTTAGTGCACAGTGCTATGGAATCATGTCCTTTTGATCTCCTTATCCTGTTATTTTCTTTGCACAGTGGAAGACTATACAAAGAAAATAACAGGATAAGCTGGTTATACCGCGGGGTCGGATAAACCGCTGATATTCCCACAACGCGGTTATCGCCTTGTCCCCACATACCCACGTTATAACAGGCTTCCACGGTACTTCAAAAAGTACACTCACTGACAATGAAATGTCTGCACCTAGAAGAAAACATGCTACAACCACGAAACTTTACAAATAACTGGAGCTCGTGCTGTTATGCAAATGATCCGCGTTTGGTACGAGTGCTCATGACCGCCCACCCTCTGGTGGCTTTGCAAGTACGAACCGGCAGCCTTATAAACCGGCGTGTAGTCGATGCCCTCATGAAAGCGAAAAGCACCAGCCGACGCAAGCAACTGTACAGAGTGACAAGAATTCCGGGCAGACGCCAGAGACGTCGATTTACGCAACGTACGGACTTTGAGAAAGGCTGAAAACCGCAGAGTGGTCGGCGCGACGTTTTACCTGCCACCTGGATCGTTCTTACCATGCCGCCCGACTGTGTTAGGAGCAGTGGACACGTGACGACACTGCCACGCGACGAAGCGGCTGCGGACGGACCAGGAGGACCACCGGTAGAGAGGATCGGCGGATCGTGCGCCAGGCACGAACGGATCCCACGGGTACCCGGTCCACTATACAGGCAGATGTATCGGCTCCGGTATGACCACAAACCATTTCCCGATACCTCGCGGAAGCAAATCTGAGATCCTGGCGCCCTTTACGTGTGCTGCCATTAACACCGGAACATCGCCGGCTCCGTGTGCAGTGGTTCCAGGCCAGAGCGACGTGGAATGCCACAGACTGACGACATGTAGTGTTTAGTGAAGAGTGCCGCTTTGTTTCGAGGACAGATTATCATTATGCCTCGGTGTGGAGGTCCCCGGGTCAACGGCACAATCCTAACATCGCTAGAGAGCGCCACACCTCACCCACGGCAGGCATTACGATCTGGGGAGCCATTGCCTACGATAGCCGATCTACGGCGTGGATCATTGACGGGCCAGCGGCATGTGGATGAGATCCTACGGCCCCGTGTACTCCCATCCCTGGCCGGGATTCCAGGTGCGCAATTCCAGCAGGATAATGCCCGCTCGCACACGGCTCGGGTTGCCCGGTACTGTTTACGTCATGTCGAGACACTTCCGTGGCCTGCCCGCTCCCCGGACATGCCCCCTATCGAGCATGTGTGGGACCCGTTGAAACGCCGGCTACCGCTGGGCCGCACTATCCGGGATTGGGAGCACGCTGTCCAACACGTGTGGGCCAGTCTGCCGCAGGACAACATCAGGCATCTGTTCGCCTCCATGCCGGACCTTATTGCAGCATGTATCGCCGCATAAGGCGGTACGACGCGCTGTTGAAGATGACCGGACTGCGTGCCACAGATCCCTCTGTAATTGTCCTGCAGCTCTGTTTTTGCCATCATGTGTATCATTCCCCTGTATCATTACCTCCATAAAATTTCAATTCAATCCGATGCTTCCTTCTTGGTGCGCAAATCCGTGAGTGTATGAGTCAGTAAGCAGCAGAATGGACTAAATTTGATATTTGTAGCCCTTTCAACACAATAAAAGATCGCACTTCATTCTAAAATAATGTATAAATTTAATGTAACACTTTCACTTTTATATTCAATTATATATTCTTTTTTACTAGTTTCACATGTTCGTCTTCCTTTGTATCACCTTGTTCTTTCTGTAGTGTCGTTGTTTCTTTATAATGGTGTTTACCATATTTCTGGCATATTCTTTAACTTAATGATTTCTTGCCCATGGATCCATTGTGAATCGGTTTGTATAGCTTACCCACAAAGAATATTTATATTTGTAATGGGTGTGGGGACGCTTCAATATAATTTCTCCAGCTGATATTTTCTTTCAAATTATTAGTGACTTTATTTTTATTTAAATATATACCTAATTTAAACGACATATAATTTTCTTGAGCGTTATTAAAATAACCTGCTCCACATAACTGAATTGCAAATGGAAATTTGGACAAGAAAAATCTTTTCCGAATATCAGCTGAAGAGATTTATTGCCGGCTGATATCAGGAGAAGATTCTTTCACATTATTAGTAACTTTATTTTTATTTAAATATATACTTAATTTAAACGACATGTAATTTTCTTGAGCGTTATTAAAATAACCTGCTCCACAAAACTGAATTGCAAATGGAAATTTGGACAAGAAAAATCTTCTCCGGATAACAGCTGAGAGATTTATTGCCGTACTATTAACCAGTCTGAAAGTGTACAATGTAATTTTGTGTTCGATATATAGGTGATAATTGTTGTATCATTGTTGAGGATAGGAAGACAACGTTAGTTGATCGCAGGAATTTTCTGATCTCTCTTCTAGCCTTCCAGACCCACCGAAAGATGAGGATTGAAACTGCTCTGTCCGTATGTCTATTGATCATGAACATCCTGTCTGTTACATGGCAAGAAACGTTGATCACGCAATCAACAACAACTGCAAATTTTCAAGCTCGGGGTTTTGATGAAGGTCCGTGGAAGCCAAAGCCAGAGGTCCTTCTCATTTCCGAGAAAAACACTGCTAACGGCGGCGGAGGCATGATGAAAGATCTGAGCTCACTTCTGGCCATGATAGCACCACTGTTGCTAATCGTGTGTCTTCTCATGAATAAGAACAACATGATGATGATGATGCCACCAACAATGATGCCCCCTATGATGATGCCGCCGATGATGATGATGCCTCCCATGATGATGATGCCCCCCATGATGCCCCCTATGATGCCCCCTATGATGCCTCCTATGATGCCTCCTATGATGCCTCCTATGATGGCTCCCATGATGCCTTTCGTCAGCAGATCAGACGGAAAGGATGACTCAGAAATTGTCGGCAGATCGGCAGAGAGTGTGGAAGATATGTCACTCGCTGACCAAATCTTAGAAATGATCGATAAAATGGAGGAATCTATTTTTGATGATAAACTAAGCAACCAGTATCCTTGAAATGATGGATGAAAAAGTTAATCTTTAGTGGAAGACAAAATCCGCAAAAGTTGTAACTAAATCTATGGAGAAATCCGTACACGGGTTTCTTCAAGATCCTGGATTTCCATCTTCTTTCTGAATTTTTAGGAACAATCTTCAGGAGCAAGCCTCTACTGCTAATCTAATTTATTTTGGAATTACTTTTGAGTGCTTGAAACGATGTTCCGAATTGGAAGGGTTGATTTATTTACTCATGTGGAAGAGGGTTAGTCTTGTGAGAGGAGCTACAATGTTTTTGCATTGGGTTTGGCAATTTCCGTCACATTTAGTCAACCATCGATCAATTTGATCGTTAGTCATTATGATTTAGTCATATTTAAATAACGTGTTAATCCTATTTATTCTATGCATTAATTTATTAACTTATTTATCCATGGTAGTAAAGTTCCAACGTTCAAAGTAATCATCATCAGCATTTAGATAGTGTTATTATTTGTTTACATTCCAAATATTCGTTATCGTTACTGTAGATGGAGGACGGTTTGAAAAGTGATTTATTATACAATCTCTTTTTCTTCTTATGAGTTTAACGCTGTTTAGCAGCTCCCACAAACATTTTTAATATTTTGGTTATTGAATTTATTGTAATGGCACTTAAATAAGTGGAGTCAACACTGCGACTGGAATTAACAGTTTCGGTCGTATTTAGTCAACATTCGATCACTTTGATCGTTAGTCATGATGAGTTAGTCATATTGAAGTAATGTATTTGTCCTATTTATTCTGTTCATTAATTTAATAACTTATTAGCTTATTTGTACATGGTATTAATACAACATTCAAATCATTTAGATGGTGCTATTATTCATTTACATTAAAAAATTCATTATCGTACTGTAAACGGAGGACGGTTTGAAAAGTGATTTAGTATAAGATCTTGTTCCTTTTTTTTATGAGCTTAACATTGTCTTACATTCCGTAGATGTTTTTGACATTTTGATTATTCAATTCATTGTAATAACACTTACATAAGAAGATGCAATGAAGATTATCAACTTATTTCATATTCAGTCAGTACTCAATCTTTCTGATTGTTAGTCACATTAAAATCACGTAATGATCCCATTTGTTCTATTTACATATTTAGTAACTATTTAATTTATTTGTACATAACAGCAAACTTCCAGCATTCAAAGGAATCATCTTCATTTAAATGGCTATTTATCAGGTAGTGTCATTTATTTATTTATTTATTTGCTTTTAAAATGTTTGTTGTCGTCACAATAGACTAATCATGGACGTTTACAAAGTAACCTACTGCAAGATCATATTATTTTTCTTCGCATCAGTTCAGTATTTTTAGCAGCTCCCAAAATATTTTAGATATTTTGATAATCGAACTCAATATAATAACCCATTTTTGGTATCACAAGCACACACGTACAAAAGGAAGTGAACTACAAAAAGCTCTAAAACGTTTTTTATTTCTCAAAAGGATCTGTGGTCTTATTACGTATATTATCGACTTTTAAAGTTGATGAAAATGCATAGTTCACTTGAATTCACCTCCACGAACATTAAAGCTTTTCAAACATATAGCAAACTTTGGAAATTTCCTTTCAACAGCGAAATACCTTTTCTAGAATCAAACGATTTTGAAACTAGTGACTTTAATTCTAGAGTTTGATCTGTTGCATGACTCTCCTGGTTTTTCAGGGTAAAGTGAGACAAATATTTGAATTCCTACACTACTTTTTTTTGGGGGGGGGGTACGTATATGAGAGTTACAAATGATAAGGCTGCTTTCTGTTTCGCTCATTGTATACTGGGAATTTCCTGGAAATTTAAATAAATTCGATTATTGAACTTACGGGAACATCATCCAAAATATATTATTACATTTAGAAAATCAATTAGTTTTCAATAATTGAGTTAAAGGAAAACAAAGAAGCTAAAAGCAAAGCATTTTGAGCATTTTCAATTTGGATCTCGCCCTTTGGATTTAGCTACTGTAATTAATATATAGCCTGTGCCGTTAGTGCCCACCAGTTGGAGACGTCTCAGTAGCTGAGCCTATCTTACGGATTTATGATGTCAGAAGCTGACTGAAAAACACACATAACGCCGTGGATTGTTGGCCACAGTGGTGTAAGGCTAACACGCTCGGCTAGATATCGAGAGATTCGGAATTCAGTTCCCCGACGGTGACCGAATAACAATTTTTTGGTTGCTGTGTGTTGGTAAAACGTGGATATAGAGAGGTATTTGTTTATTCAACTGACGCCACGTATTTGGAGGATTTTCAAAAGCAAAGCAGCTTGTGATATTCCGACTGTTGCGCAAATTGTAATGCATCAGAGCAGAGTTTGCAAATCCAGATCGCTGCCCCAGCGGCGCAGTGGTCTAAGCGCTGGTTTTAACTATTCGTCCGAGGTAGGATCTGGGTTCGAATCCCGGAGGGCAATGATGGTGTGTTTATCTTAGGGTCCTAGCATTCTCTTTTCCTGGAACGAGTGCCCTAAATTAGGGACTGGCGACTGCTTATAGCCCATCGAGTGCCACATGGTGGTAGTTTACAACCCCCACCCAAATCCAAATCATTTGATTCGTAGTGCTGTATCTCCAGTAGTGACCTTTAATGCCAACACTTGGCAAGCAGTTACAAAAACAATCCTGATTTACCACTCTTTCTGACTGCAAAAACAATACAATCTGTGCCTTTAACTCTATAAATTTAGTTCACCTAATCTTTTAATGGGCCAACGTTTCTGAACCAAATTGTGCCCAAAATTTTCTGCGGTCCCCAGACAGAAATGCTCATATAGCGACCTTATTTTACGAAAACTACAGCAAAACAACTCTAACCCCCACCCCCTCAATTGCAGCAATATCAATCATGAATCTGTAACTAGTGATTAGCGCTCCCTTATACTCTTTTATTTTCTGCTTTATGACCCAAGACATGACGGGGAAGGGATAGTCCCCCTGACACGGACATCATGCCACTAAGTAGAAACAAGTGACTCAAATATATCTCACCTTTCTTAGGAGCGAGGCCATTGTTATCGACCTTTTAGTAGATAATAATTCAGAAGGATTAGTGTTAATCATCCTCCTAAACGACCACTTTGAATAACAAAGCTAAGAGAATGCTCAAGTTTACTGGTTCCAGCCGCGTTTGGCCCACTTCTTTGACAGCGAATATATTCATTCGAGCTAATTTCTGTTGTTCGAAAGGCGCAGTTGCTTTTAGCAATAAAGGAATGCTGACTAAGTAAATTTTAACACAAGCTGTTAAAAATGGAGACCCATTAATGAGAACAAAAATTAACTTTATCTGAAGCTTAAATGAATATAACATATACTGTATATAGTTGACCTAAGCTGAACACATCTGTTACCATGTTGTAGCTCTCAAAATAAGAAGGACGTTCAGTTGAACTGACTGATTAAACATATTATACAACACACTATTAGAAAGAGTTTAAATTCAACTTTATTGAAAAGATACTTTTGGCTTACTGTTCTTAGAGACATCGGGAAGATATCTACTTGTCACCTTGATGGGGAAAACTCAGCTAGACACTTGAGCTGGATCCGTCTTCATAATCCAAAAAGGGCAATATGCACTGTATCAACACTTGAGGTATATCCATAGCAGATCCTCGTTGCTGCTTCATCAGTCCTTCAAACTCTCAAGACAACAGACTCAGACTCTCCAGGTCAAACTCCACAGTCAGACACCAAGACATACTCCTGGCTATACTCCACCTCTGTCCGAGGACGGCTCGTCTTTATAGCGGCTTGATGACGGTTCGTGATGTGATACGTCAACGTCGCTGTTTTGCATGATTGTGAATGTTTTTTTTTTTTAGCGGGTTGTGAAGTATTGTGGAAATTTCCTATTTCCAACAATTTCAACCCATTTTGCTAACCCGGAGGTAATTTGTTCTAGCTGGTTAGAAGGGTTGAAGATTTGACAATCTTTTAAAATCGTTTGCTGCAGAAAGGAGAGCACCTTGCAGAACGACTGTTTCTATATATTTCCTCGATTGTCAAATATAATTCGAGGTAGGAATTTTGCAACATTAACACTTACAGCTTCATCTACATGTGCAAAACGTTTTGCATCTTTTGGAAAACACTTGTGCGTTTGCATTCTACGACCACTGCGCAGGTGCTCATCACGTGTTTGATCATCAGCTCCAAAGTAATGATTCATTTTTTTAAAATATGTTTTTAAACAGATTTTACATTTACAATGTATCGGAATTAAAGTAAGCACAGAATGGAAGTCATGTTAGGTGGGTTAGTGTAGGAAGTCGTATCTTCACTATTTTGCCTTTTTACTAATGAATTAGAATGCGTTTCAGAAACAGTAGTTTCGTTATGCTAATTCAAGGCCAAAGCCATTGTTTCTTCTTTTGACTTTTGGAAAAACTTATTTAGTTTTCTTTATTTTTACTTGTCCAGAAGATGACCACATGCAATGAAAATGATGTAATAAGTTTTCCATAAAGCACGAGGATAAAGATTACGATGAAAGCAGTGTAAAAAAGAAAACGTGACAGATGTTTTAGTTCACATAGTATTAAGGTCACATTAAATGGTGTTAAACTGAAGTATATAAAATGATTTGAGTATGAGTTTACAAATTTCACTGAAGATTGATGGATGAGAGAGTTTAACAAAGAACCCACACAATTATTTCTTTCGTAATAATAATAGGAAGAAGAATTAGAACAGATAATACCAACTCCCACAATCGGCCCGACATCATGCTGGTCGACGAGGAGAAGAAGTCACTGGTGAAAAAAGAAACCGTGACAAAGTTTGCAAATCCAGATCGCTGCTCCGGCGGCGCAGTGATTTAGATTTGAGTGGGGGTTGTAAACTACCACCATGTGGAACTCGATGGGCTATAAGCAGTCGGCAGTCCCTAATTTAGGGCATGCTGCGGATGGCTTAGTGGTTAGCAGTTCAGACTATCGATGCAAGGTCCCCAGGTTCAAGCCTGGGCTGATCTTTCGGAGATGGTGTGATTTAC
This sequence comes from Macrothele yani, assembly GCA_039090855.1. Taxonomy (NCBI): domain Eukaryota; kingdom Metazoa; phylum Arthropoda; class Arachnida; order Araneae; family Macrothelidae; genus Macrothele; species Macrothele yani. Next base: position 100,811,661 of record CM077013.1, on the reverse strand, counting down.
TAACAATCGCTAAATATCCGCCGTGCATAGGACGAGCACGTTAAGTGACGGCCCTCAGGCTGGACCCACTGGTTAAATGGGTATCCTTTCCTATGTCCCCCCTGAAATTCTCTCACCCCTCTATGGGCAATATCGTACTTGTAGGGTGGCGCCATCTACTGTACTCCAATCTCACTACAAACTGTTCTGTCAAAGTCGCTAGACTTGCTCTCATTCCTTCCGTTTCTGTGTCCTGCCCAAAAGGCGATCTCGCTGTAGGTGGCTGGGACCTAAACTCTTCTCACTGTGGACGGAAGTCCTACAAGAAAATGACAAATCATTGACAGTACTAATTTAGGGCACTCATTGACATAGCCGTGCTCAACACGTACAACCCCCAGAATACGCACGGAGTGAAGCTGTCAAAGTATAACGACCTACGATACGAAGTCAAGGAAATGTGACATATGGAGAACGTCACCGCCGTCCCCATGGTAATATCAGCCACAGGAGTTGTTCCTAAGACCATTCACAGCTCTATACAGACACTACACCTTCAACCTAAAACCTACATGGAACTACAGAAGGCAGCTATCCTCAACACTTGTAGGATATTAAGAAAGTTCGTGGACAACTGAGAGAAAGAAATACCACTTTCCAGATTTGGTATGTCGTACCCGTCCCGGAAGGAAGAGAATAGAAACCTCAGGAAGAGGTGGAATCTCTTTACATTTTCATAATAATAATAATAATAATAATAGACATAAATCCAAGAATGATTAGGTTATTTGTAGAAACAATTTAAAAAAGCGGGAAAGGTCTGTAAAACAGGGCAAGGTGCCCAGGGCCCGAGCGGCAAGCAGGCCCTGTTCGTGACAATTGCTTTATGTGAGTCACAGGAACGTCGCTAGACTTCGAAATCCGGATGGGCAAGCATTATGTTTGGTGGGGCAAGTAAAATATCAACAATATAAATGAAACGCTGAAAGAAAGAAATTTTAATGCTTTTCCCTGCCGGCTACAAAAGAATTCGTACAATCACCACCCTATAACCTGGACACACGCACATACATACACGGATTTGACTAATTAAGCTTACGGGTGTAAGACACAAGTGTTACTAGAATGTTTTGCTTGCTCTGAATGCATTGTCTTAATTGTTTTTCAAAATTTTGCATTTTTGCTTACGAAAATAGGACAATTTATTTAAAGGAAAATGTCGTTTTTGTTTATCTAAATCATATTTCAACGTCGTGCCATGCAGACACAATCCTCTCTCACCCTTAATTTCCTTCCTTCGAGCCAGTGACTTTGCTTTGCACTCATCCCCTACAAAGTAGTTGTCAGGCACATCCTGCACTCACACTGTCCCGGAGAAGTCCATAAGAGTGCTAGTGTAGCTTTAGACTCCACTTTCCCTGTTGGAATACCCTATTTTGTAAAGAAAAATAAACAGCAGAGCTAGTAATGACCTCACTCAGTGGATTCCTATCCACCCTTCTCATTCGCTCCCTGTCCATACGAACATGAAAAAGAGGTTTAAACTATGGAATTGGAAAAGTCGAGAACAATTGAATTTTCAGAACCCTGAGGATACTATTTTGACAACCTTTCTACGCAGATGTAAACAACGCACTTCCTAGGGGGAAATACATAAGGCTACATGAAGTAAAACACAAGACTTATTGACTTACCTAGTCCAGATTATAGTTTAAAGTTAAATAAATTGGAAAATTGCCCATTTTGAATTGGGTGGGAGGCAGGGTGGGCAAGGGAAAAGAGGCCACCCTCGCATCTCCTTGGCGACATCCTTGGTGAGTCATGATCTCATGTTTTCCGTCTACGGAACCTTCGTACCTAGAAAGGTATGTTTTTTAGTTCCAAAGTTCTAAACGTTTAACACATTGAAAATGCCTACGGAACGACACCGTTTTTTTGTTATGTTAAATACTGTCGTATACTCCATAGCAAGAACAGTATCCATCCTCGCTAATATGGACCCCTGCTGTTTCCTTTCTGACCTCTCACCCCACAGACGCATCACACAAGCAGTGGGGATTGCGAATGGAGGTCGGGTGGAGTCCGAACTTCTTTCCCTACTGCCTGTTTAAGTAACCTACACTTCGAGTTTCCCCGATTGTCAATTTATTGTTGAATGCTGGGAGAAGTCTTCCACCCCCTTTCCTCCGAGTTGTCCCGAAATGGACAGAAACAACCGATAGTGCGAAGCTCTTGATTGAGTAACTTCTCATATTAAATTTATTTCTAACAGTGCTCTAACGTTTTTTTTTTTTTTTTTTTTTTTTATTTTAGATAGCAATTTTGTCTGATAAATTTCTGAGCAAACAAAAATATACTCTGAGCAGTAATTTTCGCCCTAAACGCTAGGCACTATTTTTCGTAGCGGAGGTAGCTGTTTCATACCCTACATAGTGATACACTCTGAGGTTGACTCGGAGTATAGTGCTGAAAAAGGGTGACGTACCACAGTCAAGTAAATACCCGGCCAACGCCACGAGGCTAAGTCCACAGAGGCTTAGGCCGCGGCGAGCGTCGGTGTCTCGTGCGAGCCCACCTGGGCCTACGGTAGAGCTATAATAGAAAAATTGCGACTTATGTGAATAGTGGTTTGTGCTGCCATCTGTGAGCAAGACTTATAATGAATTGGTAGAATTTTAGAAGCATAGCCAATAATGAGAGCCTTAGTGATTAAAAAAATAATTATAATAATGAAACGAAGAGATTTTACAATATGATAGGGACGCCGAAATAAGGTTTAGTATTTGCCAACCAGCTCGTATAGTATAGAAAGCTCAGAGTGTCAGCAGTAGAAGAAACGTATCAAAAATGAATAATACAGTATTTAGCACGCCACGCCAATAACTTTAGCAAGACTTCCTCTGCATCTACAAGGCTGTTAAAGCAACGGGCATCAGCCGCGGTGCCCGAGTGGTTTGAGACTCTGACCCCTGATCAATCAACGGCCGTCTCTGCACTTTCCTGATGATGCCGGAACCAACGGCCCTAAATTAGGGACAGCCTACTTTTCATATGCCTAAGTGTTTCTGATGGTGGTTGTTAAACCCGACATCGACAACAAAACTCAACGGGGGAAGAAAATATTTTACATATCTACTGCAGTTAATCAAAACAAAACCCAGAGATCTTTAACGACACTTCTTTTTATTTTATGTATATTGGATTTTTATGATTCCAGACAGTGGCGCACCTACTGATTTCTTTATGTGGGTGGGGGCCACATAAAGAAATCAAAATATTGAATATGCAAATGAAAACGCCCCGCAGAAAACCTCTCCCAAAATATCGGAAATCGATAAAAAAATATCTCCGCATATTAAAGTGCGCTACCAATGGTTCGTAAAACATGTATTTAAAAACATAAGCAAATGTACACTGGCGCTCATAATTAAAAGGTAATTTATAAATTCATACATAACTTGAAGTATTTATATGGAAATTTAATGAAATTTGGTAAATGGATTTATTATAACGTTACTTAAGTAACTCAAGCAGAAGAAAACCATCATTTTATCATTTTCATGTATTAATATTAATATCATAATCTTGTAATTACTTTGAAAGAGCAGTCCACGGAACAATATTTAAAATCTTTTGCTTAAGGCAGGTGGTATTCTAATTTACAGTATGATCCCCCTTGACAGCCATGCAGCTCAAGAAATGACTGCTGATACTGTTATGAGGATACTGGAGAGGTATTGGGAAGATTAATGACCACTCCTCAAGAACAGCTATTGTGAGTTCTTCAGGTGTTCCGACAGGGAGCTGGTGAGTTCAAATGCGTCGCCCTAGAGCTTCCGTACATCTTCAATGGGACTGAGGTGAGGGGACCTGAATGGCCATTCTATTCTGAGAATATCTGCATCTTCGAGAAAATAGTCCACCAAATGAGCTCGATGAGGTTAGGGATTATTGTCCATAAGAATGATATATGGACTGATGGCTGCACTGAATTGTCTGACATATGGAATCAGGATCTTGTCTTCGCACGTCAGGGCCGTAACAGACCGACTCAACCAGTACACCACCCCTACCAGGATAGTCCCTTTTTCTGATGTTGGGACTGCCACGTGTCCCTGGTCGTCACGAACCAGTACTCAAGCCGAATTGCGATTCATCTGTGAAAAAAAAATCAGCAACTGGTCTAGACTGCAAGTGTAACGGTGGCGCCTGTACGTTAAGCGAGCTCACCGGGAGGCAGAAGTTTGAGGGACACAAATAACTGGTCTCCTTGCATAAAGGTATTGTTCACGAAGTTTGAGGGATGAAAATAACTGGTCTCCTTGCATAAAGGCATAGTTCAGAAGTTTGAGGGACGAAAAAAAACTGGCCTCCTTGCATAAAGGCATTGTTCACGAAGTTTGAGGGACACAAAATAACTGGTCTCCTTGCATAAATGCATTGTTCACGAAGTTTGAGGGACAAAAATAACTGGTCTCCTTGCATGAAGGCATTGTTCACGAAGTTTGAGAGACAAAAATAACTGCTCTCCTTACATAAAGGCATTGTTCAGGAAGTTCGAGGGACAAAAATAACTGGTCTCCTTGCATAAGGGCATTGTTCACGAAGTTTGAGGGCCAAAAATAACTGGTCTCCTTGCATGAAAGTAATGTTCACGAAGTTCGAGGGACGAAAATAACTGGCCACCTTGCATGAAGGCATTGTTCACAAAGTTTGAAGAACACAAATAACTGGTCTCCTTGCATGAAGGCATTGCTCACGAAGTTCGAAGGGCACAAATGTCTGCTTCCTTGCATAAAGACATTGTTCACAAAGTTTTCTGCAATCAGTATGTCTTGGAGCTTTCGTTCCTGTAGCTGCTGCGAGCTCAAAGGTGAGTTTTCAAGAAGATATCTCCTTGTTCCATCTGGTTGTCCAACTTATATAGCGATCATCCCCAGTTGTTGTGGGCCTAGGACTGCCTTGTCGTGGTAGATGAAGAACATCTCCTGCCTGTTTGAAACTGTCTACAGTGTCTTGACAGGAAGTTTTGTGGAATATTCAATGCTCTAGAAATTTCCTTCTTTACCTGCTTCCATCCTACGAATCGCTTTTCACCGCCGAAAAACCATCCATGCGATGTCTTCGTAATAAAATCAGCTCAAGGTGCCACTGAAGTGAAAGCATCAGAGTTACCTAAAACAGTTACAAGCGCACGTGGTTTTAACCCAGTTGTAATTTGTATATTCCGGCTTACCTGAGCAAAAGCATGCGGGATAGTCTTTCTCAATATGAAACTTCAATGTTCGCCAATTTTGAGGGCATTATTTAACATACATCGGCAGCTAGATTATCCTATCGTCTCCTTCTATCAGCAGCCAATAACAACGAACGAAGGCCCGAGCGATAAATAATCGGGAGGGCCTGGGCCATCCCCTCTGAGTGCGCCCACTGGTTCCAGCGATACTCATAGATGGTAAAATGTCAGAAGAATTCCAGTTTTTGTGGCACAGTGAGATTACGAAACTCTCACGAGACGTCTTTGTTCGCAGTGGAAGAACGCGGAGAGAAGATTGCTATTTTTGAATTGCTGTGAAAGAAAATTTCATTTTCGCACCTGGCAGAAGATCTTTTTAAAAGCATATTAAGGATTAACCTTTCATTTGCATATTCTGAGATGCTAACAAAAATGTTAAATTAATATAAGCAAAGATTTGTAATAGTAGCAACTTTAGTCTACAATAACTGTCAACAAACAGCGAATAAAATTTTTACCGGTTTATAGCGGGACAGGAAATTGCTGCTTGCATTCTGCTGTGGCAATTTTTAAACCATTATGAGTCTCTGAAATCCTTTGGACGTTGAGACACGAGAATAACAAATGTAATGATTTCCTGTATATTGAAAACAACCATTTGATCAAGCAGAACAGTTTCCAATCTGAGAAATCCAGCTATAATTTGAAAGTTACTGGGACTTCACATAAATCACTGCCCGGTGTGGATGTTTCCTAATTATTTGCACAATCTTTTCGTGCCCTTTGGAAGCTTTCAAACGAAAGTATCTCATAGTCTGCATACTTTAATGAAACCCTAAATTACGTCCATGACAGTAAGTGAGAGTTCCGTTAAAGAGTGATATCACGTGATTAGACAGCAAGGAAAAGCACGCGAGAGTTGACATTAAACGAACACATCACTGCCATGTTCGCATGTTCTGAAAATTTCGTCTCCTTTCGTACATGAGTTTAGTTTTAAGCATATTAGAATAGAAACCATTGCCTATGAGAATATGTAAGACCAATTTACGCTAAACCTAATCTGTATTGCCATGAATATCCTAATCTGTATTGCAATGAATATCTGGTTGTTCTGTAAGGCTGACTCACATGAAACACTAGCGAGAAATGATTTTCTCAGTGAAGATAAAAATGCACCACCCTGCCAAAAATAATCAGACGCTGAGGGTTTAGAAAATATTTTTTTTACTGGAAATCCTAGTAGTGTGTGTTTGTGGGTGTGCAACATTGGCTTCAATGAAAGCTTAAATCTTTCTAGATACAATTTTTAGAAGTTCAGTCATTGTGTTGTTTTAATTACATAATTATCCCCCAAAACTTTAAACCTAACGTCCCAAGAACTTGAGTACAAGGAAATGAAAAAGAACTTACAATTCCTTGTGCACAACTTCTTTTAGTTCCACTTGTTGCAGGACGTATGCATTTGCAACATACTGTGGTGGAACTACTTATTGCACACGACGTTTAAACTTCCACAACACACAAAATATCAGGTTGAACACCATAACTAATTAATAGTTACAAACTGATTTTAACAAATATTAATGCTGATTATAGAGGATTAATTATGAGCTTGTAACAAGCAGGTTATCGCCGCAACAATCAAATAAAGATTGAGAGTAACCATAACATCTCATCACTTTTAACACAAAACACAGCGATTCTGGATTTTATCTGTTCCTTCATCTCTAACCTGTTGCCGATGCTGCCCATCAAAGGAAACTTTTGCGAGTTCAGACATGACGTTAAGTTCAGAAAGTTTAGTCGAGAGATAAACAAATTTACATAAAAGATAAAAACAAAATCGCAAAGTTGTTACCATTTTGTTTTGTTTTGGGGTTTAATAACCATCGCGAGCAACTCTGTGGGATATAAGCAGTCACCCTTCCCTAATTTAGGACTATTAATTAGTTCCTGTGAAGGAAGAGAGCGAGTGTTGTGAGGCTCATCCGCGACTCGAACCCTGTCCCAATTCGGATCAATAGCCAGAAGCGAGGGCTTAGATCACTGCGCCACCGCGGTGGCAACGGGAAGTTAAATAGGTTATATGCGTCAGAGTATGTAAAATAATTGTACTGCATCACCCTGCAAACTCGTGATCAATTACAAATGAAAGCCTCTCGACATTAGTGCATGCAAGCGTGTGACTGCTGTTCTCAGTGATCGACAATCACTCTCTGCCATTGAGAACAGCAGTTAGTTTTCGGGGACTGCCAAGAAGATTAATCTCAAAAGTGCATCTCAAACCCTTTCATCCCCTCTCTTACTGGTGTTTTCGATCATCATGTGTGTTCCTAGCTACATATAACATCCGCCTATATCAGATCTTTCAAACTACACAGGACAACAAGTCATGCCGATTGCTTATTAGAATAACAGTCACAATAGTTTAACTACGCATACTTATATTGAGCTCAGAAACACAAAGCGGGACTCTCAACTCAAAAGGGGAGAGTGGTGCCGTATTGTTGAGGAGGGCGATGTTCCGTTCCTTTTTTCATGAATTATTATCTTTTTCTATAGGAAATAGTTTAAAATTGGGGAGGAGTATTCAATGAAATAGTTGTACGAGTAATATCAGGAAAAGATTTCACTGAAAATGTAAAACGTTAAAAAAAAAAAGAAAGAAAGAAACATTGTGTTGGTCTGAATGTTTTTGTTTTTTGGAGAAGTGGTTGAAGGTTTGGAATGAAACGAGGAGGGAAATAGGTATTATGACTGCTGATTGGGTGTTTTCTGATTCTTCTAGCAGAATCTTCCAATCAAGATGCGTGGAATAGCAGGGATTCTCCTTCTTCTGATACCAGTGCGATGCTTAACAGTGGCAGGAACTCATGAAGAACCATCGGAAGAACTTTTGCAGCATAAATTCTTAGAAGATTTTTATACTTCACGTTGGGAACCTACGAGGGAGATCATTCTGGTCAAGAAAGATGAAGCCACATCATCCATAAAGCAGACTGTGAGCACTTTTATCAAAGAAAACTTGCCCCTGATTGCAGTTTTGGCGCCACTCGCTGCTGTAGCCTTGTTGGGGCCCGTGAAAAGCTACGTTATTCAGCCAGCATATATAATGGTATCTCCACCTACGGCTTCTTCAACAACGCCGCCTCCTTCCTACAGGAACAGGGCTCCAAAAGTGGACGACGAGGATCTGTCTGAAGAGTTGCTGTCAAACCAAATTTTGAATGCGCTTAGTCAGATGTCTGAGATGCTTGATTCCAATTATCTGTGATCATGACTACCATTTCTAGTTAAAGCAGCTCCATGCACAATAGCCCTCATTCCAGCCGTACTTCAGGATAGAAGTTTACACATTCAAATTTATATGTTATTGGGAATACAAAAGAAAAGAAAAAACTTCGTTTCCACCTTTTCAAGTTGTTGCCAATAAAGAGCAGATATGCAGCTATGACTAAGCACGCTCTCCATGATATACTCCTATCTTCTAAAGTAGCATTCTTTATAATATAACAAAACGTAATTCTTAACTCAAAATGAGCTGCTTAAAGAACACAAACCTAGATTAAAACGGTTTTTTTAGTTTGTGAAATTATCGAAACTTGAGAATTGGTGTTCTGTTTTTTGTCTTAAATATTAGCTCATCAATATGAGTTTAGACTAGAAAAAGACATAATCGTTGTTACTTAGATCAGCTCACCAAACATTAATGCATGTACGTCCGTTTGTTAGAAATACTAGTTCGTATAAATTGTTTTCATAATCCTGTAAATCTAATTAATATCTAACGCTAAATTAGGAAGCTTTAAATATATATTTTTTTAATTCGTTCGTTCTGTGTAGGAAAACTTAACTAAAAAACTACCAGCTACTTTAATGTATTACGGCTAAAATTTCAGTGGTACATGTTTTTATGCTTTTTCTTCTTATCCCTTTCCTTCAGCTTTCTAACTTCGTCCACGTTTGTGTTCATGATGATGTTAGAGGATAGTTAATGGCAAAGGAATTTAAAAAATAAGTTCAGAGTTTTCTTTTGTGGAATAAAACATCATTGAGAAAAAAAAATTCACGCTCTGTAAACAACGCACATCTCTTAAGTTGAAAGACTTTTTTTTCTATTGAACTATCAACATAGACCTGTACCGTTTTCTATATTCAACAAAAAACAGAATTTGACGGTATGTCTGGGAATCAAGTATTTCTGCCAATTTTAATTCGATTTAGAATAGAAAAATGTGGACACAATAATTTTTGCGTAATATTTATTTGACTTAGCATGACTGAAACATGAAACTACATTATTAACGCATCCTAGTAGATTTTCTATACTGATTATTCATTTTCTTTGTCAAAGTATTTCTGAGTAATCTCAAAACGTGAGGTAATGGAGCACTTCCTCTCTCTTCATACCGTTATAAGTAGGACGACTAAAAAATAATCCTTCTCTGGGTGTTCACATGTGGAATGTTTTAAATTTTAATTCTCTTCAGATACCTTCAACCAAATTAAACAATTCTTGGAGGGAAACAATAAAAACGTGCATTACTGTGTGTTACGGCTTTCACATACTTAGCCTGAAACGGTGGTTTAGTTTCCAAAAAACTATGTACGCAGGGTTCTTTGAAACTACGTTTACAAACCCGAAACAATAACGGCCGTCCAGAAGGTCAAAGAGCCCAGTTGTCAATTTTGTTTTTTCAAAGAGCTGTCCTTTGACTAGCTCTCTCCCTTCCCTGGAATCAGTTGCCTAAATTAGGGATGGACGACTGCTTCTAACCTATTGAATTGCTCATGGTGGTCGTTAACCCCGCCCCCTCCCCCCAAAGAAAAACAAGCAGTAATGACTCATTTAAAATGAAAAAGAAATAACTGAAGTGAATGGATTAATGTTTTATAACGTAATAAGGATTTGCTATCAGTTCAGACAAATGCGGCAAGAAATGAATTTGTTTGATTCAAAAGTAAAGCCGGATTTTTAGGGACGGGCGACTGCTTATAGCCCATTGAGTTGCTCAAGGCGGTCGTTAAACCCCCACTAAAAACAACAACAACAACCGAATTTTGAATAATTCCTCCTTACGTTTCTGTACTATACCTAATATAAGATTTTCATGATACAAAAATATTTTTTTTTGTTTCACGGGATTGCAATATATCCATTGACCTATAACTTTTGAATTACTCTCTCGTACTGCTCGAAATGGAAAGTTTGAAGCGCTGGTACGCTCATATTTAGCAAACAATCATACGGAAAAAACACTTTCGCCAGAAATTCTTCAAAACTGAAAAAGTAAAAAAAAAGTCCCTGGAAGAAAAACTCTTTTGTTTGAAAATGTAATTGAGAATTCCGTGGTATAAACTATTGCACTATAAGTTAGAATCCCCGCAGACAGAATGAATATTCAGTTTTAAATTAATAGCAATCTCACCACCCTCAAAAAGAAAAAAAAAATTAGCAAAATCATGCAATGTATTGATAATGATACGCTTTCCAACATACCAGAAATCTTTACTCAAGTTGTTACTCAAGTTATGAGGATAATGGCATAGGAATAAATCTCGCTCCTGTGTCCTGATCTTTGACCCCATTTCGATTATATTTAACAGAATTGATTCAGTATACCTCCGAAACAACATACTAAAGTTTTATCGCAATAGAAGCATTTTTAGTCAAGTTATGAGGATAATGGCTGTGGAATAAATCTCGGTCCTGTGTCCTGAAATTTGACCCCATTTCGATGATATTCAACAGGCTCGGTTCAGTATACCTCCGGAACAACATGAAAAAGTATTGTCGCAATCGAAGCATTTTTACGCAAGTCATGACGCATAAGGGCAATGTTACTGATTCGGCTCCTATGCCCTGACCTTTGACCCCATTTCGTCCATTATCAATAGGATTCGTCCCCAGGTGGTCCCCTACCACATACTAAAATTTCATTGAAAATCGAAATCGAACCATTTTTACGCGAGTTATCGTGCAAACGGACAGACAGATAGACAAAGCTGGGGCATATACGCTTCTTCAACCTACGGTTGGAAACCGTAAAAAAGAAAAAGTCAATCTCACCAGCCTCAAAAAAAAAAAAAAAAAAAAAAAAAAAAAAGTGAAAATTTTATACTTATTGCTGCAACCAAAATTTGTGTTTAATCTATTATTCCCAATTCTTCATTCTATGAAGAAGCTCTTCATGCTGAATATATAAAATGAATGATATAATAAATTTATAGACATCTTTATTGGGATGATCTGGGGCTTGGGCAAGATATGATAATGCACTACGGGTAGCTTCATATTAATTATTCGAAGGATGAATTTGCGGTACAGTTCATGTGTACCTTATTCCCCTATTCTTTAGGGCTCCCACGAACTACTTCTCAAGAGCACGAGTCACATAAAGTTCCTATGTTTAAAAATGCGCACTCGTAAGTCAGTGACAAAAAAAAAAAAAAAATTCAAAATACTAAATAAAACGAAGTGCCGATGTTCCCTACAGGCGTATATCGACCCATTTCGAGCACTGCTCTCTCGTCAGAAAAATACTACTTTAGAAGTTAGTGAACTTGTAGTGAATATCAGTAGACTCACGTGTTCCATAACCCCGCGGAATATATATATTTTTCTTTTTTTAAGAAACTACTGCTGAAGTTATCAGAATTTTTCCCAAGTTCATAATACATCATTATTATTGAAATAAAATTTGCGCAAATCCTTGTAAACAGAACCAGGATAATATAAAAATATGAAAATACATCACTAAAAGTTACGCTGGTAGGGTAATTCACATAAACGAAAGTTGGATAAGAATGAAGATAATAAATCATCACTTACCATCTATTCAAAAATGTTGATCACGTATTTATAAATCTATAATTAACAATTCTTTCACTACGACATATGAAGGAAAGTTAATGTTTTAAACGTTTGTTGATCTGAAACCAAATGACAGAATGCGAAATAAAATAACAACATCAGACTAATATCCGCCTTCACAACTCCATGTCCGATGCAATCCGTTGGTATACGACTGGGTTGTAGTAAGTCCGAATTTTGAATCTTGCAAAATATTTGCCGAGGGGGCTGAAATTTTGGAAAAAGATAAGACCCTGTGCATATACTTCGTTGTACCCACTTTGTTTGCCATGCAGTATTAGATTGAACGTACTTTGTTACAGGAAACAGTTTTGCGTACTGAAATGTTATATTTGGATAAATATTAACTCGTGGCCTTAAAATTCTCAAAGGTTAAGCCACAATGCAGCTGTAACTGATCCGAAAGTTTGCACTTGGGGATACGGAACACACACACACACACACACACGCGCACAGTTCGATAACAAAGGGAACTTTCATTTGCGTTTATTTTCTCTTTGAACAAATTTCAGGCCGACCCGATGGCCCAGTTATCAGATGCGTAGTGTTCTGAAGAGTCTTCAGAACCGAGCCTGGTTTCGAGTCGTAGATAAGGCACGAGTGCTTGTTTTACAGCTTTGGCTCTATCTCTTCCCTGGAACCAGTGGCCCCAAATTAGGGATCGACGACAGCTTACAGCTCCCAGAATTGCTCATGGTGATCGTCAGAAACCGTAAACAAGAAAACAAGTTTCAGCATCATTCACTGACCTATGAAGATTTTTCCTCAAATGTATTTTGGAAATATTATATTAAATATGTTTTCTGTTTTCCCAAAATTCGCGAAATACTCAAACCGTCGACTTGTGTGTGCGTGTGTGTGTTGTCTTTGCTGTTTAAACAATTGTATCGTAGAAGAAGTATTCATGGGTGCAAACTCTTTGAGCCTTTCCGGTGGCGCAGTGGTCTAAGCGATGGCTTCGGATCATTCGCCCGAAAGGGGTCCAGGCTCGAAACCCGGTGAGGCATGGATGTTGTGTTTGTCTAACGGTACTGGCTCTCCCTTCCCAGGAACCAGCGTCCCTAAATTAGGAACGAGCGACTGCTTATAGCCCATTGAGTTGCTCGCGGTGGTCGTTATACCTCCAAGAACAAAAAAAAAAAACTTTTGAGTAAGTTCGAGACATATATATGAGCTTTGTAAGACTTAATTATACTATGTAAGTGGAAAAATTTCTCGCAATCAGGACGGGAAAGATATTATATCATGTACTTTTAGCGGAAATGTTTCATACTGAGCTAAATACACTGAAGCATACTTAAAAGAACAGACTTTCCGTTTCTCAAATAATAAATTAATAAAACCGACGTCTTGTTGCCATTCAATGTCAAAAACCAAAGGATAGTAAACAAATAAAATATAAATAAAAAAGAAATAAGAAAAGGAAGAAAGGCAGGTTTTTTCAAAGAGTGCAAGTTCCATTTGCTTCGTCTGTTTATCCGCTAGATTTTCATCACCAGAGTATTTTATTTCCAAATTTACTTTAAAAAAATTATTACCGAATATCTAAAAACAAAATAAATAAATGTAAAGTAATTTGTTTATTACCTTGGCTAATTTAAATGCATAAAGCAGCTTGGAGAGTAAGGTCTCTCTCGCTGGACATCCTACTTAGGTTCCCAGCTCGAAGGTTACTTTAGTAAAAAAGACTGAGTTCTAAGCATCGGTTTTCGTAGATTTATTAGGAAATAGTGGAAAACGTTACTTGTGATGTGATCTCAATAAGAACGCTCTGTTTCTATCAGAAAGTTTATTAAAGATTTCAGTAGACACACTAAGCTGTTTAACAGAGGCTATATACTATAGTAATTCTTTTAATTCTTTCCAAAATGTTGAATCTTATTTACGTGATTCGCCTTTTCTATGCTTATTTTGATCTATGCTCTTAAGACCTGCTTCATTTTCTTCTCTAAAATTAATCGACAAAAGTACATTTTGATGGATGTGGTATTGTATCAAGAATTAGAAACAGAATGTCAGCGCAGTTGTAGAAAATAAATCTATCGGCAACGCTAAAAGTGTGAGAGAGAAAGAAAGAGCGAGAGAAGATATCCGCTTTTTAGATTCCATGGTTCTTTTGCTATCCCTAGAGCAGTTCTACTTTCGGTTTCTTCTTCTTCTTTGTTCCCCCCAAAACTATTAAGTCAGCATCTTAGCACTCCAAAGCTGATTGCGCTTGTTTTATTATTGTCGCACCAATGAAACACAGTTTCCGGTATTCCTTTTAATACCTTCGCTGCATCGCAGGCTGACGTTGAACTTAGCGTCATCATCATCTCAGACTGGGTCACAAGAATTTCGGAGATAGTGTCCCGATAAAAATAGCATCCCCACATCAGGAGAAAGCAGAGTCCCACTTTTTTTAGAGCGCTCTTGCAAACCGAAGCGTCCGTTGCTGTCACCATGCCTACTCATACATTTTAAGATAAATTGAGTTTCAGTGGAACCAATGTGAGCGATTTAGCGATAGGCCATACGTGAGCGATTCGTTGAACAACGAATGACTCTTCACCGTGAATGATTCGCTTTCATAGCATGTTCATTTAATCTGCCACTACTGCGATATACGCTGAAGTCGCAGTGCATTTAATATTTTTTCCGTCCGCATGAGTTCGCAAACAAATTCCCAATAAGAAAAGTAATGTCGAGAATTAATAAGTGTCAACTGTTATATGAGTGAGCAATCAGCAGTCTGCTAGAAAACAATGGTGAAACTTAAGAATGGGAATGATACGTAAATGCCATTCATTTGAATGGTGTGCCCGAGTCGTTCGCTCGTGGCCAATCACTCATGATGAGTGTGAAGAGCTCGTGCTGTTTTAGGCAGTTTGCCAATTTTTATGTGCCCGTAATTCCTTCCATAAAACCCTAATATCCAAGAACCGTAGTGACTAAGAAATTCATGCATGCTCTTTGAGCCTCTTCGGTTCAGTTGTTTTGGGGAAACTCAGTAGCCGCCCCTATGGCGCAGTGATCAGAAGCGCTGGCTTCTGACCTTTTGTCCGCGATGGGTCTGTGTTCGAATCCCGGTGTTTAGATATTGTGTTTGTCTTACGACACTGGCTCACTCCCTTCCCTGGAACCAATCGCCCTAAATTAGGGACGGGCGACTGCTTATAGACCTTTGAGTTGACCACGCGGTGATTGTTAAAACTTTAACCAAAGAGAAAAAAACTCAGTACTGTGAGGCTTTAGGATCTACAACCGAGGGAGAAAGAAAGAAATAGAGAGCAGAATATTGATATTTGATTGCTCATGGCTCGTTTGGTCAAAATTTTACTAAGATTTACCATTCGCACTAATCTGAGGGCATGATAGTCCATCCATAAAGAAATTTCTAAACCCATTTGTGTGTGTGTGTGTGGCCGTGTGTGTGCGTGCGTGTGTGTGTGTGGCCGTGTGTGTGCGTGCGTGTGTGTGTCCTCACTGAGCAAACACTCTCACAGCTACTAATTTTTTCGAGACTTCACTTATTACAGTGCCAAAACCTATCCATCCCTAAAGATTCGGACGCATACAAAAATGTGTTCCTAAATTTTCCAGTGAAACACGGCGAGCTTGAGAGAGTCATATGCATACGAGTACTTTTTACTCGAGTTTGAACATTTAAAATGTGAGCAAACAAATTATTTGCAGTACTATATTCTTCGTAAATTTCAATAAGTACCGTATTTTCTTATTCTTAACGACTGTATGAAATATTTATGCGTGTTCCTTCTACAGTACGCAATGTCAACGGATAAAATATTTCATCATGAACATTGCGTATTTCCGTTTGCATTTTAACATGTAAATAAATATTTGTAGAAAAGCAAGGTTTTTAGGAGCTTAAACTTCGATATAGTTCTAATGGCATAGTACAGTGTAAAGTCATTACATAAAAATGCGTATAGCATGTCTCCTTAATCAAAACTTGGTATTTTTTGGAATTTTTTCATAAATACAGTGAAACCTCGATTATACGTTTTTCACTTTTACACGTAATTCTGTGCTATAGTCGCGACTGTAATGTAGGTTCTATCGCTTTTTTTAACTCGGTTATATGTCATTCATTTACACACTTTCTGCGATTATACATTGAAATTTAAATTTTCGATTATCAAGAATACATGGTTCTTCGATTCTTTTATACGTAACCCTGCATGTTGGTACAACTTTGAAAGGATTGAGACAGTCTTGGTCTGTTCCTTCTTGGTACAGCCAAAGTTGAACTTTGATCCCATCAGAGAAAGGGTATGTTGTTTACTTTCGGTTTAGATCATAACTTGGTGCCGCATTTCATGAGACACACACATATGAGCTATTTAAAATCTGACAACTCTCTGGGACGTAACTTTGTGGCTCAATTATTTCATGGCGTATTAGAATGGAATCCTAAATCTATCATGAATATTCACCATTCTGTTTTCAAATAGATGCACTCAGGATCCGCAGCGAAGAAAAACTGTTAATTTATGAGTTCTGTACTGAAGCACTGATCTCAGATTCTTATTTATGCGAATTTTACTGGATCTGAAATCAGTGTTTTTATAGATAGAGAGAGTCCTCAAAAAAGAAGTTTCATTTTCATAGGCTATGATTTATGCAATACGATAAAACATATCGTAATTGTAACGCTTTTTTTTCTTTCGCCGCCAATTCGATTTTAAATAAATGATCATCAAAAACTATCTTATACTCCTTTAAAGCATAAAATTTACAATAGCATTTATTGAACATTTTGAAACTTCGTTTGTATGTTTTTACATTTGTACGTTTTTAAGGCTATCCTCTGGAAAAACGTGTAACCGAGGTTTCACTGTAATAATATTAACCGTCTACTTGGAAAGTCATTATTAGAAGCACGATGTTAAGCTGATTCCTGAATAAGTTGTCAATCGCGCTTGAGTTTTTGAGGGTCGATAAGGTGGTTCCACCTAAAATTGCTGCCTTAAGTTTCCAATGGTAAAAGTTCTTTACATATTTTCTTCGTAATTAATGTATTACAAAGGATGAAAATTTGCTCATCGATAAAACTATAATTAAGTTATAGCATGTGATACTTAATACTTGCTAAAACATAACCATAATTATATTAAAAATCAATCATTTTTCTTTGAGTAATATTCAGGCCTGTTAACAGATGGCGCGACCTGTACACTGATGACGTCAGTAGACAAACAAATGTTGGATTGCTTAATTAGAGTTATGTTTTAGCAAGTATTAAGTATCTCATGCTATAACTTCAACATAGTTTTATCGATGTGCAAATTTTAATCCTTGGGAATACAATAATTGCGAAGAAAATATGTAAAGAAATTTTACCATTGGAAACATAAGGCAGAGATTTTAGGTGGAACCACCTTAACTGTTTCTCGGGCGCAGTAAAGTAAAAACTAAACACCTTTCAACAAACAGTGCTAAAAAATTCATCTAATTTTTTCATCCTGCAATAAATATAGTCACACTCATTCGAACTAGCGTTTGTTGGGCCATTCTAGTCAGTATCATTGTTACTATGAAATTCATTTCATAAAAACTGGTGCTCCTTCATGAATTTCTCAGCCAACGAACTGCCATAATAGTGACTTTTTGTTTTCTCTTCTAAATGAAATGATACAAAACGTTGTCATTTATTCCAAAGTCATTTTGAATGTGACGAAAACAACTCACCTTTAGTCATTTTCAGTCTAGTCACATAACAGATAGTCACTAGTCACACAGCAAAACCACTTTTCAGAGCACAGTAGAAAAACAATGGGTGTCAATAGGATTTTTGCGAATGCTTACATTACCTAGCATTCACGTATTAAACAAAAATGCTACTACTATAAGATGATTTTGTAAAATTCATTAATGGGTGATCATTACATATTCAACTATTACGATAGCATTCTTTATGAGATAATTGAAAGCCCTCCTTTTATCATAATATTAACCAATGAATGACTATTAAACAAGAATATGATCTTATTATAGCATTAATCAGTGGATTGCCATTAAAAACCATGCTATTTTCGAATATTTATTTGTGCATAAAAATTAAAAATTGCATGTTATCAGTGAATAAACATTAAAATCACTCCGTCGTCATAGCATTCGTTGAAAACAGCGTGTTATTTATATATGAAAACATAAAAACCGTGTGTTTGTTTAAATGTGATTAAAACATCTCACCTTTAGTCATTTTCAGTCTAGTCACATAAAAGGTAGTCAGTAGTTCCACAGCAAAACCATTTTTCAGAGCACAACAGAAAAACAATTGGTGTCGCTAGAATTTTCCCGAATGCTTACATTACCTAGCATTCACTTATTAAACAAAAATGCTACTATTATAAGAGGATTTTATAAAATTCATTAATGGGCGGTCATTATATATTCAACTATTATGGTAGCATTCTTTTTAAGATAATCAAAAACCCATCTGTTATCATAACATTGACCAGCGAATGAATATCCAAAAGGAATATTCTCTTATTTTAGCATTAATCAGTGCGTTACCGTTAAAAACCATGCTATTTTTTACCGTTCGTTTGTGCATAAAAATTAAAAATTGCGAAGTTATCAGTGAACAGACATTAAAATCTCACCGTCATTGTAACATTCGCTGAAAGCAGCGTGACGCATATGAGAACATTAAAATCATGTGTTTGCACCTTTTTTAAACTTGATATTTATTGAAATTTAGCACTTCACGAAAGTCATAACAAGTCAAAAACAATTTATTTCCCAATTTCAGACATACTTCAGATTCACATCATTACGTTTTATGTAATATTCATCCAATAAACGTATTTATTCAGGTCAAATAATATTTATTTCGTAGTTTTAGATAAGTTTTTAAGTAACGTATTCTAATTTTATCTAATATTTTTCCAGTGAAATAACTTATTTAAATTAAATATAATTTATACCGCAGTTCTAGATACATTATGAAGCAATATATTCGCTTTGTAAAATTTTGTTGTCATAAAAGTATTTAGTTCAGTCATAATTTATTGCGCACTGTTAGACATGTTTCTAAGCTAGGTCTTCACAATTTATGTAATCTTCTTCCTACAAATGTATCTTTATAGGAAATGTTGTAAAGTGTTGTGAATGATGTATTTCGATGTGCAAACATGATAAAGGCTACTTATGTGACTAAAGAAAGGCCTTAAACCCAAATTCGTAAATTTTAATACTTTAATTTTCATGTGTAACAGCAGTGCAAACAGATTTCGCTAAAGTTCGTGATTTGTTAATTCATTGATGTAGTTCTATTTATTTCATATTGTGAATCTCAACTTGAAGCATGTAGCTTATGTGTGAAGTAATAAAGAATTTGGCGAAACCATTATTTCTACTTTCTTGAGTAATTTTTGTAGTGTCCTTCCCTTCTATCTTTTGCAGCCGATTTAAAATACTACATGTAATTTAAATGCTGCATAAGTTATAAAATCCCAAATAACAGGCATCTGAACGTTCAAACCGCAAACTCTTCAGAGCCGTCACCTCTGAAAACAGAATTTGCTCACAGAACAACAGCAGGCAACGTCAGTTTATCTTTGTTACCTATTGATGACATTTTTCGAGTTGCTTATGGAATAAGTAAATCATCGTAGTGCAACAGTTAAGGTGATAATTTACACACGGAAGTATCAAATTAGTAGGAAAACCCAATAGCAATAATCCAAGTGCCAACCTCACTGACATCCAAGTAGGTTAGAATAAGTTATCTGGCGATGCCCTTGTTAATGGAGCAGTACCACTTTGCGTGAAGCCTATCACCGCGAGAGGCGGCTGTCGAAGTGTGAGAAAGCTGATGGTTTTCAATGCTGTTGCAATGCATTTTGTGTTGGCCGAGTCGCCTTCTTTTGCCACAAATGTTTCCAATTTCGCATTGTAACTTGCTGCCAATGAGTGAGAAAATGCTGAATTTATAAAATTCTTAATTATTTTGAGGCTCCTTCGCATTTTTATTTTAAACTTAAATACACGAACGTTAGTGCAAATTCTAAACAAAACATAAAGTTAAAATTGAAAACTTTACTCGTATAAGAAGTATAATTCATTCCGGTTTTACATTAACACGGTTTCTGGAACCCAAAACTGCGCAATTCTCAAATACACACAGTTGAAATTACATCACAGTTTGCTGCTTCACGGTTAAGAGACTCAGGGCATCTCCAGAAGTATTATTCTAACCTCCTTGCTTACGTCCTCAACTACGACGATGAAATGGCTTTACAAACAACTCACTGCAAACGGGACTTCGGGTGGCCTAGTGGTCAGTGTTTTTTGCCCACTAATGGATAGGTCCCAGGATCGATCCTACACAGGTTGGAAATGTTCGAAACACTAAATATTCGCCGTGCATCAGATGCGCACGTTAAGCCGTCAGACTCCAGAGTACTGGCAAGGCCACCTAGAAATTACAAGACCATGACATTAGAGAAATGAATTATCTCCTTCTGTGGCGTCACATTCATGTTACACGGCCTGATACGTCGGTGTCGTATTTGGCGTCATTCACGTCAGCGTTGGGAACCAATCAGAAGCCTTGGTTTCCGCGTGACATCAGTAAAAGAGGGAGCTAATTTCTTTAATGCTATGGCCTTGTATTTTCTAGACGGCAGCACCTCATTCTCTCACGTCGTACCTCATTCTCTCACGTCGTACCTCATTCTCTCACGTCGTACCTTGACTTCGTGTGACGTCAACGCAGGCTATTGGCTATAACTACTGACTTCTCTCTGTCTTCCTACTTTCCTGTCGGGAGGCTCTAGATTCCACTTAGTGTCCTTCTGCTTCCTTACTCGACTCCAAAAGCCTGTTACAGACGTAACTAGTGCAGCTCGAACCTTCTCTGTGGGTGTGTCTCTAAGCTCACTGCAAAGGATTCAGGAGTGAACGAAGCCTAGATGGTAGTAATATGGGAGAGTGAACGAAGCCTAGATGGTAGTAATATGGGAGAGTGAACGAAGCCTAGATGGTAGTAATATGGGAGAGTGAACGAAGCCTAGATGGTAGTAATATGGGACTTTCCCTCACGTCGTACTGTTGCGTCATGTGACGTCAGTTGCTTCTACAACGCACACTATAGTGTGCGTTGTAGAAGCTAGTAGATATAACCACTATAGTGTTTACCTCATTCTCTATCTACTGGCTTCTCTCTGTCTACTTACTTTTCGACCGAGAGCCTCTAGATTCCACCTAATATCTTGTGTGTGTGTTTTTTTTTCTTTGGTTGGAGGTTTAACGACCACCGTGAGCAACTCAATGGGCTATAAGCAGTCGCCCGTCGCTAATTTAGGGCTACTGGTTCCAGGGAAGGGAGAGAGCCAGTGCCGTAAGACAAACAAAACATCCATGCCTCACCGGGATTCGAACCCGGACCCTTTTCGGACGAGTGATCAGAGGCCATCGCTTAGACCACTGCGCCACCGGGGCGGCTATCTTGTGTTTCCTTACTCTACTAAAAAGCCTGTCACAGACGTGACTAGTCGTGCTAAACTTTCTCTGTGGGCGTAAACCAAGGAGGTTAGAATAAGATATCTGGAGATACTCTTTTTTTTTTTTTTTTTTTTTTTTTTGAGGTTTAACGACCACCGTGAGCAACTCAATGGGCTATAAGCAGTCGCCCGTCCCTAATTTAGAGTCACTGGTTCCAGGGAAGGGAGAGAGCCAGTGTCATAAGACAAACACAACATCCATGCCTCACCGGGATTCGAACCCGGACCCCTTCCGACGAATGATCAGAGGCCAACGCCTTAGACCACTGCGCCACCGGGGCGGCAGATGCTCTTGTTAATGCAACAATACCACTCTGCGTAAAGCCTATAACCGCAAGCGACGGCTGTAAAAGTGTAGGAAAGCTGATGGTTTTCAAGGTTATTGCAATGCATTTTGTGGTGGCCGACTCGCTTTCTTTGGTCTCAAATGTTTTCAATTTCGTATCGTAACTTGCTGCCGATGTGTGAAAAAATGCTGAATTTATAAAATTCTTAATCATTTTGAGTCTCTATCCCATTTTTATTTTAAATTGAAGTGCACGAACGTTAGTGTGCATTCTAAACAAAACATAACGTTAAAATTGAAAACTTCGCTCGTGTATGAAGTGTTATTTATTCCGGTTTGATTTTAACACGGTTTCTGCAACCAAAAACCACGCAATTCCAACCAAAACCCACACAGTTGAAATTACATCGGTATCATGTAAACAGTGCCAAATTTCCACAGTTTGCGGCTTCACGGTTAAGAGACTAAGAGCATCTCCAGAAGTATTATTCCAACCTCCCTAGTGTAAACCCAACAAGTTGATTGATGCATCTCTGAGCTCACTGCAAAAGATTCAAATGCGTACGAAACGCATATAGCGACAATATGGGAAAGATTCGTGATTTTAGCGACTTTGAAAGAGGCATACTAATGGGATCTAGGCTTGGAGGTGCAAGCATATGAGAAATCTCGGCTGTGAGAGGACAACTATGTCGAGGATATGTAATGGGTAGAGCACAAACAACAAAAGAAAAGCAGTCAGCGGCGTGCCTGTGGGTCAAAAACGACTGGTCAACATTGGAGGGCAACGGTAGCTGCAGAGGATTCAATTCAATTCATTATTTTGCTGAGCTAAAAAACCAGTGTTACAAAAATATCAATTGAAACAATGCACAGCAAGGAAGCATGGGGGAAAGGACAGCCAGGCCTGACAGGGTCCCATAAACAAGATAATCGAAGATACGCATTGAGATAATCGAAGATAATCATTGAGATAATCGAGATAATCAACATCGGTATTGAGAGAAGAATTCAAGCATACAAATCCAGCAGCACACTGGCGCGAATGAGTTATAACAGCAGATTTCCTCTTCGTGTACCACTGGTTTCTGCTAAACACTGATAAATTCGTCTACAGTGAGCCTAGGAGCACCGAAACTGGACCCTTGAGGAATCGTGTTTTAAGTTTGAAAATCCCAATGGAAGGTTCAGAATGTGACGTCAGAAGCACGAATCGATGGATTTCAGCAATGGCGCTTTAATTGTACAAGTTTATGGGCCGCACCCGGTGGCGCAGTGTTCTAAGCACTAGCTTCTGACCATCCGTCCGAGAAGGGCCCGGGTTCCCGGTGAGGTATAGATGTTGCGTTTATCTTACGGCACTGGCTCTCTCTCTCTTCCCTGGAACCAGTGGCCCTAACTTATAGCAAATTGAGTTGCTCACTATATTTTTTAAACCCTCAACAAACAAGTTTGTGGAGGCCGTGCGGTGGTTTAGAATCTGTTTTCATGGCGGGAAGTGGGTTCCTTAATACGTCTGTAACAGCAGTTGGATATCACGAAGTTTCTTATCATTTCTTCTAGTTTCTATAAATACCACGAAGTATCTTAACATTACTGCGGATAGGACACACCCCTATATGCCCATGGTATTTCCTAATGGAGTGGGGCTACTTCCAACCGGATAATGCTCCATGACACAAAGCTTGAATCGTCACAGGGTGGTTCCAGGAGCACGACCGTGACTTCAAAATGCTAAATAGATGTTAACCCAATTAATCACCTGTGGGATGAGATACAGAGAACCATTCGCAACGGAGGCCCCTCTTACAGGCAAACATTCGGCGATTGAGAGGCGCCATCATGTCCGCTTGGCTGAACATACGTGCAGAACGATATCAGCACTTCGCTGAATCCATGCAACATCGAATTGAGGTTATTTCGTAAGCCAAGGACTGCATAGAACGTTATTAAGCAGGTGTTCTTAATAACTTGCTACCTCAGTGTATACCGTTCATTTTTAAGCTAAAAAAAAAAAAGAAAAAAGAAATGCTATGCTGCTTTAACCAGCCGCATAAGAGAATAAGGCTATAGGAAATAATCTCTTTCCACTTTCCCCGGTGGTTGAGTGGTCTGATATCATTCGCCCTCGATGGACCCCGGATCGAATTCCGGATGAGGAAAATGAAGAAATTCGCACTTCCCTTCCCTAGCTCTTTTTCTTCCGGGCTTTAACCACCACTAAAGCATCTAAGGCTATTAAACAGTCACCCACATTAAATTTAAGGCAATTAGTTCCTGAGAAAGAAGAAACTCCGCGCCGTAAGATAAGAACAACACCTATGCCTCACCCGGATTTGAGCCAGGGCCAATCTGGGACAACTGGCCTGTAGCCCGCGTATCTGACAGCTCTGCCACCTAGCCAGTCGAATGTTATTGGGTGAAGTACTGGTATCTACAAAGTGGTAGTTCGAATACTGAACCTAAGACAAGACAGAAAATCATTCTTCCTTAGTTTTTATTTAATTTATTGCATTGTGATGAACTTGCAGGATCTGCAAACTAAAATTTAACAATCAATGTTTTTCTGACAATTTTCTTTACAATATGGCAATAAGGATTTGCTTTTAGAACATTCGAATGCCTCAACGCTGGCGCAGTGTTCTAAGCGCTGGTATCTGATCATTCGTCAGAGATGAAATCTGGGTTCGAATCCCGGCAGAGACATGGATGATGAGTTTATCTTACGGCACTGTTTCTCTCCTTGCTCTGGAACAAGTGACACCAAATTAGGGACGGGCGACTGCTTATAGTCTATTGAGTTTCTCACGGTGGTCGTCAAACCCTAAAAGGAAATAAAAGCAAACAAAAATACGTAGCGTCTCTACTTTTACACCCGTGTCAGAGAAACAATGAAAAGTAGCATTTTTATAGTTTCCAAAGAAAACGTGCGCACATCGTTGCTTTTCTAAAAGGTATCTATGTAGAAGGGAAACATAGCATCAAACATTTGCTTGCCCACTGACATCATTAGTGTTCAGGTCGCGCCATCTATTAGCAAGTTTCAATATTACCAAAGGAAAAAATATTGATTTTTAATAAGACTATGGTTACGTTTTAGTAAATATTAAGTGTGCCATGCCATAATTTATAGTTATTTTTATCGATGTGCAAATTTTTATCCTTGGGAATACAGACACCGGACAAAAAATTAATCACCTCCAGAAATTTACTTTTAGTACTTAGTTACATCTCCACGTACAGAAATCACAGCATTAAATCTTGCTGCAAGAGATTTATCAGGATGATTTAAATAACTTGAGTCAATTTTTGACCATTTTAAAAGCAGTTTGTGTCGCAATTCATTGAGATTCCTGGGATGCTGATTTTTTTTCACTTCGTTCAAGGTGGTCACATAAATTCTCAACGAGATTTAAACCTTGCAATTTAGCGGGCCAGTCAATGTGTCCCAAAGTTGTATCATGCTCTTAACAGCAATCCATCCTGGTTTTATCTCTATGAATCCAACAGTTGTCATCCTGGTAAATAGGATATATTACTTGATGAGAATCTTGCAAGTGTTGTGCAGAAACACATGATTGTCTAAAATTTCTCTGTTAGCATGCCGATTTGTCGTATTCTTCACTTCCACTAGTGTGCCCACACAACCATTAAAACGACCCTACAGTATTACAGACCCAACACCTTTGGCAAGAACAGTTTGAAAGCACTCAGGATTGAATGTTTCTTTAGACCTCCTGTTAACCCTACGCATTGTGTCATTTGAGTATAGGCAAAATTTGGATTCATCAAACTATATTACAGCCTTCCACTGATCAACGGCCCATGTCCTGTGAGCTTTAGCTCAAGCTAATCAAGCTTAAGACTTGAATTTATCAGATCATATGACGGCCTTCCACTGATCAACAGTCCATGTTCTGTGAGCTTTGACCCAAGCCAATTGAGTTTTTTGTAAACTGAAGTTAACATTGATTTCGGTCTTGCAAATCTGCTCTAGATATCCAGTCAATGAAGTTCTTTACGCAGTGTTTGCTCAGATATAGACGCGTGAAATCCATTATTAACAGATTGAAAGAGTTCTTGCCTTGTTTGAAATCTGTTTTCGTCGATTACGGGCGAGAAATTCTGCGCTGGTCACGACTTGTCAAAATGATGTTTCGTCCACAGTTTTTCCTTTTATTTTCAGTCGAGTGACTTACACCAGTCCCAATAAACACGTTGAATTGTTCTTTTGTTAACACCTGCAAATTCAGCAACTTCTTTTATGCTGTACTCTTTTAACCGGCCAAAAGCTATGACACCTTTTTGCCAGACAAATCTGTTCTTCGACCCATTGATTTTAATTTTTCAAAATTTTCAGCTTAAATTTTTGCCTGTGGAAAGAAATAACACATATTTTATTATTATATAACCCAGAAACATTTAAATAAAATTCTAATTATAACCTCAGAAATATATCACAATAAACAATTACATACTGTATTTTGATGTAGGTAAATAATTTTTTGTCCGGCGTCTTTACATTAATTGCGCATATAATGTTTGCAGAAGTTTGTATCTTTGAAAACATAGGGCACGGATTTCAGGTGGAACCACCTTAACGATGAAACTTATAGCACCAAATGACTTTGTCTAATTAGACAAAGTCATCGACGTGAGATAGCGTAACATACGAATTAACCTCTTACTTTTTACAGATCGTTGTTTGTTTTTATGTAGATTGCAATACTACCGATTGGTAGTGCAGACGCATGTAGACGAAAAACTTGAGAGTTCGTACATGGCGTTAAGTTCTCAAAGTATAACGAGAGATATCCAAATTTTACATAAGGGACAGTAAACGCAAACATGGAGGTAAAACATGAACGGGAGGTTTCTCATAGAATAATGGGCAGCCAGGAAAAAAGCAGCAACAAGTAGGAATAACTGAAATTAGGATGCTTAGATTTATGAAAGGGATATCTAGTAAAGAAGATAGAAGATATGAGAGAAGGAGCTTGAAAGTAGAACATTTACTGAAAAATTAAGAGGAGTTGCCGAAAATGGTCCAGAGATGTATGGAGAAGAGAAGATGAAATCCCAATTCGAGTAGCAATGAAAATGGAGGTGCGGAATGTAAGGCAGTAGGAAGACGAAGAAAAAGAATGTGGGAGAAACATGAAGAAGCCAAAGTAAAACGGCAGGATACACAGGATACAAAGAAAAAACGGAGAAGGCTTGTTTGTGTAGCAGAACGGAAAACTGTTCGGCGCTCAGACTGCCCGAAAAGAGAAAACTAAGAATTTTATCCTTGCGTATGGTCATTATGTTACGAAATTGTTTCCAACGTCAATTTCTTTTTAAAAAACTTCGTCTGTAGTACTTTTTTTTTTTTTTTTTTGTCGTAAAAGGCTGTGGTAATTGCGATGGATATTTCCAATTTAACCTTCCTTTTTAAGAATCTGTTCTTATGTAAATTAGGCTACTTCTTCTTTAGTTTTGCTTTCTGAACGGCGCGTCATTTGTCTAAATTTCCTTATAAACTTTGGCAACAACTGACTGTGAGTCAAAGGTAAATACACCGTACGGCGATTAAGTAATGAGGTTGAATTTTAAAATAAATGGAAAAGCGGGAAAGCTTGCGTGAATATCTTTCATTCGAAGTGCATTCCTCCGGCCTTAACACAAGACGTTGCACGATGAGCCAACTAAAGGAAGGACTTGCAGAGGTCAACTTTTGGTATGGAGTGAAGAGCTGACGTCAGAGTTCTTTGTATGGCTTCAATGTCTTGAAAAACGTTTCCTTTTACAAGCAGCTTTAATTAAGGGAATAGAAAGTAGTCACACTGGGTGAAATCTGGAGAATAGGAGGGATGGTTGAGTACACGCACTTGTTTTCGTGCAAGTAAACACGTGCGGGTGCGTTATCGTGAAGAAGCAACCATTGCCCGTTTTTGTACTCAGGCCTGACATGTACAATCCTCTTCCACAAAAACCCCTAAAATCGATGTGTAAACATTGCCAGTGGCAGTTGTACCTTCAGTAATGAACTCGTGATACAGAATTCCCTGCCTGTCGTAAAAGCACACAAGCACTGTTTTGATTTTAGACATTTGTAACCTGATCGTTTTTCCTTTGGGTGACTCTGGAGACTTTCACTGAGCACTCTAAAGCTTCATTTCAGGATCATATGGAAAACAACATGTCTCATCACCTGCCACTAAGCTTTGGAGAAAAGTTTGCTTGGTTTCTGCCGTTCCAGGATGTATTTTTGTTACTCCACTCGTGCACGTTTCTGGTCATCTGACAAAGCATGCGGAATAAGACGAGCACAAACTCCCCCCTTCCCCCAAATCTTGCCCTAAAATTTGACGAACCGTCTTCTTATTAACACCGAGCTCACATTCGAGCATCCCCAAGGTCACACAACGATGACTTCTTTACGCTCTCCAACCGTAGGTTGAAGAAACGTATATGCTCCCTCTTTTTCCGTCCGTCCGTCTGTCCTTCTGTCCGCACGATAACTAGCGTAAAAATGGTTCGATTTCGATGAAACTTTAGTATGTGGTAGGGGACCACCTGGGGACGAACCCTAAAATGGGGTTAATGGGGGTTAAAGGTCACGACATAGGAGCAGGATCCATTCCATTGTCCTTATGCGTCATAATTTGCGTAAATATGATTTGATTTCAATGAAATTTTAGTATGTGGTAGGGGACCACCTGGGAACGACCCTTATTGAAAATGGGTGGAGTGGGATCAAAGGTCCGGACATAGGAGCGGGATGCATTTCATTACCTTTATACGTCATAACTTGCGTAAATATGGTTCGATTTCAACGAAAATTTAGTATGTGGTACCGGACTACCTGGGAACGAACCCTATTGAAAATGGGCGAAATGGTGTCAAAGTTCAGGACATAGGATCAGGATCCATACCGTCGCTCTTATGCGTTATAAGTTACGTAAAAAGGCTTCGACTGAAACAAAACTTTAGTATGTTGTTCCGGAGGTATACTGGACTGGTTCTGTTAAAAATTATCGAAATACGGTCAAAGGTTAGAACACAGCAGCGAGATTTATTCCACAGTGCGTACGTCTGTCCTCACATCTTGAGTAATAACTTGAGTTAGGATTTCTGGTATGTTGGATAGCGTATCATACACAATGCATTGCATGATTTTACTAACTTATTATCCTTTCGTGAAGTTTCTTAATGAGTTCAGACGTACGCACTGAGATCGTAAGTCCGTGTCTTTCGTCATTTTCTGGATCTTCCAGCCCATCCTTAAAATGTGCATACCATCGGAATATATGTGCACGAGATAGACAATTATCCCCATACACATCACGCAACAATTCATCTGTCTCAGATGTAGCTTTACCGATTTTCAAACAGAACTGGATAATTGCTCTTTACTCCATGACAGACCTGTGCCAATGTTCTTCCACCAATTGTCGTCACGCACAGAGTAAATAATTATCCGCGAAATTTTCACTCAAACGCTATTGCCATCACATATGTGGTAAATGACTTATCAAAAAAACTTCCTTCCCGACCCGTGTGCTTTACCGGGAATTTAAATTACAATGATTCTCATTATTTAATTGCCACACTGGGTAAAACGCAACGTCGAATGTGTATATTTTTGATTCACGCTATCTTGATGATTTATATACTGAAGTGGTTTTATCCACTATACTGATATTGTGAATAAGTCAACAAAGCTTTATTGATTGTTCAAAAAGGAAGTGGGACAACAAGTGCAATTCGACAAGCACGAAACAGATAACGGTTGTAAGCTCTATTGCTTTCTACGTCTCGCTATACTGATTCCTGAGATTATTAATGGCAATATAAGTGTTGAGTAAAGTAGTTAGTAGTATTTTACTTCAACACACGTACCCAACACGTTTTAAAAACGTAAGAAAATTACATAATACACTAATAAACAAAATTCTGTGAAGTTGGGCCTAAAATTTCAGTTTCCACTTTTGCCAAATATCAGACCTTACAAAACAAATACTGACCATGTTCATAAATCAGTAGAAAATGGCTGTTTTAATGTTCATACCGAACGGAAATATCCGTTTATATATTTATATAGAACGACAGAAAAACTATGTTACAGTAACACAATATACCCAATTCTGAATTTTACAAAAACTGGAAAACTGGTGTCCCCACCTAGAGAAAAAAGAAGGATTGCAGAACACATTGGCAGCTGTCACCTATGACTTCATCAGGGGCAGAAACAGATCACAACTTCCTCATTTCTACACAGACCAGAAAGTGTGAGTTTCTGCATTATTCAATTTGCAACAACAAAAAAACGAACCTAAGAAAAAAATTTAAGAAAAAATAAAAACAAATGGATTGCCTAAAACGAAACAAAAAATCCAAAACCCTAAAAGGCAACATAACCCACCCAAAAACTCCGCACTGAAAAGAAAAAAAGCAAATACACTATTCTAAGAAAATAAATAAAGACAAAAGCACAAATTTTGAAAAGCCAGTAAAAGAAGAGCAGTTAAACATAAAAAACTAGATAATTAAAATAATAATAAATAATAATAATTACAAAACCCAGTTCCAAACTGAATAATCGAGCGAATATATACTCTACCTAGAATATTGTTGACACGTTTTTCTGTTGTAATAGAATGATTTCTGATAACATCATGTATATACATATAAATTCAGATACACCGCAATGCAAAAACATATAGCTAAATCCGGCTAAAAAGGAGTAAAAAGCTTCTACTAGGTTTCATTATATACTATATATTTATTTATTTATTTATTTATGCGCCGAAAAATACGGTATTATTCAAAAGTTAACTTCTAGTCGACAATCATCAATCGCAAATCATGTGATCAGAGTAACAGCAAGCTCTTATATTTTAAATAATAATAGCCATCTTCACAATATATCTACAATTTTCGCTCTTTTCACTAAAGCCTTTCACCTCTCCACGCTCAAAACTCTGGAAATAGACTTCCAGTATTTTCATTTGAATCACTGTCGACGATGTTAAAAAGTACAAGTAATTCTGGGGTAATGTGCCGTTCAGTAGAAACTTTTTATCTAACAAAGAAGTTACAAAATTCTCAAAAGAAACAGAAACTCAAAAGGAAGGTTAACTTAGAGATATGCATCACAATTTATACAGATGTCTCTTCTTGAAATACACTTAATTCGGACTAATATGAATTTCTTAGATGCTTTACTAATTTCCTATAAATATGAAATAGTCAGCATCAATAACGCTGGAGGAATGTTCAGATTTGAAAAGGAAAAGCAAATATCAGAATGAAGACGAAATGAGTAACTGGAGGAGAGAAGAAAAAGCATAGCATTTAATGTTGGCTGCTAATGTGGCTGAAACGTAAGGTTTTAGTGACTTACAGGTAAAGCCAGCAATACTGTGTAGTGTTGAAACTTAGTCATAAATAACTTGTTTGGGAAATATGATAAAAGGCAGAACCGAAGATTCTAGTTGGATATGCAGTGTCATCAGAAAAAATAGAATTCGGCATTTGTGGATCAGAACAATAGTCAAAGCGACAGATTTCGTAGATAATCAAAGAAGCAAGACTGCATTTGTATGGAATGGCTGTGCAGAAGCTCTGCAAAAATATCTTAGAATACCTTCCAGATTTTCCAAGACTATTACGTGCAGAAAACACGGTTTTGTTTGTGAAGTACACTGGTGTGCGAAAATTAAGGACAAAGAGGAGAAATTAGCATAACAGCGGAACGAGCAGGCAGAACGGACCGAAAGACCACTCAGGAGATAGACTAGGCTCCGGTACGGTAGGGCATGCGCATATATGCAGCATGACGTAGGGGGAGGGGGAGTCGGAAGGGTATAAAGCACACGGGCGGTATACGCTCAGCAATTCAGTGAAAGCTATTGCACGGTGCACATCGGTTTGAACGACGTCGAGTTGCTGCCACCGTGTGATATGGCCAACAGGCAATCCAGTAGACGACATGTGGATGACTTTGCCCGAGGTCGCGTCATTGGGAAGTTGGAAGAAGGTCGAAGTGTGCCTAGTGTGGCCAAGAAGTTCGGGATCGTTCACAGCATAGTTTCAAGAGCTTGGAGAGCACTTCAAACGACAGAAACAGCTGTCCGAGAGTTTAGCACTGGTCGTCCACGAGCAACCACGGCGGCGGACGACCGGTATATTGTCCTACAGGCGAGAAGAGACAGACGGCAGACAGCGGGAGAAATCGCAAGGCACATGCAGCAGATAACTGGACGTCCGTTATCGCGTTTTACCGTGGCCAGGAGGCTGCACAAAGGTGGTCTATTTGCACGACGACCAGTACGGTGTGTGCCATTAACGCCTGCTCATCGGAGACGGCGGTTTCTGTGGTTCCAGGAACACAAGAACTGGACACGTCAGCAATGGGGTCGAGTTCTCTTTACGGATGAGAGCCGATTTAGTCTGACGAGCGATTCTGGACGTATACACATCTGGAGAGAGCAGGGAACACGCAATCACACCTTCAACATCATCGAAAGGGACCGGTTTGGAGGTGGCGGAGTTCTTGTTTGGATCAGTATCATGCTTGGTAGCCGTACTGACCTCCACATCTTCCAAGGAGGTTCAGTCACTGGTGTCCGCTATTGTACCGAGGTTTTCCTGCATCACGTGCATCTGTTTAGAAGTGCTGTGGGTCCTGAGTTCCCCTTCATGGACGACAACGCTGCACCTCATCGTACAGTGGCTGTCGCAGAGCTGTTGGAGAGTAAAGATATTCAACACATGGATTGGCCCTCAAGGTCCCCGGACCTAAATCCAATCGAGCACGTGTGGGACCTTCTCGGGAGACGCTTGGCAGCACTTCACCAGCCGCCAGCAACGATTCCGCAGTTGCGACTGGCGCTACAAGAGGAATGGGCAGCGATGCCTCAACAACTCCTTGACAACCTCGTCTTCAGCAGGGACAGACGTTGTAAATCCTGAAACGCAGTCAGGGGTGATGATATCCCATACTGAAGACTGGAGTTTTCTTGGCAACCGCTTGTCACATGGACGTTTCTGTCTTCTGTCCAGTTGTGCTCGAAGCTATTTTTTCAATAAAGTGCCATTGTATCCTTTGGATTCCTTGTTTGGACGGTTTTGCTCACTTGTCCCATATTCTTACATCTTGGGGATCTTATGGTAGGATTTTAGTCGATGTGGAGCACTTCTGCACGACGTTACATTCGAAAAACCGTCTCGTCCTTAATTTCTGCACGCCAGTGTATTAGTTAAGTGAAAGGATCGGCCTTTTTAAATTTCTTAATATTCACTTAAGAGAACATCATAAGGGATTGTTCTGGGAACGACTTGAAGAAAAAACAAAAACTGCCACCTACATCCAAGTCGAAGATGCCTCCACACTTTACTAAAACTTATAATTAACATTTGTCTTATAATTAACATGCCGTATAATTTCGGGTAACATATTACCCAGGGCCGGATAATGTTATTCTGTGGCTCGGGACTGCAAATTTATTGCTTCCCCTTTCGGAAAACGTTTCTTATTTCTTTAAGTTATTTTGCTATCATTTACTTTTATGAAATGATCTAAGGTTATCGCGTTGCTGGGGAGGGGGGGGTTATGCTATAAAAAACTCATTGTATCACTACTGTTATTACTATGAAGTCAAAGTTGTTATTTTTTTATAATCGTTAACGCGCATTCTGCTTTACCAAACTGGCAGCTTGTATGTTAATTGCATTTTTATTTATTTCACATAGCCGTACTACACAAATCAATCGTTTTTAAGTACAATTTCTTTAAAAGACTAAATCAAAAAGATAGTAACAATAAATTATTTTCAGAAGTTTTCGAATACTTTTTCTTAGTTCAGGAAAAATATTTCAGTTAGTATGGTGTGAACACAGCTTTAATCATATCATAAAGAATTCGTATTTACCTTTAAGTGGCAGAAATATTGGCAATTTCAAAACATTTTAAGTAATTTTTTTTCATAATTTTGTGTTTACGAAGTCAGCCTAAATTTGTTTTTTTCAAATGTCAGTCGACGCAGAACATCACTTTCAATAGGCATTAAAATTTATGCATTTAAAGGTTCTTCACACATAGTTATTTAAGCACGTGTGCTACAGCCTGTAACGAACTACAAAAGTGATGCACATATCAAGACGGCAAGAATCAGTGATAAGTCCTTGTCCTTGTAGCTAAATTGGAAAAGCATTTGGCTCCAGAGCAGAAGGATGTGGCTTCAAGTCTCTCCAACGGCAAATTTGGGTTCTCACATTGGCGCCCTAAAGTAAAAATGGATCTACTGGCTATTAGGTTCTTCGAAAAATGTGTGATGTTTGTTCCACACATCGTCTAGAATTAATGAGAATTCCTTCTTCTATAGAGAGTTACTTCATGCACGGTTTGCGGGGAACGTACCACCACGTTTCTGAAGGGGGTTGGGATATATGTGACTTACTACAGAGATGAATGAAGCGCATGTCAAGACAGCAAGTAGAGGTGATAAGCCCTTGCCGGCGTAGCTTAACTCAAAACGCATTCGGCTCCGGAGCAGAAGAGCATATGGTAGAGTCCAGCGGCAAATTTAGGTTTCACAAGCTAGATTACTGCTTCACCAATTTTCGCTTAGTCGTGCCTTTTCATAGCTTAGGAAGTACCTCACTGGAAGCATATAAAAAGTCTCCGACAGCATAGGTATGGGTCCAGAACACCTTTTCTTTCACAGAGTTTGTTTTCGTTCGTGAGTAACTGCAATAACACAAGTGATACAAATTTTGAACATGACAATCCGATTTTTGGCGTAAATGTGACAAGGATGGTAAGTCAGATAATATCTGAAAACTTTCATCGTCCTGGAGCGGGACTCAAACCCGCGTCTCCCAGAAAACGCCTGAGTATGCTAACCACTACACCACCCAGAACGACCAAGTTTCAAATTGATCGGAAACTTGAAACTTGGTCGTTCTGGGTGGTGTAGTGGTTAGCATACTCAGGCGTTTTCTGTGAGACGCGGGTTTGAGTCCCGCTCCAGGACGATGAAAATTTTCAAGTTTTCGGATATTATCTGACTTACCATCCTTGTCACATTTACGCCAAAAATCGGATTGTCATCTTCAAAATTTGTATTATATGGCGTAATCCCGTATTCCTTTCATTATTTCTTTCTTTCATGAACACAAGTGATGTTTTTTGTTTTTTTAGAATCAATCGCCGGAGAAAGAGAACAGGAAAAAAGCAAAGGATCCATCTACGCAAAAGGCTCAACTCAAGTTTCAAATAGCTAGATGTTTTAACGCTTAAAAAGGGTGGAAATATTCTCCAGTTTGCTATTTGCAAAAGTTATTTCAAATCCGTGTGAAATTTAAGCGTAAGCAAGACAAGTGCAAAATTAAAAAAAAAAAAAACGTTTTAAAGTATGTTAGTAGATGCCCTCACCGCAGTTGTGGCCCGGCCTCGCCATTTAATACGGCCTTGATATTACATGCATGTGTGTAGCTGGAGAAAAAAGATAAACAAATCGTTGTAATACTCACGATAAGTTAACACACAACTGAACGACATCTAAGGTATTAATCTTGTGGTTTTTACTATTTACCCATTAGAAGAAATGACACAAATGATCTTGAATAGATGGCACTCTTTAAAAGTGATTACGCAAAGTAGGGTGGGACTCTCTTACAACAGCTAAGAAACTCTCGGTGTAGGAAAGCCTGATAACTATTGAATTGGCGGCAACTACTTTGGTCCAAAAAATGATTTTCCAAATCTGCTGTTTAATAGAGAACTGATTTGCTGAATACTTTGTCGTTTCTTTTAAATGAATATAACATACACTACAATGTTGTCTTCAGTTAAAGTTCGTTGAAAAATGTCATTTGCGTTGAAGACGTGTTTTATAGCACCACAAAAGTAGGCCAGAAATGTACGAAACTTATCGGACGGAATGTCGCACCGTTTTGCAACAGTTCTTTTAAAATTCAAATCCATTACTTTAATGAGGAAGTTCTGGTGATTTCTGTTGCCATGCAGTATAGTATAATATCACTATATGACCTGTGTAATTTTAAGTATTAAACAGAAGCTATGTGAGAGAAATTTTCCAACGACTCTTATTAGGCATTTTGCCTGATTTTTTCTCCACCAGTCTTCTGCCATGGAAAACAGCGCCGGACGACAGTTGAAGCGAACCATTGTCCTGCTCATGCTCGCTATGACTACCTGTGCCAACAACTTCTCTCACTCCAATCAGAGTTCTATTGATCGAATGGAGGCCCGAGGAATGGATGAAGGTCCCTGGATGCCACCGTCGCAGCCTGAAATCTTACTTATCAGTGAGAAAGACAGTTCCTCCTCTTCCTCTTCCAGTATAAAGATGAAAGATTTAACGCCTATCCTTTGTCTTCTTGGCCCCCTTCTGTTAGCTGCTATCTTACTGCCTTCGAGGATGAATATGATGATGGCACAACAGGCGCCTCCCTTCGGTTTTCAGTCGCCTGCTAATATGTGGATGGCGTCACCAAACAATATTTATACAGCTTCCCTTCTCAATGGCATGTCCAGCAATCTTATGGGCATACCCATGGGTAGCAAAGATTCAAGCAGCAGAAAGGCTCACCAGAGCCCATCGCTTGCCGACCAGATCATCCTTCTTATGGACGAGATAGAAGAAGCATTCAGAAAGCAATCAGCGCAGAATCGCGATATGGGTCCCAGTAGTGCCTTTAGAAGATCATTTTGATTTTATGACGCTAAGAGCATTGCAACTCGCTGTCTGGCAGCACTACGAATTTTTCGTATTTCCGAAATTAGTTCACCAAGTGTAAATGCTGAGTTTAAGATTCTAAATTCTTCAAGAAAAATAAGTGGGGATTATGTTTCCTTCACAAGAAACTTTTAAAACATTTACGATACCAGTGAAGACATGTTTTTTCTTGAGCATTCCAGAACAAACGTTAATTTTGAGTTTAAACACCGCCCATGTTATTTCTTTTTTCAGCATGTAGCCGAATTGCGCTCAGTTCAAGCCTAGAAAAAAAAACCATCCTAGTTTACTTCTTTGTTTTCAGTTTCCAACAAATAAGAGCAATTCAGCGTTGTACATTCTTTCTAACTTTGTAAATCTGCAGATTCTGTTTGTAAACACCGAATTATGGAAACGTAGTTTCATGCGTTTGTAAATTGTTTCGTACTGTTATATCAGTTGAAATTTCCTTGTATGAAAAAAGATAGAATTTGCAGCTCATCACAAATTTTATCTTGCTTTGAGAAAAAGGAAAACAAGAAAAATTTTTCAGAGAACAAATTTCACAAATGCAGAGTGAAGTGAAGCTGACATATTGACGCTTTCATATATCGTAAAGAAAAGACTAATTTCCAGTTTAATTCTATAAATCGGTATATTGTAATACCACACACAGAACTTTAAATCAAATGGGGGCCACGCGGGTGGCCCAGTGGGCAACGTTCGTGACTGCTACGGAAAGTACCTCAGGTTCGATCCCAGGTAAATACGAACGCTCGATCCACTAAATACCCGCCGTGCGTCGGATGGGCACGTTAAGCCGTCGGACCCCGGGTTCTGGCCCCACGGTAATAAATAAGGGCGTCTTTCTCCCCCTTTCTACTTCGCTTCCGTGTCACTTTCCTATCGGGCACTCTAGCCCAAATCTACTAGCTTCCTATTTCTAAGGGTTGTTTAATACCTGTGGTCAGACACTCCCTTCCTAAAATCCTCTACGTATGATCATTTAAATCAAATACAAGTGCTGGGTCTTAAAAACAACGCCGTTTGAGTAAACTGCATTTTTTTATTTATTGGAACACGTGACCTCTTTGTAAGATATTTATGGAAGGGCACACTGACGTTGTGTAGCATTTCCAATAACATTCAACAGGACTACTCTAAAGATAAGTTGAAATTACTTATCATATTCACTAAAATGCGGAATCAGTTATTTATTAAACAGCGAAAATATGGAAACTTAAACTTTTGGTAAAGCAATATTTCCAGGGTAAGGATTATTTTTTTATCCTTGGTTTGGTTAAACTTTTAAAAGTGTTGTCTACCGAAGCTAGTATATGTATTGGCTTCTTTCAGACAATGATTTAGCTGTTCCTCTCAAATTTTAGGCAGCTGTAAATGTCAAATCTGCGCGATTAGAACTGATTTAGTATACTTGAATTCATTTCTCATGTTCGTCAATTAAGACGTTGATCATGAATTTGAGTGTTTTTCGTACATTTTGTCAGGTACAACATATCGGAAGTGCAGCCAACACCTGCAACTGTTTTTTTGTTTAGAAAACTGCATCACCTAAAGATATTCCTTCCTACATAACAATATGAGTATGTACTTAAAAAAATGGGCATCCAGTGTATTTTTTTCACTGAAAGCACAACATTTTTGTCTTATGCACAAGTCCCGAGAAAGTCGGTAAAATGAAAATGCGGGTCCTCTTGACTGATCTCTTGCTTCTCCCCGCAGAAGCGGCAAAACGTTTTGGTAGTTTTCAGGATCAGGACAAGTTTTTCCCCGAGACACAGAACTTCTTCTTTCTCTTCATCTTGCTGTTCGTATTTTCTTCTTTTCCTTTTCTTAATTTTAATCCCAAGAAATTCTGGGGTCTACCGCTGGAACTAGTAATCTCTATATTCTCACCACTGTGCTTCTTCTCTTTTTGCTTTGACTTCCTTCACATCCTCCACTATTTTCCCCACCATGTTCATAATGATCTTCCTACTTCCTTCTATCCGCCCAATCTATCTCGTGCCACCCTTAATTTCCTTTTTCTAATTTCAAGCTCCTTTCTTGGGTTCTCAATCCTCTTATTTTTTCTCTTGATTTCCCCCGTCTCGGTGGTGCAATGGTCTAAGTGCTACCTTCTGGATTGATACCCAACCCATTCGAGATGGGTTGGGTATAAATCCGGGTGAGGCTTGGATTTCGTGTTTATCTTACGGCCCTGACTCCGTCTCTTCGCTGGAACTAGTGGCCCTAAATTAGGGAAGAGAGACTGCTCACAGCCCATCGAGTTGCTCACGGTGGCCATTGACATCCACTCCCCCCATAAAATATTTTCATGCATCTAATGATTCCTACTTTTGTTCTTTTTCCTGGTTCGCTATTTTTCTGATCTACATAAAATAACGAGTTTTGCAACTATCTTGTTTAGGTTTGTTTCTACTATCACTGAGACTTTTTTGTCGCAGGTCACAATTCCGACCCTTTTTGTTTATTCCAGCCTTCTCTTACCTTTTCTTACTGTGTTTTGCAGATTCCATCCTTTTGTGAGGTTGAGCCCAGGTATTTAAACTCTCGTACATTTATTCGTCGCTCCACTTCTATTTTAGCTAAATGATTAATTTCATTTTCTGTACTAAAACTATGTGAGTTGCTCGATTATTTTTCTATGCAAAAGCAATGATAATTGTAACAAACTCTAGACACCAAGCATTTTGAAGAATGAAAGATTAAGGAAAAATAATTTAGTTCCGTTTATTTTTATTTTTATTGTCGACCAAGGTTTTGCCAGTTTCAAAGCAGATAAAAAAAGTTGCCTGATAATGAAAATAAAAATAATTGACTAAACTTTGTTTTCCTTAACCTTATTATAATAATTATTGTCCTTTTTGTTAACGCAATCATAAGGATTCAAAAATATAAATATGTTGCGTTGTTAATTGCTAGAGGCAGAACTTATATATAAACAAATAAGACGAATATATTTTTATAATTTCCTTTTTATCTGAGAAAGTTTCAGATTAAAGAAACGGCTCGTTCATTTCAGCTGTTTTTTTAATTCTCCCTTTAAAATTTCTTGCCTACCAATCCTGGCTCTATGAAAACGCACATTCAAAATCCAGCACTTTTATGTTCATTCATGTTCTTTCATGTTCTTTTAAGATACGATTTCATGTTCTTTTAAGAAACGATTTCATGTTCTTTTAAGATACGATTTCATGTTCTTTTAAGATACGATTTCATGTTCTTTTAAGATACGATTTCATGTTCTTTTCAGATACGAAAACGAATAACTTATATCTGAGTTACGTATTCTTGAAAACAAGATGAAATATCTCATTCTGGGAACTCAAATGAATTTCGTAAGAATTTCTCCTTTCAGAAAACAGATGATTTTTAAGTTATTAAGGAAGTATCATCAATAGGCCCGAGCTATGAATAGTCACAATATGAGCTATGAATCTTTTAACGACGCATTTACTATTTTTGCTAAATGGAGTTTTTTTTTTTCGTAGAAATATAATTTAATAATAAGGGAAATCTCGAATTTAAAGATATATTACATTACAAGTTTCTCTCGACATCTTTATGGTGTTTTGTTCATAATAACTTACTAGTATTAATGAATAATTTTCATAATTTTTGTTTTTATTTAATTAGGAGTGACTTCCTATTCTCAAGACCTAGAACAAAATATTCATTATCTGATTCCTTCACTCATTTACATTTATTTATTACTTTTCATTTACTCACTCATTTATTTATTTGTAAATTTCTTTCATATTACGTATTTATTGATTTAGTTGAAGTTTATATGGCTTTATTTATATATTTTTATTTAGCTGTATATTTAGATCACATTGTTTACTTATTTATATATCCATGCATTCATTTGTTTTTTGACGTTACTGACATGTTAATTTCTACGTTCTTTAAGCTGAATGTTTTAACAATTTGAATTTATTGAATTCATATTCACAAGAAAGTTTGCATACGTTTCCTTTATGTGAATTTTATTTTCATGAGGTAATGATTAGAATACTGATTCGCTTCTCACAGGAAACGGAAATCGTTAATGAGATCGCAATCCTGTGCTATGCCACCATTGAATTAATTAAACATTTCTAGCGAAATGTATCAATTTGTTTTATGAGATGCTAACTTTCCGCCTTCTCATATCTGTTCTAGTTCGAGGGATGATTTGTGTACATATTCACAGTAGAAAATTGATACGATGGAAGTTCGGAATTCTCAAGTTTCTTGAATTTTTCTATTCTTCCAGTATGATTTGGAAGAATAGAAAACGCACACTTTAGGTAGACAATAATACTGTAATTGGGAGACGTAGCAAAGATACTGAAATCGTACAGTATAACTGTTGGCAAAAAACTTTCATCAAGAAATCAAACGAAGTCTGGCAGAATTAATTGTTAAGATTTTGTATGGCGTTAAGTGGAGTGTGAATGCAGCTTAGTTTCTTGACCACCATACATCACAGATCTTAGCTTAAGCATGTGCTTTGAAAAATACTTTTAATGCCTGTTATCACAAATTCATCATTATCGGTGATAATAATACTGATGTTTTAAATTATGTGTACGAATAAAAAAAATTACAGAGGGAAAAATCTTAGAATGGAAATCCATGTGTTTCTAAAGAAGAACTTAACTTATTTGTGATGGTTTGAAGTTATAATACATGGCATTTTTTACAATCTGGAAAATTAAATCAAAGAACAAAATATTCAGTTCATCGAAAGGTGCTTCTTGTTAAGCTGGGTTGATATACTGCTGGACAAAGGCCTTACCCGTTTCTCTTCAATTGCTTCTGTTCTTGGCTCTTGTTCTCCCATCTCTTTCCGCAGGCTTAATTTACCTGCGGAAAGGGATGGAAGAAATATTCATACAACCATCTGTGCATGAATATTTCTTGGTTTTTTTTTTTGCATCCCTGTCAATGGCTTCTAATAATCATTCCACCAGATCATTTCCCATCATCCTTTGTGGCTGGACGATCCTTCCATTTTATCAGTTAGATGCGCACTATTCTATTTTCTGTGTTAGTTTATTGCCAACATACGTATGTCAACTTATAAAGTAACTTTTAAATTCATGTTTTAATTGTATTCAAAACAACGAAACTATCATTCCGACTGGCACATAAATCCCGTACAGTGTTTGAACATAGCCTCAGAGATGTTCTAACAGTGTATATGGATATGAGCACAACTGATTTAGTTAATAACGAAGAACTATACACCAACTATACTTTAAATAGTAATACTATACTAGTAATCCGAATTTGTTTACATAAAACAGAAAGCAAAGTTTCCAAGCTTTTGCACGTCATCTAGATGGCTTTTTCTATCTGCCTTCGTTGAAAAAGCTATCTGTTTGATTTGCAAATGCTTGAAAATTTCGATTTTTATTTTACGTAAACAAATTCGGATTACTAGTATAGTTATACTATATTAGGCCCAATTGATTTGTTGTGTTCAACTAATATTACTACTCCTGCTAAGCGCTTGCGAAACATTTTTTTCTCGAACTGGATTTTTCTGTTTGTTGCGCACTTTCTGGCAAAGCCAAACGTAAGAAATACTAAAGATCGAACAAATTTGTATATTATGTTGGTGTTTATTTTTCACGATATTTATTGCTATTTACTGAGAGATATTTATTATGTTATTTATTTATTTATTTGTGTTATCATACATTGTGTTGCACCAATTAATATTTTGATAGATCAAACCTGTTCTAATTTTGAGTTATATTTGCTTCTTTACGAAGTTTTTATATTTTGTATTCCATATTTTGTATTGAAAAACAGATCAATAAATCAGACTTCCTTTCTGATGAATTTTGAGCTCGTTTTTTAAACAGTAAGAAATTAATGTTTCTTTATGAGAGAACTAATAAATTACGCTGTTCATCTTATTCTTGGATGAAAATTTAAATACAGGGAGAATCTTCAAATAAGTTTGGAGACTTACAGCAGCATATACCACTAAAATATACTTCCAGAAAGACATGTTTTACAAGGAATAAAAAGTAATTTGTTGAAGTTCCCATTGTAGGGAGAAAAAACAAAAACAGAGGAGAAAGTCTGAGATGGAACTGCAAGTGTGATAAAAAAAATTGTATTTAAAAAGAAAATTAAACAAGAAAGATCGCACCGAATTTTCGGTTTTAATGAGCCCGTCTTTTGAATCATTTAAGACGCGATTAAATTTTATCAAAGTTATTCATAGTCAACGGAATCGATCAGAAAAAAATCAACCAGATTTATACAATTAATAAAAGCATCCAAAAAGAGAAACAGCTACTTACTTCCATCAGTGGCTGAAAAATGCCCTGCTGGCCATTAAAAATGTGACACTAGGAAGATAGCATCCCAGAAGCTCAAAAGTAGGCAGAAGAGCAGAACACGGGCAGCACATGTAAATAAGGCATTAACCGGGCAGCACATATGGAAATCATGTGGTACAACAACTCCCTCTGGGAGCGTGTAAGAGGGGTGTACAAGGAACTGATGTTAAGCACTCGAAACGAATATGCTCGCCGTTATGGGACAAGAACAGCAACAACATGCCCCGTCGAAGACAACGGCAGTCCTACCAGCAGGTTTCTGTCTTCAATCACGGGAAAATTGTGGCACATCGTATCTGCGGATTTTCACTCCGAATCATCGGTGCTCGTGTGGCACGGCATGTGGCCACGGTGGGGAGAATATAGCGACCTCTCGTCTCACCGTGCTGTATTTGTAATCGGTTCACCCTCGTATCATCTGCTTTCTGTACAATAAATATGGCTTTGATATCTCCTGTCTTTCGTGGTGCGCTTTTAATGGCCAGCAGTGTATGTTACGAAAATTAACAAATAGTGCACAAAACGTTCCTCGTAGCAGAAGAAAGGTATCAAGGACAAAGAAATTTTTAAATTGAACACTCAAAAGAAGAAATATGAAGGGTAACGTTATATAACTCTGTCCCTCCAAGCCGAAGAATTTTGCATAATGGAAAATTTGAAAGTATGCGAAAAGTATTCGTCATGGCAAAAGCTGTGCTAAGGAAAAAGAACTTTCCAGATATGTCTCCCGGGGGGGGGGGCAGAGATAACGAGAAAAAGGTTTTGATCTTTTTCTTTAAATAATGCACACCTTCCCCTAGCGAGAAAGCTGTGCATTATTTAAAGAGGATAGTGTTCCCCATCTATGTTGTGGCGAATGACATGCAGTGAAAAAAGAATTTCTCAATGGGGTTTTTAGAAGTGGAGGTACAGCTGCGAACAGAAGTACACAAACACCACCTAGCGACAGAACTGTGAACTACAAAAAACTCTTCGAGTACAAGCCTAAAGTGTTCCTCAAGGTAAATGATGTCCGGTGTTAAAAGAAGTTTTTAAATCGGACATTTAGAAACAGAGATATCGAGAAAATCAGATTGAACATTTGCGTTCACTAGCGGCAAAATAGTGCATTACCGTATTTAGGGAAGGAAATATGCGCAAAATATTTTCATAGTTAGAATATCTGACCGAAAAAGAATTTTTTCAATTGGGTGCATAGTCCTATAGATATTGCTGTAAACGGAATCC
The DNA here is from genome assembly GCA_039090855.1 of Macrothele yani. Taxonomy (NCBI): domain Eukaryota; kingdom Metazoa; phylum Arthropoda; class Arachnida; order Araneae; family Macrothelidae; genus Macrothele; species Macrothele yani. The sequence goes on along the minus strand of CM077013.1, from coordinate 100,767,447 downwards.
TGAAACTACGGCCTCTAGTGTAACACCTGTGCTTTAAGAGGAATTTGAAATTATGTGAGAAGCATTTCGTACCAGAAACGCTCTCCGATAAAAAAAATTTGAATAGGACTCTCAGAAGAAGAGATATCGGCAAAAATAAAGTATACATCTACGCCCCTGGCGAGAAAACTGTGCGTTATTTTAAGCAGAAGGTGTTCTCAAAAGATTTTCCGAGGAAGAAAATGTATCGGTCCATGAAATAATATTTTCTATCGAGTTTTCACAAGTTCAGATTTTGTTGCAAACTTGTCAGAAACAGAAATAAATACTTACTCCTCTAGTGGCCAAATTGTTCTTTACCAAAAATTATGAATCATATGTAGAACATTTTCCACTAGGAGCTGTATCCGATGCAGAAATAATTTTTCAAATACAGCTTTTAGAAGCAGAGATAGTTGGGGAAATCGCAATTTAACGACCTTTTTTTCAGTCCTTGAGGGTCCAGGTTTGGTGCACCCGTGCCTACTACAGAAGAATTTGTTTGTTTTCAGTCCAGATGAGTGGTACATGAGTAATTTTGCTGTTGTAGTTCATTCGTCCCAATGTGCGGCGGGTTCTGTAAGCTGAAATTATTTTGTACATACTCCGCTGTTGTACTGCACGGTTACTTCGTGCAATCCTCACAAGCCTCCGTTGCTCTCGAAAATCAACCAGTCGTTTCTTCCCACAGGAAGACCTCTTGTTTGTGCACCACTCATCATACTCTGTCGAAACAGTTGTTCTTGCACAGCCAAGAAATTTGCCGTTTCTATGATGCTTGCATTGGCCTACCTAGCTCCCATTGTTACTCCTCTTTCAAAGTCGCTTAAATCACAGAACTTTCATATATTGCCATTACCTACACAAGGATGTTTACGCATTTTGAAAACGATTTTCCATCAATATAATTAATATTTAAAATAAAATTATTTCTTTCTTAGCCCTTTAACGACTATAACGCCCTAATCGCCAGTACATACAAACGACCACAGCCTCCCGAAACGCCTGTCTAGAGTGAGCCAGATTTCCTACCGTTACGGGTTTTTTAAATTTGCACTACCTATGAGGGATCAGCAGGAGTCACCGTCAGTCTATTTAAACAAAGAAGTGAAACAACAGACAGTTTCGGGCGTTATGGTATTTAGAGTGATACTAGATTTTAGAGTCATGGTCGTTAAAGGGTTAAGTGTTCTACAGTGATAGCCCTTTCTCTGGATATGAACCTAAATCTAGATTTCCAAGATAACGAGGCATTTCTTAAAATTGGTAGTGGTACTTTATCCCACCACTCCTCTTCCACTGCTTTCCATAGTCCAATCATTGTTTTCGGCCTGCGTTTGGAAACCGCTCTTTTTAGCAGTCTGAAGACACGTCAGGGAACTTTGAAGGAATATGAGCAAAAGGTCATACCTGTCTCTTTTTTCATTTTTTCAAGAAATGGAATGGTAGATTTGGATATATGTGACTGGTAGCCTTATTCCGATGAAATTCTGCTCTTTGATGGCTCTGTGGATAAAGGAATGTGTAACGTATACTCTAGATTCAGTTTCTTTTTAATTTTACTATTTCTTATTATTTTATTTTCCTATTTCTTGTTATTTTATTTTCCTATGCAAATTATCTTCTCACTTAACGAGATATTGTTTCTCCCGCTGAATTATATGTGGCAACGAGTGTAAGTCATGACGTGGTGGTATGCAGTATATATATATATATATATATATATATATATAGGCGCGCTCAAGAGACCAGAGAGCTTCCTTTTATATGTGATAGGTTCTTCCTGATTATTGATATGCGATTTACGTACTTTTCTACGATAGTACGAAAGTTCGGGCTATCAGTAGTTGTGTTATTTTGGAGTGTGTATTTGAGTAATACCAGGAGCTCCCCAATAAAAGGTTAAAAGTGAGTACGTTTACTTAGTTCTGTTTATTGTCAGACCTCTGTCTGGCCGTTAAGTCTATTTCATTGAGTGTTTACGTTAAGTTCAGGGAATATTGTGTTTATCGCTCTAATAAGGAGCCTTCAAGGTACTAATGTACTAAAACCGAAGTTATATTACTGATATTCAAGATAATGAGGAACGCTGAGTAAAAAAATAAATTCCATATTCTTGAATTTATTGCACGTGCGTGTCTTACCTAAACAAACTCTAACACTTTGAAGATTAAGCACACTTTAGCTACGTCAAGTAACCTTTCAATAACCCTAACGTGACTTAACGTAAGCTTTCCTGCACTACACGTCCAGCCGGAGAATTCTATTCATTATAAATGGTATTTCCTCTTCAAATATAGGAATTAAAACATTATTTTGGTAATACACTGCTCAAAACAATTAGGGAATATCGTGGTTTTGATATGAACTACTGACATCAACTGTTTGTATGCTCAGAGAAATGGAAGGAAAAAGTGATTAGAATGAAACTTTTGCACACTTACAAACACCTGATAACGCAAAATTTTGTGTGCCGCGTTAAAAAGGGCGTGTTTCCGTCAGCGAATGAAAAGTGACATATATCGTATGATCGTTTAGTTCAGGATAAAAGCGACTCACATTCTTTGAATGTGTGTTATTGATGAATGTAATGTCCGAACAACGTAATTTACCCAAATCTATTTGGAGAGCTATCGGTCTCTTAGAAGCGGGTCAACCCCAATCGTAAGTAGCGGAAGCCATTGGAGTGTCTCAAAGTGTGACTTCCAGACTTTGGAATCTGTTTTCAGATACCGGAAATGTAAGGCAAAGAAGACCAGGGCAAGGTCGTAGGAGAGCGACATCAAGAAATGAGGATCGGTTTTTATCACCGACTGCCAGGAGAAACCGGAGTATGAACGCCACTCTTCTGCAACGCGAACTCCGTACGGTTACTGGCACAAATGTTTCAACTCAAACTCTTCGGAACGGACTCCACAGTGTTGGTCTGTATGCTCGCCGACCTATGGTATGTGCTTCCTTAACCGCACGCCACCGTGCTGCCCGCAGGCTTTGTGTACAGGGCCATGCAGATTAGGGGGAAAATGAGTGGAGCAATATTCTCTGCACAGACGAGTCGTTCTTTACTGTACATCCTGGCAATAGGCGACTCGTCATTTGGAGGGAACGAGGTACTCGTAACACCTCGCTATTTGTGCAAGTGTTCGATTTCGAGGAGGCGGAGCGATGGTGTGGGCCGGTATCTCTATCAATGATTGAATCGACCTGTACATCATCAGAAATGGAGCACTTACTGCTCAGCGGTATAGGGATGAGGTCCTCAAACCCTTAGTCGTCCCTTATGCTGCAGCAATTGGAGATGAATTCATTTTCGTGGACGATAATTGCAGGCCACATTTCGTTCGATGTGTGAACAACGACTTTCTGTTTGACGAGGGAATCATCCGAATGGACAGCCAGCATGTTCCCCAGACATAAACCCCATCGAGCATGTCTGGGACGTTCTGGAAAGAAGGGTTGCTGCTCGATTAATCCCTCCACAAACAGTCCAACAACTGAAAAGTTCTCTTCTGTAGGAGTGGGATGGAATTCCCCAATCCCTCATTAATACTCTGATTGATTCCATGCTTCACTGGTGTGAAACTTTGCAACTTTGCTTTCCGTCAGGAGAAACCATACCTCCTATTAAATCCAATTTTCTGGCAAAAAATTACCTTTATTTTCATTTTTGTGATATGTTCATAAATATGCATTTTTATGTTCGTCTTCTCAAAAATTATTAAATTTAAATTACTAATTGTTTCGACCATATTTTTCTCCTCACATATGTCTGTAGTTCCTATTCCAATTTCCGAAGTTTTCCGTCACTCAGAGTTTTCATACAAAACTAAGATATCCCCTAATTGTTTTGAGCAGTGTATGTAGAATTGATTTTAACATTCTTTTCAACCTTTCTTAACTTTGATTTTCTATTGTACGGCAAACTGGCAATAATTATGAATCCTTTACTGAAACTTTCTTCGGATTCTTGGAACCAAGTTTGTCTTTTTCTGCTCTTTTACGATAGTAGATCGATCTTTTTTGTTACATTTGTTTAGACAGATCCAAGCTTCATCAGTCACAAGAAATTTTCATCTGTCTCCAGCTAAATGATTTTCATAAAAAAGTCTACGCCGTGTTCTGCGATTAGCCACGTGTCTAGGCAAATGGTGGTATACATTATGTTTTTGCTTTTTTTTTTCAGATTCAACTCTTTGTTTATTAATTTGTTTACAGTTGATACAGAGGATTTTTAACGATTTAGAAATTGCTCTTTGAGTAGGTGGATTATGTTTTAAGACGAGAGACCTTACTTTTGAAATAGTCGTAAAAGTATGTACCTTCTTTGGATATTCGTCTGGTGCTCTTTTTCCTGTTAAAAACAATGTTTAATGATTTTTCCCTGTATTATTAATAACAGTGCTTATTTTGCATTGTGAAAGTGCTAACTCCATGATTTTCATAACGTTCTCTAATTACAGGATACAAATATTTTTTTCGTAAAGATCAAACAAATAACCTTCTATCCACAATTTGTTTACCTGTGCCATTTTCTTAGAAGACGATATTTAACTGCGGTAGATGTTTTTTTTTTCTCGTGTTTATCAAAAGCTGTTGCCAGTTTCAATTCTTTGAACTTCTTTTATTTTTTGTAATTTCTTATCAAAAACGTTCTAAAAATGTGTAAATATCCTCTGTATCTATGCCACGCACACGTAGGAATCCTTTGCAGTGAGCTGTTTATAAGATACAACAATTAATATATTCGAAATTTTCCGTATTTGCACAATCTATACACAAGATGAAGGCACTAAGTGATCTTAAATGAGATGTTTATTTCGTAACAATGATAGGTTAAAAACATTTTTACAATTAAAATCATTAGATCTTTCAACCTTAAGTTAAGGTCATCTTCAGATGAGGCAAATGGTGCCTCCATCTGAAGATGACCTTAGCATAAGGTTGAAAGATCTAACGGTTTTAATTGTAAAAATGTTTTGAACCTATCATTTTTACGAAATCAACATCTCATGTAAAATCGCTTAGTTCCTTCATCTTGTGTATAGATCGTGCAAATACGGCACATTTCGAATATATTAGTTACTATTAGCACGAAAATCAAACTCATGTAGGTACAATAACGTTCCTAATAATTTGCTACTTCAGTGTATAATCGATAACAAACATCTCATCGAAGCGTCTTTACGAGAGCTTAGTCATCCAGATAGGAAAGTTGCCTGTGTGTAAGTAAAACGAAAAGGGGAAAAACGCAGAATTTCGGTAGCACATATTTCGGTATCACACAAAAACAAATAATTTGTAATTCCGGCAGCCTTATCTTGTTGAAGATGAAAGCCTGGTTTATGGGTGCCTATTTCCACGAATAAGTACAATATTATTTTTTAACAAAATTTTACTGATAAGCCACAAAGGGATAATCCTCTAGCTGATAACGATTCATGTAATGTATTTAACAGTACAGCGTGAAGAAAAACATTTAATCGGACATTTCCCAACGAATTGCTTTTTAACTTACACAAAGGCAACAGGACTAGAAAAATAAAAATTCCCCTGTTTCAGAAGAGAGAGAAATGAAGTCCTCACGGATATATAATAAATACATTTTGTTCAACTCAACATCCAAACCGTAATGGAACTGAAAACTTTTTGATAACTTCTGCTTTGGAAAAAAGAATGGAAATACGCAGAGGGGGATTTTAAATGCATCGAAAGTCTATTGAGAATGCTAGGAAATTCAAAACGTTTTGATAAGTTCTGCTTTGGGGAAGCAAAGGCAATGAAATCAACAAAGAGGATTTAAAGAGCTCCAGTAGGCTATGCTTTGGAATTCAAAACGTTTTGATAAGTTCTGCTTTGGGGAAGCAAAAGCAATGAAATCAACAAAGAGGATTCAAAGAGCTCCAGTAGGCTATGCTTTGGAATTCAAAACGTTTTGATAAGTTCTGCTCTGGGGAAGCAAAGGCAATGCAATCAGCAAAGAGGATTTAAAGAGCTCCAGTAGGCTATGCTTTGGAATTCAAAACGTTGTAGGATTATTCCATGTCAAATCAGTCAAAAATATTAACTTTCAATCACCGTTTTCTGATATCTTTTACACGTGTATATTATCCCAGTACACGAAAATACCCAAGGTTAAAAATGTTTGCTACTAGCAAATCAGTATATATGATTTTTTTTTTTTTGAAATTTTTCTTGCACGGCGGGACTCTTTTTACCAAAAAAACGCGAATATCTATTTTACTGAAAATAACAAATATACGAAAATTACCAATTCTTCAGTTAATTTTTCTGATCAATTCATTGACGCACGTCACGAGCCTCCATCTTCTCCAGTTAATAAGTTACTTTCATCGGAAGAGAGCCTTCTTTCAGAAAATATGGAGCAATATTGTGCTATTCTTAAAACGTCGAAATTGTTGTATATAAATAAAGGTACGAACTGACAAGTGAAGAAAAAAGAAATTGGGTTTCTGCTTACGTGCTGAACGATGAACTCTTAAATGCCGTGCACAGCCGGTGCATTACCAGTAAAGCGTAGTTGGTAGACTGAGAATTTTTGAAATCTCGTAGATTCTGGCTCACGGCGGGAATTTTTTTTACAAAAGAACGCAAATATATATTTCATTGAAAAGAACAGAAATGCGAAAAACACTGTTCTCCAATAATTATTTGTGATAAATCCATCAGAGCAATCACGAGCGCCCTACCTTCTTTTTTTTTGTTTTTGTTTTTGAACGTGTGTTTAATAACCTTTCTTTAAAAATCTATAAAAGCATTACTTACAAATCGCAATACTTACAAATCGGAACTCTCATTTAATGTAAACTGGGGTTCGAACTAACAAATGACGAAACAGAGAGCGTTTGCTGCATTCCAAGCGATCAATTCTTAAAGAGGGTGCAAAGCTGTGCATCCCCACTGAAATTATCATATTTAAAATTTTGAAATTTTTGTAAAATTATTTTTTAAACTTCATTTTGTATTTATTAATTTTTTAATTTTTTTTAATTTCAATTTTATTTTATTTTTTAAATTTCAATTTTTTTTTAGTTTAATTTTGTTACTGAATTTTTTTAATTTTAAATGGAGTGAATAGCCGAGCATTAACACTGAAACGCATACGGCTGAACATGTTACGCTGAAAATTATCAGAGAGAAAGTATGGCCGTCAAGGATACCCCATTTTCCGTAAAAACGATTAGACATATCGTGTTTAAAGGACAGATTATGTTACTGTTAGTGGAATTTCAAATAATAAAAGACCGAAATCCCGCTCGACGAAATCAGAACAGTTCGGATTAAAACATTTTGAATATTGAAATGCTTGGCCATTCGCTGGCGATGGTAATTTTTTTAAAAACTATTGCGTCATATACGTATTTTACCAATAAATCCAATTCATATACAGAGGGTGAGTCGAAGGTTTTGCGATATATGGTTTTGCTTCATGTCTTATTTGGATCACTTCACCTTTACGACGAAAGCTGGCAGCATCCAAAGTATAGGCCATAGTGTTGCAGCGTCTTTAGCCATCTGTCTTCCAGTTCTTCGATTCCGCGGCGGTACCAGTTCTTGTTCTCCGAGGCGAAGAACTCCTTCACCCCAGCTGCCACCTCCTCCTGGTTGTTGAAGTGCCGCCCGCGAAGGGAGTGGGCCATGGACCGGAGTAAGCGATAATCCGACGGGGCAAGATCCGGACTATATGCTGGGTGTGGCATCAGTTCGATGCCCTCAAGTTCCTGGAATGTTTCCCAGTTCATTCCCACGGTATGAGGCCGAGCGTTGTCCTGCTGTAGGAGAGCGCGCTTTATGTTCATCAGTGCTAGGTATCTCTCCTCCAAAACGGCATATATCCGCTCCAGCTGTTTAGAGTAGAGGTTGGCGTTGATGGTCCGATCGTCTGGAACAAATTCGTAATGGATTATCCCCTGGAAATTTCACCAGACTCAAGTTCAGGAAGCTAGCTCGGGCTCAACCACTGCCATTGTGTGCTCGGATTACGGAAATAGACCCATTTTACATCGCACGTAAACATTATCTCGATGAAATGTACATTGCGCCGGTTTTCTAGGAGTTTTGTGCACACTTCCACTCGGCGGTTTGCTTCAGCGGACGTCAGTTCGTGAGGGACAAAGCGGCAGCTCCTGTAGACCTTGCCAAGGTCCTAAAGGTGACGAACTACGGAGGTCTATTATATGCTCAGCTAGCCTGATAATCTCCATCTCCGAGTGCTGGCTGTTGGATTTGCCTCCACGGCCTCCGAATCCACGGTTCGCGGCTACCTGACCTCGCCTGATCGTCGAGGTTTCTCTCACCTGAGCGAAATTTCTTGAACCATCTGGTTGCGGTGCTGTGGTCCGCGAAACCTTCCCCTTTCACAAGACAAATATTTTGTATTGCTTGAGCAGCGTTATGGCCGAGTTCAAACTCGTAAAGCAAAAGTTTCATAGTTAGCCGGTTGTGGCTGTTCATCTTTTAGACTCCCAACCACAGACAGAACGACGACATGCAATGCTGTTGACAGTAACGGCTATCACTTTATATCCCTTTCGACTGACTGTAGTGCGCGATTTGAACTTGTTTAAACACGTGACATACTCGTCGCAGCGCATGCGTTTAGGCAAATATTGCAAAACTTTCGACTCATCCTCTGTATTTCTGTTAATTACGGTTAAAGTATTCTTAGATGTTACACTGGAGGAATAGGCTGTGCGACTGCTGTTAAAGGAACTTTTGCGTACTTCAGTATTTTTATGAGCAGAAACCCAAATATCTCCGTTGTTTACAATAATAGAAATACAAAATAATCTTTTAGAGTATTATATTCTTCTTTGTTGAGATATGGCTTAAATGGCGGTAAGAACTTTGACGTTATTATCTAGCTGACACAATACCCAGTTGTTTCTTTTTAATCAATGTTTAGCTCGCTTTTTATCAGGGACTCCTCAACCAACGCAACGATATTGGATACTGGTACATTTTTCGAAATCGCAAAATTCGAATGGTTACTTGCAGCCCCGGTGGCACAGTGGTCTAAACGATGGCTTCTGATTATTCGTCCGGGTTTAAATCCCGGTAAGGCATGGCTGTTGTGTTTGTCTTACAGCACTAGCTCTCCCCTTCCCTGGAAGCAGTGACCCTAAATTAGGGACGGGCGACTGCTTATATCCCATTGAGTTGCTCACGGTGGTCATTAAATCTTCAATAAAAAATTGTAACGTAAGATCCGTTTTTGAATTTCGCTTGGCTTAAAACAAGAAAGGTTAGATATTACTTCATTACTTGTAAAAATATCCTCAATTTTCGGAGTAGAATTTCCATTATTGTTTTTGTTATTTTATAGTTTTTAAAATTTCCGTTATAATGTCATTTTATGAGTAAACGACATATTGTAATTCCTAGACCAAGTTTTGCCGTCCAGATCAGAAAAATCTGGTAACATTTTGGCCAATAAAAGGTGTAGGTCATACAGTTTGACCTAAACGTTTGCAATATTTTTTCTTGTATCTTTAATAATAGCTCTAAGTAGTGCAAACGAAACATTACATATGGCTTTTTTGACGTTATGGGAAATTCGCAAGTTGCTTTTCACCGATGTAAAATTTGGTAACATTTGGTATCTCTTACATCGAAGCAAGAAGTTCTTGTGGTTCAGTAATCTGAACTTCTTTATCCTCAGCTTCCAAAAACGGTTGATGGTCGCTGACAGTGAGTTCGTCATAATCAAAATTAGGAACTAGGATGTTATGTTTCCGAATAAAGTCGATATCAGTATTAAACAAGTCCACAAAAAAAGAAGCAAAGCAAGATCTTATATTAACGTCTCCCGTTGTTGGGTATATCAATATACATTATATTGGCAGAAGTCCCCGGGCACCTAGAAGAGAAACACAACATAGCATTCATTGACATACATTAGTACGGTGTCGGTCCACCTTTGGCCTTAATGCATGCATTGACCCTTCGAGACATGCTTTCGACAAAGTTTTGGAACACAGTGATAGGTATGCACTTCCATTCAGTACATAATGCCGCCGCTAACTGTTGCCTAGTAGTAGGCCTTGGTTCCAAACTTCTTTTGTGGCGCTCTAATTGATCACACAGGTGCTCTATGGGATTAAGATCAGGGCTTTGTGCTGGCCAGTCCACACACGATACGGAATTACCTTTAAACCACGCCGTAACAGTCCTTGCTGTATGGCTGGGTGCATTATCCTTGTGGTACCAACACGGCTCGGTTCCATAGCATATTGCCACAGAGTTGGTAGGGCATAATTGTCCAGAATATCGAGGTAGACGTGCTGGTTAACAGGTTCGTCCACGATAACCAATGGGCCTGGACCATACCACGAAAAACACTCCCACACGAGCGCACTGCCTGCTCCAAACTTGACCGTAGGAACAGTACACTGTGGTAAATAGCATTCTCCCCGGCTACCGCCATACTCACACACAGCCATCAGACTGATGGATCGTGTATCTGGATTTATCAGTCCATAGTACACGTTTCCATTGATCAACGATCCACGATAAATGTTCTTTACACCATGCTGAACGACGAGTAGCATTCCGAGTGGATATGAAAGGCTTATGAGCAGCCGCACGACCACGGTAACACATGCCATGAAGTTCTCTGCGAATGGCACGTGCACATACCTAGGTTCCAGCATTTTTACTTGCCTGTACACTGAGGTCTTGTGCAGTACTCCGTAGATTAGCTGTAACGACTGTCCTGAGGCTTTGACGTCCTCTATCACTGATTTTCTTTGGTCTGCCGGTACATTTTGCTTTTTCAGGCACGCCATGTGTCTCCCACTTATTCAGCACATCCAAAACACTGGACTTAGGTATGTTTAAACACCTCTCGGTTTCTCTTATGGACAACCCACCAATATAACACCCAACAATCTTTCCTTTCTCAAAGTCAGTTCTCTCCCGCCGTGACATTTTCACTCAACCTCACAGTGCGATATGATCGAGGTCAGCTGCAGGCTTAAGTTTATTGACTTTTGTCAATATAGTGTACTTACTCACCAAAATTGTAGCCGTAGGTCCAGTTGAAACCTAAAATTATATATAATTTATGACTACAGAACTTGTGGTATCGAGATAGAATAAGAATACCAACGTTTACCACAATCAAAGGTTCATTATACATCGACTCTAGTTTCGCAGATCTGTAGTCTTTTTCCTACGAAATACGAAATTCTTGGCTCCAATAAGCAAATTGCTGTAGACTAATTTATAACCTGGGTTCGTTCCTGGGGTAGATTAATTTTCGAGGTTACGAAAAAGATTTGAATTGCTTTACTTAAGGTAAATCTGAGGTTAGGTCGCATTCTAAGGTACAGTTGCTTAACTTCAGTTATTTAGAGATTAAGTTTCTTAGTTGGGTAACGGTAGCAAAGTGGAAAGGAAATTGAGAGATGCTAGTTCGATTCCCTCTCCAAGCTATGCCCTTGTCAAGTTTTTTGAAGAGACGGGGCACAGCGAATTAAAGGTGATCAGTGCCGAATATTAAGTACTTAAACTCTACTTAAGACAACACTACCGCTTCGCTTGTGAAGACCAGATCCTGCAACGCTATAAAATTTGATTACTGCTGAAATGTGTTCCTACCGATATCCATTTGTTACTCTTCATGGAGGTCGTTTAACATCCTAATCTCCTGTGCAGCTGAATTTGATCTTAAAAATTCCCTTATGGTACCAGCGTTAACGTAATCTCTTATCTGCGTATAAAAGATATGAAATTTTGAAGATGACAGTCCATTTTTTTTTGGTGTAAATGTGACAAGGATGGTAAGTCAGATAATATCCGAAAACTTGAAAATTTCATCGTCCTGGAGCGGGACTCGAAACCGCGTCTCCCGCCTGGGTTGTGTAATGGTTAGCATACCCGGCCGCTATCTGGGAGACGCGGATTCGAGTCCCGCTCCAGGATGATGGAATCTTCAAGTTTTCGGATATTATCTGACTTACCATCCTTGTCACATTTACACCAAAAAATCGGATTGTCATCTTCAAAACTTGTAATATATGGCGTAAACCCGTATTTCTTTCATGATTTATATACTCCTCCAGGCAATCACGGGATAGGATTCTTAATCCCCAGATTCGCTAAACATGAATGCCGGTTGCTTCGATTAGCGAATCCTGTGATGGTTGTATTCAAATTAATCGGAAACTTGAGACTTGGTCGTTCTGGGGGAGGGGAGGGTAGTGGTTAGCGTACCCGGCCGCTATCTGGGAGACGCGAATTCGAGTCACGCTCCAGGATGATGGAATTTTCAAGCTTTCGGATATTATCTGACTTACCATCCTTGTCACATTTACACCAAAAAATCGGATTGTCATTTACAAAACTTGTATTATATGGAGTAATCCCGTATTTCTTTCATGATTTATATGCTCCTCCAGGCAATCACGGGATAGGATTCTTAACCCGCAGATTCGCTAAACATGAATGCCGGTTGCTTCGATTAGCGAATCCTGTGATGGTTATATTCAAATTCAAATTAATCGGAAACTTGAGACTTGGTCGTTCTGGGGGGGGGGGTAGTGGTTAGCGTACCCGGCCGCTATCTGGGAGACGCGAATTCGAGTCACGCTCCAGGATGATGGAATTTTCAAGCTTTCGGATATTATCTGACTTACCATCGTTGTCACATTTACACCAAAAAATCGGATTGTCATTTACAAAACTTGTATTATATGGAGTAATCCCGTATTTCTTTCATGATTTATATGCTCCTCCAGGCAATCACGGGATAGGATTCTTAAAACGCAGATTCGCTAAACATGAATGCCGGTTGCTTCGATTAGCGAATCCTGTGATGGTTATATTCAAATTAATCGGAAACTTGAGACTTGGTCGTTCAGGGAGGGGGGGGGGGTGTAGTGGTTAGCATACCCGGGCGCTATCTGGGAGACGCGGGTTCGAGTACCGCTCCAGGACAATGAAATTTCCAAGTTTTTGGACATCATCTGACTTACCATCCTCGTCACACTTGCACTAAAAAATCGGATTGTCATCTTCAAAGTTTGTATTATATGGTGTAATCCCGTATTTCTTTCATGACTTTAATGAGATATGAAATTTGATTTTAATATGCTCGTGTATTTACTTTATTCGAGATCGGGGGCTGATTCACTATTTTCTGCTCTTTGCCAGAGGCTTCATCTCCTTTCCAGGAACATGTTGGGAAAACAATGGACTTTGCTGGCGATCTTTCTCATAGCAAGCTCCAGATTCGTAGCCCTAGCTTTGCCTGTCAATTATGAGATACAAGCCAGACAAGGAAACGAAAGGGAACGTCCAGGCTGGTCAACTCCCCCTCGAGTTCAATGGGTAGATGATGCCCCTGCTTCTTCTAACTCCCATCTTCTACCTCTTCTCTACATAATGGCACCTTTGGTGGTGACCGCTCTATTGATGCCTATTGGTGCCACTATGATCGCAACTGCCGTTATCCTACGATTAAATATGCAGGGTGGAGGAAATGCGGCCAGCGATAAAGAACTCCCGAAGGAGGAAGTGATGGCGCCCATCTACGGCGCCATGGAGAGAAATATATTAGAGATGTGGCAACACCTGGAAAAAGCAGTTGAAAAATACGGAACGCCACCACCTAAGACAAAAGAGCAAAGACGACTTGCACATTAAGTATATTAGAGATCTGGCAACATATAGCAACTCAAACAAAAAGTGCAGAACGCCATTTATAACGAAAGACGAAGAATAGGTTCGAATAGTAACACTATACTAGTGATCCGATTTATTGGCGTAGGAAATACACCTAAGCGTTTCCAAGCTTTTGCACATCAACCAGATGGCTTTTTCAAGGAAGTTAGACAGAAGCTGCAAGTGTGTAGAGGATAAGAAAGATTGGATCTTTTCAACGAACATATCCACACGGAGGGTCACGATGTTGAAGGTGATCGGGTCACACAATCCGTACAATGTCATATACAGGGTGTAGCACCTGGTCTACAATAACATGACGTCATTTCTTTTCAGGTTCACTATACATGACAAAGTCTGACGAAGAAATCTGTCCTTTTTATTTGCAAATCAGGATCCTCTAACTATCAATTTAAAGTTGAGGGACTTTTGGATTACGCCCGATTTTTGCAGGCTGTTAAAAAGTCGAGGTGGGAGCGCTCCTTCTCCAGTTTAAGTCGAAGACGTCTAAAATGTTTGAAGGTGTTCACATTGGTCGGAGAATAGCAAAACAAATTGATAACGACGAAAAATAAACCAAGTAAATAGTAAATAGTAACACTATGCCAGTGATTCGATTTATTGGCGTAGGAAATACACATAAGAGTTTCCAAGCTTTCACACATCAACCAGATGGCTTTTTCAAGGAAGTTAGACAGAAACTGCAACTTTAAATCAACAGTTAAAGGATCCTCGTTTGCAAATAAAAAAGACAAATTTCTTCGTCAGACCCTGTCACGTATGGTGAACCTAAAAAGAAAGGACGTCATGTCATTGGAGACCAGGTGCTACACCCTGTATATGAAATTGTACGGATTGTGCGACCCGATTACCTTCAACATCTTGACCCTCCGTATGGATATGTTAGTTGAAAAGATCCAATCTTTCTTATCCTCTACACACTTGCAGTTTCTATCTAACTTCATTGAAAAAGCCATCTGGTTGATGTGCGAAAGCTTGGAAACGCTTATGTGTATTTCCTACTCCAATAAATCGGATCACTAGTATAGTGTTACTATTTACTACTTAATTGGACTGCTGTTCCTCGTTATCAATTCCAATAGGTTCGAAATTTAGTATTGTTTCAGCAGATAGATAAGTTTCGGGTTCAGACTTTTCTGGTGGATGTTTTTAAAATAAAATGTTTGCAATATTTTGGAACTAGCTAGATTCTTGAATATATGTTGACATATATTCAAGAATCGTGGTAATTGGAAGGACATGCTGCGATGGACAAAAATAAAGAACTGGTTGTTGTTATGGCTGTGCGAAGTACAGATTTCACCCACTACTCAGAAATAATAAAATTTTGATGGAATATTAGGACATACAATGTAGGCGTTCCGGAAGCTGTGAGTGATGATTACTTGTACTAGAATGTAAGCCACAATGTGTAACAGATGGGTGGAAAATACTATTTGTTTCACAATAGAAGAACGGTTTAAATGTTTTTTTTAAGACCAAGAGACAAAATATAAAGGCGAAATACAGATTGGGTTCTAAAACCAAACACTAAAAAGAATTTTAGATATCAAAAGAATAAGACTTTCAGAGACTATGGATTCAAGGCACACAACAGGAACCGGAACTGCTGAAATCACATTTGTTTTTACAAAACTTATTCAACGGAAACGTCTATATTCCAAAGCAATGATTTATCGTTCTGCAGAGACGTTTAATTTCAGAGACAGTATGGTTCCACAACAAAAGTACATTTACATTCAAAATAAATAAGTAAATCTTTGAACACGTAAATGATGAAGTACTTTGCATTTAACACTTTTTTCTTAATTAATACTGGTAGGGACATAAAACTCTTTGCGTATCTTTCACGTCTCGTGTTTAAAAAGCGGAAACGATTAATAGTTTTTTTTTCATATTCATAAGAAATGGCGAATATAAATCACTTTTCTACAGGCTTAAATGTTTAAGACATTCATTGCAAGCATTATTGATGTTTCTCAAAGAAAAGGTTTTACTGTTTGCTTTGTTATTACTAAAACCCGGGTGTTCAAGCATTAACTTACAAAATAAGCATGCATTTTTGCACTAAAATCAAGAAATGTGCATTAACATACAGGAAAGTTATACTGTAGGATTCATATATTGACATGATCTAGATGTATGTACATTATATTCTTGAATGTTTTCCCTAAAGTACATGATAACTAAACGCAGCACATATCATAAATGCTTGAAATGGTTTATCGAGGTCCATAGTTTCGACAATCACACTTGCCACATATGTACATATCTACAGCATCTCTAGTTTCATCAATATAGATTCAGGGTTTTGCTTGTGAACACTTCTCTGATCTTTTGAATGATATTTCCGAAACACTTTTTTTAAATAATGTTTTCTCAAAGTTGATTCGTTTGGAACTATTTCTTTGGTGTACTTATAACGAAGTAAATTTCTCCGTCATTTCTTATCCGCGCCGGGGTTCGAACCTGGGTCCACTCATTCCGGAATAAGTTGCTCTACCAATTAAGCTACGCGGACGTTTTATTCTGATTCCTATCTGCCTTTATGTCGTGTGCGTCCTTCTGGCAGGTACGTCACATCTCCTGGTACGTTACATCATCTCCCCCTTATTTTATTTTATTTATTTTTTTTTTTTTTCGAATGGCTGCTCTTATTTTTCCTATCTCGCGGTGTGGAAATAACATCACACCATTGCGAGATTGTGAACGGTCGGGTCATCCGGATAGTTCGGGCGCCATTATAACGAAGTGAATTTCTCCGTCATTTTTATCAGCGCCAGGATTCGAACCCGGGTCCACTCATTCCGGAATAAGTTGCTCTACCAATTAAGCTACGCGGACGTTTTATTCTGATTCCTATCTGCCTTTATGTCGTGTGCGTCCTTCTGGCAGGTACGTCACATCTCCTGGTACGTTACATACTTTTAAAAGAAACGCTTTCAGGAGGTCTTGCACTAATGCAGAGAAGACTTCGACTCGCGTGTATATGTAGATGCATGATTCAGAATTAGATAAATTTTCCCTTTTGGCTTTCAGCTAGTTAAAGACTTGGGTTTGAACGTATCGAGATGTTGGGAAACGCTATTTTTCCCCCATAGAAAACAGGCTTTTCACACACTTCACAAAACAATACCGTTCCATCAGTTGAAACTACATCTGGACCAAAAATTCGTCACAAACTTAATTAGTCTGGTACTGTCTGCGCTTTTACTTTAGACATATTAAACAATATCGTGCAGTTACCAGTCAACAATTGCAGAAGTACCAGAAATTGTCCATGAGAGTCACTGGATAGAGCTATTTCATCTGAATTTGATGGATCAATGAGAATCTAAAGCTCGATTCCACATACAGTAGTTCCAATTGCATGTTCATGAAATGCCAAAAAAAAAAATTAGTCACATGGCCTTCCCAGAGAGCACCGATTGTCTACTTACCGTATCCCCAAGTACTCGGGAGAGCTGATTTACAGCTTATAAACAAACAAGAGCTATGACAGCTGCACCCCTTCATGACCTCATTTCAACAGCTAATGGCAGAGTGACTTCGTAGCGGATCTAACATTCCAACCTTACACTATATCTCTAGTAACTTTGCATGAACTGCTTGCTGACCTTGTATAGTTAGGCGCTACTTTCGATAAACAATTTGTTTGACTCAGGGATTTCGATGTGCAGAAAAAAGTTTCCTGTTAACCCTTACAAGCACCTTTCGAATAGAAAACTAGGATTTCAGTAAACGTGGTCTTTCTGCATAAAGAACATTCACATTGCTGGTGTGTAGAAATATTATTCACTTTAATAGAGAGAGAGAGTAGACAAAATATTTCTGGTTTGATTGGAAGTGGATTCGTTTGGGCACCACAATTCTGAAAAGGGTGATATATTTTTTAAGTGGTTTCACTATTGTTATACATTAAGGCTGTTAAGTCTAAAAAGGATAACTTCGTTTTTGAAAACTGCTTTTCTATAAAACTTTCATGATATATGCAAAAATATGAAGTGAATGTGAAAATATGATTTTATGCCTCAAAGTGGCTAAATACACAAAAATATGAAAAATGAGCATTTTTGCTTGAACATCCGCACTTTCGTTATTACATACACACGCACACACTTACATATCATTCATTTCCCTAAATCTGCAAGATAGTGAAAATTTATAGGGCTTTGTACTGCGAGGTAGGGAAAGTTTTGCTTCTTAATCTTGTCATTGCACGCTGCTTGATAAAAAATGGCACTCCGTGAAGGAATGCACCAAATGAGACAAAACTTGCCACACATATGGACAAGTAGAAAAGAATAGATTTAATTTCTGAGGGATTGCATGAAAGCGATGGGAGACAAGATAGTATAATGTAGCCTGATTTGGTAGGTCATGTGACCGCCATGCTGGGCTATGCATTCGGCAACAAGGCATGGCATTGAGCGGAGAAGTACCAGGATGGTGTCCTGAAGTATAGTTGACCTATAAGGGTGGCCCAAATGAAACTGAAACTGTCGGTAAGAGTGATACATGGGCTACATATCCGCTACACATAGTCGCCTTGTCAGTTCGAGTAAGTGTCTCAGCGCGGCACGAGATTGTGGATACCCTAAGCGAAGAACGTCCGTGTTTGGCTGTGGAACTTCAACAGCGTCCCGGACCTCAGCGTCGTTAGCGTACCGGCGACCCATGAGAGCTTTTTTCAGTGCCCCAGAGATGTAGTAGTAGCAGGGCGAGGCTATGGGAGGGATGGTCGAGGACCTCCCAGCTGAAGCTTCTCAGCAAATCTCGACACACTGTCGCCACATGCGGGCGGGCATTGTCGTGCAGCAAAATAACCCCATTTGACAACATACCAGGACGCTTACGCTTGATATCCGTTTTGAGGTTGCGTAACGTATTGTAGTATGGCGTTGCCTTGACCGTACTGCCTGCGTCCAGCCAATCCAACAGCAATGGGCCATTCTCGTCGAAGAAACTTAAGGAAGACCGAGCTTTTTGTGGGCGTGGAGAGTTGGGATGCCGCCATTCCATACACATCCGTTTTGTGGCCGGATTGAAGTGTTGGTACCAAGTTTCACCTGCTGCCACAATCTTGGAAAGAAACTGTCCCTCCTCTGCGTGGTAACGATGCAGATGCTCCATGGCAAGCACCATTCGCCGAGTCTCCTGCTCCTTCTGGAGATGCTCGGGGACCCATTGTGTGCAAACTTTGCTGTATCCCGATCGGCGAAGGAGAATGGTGTTAACAGTTCCCTTACACACGGGCAATGTTGTCGCAAGCTCGCGGATTGGTGATTCGGCGATTCTCCTTCACAAGGTTGTCCACGGCAGCAATTGTTTCCATCGTGATGGCCACGTGGGATTTCCCTGGTCTCCGCATGTCCTCCGTGCTCACACGTTCTTTCCGAAATTCACTACACCAGCGGAACTCTGTACACCGTGACTGACACTCATTCCCATACACATCCTTCATATGGAGATAAATTTCAGCTCCACAAACACCTTCTGCCGTAAAAAATTGCATAACTTCTAGCTGGGCTTGCTTGGACGAATCCATGTCACGACCCTACGTAGTCAACTTGCCTCCGCACGTGCAAACAGCACACTGACACGTGTCGCCGATAACAGAGTGCTTCCTGACATGACACGCCATCTACCGGCGCAAATGCACGGCTCTGTGTAATTATACATTGACGCTATTACACGAGTCTCACTTTCATTTGGGAGACCCTTATATGTCCATAACTCACCAACATTGCGAGGCGGGTCGTGGAGAGCAGTTAAGTCGTCTGCCTATATTTGAGAGAAATCTGGGGATCATTCGGGCCTGGACAGCATCTGGAAACGTTGTAGGCACTGTTTTTTAATGTAGTAAGTGTGCGGTTCGATTTTATCTCTTTGGAACTGAACATCGGGAATACCGCGCCGATACGGCGACAAAACTGCATCACCCAATAGACGTATGGTCATTTTGTCATTTCACCCACTCTGAGTAGGAAGGGTGAATGGCTGTTGAAGATGAGATGGCACCAGGCTGAAGCGCTGTATGACCCTCACGGATGGTAATAAGATCATCCCCATAGCCATGTCGTCTCCAGATTCTCAATCAGTGATCGTCGGAGCTGAGATGGAAGCAAGACTCATTGCTTAACACGATATGGTATGTTCCGTCCCGCAACACATGTTTGGTACAACACCACGCAACTTTGCGTGACGATGTATTGCGATGAGTGGCAGTCGTCGCAGTTGCTGGCGAGAGTGCAAACCTGTCTCAGATGATCTGCAATTCACCGTTTGTGTCGATATTTGGGGATGTACATACATTGCTGCCTGTACACCTCGTGGAATGTCGTCTGATGTGGATTGTAGAGCTGCTACCGCTTGCCTTCTAATGCGGCGATCGAGGCGTTCGGACATAAGTATACCCACGCTACTTCCGCTACCCAACACTCTGTAACTTCCTCTAACCACAGTCGCCACCTTCGTCCGATCTTTGTTGCATCCCAATGTGATTCCACCGTGATGTGAAGCAGGGACCAACGAGCTGGACGCAGTCCTGTGATGAAGCATCTGGTAAAGGCGTCTGTGTGATGGTAGGAGTCCCTGTTACATTGCCCAGGCATTCCTACTCCTTATATTAGGTGTACAAATAAGTTTTAAAGCGTTTTAAGAGAACGCAACATGTAACTTGAGAGAAAACAACAATTCCTTTACGAGTTAAAGTATGCACCGTCATTATCTATCACCTTCCGCCATCGGTCGGGCAGCTGACGGATTCCAGCCATGAAGAATACTTCGTCGTGTGATGCCGTGAAGTAGTTAGCTCATTTTTGCATTTCGTCACATGTCCGGAACCATTCAACAGACAAACCATGTTGCATCAATCGGAACAAAAAATAGTTAAAGGGGCTATGTCGGGACTATACCCCGGGTGCTTCAAAACCTCCCAGCAAAGCATCAATGCAGCCCCGGTGGCGCAGTGGTCTAAGCGATGGCCTCTGATCATTCGTCCGAAAGGGGTCCGGGTTCGAATCCCGGTGAGGCATGGATGTTGTGTTTGTCTTACGGTACTGGCTCTCTCCCTTCCCTGGAACCAGTGACCCTAAATTAGGGACGGGCGACTGCTTATAGCCCATTGAGTTGCTCACGGTGGTCGTTAAACCTTCAATCAAAAAAAAAAAAAAAAAAAGCATCAATAACGTTTCTTTGACCGATTTCGCGACATGCGGCCTAGCGTTGTCATGCAGTTAGTTTCACGGGATGCAATCCTTTGCTTGTGAATGGACGTTTCCAACAGATTTCCTGGTCCAATCGCAGCAATTGGTGCTTGTAGCGATCAGCAGTAACAGTTTGACCCTGTTCCAATAGTTCATAATAGAGCACACCCTTCATATCCCACCAGATGCACAGCAGAACTCTCTTGGACTGAATATTGCGTTTCGGTGTCGAAGTCGTTGCTTCACCGGGATCTACCCAGTGTTTTTCGCGTTTGGGATTGTGGCACCGTATCCACTTTTCATCGCCCATAACGATTTTCCACAGGAAAGACTTTCTGTGTTGTTTATTCAACAGATTCAAACACTTCATGACACGCTCATCCTTGTTCCTCTGGCTCAGGTCATGTGGCTCCCGTTTTCCTTCCTTCTGAATCTTTCCTATTGCGCGTAAAAGATCGGAAACGGTTTGTTGAGCTACGCCCAGTTGTTCAGCTAGTTCGTTTTGCATTTGAGACTAATCTTCATCCGGCAATGTTTGCAGTTCCTCATGTGCAACCTTCTGCTGGGCGCCACTGCGTTCTCGATCTCTAACATCAAAATCACTTGCTTTAAACTACCTAAAACAAAACTCACACGTGCGTTTCAATACAATATTCTCCCTGAGAACAAAACAGATCAATGCACTTGCTTTTTCAGCACTTTTTTCTTGATGACATTCGTTACGAATGCAGTATCGCTTGTCATCTTTCACCTAATGATGTGCAAGTGCCTTTGACCGTTGGGCGAATTTCTGTGTCACATTTTATACTCTGGACCAGTTACGGTCACATGACAACAACATGAGGGAATGTCGGATATGTAAATTAGCGGCATACGTCACAGGTAAAACGCTTTAAAACTTATTTGCACACCTAATATGTATTTTAGCCACCGAGATGACTGCGATACAGTAGTCCACTCCCCCAGGTGAGAACAACCAAACTTAGCTAAGCCGAGCCGTTTCCCACTTTCGCCTCGTTCATTTATCACGTGATGTTTCACAAAATAAAATTATTCACAGGACCCAAGTATCGACGCATACCCACCAATTTGTATATCGCTCTGATAAATATTTCCGGGTGTGGCATTTTCCATGTCGAGCAGGGTATTTGTAGTAGTTTCTCATGTAAAAGTTTTCATTGTTAGCTACACTTCGTCATTTGTCACGTGATCTGCGAATGGAATTTAAAACTGTCTTCATTTCGAATGCCAAGAAATTTCTTTGGTTTTCTTTGAGGGAGTTCTATTTTTTGCTTCCGTAGAAAAGTATTGAATTTATCAGAGTGTCAATGATTTGCATTCTAGGCTAAGTTAAAACTTTATGGTTCGTTTAAAGTGGTTTACGCTTCTAAAGTGTTGTTGTTGCTTTAACAGTTTTTTATGTCGTGTCTCGATCGCTTCCATCTAGTTTTTTGTTTAAAACGTTTTCTCAAAAGTTAGTACATACTGTGTGTGCTTTACCCTAGAAACAGCACCAAATGATTATTTTGTTCATTAGTGTGTTTATATATTTATCAGTCTTTATGTTCCTGTATCATTTATATTCGCTCATTTAACTATTTATTTCGCGTATATTTCATATTCACAAATTCTGATGTTATATATATGCTGTCCATTTGAAGAGTAAAATTATTTGCATGATAGGAGGATATAGTTGTATACCATTTTTGATATTTCATATGTTCGTGAAGACAAATGTTTATTGTTTGTAGGCTGACATGAATTCTCTCCCATGTCAGTTTGTGAAGGTAGAAATTTTAGACAATAAAAGGAAAAAAAGAACTGGTCTTGATATGTTTTCTTGAAAAATTATCTTTTTAGAGAAAGTGAGTTGGGATGAAATAATTTTGCTAACTGAAGTACCACCAAAAATACGCAACTAAAGGAACAAATCCCACCATTTGTTCTCTTTCGAAACCAACTGGTATACAGTATATTGACAAACGTCATCGGGCATCCCTTCAAAGCAAATGAACCGATCCGCTGCGTTGTTAAGATGCGCGGAGCAGCTGCAAACGGTATAAAACAAGCTTGCAACTGACCGCGATTATATCGCACTGTGAGGTTGAGTGAAAATGTCGCGGCGGGAGAGAACTGACTTTGGGAAAGGAAAGATTGTTGAGTGTTATATTATCGGGTTGTCCATAAGAGAAACCGAGAAGCGTTTAAACATACCCAAATCAACTTTTTTGGATGTACTGAATAAGTGGAAGACACATGACGTGCCTGAAGTAACAAAACGTACCGGCAGACCAAAGAAAATTGGTGATAGAGGACGTGAAGCCTCAGGAGAGTCGGTACAGCTAATCGACGGAGTACTGCACAAGACCTCGATATACAGGTGAGTAAAAATACTAGAACCTCGGTATGTACACGTACCATTCGCAGAGAGCTTCATTCCATGGGTTACAGAGGCCGTGTGGCTGCTCATCAGCCTTTTATCTCCACTCGGAATGCTATGCGTCGTTTAGCATGGAGTAAAGAACATTTATCGTTGTCCGTAGATAAATGTAAACGGGTGCTATGGACTGATTAATCCAGATACACGATCCATGAGTCTGATGGCCGTGTGTGGATATGGCGGCAGCCGGAGGAACGCTATTTACCATAGGGAAATGCTATTCACCACAGGAAACGCTATTTGTTCCTACGGTCAAGTTTGGAGCTGGCAGTGTACTCGTGTGGGGGTGTTTTTCGTGGTATGGTTCAGGCCCTTTGGTTATCCTGGACAAACCTGTTAACCAGCACGTCTATGTCGATATTCTGTACAATTATGCCATACCAACTCTGTGGCAATATTATGAAACCGAGCCTTGTTGTTACCAGCAGGATAATGCACCGAGCCATAAAGCAAGGACGGTTACGGCGTGGTTTGGTGATAATTCCATATCGTGTGTGGACTGGCTAGCACAGAGCCCTGATCTTAATCCCATAGAGCATCTATGGGATCAATTAGAGCGCCGCATAAGAAGTTTGGAACCAAGGCCTACTGCTAAGCAACACTTAGCGGCAGCATTATGTACTGAATGGAGGCGCATACCTATCGCTGTGTTCCAAAACTTTGTCGAAAGCATGTCTCGAAGGATCACTGCATGCATTAAGGTCAAAGGTGGACCGACACCGTACTAATGTATGTCAATGAATGCTATGTTGTGTTTCTCTTCTGGTTGTACGGTGACTTTTGTCAATATTGTGTATATCGTTTAGCGAAAATCTAGAAATATAATTTCTAAAGAAATTTAGAAATATAATTTCTAATTTTTCATGGATCGAAGAAGGAACAGTGACAAAGAATCTAAGCATTTAAAAGACGCATGAAACAGGAATGTTTAGTGAAAATGTGTTTGCCTAAAAAATAATTCTACATCATATTAACCTTCTAGATTTATTTTAACCATTTAAGACAAAAAAAATTCACACTATGTTAATTAACCTTCTACATATTATTTTTCAAAGTAAAACAAACTTCGTGAACGTTTAAGTCTAAAAAAAATAAAAGGATAACTCGACCACATGAAGTAAAAATGGCTACAGGTATGCAAAACGCATACCTGGTTTATTAAAACCGTAGATAAGCAGTGTTTACAGATAAACATTAAAATACGCAGAGCACAAACTGCGAGAACATGATAAGCAGCAGAATTGCCACATGGAACAGAGTAGGTCTGCAGTGAGCTGAACAATACGTAAATTGGTTACATTTTAAATTAGACAATAAACAGTCGGAATAATAAATGTAAGAAATTAACAAAATCACAAAAGGATAATACGCAAGACTTAATGACGATAAATTCCGTCGCATGGAAACAATCGCATGAAAATAGCACAAAACCAAAGGACTATACATTCAATAACTAATTACTTTATACAAGCAACAACTAATCACCGGGAACGCACCAATAAACCAATGCCACCGTGAACCAGCGCATTACATTAAAGCATCAATAGATTGGTTATCAAGGGATCTGTTAGGTGTATATGTACAAGTACAAGAATCTTATCAGCTAGCAGTATAGCGTATGAGAAATGTTGTGTAACAACATGAAAATCAAAATTGCAATTGTAATTACAGAATAGTGTTAATTTGCAAAAATGATATGCTATTCTGACCTGTCACAAACTCACTAAACATACAATTATTACACAAGAAAACTGAAATCGATAATTAGACTGCCGACACATGAGCAACCTTCTGGAGAATATCAAGATGAGGTAATAATATTATACTCACGCAGACTACGTTTCATTACACTTGCTTCATTTCATTTATTCAGGACACTTATTTTTAGAAAATCGAATCGTAACTGTTTCATTCCATTTTGTGGAAACAGCGCTGTATCATCATCAGCAGCAGCGTCAACAACAATCATTGTCATTCCACTGCCAGATGAAGATCTACATAAGACTCCTTCACAACTCTGCCTTGAGCAAATATCTTTCGTGTCACATGGTTTGCATTTCATTCACCCATCTCCAACTGCTTTTCTCGTTGGGCTTTTCCTGTCCCTCGGTATCCAGTTTAGTATTCCAGTTGTCCAACGGTGGTCAGTTTTTCTAGCAATATGTCCAGTCCATTAGCTCTGGAGGGTCTTTACTATAAAAATGATATCATCAACCCTTGCCATTTTCCTCATCCTTGAGTTTCTTTTCTTATCTTTTCTGGTCACACTAAGCATGAATTTCCCAAGGCTTCTTCGAATTGCCAGCAGCGGATGGAATAAATATATAAGTAACTGATGTCTACATTTACCGTGGGCAACAGATATCAAGCGGAAGCCTCATCGAAAAAGAAATTAAAAGGTGCATAAAACTTGGCTGAAGTGCCTAGCCAATATCAACTATCCCACGAAAACACCTAAGCAATCCCGGTGGCGCACAGCCTCTGACCATTTGTGCGAGATGGACCTGGAATCCTGGTGGGACATGAATTTTGTGTTTGTCTTATGGCACTGGCTGTCTCCCATCCCTGGAACCAGTGGCCTAAATTAGGGGTAGAGGACTATTTATAACCCTTAAATAAAATTACTAACGACGGTTGTTAAATCCTCCAAACAAAACAAAACAACAACAAACAAACAAAATATATATATATAGAGAGAGAGAGACAGCTAGGCCCAACATCTAAAACTCTAGCTCCACTCCTTCACAGGAGAAGTATCCTTACAACAAGCTGCAAAATATGGCTGTACAATATTGTCGTGAAGCCATTGCATACGCTTCTCCCATCTAGTTAAGGGTGTGTGAGACTCAGATTCGAAGTGGTGCAGAACAGTGCATTCCGGATGATCCTTGGGAGGGGGAAGGGGCTCCGCGGAACCGTACTGGGAATTAAAGGGACCGACTTGGTGACCAATTGGAACACGAGTTTACCATCAGTCTCACCAGGAATTTCTTCAAGAAAGCGGCAGCTCATCCGAACAAACGTTTCAGATACAGTGAGACCTGCATTAACTGACACTTCCGAGCAATGGTAACCTCCAAGTAACGGAAAGTTTTGGTTGGTACAAAACAGCTGCTGAAAGATAAACAGGTTCCGAAGATCCCTCGGTACTTCGGCAATTGAGTTAGATGGGGACAAAGAATGTTGCTAAAGAAACTGTGCCTAGGGCAGGATGGGCTGTATTACGGAGAGCACAGCGGCGTGCTTAAATTCAAAAGAAAGGAATCAAAGTTTCATTCGAAGTATGGCGGTAATTACTAGAAGCGAGTTCCAGCTACCTTGTATGTCTCAATCCCCGAACTAAGCCGGCGAGAGTGGGTGCTGATGCCTCTGCCCGTCCAGGACGGTGTCTTTGGTTCCCGTGGGTTCTGTTCCTGCTTTCCCACACGCAGCCCCCTAACTGCGCAGTTACACTTCATTACCTCTAAAATTATTCTGTTTTTCTCTCCCTCAGAGTCCCCGAACCCTAATCTCCTAGCAATTTTGGAGGGCTGTTTAAGATTAGGAGTTAGACACTGACTTTGTAAAATGCTCTACACCCTGCTTGATTGTTAAAGTTTAGCTGGAAGACATCCAATTCTAGTGAACAATAGGTGAAGGTAACGACAAACTTTTGCATTGATACAGCTATTGCTGGTTCAAAATTCCTCCGCAAACAATCAGTTATACTTACTGTCCTAAATTTGAACATTTTCGCTCATGAATTAAGCTCAGCTTTCTGTAAGATAACATTATCCAGTCTTAATTCTGATCTTAGCATCGCTACAGTCGCTGACCACATCTGTCTCTAATTCAGCATGAACTTCTAGAATTTGCTCAACCGCAATGCAACTGATATAACCTCCTAACAGCGACCACCTTCCAACAACGAACACTTTTCTTCTGGTTGAAGCGGCTTTTCTTATTTAGAGGTTTCACTGTATTTCCTTATGACAAAAAAAAAAAAAAAGATATTCATAGCTTTAGGGTACGCAATTTCCATTCACGTAATTCCCATTTCACCCAGTTCCCATCCACACAATTCCCAATTTTTGCACTACACGCATTTTCGTTACACAATTTCTCTCAAAAATGACCACGGGCACTTTGTTTCATTACATATCTATAATTATGATTCATCATAAATAGAAAAAAAAAGACAATTCGAAAAGCTATGAATCTTATTGGAGTTGCTGCTATTTAATCCCCTTCTCTTCTCGTAGATAATCGAAAGTGAAAACAAAAAGTTGGAAATAAAGCAGCACCCTAAATTGAGATTTCTGCATTCCAACGAAGCAAAACTCGGGAGTCCAGAAAGAGGTTGGCGATGATATGGCTTCGTGAGGTTATAAGAATTCCCAGTACTGGGACCTAAAATCAATCGTAAGTATACAGGTTTCACTGCGCGTGCGTCTCATAAAATGCATGCTGTTGGATCCTCGTCGCTCTACACGTGTGCACATGCACAGTGCCGTCCTCATACGTAAGAACGCAATGAGAGGAATCTTATTCAACTTTTAAAGTTTAAAGGAAACAAACAGTTCCCTAATTAACATCGTATTTGTG
Organism: Macrothele yani; assembly: GCA_039090855.1. Taxonomy (NCBI): domain Eukaryota; kingdom Metazoa; phylum Arthropoda; class Arachnida; order Araneae; family Macrothelidae; genus Macrothele; species Macrothele yani. Next base: position 100,739,493 of record CM077013.1, on the reverse strand, counting down.
GTTGAAAATTCTCGGAAACATTTCTATTTGACGCTACTCCAGTTCGGGCGAAATCAATGAAATTGTTGCGCCGCAAATAGGAAGAATTTAAAACTAAAGGATCTTAATTGTCGGCAGATGGCAGCACAAAGTTGGAAATTTGCCGAGCATAGTTAAATGTGTTCAGGTGATTACACGAGGTTGAGTTCTTTTATTACTGAAACATATTTTAATGCAACAATATCTGAAATTATTCGAAAGAAATTAATAAGTCAGGGATTGCCAATATTTTGAAAGTCAATTTTAGGTGGCCAAAGCTATTTAGAGTCTCCTACTCAAAGCCCCTACATTTCAAAATTGCCTTTATTCTTCAGTAAAATAACATTTCTATGTACATGACAATGGAATTCTGCCAATAAATACAGCGGTATATACATCAGCTGGAAAGTTCCAGTGAAACGTAAAACAAAATATTGTTAAAATCATAAAAAAAAAAAAAAAAAGTTATTTCGCCACGTAGGGCGAAGGAGAGGCAGACAATAAAGCACGAGCGATACAAACGAAAATGTTTACCTACAGTATTGTAGACAGGGCAAGACATGATTCTATACTATGCACAAATTCCAATTAAGCATTACTACCATACTAAAGATTAAACATTAGGTACTAATTCACAGAAATGCAACAGTGATGCTACATTCAAAATGTACAACATATGTACAGAAGTATTCAGTGACAAGGGGAAATAACGCTAAATGTACTCAGAAGGGCATCTTGTTACATTATATTATACACACAGTGACTAATATTTTAAAAAAATATTCAACATAATGAAGGGGACATTGCGTGGGCAGTAAACTGTGCAGAAGGAAGAATTATATACAACAACATAAAACCCAACATTATCGAAGAGAACATGGGAAACATGGTGAGCTATCTTCAATGGCACATTAAAACAGAAAAATCACAAATAGCGAAGCACCAAAATTAATACGTAAAAACATTATTTGTTACAGTGAACGTGGGCGACAACAAAAATCCCACTTATAAGTTGAGATGTAACTGCAAATTGTGGATATGGAACCACCCAGCCGATTGGGCCCAAGTGGATTGAAAAACGCTATCGGTGTTTGTTGAGGCAGCACGAGAGTGCTCCATTTGGAGGCAAGTGGTTAACCGTGCTAGGAAGCGTCTCCGAATGATAGCACTTGCCTCCTGAGGAGGTGGAATAAGAGCGGGGAAGCGTTGTTGAAGATGGAAAGCATAGACAGTGAACTTCACAAGAAGAAAAATATAACGGCACACAGGAGGCAAGTGAGTAGGTGGATGCTTTGTTTGGAGTAGCCAAGCATATGCAAGAAATGGTAACGATCGAGCACAAATTCGATCAGCAAGACGAAATGCTGTGTTTAGGACTGGCAGGAGAACGGGGCAGAATAGGTATTGATGTTGGACGTCGCTGACTTCAGGGCAAAAGGAGCACTGCGGAGAATTGAGAAGGGTCATGCGAAACAGTACTGATGGGGCGGGGAGACGAAGGTGAAGAAATTGCCAATGGACATTGAGTTCAAGAGGGGAGGAAAGGGCAGAGGTAGATGCTGTCCAGATGGCGGGGAGAAGAGAAGGAGGAGCAGAATGAACAGAAAGTGGAAGTGCGGGAGGGGAAAGAAGAAGCCAATAAAGAGAAGAGGAGGAGAGAGAAGTAACTAGAACCGGGGAGCTACGAATGAGGAGAAAGAACGCTAGGGAAAGAGGAGCAGAGGGGACCGAGAAGAGACCATCAGGTGAAGCGAGGAGTGGAAAGAGGCTCCAAAGCGCTGTGCGAAGAAGAAGATATTCGTTAGGAAGAGTAATGGTTGGAGATAGAAACAGGGAAGAAAGAGATCTCCAGGTTAGATCAGAAGTTACGAGAGAACGGACAGTTATCACACCAGAGCGGATCCAATGAGGAAAGTAAAAGTAAGGGAGGTTAAGAGGGTGAATAAGAGAAGAGAAGAAGAGAGGTTCATCTAGGAGATCAAGAGTTGAAGAAGGAAATGAACGGAGAAGAGGAAGCGAACGAAAGAGAGAAAGGCCCTCTCGCAGGACAGGAGGGAAGTGGGACGGGAGAAGAGAGTATGCATCCATCTTCAGAAACAGTAGGAAGGTGAAAGATGGGTCACGGGAAGAAGCTAGAACATTCAAGGTAGTGGTAAGGGACGGAACAGTTGAAGTGGCAAGGCGAATGAAATGAATAATGCGATGTGTTTTATAAAGGAAAGCTGGATCAGGAAGCTGGATGCCACCCAAAGAGGCTGGCAGATGAAGCGTGGCAGGTTTAACCCAGTGATGTGAAGACCAGATGACGGAAGTTGAGAGGCGAGTGATGGTCATCATTTGTGACACGGGCATAACCGTCGACATTCAAGAGTATTCGCATAGAGAGATAAGTTGTCGTTCAGCAGGAAGAGAGGATATGCACAGTGGCGCGCCCAGAATTTCTTCAGCGGGCGGCTCAAAAATATTAAAGATGCAAGCAAAAATACTCCGGATAAAACATTTCCCAAAAACATTGTGAAGCGATAAGAATATTTCCGCTGTATTTAAGGGCGTTTCAAATTATTCGCAAATATACCTGTATAAACATGTAGAAATATATTTTTAAATAAGCAGAAGAACAAGTATAAAGGACCAAGTATTACCTCAAGGGGAAGGCCCGGGCAACCGGGCTACCCCCACTGAGTGCGCCCAGTGTTTCTTTCAGGACTTTTTGGCCAGGGGGGCGAATGGAACGTTAGAGGGGGCAAGTTTTCTGTTTGTTGTATATACACACTGTTTATATATATATAATTTTTAACTATTATATCTACATATCTAGAAGTAATTACTATATATATATATAGTACAGGGGAGTATTTAGAGAGGGGCGTTGCTCTCCCCCTGCCCTTCGAAAGTGTTTCAGTTTTTGGTTAAAATGCGACTTATATTAGATAAAAATGCCTTAATTTAATAAAAATGCATCAACTTTCATTAGAAAAATGCTGTAATTTTTCTTCAACTTTTTGTTAACTTTAATTTTGTTCTGGTGGATTTCAAAAACTTCCATTTTTGGACCCCCTACCCCAAAGAAAATTCTATATACGCTCTAGATATAGTAATAGATATAGTATAGTGTAGTAATGTTTGTTCTTCAAACATTTCAAGAACAAACTTTCTTCAGCTAAACTACGGGGGTGTTTGTTTCGATAGGTTTGAAAATTTTATCTATTAAAACGCATTTAACACACTTCTGATCCTGAATCGCGTTTCCCTGACTATGAGGTATGATTAGTCTAGCTATTATATTTTGTAGAATGGCATGCGTCTTAATAAACGTTTTTGCAAAATAAACTATAATACTTGAACAAATATTAAAAAAAATTATAATTTGAGAAAAATTTGTAGCATCAAAAGAAACGAAACTTCCTTTTTAAATAAACCCTACATAATTATGAATATTGATTCGCAATTTTTGTTTTCACAAAATTATAATTGGAGAAAAATTTTGTAGAATGGCATGCGTCTTAATACACTTTTTTGCAAAATAAACTATAATACTTGAACAAATATTAAAAAAAAATTATAATTGGAGAAAAATTTGTAGCATCAAAAGAAACGAAACTTCCTTTTTAAATAAACCCTACATAATTATGAATATTGATTCGCAATTTTTGTTTTCATAAAATTATAATTGGAGAAAAATTTTGTAGAATGGCATGCGTCTTAATACACTTTTTTGCAAAATAAACTATAATACTTGAACAAATATTAAAAAAAAATTATAATTGGAGAAAAATTTGTAGCATCAAAAGAAACGAAACTTCCTTTTTAAATAAACCCTACATAATTATGAATATTGATTCGCAATTTTTGTTTTCACAAAATTATAATTGGAGAAAAATTTTGTAGAATGGCATGCGTCTTAATACACTTTTTTGCAAAATAAACTATAATACTTGAACAAATATTAAAAAAAAATTATAATTGGAGAAAAATTTGTAGCATCAAAAGAAACGAAACTTCCTTTTTAAATAAACCCTACATAATTATGAATATTGATTCGCAATTTTTGTTTTCACAAAATTATAATTGGAGAAAAATTTTGTAGAATGGCATGCGTCTTAATACACTTTTTTGCAAAATAAACTATAATACTTGAACAAATATTAAAAAAAATTATAATTGGAGAAAAATTTGTAGCATCAAAAGAAACGAAACTTCCTTTTTAAATAAACCCTACATAATTATGAATATTGATTCGCAATTTTTGTTTTCACAAAATTATAATTGGAGAAAAATTTTGTAGAATGGCATGCGTCTTAATACACTTTTTTGCAAAATAAACTATAATACTTGAACAAATATTAAAAAAAAAATTATAATTGGAGAAAAATTTGTAGCATCAAAAGAAACGAAACTTCCTTTTTAAATAAACCCTACATAATTATGAATATTGATTCGCAATTTTTGTTTTCACAAAATTATAATTGGAGAAAAATTTTGTAGAATGGCATGCGTCTTAATACACTTTTTTGCAAAATAAACTATAATACTTGAACAAATATTAAAAAAAATTATAATTGGAGAAAAATTTGTAGCATCAAAAGAAACGAAACTTCCTTTTTAAATAAACCCTACATAATTATGAATATTGATTCGCAATTTTTGTTTTCACAAAATTATAATTGGAGAAAAATTTTGTAGAATGGCATGCGTCTTAATACACTTTTTTGCAAAATAAACTATAATACTTGAACAAATATTAAAAAAAAATTATAATTGGAGAAAAATTTGTAGCATCAAAAGAAACGAAACTTCCTTTTTAAATAAACCCTACATAATTATGAATATTGATTCGCAATTTTTGTTTTCACAAAATTATAATTGGAGAAAAATTTTGTAGAATGGCATGCGTCTTAATACACTTTTTTGCAAAATAAACTATAATACTTGAACAAATATTAAAAAAAATTATAATTGGAGAAAAATTTGTAGCATCAAAAGAAACGAAACTTCCTTTTTAAGCCTGAATTTATTCACATTTGGCTGGGTAATATAGTCTCGGTAACATACACCATCTCTGAAAGATCAGCCCAGGTTCGAACCTGAGAACCTTGTATCGATACACCATCTCTGAAAGATCAGCTCAGGTTATATACACCATCTCTGAAAGATCAGCCCAGGTTCGAACCTGAGAACCTTGTATCGACAGTCTGACCCACTAACTACTAAGCCATCCGCGGCTCCCGGACACTCTTGCGATGCGTAATGTAAATAAGAACCAGTGGCGCACCCACGGGAAGGGCCGATTGAGCCCGTCCCACCACACCTTGGGCTGACAGAGCGGAAAATTACTACGTCGAAGTTTGAAACAAAATAAATCACGATACGTGATCTACACAAATACTTCTTAATCATGTACCGAATAATTATAAGGAAGTAGTTCTGTTAAATAAATATAGAAAAATCCAACCAGAAAAAGAATTTCATCTAGTGCTTCTTCTAATCATTTAACTTTCTTGTACTGTAACATTACTAGTAACTGGATAAGAAGAAACGTACAAAAGTCAACCTCTTTAATTGTTATGGCACCTGACTATTTTTTCCCAGTAAATTTAGTGGGGTCACCCTCACCTTGCGGAAATTCTGTGCGCCGCGGTGCACGGCTACTTCCCCTTGCGAAATTTCTGGGTGCGCTACTGATAAGAATTCTGTCAAATTTTACTAAAGTATTTACTGAAGCACACAACTTTCAAAAACTACAGCTGGTGATATAGTTCTACAAAAAACGTGCCCGCCCCGGTGGCGCAGTGGTCTAAGGGATGGCTTCTGATCATTCGTCCGGAAGGGGGCTGGGTTCGAATCCCGGTGAGGCATGGATGTTGTGTTTGTCTTACGGCACTGGCTCTCTCCCTTCCCTGGAGCCAGTGACCCTAAATTAGGGTCACTGGCTCCAGGGAAGGGAGAGAGCCAGCTACTTATAGCCAGGGCCCGACTTAGGCCAGTTGAGGCCCGGTGCACGTCCTATGTCTGGGGCCCCCTTGATTAAAATTTTCAGTCAAACAGTTGAAAAGAAAATTTACTGGTAAATATTTTTCTTGCAAGCAGGTTTTCCAGCAGTATAAACAATAAAGCACAACCCAGATCCTCGTCAAGTTTACAGCCAATGTGGTAATAGACGAGGAGATGAGGATTCACACCGCTTGTACTTCCTCGCACCCCAAGAGCTTACAGTTATAACATTAATTACTCTGGAATTCTCTTTTTGTTTTATAGTATCATTTACGGAAACAAATAACTATCCTTTCAGAGATATAATTTAAAACACCTAGTTTACCATAATTTTAATGGAAACGATGGACCCATGGTAGTTTAAGCTGTAAGAAGCAATTCCTCACACAGTCTTACAGCTGACCACACACATTGTAAGAAATTACTGCAACACTCCATGTAGATTATTACAACAGTCTTTAAATAAAGTAGTGTCAATTAAACTTTTATTGAATTTTTATTTACGTAAAAATAAACCCTACATAATTATGAATATTGATTCGCAATTTTTGTTTTCACAAGACTAATATTAATAATATTTTTTTTGTTAATTATACATATTTGCTGAAATGTTTTTCATGTATACTATACCATATTGCTCCGAATTTAGGCTGCTCCCATTGCATTTTGATTGTTACAAATAAGGGTCAGGTTAAGATATTACACTGCCCGACCACAGCGCAGCACAATGCTTGAGGTTTATTATATGAAATAGTAATAATTTGGTTTCCAAAATCTCATACGAAAATTTGAAACCAAACCATATAGCCATTTCCTGCTATAACGAAAAATATATTTTAGTTCTGAAAATTTATATTATTATTAAGGTAGTTTGGAGGCCCCTCCAAATTCTGAGGGCCCTGAGCACGTGCAGAAATCAGGCCCAGCTTATAGCCCATTGAGTTGCTCACGGTGGTCGTTAAACCTCCAACACGCACACACACACACACACACAAAACTGCCTTAGCGGTAAAGGGGAGGAGTAAAAACAACCCTGAAAAAAGACCCTGGGAATTTTCAAAGGCAATTTAAAATTTGATTTGTTATTTTTAGTATTTAGTACCTTTTTATTAAATTTTTAGTGCCAACTAATTTCACCGATTTGAATAATTTGGGCGAATTTAAATAAATGATCGAATATTACGTGGAAGTCAACTGCTAAAAACTTTATAAGCACTTCTCAGCCATTTCTTACGATTCTAGATATTCAGTAGAAATAATGCGAATCAGTCACACTGAATGAATTTGACCTACACGCCACCTTTTCTAAGATTATAGGGTGGAACATATTTTTGGTGTTTTTCGTTTATTTATTTCAGGGTTTAAGTCACTGTGAGCATCTAGAGCTATGTGAAGTCCCCCTATTCCTTATCTGGAACCACTGATTTCAGCGAGGGGAGATAGCCAACGCGGAGAGGTGAGCGATTAGCAAAAAGCCAAAACCTCTGACCACTCGTCCACGGAGGCGTCCTTTTGTGTTACCCATAAGGAATCAGAGCACGGGTTCAGAGGGTTACTTTGTTCAGACTACGATGGCGAATTTAACCGAAATCGCTTTTGCAACAGTAAAACACTTTTCACTCAGCCTACCTGTTTAATTCTCCTGTGTTGATCTCCCACTTAGAAGGGCAGTGTTATCCTAAGGAGAAGCCACCTTTCATAACTTCATTTTAAAGACGGCCGTCTTGACAAAGAAGTTTCCATTTTTTTGACAACAGCACCCTTGTGGTTCGTGAGGAGCCATTTTGCGGGATCCGACTGTTTAGTCTCATTCCAGCAAAACGAACATTCCGGTTAAGATGAGAGCGTGTTTTCATATGAAACACAGTATTTTCTATTTCCGCATACATCATCAGCTAAAAATTTTCCTTTGCTCTGCTTTTCTGTTTAACTTTGAAAAAGGGCCTTAGCACCGCTAAATCTTTGTTATACCAATGAACTGGCGCGACGCTCAACTTTTCTTTGAGCCCACCTTTCAGCTCCCCCCCCCCCAATATTTAAGCAGTCCGAACATATGGCGAGTGCAATCATCTGAGTTTCTAGGGAACTTGGATAAATGTATGTGAATTTCTCGAATTCAATGACATTTTGCTATGTAAAATAAATTCCTAAATATTCTAGTATATGGATTTTGAATAAATGTATGTGCGTTACTTAAATTCACTAACATTTTGTTATATAAAATGAATTCTTTGTCGAATTTAGTGTTTCTATTTATGGGAAAGGAAGGATTTTGAACGAATTTCTAAGAGAGTTGTAGAAACACACCATTTTTGTAATTATACTCGTAGTTTTAAACGATGAGAGAGAGCGAGAGAGAGACAGACAAAGAGACAGAGAGTGTGAGAGAAAGGGAGACAGAGAAAGAGGGTGAGAGAGAGAGAGAGTGACAGAGAGTGTGTGAGAGAGAGAGAGAGAGAGACAGAAAGATAGAGATAGGGTGAGAGAGAGAGGGTGAGAGAGAGAGACACAGAGTGTGTGAGAGAGAGATAGGATGAGAGAGAGAGAGATAGGGTGAGAGAGATAGGGTGAGAGAGATAGGGTGAGAGAGAGAGACACAGAGTGTATGAAAGAGAGAGAGAGAGAGAGATTCCTTGTGTTAGGTTACAAACTAAAATTCATAAATAGCCTTGTAAAAGCAAAAAAAAAAAAAAAAAGTTAAAAAAAAAACGACCTAAGTAAGCTAAAAATACGAAAAAATAGTAACTTGCCATAGAGATTCGAATCCATGGTTCCCATACTACGTACATTAAACAAATACTACGTACAGTATTCACTTGGAAACTTTTTTTTACTAGGGATAACATATTATCAGCGTCGGGTACAATGCACATGAGCGGAATTTTTTGCCAAAATTTATTTCTGCCAAACACTTAAATATTTGTGCCCCTCTCTCATCATGCTTAGTCCCCCTCATATCCCACCCAGTTTTAAGCAGTTGGTGTCGCCACTGCTGCTGAACAGTACGCTGAGATACCGTAAAGCAATGACCATTCATTCGGGATCATAAAGTTCCCAGACTGCGTCTGTACGACGAAGTACGTGTATTGCATATCCACGGTGATTATTGGATTACATTACGACATTATCCCTCCTCACAGGGGAACTGGTTTCGTCCATTTACGTCACGTCCTCGCTGCGGTACATCCGAGTATTGTGAGCAACTTACGCAGTGTTCGGCGATAGATAAAAAAATGGCGTTTTATAGCAGCGCGTTAACTTTAAAAGTTGCGCTCGTTTGGGCAAACGTCCAACAGAAACTTACGAGATGTTGAAGCAACTTTATGACGAAAACACCCGGTCGCGGTTACAAACATTCGATTGGCATCGACGCTTCAGAGAAGGCAGACAAGAGGTCGAAGACGACGAACGAAGTGGGAGGCCTGTGACAGCTCGTACGGATGAAAACATTTCGAAGGCTGTGGCCATCGTACGCTCCGATAGACAACAGACGATAGAGCAAATAGAGAGGATGCTATGATATCGAAAAATACGTGTCGATGGATACTAATAGGTGATCTGAAGATGCATTGGGTGTGTCAACCCATCCTTCCACGTATGTTAGCTAAAGATCAGTTGGCCATGCGGATGGAAATGGCGGGAGATCTCCTAACCGCCGCCGACCACGACCCACAATTTCTTAGAAGAACCATAACGGTGGATGAAAAATGGTGCTTAGTCTTCGACCCTCAGACTAAGAGGTCATCAGCTACGTGAAAATCACCATCGTCTCCACGCAAGCAGAAATTAGGCTGAGATCGCAGCAAAGGCAAGATCATGCTAGAGGTCTTCTTCGACATCCAGGGTATTGTTCATCTCGGATATATCCCTGAAGGACACTGTCAACAAGGAGATCAATCCAGAAAGGTCTCAACTTTGGGACGGTCAATCGAGAGTGCTGTTGCGCGACAATGCACTGGCACACAGATCACCTCTTGTTCGTGAGTTTCTCACCAAAACAAGAACTGTTGTCCTCCCACACCTACCGTACTCACCTGACCTCGCCCACTGCGACTTGCTCCTCTTCCCTGAGCTGACACGTCAATTTCCGGGTCTTTGGTTTTCGAGCGGAGAAGAAGTGAAGAACTCATCACTGGTTGCACTGAAGGACATTGAAAAGAATGAGCTCCAGAAGTGCTTCGACCAACTCTTCACCCGCTGGCAGAAGAAGCCGCTGGCAGAAGTGTGTTGTTATTTATTTTGAAGGAGGAAGTGCGTCAGCTTTGTAACTGTAACTATCTATAGACTTACGGACCCAGTCCGGGAACTTTTGGATCCTACGTCGTATAAATGCTAGGGTGCAATAGTGTGGAGTAAAAGAATGTAGCATAACATGGGCGATTTGCTTTAGTCTGTTTCGGTGTTTAACGACAACCATGAGTTGCTCCAAGGGATGTAACAAGTCGTCCGTTTCTAATTTGCGCCCCTGATTCAGGGGAGAGCCATAACCATAGGGCAGGGTCACCAACCATGCCTCATCTGTGATCCGTGAGAGGGCGCTAGCGAGAAGCCCATGCATCTGACCACACGGCCTCGAGCGGCACATGGACGGTATCAGTTACTTTCAGAAATGTAAATCGTAAATTAAAAGTGTTGAATAACTATTAGCAGTTATTCAACACTTTTAATCTGTCTTCCTAATTGAAAGAAAAAAAAAGAATATCGCAGAAAGAAGAGCATGATGGCCGCAGCAATTCAATAGAACCCCATCAAGAACAACGACTGTACCGCGAGCGGCATATATATATGCTCTCTGTGTTGGTATTTGAGACCTATTCATGTGTTACTTAAGCCTTCTTGGGTACGAAAGAAATTCAGGTTTCTCTTCTCCGAGCTGGAAGAGAAAACGACCTTCGCCAACGTGGTGGCGCCGATGAAACTTGTCCTGGTGGAGGGGAAGTGGGGCGTAAATTCCGTTTGATCGTTACAATGCTATTCCTTTTTCCTTCTTTCTTTCTTTCTTTCTTTCTTTCTTTTTCTTCCTTCCTTTCTTCCTCACTTTTTTTCTCTTTTTTTGCGTTAAGCTTTTACTTCGCGTTTATTTACACTGGCGTGCAAAAATTAAGGAAGAGACGGTTTTTCGAATGTAACGTCGTGCAGAAGTGCTCCACATCGACTAAAATCCTACCATAAGATCCCCAAGATGTATGAATGTGGGACAAGTGAGCAAAACCATCCAAACAAGGAATCCAAAGGATACAAAGGCGCTTTATTGAAAAGGTAGCTTCGAGCACAACTGGACAGAAGACAGGAACGTCCATGTGACAGGCAACTGCCAAGAAAAATCCAGTCTTTAGTAGGGGATATGATCACCCCTGACTGCGTTGCAGGATTTACGTCTGTCCATGCTGAGAACGACGTTGTCAAAGAGCTGTTGAGGCATCGCGTCCCACTCCTCTTGTAGCGCCAATCGCAGCTACGGAATCGTTGTTGGCGGCTGGCGACGTATTGCCAAGCGTCTCCCGAGAAGATCCCACACCTGTTCGATTGGATTTAGGTCTGGGGACCTTGCGGGCCAATCCATGCGTTGAATATTTTCACTCTTCAACAGCTCTGCGACAGCCACTGTACGATGAGGTGTAGTGTTGTCGTCCACGAAGAGGAACTCAGAACACACAGCACCTCTAAACAGACGCACGTGAGGCAGGAGAACATCGGTACAATAGCGGACACCAGTGACTGAACCTCCTTGGAAGATGTGGAGGTCAGTACGGCTACCAAGCATGATACCGCCCCAAACGAGAACTCCGCCACCTCCAAACCGGTCCCTTTCGATTATGTTGGAGGTGTGATTGCGTGTTCCCTGCTCTCCCCAGATGTGTATACGTCCAGAATCGCTCGTCAGACTAAATCGGCTCTCATCCGCAAAGAGAACTCGACCCCATTACTGATGTGTCCAGTTCTTGTGTTCCTGACACCACAGAAACTGCCGTCTCCGATAAGCAGGCGTTAATGACACACACCGTACTGGTAGTCGTGCAAATAAACCACCTTTGTGCAGCCTCCTAGCCACGGTAAAACGCGATAACGGACGTCCAGTAGTCTGTTGCATGTGCCTTGCGATTTCTCCCTCTGTCTGCCGTCTGTCTCTTCTCGCCTGTAGGACAATATACCGGTCGTTTGCCGCCGTGGTTGCTCGTGGACGACCGCTGCTAAACTCTCGGGCAGCTGTTCCTGTAGTTGGAAATGCTCTTCAAGCTCGTGAAACGATGCTGTGAGCGATCCCGAACTCCTCGGCCACACTAGTCACACTTCGACCTTCTTCCGACTTCCCAATGATGCGGCCTCGGGTAAAGTCATCCAGATGTCGTCTACTGGATTGCCTGTTAGCCATATCACACGGTGGAAGCAACTCGACGTCGTTCAAATCGATGTACACCGTGCAATAGCTTTCACCAAATTGCTGAGCGTACACCACCCGTGTGCTTTATACCCTTCCGACACCCCCCCTACGTCATGCTGCATATATGTGCAGGCCTCACCGCACCGGACCCTAGTCTATCTCTTCAGTGGTCTTTCGGTCCATTCTGCCTGCTCGTTCCGCTGTTATGCTAATTTCTCCTCTTCGTCCTTAATTTTTGCACACCAGTGTACATGCAAAATCTTAGAAAATATGTGTTTTATGTGAAAATATTTATTTACCTAAAAATCCGTTCCTTATGAACACTATAACTAGAAAAAAAACCGAATTAGAAAGTCTTACATTTCCTCACAAGATATATGTTCTGTACAAATACATAATTTCTGCCTTTCATCATCATTTTTTTCACATACATACATTTCACTTCTTAACAGTTTCTCTTTGCAGTTTGTCCAGTTTTTACTCGTTTGTATCACACTAACTGAGATATAAGTCTAAGTTAAATATAAGAACTGACCACAGGCATTTCTAAGATATATGTGAAGAACTGACCACAGGAATATCTAAGATACATGTGAAGAACTGACCACATTAATATCTAAGATACGTATGAAGAACTGACCACAGGAATTTCTAAGATATATGTGAAGAACTAACCACAGGAATACCTAAGATACATGTGAACAACTGATAGATACATGTGAAGAATTCAGATATATGTGAGGAATTGACCACACGAATATCTAACATGCTTTCGGTGGCACTAGAAAAGTTTCGTCAGATTTTTTTTCTCCATATTGATTTTTTCATACAGATCTTTTTTTTTTTTTTATTGTTTTGTCTCATTAAGGAACCGGTGAATAATTCTGTGTTATTTGGTCTTGTTTGTTGCTCAAAATGGGGAAAGTGTGTAATTACAAAGAAAGATTTCGACAGTGTAAGAAAAGATTATGGAACCGAAAATCTAACGGACCATATGAAAGTATGCGCACCTCCATCAAAGCGTGAAAAGAGTGAACAATCTACTTTACCGTTCAAACGACCATCAGTTAAAGTACGAGATGCTGATTTAGATTAAATAAGGAAATGTGAAAGTGAACTAGTGGGAGGCGATCACTTAGCTTTTAATGTAGTAGGTATTATATACTTCCGTGGTTTTGCTCAAGAATTAGTGAAACTGGGAGAAACGCATGGAAATATAGATGTAAACAGTGTATTAGTAGATAGGAAGACAGTAAGTTCCGAATGTGTGAAGATGGTTGAAGGCGTGAAATATAATGTTAAACATTCCTTACAACCAGCCGTAGAAGAACAAGCTGTATCTTTCACGACTGACTTATGGACTGATAACATTGTACAGAGAAGTTATTTGGATATTACATTCTTCTGGATTGAAGAACAAGGTGCTGATAGATCATGTTGGAGTCTCAACGTGCAATATATTCTTGTGCTCATTTTCCAGAGCAAAAAGACCGCTCAGAATATTGCAAACGTGTTAAATGCCGCTTTGAAGAAAGTAGGATGGGACGAGACTAAAACACCTGTCACTACAGATAAAGGGTCAAATATTGTAGCAGCAACAGAACAAAACACGTTGATTGCGTCTGCCACAGGCTAAAGACGGCAGTTTCTAGAGCGTGAGAGAAATGCAAGGAAATGGAGAACATTAACGAGTTTGACCAATGAGCTCACAATTTAGTGACGTATGTAAAGAAAACTACCGGCGTTCAATCGGATATATCGCTGAAACAAGGTGGGAAGAGTCGGCCATGGCGATCTCTTCAGAGAATGTTCACTTCGATACTCGAAAATAGTAAGACGGATAGTAAATTGAGACTCACGCTACGCGACAGAAGAAAAGAGTATCTTCTGGACGGCGTAAACCTAAATCTTCTTAAGGGAACAGTTGAATTCTTAGCTGGACGGCGTAAACCTAAATCTTCTTAAGGGAACAGTTGAATTCTTAGCTGGACGGCGTAAACCGAAATCTTCTTAAGGGAACAGTTGAATTCTTAGCTGGACGGCGTAAACCTAAATCTTCTTAAGGGAACAGTTGAATTCTTAGCTGGACGGCGTAAACCTAAATCTTCTTAAGGGAACAGTTGAATTCTTAGCTGGACGGCGTAAACCGAAATCTTCTTAAGGGAACAGTTGAATTCTTAGCTGGACGGCGTAAACCGAAATCTTCTTAAGGGAACAGTTGAATTCTTAGCTGGACGGCGTAAACCGAAATCTTCTTAAGGGAACAGTTGAATTCTTAGCTGGACGGCGTAAACCGAAATCTTCTTAAGGGAACAGTTGAATTCTTAGCTGGACGGCGTAAACTTAAATCTTTTTAAGGGAACAGTTGAATTCTTAGCTGGACAGCGTAAACCTAAATCTTCTTAAGGGAACAGTTGAATTCTTAGCTGGACGGCGTAAACCTAAATCTTCTTAAGGGAACAGTTGAATTCTTAGCTGGACGGCGTAAACCTAAATCTTCTTAAGGGAACAGTTGAATTCTTAGCTGGACGGCGTAAACCTAAATCTTCTTAAGGGAACAGTTGAATTCTTAGCTGGACGGCGTAAACCGAAATCTTCTTAAGGGAACAGTTGAATTCTTAGCTGGACGGCGTAAACCGAAATCTTCTTAAGGGAACAGTTGAATTCTTAGCTGGACGGCGTAAACCGAAATCTTCTTAAGGGAACAGTTGAATTCTTAGCTGGACGGCGTAAACTTAAATCTTTTTAAGGGAACAGTTGAATTCTTAGCTGGACGGCGTAAACCTAAATCTTCTTAAGGGAACAGTTGAATTCTTAGCTGGACGGCGTAAACCTAAATCTTCTTAAGGGAACAGTTGAATTCTTAGCTGGACGGCGTAAACCTAAATCTTCTTAAGGGAACAGTTGAATTCTTAGCTGGACGGCGTAAACCTAAATCTTCTTAAGGGAACAGTTGAATTCTTAGCTGGACGGCGTAAACCTAAATCTTCTTAAGGGAACAGTTGAATTCTTAGCTGGACGGCGTAAACCTAAATCTTCTTAAGGGAACAGTTGAATTCTTAGCTGGACGGCGTAAACCGAAATCTTCTTAAGGGAACAGTTGAATTCTTAGCTGGACGGCGTAAACCGAAATCTTCTTAAGGGAACAGTTGAATTCTTAGCTGGACGGCGTAAACTTAAATCTTTTAAGGGAACAGTTGAATTCTTAGCTGGACAGCGTAAACCTAAATCTTCTTAAGGGAACAGTTGAATTCTTAGCTGGACGCCGTAAACCTAAATCTTCTTAAGGGAACAGTTGAATTCTTAGCTCCAATGAGCAACGTGCTTGATATGCTAGAATTTGCTTATATGCCAACTGTTTTGTCAGCCTTTTATCTGCTGAGAAATCAATCGGATACGAAGAAAGACAGTGACTTGGGGAAATCCGGAGAACGAGAAGAGTATTCGTAAATCAACTTGATGAGAAAATATGGAGCTCGATTACTCCTAGTCATTTTTGTGCAACATTACATGACACAAGCTTAAAAGCTTTCTCGTTCGTGCCTGCGCTAAAGATAACTGAGCGAAAAGCTATGATTGATCAAGCACTTCACTGTACTTCATGATTACGCCGTAAGTGTAATTGCTAGCATGAATACTCCAGATGAATTGTTTCACACTGAAGAGGAGAACAATAATCTAAATACAGCAGAACCATCAACTCATGAGAGACCACATGGAGAACGCAAATTAGAGAATGACCTACTTGCTTCTTCTTTCCGACAAAGTAATGTTGAACTAATTACACAAACTGTGAATCAAACAATCTTCAGAACTGAAAATCTTGATGTGGAACTGAAACGCTACCGTACAATTGTAGGACTTTTCATGACTCCCCAATGCAAATGTGTAAAGTGCAAGTAAACCCGTGAATTATCTTTATTCAATCCTCTTAAGTGGTGGGGTGAGTAGATATTGACGTATCCTATACTAAGTACCATAACGAAAAATTTTTTGGTAATACAAGCATCATCGGCAGGTCAGAGCGCCACTTTTCGTGTGCTGGCCGGGTTACAAGAAAGGACCGTGGCAGACTAAAACCTCAAACTTTGAAGCCTCAAGTTCTGAGTGCTGAAGACCTAAAGAAAAGGATAATTAAGTAAGCAGTTTTTCTATTTTCCGGGCGGGGGGTGGCATTTAAAATATACCGCACACATGTTCTTCACTTTATAAATTTTAATTTTAGATCAAAACAGAAAAACTTTCCTGGGAAATCCCCTCACTCCAAAAATTTGCGATTTGTGTAAAATCCAAATTTTGTACTCAGCTCAGCTCCCTACCCCTTTTATGTTATTCTTCTACTGGGGATACTTTATCAGGACAATTTAGTTTCTACCAACTCCATAGTAATCACGTGATATCAAATTTATTAATATCATATGTAAGTGGTTAAACAAATATAACCCTTGATGTTATACTTTGCATATATATACATATATATATACACTATATTGACAAAGGTCCCCGGATACCCCTTCAAAATCAAATGAACGGATCCGCTGCGTTGTTAAGATGCGCGGAGCAGCTGCAAACGGTATAAAACAAGCTTGCAGCTGACCGCGATTATATCGCACTGTGAGGTTGAGTGAAAATGTCGCGGCGGGAGAGGCTTTGAGAAAAAAATATTGGCTTTGAGAAAAAAATTATTGTTAGGTGTTATATTAGTGGGTTGTCCATAAGAGAAGCCAAGAGGCGTTTAAACATACCCAAGTCAACTATTTTGGATGTACTGAATAAGTCTGAATAAGTGGAAGACACATGGTGTGCCTGAAGCAGCAAAACGTACCGGCAGACCAAAGAAAATCAGTGATAGAGGACGTCGAAGCGTCAGGAGAGTCGTTACAGCTAATCGGCAGACTACTGCACAAGACCTCAGTATACAGGTGAGTAAAAATTCTGAAATTTCGGTATGTACAATTACCATTCGTTGTTAAGATGCGCGGTACAGCTGCAAATGGTATAAAAACTAGCCTGCTGCTGCCCGCAATCATATCGCACTGTGAGGTTGAGTGAAAATGTCGCGGCGGGAG
Organism: Macrothele yani; assembly: GCA_039090855.1. Classification (NCBI taxonomy): domain Eukaryota; kingdom Metazoa; phylum Arthropoda; class Arachnida; order Araneae; family Macrothelidae; genus Macrothele; species Macrothele yani. Next base: position 100,722,033 of record CM077013.1, on the reverse strand, counting down.
AGAATTGGCTTTGAGAAAAAAAATATTGTTGGGTGTTATATTAGTGGGTTATCCATAAGAGAAGCCAAGAGGCGTTTAAACATACCCAAGTCAACTATTTTGGATGTACTGAATAAGTCTGAATAAGTGGAAGACACATGGCGTGCCTGAAGCAGCAAAACGTACCGGCAGACCAAAGAAAATCAGTGACAGAGGACGTCGAAGCCTCAGTATACAGGTGAGTAAAAATTCTGGAATTTCGGTATGTACAATTACCATTCGCAGAAAACTTCATTCCATTAGTTACCGTGGTCGTGCGGCTGCTCATAAGTCTTTCATCTCCACTCGGAATGCTACTCGTCGTTTACCATGGTGTAAAGAACATTTATCGTGGACCGTAGATCAATGGAAACGGGTCCTATAAAGTGATGAATCTAGATGCATGATCCATCAGTCTGATGGTCGTATGTGGGTATGGCGGCAGCTGTGGGAACGCAATTTACCACAGAATACTGTTCCTAAGGTCAAGTTTGGAGCTGACAGTGTACTCGTGTGGGGGTGTTTTTCGTGGTATGGTCCACAACGATAAACCTGTTAACCAGCACGTTTATCTCGATATTCTGGACAATTATGCCCTATGCAACCGAACCTTCTTGTTACCAGCAGGATAATGCATCGAGCCATAAAGCAAGGACTGTTGCGGCGTGGTTTGACGATAATTCCGTATTGTGTGTGGACTGGCCAGCACAGAGCCCTGATCTTAATCACATAGAGCACTTATAGGATAGAGCGCCGCATAATAAGTTTGGAACCAAGGCCTACTACTAAGCAACCGTTAGCGGAAGAATTATGGACTGAATGGATGCGCATACCTATCGCTGTGTTCCAAAACCTTGTCGAAAGCATGTGTCGAAGGGTCAGTGCATGCACTAAGGCCAAAGGTGGACTGACACCGTATGTCAATAAATGCTATGTTGTGTTTGTGTTCTAGGTGTCCGGTTACTTTTGTCAATATAGTGTATATACTGTATATTTATATCATCGTTGTGAACAAAAACAATAGGTATATTCCTATTGTTTTTGTTCACAACGAAGCCAGTATATACAGTATAATCTTGATTCGTAATAATCGAGTATACAATTCACGCATATTGTTCTTGCTTCATTGTAAATATCACTAATTAAGATCTTGTGTTATGATGGGGAATGATAATCAAGTCTTCAATTTCGTCTGCGCTTACAGTAAAATTTGTGATATTCTGAAAGATAGTTTCGGCATTGTATATTTGTTTTTTAATATTGATTTTTTTGCGGACAAAATACATTTATGTAATCGTAAATAATGATTCCCATTTGTAATATACTCCATGGTCACGGTCACAGTCTGCCATTACTTCTGGATTACGCAAAAATGTGGCACTAAAAATGGCACTAAAATTTAGCAAGTAACCAAATTTTATTATTAAAAAAGGATTTCACTTATTAAATATCAAGCAGTTATTGGGACGAATATATATACAGTATTACGTTTGTATGTATATATATAAATTGAGTTTCGAATTTATAGTTCAAAGTAGATTTGTCCGGGTCAGTTACGAGTCCGCATCGGGTCGGGTCGGGTTCGGGTCCGAAATGTTTGACCCATTTTCAACTCTGGTGTAGTTATATATGATCTAAATTGGAAAGGGAGTGAGTTGCCCCGGTGGCCCAGTGGTCTAAGCGATGGCATCTGATCATTCGTCCGAACGGGGTCTGGGTTTGAATCCCGAATCCCGGTGAGGCATGGATGTTGTGTTTGTCTTACGGCACTGGCTCTCTCCCTTTCCTGGAACCAGTGACCCTAAATTAGGGACGGGCGACTGCTTATAGCCCATTAAGTTGCTCACGGTGGTCGTTAAACCTCAAAAAAAAAAAAAAAAAAAAAAAAAAGGAGTGAAAGTAGATGACGTTACCTACACATTGTATATATCTCCCAAGCTCTTCAGAGCCACATTTCAGATTGTCTTTCAATCATTGAACTGGGAAGATAAGGGAATAATCATTAATGCAGATAGTTTTTGCGTTGATATCTAAGAAGAGTAAAAAAGATGGGATCAAAAATGAACTTACAGACAATTAAATTGGTGAGCAATGTTTTCACAAGAACTGAAGATTAGGAAGTTGATGGGGCAAGTTTAGAAGTGACTGATGCCTACATCTGCCTTGGGCAACAGATATCAGCAGAGGGACAGACACATCGAAGAAAAAATCAATATGCATGTAAAACTTGACTGCACTGCATTTATACGGAGCAGCATATTTTTCAAGAGCTGTTTATCATTATGTTTAAAAAGAAGTGTTGAGTACATGCATCTTTTCAGTTTTTGCTTGTAGATCAGACACGTGGACTTTAAAAAAAGTCGAGAGAGTACCCTGGTACTTTTTGTAGATGATTTATGCTATGCATCCTCGCGTGTCAAGATCTTGGTTGGTGTGAAAAAAAACGAGTGATTCGAGAGTATAGATTTATTTGCATATAACAGATTGCATCCATTCTCGTCACTTACGACGAGAATAAATGCAATCTGTTATATGCAAATAAATGCGGTACATACTAAGTGGAAATAAATCATAGCCTCCCCGTGGCGCAGTGGTCTAAGCTTCTGATCATTCGTCCGAAAGGGATCCGGGTTCGAATCCCGGTGATGCATGGATGTTGTGTTTGTCTTACGGCACTGGCTCTTTGCCTCCCCTGGAGTCAGTGACACTAAATTAGGAACGGGCGACTGCTTATAGCCTATTGAGTTGCTCACGGTGGTCGTTAAACTTCCAATGAAAAAAATCATAACAATTAGGTTTACTAACTCCTGACATTGAGCTTAATGAATGTTATTGTCGTAAAACCAAAGAAAGAAGATGTGTGAGTCATAAAAATAAATATTTTGCTAAACTGCACTGTTAAAAATGGTGTGGTAACTTGCACTAAAAAGTGGTGCTACATTAGCTGCACCATATTGTGGATTAGCGTTATGGTGCGTAGTGCGCGAAACACACAAACACACGGTGCAATGAGTGCAATTTCGCATTAATCGGATTAGATACCATCACATGTTGCACAATTGCAGAATGTTCTTGTGTATTCCATGCATAACACAGTGGTTTACCTTAACTCCAAAATGTTGCAGCTGGTGCAGTACTTGAAACATAAAAATACACTAACAATAATAGACAGGAGGAAGTAACCTCCACAAAATCAAAATTTTAGAAAACCTTTATCCCTCTAAGATGGTGTGTACAATAACTTGTGCTGCTCAGCATATTAAATTAAAAAAAAAGTTGTCTACCATGTCAAGTTCCTAAATTTTACTGGCATTTGATAAAAAGACTATGGTTAAAGCAAAACATAACGCTGCTATAAAATTTTAAGGATTTGTTCAAATAAAATCACCTGAAAATAAAAATAATATTTTCGAGATATGTAGCGTACGCAGGGCATGTTTTTTCGCGATAAGTACCGTAGCTGTGTTCTAACGTCCTTTTTAACACATGTTTTTTGTTTTTGATTATGGAAATAATGGTTTAATTAAAATACCGTAATAACATGTAATTATCGTAACAGGTGATAGAGAGAGAAGACAGTAGTTAAATCCTTGCAATTTGTTTTTTTAAAGTCAAACACAAAAAGGCTTCTTTCATATGCATAACGTATCGCTGTACAAAATTTGCACAGCGATATACACGGTCGAGTCACATTATTGTGACCACCAACTAGTATCCGGAGTAACCGCAGTAGAGCGCGGGCAGCAGCTAGACTGGCTGGGAGTGACTCAGCAAGGTGCTGGAAATTGTTCATAGGTATCTGGATCCAAGCTGACTGCAGTGCATCTGACAGCTGCTAGAGGGTGCGTGAAGGAGGATCCATAGAGCGAACAACACGATCGAGGTGGTCCCAGAGATGCTCACTTGGGTTTAAGTCTGGGGAATTATGGGGCCAGGGAAGTACTTTGCAGTCTTCATCGTGTTCTTCCAACCACTCTCAGACATTTATAGCTGTGTGACGCGTCGCATTGTGAAGATCCCATCCACCCCAGGAAAGAAAATTAGCATGTATAGGTATACGTGGTCTGCAAGAATAGATTCATAACGAATTCGGTCCGTAGTGCCTTCCATAGGTATAAGTGAACACATAGAATGCTACGAACACATTCCCCAGACCATAACGCTGCCTCCACACAGCTTGTGTTCTGCCAGCAATGGTTGAAGAGTGTTTGTTATCCGATGTTTATCGCCTTATACGCCAACATCCATCCGTTTGATGAAGCAGAAAACGTGACTCATCGGAAAAAGCAATGCTTTTCCAATCAGCGAGGTCCAATTCCGATACTGCTGCGCAAATGTAAGCCTTTTCTGCCGACGCACCTTCGTTAGAATAGGTGCTGTGACCATCCGTCTGCATCGGAGCCCCATACGCAGCAGGGTTCGCTGAACTGTCGTTTTAGACTCACTTCCAGTAGTCCCCTGGTTCATTTGGCCTGTGAGTTGCTCCACTGTAGGGTGTCAATCGGCCCTCATGCACCTTCGAAGCCGACATTCACCTCTCACATCAATGACACGTGGTGTTCCACAGTTTCCACGTCGCTTATTTGCAAGTGACGGTCCGTAGTGGCTTTAATAGGTATGATTAAACCCAGAGAATGCCACGAACACATTCCACAGACCATAACACTGCCCTCAGGTTTGACTTGGATGCACACCCACCACGTCAAACCTACCCGGGGAGCCAGACGGATGCACACCCACCAAGTCAAACCTACCCGGCAAGTTTAATTATTGTCGGTTGCTTCCTTCTGGATGCAACTATTTTTTTGACGATGAGTGTAATCATTGGCAACCATTATTATCAATCCGCTGATGGATGAAGGCCATTTTTCTCCACAATAAAAAGCACTGGGTTTGTGCGATGTTTATCGGCATATTCAACTGTAATGAACATACCTAATGACGAGTCGTGGTTTATGAAGCCATTTCCAGGTATAATGTTTGACAAAACGTTCAGGAAATAATTAAAATTACCACTTTATTTAAACCTAGTCACCAAAAGTCTTATCGTATAGAATGGACTTAGAACAAATACTTTGGATCTTTTTTATGTGTATTTGTGTGTGTGGGTGTGTGTGTATGCATGTGTGTGTATGTAACGATGTAGATTAATTTTCAAAGAAACACAAGCTGTAAAATTTCTGGTAATCCAAAATGAGAATTTTATTTTGTTACGCATTTTGTGATTAAAATATTGCATTGTCAAAAGGGGATACAGAGGTTTTTTTAGTTTATTACACTCCTAAATCCCACGAAATTGAAACAAAAAAGACGCTAGTGTTCTTTCAACAAACTGTTAAAGAAAGAAAGGCACTGAAATTTATCAATTACAAAAATTGCTTCTGGCAGAATAAGATAAAGTTCGGGTTTTTGAAGACCATTTTTTTTTTAGTTCTTCATGATTTATTGTTATTTTGTCAGTTATCTAAAAAGAACAGAACCGTGTAGCATAAAAAGTATCCGGACAGAATGAAGAATACTTTCCAAGGAGAAAGGCAATTGTGGTTTGAGGAAATAAATAATGACTTTCTCGGTGATTCACTTCTATATTTTTTTAATTGGATTTTCAGATGCTGTTCGCTTTTAGATTAATTTCAGCTTCATGAAGCGTGAGCATTTGGAAGCAGCTAACTATGATGGAAATAAGGAAACAATTCATCTATTTGGAGTTCACACACACACACACACGAACGAACGAACACACACATACATTTTCATAAGATCTCCACCAGTTCGAAGCTAAAAGAGAGTCATAATTTTCATCTGCAAAAGTTTTTTTAAGATTTTAAAGCTAAAAACCAAAGCAACTATGCTTTTTTTTCGTTCTTATACATGGTCGAGTCACATTATTGTGACCACAAGCTAAAATCCAGAGTAACCGCCTTGTGCAGCGCGGACAGCAGCGGACTCAGTAAGGTGCTTGAAAATGTTCACAGGTATGTGGAACCATGCTGACTGGAGTGTATCTGACAGATACTGGAGGGTGCGTGGTGGAGGATCCATAAAGCGAACAACACGATCGAGGTGGTCCAACAGATGCTAAATTGGGTTTAAGTTTGGGTAATTAGGGTGCCAGGGAAATACTTTGAAGTTTTCATCGTGCTTTTCCAACCGCTCGAGGACATTTCTAGCTGTGTGACACGTCCCACTGTAGTGCTGGAAGATCCCATCCGCCCCAAGGAAGACAGTCAGCATGCATGGGTGTACGTGATCTGCAAGGATGGATTCATAACGAATTCGGTCCATAGTGCCTTTCACAGGTATAAGTGAGCCCAGAGAATGCAACGAAAGCATTCCCCAGACCATAACGCTACCCTCATCAGCTTGTGTTCTGCCAGCAATGGTTGAAAAGTGTTTGTTTTCCAAAGTTTCTCGCCTTATACGCCAACGTCCATCCGTTCGATGAAGCAGAAAACGTGTCTCATCGGAGCAGGCAATCGTTTGCCAATCAGCGGTGGTCCAATTCCAATACTGCCGTGCAAATTCAAGCCTTTTCTGCCGATGCACCTTCGTTAGCATAGGTGTAGTGACCATCCATCTGTATTGGAGTCCCATAAGCAGCTGAGTTCGCTGAACTGTCCTTTTAGACACACTTTTGGTAGCCCCCTGGTTCATTTGGCCAGTGAGTTGCTCCACTATAGGGTATCAATCGGCCCTCATGTACCTTCGAAGCCGACGTTCACCTCTCACATCAATGACACGTGGTGTTCCGCAGTTTCCACGTCACTTATTTGCAATGGTGCCATTTCTCCAATCACGATACCCTTTAACCCCAGCATCACGTGAACAGTTCGCAAACTGCACTGTTTCAGAATTACTGCCACCTTTGGCCTGAAAGCCTATAATCAACCTTGTTTGTAAATCTGATAAATCGCTCCTTTTATGCATGACAGCAACGAGTGATATGTTTTCAGAATGCCTACAGAGCACCTTATATACCCTTCAAGCCAGCTCACGACACGTGCTTTCTTTCATTGGCTACGCGCTGTTGACCTCAAAAGTATGAGGTCGTCACAATAATGTGACTCGACTGTATATTCTTTCAGCAAAATAAAAAGCTGATTTTCTTGTATCCACACTGGCCAAAGAATTGCGTATCGTTATTCAGTGTCGAGTCGAGCAACCTTTGTTGAGAATGACAGCACATATACGACGCGTCGTGGACTCTGTGAGGGGCTTGAGTTAGTTTTGCTCCACAGACAGCCATTCCTGCAGAAAAATATCGTGCAACTTTCTCATTGCTACGGATTCGACGCTGAACATGTTCAGCACATTTTCAATAGCAATGAAATCAGAGGACTATAAAGGCCAGAGGCCGTGGCGAAAGTTGTTTTCGTGCTGATCTAACCATTCGAACGCGACTTTGGCATGAAGTGCCATGGCATTGTCGTCCATGAAGATGCCACGACATGTAGAAAAATACACTATCTACCAACAAGTAATTGGACACCCCTGCAATCGACGATGTCTGCGGTCCTAATACACGTCACGGCCTCCGCCGTTAAATATCGTGTGGGAAACAACAACGCAACCAATCGCATGCAAGATACCACGCAGTTCGGAGCTCTCTGATTTCGAGAAGAGTGTAATCGTCGGGTATCGCAGAAATGGCCGATCCATACATGACATATCCAGCGAGTTGAAGTACTCAAAATCGACAGTGGCCTACGTGATTGGCAAGTGGAAGATGAGAGGTGACTGTCGGAATGTGCCCCGACCCGGCAGACCAACAAAACTGGCAGTTAGAGACCGACGGGTGCTGGCCAGAGAAATTCGGAATAACCGCACCAAATCGATGGGCCACATCCGCGAGGAGTTTCAACAGGCATCCGGGAGTGCTCTTTTGATGAATACTATCCGTAAGGAAGCCCATCTGCTCGGTTATCATGGACGTGCTGCCGCCCACAAACCTTTGATCACCAAGTCCAAAAGCGCTGCTTGGCTAACGTGGTGCAAAGAACGTCGACAGTGGACCGTTGAACAGTGGAAACAGGTTCTCTGGAGCGACGAATCAAGGTTCACTCTCTACCGTTCGGATGGCAGGGTCTGGGTTTGGCGTCTGCCTGTAGAACGCCTCCTGCCGGAATGTATTGTGCCAACTGTGAAGTTCGGCGGCGGTGGAATTATGCTATGGGGGTGTTTCTCCTGGTATGGCACGGGACCCTTGGTCACAATTCCTGGCAGACTCAACGCCGAGACCTACTGCACCATTTCGGATGCCCATGCGCTTCCTACGTTGTGGCAGTTTTACGGGGTGGACCCATGTTACTTTCAGGATGACTATGCCACCTGTCATGTTTCGAGATCCACCATGGCTTGGAATAGTGGAAATAGGGTTAATCGAATGGACTGGCCTGCGCATAGCCCGAACCTTAACCCTATCGAGTACCTCTGGGACGAGTTGGAGCGTGGACTTAAGGGGTGCCCCCACCGTCCGAAATCGGTGAAGGAACAGACCTGTCGTCTCCAAGCCGAGTGGAAGAAAATACTAGCGGTATTTTCTCAACGCCTGGTTGAGAGTATGCCCCGGAGGGTCGCAGCTGTAATCGCCGCTCCTGGAAGCTCCACCAACTATTGAAGGTGAATAAACTTCGTTTTCCTTTGATATCACAGGTGTCCAATTACCTGTTGGTAGATAGTGTAGTAAAACATTACAGGATGCATTTTGTCCGCTACAACACCGATGTATTCCCTCGATATCGTTTAACCTTCCGCTGGCATCAAAAGCCCCTGTCCGTACCAACAATACGTATCCCATAGCTCGGTGCTTCTTCGAGTTGTTTGGATTATGTTTACAAGGCATGCCCATTTCTTCGCTCCATTAGGTTCTCGCCACACTCTCTACCGATCATCAGTGCAAAACAATGTATAACGTGATTTATCTGACCGCATGACTTTCTTCCACTGTTCTATTGTACATTCATGGAGTTCTCGTCCCCATTGTAAGTCAATTTTAAAATAGACAGTCGATTTCCAAGACACACTTTCTTTTAACTCCTTACACCGGATAGGAACAGGTTGCTCCTAGCATTGATTGAATTCAGTAGTCATTTGCTGCACAGTAGAAGACCTGTTATTTTGTACAATCCTCTTCACAACTCGAAGGTCACGCTGTGTAAGTCTAGTTCTTCGGCCACATTTACGCCCTTTTGGATACGGAAGATCCGCTTCTATTCCAATGACTAAACCCCTTTGGTTCCTTTTAAGAAACCAGACATTTCTTTTGTATGTTAATCATGCCTCCTGCTAAACGTGTTCGTACAATTAGACGTTTTTCGAATTCTGACAGGTCCTAGTTAATTACCCCATGTTCACATGGTTACTTGAGCAAAATAATCGGTATGTTCACCAAAAACGACAATGTGAAACGTCATCAGCCGATGCGGCTGTTACATTTGCATATATTCGCGTTTATTTTCTGTGACTTTAACTCCATGGCTAGGGTGGCCATAGCGCGGCTCGCAAGCCGCGTGAGGCTCTCTCAGGCGAGTGGTGCGGCTCTTATGCATTTAGCTACTAGGTGCTAACTATGAATAATGCAATGGACAGGGATAAAATTGGGATACAATGCGTCGGCATTTAAAATTCCCAAAAGCCCTTTAGTAGGACCTCTTATTGCTCGAGCGCCGTCAGTTACGACGCTGACTATCTTTTTAATCGGTACAGAATGTTTTCCAAGTACAGCATAAAGGGCGTTTTTTATATCTGAACCTCGAGTCGTATCCATTAGTGCAATAAGGTCCAATAGTTCTTCTTTCACTTCTACATTATTTGTTACATAACGAACGAATATAGCTAGTTGTGGTTTATCTTCAATGTCCGTGGATTCGTCTAAGGCCAGACTCAGTGCTGAGCAGTTCGTCAAATCCTGTTGCAAGTTACTTATAACGTCATCGGAAACAACAGAAACTCGCCTTTCCACAGTATGTCTAGATGCAGGTATTTGTTCAATCAATTTGAGCATTTTTTTATTTTCTGGATCTAAAGCAGAAATTACTTCAGCAATATTTCTTTTTATGAACTCTCTCCTTCTGTGTAGGGGCGTTTTGCCCGAACAATATTGAAGGTCATAATTAATCCGGCCTCCGTTGTTACATCTACCTCTTTAATAAGCATTGACATAACCTTGGTTTGGTTATTTAGTTTTGCTTTTAAATACAATATTTTAGTTCGTCTTAACTCGCAACCAGCAGGAAATTGTTGGCTGAAAAAACAGTGATTTGATTCATAATTTCGGTTAAGATCACTGGCCTTGAACTGTGACAGTGTTACTTCACATAAAAGACACATTGGGTTCCTGTTCCCTCTACAAAAACAAAATTTTCTTCCCACTCCGCTATAATTCTCCTATTCTCGTCTTCCAGATTATAACGAAGTAAATTTCTCCGTCATTTTTGGCCCACGCCGGGGATCGAACCCGAGTCCACTTATTCCAGAACAAGTCGCTCTACCAACTGAGCTACGCAGGCGTTCGCTCTTGCTGCTATCTGTCTTTATGTCGCGTGCGTCCTGCTGGGCAGGAACGTCGCGAGATAGCATGATTTCTTACATTAGATGGGAATATTTAAAAAGAAAACTTATAATTTTCTTTTTCACACAAGTTAACTCACGGAATGTAAAAAAGTACTATTAAGCCACACGCCAAGTAATCTACGGCACGCACTGATGTACTGCTGACGTTTATCGTTGCGGTCGTATGTCTACCCTTAGGCACGAAATGGCGTGCTGAATCATGTGTGCTGAACACTTCGTCTGATTGACTCCAGGCGTCCGAGGGGGGGGGGCATCTGCGATAGGCTGATAGCCGAAACACAAAACTGCGTTGCTTTCCTCGTTCACAACACCCTTACGGCAATCGCTTTGAGGGCGCACCAACAGCAGTGTTTTTCGTTGGCTATTCTCTTTTGAGGAGGAAATGAGAAAAAAAAACTTTCAAAATCAAAGTTTCTCTTCTCTTTTACACTCATATTGAAGCAAACAAAAGATATTACAAACCAACAGTTGCTTACGTTTGTGAGCTTTGTTACGTACGAGACTCGTGCGACTTACGTTGCCAAACCAGCGCTCAGTCGGCAAATTGATTCTGTGATATTTTTCACACATTTCTTATGCTGAATCTTTTGCTTTGAGTCAAAGTTGTCTCAGCTAAGAAAACAACACAGTTTGTGTTTCAGCTATGAATCAGGCTGACCGGGGGGGGGGATATGTGGGTAAACTTTAAAAAATTGAACTAATTTTTAGTTTGTCATTGTTTGTTTTGTTATCAAAAATAAATAAATGGTTTTTCAAATATTCCTTTCTGAAATGTGGCTTCCAAAGGTAGTCTAGCTGGTCACCCCTGCTACATGGGTTTCTAAATGCTATACATATATTTTTTTTGATTGGAGGTTTAACGACCACCGCGAGCAACTCAATGGGCTATAAGCAGTCGCCCGTCCCTAATTTACGGCCACTGATTCCAGGGAAGGGATAGAGCCAGCGCCGTACGACAAACACAACATCCATGCCTCACCGGAATTCTTTTTTTTTTTTTTTTTTTTTTTTTGAGGTTTAATGACCACCGTGAGCAACTCAATGGGCTATAAGCAGTCGCCCGTCCCTAATTTAGGGTCACTGGTTCCAGGGAAGGGAGAGAGCCAGTGCCGTAAGACAAACACAACATCCATGCCTGACCGGGATTCGAACCCGGACCCCTCACGGACGAATGATCAGAGACCAGCGCCTAAGACCACTGCGCCACCGCGGCGGCACCGGAATTCGAACCCGGACTCCTGTCGGACGAATTATCAGAAGCCATCGTTTAGACCTCTGCGCCACCGGGGCGGCCTAATTGCTATTCAGTATGTGTGTGTGTAATATCACAAAGATACAGAAAACAATCTCTGAGTTTAGAACACTCTCATCATTTAATATACATGCAAGGTGTCTATAAATGGTTATCGGCCGCCCCGGTGGCGCAGTGGTCTAAGCGATGGCCTCTGATCATTCGTCCGAACGGGGTCCGGGTTCGAATCCTGGTGAGGCATGGACGTTGTGCTTGTCTTACGGCACTGGCTCTCTCCCTTCCTTGGAACCAGTGACCCTAAATTAGGGACGGGCGACTGCTTATAGCCCATTGAGTTGCTCACGGTGGTCGTTAAAAATCCAATAAAAAAAATGGTTATCGTGATTAAAGCATGTTATGACTTTTAAATGAACACTGGTAATTAAACACAGTTTGTTTTAAACAGAAGTAGATAAAAACATAAAATTTGATACGGAGTTAATGAACTTTATAAACTTCTACATGCGCTTCCCTAGTGGCTCGTAAAAATACTGAACAATATTCACACTCGCATCACACGTTTGCCAATATTTTTGGGATAATTCCTGCTATTGCATGTGTAATGCACTCTCTCAAAGTCCTGATACCTTGAACAACTGTTGCATAAAACACATCTATAATATAACTCCTCAGAGAGATATCCAGCTGTGTGTGGTCTGATGATCTTGGGATTGGTCTGTCATCTCAATCGAACAATTTGAAAATGCTGCGTTCAGAGATTCCTGAACGTCTTCCCAATGAGAGGAGTGCTCCATCTTGTTCGAAGATGATAGTCCGCAGCCTGCCCTGCATCTGGAGGATGATGACGTAATTGATAAGCATATCAAGGTACACGTGTGCTGAAACCGCTTTTTCAGGGAAGAATAAAATACGAATTTGGTCATGCAAAAGCCCATACCAAACATTGATTTTCGGACTGTCTCGAATATGTGTGCTTTCTGATCTCATAATATATTCACATTCTGTCTGTCCCACTAAAATGGAACTTAAACTCTTCTGGAAAGCAGACACGCAGCAAGAAAGCATTGCCTTCGTCAAAGAGGTTCAAAATTCCATTAGCAAATGTTTCACGGTTTAGACGGTCATAAGACTGCAGTTCTTGTACAAGTTGTGGCTTGTAAGCGTGCAACTGCAGACGGTTGTGTAACACTTTGTGCACCGTATTGACTTGAAGCTTGTCTCACTGATTTCTTTTCTTTTTTTTTTTTTTTCTTTGATTGGAGGTTTAACGACCACCGTGAGCAACTCAATGGGCTATAAGCAGTCGCCCGTCCCTAATTTAGGGCCACTGGTTCCAGGGAAGGGAGAGAGCCAGTGCCGAGTGCCGTAAGACAAACACAACATCCATGCCTGACCGGGATTCGAACCCGGACCCTTTTCGGACGAATGATCAGAGGCCGTCGCTTAGACCACTGCGCCACCGGGGCGGCCTCACTGATTTCCGTAGTGACTGTGTAAAAGCAGTTTGAATGTTTCTTACTTTCACATCGGAAACTGATGGTCTAACAATACTCTTTCCCATCCCCACTGTTTCTGTTCCTACAAAAGTTTTCTTATCCACAACTTAAATAACTTCACATCAGGTGCCCTCTTTATATATGCTGTTCTGAACTGTCGCTGAACACTGACAGTGTATTTTGTTCCTGCCAACTCCACAACACATTGTGGCTTCTCCGTCATGGACGCCATCTTAACTACTTAGCCGCTGCTGCGTTCCTAGTGGCGGATGCGGTAGACGGAACGCATCAGTACTGAAACTCAGTACGTGTACGAGATTACCTGGAAGAAGAAAATCGATATTAGACAATTTTTTTAATTGCAGGTTTAACGACCACCCTGTACAACTCAGTGAGCTATAAGCAGCAGCCCGTGCCAAATTTAGGGACACTAGTTCCAGGGAAGGAAGAGAGCCAGCGCCGTAAGACAAGCATAACATCCATGCCTCACTGGGATTCGAACCCGGACCCATGTCAAACAAATGATCAAAAGCCATTGCTTAGACCACTGCGCTACCAGGGCTGAGATATTAGGTTTCCCATTAGAAATTGTAGCATACTGTAATCAGGGAAACCGTTTATGGTCAAACTCCACTTATGAGTCTTATAATTACACAACAGATGTAATTATCGAAATAACAGTTATGACGTAGAAGTATTTTCGTACTTCTACGTTATTTTAAAAACATAACCATAAGATGAAATAGTTCCTAAATTAAACCTTAACGGCCAGACGAAACATGTAAACAACAGAAGTCAAACTTACGGAAACGATGCTTTATTCAAGGGTGTAACCAACACATCGTAACATAGCATAGCATATTGCATTAAACGCTCCACACACCACACAGCTCCACGCAGCTCCACACAGCTCTTAACACAACGCTCTACAACACAACGCTCTTTCCACAACGCTTTTTTCACCAGGTTCCTTTCATTAATCAGTTTACAACACAACGCCCTCAAGCAACAGTTTTCTCGTAGTTTATATCTCTCGTTCTTATCAAACTAGGCATACGCCACGTTCATTCAACCTCAATTATGTTGCCAACAGTATTCGTTTGAGAGAAAATATATCACGTTAAGAGTGAAGTATAACTGAGAATAAACTCAAGTTTTACACGGGGAAAGAAACTAAAAGGCAAAGTCAATTTAGAATATACGTCACACAGTAGCATGCAAGAATAACAGGATTTAAAGAATATGAAAAATTATTCGCCAAATATTCAGATTTAGTGCACATTTTTGTTTATGACATTTTCAAAAACATAGGGTCTTTTACATGCTAAGATATTTCTTGCCTCACTTATTTTCCTCCTAAATTTGAACTAAACGGGGGAAAAACCGCGAAATCATTGTCTGTATGAAACCAGCACCCAACTGGATGGAACGGTTTTTCAAGTTTTATCCAAAACCAAAGTCGGATTTTACCAGTGTTGTTGTTCTGCTGATTTAACAGTAGATTTACAGATTTTGACTTTTGCCTACTGATCGACAGAAAGCTTTTTTAGTATTTTATAGGAATCTACTGATTATTCCGGTTCTAAGGAAGTTTCCGGATGTTTTCCTTCGGCATGCCTAATATTTTTGTCTTTTTTCTTACTTTTGGGGGGAATTAACTTTCACTGCAGTCCCTAATTTAGGGTCACTGGTTCCAGAAAAGAGACAGAGCCATTAGACAGCGCCTTAGACCACTCAGTCACTGGGGAAGCAATTTTTGGTTGTTGGCATGGCAAAATTTAACACGGTTTGTGTGATGCACTTCTGATGTTGGTGTAATACGTATAATTTATCAAGCAGTATATTATCTCTCTTTTATTATCGAATGCTTTAGATAAGACAAAAGTTAAACGCAGGATGTTAACTTTTATGTAAGATGAGGATGCTTATCTTTAACATTAGTTCAAAAAATTCTTCGACTACGCAGTCTTAAGCACGGAAAATAACCCCCATCCATCCAGATTCAGATTTAACTTATACTCGTCCATTGCGGGCATCAACTAGCTGAGTAGATTCTGGGAATATCAGGTCGCATTAAGAGTATGGACAGGGTCAGTAAATAGACGCTTGGGGGCATCACGTGATCGCCGAAAATAATGCCATCTATTGTATTTGTGATACGAGTCTGTTACTCATTCGCATGGGGAATAAGGCTCATGTCGAGGGAAAATGACGTGCTTACTGGAAGTGGCCACCACATTTTACCGTTGCAAATCCTGGATTACATCTAAGGAAGACGACTGCCTGCAGACGGAAGTCTATCGAGGTAAGCTGCTTAAATGGCAGGAAACCATTATGGCCAAGAAATGCCGCATAAGCTTTTCGCTCTGGCAGATATAAAAGAAATACATAAAAAAGATTGTTTTTTTGTGTCTGTTTTTTGTGGCTTTCAGAAATGAACCGCATACACAAGCAGTTAAAAAAATCACGATTGAAAATACAGAAATTCAAATGATAGAAACCCTTATGCAGCTATCTTCTTCTGCTCACTCTGTACCATCATGTTATCAAACATCAGCCATTTACAAAATTTTCTCCATTGCATTAACTCTTTAATTTAATTTAATCTATTAGGACTTTTAATTAAAATAGAGAAAATGAGCTAACCCCTTCCCCCTGAAAAAACACTCAAAATCCCCAAACAAATTTGCAAAAAATAACATTATTTGAAAGGGGCTCAAGAAAGGTACTAGCGGAAACGCTCTCTGCACCAGAAAAAGAAATATAGCTCAGAAGTCTCAAATAAATAAAAATTGGAAGCCTAACAAATACACGAAAATTTGCTAGAAGCATACATACCAATTTCGATTTAGCCAATTTTGCAAGGGAGTGAAAATAAAACAACAAGCCCAAATTAGTAAGCAAGGCTTCACATACTGCGAGAAAGGAGTTGCAGTAACTGCCTACCAGTCTCCTATTTTGTTTTTTAAATTGAAACTTTACTTGTGATTTCAGTTGTTCAGCCTCATTTTTACTCGACATTCGAATGTAATACCGTCGCTTTTCTTGCGACTTTTTTACATCATTCCCTCTGCCTTCCCTTCTCGTGGTTTCAATCCCTATAACTGCATTCTTTGAGTTTCTTGCAATTGCCCTGCCTTCCTTTCTTCACGGTTTCTTTCTCTTCCTTCCTTTCTCCTGATTTCTCCCTTTTCTTTATTTCCGTGATTTTTTTGCTTCCTTCGCTTTCATTCTTCTGATTTCTCTACTTTACTTTCAAGATTTTTCCCTCCCTTGCTTTCATTCTTGAGATTTCTCTCTCTTCTTTATTTCCAAGATTTTTCTTCCCTCGCTTTCATTCTTGAGATTTCTCTGTTTTCTTCTTTACTTCCAAGATTTTTCCCCCCTTCGCTTTCATTCTTGAGATTTCTCTCTCTTCTTTACTTCCAATACTTTTCTCTCCCTCGCTTTCATTCTCGTGATTTCTCTCCTCTCTTCTTTACTCCTCTGTTTAAAATTTTGCAGTAGGTTCCACCAAGAAGTGGTGCTGCACCATTTTTGAGGCAAAAGTGAACCATTGTGAAATGTATGAAACATGTACAAACGTGGTACAATGAATGCATATTCTCACTATTCAGGTTGGATACCATAAAACGGTTAACAACTGCTTCATGTTTTTGAGTATTTCATGCATCACACAATGATTTACTTTTGTCCCAAAAGTCGTGTAGTTGGTGTCGCACCACTTTTTGGTGCAACCCACTTCAAAATTTTTAACAGTGTTCCATGATTTTTCGCTCCCTCGCTTTCATTCCCGTGATATCTCTAGCTTTTTTACTTCCATGATTTCTTCCTCTCCTCCTTTCATTTTCGTGATTCCCCTATCTTCCTCGCTCTTCCTTTCTTCATCGTGCTTTGTAACCTCTCTTCGTTTCTTTCTTGTAATTTATTTTGGCTGAATATTTTGACTTCCCAAAAATATACTTTAAAATATTTGTTTCATGTCGGAAAGGATACAAAACACGTGCTCATTACCCCAAAAATTCAGTGTCATCTTTCTTGTTTTCGGTATGATTAAAATTTTTCACCCTGAGTAGTTTAGAAACATGTATTGGTCTTTACTTTTTTAATCTTGTGTCATGGAAATTGTAGTGGTTGATTAGAGCGTGATGAGTCAAAATAGCCTCTTACGACGACATTTCTTCTTTCTTTGACAGCACCGGACAGCTATGTCACTGAGAATACTCCTCATTGCCGTGACAGCGTACGGAATGGCCGAAAGAGCAGATTCTGGTGTTGTCTATAAAGCAGAAGGCGAAAATTCTACTACAGTCCACCCAGAAGGAAGAGGTTTTCAGGGAGGAGGAATGATGAGCTCAGGATCCCAAGTACTTTTAATAAAAGACAAGAGTCAAATGAGTAGCGATTCCTCCGGCGGGAAAGACATTGGATCGCTTCTGATGGTCATTTGTCCTCTGCTCATGCTAGCCATACTGTTGCCTTTGATCATGAACCTTATGGGATCTATGATGAACATGATGAGAAGCATGGCTAGCATTATGCTATTTACCATGAATAATAATCCGACTTCCAACAAAGTCCAGAGATCAGCAGCGGAAATTATGACCTTACATCCTTCTCTGGTGGAAAAGCTGATACAAGTTGCTGAAAAATTGAGTGACGCAGTACTAAAGTACGATTAGTGCACTGCGGCTTTTTATCTGGATGAAGAAGAAAACGGCATGAAGAATTTTGTAGACCTTTAAATAATGTGACACGTGTTGGTCTTTTTTTTTTTTCTCGTTTTATTTATTTATTTTTTCAGCGGATGAAATGTAAAAGACGGCATGGGTCACAGACTGATGTGAAAGACGAAAAGCACTTTCAATTTACGCTGTCGAATCAACCACACCTTTAGAAAATGAATATTCTTGAATATTCTGGGGTTTGGAGAATCACCAGAATAGCTTCAATAGACCTCCCTATTCTTATCCGGTTTCTTCTCCAAAGATGCAATTGTAGAACGCCTCTCCTTCAAGACCCTAAATGTTTTCGAAATTTTTATCACCCTCTTCTCCAAAAGGTCCATTTCCAAATGACACCATATTATTTCTTTATTGGAAGGAGATAATTAGATTTATAAATGTTTTCTGTTTTAAAGCGCAAATGAACCCACTGTATATCACCAATGTGCAAAACGTAGAGCTTTAAGCAGCATAGATTGTAGGTTTCAGGAACCTATTCCTAGAAAATGCAAAATTAAAAAGAAAAATACAGCAGCACTACTTTGAAATCTATGAGGAAACAAACATTAAAAAAATGAAAAGAGCTCCGGGGTCAAACCAGTGGTTGTTAGCACAGTGAATTTTTCAGTTTACACAGATCACCGACATGTTTGTGTTGTCCCGGCTTTACACTTTGCAACGATATCGTTTTCAGCGCAATTCAAGAACTGCCCTTTCATCACTGTTCCATGAAACACTTTTGATCAGATACGCGGTGACATTTCCACAACAGTTTTAATTTTGACGCCTGATTGCTATCTTTCGTGTGGTACAGGAGGAGTAGAAAAATATTTTTTCGTTTTGTTTCGTTTTTGTTAAATACGTTTAGATTTCATTCCACTCTATCACGCTTTGGTTTTCGACAAAAAAATGCAAGTTTGAATGGCATCTTATATATAGTTCCAACAGAAAAATGAACTCGCTTCTTTTTCAAATTACCGCACTACAACGTTTGTCAAAATAAATATCCATGGAATAAAATCTTAAGGATAGATCGAAAAGAGACGAAAATATACCTTAATATTAAAAATGCAAAGGAGTCTTTCGAATCCGGAAACAAAATCGGGGAAACAGAAAGGTTATGTTTTCCCGATTTTAGTTTAAACTCCAAACTAATTCTGTACTCGTCTAACGATAATTGTCTTCATAAAGCCTCCCGCTGGCAGATGAAAACTCGGCGAAATAAAATATTGCAATCGTGTGATTTCTTCATTATTTTTAACACACACGTATGTCACGTGACGCCTAATTATATTTGTAATAATGTTGGTAAATCATTAATTATTGCCCAACATTTTTTTATTCGAAATTGCATTTTCGTAATGTCGTTCGGGGAAGAGAAATGGAAGATGAATTTTCAATCTATTTCAGAATTTTTTCTGCTGATGGCTACAATAAATCTTTTGTTATGTAATTTCAAAATGGTAGCATTTTCTCTCCATGTCAATGGCTCAACGACGATTATATGCGACTATAGCGGTTTCCTTCTGTCTTGTCTTCACATAAACAAGCAGATAGCGATAGCAGGCAAAATTTCATTGCTTTAAAGTTTCATACATCCCAAACTCGCATCTGCCTAGAAGTGGCAGTATCTTTCATTTGTTTGAAGGCAAAACAGATAGAAGCTGTAAAACTTGCATGACATCACGTTGATCCTCTATCTTGGACGTATGGATGAGAGATGCCATTTTAGAAATGACGTAACATCATATGCTGTCCCTCCGCTTACAACAAAAACGACTATAACACTTTAACGTGTTCCTTTTCATTACTATGTTCCCGAATGCTAAAAATTTTGCGAAATGTCAACAACTGCATTTTAAAGAATTCTCGTATGTTATCTGTGGGATTTGGAATGCAAAAATATTTCTAGCAGAAATTTTATTTCAGTAGTTTTGAAAATTTAACAAACACCGTGCAGCATCTTCTACTATGTTCTTAGCTCTTGAAAAAATGGTATGCTTAGGTGAGTTTCTCCGTGTTAATTTGTTTTCTTTTTGTTTATAAAATTCTATTCTGTAAGTTAAGGTATTTATTTCGAACAACAGATGTGAAACCCAAATTTACTTTGAACTTACATCCTTCTTTCTGCTCCGGAGCTGAATACTTTCCCAATTAAGCTACACCGGCAAGGGCTTATCACTGCTACTTCCCGTCTTGACATTACATCACATATCCCCCGCCCCCTCCCCCTGAGAAAGAGCTGAGACGGAATCGTAGGTTTCCGGGTCAGCCGCAAACCATGCTTGGAGTAATTTTCTGTAGAAGAAGGAATTCTCATTAATTCCAGACGATGTGTGGAAGGAAGATCACACATTTTTCGAAGAATTTAACCGCTACTAAATCCATTTTTACGCTCGGGCGCCAATGTGCAACCCAAATCTGCCGGTGGTGAGATTCGAACCAAGATCCTTTGCTCCCGAGCCAAATGCTTTTCCAATTAAGCTACGCCGACAAGGGCCTATCACTGATCCTTGACGTCTTGGCGTGTGCGTCACTTCTGTAGTACGTCACACAGACTGCAAGAAGTTATGTCTCAGCATAAAAAACTCGCTGTCGTTCTTACATGAAAAAAAATTGTGATTATATATACAGGGTATCCGAATAATGACTGTGCGCTGAATGTATGAATTGCAGTAACGTAATAATAAAACATTTTTTAATGGAATTACAGTAGAAGTAACCTGCCACGTGGAAGTGCTCTGTGCCTGGTAACCTTCATCTCTCGCCACCCCGAGGCGCGCGCAGCTGCCATTCCGAGCGAAGCTCATTCCCAAATGCTTGGCCGACGGAGGCAAACGTGTCGATTGATCACTCGTCTCGGCAAAAGGAAAATGGTGTTGACGGTTGAACAGAGAGTGTTTTTAGTGGAACATGTCTTTCGCCATGACCACACGGACGAAGTGCAAAAACATTTCGCTAGGAAATTTCGTGATGCAGACGTCCCCACCGTAATACAGTACGTCAGCTCATAGCGAAGTTTCGGGAAACTGGCAGTGTTTTTTCCCCCGCCCTGGTAGGCAGTCTATGGCAAACGAGACTGTACAGTATATCCAGGACAGTATACAGAGGAGTCCACACAAGTCCGCGAGGCGGCAGTCACAACCATTCATATCCGAACTCACGGAACGGGAAATCAACGAGGGTGGTTCCAGCAAGACGGTGCAAATACTCACACCACTGGCGCATCAATACAGCTCCTGGAGGAATTCTTCCGATATCGCACCACCTCCCGGGGACTGCGGCCTGCCCTGTCACCGGATCTGACAGCGCCTGACTTTTTTCTGTGGGAGCGCTACGTAGGTAATCAGAATACACTTCAAGAACTACAGGCTGCAATAACGACTCACATTCTACAAATCACACCACATACCTGAGAAAGGTTCAGCAACATGCAGTAGCGTATGCAGACATTTCTGGACGTCGGTGGGGCCCATTTCCAACACTTCTTGTAGGAACCAGTTCAACATGGTAAGTGATACGTTCAGTACACAGTTATTTTTCGGACGCCTTGTATATACCAAGATTTCTGAATATCTTATTTTTAAAAAATCATCTAGATAAAAAAATGGCTAAAATCAATGCCTTTCAAAGCACTGAATTTCATAAAAGTTTATACAGAATTTTCATTTTTGTGCTGTAAGATTTTCCTGCTGTTATAAGTAGTGCTATTAGTTATGAACAGTGACTGATTTTTATATTTGTTTTTTTTCACTTTCATTTCACAAGGTTATCCCTAAAACATGGATCACTTGACATTAAATATTTTCATCATCTTCACGGCTGCCCTGACATCATGCGACAGGTCCGGGAATCTGTTACGGCCCAGAATATCTGTTGTCAAACCTTGGTACACCCCGACGTCGATGTCGAGCGTCAATCGTCGAATGGGACGAGGGTACGAGACTGACGAAGGATGGGAACCTATTTCATGGGAACCCAGCGTCCCGATCCCATCTCCACAGAAAACGATTCTTATCGCTAGGGTAAAAAACTCCTCCGAAGAAAAGGATGATAAAACTGAGATCTTGACAACACTTTTAATGCTCATATGTCCCCTTGTGCTGGCAGCGATATTGCTTCCATCGATTATGGGCCTTCTAAACGGTTTGTTGTCGTTCATCACCTCTTCGATGGGAGCGGGCACTATGATGGCGCCTCCTATAAGGAACCCCATGATACCGGTACTTGGCATGAAGCAAATAGATTTTCATCGTAAAGGAGTCATCGTGGATCCAATGGCGACCGCGTGGGATCTTCACAGGATGTGGAACAAGACAGAAAATTATGCTTTTGTGCAAGCACGACCTTTACTTGAAAGTCGTGGGATTCTTTAAAGAAAAGAAAGTAAAAAGCTATTTCATAGTAGTACACCCATTATATACTACCTTTTTAATGCTAATTGATTTCAGGTCACGCATCAAATACATTTTCAACAAATATGAGGTTACGATGACTCGGAAGTAATCGAAAATGTAATTCCTATAATTTTTCTTAGTATGTTTTTTTTTCAAATAGTTTTCCAATTGATTTGGGTAGGCATGCACAAATTACCGTATTTTTCGTCATATAATCCGTGGATTATGGATTATCTATTGAAAAAGTTGTAGATTTAGTTTCTGCGGTTTATACTCCAATGCGGATAATACGCAGCTTTAAAATAAAATAAAAAAAAAAAGATTGCAATACTTCTGTTTTTAAAAAAATCCGGATTTCAATTGTCAGGAGAGGTCATACATTGGGAAATTTGCCAGAAGTGCGTTAACAACAGGAAAATGTAACGCAATACGAAGACGGAGGTCAGCAAATAATTGGAATGAAGATTTTTCCAGTTTTATTTATACGAACACGTTGACAGAAAATACGATGCAACGAAGGCGATATTTTAATTGCTCTCGCGGTTGATCACGTGATGTGGGAAGCTCAGCTTCACTCGTTCGTGGGTACCGGAAGTCCGGCTACGTAACTGCATTCTCCGGATTTTAACTTCAGAACTGTCAAGTCAAACTACGGAACAGCGTAATGCTGAAAAAAACCTCATATTTTTTTTGTTCTTTATTCACTTAAAAGCAACCGAAAAACATTTAAAAGTGACAATTATTTTTTTAATAATGAGATCGTTTCTTCTTTGGACTTCTGGGCAATACCATGAATCGCGACTTTTCTGAATGAAATTACAGTTCGGAATCGACAATGGGAGTGCGGATTATCTGGAGCGATTTTTTTTCATTTCCAGAATTTCAGGGACTGCGGATTTTACGAAGAAAAATACAGTAATTTTCTCATATTCTTTGAAAACACGTCGGAAACAAAAACCAAAGTTTGCAATTTAATTTTACAGCATCATTAAATGAGGCTTTCCTGAAGAACTTTGAAAGGAGTGAAATGAGACTTTCCCTTCGAAACCACATTGACGAACCGGTGGCGCAGGGGTCTAATCGATGGCTTCTGATCCTTCGTACGTGAAGGGTACAGGTTCGAATCCCGGTGAGTCACGTTTGCCTTACGGCACAGGCTCTCTCCCTTCCCTGGAACCAGTGACCCTAAATTAGGGACGGGCGATTCTTCATGGCCCACTGAGTTGCTCACGGTGATCGTTAAATCTCCAATCAAAAAAGAAACCATATTACCGAAATATGTTTAATCCCTCTATTAAATATGTTTTCGAAACTTTTCCTCCGTTTTGAACGTTTAGACTGCCGTTCTTTTGATTCTGAACATGAGACTAATGGTAGCCAGGGAACGTTAAAAGGAGGCGCTGAATCGCAACGCCATTCACTCGCAGCAGCTGGCTGAAAAACTAATGTTGGAATGCTGCAAACACAATTTGTTTGCGTTTTCTAAGCTACAAGTGTAATGTTTTACTACATCCACGTTTCGAATAAATGCCCATTATTCACAGGGTATCTCGATGTTTTTAGGCTACTGGACTGCTAAATTTACTCATATGTTTAATTCGCTCAGTTCTCCTGTTTGCTGATATTTGCAGTCTTCAAAATTTGTCAATACACTAACGTTCACTCGCAAAACCCCCACCTATTTATAAATACGCACTACATCGTTGACATTTATTGAAAGATTGGAAATCAGGCCTACTCTGATATACAAAAGCACAGAACCGAGCACGAAACAAAAATATTCCGATATTTCTGCATCTCTTGAGAAACATTACAATCTAAACCTTGTAGTTAAGCATACTGAATCGCAATTCTACACACAAAAATACAGGGTGATTCATAAAGAAGTATACAGTTTCAACGCACTATAAAACAAAAACAATGTAGGATTTTTATGTTACCTGTAACAAAATTGTAGGGGAAAGTTTCAATTTTTTTAGAGACAGTCGCTGATGTTCTATGTGTGCACCCTTAGTCACACGACACACATCCAGCTGGTAATCCATTTCCGCCCAAACACGAGGTAAGATATCAGAATCAAGTGCAGTGATAGTGGCTGTGATACGCTGTTTCAGCTCCGCTATATCAACAGGAAGGGGAGGGGCGAATAACTTGTCCTTTACGTACCCCCACAGGAAAAAGTCACAAGGTGTTAAGTCAAAAGGGTGCTGCATTTCGGCACAAAATTCAAAGCGCTTTGTCTTGTCAAGGTGAGTGAGATTTTGCAACATCTGCACTTTGTATGGAATCATTTTCAGCTTCTTTCTCAAAATTTTCCAGAGAGTAGCCTGTGAAATCTGCACTTCACGACTCACTCTCCGCGTTAATTTTTCTGGGCTTCGTTGAATGGCGGTGCAAACACTATCGACGACTTCTTCTGATACACGCGGTCATCTAGTGCATTTAAGTTTGCACAAACAGCCCGTAGTTTCAAAATTTTTATGCCAATTGTAGATAGATTTTCTGGTTGGAGTTTCTTTTCCGAATCGTGATCGAAAATGCCGTTGCACAAGAGTTACAGATTCCGTTTTGCTCAATTCAAGAACACAAAACGCCTTCTCCACTGCAGACGCTGCCATTTTGACTGACTAGTCGCGTGACACGCGCGCTATCACCTACGTCACTTCCCTCAGTAGCGGGACACAAACTTTATGAGTACATCTACCTGATGGTTCGTAGTTGTGGTCCGTGTTTTCAACAGTTACTGTTTTACAGCATTTGGAAACTGTATACTTCTTGATGAATCAAGGTGTATATGCCGGCGTCGGTATTAAAGAATGAAGAAGGAAATCATCTTGAATGTTGCTATTTAGTTCTTTCAGAGCTATTCTTTATTTTTAATTTGAACGCACGAATGCAAATATTTTAGCTGTTCCGTGCGCAGAAAGTGCATTGCACTACGAAATTATTTTCTGTCTAATTTGCCAACCAGCTGCAGAGTAGCTCGTCATTCACTTCGCGACTTTCCTCTCATAGAGATTAGGATACCTATTTTATATTCGACTTGATTCTGAAGTATCTTTGAAGGATGGCTAGGGCTAGTAAACTAGTGCAGTTGTACCCTCAGCTACGCAGAGAGCAAGATTTATTCCTCACGACTGTAGCCAGTACCGGAGTTATAGCTGAATCTGTCCCAAAACCGTCTGAAGCTCAAAGCGGGTATAAGTTACTGAAGCTGATGTAATTCACTTATTAAACTACGTGTTCACTGAATCTTTAGAAGAACAGTAAGTCCGGAATGTGGTGAAACAAGATTCCATTTTATGCCGGTTTATAATGAATGCATTTACTGTAAACAGTTTAGAAGAAAATCGATATTTCCTTTTAATATTAGAAATTATGTGTTTTACTGTTTAAAATGATGTTTTACACACACATTTCATTATTTATGTATTTTTGTTCTTTCCCAAAATATGTGAGCATTCTTTCATCAAGACTACAGCAGAGTTGCTTCTTTTTCTCGATGTATCAGAGATATTGTGATCTTATACGCTCAGTAGGAATCGGAACAGGGTGAACTTTAGCTTTTGGGCTGATCTTCTCAGAGAGGTTTAGGAAGAGAGTTGGAAAAACACTGCGAGCCTAGAATAAATGACGTCGTTTCTATACAACACTAGCTAGTGGCTTAATTAGAAGCATTTTTACGTTATGTCAAAGAAAAGGAAAACTCCACATCCCTTAACATTTTAGATTACCATTTATCAACGAAGAATGCACTAAAGCAAATTTGGACTTGATATAGAACACATGACAATCATGGATATTTGGCCTCGTTCATAGTTAGATTGTAAAAATATGGAAGCTATAACGTTTGAAATCAATTTCTCAAGAACGGGTTGAGATATAATACCCGCTCAGTAAGAACCGGAATAGGGATAGTTTTTAATTCCTGGGTCTGTAAGCCCTTTTTAGAAAGGTTTGAGAAAAAAGTGTGAAAAATACAATTAACCTAGAATAAATGACGTCATTTCTATACAACATTGGCTAGTCGTTTAATTAGAAACATTATCACGTTATAACAAAAAAAAAAAAAAAAAAAAAAATAGGGAATGCTCCAAATCACTTAACGTTTTAGATAACTATTTATCAAGGAAGAACGCATTAAATAAAGTTTGGGATTGATGTATAACCCATACCAAACATGAATATTTTGCAGCATTCATAAATGAATTTTTGAATTTCATTTTAAGTCTGCTATGCAAACTTAGGTCTTATTCAAACTTAGTTGTAAGGGACGGAGCATACTTTATTTTTATTTGTTGGTCATGGAATAATATCAAAACACTCAGTACTACAAAAATGAACCTCACTTTTGAAATAATGAATGCTCTGTCATGTTGTTTTTACACTTTCGTCTTAAATGATTCTTGAGTATGCTACTATCATCATCATCATCATTGTCAACCATTATCAATCCACTGCTGGACGAAGGTCTCCCCACGTTTCCTCCACAACGGTCTGTCTTGTGCCAGTCTCCTCCATGTCACCCCTGCATACTTTCGAATTTCATCCACCCATCTCCCATGTGGTCTTCTTCTGGGTCTTTTCCTGTCCCTTGGAATCCAATCTAAAATTTCGGCTGTCCATCGATGATCTGTCCTTCTGGCAGTATGTCCAGCCCATTGCCATTTCAGGGATTTAACTCTGATCATGATGTCTTCCACTCTTGTCATTTTTCGGATCCACGAGTTCCTCTTCTTATCTCTCCTGGTTACACCAAGTATGCACCTCTCCATGCTGCTTTGAGTTGTCTGCAGCCTTTGTATGTCTCTTTTAGTTAAGGTCCACGTCTCTGCACCATACGTAAGCACTGGAAGGATGCATTGATCAAACACTTTTCTTTTAAGACTTAACGGCATATTGCTCTTGAAAATTATGCTGTTTCTTCCAAAAGCTCTCCAGAAAAGTTTTGTACGCCGATTAATTTCTTCATCAATGTGAACCTCAATTGATATCTGCTGTCCAAGATAAACGTACGTGTCTGTTATCTCCAGCTTTTCTCCATCAATCGATAAATCTTCATTTCTTGTAAAAGCATTGAATATCACTTTTGTCTTCTAAAAGTTCATTTTTAATCTCACTTCTTTACTCTTGTCAGCAAGTTCCTGGATCATACTCTGCAGCTCTGATGGGGTAGTTGCAAAAATGACTACGTCATCAGCAAAACGAAGGTGGATTAGATAATCTCTATTAATCTTTATCCCCTTGTTTTCTAAGCTCAGCGACTGAAAAACACCCTCCAATGTGGCATTAAAGAGCTTCGGAGATATGGTGTCACCTTGTCTCGCTCCTTTCCAATTTTTACGTGTGCTGTATTTTAAAACAGCCGAATCTTTGCACTTGCATTTTCATATATGTTATTAATAATATTAATGTATGCATCTTCAATACCGCAGGTTTTCAGAGCCATTGTAACTGCTGATGGTTTCACCGAATCAAAGGCTTTTTCATAATCGATAAAAGCCATGCACAATGGAAGTTCATATTCCCTCGCTCTTTCAATTAGTTCTCTCAGTACGTGTATATGATATATTGTGCTGTAGCCACTCCTTGTTCTCTCGGTTGAGCCATGACCAGTGTTACCTTCAAGCGGTGTGAAAGAACTTTAGTGAAGATTTTATAAACTACTGATAGGAGGCTGATAGGTCTGTAGTTTCCGAGATCCTCAATGTCACCTTTCTTATGTAGCAGGATCATTGTAGTGGTGTTCCAATCCTCAGGAATCTTTCTTTCATTAATGCATCGAGTGAAAATTTGGGCGAGTACCGTTTCGATTTCTCCACTTGCTTCTTGTATGATGTCTACAGTAATTCCATCTTCTCCTGGAGCTTTTCCCCGCTTCATGTTCTTGATTGCATGTGCAACTTCTGCTGGAAGGACTGGAGGAACTCTGGTACTGGTATCTTTCATGATGTCTGGAGTGCATGTATCATCCCTTTCATATAATTTGAAGTAGAAATCTTTCACTCTTGTCAAAATTTCGCCTCTGTTTCTTGTTACAGAACCATCTTCTTTTCTCAGTGCCATAATCTGTTTTCTTCTCTTACTGAGATGTCCCTTTGCTATCTTTAGGCTTTGGTTGTTTTCAATTGCTTTCCTCACTAGTTCACAGTTGAATTTTCTTACGTCTTCAGTGATACTTTTTCTTACTGTCTTGCATAGCTCTATATATTCCACTTTGGAAGTCACATCTTCTTTAGTTGTCCTCATCTCTCTTCTTTTTTGCATCAACATTTTCGTTTTTCCTGATAATTTGTTTACATGCAACTTGTTCTTAGACCCAGCTAATTTTGTTGCTGTTTCCATAAGAGCTTTGGTTACTTTTCTGTTAACTTCAGAGATCTCCACTTCTTCCGATGTTAGGCCTTCTAAAGCAGAGAACCTGTTCTTCAGTTCCAACTTGAAGGTATTATGGTGTTTTTAAGGTTGGTTATGTCAATAGATTTTGTTTGTCTTATGAGCTTGCCACGTTCAAGTTTAGTGTTGAGGTGCATCTTACATCTCACCAATCTATGGTCACTACCTGTGTTGAACTTGTTTAGCACACTGCAGTCTTCTATGACGAATTTTTTGTTACACATAATAAAATCAATTTCACTTGTCGTCCCATTTGGATGTCTCCATGTCCATTTCCTGTGTGGCTTTTTCTTGAAGAAAGAGTTCAAGATGAAAAACCCTTCTGCCTCTGCAAACTCAACGACAGTATTTCCACGCTGGTTTCTGTTGCCGTGACCGAATTTACCTACTGAGGTTTCATTCTGTTGCCGTTGCCCTATTTTTGCATTGAAATCTCCCATAATTATTTTCAAGTGCTGCTTACCTTTATTATTTAGATGACAAATTTCCTCATAAAATTCTTCAATTTCTTCTTCAGGATGACTTGTGGTGGGTGCATAAGTTTCAATAATCTGAGCCTGGTATCTTTTCGAGAGTTGGATAACAAGTCGTGCAGCTCTGTCAGAGGAACTTTCAACTTCTACAACTTTATCCTTCAGTTTCTTGTTTATTATAAATCCAACACCACTAGTTCTGCCAGTATCTGTCCCACGATAGTAGAAGAGATGTCCACTTTTCAGTTCGATGAGATCTTCTCCTTTTCTCCTTACCTCACTTAGCCCGACGATGTCCCACTTGATCCTTTGTAGTTCCTCTTCCAATTCAAGAAGCCTTGAATCAGAAGATAGGGAGCGTCCATTATACGTAGCCAAGGTCAGCATCAGATGGCAGCCTAGTTCGGTCCTCCGGGGATTCTTAGCACCCTCTGCCTTCATGTCGCACTGGCCGCTGCCTTGGCCAGGTACATTCCAGCTGCCGGAGACTGAGGGCCAAGATTTAAGTTGTGGAATCCTTTTGGAGGGGTTTGGTCATAACTCACCACGCTGGCCAAGCGGGTTGGTGAGTGTGGGATAGAATTTCCTCTAATCCTGATGGTATAGTTATACCGCTATTGGCGGTCGTCAGAGCCCCTTTAGTGGGAACAGGATGCACCACGAGAAGGCGGGGTTGACATTTGATGTTACGCATCACCTGACCTTACATCCCATGCTACTATATTAGCATAGATATTATTATATTAATTGTTATTGAAGATTTATTTTGAAAGCATTCAAGCAAAACATGTGTTGATGCTCTTTCGGTTTCATTTTTACTACATGTTAACAGTTTATTTGCTTAAGCTAACAGTTTATTTGCTTTTAAATGCCATGTGCAGTATTAATAAGCCTGTTATTATGCGTAACGTTTTATTACCGTAGTGATTTTGATTTTTTGCCATTTCCTCTGTTAAATCAGATAACAATTTTTTTGTTGTAGCATTTGCATACTTGTGTTTGTTTCTGATTGCTAAATATTTATTAAAAGTCACATATTTTATTTGTAGTGCCCTTTTTAAATGATGGGCGCTCTTAGTTATTTTTCTATGATGATAATACTCATTGGCTGTAGTTTTGCTCAGAAGCCTATAACAAATTGTACTATATTTTGTATTTACTGTTATTGTCGATCCAATATTATATGAATGAATGGAACATAACAGCTGTATCAAAAATGTTTTTATTCTGTTTAATTTTACTCTTATATTGATAATGCTCATTTATCGTATTTCGTTAAAGTGTTTTGGACAAAAGGTTGATGTTATCATTTATGTATTCACTGTTGTTGTCGATCTTTTTATTTATCAAAAGTATATGCTGTTTTAATGCAGTTACAGTGTTTGTTTACTCTCTTATATTGTTAACAACTGTTTACTGCATTTTCATTAAAGAAGGTGGAACAAACTGCTCATGAACTGAATTATATGTTTATTTATTATTAATTTATTATTCATATGTTTATATTATCTGTATGTATTTATGAAATGTAGTATTTATTTTTATGTAGTGGTTGCTGTGTTCCATTATAGTTTTTGTGTTCATTGCAGCATTTCGTGAAACCGAAGAAAAATGCTATGCGTTTTAGACAATTATGTAACCATATTGTTTGCCTCTGTCTTAATTTATTTATTTATTAAATGTCGTGTGTTAATTCAATAAAGAGTATTTTCTTTTAAATGTGTTTTTATTCATCTTATTTGCATTTATTGTGTATTGTACTAGCTTCATAGCTTCCCATTCCTAATTTTGATCAGTTTCTGATTGATGGTTCTTAAATTTTGTTGCTGGCGGAGAAAAACGTTTTATTTCATGATTGAACGTAGCCTTTCAATTAAGCAGGAAATCCAACCTAAGAAGTAAACATGCAATGTGAAGTAATGAACAAAAATCGCATTCATAAGAAAAATGATATTTCAGATTCTGCATAAATAAATAAGTAAATAAATAAATAAATTAATTAATTAATAAATTAATAAATAATAAATAATAAATAAATTCTCCATGATGCTCCTTTGTCTTTTGACCAATATTCTGTAAGAAAACTTTTGCATACCCTTAATAGCCCATTCATGCGAATATGGGGCTATGATGCTCCTTTGACTTTTGAGCAATATCACTGTAAAAAAATCTGTGGAACGTTACACAAAAAATAGGGGCAGCTTAGCTGCCTCAACATTTTGAAAACGTTATGCAAGAAATCCTGACAAACGTTCCACACATTTTTGAAGAAGTCTGAAACATTCTCCCGGGATGATTTTGTGGAACGTTCCACAATAAGGAGAGGAACCTTTTCAACAAAAGTGATCAACCTTCCACACATTTTTGAAATATTCTGTCCCAGAGTGTCTGCATCATTATGAGGAACGTTCCACAATATACTTGAACACATTTTACAAAAGTGGAAAGCCTCCTGTGGAACCTTCTCAACAGTATTGAGGAACTTTACACATGCTACTGAAAAATCTTGAAACAGGCTGGCAGCCTGATTTTGAGGAACGTTCCACAGTAAACAAGGAAAAGTTCCAGAAATTTTGAATCCTTCAGGGAACAAAAATGCGAAACGTTTTTAACAAATCTGAACAACATAATATATTTGAAACATAATTCTGTATGAAAATGTTCTTGAAATTTTCGTTTGCACCAGGGCAGATAATTTTTTACCATTTACAGAAATCACTCTTAGCATTTCAAAAACGAATTCCAATATGGGCAATTCATGATGTACTAGTTAATTCTTGATATACATATCTAATGTAGTAACAGCCCCTACTGAATCTTATGCTTACTGAATGAAGAAAGATAAGGACAATTTACTCATGAGTTTTCTCAGATTTGAAAAGAGAAGTTATAATAATGAAATATTCATGAAAAAATACTGGTCTTAACAAACGTTAATTGTGTGTTATACATAGATACTGCATCTTTTGTAGAGAATGCACCGGCAGAAACAAATGTATTCGAGGGTATTCTACCTATGGCACATACAAAACTATTTTTCAGTTTACCTATGCTTGACTAAAAAATCAATAAATTTTACATTCGAGGCACTTTAAATTTATGCAGGGTGATTCATAAAGAAGTATACAGTTTCAACGCACTATAAAACAAGAACAATGTAAGATATTTTATGTTACCTGTAACAGAATTGTAGGGAAATGCTTCAAGTTTTTTTAGAGACAGTCACAGATGTTCTATGTGTACACCCTTAGTCACACGACGCACATCGAGCCGGTAATCCATTTCCGCCCAAACGCGAGGTAAGATATCTGAATCAAGTGCAGTGAGATTTTGCAATATCTGCACTTTGTATGGAATCACTTTCAGTTTCTTTCTCAAAATTCTCCAGACAGTGGGCTGTGAAATCTAAAGTTCACGCCTCACTCTCCGTGTTGATTTCCCCGGGCTTCGTTGAATGGCGGTGCAAACACTATCGATGACTTCTTCCGGTACACGCGGTCATCTAGTACTTTTAAGTTTGCACAAACAGCCCGTAGTTTCAAAATTTTTATGCCAATTGTAGGTAGATTTTCTGGTTGGAGGTTCTTTTCCGAATCGTGATCGAAAACGTCGTTGCACAAGAGTTACAGATTCCGTTTTGCTCAATTCAAGAACACAAAACGCCTTCTCCACTGCAGACGCTGCCATTGTGACTGTCTAGTCGCGTGACACGTGCGCTGTCGCCTCGTCACTTCCCTCAGTAGCGGGACAGAAACTTTATGAGTATATCTACCTAACGGTTCGCAGTTGTGGTCCGTGTCTTCAACTATTACTGTTTTACAGCATCTGGAAACTGTACATTTCTTTATTAATCACCTTGTATAGTACGGTGCCTTCTTAAGTTTTTAATTACTCACTGAGCAAGTGATACAGGATAGAACTTATCCTGTATCATTTGTTACACCTAGTTAAAACTTATAGAACTTATCCTGTATCCTTCCACACCCAGTTAGAACTTATTTCCCTGCAGCGCTCATCAGAAGTGATGACTTAGTCATTTTTAACAAATGGCCAGTTAAATCAG
This sequence comes from Macrothele yani, assembly GCA_039090855.1. Taxonomy (NCBI): domain Eukaryota; kingdom Metazoa; phylum Arthropoda; class Arachnida; order Araneae; family Macrothelidae; genus Macrothele; species Macrothele yani. The sequence goes on along the minus strand of CM077013.1, from coordinate 100,688,642 downwards.
CTTAATTTCATGTGCAATGTTTACACTCGAGAGGGGGAAGGGCATAACTTAATTTTGAAATATAATTGTGGGAATCACGCATCTAAACTCAGTATACGTTAATCAAACTTAAAGGAATAGTAAACCAAAAAAAAAGTCCTCTAAAATACGAATTTTTGCTGTCATGTTATGCGGGTGACGGGGGATGCTCGTAGAGCCGAAATTTGTTTCCCTACGGCCATTGAGAGCTGAGTAAATACAGGGCCAAACTAGATTCTGACGGGCCAGAGCATCGGAGTAATGTTTGCGTTATGACGTCAGCAGAGGAGTCCGTACGAGAGAGCCCCAACACCTGCCTGACGAGAGTAGAGCGGTCGCTTTGATTGCACATTTGAGTAGTGATTGTGACTGTGTTTTACGATTTCTCACAGCAGTTTTAATTGGATAAACAAAAACTTCGACATTAAAGGTAAGTTAATTGAGGTTAATCGAGTCGTATTATTGTGTTGCTAACGATAAACAGACGAATCTGATTGCTTATCGTTTATTTATGTTGAAGCACATGGTTAGGCTTACCGTGGGGCAAAGCGTGTACTCGCTTTGACCGTGGGGGAACACTACTCACTAGTGAATGTCTCTGTGGTAATAGAAAATCAGGAATGAATATTTCTTTCTCTTGGCTCAAAGCTCTCGAACGTTTTTTATAACACTATCATGAATAACCTGAAATTGGATTATTGTGAGACTAACATACGAATGACCATTGTAAAATAGCTTTCTTAGCAACATGAAACAGCAAAATGTTTCATCAAAACCCAATCGATTTTAAAGAAACGCCTTGATAAACTGCTGTCTTAAAATGGTTTTGTATGTCTGTTTTTATGAGCATTAATAGGGTTTTCTTCCCCAAAATAGCACACAAGAATGGGAATTTTGCTAGGAAGCTATGTTATTACTCTTCTCTAAATATGCTTAGTAATATTAACGACAAAATTGAATGTAACTGTTTACTAAATGAATTTTCTAATACAAAGGGAAGACTTCAAGTTAATTTATATGAAATACATTCTGTAGCTGCCCCAGTGATGCAGTGGTATAAGCACTGCTTTCTGATCCATTCATCCAAGATGGGTTTGGGATATTTTAATATGTTATGATGCACGCATTAATTCATGTATCATAACATATTGTGCTCAAATCCTGATGAGGCAGTTGATGTGTTATGGCATTGGCCAGTCCCCTTCCCTGGAACCAGTGGCCCTAAATTTGAGATGAGTGACTGCTTATTTATTGCCCATCAAGTTGCTCATGGTGGTTGTTAAGGCCTCAAACAAACATGATAGAGCAGAGACATGTGAAAAAAATTTCTGCCTTAATTTTAAAAATACTTTTAAGACGTAACTTGATATCGTATGATAGACTTGATATCATATAATTTAAAATGAAAACCCATGCAATTGCAATAATTTTATGTTTAGTGTTCTCCCTAGAGCCCTTTTTACTGGGCGGCCCTGTCACTTAATTTTGTCTGCTGCCCAGCTATATTTCCTTTAACGAATGTTTTCACATAGCACATAATAGTAAGAATGAAAAACTTATTTCCACATACACCATCAGTATTGATGAAAACTGGCTAAAATCTGTGTTACCACCCTGGTGGCACAGTGGTCTAAGCGCTGGCTTATGACAATTCTTCAGAGAAGGGTCCAAGTTCGAATCCCGGTGAGGCATGGATGTTATGTTTGTCTTACGGCACTTGTTCTCTCCTTTCCGTGGAACCAGGTGGCCCTAAATTAGGGACAAGTGGCTGCTTATAGCCTATCGAGTTGCTTACTGTGGTAATTAAACCTTTACTATATATATATATAAAGCCGCCCCGGTGATGAGGTGGTCTGTGATGTGCTCTGATCATTCGTCCGAAATGGGTCCGGGTTCGAATCCTGGTGAGGCATGGAAGTTGTGTTTGTCTTGTGGCACTGGCTCTCTCCCTTCCCTGGAACCAGTGTCATAAATTAGGGACGGGCGACTGCTTATAGCCCATTGAGTTGCTCATGGTGGTCGTTAAACCTCCAATAAAAAAAAAAGAAATCTGTGTCAAATGTAATTTGTTAGTAAATACTCATTTTTTAAACCATTTTTGCACAATTTTTTAACTGTTTATCATGTTATGTTGCATTAATGCCTACCACACCACTTAAGATGTTTAATAAGTATAATAATGTTAAGGAAACCTTTTTTTTTTTATTGGAGAAGGGGTCGTTAAAAGTACCACCCAGCTAAAATTACTTGCCACCTAGCTGAAAAACAAATCTAGGGAGAACACTAATATTCATCAGTTTTATGCATTAATAAATTTATTTCTTGATATTTGTTTATTTAATGTGTAGATGCCTAGGAGATGTTGTGTTCCTGGATGCAAATCCAACTACACCTACCCGGGGAAAGCAAGCGCTTATGTTTCATCTTTCCGTTTTCCAAAAGACCCAGAACTTCGAGCTCAGTGGATACGCCAAATCAACCGGAAGGATTTTCAACCCAATGACAATTCTGTTGTATGCGTTGAGCACTTCAGTGAGCAGTTTGTGATTAGGGAAGATCGTATTACCAGGGGTGATGGGAGTTTATTGGTTGTGCCGCGTACACACCTGGCATTAGCCAAAGATGCTCATCCAACAATCTTCCCTAACCAGCCCTCATATTTATCATATGAGCCACCCCCCAAAAGAAAAACACCAGAAACATGCATGCTTCAAATGCAACAACGTGATGAACACAATTTTAAAAACTGGAATGAAAATGATGTAATAAATTCATTTAATGATTTTGTTACTCATTATGGAAATAAAAATTTAAATGGTTTCTTCAGTTTGAAAAATGATGATTTCATTCTTTTTTATAAGATTGATTCTTCTGACTGCCCTAAGATGCCCATTTGTTTTAAAATATTTTCTGATTTGCAATTAGATGTTTGGTATGATGGCATACCATATAATGTTAAAAATTTGGTATGGGTTTTGGGTCATGAAAAAAAGTGTGATCGATGGACAAAATTTGAATGTCTGTTATCACACCTCCGTTCCTTTTCTTCACAGGCAGTCACACCTGTGGCTAAACTGAATACTGCGCTGTCATTGTTAAACGCATATGCAGATGACATACAACAAAATGAAGAATCTTCTAATTCAATTATTTCGAAAATACTGTTTATCATAGAGCAATTAAAACTTTTAACTGCTAAACAGTACCGCTATAGCTCTCAGTTGTTACTGTTTGCTGCAAAATTTCATTTTTGTCATCCATCTGCATATGTTACGAAACAGCGAGTCTCTAAGCTTGCCCCATCCAGTCTATTTGAAAAAATTGCTTCCACGTTAGATACCTGTGGCAGTGGTATTATTAATAGGCATGTGCTTTATCTGCAAGAGAAATCAAAACTTCTTGAGGAAAGAGAACTGGTAGTAAATGTTCTACTGGATGAAATTTATGTTTCCCCTGGTGTGGGTTTTAAAGGAGGGAAAATAGAAGGCATTTCTCAAAACATCTCTTCTGAAGCCACAACGATACAAGCATTCATGATAACATCTGTGTTTTCCAAAAATAAAGACATTGTTGCACTTATTCCTGTAAAAAATTTAACTGATGAACAGTTACAGACATTCACACTGAAGGTTTTGAAAATTCTTAATGATTCTGGATACCAGGTACTTGCATTAATATCTGATAACAATAGGAATAATCGCAATATGTTCACACTTCTATGTGGTGGTAACCTTGTATCCAGTATCATTAATCCCATTAATGAGAATTTGCGCTTGTTTTTGTTGTTCGACACTGTTCATTTGTTGAAAGCAGTTCGTAATAATTGGCTCAATCAGTCAAATACAAATCAGACTTTCTTTTATCCATCTATGAATGGCTTTAAGAAAGTTTGTGTTGCTAGTCTCACACATCTTCAAAAAATATACAATAAAGAACAAAATCTTAACATTAAACAAGCACCAAAACTCTCCCGGAAAGTTTTGTACCCAACATCTGTTGAACGGCAAAATGTTAAACATGCTGTTGACATTTTTCATGAAACAAATATAGCTAGCTGCTTTAGAATGTACTGCAAAAGAGTTTGGTGGTGATTTATTACAGACCAAAGAATTTATTACAATAATGAGCACATGGTGGAAAATTGTAAATGTAAAATATCCAACTAAGGGAAAACATCTACGTGACAGTAGCTGTGATCCAGTACACAACATACTTGACAACAATATTACATTTCTAAAGACGTTCAGTTCATGGCTACAAGCTTGGATCAATATATATAGATGTAAAGATACATCCACTTTATCAGGTTTTGCTGTGACTGAAAAAGGTGGTTGTTTATCCAAAGAAACACAGTTTGCACTTCAACATACTACAGATTGTCTTGTTCATTTAACAAATTATATGTTCGAAACTTTAAAACCATCATACATTTTGTTTGGGAAATTTCAAACAGATTGCTTAGAAGCTCGTTTTGGACAGTACAGGCAGTTGAGTGGGGGGAATTATAATATATATGTGATACAAGTTCTTGAGTCAGAAAGAAAATTAAAAGTCATGAGTTTGGTTCAAATGCAATCATACAAATGTGGTGAAATTAAACTGAAACAGTTCTCTTTTCCCCAAGAAGAAGTAAATGATGAGCAGCATTGTTTCTCTCACACATTTGACAATATTTTGCACTTGTGTGATAGTGTATAGATATATCTGAATCAGTTATGTCTGTTTTAGTATACATAGCTGGTTACATAGCAGATAAAGTTAAAAAAATACAGTGCCCAGATTGTAAAAAAACTTTGGCCTGTGATAGGAAATTGGATTACGAATGCTCTGATGAAGAAGTTGCCAAATATTTACAGCTTATAGATAGGGGGGTCTCACATGGCCAGAGAAGTTCACAGTGAAGGTTGTATTAAAAACCTTTCAGGTGTTTCAAGCTATTCTTCAGGAAGAGCACGAGCAGGCCTTCATTGAATGTGGTAAGCAGAAACAACTTGTTTGTCAACTTACTGTAGAAAAGCTTGAAACTTCTGATACCATATCAAAATTTAACTGCAGTTGTAGCAATAGTTCACTAAAGTTGGCCAAAATGTGCATAAACCATATGGTCAATATTTTGCTAAATAATTATTGCAAAGCACGAAACGATCAACTGAACAAATCAAAATCGAAAAGAAAATTGTCTACTCTTAAACCTGCCACTGCACATAACACAAGTGGTCAAGTGCAAGAGAAAGTCCCTAAGAGGAGGAATATAACTGCAAACAAAGAGCAAAAAAACAAGTAACACGTAAAGCAGCCTATGATAAGAATGTGGCTAATCACAGAAAATAACAAAAGAAATTCAAAAAAAGAGAAATAAAACAACAGATTAAGAATGCAAGTAGATATGCCTCCAAAAACTTGAAAATTATGTTGTTCTGGATTAGGAAGTTAACCCGCATCTCCAGATTTATGTATGAGTATATGTTACTATTACCCACCCTGAACAAGGAGCTCCCAAGCTATTGTAGATGTGTTTTGATTAAATTGGCACCCATCTTCCTGTAACATCTTATTTAACAAATTAAAAATTCAAATGGCTGCTCTTACAGTTTGCTTGTGTAGCTGAATACTACATAATTCACTGCACTTTACTACTTGATACTGTTGCAAATAATTTTTTAGAGAGTGATCATGGTAAAGCGTGCATGGTGAGCTTTCCGAAATATCCCATCAAAGACACCCGCCCCCACCACCACCACAAAAACGGTCCCACTAAAACTTTAAATAATTGTAATGAGTGGCTTTCAAAAAGCCAAATGGAACACAGCTTTTTTTTTCTTTAATATTTTACATAAAGTGCTGGCAAAATTTTACAATCATGACATCTAGTTACTAACTTAATTCCGTCTGTTTTTTCATATCCATGTGACAGACTTTTATATGTATGTGTGTGTATGTACTGTAGCCGCTTAACAGACCTTCATATGGACATGTGTATGTTTTATGTATCAGTGATGCTCCACATGATTTTTGTTAAGTGGGGGATCATAAGAATGAAAATATTTTTGACTGAAAACCCAAATCTTGTGTGAAGGCTGTGAAGTTGTACTTAAAGGGATATGTATACATATAACATAACACACAGTTTCAAACTTAATTCCATATGTATTAGTCATATCCATGTGACAGACTTTTATATGGATGTGTGTGTATGTATTGTTGTATCCGCTTAACAGACCTTCATATGGACGTGTGTATGTTTTATGTATCAGTGACACTCCACATGGGTTTTGTTAAGTGGGGGATCATAAGAATGAAATAATTTTCCCAGATGTCATCTGAAAAGGTGGCGGAAAACCCAAATTTTGTGTGAAGCCTGTAAAGTTGTGCTTAAAGGGATATGTATACATATAACATAACACCCAGTTCCAAACTTAATTTCATGTGTATTTGTCATATCCATGTGACAGACTTTTATATGGATGTGTGTGTATGTATTGTTGTATCCGCTAAACAGACCTTCATATGGACGTGTGTATGTTTTATGTATCAGTGGCACTCCACATGGTTTTTGTTAAGTGGGGGATCATAAGAATGAAATAATTTTCCCAGATGTCATCTGAAAAGGTGGCGGAAAACCCAAATCTTGTGTGAAGAATGTGAAGTTGTGCTTAAAGGGATATGTATACATATAACATAACACCCAGTTCCAAACTTACTTTCATGTGTATTAGTCATATCCATGTGACAGACTTTTATATGGATGTGTGTGTATGTATTGTTGTATCCGCTTAACAGACCTTGATATGGACGTGTGTATGTTTTATGTATCAGTGGCACTCCACATGGGTTTTGTTAAGTGGGGGATCATAAGAATGAAATAATTTTCCCAGATGTCATCTGAAAAGGTGGCGGAAAACCCAAATCTTGTGTAAAGCCTGTAAAGTTGTGCTTAAAATGATATGTATACATATAACATAACACCCAGTTCCAAACTTAACTTCATGTGTATTTGTCATATCCATGTGACAGACTTTTATATGGATGTGTGTGTATGTATTGTTGTATCCGCTAAACAGACCTTCATATGGACGTGTGTATGTTTTATGTATCAGTGGCACTCCACATGGTTTTTGTTAAGTAGGGGATCATAAGAATGAAATAATTTTCCCAGATGTCATCTGAAAAATTGGCGGAAAACCCAAATCTTGTGTGAAGCCTGTGAAGTTGTGCTTAAAGGGATATGTACACATATAACATAACACCCAGTTCCAAACTTAATTTCATGTGTATTAGTCATATATCCATGTGACAGACTTTTATATGGATGTGTGTGTATGTATTGTTGTATCCGCTTAACAGACCTTGATATGGACGTGTGTATGTTTTATGTATCAGTAGCACTCCACATGGGTTTTGTTAAGTGGGGGATCATAAGAATGAAATAATTTTCCCAGATGTCATCTGAAAAGGTGACGGAAAACCCAAATCTTTTGTGAAGCCTGTGAAGTTGTGCTTAAAGGGATATGTATACATATTACATAACACCCAGTTCCAAACTTAATTTCATGTGTATTAGTCATATCCATGTGACAGACTTTTATATGGATGTGTGTGTATGTATTGTTGTATCCGCTTAACAGACCTTCATATGGACGTGTTTGTTTTATGTATCAGTGGCACTCCACATGGTTTTTGTTAAGTGGGGGATGATAAGAATGAAATAATTTTCCCAGATCTCATCTGAAAAGATGGCGGAAAACCCAAATCTTGTGTGAAGCCTGTGAAGTTGTGCTTAAAGGGATATCTATACATATAACATAACACCCAGTTCCAAACTTAATTTCATGTGTATTAGTCATATCCATGTGAAAGACTTTTATATGGATGTGTGTGTATGTATTGTTGTATCCGCTTAACAGACCTTCATATGGACGTGTGTATGTTTTATGTATCAGTGGCACTCCACATGGTTTTTGTTAAGTGGGGGATCATAAGAATGAAATAATTTTCCCAGATGTCATCTGAAAAGGTGGCGGAAAACCGAAATCTTGTGTGAAGCCTGTGAAGTTGTGCCCAAAGGGATATGTATACATATAACATAACACCCAGTTCCAAACTTAATTTCATGTGTATTAGTCATATCCATGTGACAGACTTTTATATGGATGTGTGTGTATGTATTGTTGTATCCGCTTAACAGACCTTGATATGGACGTGTGTATGTTTTATGTATCAGTGGCACTCCACATGGTTTTTGTTAAGTGGGGGATCATAAGAATGAAATAATTTTCGCAGATGTCATCTGAAAAGGTGGCCGAAAACCCAAATCTTGTGTGAAGCCTGTGAAGTTGTGCTTAAAGGGATATGTATACATATAACATAACACCCAGTTCCAAACTTAATTTCATGTGTATTAGTCATACCCATGTGACAGACTTTTATATGGATGTGTGTGTATGTATTGTTGTATCCTCTTAACAGACCTTCATATGGACGTGTGTATGTTTTATGTATCAGTGGCACTCCACATGGTTTTTGTTAAGTGGGGGATCATAAGAATGAAATAATTTTCCCAGATGTCATCTGTAAAGGTGGCGGAAAACCCAAATCTTGTGTGAAGCCTGTGAAGTTGTGCTTAAAGGGATATGTATACATACAACATAACACCCAGTTCCAAACTTAATTTCATGTGTATACATATCCCTGTGTGTATGTATTATTGTATCCGCTAAACAGACCTTCATATGCACGTGTGTATGTTTTATGTATCAGTGGCACTCCACATGGTTTTTGTTAAGTGGGGGATCATAAGAATGAAATAATTTTCCCAGATGTCATCTGAAAAGGTGGCGGAAAACCCAAATCTTGTGTGAAGAATGTGAAGTTGTGCTTAAAGGGATATGTATACATATAACATAACACCCAGTTCCAAACTTAATTTCATGTGTATTAGTCATATCCATGTGACAGACTTTTATATGGATGTGTGTGTATGTATTGTTGTATCCGATTAACAGACCTTGATATGGACGTGTGTATGTTTTATGTATCAGTGGCACTCCACATGGGTTTTTTCAAGTGGGGGATCATAAGAATGAAATAATTTTCCCAGATGTCATCTGAAAAATTGGCGGAAAACCCAAATCTTGTGTGAAGCCTGTGAAGTTGTGCTTAAAGGGATATGTATACATATAACATAACACCCAGTTCCAAACTTAATTTCATGTGTATTAGTCATATATCCATGTGACAGACTTTTATATGGATGTGTGTGTATGTATTGTTGTATCCGCTTAACAGACCTTGATATGGACGTGTGTATGTTTTATGTATCAGTGGCACTCCACATGGGTTTTGTTAAGTGGGGGATCATAAGAATGAAAAATTTTTTCAGATGTCATCTGAAAAGGTGACGGAAAACCCAAATCTTTTGTGAAACCTGTGAAGTTGTGCTTAAAGGGATATGTATACATATTACATAACACCCAGTTCAAAACTTAATTTCATGTGTATTAGTCATATCCATGTGACAGACTTTTATATGGATGTGTGTGTATGTATTGTTGTATCCGCTTAACAGACCTTCATATGGACGTGTTTGTTTTATGTATCAGTGGCACTCCACATGGTTTTTGTTAAGTGGGGGATGATAAGAATGAAATAATTTTCCCAGATCTCATCTGAAAAGATGGCGGAAAACCCAAATCTTGTGTGAAGCCTGTGAAGTTGTGCTTAAAGGGATATGTATACATATAACATAACGCCCAGTTCCAAACTTAATTTCATGTGTAAGTGTCATATCCATGTGACAGACTTTTATATGGATGTGTGTGTATGTATTGTTGTATCCACTTAACAGACCTTCATATGGACGTGTGTATGTTTTATGTATCAGTGGCACTCCACATTATTTTTGTTAAGTGGGGGATCATAAGAATGAAATAATTTTCCCAGATGTCATCTGAAAAGGTGGCGGAAAACCCAAATCTCGTGTGAAGCCTGTGAAGTTGTGCTTAAAGGGATATCTATACATATAACATAACACCCAGTTCCAAACTTAATTTCATGTGTATTAGTCATATCCATGTGACAGACTTTTATATGGATGTGTGTGTATGTATTGTTGTATCCGCTTAACAGACCTTCATATGGACGTGTGTATGTTTTATGTATCAGTGGCACTCCACATGGTTTTTGTTAAGTGGGGGATCATAAGAATGAAATAATTTTCCCAGATGTCATCTGTAAAGGTGGCGGAAAACCCAAATCTTGTGTGAAGCCTGTGAAGTTGTGCTTAAAGGGATATGTATACATACAACATAACACCCAGTTCCAAACTTAATTTCATGTGTATACATATCCCTGTGTGTATGTATTGTTGTATCCGCTAAACAGACCTTCATATGCACGTGTGTATGTTTTATGTATCAGTGGCACTCCACATGCTTTTTGTTAAGTGGGGGATCATAAGAATGAAATAAGTTTCCCAGATGTCATCTGAAAAGGTGGCGGAAAACCCAAATCTTGTGTGAAGAATGTGAAGTTGTGCTTAAAGGGATATGTATACATATAACATAACACCCAGTTCCAAACTTAATTTCATGTGTATTAGTCATATCCATGTGACAGACTTTTATATGGATGTGTGTGTATGTATTGTTGTATCCGCTTAAGAGACCTTGATATGGACGTGTGTATGTTTTATGTATCAGTGGCACTCCACATGGGTTTTTTCAAGTGGGGATCATAAGAATGAAATAATTTTCCCAGATGTCATCTGAAAAATTGGCGGAAAACCCAAATCTTGTGTGAAGCCTGTGAAGTTGTGCTTAAAGGGATATGTATACATATAACATAACACCCAGTTCCAAACTTAATTTCATGTGTATTAGTCATATATCCATGTGACAGACTTTTATATGGATGTGTGTGTATGTATTGTTGTATCCGCTTAACAGAACTTGATATGGACGTGTGTATGTTTTATGTATCAGTGGCACTCCACATGGGTTTTGTTAAGTGGGGGATCATAAGAATGAAAAATTTTTTCAGATGTCATCTGAAAAGGTGACGGAAAACCCAAATCTTTTGTGAAGCCTGTGAAGTTGTGCTTAAAGGGATATGTATACATATTACATAACACCCAGTTCCAAACTTAATTTCATGTGTATTAGTCATATCCATGTGACAGACTTTTATATGGATGTGTGTGTATGTATTGTTGTATCCGCTTAACAGACCTTCATATGGACGTGTTTGTTTTATGTATCAGTGGCACTCCACATGGTTTTTGTTAAGTGGGGGATGATAAGAATGAAATAATTTTCCCAGACCTCATCTGAAAAGATGGAGGAAAACCCAAATCTTGTGTGAAGCCTGTGAAGTTGTGCTTAGAGGGATATGTATACATATAACATAACACCCAGTTCCAAACTTAATTTCATGTGTATTTGTCATATCCATGTGACAGACTTTTATATGGATGTGTGTGTATGTATTGTTGTATCCGCTTAACAGACCTTCATATGGACGTGTGTATGTTTTATGTATCAGTGGCACTCCACATTATTTTTGTTAAGTGGGGGATCATAAGAATGAAATAATTTTCCCAGATGTCATCTGAAAAGGTGGCGGAAAACCCAAATCTCCTGTGAAGCCTGTGAAGTTGTGCTTAAATGGATATCTATACATATAACATAACACCCAGTTCCAAACTTAATTTCATGTGTATTAGTCATATCCATGTGACAGACTTTTATATGGATGTGTGTGTATGTATTGTTGTATCCGCTTAACAGACCTTCATATGGACGTGTGTATGTTTTATGTATCAGTGGCACTCCACATGGTTTTTGTTAAGTGGGGGATCATAAGAATGAAATAATTTTCCCAGATGTCATCTGAAAAGGTGGCGGAAAACCGAAATCTTGTGTGAAGCCTGTGAAGTTGTGCTTAAAGGGATATGTATACATATAACATAACACCCAGTTCCAAACTTAATTTCATGTGTATTAGTCATATCCATGTGACAGACTTTTATATGGATGTGTGTGTATGTATTGTTGTATCCGCTTAACAGACCTTGATATGGACGTGTGTATGTTTTATGTATCACTGGCACTCCACATGGTTTTTGTTAAGTGGGGGTTCATAAGAATGAAATAATTTTCCCAGATGTCATCTGAAAAGGTGGCGGAAAACCCAAATCTTGTGTGAAGCCTGTGAAGTTGTGCTTAAAGGGATATGTATACATATAACATAACACCCAGTTCCACACTTAATTTCATGTGTATTAGTCATATCCATGTAATAGACTTTTATATGGATGTGTGTGTATGTATTGTTGTATCCGCTTAACAGACCTTCATATGGACGTGTGTATGTTTTATGTATCAGTGGCACTCCACATGGTTTTTGTTAAGTGGGGGATCATAAGAATGAAATAATTTTCCCAGATGTCATCTGTAAAGGTGGCGGAAAACCCAAATCTTGTGTGAAGCCTGTGAAGTTGTGCTTAAAGGGATATGTATACATATAACATAACACCCAGTTCCAAACTTAATTTCTTGTGTATTTGTCATATCCATGTGACAGACTTTTATATGGATGTGTGTGTATGTATTGTTGTATCCGCTTAACAGACCTTCATATGGACGTGTGTATGTTTTATGTATCAGTGGCACTCCACATGGTTTTTGTTTAGTGGGGGATCATAAGAATGAAATAATTTTCCCAGATGTCATCTGAAAAGGTGGCGGAAAACCCAAATCTTGTGTGAAGAATGTGAAGTTGTGCGTAAAGGGGTATGTATACATATAACATAACACCCAGTTCCAAACTTAATTTCATGTGTATTTGTCATATCCATGTGACAGACTTTTATATGGATGTGTGTTTATGTATTGTTGTATCCGCTTAACAGGCCTTCATATGGACGTGTGTATGTTTTATGTATCAGTGGCACTCCACATGGTTTTTGTTAAGTGGGGGATCATAAGAATGAAATAATTTTCCCAGATGTCATCTGAAAAATTGGCGGAAAACCCAAATCTTGTGTGAAGCCTGTGAAGTTGTGCTTAAAGGGATATGTATATATATAACATAACACCCAGTTCCAAACTTAATTTCATGTGTATTAGTCATATCCATCTGACAGAGTCTTATATGGATGTGTCTGTATGTATTGTTGTATCCGCTTAACAGACCTTCATATGTACGTGTGTATGTTTTATGTATCAGTGGCACTCCACATGGGTTTTGTTTAGTGGGGGATCATAAGAATGAAATAATTTTCCTAAATGTCATCTGAAAAGGTGGCGGGAAACCTAAATCTTGTGTGAAGCCTGTGAAGTTGTGCTTAAAGGGATATGTATACATATAACATAACACCCAGTTCCAAACTTAATTTCATGTGTATTTGTCATATCCATGTGACAGACTTTTATATGGATGTGTGTGCATGTATTGTTTTATCCGCTTAACAGACCTTCATATGGACGTGTGTATGTTTTATGTATCAGTGGCACTCCACATGGTTTTTGTTAAGTGGGGGATCATAAGAATGAAATAATTTTCCCAGATGTCATCTGAAAAGGTGACGGAAAACCCTAATCTTGTGTGAAGCCTGTGAAGTTGTGCTTAAAGGGATATGTATACATATAACATAACACCCAGTTCCAAACTTAATTTCATGTGTATTTGTCATATCCATGTGACAGACTTTTATATGGATGTGTGTTTATGTATTGTTGTATCCGCTTAACAGACCTTCATATGGACGTGTGTATGTTTTATGTATCAGTGGCACTCCACATGGTTTTTGTTAAGTGGGGGATCATAAGAATGAAATAATTTTCCCAGATGTCATCTGAAAAGGTGGCGGAAAACCCAAATCTTGTGTGAAGCCTGTGAAGTTGTGCTTACAGGGATATGTATACATATAACATAACACCCAGTTCCAAACTTAATTTCATGTGTATTAGTCATATCCATGTGACAGAGTCTAATATGGATGTGTGTGTATGTATTGTTGTATCCGCTTAACAGACCTTCATATGGACGTGTGTATGTTTTATGTATAAGTGACACTCCACATGGCTTTTGTTAAGTGGGGGATCATAAGAATGAAATAATTTTCCTAAATGTCATCTAAAAAGGTGGCGGGAAACCCAAATCTTGTGTGAAGCCTGTGAAGTTGTGCTTAAAGGGGTATGTATACATATAACATAACACCCAGTTCCAAACTTAATTTCATGTGTATTTGTCATATCCATGTGACAGACTTTTATATGGATGTGTGTGTATGTATTGTTGTATCCGCTTAACAGACCTTCATATGGACGTGTGTATGTTTTATGTATCAGTGGCACTCCACATGGTTTTTGTTAAGTGGGGGATCATAAGAATGAAATAATTTTCCCAGATGTCATCTGAAAAGGTGGCGGAAAACCCAAATCTTGTGTGAAGCCTGTGAAGTTGTGCTTAAAGGGATATGTATACATATAACATAACACCCAGTTCCAAACTTAATTTCATGTGTATTTGTCATATCCATGTGACAGACTTTTATATGGATGTGTGTGTATGTATTGTTGTATCCGCTTAACAGACCTTCATATGGACGTGTTTGTTTTATGTATCAGTGGCACTCCACATGGTTTTTGTTAAGTGGGGGATCATAAGAATGAAATAATTTTCCCAGATGTCATCTGAAAAGATGGCGGAAAACCCAAATCTTGTGTGAAGAATGTGAAGTTGTGCTTAAGGGGACATGTATACATATAACATAACACCCAGTTCCAAACTTAATTTCATGTGTATTAGTCATATCCATGTGACAGACTTTTATATGGATGTGTGTGTATGTATTGTTGTATCCGCTTAACTGACCTTGATATGGACGTGTGTATGTTTTATGTATCAGTGGCACTCCACATGGTTTTCGTTAAGTGGGGGATCATAAGAATGAAATAATTTTCCCAGATGTCATCTGAAAAGGTGGCGGAAAACCCAAATCTTGTGTGAAGCCTGTGAAGTTGTGCTTAAAGGGATATGTATACATATAACATAACACCCAGTTCCAAACTTAATTTCATGTGTATTAGTCATATCCATGTGACAGACTTTTATATGGATGTGTGTGTATGTATTGTTGTATCCGCTTAACAGACCTTCATATGGACGTGTGTATGTTTTATGTATCAGTGGCACTCCACATGGTTTTTGTTAAGTGGGGGATCATAAGAATGAAATAATTTTCCCAGATGTCATCTGTAAAGGTGGCGGAAAACCCAAATCTTGTGTGAAGCCTGTGAAGTTGTGCTTAAAGGGATATGTATACATATAACATAACACCCAGTTCCAAACTTAATTTCATGTGTATTTGTCATATCCATGTGACAGAGTCTTATATGGATGTGTGTGTATGTATTGTTGTATCCGCTTAACAGACCTTCATATGGACGTGTGTATGTTTTATGTATAAGTGACACTCCACATGGCTTTTGTTAAGTGGGGGATCATAAGAATGAAATAATTTTCCTAAATGTCATCTAAAAAGGTGGCGGGAAACCCAAATCTTGTGTGAAGCCTGTGAAGTTGTGCTTAAAGGGATATGTATACATATAACATAACACCCAGTTCCAAACTTAATTTCATGTGTATTTGTCATATCCATGTGACAGACTTTTATATGGATGTGTGTGTATGTATTGTTGTATCCGCTTAACAGACCTTCATATGGACGTGTTTGTTTTATGTATCACTGGCACTCCACATGGTTTTTGTTAAGTGGGGGATCATAAGAATGAAATAATTTTCCCAGATGTCATCTGAAAAGATGGCGGAAAACCCAAATCTTGTGTGAAGCCTGTGAAGTTGTGCTTAAGGGGACATGTATACATATAACATAACACCCAGTTCCAAACTTAATTTCATGTGTATTAGTCATATCCATGTGACAGACTTTTATATGGATGTGTGTGTATGTATTGTTGTATCCGCTTTACTGACCTTGATATGGACGTGTGTATGTTTTATGTATCAGTGGCACTCCACATGGTTTTTGTTAAGTGGGGGATCATAAGAATGAAATAATTTTCCCAGATGTCATCTGAAAAGGTGGCGGAAAACCCAAATCTTGTGTGAAGCCTGTGAAGTTGTGCTTAAAGGGATATGTATACATATAACATAACACCCAGTTCCAAACTTAATTTCATGTGTATTAGTCATATCCATGTGACAGACTTTTATATGGATGTGTGTGTATGTATTGTTGTATCCGCTTAACAGACCTTCATATGGACGTGTGTATGTTTTATGTATCAGTGGCACTCCACATGGTTTTTGTTAAGTGGGGGATCATAAGAATGAAATAATTTTCCCAGATGTCATCTGTAAAGGTGGCGGAAAACCCAAATCTTGTGTGAAGCCTGTGAAGTTGTGCTTAAAGGGATATGTATACATATAACATAACACCCAGTTCCAAACTTAATTTCATGTGTATTTGTCATATCCATGTGACAGAGTCTTATATGGATGTGTGTGTATGTATTGTTGTATCCGCTTAACAGACCTTCATGTGGACGTGTGTATGTTTTATGTATCAGCGGCACTCCACATGGATTTTGTTTAGTGGGGGATCATAAGAATGAAATAATTTTCCTAAATGTCATCTGAAAAGGTGGCGGGAAACCCAAATCTTGTGTGAAGCCTGTGAAGTTGTGCTTAAAGGGGTATGTATACATATAACATAACACCCAGTTCCAAACTTAATTTCATGTGTATTTGTCATGTCCATGTGACAGACTTTTATATGGATGTGTGTGTATGTATTGTTGTATCCGCTTAACAGACCTTCATATGGACGTGTGTATGTTTTATGTATCAGTGGCACTCCACATGGTTTTTGTTAAGTGGGGGATCATAAGAATGAAATAATTTTCCCAGATGCCATCTGACAAGGTGGCGGAAAACCCAAATCTTGTGTGAAGCCTGTGAAGTTGTGCTTAAAGGGATATGTATACATATAACATAACACCCAGTTCCAAACTTAATTTCATGTGTATTTGTCATATCCATGTGACAGACTTTTATATGGATGTGTGTGCATGTATTGTTTTATCCGCTTAACAGACCTTCATATGGACGTGTGTATGTTTTATGTATCAGTGGCACTCCACATGGTTTTTGTTAAGTGGGGGATCATAAGAATGATATAATTTTCCCAGATGTCATCTGAAAAGGTGGCGGAAAACCCAAATCTTGTGTGAAGCCTGTGAAGTTGTGCTTAAAGGGATATGTATACATATAACATAACACCCAGTTCCAAACTTAATTTCATGTGTATTTGTCATATCCATGTGACAGACTTTTATATGGATGTGTGTTTATGTATTGTTGTATCCGCTTAACAGACCTTCATATGGACGTGTGTATGTTTTATGTATCAGTGGCACTCCACATGGTTTTTGTTAAGTGGGGGATCATAAGAATGAAATAATTTTCCCAGATGTCATCTGAAAAGGTGGCGGAAAACCCAAATCTTGTGTGAAGCCTGTGAAGTTGTGCTAACAGGGATATGTATACATATAACATAACACCCAGTTCCAAACTTAATTTCATGTGTATTAGTCATATCCATGTGACAGAGTCTTATATGGATGTGTGTGTATGTATTGTTGTATCCGCTTAACAGACCTTCATATGGACGTGTGTATGTTTTATGTATAAGTGACACTCCACATGGCTTTTGTTAAGTGGGGGATCATAAGAATGAAATAATTTTCCTAAATGTCATCTAAAAAGGTGGCGGGAAACCCAAATCTTGTGTGAAGCCTGTGAAGTTGTGCTTAAAGGGGTATGTATACATATAACATAACACCCAGTTCCAAACTTAATTTCATGTGTATTTGTCATATCCATGTAACAGACTTTTATATGGATGTGTGTGTATGTATTGTTGTATCCGCTTAACAGACCTTCATATGGACGTGTGTATGTTTTATGTATCAGTGGCACTCCACATGGTTTTTGTTAAGTGGGGGATCATAAGAATGAAATAATTTTCCCAGATGTCATCTGAAAAGGTGGCGGAAAACCCAAATCTTGTGTGAAGCCTGTGAAGTTGTGCTTAAAGGGATATGTATACATATAACATAACACCCAGTTCCAAACTTAATTTCATGTGTATTTGTCATATCCATGTGACAGACTTTTATATGGATGTGTGTGTATGTATTGTTGTATCCGCTTAACAGACCTTCATATGGACGTGTTTGTTTTATGTATCAGTGGCACTCCACATGGTTTTTGTTAAGTGGGGGATCATAAGAATGAAATAATTTTCCCAGATGTCATCTGAAAAGATGGCGGAAAACCCAAATCTTGTGTGAAGCCTGTGAAGTTGTGCTTAAGGGGACATGTATACATATAACATAACACCCAGTTCCAAACTTAATTTCATGTGTATTAGTCATATCCATGTGACAGACTTTTATATGGATGTGTGTGTATGTATTGTTGTATCCGCTTAACAGACCTTGATATGGACGTGTGTATGTTTTATGTATCAGTGGCACTCCACATGGTTTTTGTTAAGTGGGGGATCATAAGAATGAAATAATTTTCCCCAGATGTCATCTGAAAAGGTGGCGGAAAACCCAAATCTTGTGTGAAGCCTGTGAAGTTGTGCTTAAAGGGATATGTATACATATAACATAACACCCAGTTCCAAACTTAATTTCATGTGTATTAGTCATATCCATGTGACAGACTTTTATATGGATGTGTGTGTATGTATTGTTGTATCCGTTTAACAGACCTTCATATGGACGTGTGTATGTTTTATGTATCAGTGGCACTCCACATGGTTTTTGTTAAGTGGGGGATCATAAGAATGAAATAATTTTCCCAGATGTCATCTGTAAAGGTGGCGGGAAACCCAAATCTTGTGTGAAGCCTGTGAAGTTGTGCTTAAAGGGATATGTATACATATAACATAACACCCAGTTCCAAACTTAATTTCATGTGTATTTGTCATATCCATGTGACAGAGTCTTATATGGATGTGTCTGTATGTATTGTTGTATCCGCTTAACAGACCTTCATGTGGACGTGTGTATGTTTTATGTATCAGTGGCACTCCACATGGGTTTTGTTTAGTGGGGGATCATAAGAATGAAATAATTTTCCTAAATGTCATCTGAAAAGGTGGCGGGAAACCCAAATCTTGTGTGAAGCCTGTGAAGTTGTGCTTAAAGGGGTATGTATACATATAACATAACACCCAGTTCCAAACTTAATTTCATGTGTATTTGTCATGTCCATGTGACAGACTTTTATATTTATGTGTGTGTATGTATTGTTGTATCCGCTTAACAGACCTTCATATGGACGTGTGTATGTTTTATGTATCAGTGGCACTCCACATGGTTTTTGTTAAGTGGGGGATCATAAGAATGAAATAATTTTCCCAGATGCCATCTGACAAGGTGGCGGAAAACCCAAATCTTGTGTGAAGCCTGTGAAGTTGTGCTTAAAGGGATATGTATACATATAACATAACACCCAGTTCCAAACTTAATTTCATGTGTATTTGTCATATCCATGTGACAGACTTTTATATGGATGTGTGTGCATGTATTGTTTTATCCGCTTAACAGACCTTCATATGGACGTGTGTATGTTTTATGTATCAGTGGCACTCCAAATGGTTTTTGTTAAGTGGGGGATCATAAGAATGAAATAATTTTCCCAGATGTCATCTGAAAAGGTGGCGGAAAACCCAAATCTTGTGTGAAGCCTGTGAAGTTGTGCTTAAAGGGATATGTATACATATAACATAACACCCAGTTCAAAACTTAATTTCATGTGTATTTGTCATATCCATGTGACAGACTTTTATATGGATGTGTGTTTATGTATTGTTGTATCCGCTTAACAGACCTTCATATGGACGTGTGTATGTTTTATGTATCAGTGGCACTCCACATGGTTTTTGGTTAAGTGGGGGATCATAAGAATGAAATAATTTTCCCAGATGTCATCTGAAAAGGTGGCGGAAAACCCAAATCTTGTGTGAAGCCTGTGAAGTTGTGCTTACAGGGATATGTATACATATAACATAACACCCAGTTCCAAACTTAATTTCATGTGTATTAGTCATATAAATGTGACAGAGTCTTATATGGATGTGTGTGTATGTATTGTTGTATCCGCTTAACAGACCTTCATATGGACGTGTGTATGTTTTATGTATAAGTGACACTCCACATGGCTTTTGTTAAGTGGGGGATCATAAGAATGAAATAATTTTCCTAAATGTCATCTAAAAAGGTGGCGGGAAACCCAAATCTTGTGTGAAGCCTGTGAAGTTGTGCTTAAAGGGGTATGTATACATATAACATAACACCCAGTTCCAAACTTAATTTCATGTGTATTTGTCATATCCATGTGACAGACTTTTATATGGATGTGTGTGTATGTATTGTTGTATCCGCTTAACAGACCTTCATATGGACGTGTGTATGTTTTATGTATCAGTGGCACTCCACATGGTTTTTGTTAAGTGGGGGATCATAAGAATGAAATAATTTTCCCAGATGTCATCTGAAAAGGTGGCGGAAAACCCAAATCTTGTGTGAAGCCTGTGAAGTTGTGCTTAAAGCGATATGTATACATATAACATAACACCCAGTTCCAAACTTAATTTCATGTGTATTTGTCATATCCATGTGACAGACTTTTATATGGATGTGTGTGTATGTATTGTTGTATCCGCTTAACAGACCTTCATATGGACGTGTTTGTTTTATGTATCAGTGGCACTCCACATGGTTTTTGTTAAGTGGGGGATCATAAGAATGAAATAATTTTCCCAGATGTCATCTGAAAAGATGGCGGAAAACCCAAATCTTGTGTGAAGCCTGTGAAGTTGTGCTTAAGGGGACATGTATACATATAACATAACACCCAGTTCCAAACTTAATTTCATGTGTATTAGTCATATCCATGTGACAGACTTTTATATGGATGTGTGTGTATGTATTGTTGTATCCGCTTAACAGACCTTGATATGGACGTGTGTATGTTTTATGTATCAGTGGCACTCCACATGGTTTTTGTTAAGTGGGGGATCATAAGAATGAAATAATTTTCCCAGATGTCATCTGAAAAGGTGGCGGAAAACCCAAATCTTGTGTGAAGCCTGTGAAGTTGTGCTTAAAGGGATATGTATACATATAACATAACACCCAGTTCCAAACTTAATTTCATGTGTATTAGTCATATCAATGTGACAGACTTTTATATGGATGTGTTTGTATGTATTGTTGTATCCGCTTAACAGACCTTCATATGGACGTGTGTATGTTTTATGTATCAGTGGCACTCCACATGGTTTTTGTTAAGTGGGGGATCATAAGAATGAAATAATTTTCCCAGATGTCATCTGTAAAGGTGGCGGAAAACCCAAATCTTGTGTAAAGCCTGTGAAGTTGTGCTTAAAGGGATATGTATACATATAACATAACACCCAGTTCCAAACTTAATTTCATGTGTATTTGTCATATCCATGTGACAGAGTCTTATATGGATGTGTGTGTATGTATTGTTGTATCCGCTTAACAGACCTTCATATGGACGTGTGTATGTTTTATGTATCAGTGGCACTCCACATGGCTTTTGTTAAGTGGGGGATCATAAGAATGAAATAATTTTCCTAAATGTCATCTGAAAAGGTGGCGGGAAACCCAAATCTTGTGTGAAGCCTGTGAAGTTGTGCTTAAAGGGGTATGTATACATATAACATAACACCCAGTTCCAAACTTAATTTCATGTGTATTTGTCATATCCATGTGACAGACTTTTATATGGATGTGTGTGTATGTATTGTTGTATCCGCTTAACAGACCTTCATATGGACGTGTGTATGTTTTATGTATCAGTGGCACTCCACATGGTTTTTGTTAAGTGGGGGATCATAAGAATGAAATAATTTTCCCAGATGCCATCTGACAAGGTGGCGGAAAACCCAAATCTTGTGTGAAGCCTGTGAAGTTGTGCTTAAAGGGATATGTATACATATAACATAACACCCAGTTCCAAACTTAATTTCATGTGTATTTGTCATATCCATGTGACAGACTTTTATATGGATGTGTGTGTATGTATTGTTGTATCCGCTTAACAGACCTTCATATGGACGTGTGTATGTTTTATGTATCAGTGGCACTCCACATGGTTTTTGTTAAGTGGGGGATCATAAGAATGAAATAATTTTCCCAGATGTCATCTGAAAAGGTGGCGGAAAACCCAAATCTTGTGTGAAGCCTGTGAAGTTGTGCTTAAAGGGATATGTATACATATAACATAACACCCAGTTCCAAACTTAATTTCATGTGTATTTGTCATATCCATGTGACAGACTTTTATATGGATGTGTGTGTATGTATTGTTGTATCCGCTTAACAGACCTTGATATGGACGTGTGTATGTTTTATGTATCAGTGGCACTCCACATGGTTTTTGTTAAGTGGGGGATCATAAGAATGAAATAATTTTCCCAGATGTCATCTGAAAAGGTGGCGGAAAACCCAAATCTTGTGTGAAGCCTGTGAAGTTGTGCTTAAAGGGATATGTATACATATAACATAACACCCAGTTCCAAACTTAATTTCATGTGTATTAGTCATATCCATGTGACAGACTTTTATATGGATGTGTGTGTATGTATTGTTGTATCCGCTTAACAGACCTTCATATGGACGTGTGTATGTTTTATGTATCAGTGGCACTCCACATGGTTTTTGTTAAGTGGGGGATCATAAGAATGAAATAATTTTCCCAGATGTCATCTGTAAAGGTGGCGGGAAACCCAAATCTTGTGTGAAGCCTGTGAAGTTGTGCTTAAAGGGATATGTATACATATAACATAACACCCAGTTCCAAACTTAATTTCATGTGTATTTGTCATATCCATGTGACAGAGTCTTATATGGATGTGTCTGTATGTATTGTTGTATCCGCTTAACAGACCTTCATGTGGACGTGTGTATGTTTTATGTATCAGTGGCACTCCACATGGGTTTTGTTAAGTGGGGGATCATAAGAATGAAATAATTTTCCTAAATGTCATCTGAAAAGGTGGCGGGAAACCCAAATCTTGTGTGAAGCCTGTGAAGTTGTGCTTAAAGGGGTATGTATACATATAACATAACACCCAGTTCCAAACTTAATTTCATGTGTATTTGTCATGTCCATGTGACAGACTTTTATATTTATGTGTGTGTATGTATTGTTGTATCCGCTTAACAGACCTTCATATGGACGTGTGTATGTTTTATGTATCAGTGGCACTCCACATGGTTTTTGTTAAGTGGGGGATCATAAGAATGAAATAATTTTCCCAGATGCCATCTGACAAGGTGGCGGAAAACCCAAATCTTGTGTGAAGCCTGTGAAGTTGTGCTTAAAGGGATATGTATACATATAACATAACACCCAGTTCCAAACTTAATTTCATGTGTATTTGTCATATCCATGTGACAGACTTTTATATGGATGTGTGTGCATGTATTGTTTTATCCGCTTAACAGACCTTCATATGGACGTGTGTATGTTTTATGTATCAGTGGCACTCCAAATGGTTTTTGTTAAGTGGGGGATCATAAGAATGAAATAATTTTCCCAGATGTCATCTGAAAAGGTGGCGGAAAACCCAAATCTTGTGTGAAGCCTGTGAAGTTGTGCTTAAAGGGATATGTATACATATAACATAACACCCAGTTCCAAAACTTAATTTCATGTGTATTTGTCATATCCATGTGACAGACTTTTATATGGATGTGTGTTTATGTATTGTTGTATCCGCTTAACAGACCTTCATATGGACGTGTGTATGTTTTATGTATCAGAGGCACTCCACATGGTTTTTGGTTAAGTGGGGGATCATAAGAATGAAATAATTTTCCCAGATGTCATCTGAAAAGGTGGCGGAAAACCCAAATCTTGTGTGAAGCCTGTGAAGTTGTGCTTACAGGGATATGTATACATATAACATAACACCCAGTTCCAAACTTAATTTCATGTGTATTAGTCATATAAATGTGACAGAGTCTTATATGGATGTGTGTGTATGTATTGTTGTATCCGCTTAACAGACCTTCATATGGACGTGTGTATGTTTTATGTATAAGTGACACTCCACATGGCTTTTGTTAAGTGGGGGATCATAAGAATGAAATAATTTTCCTAAATGTCATCTAAAAAGGTGGCGGGAAACCCAAATCTTGTGTGAAGCCTGTGAAGTTGTGCTTAAAGGGGTATGTATACATATAACATAACACCCAGTTCCAAACTTAATTTCATGTGTATTTGTCATATCCATGTGACAGACTTTTATATGGATGTGTGTGTATGTATTGTTGTATCCGCTTAACAGACCTTCATATGGACGTGTGTATGTTTTATGTATCAGTGGCACTCCACATGGTTTTTGTTAAGTGGGGGATCATAAGAATGAAATAATTTTCCCAGATGTCATCTGAAAAGGTGGCGGAAAACCCAAATCTTGTGTGAAGCCTGTGAAGTTGTGCTTAAAGCGATATGTATACATATAACATAACACCCAGTTCCAAACTTAATTTCATGTGTATTTGTCATATCCATGTGACAGACTTTTATATGGATGTGTGTGTATGTATTGTTGTATCCGCTTAACAGACCTTCATATGGACGTGTTTATGTTTTATGTATCAGTGGCACTCCACATGGTTTTTGTTAAGTGGGGGATCATAAGAATGAAATAATTTTCCCAGATGTCATCTGAAAAGATGGCGGAAAACCCAAATCTTGTGTGAAGCCTGTGAAGTTGTGCTTAAGGGGACATGTATACATATAACATAACACCCAGTTCCAAACTTAATTTCATGTGTATTAGTCATATCCATGTGACAGACTTTTATATGGATGTGTGTGTATGTATTGTTGTATCCGCTTAACAGACCTTGATATGGACGTGTGTATGTTTTATGTATCAGTGGCACTCCACATGGTTTTTGTTAAGTGGGGGATCATAAGAATGAAATAATTTTCCCAGATGTCATCTGAAAAGGTGGCGGAAAACCCAAATCTTGTGTGAAGCCTGTGAAGTTGTGCTTAAAGGGATATGTATACATATAACATAACACCCAGTTCCAAACTTAATTTCATGTGTATTAGTCATATCAATGTGACAGACTTTTATATGGATGTGTGTGTATGTATTGTTGTATCCGCTTAACAGACCTTCATATGGACGTGTGTATGTTTTATGTATCAGTGGCACTCCACATGGTTTTTGTTAAGTGGGGGATCATAAGAATGAAATAATTTTCCCAGATGTCATCTGTAAAGGTGGCGGAAAACCCAAATCTTGTGTAAAGCCTGTGAAGTTGTGCTTAAAGGGATATGTATACATATAACATAACACCCAGTTCCAAACTTAATTTCATGTGTATTTGTCATATCCATGTGACAGAGTCTTATATGGATGTGTCTGTATGTATTGTTGTATCCGCTTAACAGACCTTCATGTGGACGTGTGTATGTTTTATGTATCAGTGGCACTCCACATGGGTTTTGTTTAGTGGGGGATCATAAGAATGAAATAATTTTCCTAAATGTCATCTGAAAAGGTGGCGGGAAACCCAAATCTTGTGTGAAGCCTGTGAAGTTGTGCTTAAAGGGGTATGTATACATATAACATAACACCCAGTTCCAAACTTAATTTCATGTGTATTTGTCATGTCCATGTGACAGAATTTTATATGGATGTGTGTGTATGTATTGTTGTATCCGCTTAACAGACCTTCATATGGACGTGTGTATGTTTTATGTATCAGTGGCACTCCACATGGTTTTTGTTAAGTGGGGGATCATAAGAATGAAATAATTTTCCCAGATGCCATCTGACAAGGTGGCGGAAAACCCAAATCTTGTGTGAAGCCTGTGAAGTTGTGCTTAAAGGGATATGTATACATATAACATAACACCCAGTTCCAAACTTAATTTCATGTGTATTTGTCATATCCATGTGACAGACTTTTATATGGATGTGTGTGTATGTATTGTTGTATCCGCTTAACAGACCTTCATATGGACGTGTGTATGTTTTATGTATTTGTAGCACTCCACATGGTTTTTGTTAAGTTGGGGATCATAAGAATGAAATAATTTTCCCAGATGTCATCTGAAAAGGTGGCGGAAAACCCAAATCTTGTGTGAAGCCTGTGAAGTTGTGCTTACAGGGATATGTATACATATAACATAACACCCAGTTCCAAACTTAATTTCATGTTTATTAGTCATATCCATGTGACAGAGTCTTATATGGATGTGTGTGAATGTATTGTTGTATCCGCTTAACAGACCTTCATATGGACGTGTGTATGTTTTATGTATCAGTGGCACTCCACATGGTTTTTGTTAAGTAGGGGATCATAAGAATGAAATAATTTTCCCAGATGTCATCTGAAAAGGTGGCGGAAAACCCAAATCTTGTGTAAAGCCTGTGAAGTTGTGCTTACAGGGATATGTATACATATAACATAACACCCAGTTCCAAACTTAATTTCATGTGTATTAGTCATATCCATGTGACAGAGTCTTATATGGATGTGTGTGTATGTATTGTTGTATCCGCTTAACAGACCTTCATATGGACGTGTGTATGTTTTATGTGTAAGTGGCACTCCACATGGCTTTTGTTAAGTGGGGGATCATAAGAATGAAATAATTTTCCCAGATGTCATCTGAAAAGGTGGCGGAAAACCCAAATCTTGTGTGAAGCCTGTGAAGTTGTGCTTAAAGGGATATGTATACATATAACATAACACCCAGTTCCAAACTTAATTTCATGTGTATTAGTCATATCCATGTGACAGACTTTTATATGGATGTGTGTGTATGTATTGTTGTATCCGCTTAACAGACCTTCATATGGACGTGTGTATGTTTTATGTATCAGTTTCACTCCACATGGTTTTTGTTAAGTGGGGGATCATAAGAATGAAATAATTTTCCCAGATGTCATCTGTAAAGGTGGCGGAAAACCCAAATCTTGTGTGAAGCCTGTGAAGTTGTGCTTAAAGGGATATGTATACATATAACATAACACCCAGTTCCAAACTTAATTTCATGTGTATTTGTCATATCCATGTGACAGACTTTTATATGGATGTGTGTGTATGTATTGTTGCATCCGCTTAACAGACCTTCATATGGACGTGTGTATGTTTTATGTATCAGTGGCACTCCACATGGTTTTTGTTAAGTGGGGGATCATAAGAATGAAATAATTTTCCCAGATGTCATCTGAAAAGGTGGCGGAAAACCCAAAATCTTGTGTGAAGCCTGTGAAGTTGTGCTTAAAGGGATATGTATACATATAACATAACACCCAGTTCCAAACTTAATTTCATGTGTATTAGTCATATCCATGTGACAGAGTCTTATATGGATGTGTCTGTATGTATTGTTGTATCCGCTTAACAGACCTTCATGTGGACGTGTGTATGTTTTATGTATCAGTGGCACTCCACATGGGTTTTGTTTAGTGGGGGATCATAAGAATGAAATAATTTTCCTAAATGTCATCTGAAAAGGTGGCGGAAAACCCAAATCTTGTGTGAAGCCTGTGAAGTTGTGCTTAAAGGGGTATGTATACATATAACATAACACCCAGTTCCAAACTTAATTTCATGTGTATTTGTCATGTCCATGTGACAGACGTTTATATGGATGTGTGTGTATGTATTGTTGTATCCGCTTAACAGACCTTCATATGGACGTGTGTATGTTTTATGTATCAGTGGCACTCCACATGGTTTTTGTTAAGTGGGGGATCATAAGAATGAAATAATTTTCCCAGATGTCATCTGAAAAGGTGGCGGAAAACCCAAATCTTGTGTGAAGCCTGTGAAGTTTTGCTTAAAGGGATATGTATACATATAACATAACACCCAGTTCCAAACTTAATTTCATGTGTATTTGTCATATCCATGTGACAGACTTTTATATGGATGTGTGTGTATGTATTGTTGTATCCGCTTAACAGACCTTCATATGGACGTGTGTATGTTTTATGTATTTGTAGCACTCCACATGGTTTTTGTTAAGTTGGGGATCATAAGAATGAAATAATTTTCCCAGATGTCATCTGAAAAGGTGGCGGAAAACCCAAATCTTGTGTGAAGCCTGTGAAGTTGTGCTTAAAGGGATATGTATACATATAACATAACACCCAGTTCCAAACTTAATTTCATGTGTATCAGTCATATCCATGTGACAGACTTTTATATGGATGTGTGTGTATGTATTGTTGTATCCGCTTAACAGACCTTGATATGGACGTGTGTATGTTTTATGTATCAGTGGCACTCCACATGGTTTTTGTTAAGTGGTGGATCATAAGAATGAAATAATTTTCCCAGATGTCATCTGAAAAGGTGGCGGAAAACCCAAATCTTGTGTGAAGCCTGTGAAGTTGTGCTTAAAGGGATATGTATACATATAACATAACACCCAGTTCCAAACTTAATTTCATGTGTATTAGTCATATCCATGTGACAGACTTTTATATGGATGTGTGTGTATGTATTGTTGTATCCGCTTAACAGACCTTCATATGGACGTGTGTATGTTTTATGTATCAGTGGCACTCCACATGGTTTTTGTTAAGTGGGGGATCATAAGAATGAAATAATTTTCCCAGATGTCATCTGTAAAGGTGGCGGAAAACCCAAATCTTGTGTGAAGCCTGTGAAGTTGTGCTTAAAGGGATATGTATACATATAACATAACACTCAGTTCCAAACTTAATTTCATGTGTATTTGTCATATCCATGTGACAGACTTTTATATGGATGTGTGTGTATGTATTGTTGTATCCGCTTAACAGACCTTCATATGGACGTGTGTATGTTTTATGTATCAGTGGCACTCCACATGGTTTTTGTTAAGTAGGGGATCATAAGAATGAAATAATTTTCCCAGATGTCATCTGAAAAGGTGGCGGAAAACCCAAATCTTGTGTGAAGCCTGTGAAGTTGTGCTTAAAAGGATATGTATACATATAACATAACACACAGTTCCAAACTTAATTTCATGTGTATTAGTCATATCCATGTGACAGAGTCTTATATGGAGATGTGTGAATGTATTGTTGTATCCGCTTAACAGACCTTCATATGGACGTGTGTATGTTTTATGTATCAGTGGCACTCCACATGGTTTTTGTTAAGTAGGGGATCATAAGAATGAAATAATTTTCCCAGATGTCATCTGAAAAGGTGGCGGAAAACCCAAATCTTGTGTAAAGCCTGTGAAGTTGTGCTTACAGGGATATGTATACATATAACATAACACCCAGTTCCAAACTTAATTTCATGTGTATTAGTCATATCCATGTGACAGAGTCTTATATGGATGTGTGTGTATGTATTGTTGTATCCGCTTAACAGACCTTCATATGGACGTGTGTATGTTTTATGTATAAGTGGCACTCCACATGGCTTTTGTTAAGTGGGGGATCATAAGAATGAAATAATTTTCCCAGATGTCATCTGAAAAGGTGGCGGAAAACCCAAATCTTGTGTGAAGCCTGTGAAGTTGTGCTTAAAGGGATATGTATACATATAACATAACACCCAGTTCCAAACTTAATTTCATGTGTATTAGTCATATCCATGTGACAGACTTTTATATGGATGTGTGTGTATGTATTGTTGTATCCGGTTAACAGACCTTGATATGGACGTGTGTATGTTTTATGTATCAGTGGCACTCCACATGGTTTTTGTTAAGTGGGGGATCATAAGAATGAAATAATTTTCCCAGATGTCATCTGAAAAGGTGGCGGAAAACCCAAATCTTGTGTGAAGCCTGTGAAGTTGTGCTTAAAGGGATATGTATACATATAACATAACACACAGTTCCAAACTTAATTTCATGTGTATTAGTCATATCCATGTGACAGACTTTTATATGGATGTGTGTGTATGTATTGTTGTATCCGCTTAACAGACCTTCATATGGACGTGTGTATGTTTTATGTATCAGTTTCACTCCACATGGTTTTTGTTAAGTGGGGGATCATAAGAATGAAATAATTTTCCCAGATGTCATCTGTAAAGGTGGCGGAAAACCCAAATCTTGTGTGAAGCCTGTGAAGTTGTGCTTAAAGGGATATGTATACATATAACATAACACCCAGTTCCAAACTTAATTTCATGTGTATTTGTCATATCCATGTGACAGACTTTTATATGGATGTGTGTGTATGTATTGTTGCATCCGCTTAACAGACCTTCATATGGACGTGTGTATGTTTTATGTATCAGTGGCACTCCACATGGTTTTTGTTAAGTGGGGGATCATAAGAATGAAATAATTTTCCCAGATGTCATCTGAAAAGGTGGCGGAAAACCAAAATCTTGTGTGAAGCCTGTGAAGTTGTGCTTAAAGGGATATGTATACATATAACATAACACCCAGTTCCAAACTTAATTTCATGTGTATTAGTCATATCCATGTGACAGAGTCTTATATGGATGTGTCTGTATGTATTGTTGTATCCGCTTAACAGACCTTCATGTGGACGTGTGTATGTTTTATGTATCAGTGGCACTCCACATGGGTTTTGTTTAGTGGGGGATCATAAGAATGAAATAATTTTCCTAAATGTCATCTGAAAAGGTGGTGGGAAACCCAAATCTTGTGTGAAGCCTGTGAAGTTGTGCTTAAAGGGGTATGTATACATATAACATAACACCCAGTTCCAAACTTAATTTCATGTGTATTTGTCATGTCCATGTGACAGACGTTTATATGGATGTGTGTGTATGTATTGTTGTATCCGCTTAACAGACCTTCATATGGACGTGTGTATGTTTTATGTATCAGTGGCACTCCACATGGTTTTTGTTAAGTGGGGGATCATAAGAATGAAATAATTTTCCCAGATGCCATCTGAAAAGGTGTCGGAAAACCCAAATCTTGTGTGAAGCCTGTGAAGTTTTGCTTAAAGGGATATGTATACATATAACATAACACCCAGTTCCAAACTTAATTTCATGTGTATTTGTCATATCCATGTGACAGACTTTTATATGGATGTGTGTGTATGTATTGTTGTATCCGCTTAACAGACCTTCATATGGACGTGTGTATGTTTTATGTATTTGTAGCACTCCACATGGTTTTTGTTAAGTTGGGGATCATAAGAATGAAATAATTTTCCCAGATGTCATCTGAAAAGGTGGCGGAAAACCCAAATCCTGTGTGAAGCCTGTGAAGTTGTGCTTAAAGGGATATGTATACATATAACATAACTCCCAGTTCCAAACTTAATTTCATGTGTATTAGTCATATCCATGTGACAGACTTTTATATGGATGTGTGTGTATGTATTGTTGTATCCGCTTAACAGACCTTGATATGGACGTGTGTATGTTTTATGTATCAGTGGCACTCCACATGGTTTTTGTTAAGTGGGGGATCATAAGAATGAAATAATTTTCCCAGATGTCATCTGAAAAGGTGGCGGAAAACCCAAATCTTGTGTGAAGCCTGTGAAGTTGTGCTTAAAGGGATATGTATACATATAACATAACACCCAGTTCCAAACTTAATTTCATGTGTATTAGTCATATCCATGTGACAGACTTTTATATGGATGTGTGTGTATGTATTGTTGTATCCGCTTAACAGACCTTCATATGGACGTGTGTATGTTTTATGTATCAGTGGCACTCCACATGGTTTTTGTTAAGTGGGGGATCATAAGAATGAAATAATTTTCCCAGATGTCATCTGTAAAGGTGGCGGAAAACCCAAATCTTGTGTGAAGCCTGTGAAGTTGTGCTTAAAGGGATATGTATACATATAACATAACACTCAGTTCCAAACTTAATTTCATATGTATTTGTCATATCCATGTGACAGACTTTTATATGGATGTGTGTGTATGTATTGTTGTATCCGCTTAACAGACCTTCATATGGACGTGTGTATGTTTTATGTATCAGTGGCACTCCACATGGTTTTTGTTAAGTGGGGGATCATAAGAATGAAATAATTTTCCCAGATGTCATCTGAAAAGGTGGCGGAAAACCCAAATCTTGTGTGAAGCCTGTGAAGTTGTGCTTAAAAGGATATGTATACATATAACATAACACACAGTTCCAAACTTAATTTCATGTGTATTAGTCATATCCATGTGACAGAGTCTTATATTTATGTGTGTGTATGTATTGTTTTATCCGCTTAACAGACCTTCATATGGACGTGTGTATGTTTTATGTATCAGTGGCACTCCACATGGGTTTTGTTTAGTGGGGGATCATATGAATGAAATAATTTTTCTAAATGTCATCTGAAAAGGTGGCGGGAAACCCAAATCTTGTGTGAAGCCTGTGAAGTTCTGCTTAAAGGGGTATGTATACATATAACATAACACCCAGTTCCATACTTAATTTCATGTGTATTAGTCATATCCATGTGACAGAGTCTTATATGGATGTGTCTGTATGTATTGTTGTATCCGCTTAACAGACGTTTATATGGACGTGTGTATGTTTTATGTATCAGTGGCACTCCAAATGGTTTTTGTTAAGTGGTGGATCATAAGAATGAAATAATTTTCCCAGATGTCATCTGTAAAGGTGGCGGAAAACCCAAATCTTGTGTGAAGCCTGTGAAGTTGTGCTTAAAGGGATATGTATACATATAACATAACACTCAGTTCCAAACTTAATTTCATGTGTATTTGTCATATCCATGTGACAGACTTTTATATGGATGTGTGTGTATGTATTGTTGTATCCGCTTAACAGACCTTCATATGGACGTGTGTATGTTTTATGTATCAGTGGCACTCCACATGGTTTTTGTTAAGTGGGGGATCATAAGAATGAAATAATTTTCCCAGATGTCATCTGAAAAGGTGGCGGAAAACCCAAATCTTGTGTGAAGCCTGTGAAGTTGTGCTTAAAAGGATATGTATACATATAACATAACACACAGTTCCAAACTTAATTTCATGTGTATTAGTCATATCCATGTGACAGAGTCTTATATGGATGTGTGTGTATGTATTGTTTTATCCGCTTAACAGACCTTCATATGGACGTGTGTATGTTTTATGTATCAGTGGCACTCCACATGGGTTTTGTTTAGTGGGGGATCATATGAATGAAATAATTTTTCTAAATGTCATCTGAAAAGGTGGCGGGAAACCCAAATCTTGTGTGAAGCCTGTGAAGTTCTGCTTAAAGGGGTATGTATACATATAACATAACACCCAGTTCCATACTTAATTTCATGTGTATTAGTCATATCCATGTGACAGAGTCTTATATGGATGTGTCTGTATGTATTGTTGTATCCGCTTAACAGACGTTTATATGGACGTGTGTATGTTTTATGTATCAGTGGCACTCCACATGGTTTTTGTTAAGTGGTGGATCATAAGAATGAAATAATTTTCCCAGATGTCATCTGAAAAGGTGACGGAAAACCCAAATCTTGTGTGAAGCCTGTGAAGTTGTGCGTACAGGGATATGTATACATATAACATAACACCCAGTTCCAAACTTAATTTCATGTGTATTAGTCATATCCATGTGACAGACTTTTATATGGATGTGTGTGTATGTATTGTTGTATCCGCTTAACAGACCTTCATATGGACGTGTGTATGTTTTATGTATCAGTGGCACTCCACATGGGTTTTGTTAAGTATGGGATCATAAGAATGAAATAATTTTCCCAGATGTCATCTGAAAAGGTGGCGGAAAACCCAAATCTTGTGTGAAGCCTGTGAAGTTGTGCTTAAAGGGATATGTATACATAAAACATAACACCCAGTTCCAAACTTAATTTCATGTGTATTAGTCATATCCATATGACAGACTTTTATATGGATGTGTGTGTATGTATTGTTGTATCCGGTTAACAGACCTTCACATGGACGTGTGTATGTTTTATGTAGCAGTGGCACTCCACATGTTTTTTGTTAAGTGGGGCATCATAAGAATGAAATAATTTTTCCAGATGTCATCTGAAAAGGTGGCGGAAAACCCAAATCTTGTGTGAAGCCTGTGAAGTTGTGCTTAAAGGGATATGTATACATAAAACATAACACCCAGTTCCAAACTTAATTTCATGTGTATTAGTCATATCCATGTGACAGACTTTTATATGGATGTGTGTGTATGTATTGTTGTATCCGGTTAACAGACCTTCACATGGACGTGTGTATGTTTTATGTAGCAGTGGCACTCCACATGGTTTTTGTTAAGTGGGGCATCATAAGAATGAAATAATTTTTCCAGATGTCCTCTGAAAAGGTGGCGGAAAACCCAAATCTTGTGTGAAGCCTGTGAAGTTGTGCTTACAGGGATATGTATACATATAACATAACACCCAGTTCCAAACTTAATTTCATGTGTGTTAGTCATATCCATGTGACAGAGTCTTATATGGATGTGTGTGTATGTATTGTTGTATCCGCTTAACAGACCTTCATATGGACGTGTGTATGTTTTATGTATCAGTGGCACTCCACATGGGTTTTGTTAAGTGGGGGATCATAAGAATGAAATAATTTTCCCAGATGTCATCTGAAAAGGTGGTGGGAAACCTAAATCTTGTGTGAAGCCTGTGAAGTTGTGCTTAAAGGGATATGTATACATATAACATAACACCAGTTTCAAACTTAATTCCATATATATATATATTTGTCGTATCCACTGCACATGAATTTTATTATGTGGGTGAATATAAGAATGGGGCAGTTTTCCCCACATGCCCTGTGTAAAGGTGACGAGGAAAATCCAAGTGATTTTCCTCATCAAAAATACACAGTCATACCTGAATTTTTATACACAGTATCACCTGGATTTTCCTCGTCAAAAACAGTCGTTCATATATCTTTTGTGTGGCTTTGTTTTGAGACTACTAGAAAGAATCTCTGAAGTCCAAACATTTAGTAAGTGCTTCAAAATATATAGACCTTTGCAGGTAAAGTAAAATAGTAAATCAGTTTGTGTCATGGCAAGGAATTGTGTGTGTGGTAACAAAGTTACATAGAAAATTTTCCTGCATTCTTATTGTCCTGGTATGCTAAATGAAGTATTCCTAACGATCAGTGTAATACTGATTTTTCTTTTCCTGTTTCTGAAATTTGTGTTCATTACCCCATCTTTTATTTCAGAACTGAAATAGTCGGAAATAACGGAATGAAAAGCCGAGTGTGATAACTTTGTTATCTTCATTCCTGATATTAAAATTGCGTACTGAAAATCAATTGCTCAGGCAGCTGTTATGTTTTTGATTAAAAAAGAGTAAATCAATGCATGATTATGTACATCATTTCATCTGTTTAGTCATATTTTCCAGATTTGTTTTCTTGGTGTGTGGGTACACAAATTAGGTTAACATTCATACCTATATAAACGATGTAAAAATTACTCCCGTTGTTTATGCTGACATATTCAAATTGTAATAGGTAAAGAAATAAGTCGACTGTATCCCGTTATTTTGAAAAGAAATCGTAAGAATCGGAGAAAATTTTAACTAAGCGACGACACAAAACAAGCTTATTTATAGCGGCGAAAATACCGCTGTGATCTTTGGCGATCGGACTCCTTTCGGCAGTGGGGGCGTGGCAGGCTCAGGCCCGTAGACTCTAGCCGGCCCTGGTAAATAGCCGACAAAGTTTCTGATGAGACGTCACACTAGACAAGCGGTCATTTAGACAACATTTTCAAATAGCGGAATCTGTGTACTCGGCGCGGTAGGGTTTGTGAGAAAAAATACGAGGTAATTAGCGTCAGGAATTTCTCTCCTTGTGTTGCACGTGTCCTGTTCCTTAGTCATCAAATTTTCTGCTGCAATTTACACAACTGGAATGAATTTTAGTAGTTTACGGATTTCGCTGAAACTCTTAGTTTACAATTACTCAGTAGCACTACGTTTTAAAAATTGGTGAAACTTTTAATTGGGCCAATAATCAAGCTTACGTGGCACAGTATGAAAAAAAAAAATTAGTGATGATTTCAAATTATGCGATTCCGAAATTTGGGTGAGCGGAGATGGTCAGTTTGATTCGTCAGGTTTTTGCGCCAAATACTGTACATATTCCATTATGGATATTCGCAGGGGAAATATTGTTTGTATTGTCGTCTAAAAAGGTGTTTTTGACGGAAACTTGGAAAAGAATGCGTGCGATTACTCTCTGGCCTCTATGAAGAAATAAAGATACCAGTTTTTTTATCAGATAGACATACTGTATATATATATATATGTGTGTATATATACGCCAGCGATGTTGGTAACCATGCCCAATCGATGTCGCTGTTTTATTAAGTACACATTATATATGTGTTTGCACTCTACGAAAAATTACAATCTTATATTATTCAATTTATTTGGTTCACAACATAAAAAGTGAGTGTGCATTATATCATTATCTTCCCGAAGGATTTGGAGGGGGTCCTTTACATTGGGGTTCCCGACTTTGAAAATCTGGGGTGTCCTGACCTAGTTGTTACGCCTATGCTCAGAAGCATTCACAGAGCAAAACTTTCGTAAAAAGAGGTTATCACTTTTAGTGTTCGACTGTCGGTAGGATAGAGCTGCAGTAGAAATGCTACATGTGAATTAATTCATATTATACAGATCAGTCATCTTTGTAATTCAAGAACACACAAGTTAGAGAAAAATGTATACTTTTAAAAAAAGATTGTTTCTACCTTGCCGTCGAATGTGTTCGTACCAGGGCCGTGGCTTAGGTGCCAACAGTGCAGCCTGAGACTGCCCTGAAATGTTTTGAACCTCCCCTACGAAAGACTCAAAGATCATAATAATAATGAGTAGGCCTACATGCCATATTTGAAAAAAAAAAAGTAACAAAGACATTTCAATATCAAACTTAAATCCCTATACAGCCATTTGTAAAATTTTGAAATCACCTCTTGGTATTAGGAGATTTCTGCCGACTGCGTCACCTACTGTCTGTATTACTCAAATTCCTGTCGGTGTTGCATCATCCTGCAGCGCCAGCTGTTGATAGAGTTGGGAAAAGCGTGAGAACGTCAGTTTGCTTCTGGTTTTCATGCTGAAAGGTTTTGCACGAATTTTCGATATAGAGACAAATAGGCAAAAAAGCGTCATTAAATGTTACCCAGATAGCGACTTTATATCATGAAGGTTACATAGGACGTGATATAAGCAGAAAGGTGAATGTGAGCAAGACTGCTGTTCATAATGCGGTCATGAAATATCGAGAAACAGGTGAATTTAGCGACCGAAAGAGAAGTGGACGTCCAAGGAAAACAACCTCACGTGATGACAATACCACAAGGCGAATAGTTCTCCGTTCTCCGAAGAGTTCGTGCAAAAAAATTAAGGCATTTCTACATTCAAAAAGGTTTGATATTGTATCAGTACTGTTTCCCGACGTCTTAACAAAGATTTTGGATTAAAGTCTTATAACCCTGCACATAAACCTAGACTAAACTGTGCCATGAAAAAGAAGAGACTCCAGTTTGCGAAGCTTCATCAATCGTGGACTACTGGAAATTGGAGCCAAATTCTTTTCCAATGAATAAACTGTGCGTCAAAATGAATCACGTGAAAAACATTCTCGACCACCAAAAGGCAAAAGGTTTGATGAAAAATATACCGTCAGCACCGTGAGACATCCGCCTAGTCAGATGATATGGGGTGCTATGTCAGCATCCGGTACTGCTTTATTCTCCTTTTTGCCGACAGACTGGTCCTTTTTATGTGGAATTGTTGCGTGAGAAGCTGTTAACTCATATGCAAGCGCGCAGATGCACAGTCTTTATGCATGATGATGCTCCATGCCACAGATCAAAGAGAGTAAAGCATTTCCTGCAAAGGAAGAACATAACTGTGCTTGATTGCCACGGTAATAGTTCCGAACTTAACCCCATCAAAAATTTGTGGACCATTTTAAAAGACAAGGTAGCAGAAAAACAGCCATCAAATTCCCAAACTTTGATTCTCGCTATAAAGTACGTGTAGTGCAAAGACATTTCAAGTGACTACTGTAAATCCCACATTGAGAGTATGCCACATCGTATTCTGTCCGTTATAAAAAAACAAAGATGGCCACACAAAGTACTGATTTCTGTCTTTTTGTGTTCTAAAGAATGTAAGTATTTATCCATGTTGTCATTTTTAGCACGTCTTTTGTAAAAAAAAATCGTTCTTCTGTTATCAGTTTGTCCGTCCGTCTGTACCCACGGTATCTCTGCAACTATTAGTCCGATTTGAAAAATTATTTTTGAATTCGGAAGCTTGAAATATGCGAATGATGATCCTTTATTTAGTTTTTTTTACGATGTACAATTTTGCCGCTAGGGGGCGTAAATGCAGATGATGTCGAATTCAAAATTACGTTTTAATCCACATATTTGCTTTTAAACATCGGATTGAAAAAATTCTTTTATCTTTCGATTCCATTTATGCCGAAGAGTATTTTAGATATAGTTTCCTTTTCAAATTATGCATAGATTTTCCGCTAGGGGTCGTAAAAGTAAATTACATTTTTTCCGATAACTTTTCTCCTAAAACTCTGATTTGAAAAATCTTTTTTTCAGCGGATACATCTTCTAATGGAAAATCTTTTGCATATAATTTCGAATTTTTAGAAAAGAATACTTTGGCCACCAGGGGGCGTAAGTGTTAATTTTTGCTTCTGATGTATTTGTCATAAAATCTGAGCTTCTAAAATATCGGTTGAAAATTTTTTTTCGTGGACTGATGCCACTCACATCGATAAACCTTTTCGGAATATTTGCTTCCTAAAACATCCCACCGTTTCTCCGCCAGGGGGCGTAGATGTATATCTTATTTTTGTCAATATCTGTACTTCTAGTAGTCCGATTTGAAAAATTCCTTCTTTGTTGGATAGTGTTTTCCGTGTGACATGTTTTTCATATAATTTCAAAATTTTCAAGTAATTCATAAACTTTCCGGTAGGGGGCGTAAAGGTAAATTGCGTTTCTCCCTATACCTCTGCTTCTAAATCTCCGATTTCAAAAATTCTTTCTGCACCGGATACAGCTCCTGATGGGAAATCGTTTGCACATAATCTAATTTTTGTAAAAAAATGGTTTGGCCACCAAGGAGCGTAAACCTTAATTTCCGCTTCTGATGTATTTTCAGCAAAATATGAGCTTCTAAATTCTCGATTAAAAATAACGTCTTTTGTAGACCGATACTACTCATGTCGACAAACCTTTTAGGAACATTTTCTTCTTAAAATAGTGCATGGTTTCTATGCCAGAGGGCGTAGATGTATATCTTATTTTTGTCAATATCACTACTTTCCAGTATGACATGTGCTTCACACAATTTCAAAATTTTCAAGTAATTCATAGACTTTCCGCTAGGGGGAGGTAAATTGCGTTTCTCCCTATATCTCTGTTTCTAAATCTCCGATTTGAAAAAT
Organism: Macrothele yani; assembly: GCA_039090855.1. NCBI lineage: Eukaryota > Metazoa > Arthropoda > Arachnida > Araneae > Macrothelidae > Macrothele > Macrothele yani. Next base: position 100,649,119 of record CM077013.1, on the reverse strand, counting down.
TCTTTCTGCACCGGATACAGCTCCTGATGGGAAATCGTTTGCACATAATTTCCAATTTTTGTAAAAAAAAAAAAAATGGTTTGGCCACCAGGGGGCGTAAACCTTAATTTCCGCTCCTGACATATTTGCAGCAAAATATGAGCTTCTAAATTCTCGATTGAAAAAAAAGTCGTTTGTACACCGATACTACCCGTGTCGATAAACCTTTTAGAAACATCTTCTTTTAAAATAGAGCATGGTTTCTGCGCCAGGGGGCGTAGACGTATATCTTATTTTTGTCAATATCTCGACTTCTAGGAGTCCGATTTAAAAAATTCCTTCTTTTTTGGATAGTGTTTCTAGTGTGACATGTTTTTCCTATAAATTCAAAATTTTCAGGTAATTCATAGACTTTTCGCTAGGGGGCGTAAAGGTAAATTGCGTTTCCCACTATTTCTCTGCTTCTAAACCTCCGATTTGAAAAATTCCTTCTGCACCGGATACAGCTCCTGATGGGAAATCCTTTGCACATAATTTCTAATTTTTGTAAAAAAATGGTATGGCCACCAGGTGGCGTAAGTCTTAATTTCCACTTCTGATGTATTTGCAGTAAAATATGAGCTTCTAAAATCTCGATTGAAAAAAACGTCGTTTGTAAACCGATACTACTCATGTCGACAAACCTTTTAGGAACATTTTCTTCTTGAAGTAATACGTGGTTTCTACGCCAGAGGGCGTAGAAGTATATCTTATTTTTGTCAATATCTTTACTTCTAAAAGTCCAATTTGAAAAATCCCTTCGTTGTTGGATAGTGTTTCCGATGCGAAATGATTTTCCTATAAATTCAAAACTTTCACGTAAATCATTTAAGACTTTCCGCTAGGGCGCATAAAGGTAAATTGCGTTTTCTGCTATTAAAACTCCGATTTGAAAAATTCTTCCTGTATCGCATACAAGACCTGATGGAAAATATTTTTCACATAATTTCTAATGTTTTGTAAAGAATGGTTTGGCCACCAGGGGTCATAAGTGTTCATTTCTGCTTCTGATGTATTTGTAGCAAAATCTGGGCTCCTGAAAACTCGACTAATTTTTTTTCTTGGACCGATACCGCTCCTATGGATAAACCTTTTGAGAATACTTTCTTCCTAAAATAATGCATGCTTTTTCCACCAGGGGACGTAAAGTCACATCTTATTTTTGTCGATAACTCTGTTTCTAAGAGTTCGTAAGCTCAAGATTCCGTTTACAGCAATATCTGAGGGATTAAAGACCCGATTGAAAAAATTCTTTCTTCCGTCAGATACAATTGTTTTCCATACCGGTTCGATTGCCTTTGAATAGCTTTGATAAATTTAATTTGCGTCAGAATGGATTCAAAAGACGTGCTTATTACACCCAAAAATTCGGAGTCATCTTTCTTGTTTTAAATATCTCTGACTAGCAATTAGTTGTTTCTTTGAAAATCTTAATTTTCAATAAATTGACAGGTGGTCTTAAACTTTTGCTAAAGACTGTATATACTGTAGATCTAACTGAAGGAAAAGTCCGGAAATCAGCTGATTCAAGATCATGTGCGTCAAGTTATCCCTATTGAAATCGGAAGCTTCAAAACACTGAAGTATTATTACTGAAGCTTGTTTAAGACAAAGCAATACAGTTTGCAGATCGATTTATTCCTCTGTCTTACAAGATAAACTGTTGCAATTATTCCGTCCATTTCCCAATACTCATTATAAATTCTCATTTACGCTTTCCAACCGTAGGTTGAAGAAGCGTAAATGCTCCAGCTTTGTCCGTCTGTCTGCCTGTCTGCCCTTCCGTCCGCACGATAACTAGCGTAAAAATGGCTCGATTTCAATGAAATTTTAGTATGTGGTATAGGGGATCACCTGGGGACGAACCCTATTGAAAATGGGACAAATGGGTCAAAGGTCAGGACATAGGAGTGGAATCCATTCCATTGCCCTTATGCGTCATAACTTACGTAAAAATGCTTCGATTGGGGCAAAACTTTATCATGCTCTTTCGAAGATACACTGAACCGGTTCTGTTGAATATCATCGGTCAAAGGTCAGGACACAGGAGCAAAATTTGTTCCACAGCCATTATTATCCTCATAACTTTACTTAAAATGCTTGTATTGTAACAAAACTTTAGTATGTAGTTCCGGAGGTATACTGAACCGGTTCTATTGAATATAATCGAAATGGGGTCAAAGGGCAGGGCACAGGAGCCAGAATTGTTCCACAGCCATTATCCTCATAACTTGATTAAAAATGTTTCTATTGCGACAACACTTTAGTTCTTTCGGCCACGCCCATTTCCAGCTCTTGGTTTTCTGCCTCATACTGACGGAATAGTGTATCCTTACCTCGTGTGAGGGCTTTTCTATGGCTTATAAAGCTCGCGTGTATCGTTCCAGCAACCTGTGTTGCCCAGTAACTGCCATTATATTTCCTATTCGAAGTTGTTTTTCTCGTCTTGTGCTTAATCCTCGTCGTTTACTCCGGTAAACATCGTGACTCACATTGATTATATCTCCAGGTTCCTTCTTTGCGTTCCTCCACGTTGCCTTCTGTGCTTCTATTACTGTACTTATCTCAAATCCTTCCGTCACCTTCTGCTAATGGTCCTCGTGTGACGTCATCTGCTCCACCCATTTCTAGCAGCCCTTCTCGTGACGTCATTGCATCGTCTCTTGTCCATTATTACTACGCCTTCGCCACAGCCGTCTTCTCTTTTCGCGATTGTGATTCTTTCTTCACCTGCTCATGCCTTGTGCTCAATCTATTGATTATTTTTCACCACTGACGCCTCCTCCAGATGTTCAGTTTCACGACTCGTTTAGACTCTCTTCCTCTACCGCCAGTACCATATGTTCAGATCCATTGCCATTGCCTTTGGACTTCCACATTTCACGTGAAAGCTCAGTTTTAACAGCTCATATTTCTGAATCCTCCCCTCGAGGTAAGTCTTTGCTTGCCTCCCTAGCTCTGGTAGTAAAATATGTTGCATTACTGAAAAATAAAAAACTTACAGCTTATACTTCTGCTATTCATCTCCTGATCCCGCCTGATACTATCACACATATCACCCTGAAACTCCGTTCTGTACTTGTTTTTTTTCAGTCCCGCTCAAGTTGAGCGAGTCCTCTCTTCTCCCATATTAGTTGGCGATCAGAGTTTGTATGCCATTCCTCTGGCACAATGCCCAACACTTGTTCATTTGTCTCCAGTTCTCCCTGAAGTCCCCAATGATCTTTTGCATGATTTTCTTTCCCGATGTGTTTCATTTATTGGTCCTATTCGCACCCTGTCCGCTGCTTCCGACAATCAAGGTGATCGTCCCTACTTAAGTTTCCGAGGTCAAGCTCTCGTCGTTTTTCCCGATGAAAAGTCCATTGTATCTTGTCCGACCACATTTAAAGTAGTCTGTGATCGTCCTACTCGCCCCCTTCATGTCTTCACCGCCCGCACGGGGATAACTGGTTTTCCAGTTATTTGGGGAGCAGCGCCCCCACGGCCCGAGCTGACCTTGTGACTGGTCAACATCTGATGTCATGCCACAGCTTGTTTTTTTTCTTATTTTGGTGCTGTTGGTGTTTGCAGGGACGGCTGTTCATCCAGCTGTTGGGGAGTCGCGGCCCCACGATCCCGAGCTGGTCTTGTGTCTCGCTTTTTCGTTTTTCCTTATTTTCTCCACTGGCTAGTTGCCCGTGTTGTATTCTCTACCTAATCGCTCCCACGTTATGTACTAACACCCCGGTCTTCTGGTTTTGTTACCCTCCACCACTAACTGATTTATATTAACCGCTCAGTTCGTAGGTTGCTGAGATTCCGATTCGGTTCCCTGCCAGGATTTGTCTTCTTTGGGTTTCTTTTTTTCCTTTTCGCTGGTTTGGGTGCTAGACCTACCTGCATGTTTGCCGCGTGCGGAGACCCGTGAGGCGGAAATGGGATGTCTGGCGGCTGAGGTCGCAGGAGACCGGTTAAGTGCCTCCTGTGTACCAACACTCCTCTTCGACCCCGGCTTCGCTGTAAACGGGAGGCTAGAGACTAACCCACCTCTAGTCCAGAAGTCTTGTACCAAGTTGTGTACAGGGCTTTAGCGGCTTTTTTGTCGTATGGCACGGCAGGGTGAGCCCGGGGGCTGTGGGATCATGCCAAAGGCGTTGGCATGACGGTACCAGGAGGCCGAAGTGTCCGCCGAGTGCGTGTGATCACAGCCAACGGACTATATCTGCAACGTATCAGCTCCAGAACTGTGTCTAGCGTCATTTTCTTGGCTTGCGGACCTCCAGTTCTCCCTTGTAGGGCTCGGTGGTGGGTGGAGTAGTCTGCAGACGAATCTTCCTTCTTTTTTCCATGGGTAGAAACAAAAAACAAAACTCCAAATTTAGGTCACCTGTGAATATGATAGTTGACAACGACTCTCCTTCGTCTTCTCAACCTACCAAGTCTCATACCCTTAAACGATCTTTAGACCATGACCTGGACCAAGAATGTGGAACCTCTTCTTCGGCAGCTGTACCAGTCGCTCCGAAGCGTCGTCTCCCCCTCGATTGCTGTGACTACGCATGCTACACACTTACTTGTCGAATCCATCGATCCGAATGAGAGACTGTCCACCAGATCTCCATTTTTCATTTCTAAAGCTTTGGACGCTGCGGTTGGCCCCTTGAAGTCTGTGAGGAAGCTTCGGTCTGGGGACCTGCTTGTCCAAACTTGCAGTGTTTCTCAGAGTAACACTTTTCTGCGCCTTTCTAGTCTTCAAGGCATTCCTGTCAAAGTGACACCTCACCCGTTTCTTAACACCTCTCGGGGTGTTATTTCGGAGTTTGATCTCTTGCCATGCAGTGAGGATGAATTGGTGACTGAACTTGCGGATCAGAGTGTTCTTGCTGCACGTCGTATGATGTTCCGGCGTGATGGCTCTTTGCTTAAATCTAAAAATGCAATCTTGACTTTTGACTCCCCGAAAGTTCCGACAGAAATCAAAGCAGGCTACTTGGTCTGTGCAGTTCGCCCGTACATTCCCAGTCCTCTGCGCTGTTTCAGGTGCCAGAGGTACGGGCATTCACAACGATTCTGTAAGAGTTCCGCTCGTTGCGCTAATTGTGGCTCCGGTGAACATGACGGGGAAGGTTGCACTTCTGCGGCCTGCTGTGTTAACTGCGGTGAGGCCCATGCAGCTTACTCCCGCAACTGTATGAAATGGAAGGACGAGATGGCGATCCAGCGCCTCAAGACCCTGGAAGGCCTCTCGTACCCTGCTGCCAAAGCCAAGTTGGGTATTCCCAACACCCGACAGCGTAGTTTTGCCGCAGTTGTTAAGTCTCTGCCACAACCCGTGCAGCCCTTTGTTCCGCGCCCTGTAGCTCTCGCCGCACTTGCCAAGCGATCTACAGTTGAACAAGCGACACAGGTGGATTTCACCGAGCTCCAGCTTATTCGACCAGCTGAGTCTGCGCCTTCTCTTTTGAAGACGCCCGCCTCTTCCGGTTCCCAGCAGACAGCCTGCACGTGCGGCAGACCCGGCCCTCAATCCGCAAAGGTGTGCAGTGTCCATCAAACTGTCTCGGCCTCTGCGAGGTCCCCACCCTCAACCGACATTATAGAGGACCATGGGGGGAGGAGAGTGACAGTTCGTCCCCAGCCCCAACCAGCATTGCAGAGGAACATGGGGGGGAGGAAAGTGACAGTTCGTCCCCGCCCTCTGCCAGCATTGCAGAGGAGTGTGGGGGGAGGAGAGTGACTGTTCGTCCTTCTCCGTTAGTAATTTTTTTTATAAATCTGATTAACTACCTTGTCTTCCCTGCTTTCATCATACTCTTTTTCAACTTTTCCCAAGCCTGTCTGCTCTTACTCATTTTCCACGCTTTTCAAAATCTGTGACTGTTCGTTCTTTGTCTGGCGCTCTTTGGCCAAACCTGGCATTTGCGCCAATAAAATCCAACAACCAACCAACCAACCAACCATGTCTTCACCACTCTGCATTGTTTCACCAGCAAGTCACTTGATCACCTTAGCACTTCTTGCCCTGCTAAGGACAACATTCGTCTTCCATCACTATTGGTCAGCTCTTCCGCTCCGGCGGACCCCTGTGGCTTATCATCATTGTCCACTTCTTAGCCACCTTCTTCTTCTACGGCTGCTCTGCTTCCTGGTTCGTGGGGGTTGTTCTCGGCTCCTGATACTCTCTCTCTCTCTCTCTCTCTCTTTCTACCTGTTCATGTTGGGAATACATTGCCTGTTCATCTACTACCGTCATCTCTTCTGGAAGTTACTTCCTCTGCCACCAGTTCACCACATGCTCGCCTTCATCCAATCCATCTTCTGCCAGAATTTCCATCAAACACCCTGTGTCATGTTCCTCGTCGAATTCTTCTCCTGCTACTGATTTTTTCGTGGCTTCTCCACCATATCTTCAGCCCTCCGATGATCCTGCTGCGTGTCTGCTCTGCTCTACCGCGACAGCCATCTCTGCTAGTTCTCGACCTGACACGCCTGTTACCATGCCTATTGCGCCTGCATCCTCCAGCCACCAGTGTGTCCTTTTGTTTCCATCAGCGCCATTCTCTCCCGCTCCGTCCTCTGCTGCTTTCACGTCAGCTTCTACTACAACAATCATCTCTGCTAGTTCTCAGCTCAATGCACCTGTTGCCATGCCTATTGAACCTGGATCCTCCAGTCTCCAGTGTGCTCCTCTGTTTCCGACAGTGTCGTATTCTACTGTTACTTATTCTGCCGTTGTTCCAGCACCTTCTGCAACTGTTCCTGATTCATCGCCTGCTCTTCCCAGTGATCCCTTGCCTGTGACCGCTGATATTTCGACGTCTCATTTTCCACTTTCCAATGCTGGTGCTTCCCAAGAATGTCATCTTCCCGTTCTCCTCATCCATCCACGAAAGCGGCGTCCATCAATTCCTCCTGATCCTCCTTCACAACATGACTTTGACTTTTATACTGACTATGCCCAGGCCTATGCACGTTGGGTGAAACGTGCAATATACAGGCATCACTGTCTTCCGCCTCAAGTTCCTTATCAATCTAGTATTTTCCGGCCTGTTAGTCCATAGACTTTTGCATGACTGTTTCCGACTCTTTATGTCCTGCATATTTGATGTTACTTAAGCTACCTTCTTGCATATTTTGTACATTCCCCATCATTCTTGTATTCTTTAGGTCATCCCAATAAAGAGACTTTGAATGACTAAACTTAAGTATGTTGTTCCGGAGGTATACTGAAACAATTCTGTTTAATATCATCGAAATGGGGTCAAAGGATCTGGACACAGGAGCGATATTTATTCCACAGCCATGTAATGATTTCTGTTATGTTGGAAAGCATATCATAATAAATGCATTGCATGATTTTACTAACTCGTTTTTGAAATGCTTTGTGCTTTCACTGAAGTCCGTTGCAGAAATATAGACACGAATAAATATCGGTGCTAAAAGTAAAAATACGAAACAAAGGAATCCAAATACTGAAAAGCAAGTGAAACACTTTTTCTTTTCATTTGGCGGCTTAACGACCACCGTGAGCAATTAGATGGGCAATAATAACTCGTCTGTTCCTAATCTAAGGCCACTGGTTCTAGGGGAAGGGAGAGGGACAGCGCCATAAGACATACATAATATCCATGCCACACCGGGATTCGAAGTGGGACCCATCACGGACGAATGATCAGAAGCCAGCGTTTATACCACTGCGTCACAGGAGTGGCTGAAACAATATATGTAGTAGGTATATTTATACATAGTTCCAGCGTCGAAAATGGAGAACCTACATGTCTCTTAAGTTCAGGCACAACAGAAATGTAATGCAAACAAATACCGTTATTACAAGTACATATAATATTTACAGAAACCTCTATCAGTTCAAGAACAAGTGGGATAAATTAAATTCTGTATAGTTTCCGGTTAATGCAACTTTAAATTAACAGTAAATTAATTATTCATATTGTAAAAATTAATTATTATGTCGTCTTCGATCTTATATCAATAATTTTCCGTTGGAATTCTCAAGAACATTTTATTCATTTCTTTTAAATGGCCTGGTTAGTGGAAATAAGGAACGATATCGCATTGTACGAGGGTTGTGACGAAAGTAATGCGAAAATGAGCATAGCGTTTCTGTTAACTGACAGAGGTCGTTCAAATTGCACTGTTGTTAGAGTAACTCTTCCTCTATACAAAGATGCTATTCAACATAGTCTCCATTTCAACCGATGTATTTGTGCCATCGTTGAACCCAATTCTCGAATCCTCTTCGAAAAAATTCAGATGTGGACTGTTGCACCCACTTCTTCACATCCACTTTCACTTCTTCTGTGACATCAAATCGCTGTCCTCGGTAACCCTCCTTCATTGGAACGAACAGGCGGAAGTCGGAGGGTGCCAGATCTGGACTGTACGGTGGACAGGGGACCACTGACCAGCCTAATTTGCTGATCGCCGGATTTGTTACCAAAGATGTGTGTGGTTTCGCATTGTCACGGTGAATGTGAATCATTTTCCGATTCTTGTCAGGCCTCTTCCTCCTTATGGCTTCTTTAAGCTTCTTAAGTGTCTCAATGTACCGTTCGGTGGTCACGGTACGGCCACGTCTCAGAAAATCAAAGAGAATAGCACGCGTGTCATTCATGTCTTTCTGTGCTGATCTTTAGCCTGTGCGACTTGAGGAACACGCAGACATCAAAAGTTCGTGTGGCCCCCATGGCTGGCAATAACGGCCGCTACACGCCGCGGCATCGAACGAAAGAGGCTTTGGATGTGGGCTTGGGGCATGTCGGTCCAGGCTGCTTCCACACGTTGCCACAGTTCATCAGGCGTGGCCGCGGGTGGTGCTTGCCGTGCCACTCGGTTGCCGATCAACGACCACCCCACGTGTTCGATGGACGACATATCGGAAGAACAGGAGGGCCACGGCAGCAGTGACACCTGGTGGACCGTTAAGAATTGTTGCACGATGCGTGCCACGTGCGGGTGCGCATTGCCCTGTTGAAACGTGGCCGCTGGCAGGTCCTGCAGGTAAGGGAGAACTACAGGCTCCAAAACGTTCGAGATGGTGCGGTGGCTGTTCAGTGTGCCGGCGATGCGCACCAGAGGGGTGCAGGTGTCATATTCAATTACGCCCCAAACCATAACGCCAGGTGATGGACCGGTATGGCGATGCATAATGCAGGCGTCATACAGACTCTCGCCGCGGTGCCGCCACATGCGGATCCGACCATCTTGGTGTTGCAGGCAGAAGCGGGATCCGTCGGAAAAGACAATGTCGTGCCATTCCGCAGTCCAGGTGCGGCGTTCAACGGCCCACTGCCGCCGCACTCGCCGGTGGTGTAACGCCAATGGTAATCGGAGCAATGGGTGCCGTGCGACAAGTTCCCGCTCCTGCAGACGACGTCGAACGGTACGTGCTGACACAGGTTGTTGTGCAACACACTCTAATTCCTGCGCTAACGTTCTTGATGTGGCGGTGCTAGCCGTCAATACCCGCCGCACAACATGCCGGTCCTCATGTTCGGTGGTGTGCCGCGGCTGCGGCAATCGCTCACGTCGGTCCGTCCGTCCCTGCTGCCCCCACCGAATCCATACTTGCCTCACTGTGGCTGGATGTCGTCCCACACTGGCGCCGATGTCTCGGTACGATAAACCGCTGTCGCGATAAGCCACTATTCGTCCTCTGTCGAACTCCGAAATGTGCTGGAATGACTGCCGTATTCTGCGATGAGGCATCAGGAAGCTTCCCACGCACAGGTCCGGCAGCACAACACACTTCCACTACTAACACCCCGCCTTCTGTGTACCCTTCTTACAGTGCTTCTCGGTGGCGTTCCGGGCGCACATGATTTGCATATGCCCTGTAATACTAATAGTTTGTATGTCCTTTCGCGGGCGACGCATGCTGCGAATTTAAGGCCAAGCGGATGCTTCCTTCTTGGTGTTGCATTTTGGTTGGCCAGCAGTGTATATATATATATATACATATAAACGTAATATATATATTCATCCTAATAACTGCTTGATATTTAATAACTGAAATCCTTTTTTAATAATAAAATCTGGTTACTTGCTATTTTAGCGTAATCCAGAAGTAATAAAATCTGCCACTATTTTGCGTAATCCAGAAGTAATGGCTGACTATGACCGTGACCGTGAGTATATTACAAATGGGAATCGTTATTTACGATTACACAAATGTTTTTTTAATGTATTTAGATTGTTCACTCTTTCCACGCTTTGACGGAGGTGCGCCTACTTTCATATGGTCCGTTAGATTTTTGGTTACATAATCTCTTATTACACCGTCGACATCTTTCTTTGTAATTACACACTTTCCACATTTTGAACAACAAGCAAGACCAAACAACACAGAATTATTCACCGGTTCCTTAATGAGACGAAACAATTTCCAGCATTCACTTTTCCCCTTGTGGTTTTGAACAAGCACGTACTTGTTGGCCTCGACGCCTTTCTCAACCTCCTTAATATTAAATCCATCCATATTAACAAATAAGGAGTTAATTTCGACATGACATGCCATGGGAACGGGATGTTAGCACATCAATTGAAAACCTCTGAATTCTCAATGTAAAAGATGCGATGTGAAAAGTAACTCTTAGTCATGCAGTGAACTTCGCTCGGAGAGAGTGAATCAGCCGAGAAGCAGGCGAGTGGCGTTTTCCCGTACCTTGCTCTGGACAATCGCACTGTAAGAGAACGCAAAGGAAGTATCTTCTTACGATATGGTGTTGGTGTGTTTGACGTCAGTCGGTGGAAATCTTGGTTACTTTAAGAAAGAGACAACAATATTTTTGCATGTCAAACCATTATTCCCTCCGTGGGCACCAGTATCGACTACAGAATTCCACAACGTGCATTTTTCTTTCGAATATGTGTTCTTCTTTTCAAAAATAAAACGGGAATAAAACCGGGTAAAAATCGGGTCATGAACACCTTGACCCTACCCGTTGACCCGTTTCCATCTCTGGTTCCTAGATCACGCAGTGACGCACGTGACCACATATTTTGCGTACGTGACGTTTACGTACATCTGCATAAATGTTTCAGATTCAATGACCGGTGTGTGTAGAAATGAGAAATGACACGAAATAACCCAGAAGAAAAGCGATCTGCCTTCACGTCAAGCTGGAATCGAAGATTTCTTCATAGCCACGCTCACTCGCCCAATGTGAAACGAAATCTCTCAAGGAAATTTAATAACGCGAAATCTGCAAAGACAATTGCTTCTTGTCCTGAATAATTCAATGCCAATATACAAATATAACAAGCAAGCTGCTTTAAACGAAAATATATGAATTGTTACAGAAGATGAAAGTCCTTTACGGAGTCTGGAATTAATTAGCGAACCGCTACCATGTCTCCCACGTAAAAGAATTCAGCTGTATTTCTTGCCTTGTTACCGCATTTTATTCCCTGAAGGACTGCGGTAGTTCCAAATTAATTCCTGTATCTTTACCTTTAATAGCTTTTTCCGGCTAGTTTTTTCTTTTTTATATACAGGTAAGAATCTTATAAGATTTTTCTATGATGTGAGTAATCACTAACGCTTTTTTTTTGTTTACATTTTCCCTCTTTTTTTTTTTTGTTGCTTTTTTTCTTCTTCTAACATTTCACTCCTTGGAACTTCCACAGAAGAAAAGAAAAAAAAGAGAAAAGAAGTAGTTCAAAAAATGTAATATTGTGTCATGATATTTTTACATATAACTATTAATAACATGAGATGAATGAGTTACGTGATTAAACAGTACCTTAAGGCGCCTAATTTTTCTGTTGAAAGGAGTAGTTGATTCAACTGATTCTTCAAGACTGGAAAGATTTGTCGAGAAATCAGGCCTTAAAAATTAGATGTTAAATTTCTGGGTCACTGAAGTAACGAAAAAGTAACTAGAAAAATGGCATACCTGCTTTTGTCCCTATAAGCTTAATTGCTGGGATGTCAACTTGCATATGACTGCTCATACTATTTGGTCCGTTTAAAATTTCAGGCGTGTTTTCCCATCTCCTCCCCCAAGCAAGGGAACAGACCTCCCTTCCCAGTAGCTCGTACCTTGACCTTATAACCAAGCATCATCAAGTCTCAATAAGTCTCTGACCAAAAAATGGAAAAGCGTTTTAACATTTTGTAAGCCATCGTAGTTATGCATTGTCATTCTGAAAGTATTCAAGACAAATGCTTAATTCAGCAAGTTCCTGTTACACATATGCACTCAATAAATCAAGTTGTTTAGAAAATAGTTTGAATCAAATAAAGGTTACGAGGACCATAAACATTTTAAGTTCATTTGTTACTGAATTTTCGGATGGTATGTTTAATGCGCATTGGCCAATTGAGACCAAGATACATTAACATGAGACACTCCTGGGTTCGCATACACGTGCTGAAATAGCATCACCAGATATTCATAATTTTCCAACCTTTTCATTAGATTGTAAGATTGTTTTTCTTGTTCTGATAAACCTTGTAAACACAGATCTGAAGAGGTTAACATTCATTTAAAGGCCATACATCCGCGTTGACAAGGCGATGTCCCCTGATGTTCGACATAAAAGCCCGGACACAGAATCTAAACGAGAAACTGGTAGAGAACTAGATTCTTAACCTCCTCGTAAATGTCTACCATTCACTTTGTCATGTTAGCTCCAATTTATTACATCTGTCAAACGAGATCTCAATGTTTTCCTTTGCTCTTGAGAAAAGAAGAAAGAATGGACTTCACTGACAGACTCAACAAATGGAACTCGACGCAAAAGCGCAGACGGAACTCAACTGCCGAGTCTCTGGGACAATCCTCTTGAAATGTCAATCAAGTTTAATCTCTAGCAGACGAAAATGAGTTTTCGGAACGAAGCTTTTCAGATACGTCAATCAAATTTTCCATAAAAGGAAGTACAAAGCTCTGCACTCAGAATGGAAGGAGCGATTATTTCTCGCACGGTGAAGTCAAAGAAGTTTCCTCGCGTTGCACAATGAAATTTATGTCATCGAAAGAAGTTTTCATCCATCAGCTACTTTAGCAGCAGCTTATGCTTTAATGAAAAGAGTTATAGTATATTTGCGTACCTTTCGAAGGAGATCAGAATGTTACTTTCAGTAATTTATAGGAGGGAGACTGTTAATACCGAAAAAATATGACTGATTACAGAAAAAAAAAAAAAGATCTGAAAAAAAGCAAAGAACCAAAATGCACCCAGATGCCATTTTGATGAACGCCATTAAACTTTTAAGAAAATCAAGGCCCATAAAACTAAAGTTAAAGGTGAAATAAGTTAAATAACTTACTAGCTTACTAACTGTCTAATAAAAAATCAAACAAATCCCTAATACTTTCCTGAAAACAAGAAAAACGCATAGAAAATCTCAGTTTAAAATGTGCAAGTCATCGATTTGACTGCATGAGTTAGAAGGGCATCTGGGAAGAAATAAGGGTTAGAATTAACTCAAATAAGTAAGCCACTGGACCGGAGAAGTCAGATCAAATAATTTCTCAAATAAATAAAAGGAAAAACCTATGCGGTATTCCAAAAGTCAAAAAGACTAGAATAACCAAAGGCAAGGCCTGCAAAATGGCAAAAAGGATGCGTTGGTAGGTTCGGGATAGGCGTGGAGTAATAACACTTTAAAAAAAAAGTAAAATTGCTTAACCAAATTTAAAATTAAAAGGTTAAAGAAAAAGTGTGCTAGTAAGCCAATTACCCTACTACCTTCTTCCGAGCATTCCACTGGACCGGAGAAGACAGATCAAATAATTTCTCAAATAAATAAAAGGAAAAACCTATGCGGCATTCCAAAAGTCAAAAAGACTAGGAAACCCAAAGGCAAGGCCTGCAAAATGGCAAAAAGGATGCGTTGGTAGGTTCGGGATGGTGTCACGTCAATTCGTCGCGTGCGTCAATTCGTCGCGTGCGTCAATTCGTCGACTACGTCAATTCGTCGCCTGCGTCAATTCGTCGCGCGTCAATTCGTCGACTACGACAATTCGTCGCGCGTCAATTCGTCGCATGCGTCAATTCGTCGCGCGTCAATTCGTCGACCACGACGATTCGTCGCGCGTCAATTCGTCGCGGACAAATTCGTCGACTACGCCAATTCGTCGCGTTTACAGATTTTGGTTACATACAAAACGAATGCAGGAAAACGTACGATTTCGAACGTCTTGCTCCCTGATCAAATTTATAAAGTTTGGACACGCAGACAGGATAGGAATATTACGTTTTTCTTTGGCACTAAAAATATTAGACGGTAAACGGTTTTTGGAACGGCGCAAGGCCCGGTTGGTCAGAGCCCCCTATAAACAAAATCTACAGTTTTCAATTCAGAACCACCAAATGTGGTATAATATCTCGTGGTATTCTGTTTACAATTCAGAACCACCAAATCAGGTATCCTATCTCATAGTACTCTAACTTAGACGGTTGTCGGTTTTTGGAACGGGTCAAGGCCCGGGGAGTCAGAGGCCCCCCCCCCTACATACAAAATTTTCGCAAAATCTACTTTTCATTTCAGAACCATCAAATTTGGTATCATGAAACTCTAACTTAGACGCTAGTGGTTTTTGGAAGGGGTTGGAGCCCGCGGGGTTGGAGCCCCCACCCCTCATTAAAAATTTCGTAAAATCTACAGTTTTCATTTTAGAACCACCAAATTTGGTATACTATCTTATGGTACTCTAACTTAGACGCTAGACGGTTTTTGGAAGGGGTTGGAGTCCGCGGGGTCGGAGCCCCCCCCCTCATTAAAAATTTCGTAAAATCTACAGTTTTCATTTTAGAACCACCAAATTTGGTATACTATCTTATGGTACTCTAACTTAGACGGCAGACCGTTTTTGCAACGGGTCAAGGCCCGGGGTCAGAGCCCCCCACATACAATTTTTTTTTAAACCTACAGTTTTCAATTCAGAACCACCTAATCTGGTATACTATCTCATGGTACTCTAACTTAGACGCTAGACGGTTTTTGGAAGGGGATGGAGCCCGGGGGTTAGACCCCCCCCGAATAAACACTTTTTCGTAAAATCTACAGTTTTCAATTTAGAACCACCAAATTTGGTATACCATCTCATGGTACTCTAACTTAGACGCTAGACGGTTTTTGGATGGGGTTGGAGCCCGCGGGGTCGGAGCCCCTCCCCCCCCCCCCCCTCATAAATAATTTCGTAAAATCTACAGTTTTCATCTTAAAACCACCAAATTTGGTATACTATCTTATGGTACTCTAACTTAGACGGCAGACCGTTTTTGGAACGGGTCAAGGCCCGGGGGTCAGAGCCCCCACATACAAAATTTTCTTAAAAACTACAGTTTTCAATTCAGAACCACCTAATCTGGTATACTATCTCATGGTACTCTAACTTAGACGCTAGACGGTTTTGGGAAGGGATTGGAGCCCGGGGGTCAGACCCCCCTCCCCGAATAAACACTGTTTCGTAAAATTTCCAGTTTTCAATTTAGAACCACCAAATTTGGCATACTATCTCAGGTATTCTAACTTAGACGCTAGACGGTTTTTGGAAGGGGTTGGAGCCCGCGGTGTTGGAGCCCGCGGGGTCGGAGCCCCCCCCTCATTAAAAATTTCGTAAAATCTACAGTTTTCATCTTAGAGTCACCAAATTTGGTATACTATCTTATGGTACTCTAACTTAGACGGCAGACCGTTTTTGGAACGGGTCAAGGCCCGGGTGGTGAGAGCCCCCACATACAAAATTTTCTTAAAAACTACAGTTTTCAATTCAGAACCACCTAATCTGGTATACTATCTCATGGTACTCTAACTTAGACGCTAGACGGTTTTTGGAAGGGGTTGGAGCCCGGGGGTTAGACCCCGGAATAAATACTTTTTCGTAAAATCTGCAGTTTTCAATTTAGAACCACCAAATTTGGTATACTATCTCATGGTACTCTAATTTAGACGCTAGACGGTTTTTGGAAGGGGTTAGAGCCCGGGGGTAAAAGCCCCCATAAAAATGCCGCGTAAAATCTACAGTTTTCAATTTAGAACCACCAAATTTGGTATAATATCTCATGGTACTCTAACTTAGACGGTAGACCGTTTTTGGAACAGGTCAAGGCCCAGGGGTTAGAGACCCCTCTTAATTTTTTTTGTAAAATCTACAGTTTTCAATTAAGAACCATCAAGTATGTGGTGAGAGGCCCCCCTTCCCCGTCACAAAAATTTCGTAAAATCTACAGTTTTTAATTTAGAACCACCAAACTGGTATACTATCTCATGATACTCTAACTTAGACGGTAGACCGTTTTTGGATCGGGTCAAGACCAGGGGGTCAGAGACCCCACCCATAAATTTTTTTCGTAAAATCTACAGTTTTCAATTCAGAAGCATTAAATATGATATCATGAAACTCTAACTTAGACGCTAGACGGTTTTTGGAAGGGGTTGGAGCCACCCGCCCCCATAAAAATTTCGTAAAATCTACAGTTTTCAATTTAGAACTACCAGATTTGGTATACTATCTCATGGTATTCTAACTTCGACGGTAGACCGCTTTTGGAACGGGGCAAGGCCCGGGGGTCAGAGCCCCCTACATAAAAGATTTTCTGAAAAACTACAGTTTTCAATTCAGAACCACCAGATCTGGTATACTATCTCATGGTACTCTAACTTAAAAACAGTTTTGGAAGGGGTTGCAGATTTTTTTTGTGAAAGGGGTAAGGACCCCTTTCATAAAAAAATCGCAAAATCTAGTTTTCAATTTAGAACCACCAAATTTGGTATACTATCTCATGGTACTTTAACTTAGACGGTCGACGGTTTTTGGGACGGGTCAAGGCCCTGGGGGTCAGAGCCCCCCCCCGTCCCGCACACACACACAGACATACAACATTTTCTTAAAAACTACAGTTTTCAATTCAGAACCACCAAATTTGGTATCATGAAACTCTAACTTAGACGCTAGAGGGTTTTTGGAAGGGGTTGGAACCCCGGGGTGAGAGCCCCTCCCCTCCTCATAAAAATTTCGTAAAATCTACAGTTTTCAATTTAGGACAACCAGATTTGTTATACTACTTATGGTTATCTAACTTAGACGGTAGACGGTTTTTGGAAGGGGTCGGGGCCCGTGTCAAGGTAGCCCCATGCAAAATTTTCGTAAAAAGTTCCGTTTTTTACTCTTAAGAATACCCTATCTACGTTCTAAGGCGCTCTTTGGCCCTTCGAGGGCCTTGCACGATAAACCATCAACCAATCTACTAACCAAACTACGGTCTAAGTTAGGGACTGTAGATAACAATAAAGTGCAAAAATATGCGTTTAATGGTGTATTAAAAACACAAATCTATATAGTTTAGCTTTCAGTACCAACGAGCGGCTTATCAGAAAGAAATATAATGTAATGTAAACAGAGAGTTCCAGATATTCAAAATTCAAAACGGTAAGAAAAAGATGATCAATGCCAATGTGAAGTCGTATGCATGCGACATCACATAGGTACATTGCATTTCTGTGTCGCGGGATTCACAGAAGCACACGCCAGATGTACGGCAGTTCTATAGATGTCTCCTAGAAGGTAAGTATTCCCATTCCTTTTTCTTTCTTTTTTGTTTCGCAAAATTAAATTAACTAAATCAAAAAATTTAAAATAAATTTACTGGAAAATTGCAGGAATATCTTTTTCATTCATTAACTTTCACCCGCTGAACTTGATGATTCCACAAATAGTAATATGTACCTGGCAAATAACTGGTATCCCTGTTAGTACAAATTATATTAATGATTTATTTGCGTCCAGTTCAATCTAGTATGTCCATAAGAGCGTTTGGGGCCGTATGAAAAATACATTTCAACGTGTGCCGCTGCGTCGGCGGAGTGATCTAGGCGCCGGCTTCTGACCACTTATCGAGAAGGATCCTGGTTCAAATCCCGGTGAATCATGGACGTTGTGCTTGACTTCTGGCACTGGCTGTCCCCCTTCCCAGGAACCAGTGGCTCAAAATTGGGAACGTCCGACTGCTTATAGCCCACTGAATTGATCACGGTGGTCGTTAAACCCCAACAAAAAAAAAAAAAAAAAAAAGATTGCGACGTGTCCATTGCTATTTGTTGTGGACCGTACAAAAAGTATGTTTTTGATATCAACGTGTCCACTTCCATGTAGGATGGCCATAAAATGTTAGGGGACCGTACAAAATTGCACTTTTGTTTTCACCTTGTCAGCGCTTCGGTATATGGTTGAAGTATACGTATATATAGTTGGGCCATTTCAGCACGTAGTTTGGGTTATATAGAAAATCAAGATAATGTTACATTTTTACTCAGCTACAACACATTAATCCCAAAGGCTATTTGTTGAAATCTTTAATCCGCCGTGCTCATATTCACAACGTTAACATAACATGTCAAGTTATTAATGTTGCAGTTTTACCCTGTCACAAAACTTTAGTTACAAGACCTTAGGCGTAAACTTTTTTAGGAATTTTTAGTCCGACGTATTCATAAGGTTTCGATAACATGCCAAGGTTATGGTACTGCGTTTTGACTGAGGCACAAAAATTAATAAACAATCCTTAAGCCTTTTTATCAGTTTTCAATCAACCGTGCTCATATACATAAAATTTTCAGAGAAAGTCAAGTTTACTGTGTTGCGCATTTACTCGAGTACAAAACTATAAACAGCCATTAACTTTCACCCGCTGAACTTGGTGATTCCTCAATTCATCCATTAACAAGTCTTTTAAGTGATTGTATGCTATGGTCATATTGATAATGTTTGATGACAAGTCAGGTTAATGATGTTGCACTTATTAAAGACTTAAAAAGGTGTAGAGGCTAGTAATTATTATTTGAAGTCTAAGTAAAAGCTAATTTTTAACTTGACTCGTCATGAAATCCTTATGAATATGGCATTTATTTTATTTTGTACATTTTACAAAGCGTATGCATTTTTTTTGGCATTTGTTTTATTTTGTGTTGTGCTTGTTACATAGCGTTTCGCATTTTTGTAATGCTTGTGACTTGTGATTGCATTTTGAATTTTTATTTGTTTCACATTTTGGATTGCATTTTGAATTTTTATTTGTTTCCCATTTTGGATTGCATTTTGAATTTTTATTTGTTTCACCTTTTGGATTACTTTTTAACATTTTATGTTTTTGACATGCTATTTTGAAAATTTTGTCTTTTTTAATTTTGCGTTGTGTTTTACATTCTTGCATCTTCGGCGGAATTACATTCTTGAAAAATTCAAATACAAGTTAGTAAAAGGTATAATTCAATTAGTGAGAAATACCAGCACATTTTAGTAAAGGGTAGAATTATATGAAATTCCTCTTAAAAAGTCCAGCATGTTAACATTGTCTCTGTGCACCAAAGAAGTTCGAATTCCTTTTTATCTTGCCAGCGTTTCTCTTCTGGGTGGATTTGTTGGAATCTGTGCTATCACTCTTTCGATTTTAGCCATAGTTGTTCTCTGCTCTTTCGCAATTTCACTGATTATTTCGTACAGTCACAGTTTTTTTCTCTCCCAGAATTGTATTCCAGCGTCTGTCTAATCTTTCAAGTTCGTTTTGTGTTCTGGGAAAGCCAAGTAAATTGTTTTCACTTACTGACCAAATTGTTGGCGGGAACAGCGGAGGGCATCTGCTCGGATTGTTTCTTCTGCTTCCGCGAAATTTTCCAAGAACATAATTTTCCTCAAACCACTGAACTACAGAATCTGCATATTCTAGTAAAATTGATTTCACTTCTTCAAAAGCAGCTGGAATTTCATCAGATGAAAAAATTGCGAGTGCTTGCAAATGTCTGACTTTGAGAGCAAACTCACTGTTTTCCCTATATTCCAAGGCTATGCCAGAGGATGGATATTCCTCAGCACATTTTTTTCCGAGATGAAACCAACAACATTTGTGTGTGCTGCTTCCAAATTCCTTTTCAGCAGCATTATAACGGTAGCTATTTCAAAATCTATTATTATGCGTATATTGTGGTGCAAGCTGAATATCATAGTCTGATGCATAGTCTTGTAAATCCTACAAAAATACTGTATAATAGTATTATATTCTTTATACTTGCTGGAAAGTAACCCATAAACTAGTGGGACAAGTCTGTGCATCTCTGGATTCGTTTGAACCATAGCATGAATGGAACATAATTGCCTAAAAGGGGTTGGACAAGTTTCAAATGTCCCATCCATAATCCAGAGGGGTGCTTCTTTAAGCTTTCGTAAATTATTCTCTGTTAAAAATAAAATAATTCTTTGATGTCCAAATGCGCTATCTCTGCCAAGAAATTTTGCACCATCTTCTCCTGTAAATTTATTGGGGCATCGATCCGTTCTAAAGTCGTAGGCTCCGCAGGCATGTCTTGGCATGTCTTCTCTTTTTTACAACTTGCCTTAGTGCATCCATATTAGGCATGTAAGCTGCATTTACTGTAGCCATTGACGTTGTCACGGTTTAAATAATTTGTGCAGGGGCTTAGTCCGTATTTCTCGCTCGTTCTTTTATTTGCGCTCTTGCAACAGCAACATCACTTTTCTCCGGTCTTGGAGCATGATTATGTGGTTTCTCATTGCGCATCCTGTGTTCATCTCCAATAAGAATAGTACTAGCAAAGCCAGTGCAATTTCCATAATTTCTTTCAATACAGTGACAATACCGTAAATCAATTCGCACTCTGTTATGGCAAGATAAATACCCTTTCCATTTCAGCAAATCATTTTCTTTTTGTGAGTTAACTATTTATGTTGCATTCTTCATCGGCATAGCGCCTTCGGAAAACAATGCACTTTCTCTTTCCAAAATATTTAGAATGATATATTTTCACTATTATCACTTGACAACGCACAACAAAGGTTTCGACAAGCCCGTTCTCTGTTCTCCAGTCAACTACGAACTAATGAGCAACCATTTAATAAAACACTCAGAATACAGACAATCACGTGAAGCTTGTTCCTCCAGTTAGGGTTTAAGCGAAGTTCAAGATTTTCGTACCTGCGGTCACAAGAAGTGGTTAATTTTAAGGATCGGCATCTTATCTTTTGTTTTTCCAAAACGCAGAGGTACGTGTATTTTACAGCTGGGACGCTCCAGGCGGGGGATCAACAGATGCGAAGAACCCGGGAGCCAGGTTCCGGAGGCGGCAGCAGGCTCGGACTGGGCAGCTGTACTCTGGGCCGGTAGGCGTCATGCTAATTCTCAAAAATAAATTCAAATTTTTTGTGTTGCACCATGCGTATGAAAGAAAATTGTTATACTGAAAAGACAATTTGTTTACCCCGTAACATATTAAACGAAACCTACGTCCCTACGTGCCAAATGATCTGTAAGCCAAACACAGTTTTTCATGCAACACCTTCCCCCGACTTTCTAAGTTCAGATCTGTCTCGTTCGACTTATTTCCTGTTCCGCCCCTCTCTTTCGCTAATTGCAGTTAATTGCCGTGAAATTGGTGTTTTACGTTGGGGTGTATTGCCGTCTGTCCTGAAGACTATAGTGAAAGCGGTGAACCCCAGGGGAAAAGTATTCCATCAAAAGCAACAGAAATCCAATGCGAGAGCAAAACTTTGTTCGTTGGCATTACATCCAAGCAATTTAGGCGAAGTAGGAAGTGTGTTTTTCTACTACGACACCAGAAGATTATCGCGAATGCTCAGGCAATTACGATACAGATGTGTCCTTAAGACTTCTCTTTCAAGACGTCCAAAGGCCGGCACTAAGGGATGGGGAGGGATACAGTGCGGATGCTCTTTTTTGTTGCAGTTAGAAATTCTTAAGCTCATTCTTCCTTAAAACTTTGCCTGGTTACTAGTAAGTACTGTCTCATGCCTCAACCATTGCACAGATTTGTTGTTTTTGTTTTCATTCTTTGAGTTAACAGCGGGAAAATATCTGAACTGCGTTGTTTCAGTTGGAAATATTTTTTTTTACTTCAGCAACAGGGCTTCACGTATAATTGCAAAATACTTCGATAGAATAAACATACCTTACATAAAGAGTTTGCATGAGAAAATAGATCAATAATAAGGAAAATATTCTAAAACCAAAAAAAGAAATTGCGGAGCCGAAAAAGCTAGGTAGAGGAAATAAAAGGCTCTAAGAAAAAGTTCATATTTAAAGAAACCTGTAGTCGCTTAATGAGTAAGTGGTATAACTCAATACAAAATCATGTGCTGTATTTGAAAAAAATTATAAGCAAGTAGGCATCGTGACTGTCCACAGTTTCCCCTTTTCATCCTGTCGACATTACAACCACCACAGAAAAGAAAATAACAAAAACATAACAAAAACACCCATACAAAGTAAAATGCCCAAAACATAAAAAGAAGTAACCACACAAAATGAAATGCCCAAAACATTAAAAAAACTGCAACCACACGAAATAAAATACCCAAAACATGGTAAGAAATTCTGTTGAAAGCACAATGAAGGTATACGTTAGGAGAAATATATGTTTTTAAAACTTAATACAAGTGTCAAAACTGAAATAAAAAGAAAGAAAAAAGAAATATTCCAAATTTCATTGTTACTTTAGATATTTTGACCTGTTGACATTTCGTAAATTGTACTTGCACTCGGTCAAAAATTATTACTTACAAGGACTCTTTAGTAACTTTTAATCGCTGTGGTCGTGTTTATAAGGTTTGCATAACAAATCAAGTTAATAATGTTGCGCTTTCACTTAGGCACCAAATGCTAATTATTGGCAGCTAGGCCTAGGTCTTTTAAATAATTTTTGATAAGCGTAACACTCTTAAATTGATTTGTCATGCAAACCTCATATAATCACAGCATTATAAAAATTACTATAAATGCATATGCCTAGGTCTCGGGCGTATCTATTAATGCTTTGTGCTCGAGTAACATTTAAACAGAATTCATTTTATTTTCTATGAAAACTACATAAACATCAGCTCGGAGGACTGAAAACTATCAAAAATCTCTAGGCCTAGGGTCTGCTTAATAGTTCCAACCTCAGAAAAGCGCATTGCTAAAATCTTGGACTTCTATGAAAACATTATGAAAATTAGCACGGCACACTGAAAATTGCTAAACAGGCCCAGTCCTAGGGCTTTCTAATTATTGTTTTGTACCTGACTAAAAGTGTAGCATTATCTTTAGTTCTTACTAGCAGGGGTACCCGGTATTTCCCAGGTAAATATTACTATTTCTAAAATCAAAAAAGTTCAGCGGGTGAAAGTTAATGAATGAAAAAGCTATTTCCGTAAATTTCCAGGAAACATATTTTAAATCTTTTGATTTAGTTAATTTAATTATACGAAGCAAAAGAGAATTTACATTATTTACATTACATTGTATTTCTGCCTGATAAGGCAACCGTTTGTGGTGAAAGCTAACGTTTATTAATTTGTGCTTTTAATACACCATGAACCGGATATTTTTATTGTTATCTACGGCCTCTAACCTAGACCGTAGGTGGGGTAATGGAGTGCTGTATTGGGATGCAGTTCTTAAGAGTAAAAATTGTAATTTTTACGAAAATTTTGAATGGGCCCCCTTCACACCGGGAACCGACCCTTTCCGTCTGCGGTCTAAGTTACAATACAATGAGGTAGTGTACTAAATTTGGTCGTTCTAAATTCGAAACTGTAGGTTTTACAAAAATTGGCATCGAGGGGGGGGGGGGGCTCTGAACCCGTGGCTCCAACCGTTTCCAAAAACCGCCTGCATTCTCAGTTAGAGTACCATCACATAGTATGCCAAATTTGGTGGTTTTAAATTGAAAACTGTAGATTTTACGAAAATGTTTTATGGGGAGGGCTCTGACACCGTGCCTGACCCGTTCCCAAAACCGTCCACCATCTAAGTTAGAGTACCATGAGATAGTATACCAAATTTGGTTGTTCCAAATTGAAAACTGTAGATTTTACGAAAAATTTGTATGGGGGGAAGGATCTAACCCCCGGGCACCGACCCGTTCCGAAAATCGTCTACGGTCTAAGTTAGAGTACCATGATATGGTATACCAAATTTGTTGGTTCTAAATTGAAAACTGTAGATTTCAAGAAATTCGTTATGGGGGGAGGGGGGCTCTGAATCCCGGGCTCCGACCCTTTCCAAAAAAACATCTACCGTCTAAGTTAGAGTACCATGAGATAGTATACCAAATTTGGTGGTTCTAAATTTAAAACTATAAACGTTTTTACGAAATTTTTTTATCGGGGTGGGGGGCTCTTACCCCGTGCCCGACCCGTTCCAAAAACCGTCTACCGTCTAAGTTAGAGTACCATAAGATAGTATACTAAATTTGGTGGTTCTAAGTTGAAAACGGCATATTTTACAAAAATTCTTTGGGGGGAGGGGGGGGATGCTCTTACCGCCCGGGCCCCGATCCTATCCAAAAACCGTCTCCCGTCTAAGTTACAGTTTCATGATACCAAATTTGGTGGTTCTAATGTGAAAACTATAGATTTTACGAAAATAATTTATGTGGGGGCTCTTACCCCCCGCGCCTTGACTTATTCCAAAAACGGTCTACCGTCTAAGTTAGAGTACCATAAGATAGTATACCAAATTTGGTGGTTCTAAGAAGAAAACTGTAGATTTTACGAAATTGTTTATGAGGGGGGCCGACCCCGCGGGCTCCAACCCCTTTCCAACAACCGTCTAGCGTCTAAGTTAGAGTACCATGAGATAGTATACCAAATTTGGTGGTTCGAAATTGAAAACTGTAGATTTTGCGAAACAGTGTTTATTCGGGGGGTCTGACCCCCCAGGTTCCAACCCCTTCCACAAACCGTCTAGCGTCTAAGTTAGACTACCATGAGATAGTATACCAGATTAGGTGGTTCTGAATTGAAAACTGTAGTTTTTAAGAAAATTTTGTATGTGCGGGCTCTGACCCCCGGGCCTTGACCCGTTCTAAAAACGGTCTGCCGTCTAAGTTAGAGTACCATAAGATAGTATACCAAATTTGGTGGTTCTAAGATCAAAACTGTAGATTTTACGAAATTTTTATGAAGGGGGGCTCCAACCCCTTCCTAAAACCGTCTAGCGTCTAAGTTAGAGTACCATGAGATAGTATACCAAATTTGGTGGTTCTAAATTGAAAACTGTAGATTTTACGAAAGAGTGTTTATTCGGGGGGGGGTCTGACCCCTCGATCTCCAACCCCTTCCAAAAACCGTCTAGCGTCTAAGTTAGAGTACCATGAGATAGTATACCAGATTAGGTGGTTCTGAATTGAAAACTGTAGTTTTTAAGAAAATTTTGTATGTGAGGGGCTCTGACTCCCCGGGCCTTGACCCGTTCCAAAAACGTTTTGCCGTCTAAGTTAGAGTACCATAAGATAGTATACCAAATTTGGTGGTTCTAAGATGAAAACTGTAGATTTTACGAAATTTTTATGAGGGGGGGCCTCCGACCCTGCGGGCTCCAACCCCTTCCAAAAACCGTCTAGCGTCTAAGTTAGAATACCATGAGATAGTATACCAAATTTGGTGGTTCTAAATTGAAAACTGTAGATTTTACGAAAAAGTGTTTATTCGGGGGTCTGACCCCCCAACCCCTTCCATAAACCATCTAGCGTCTAAGTTAGAGTACCATGAGATAGTATACCAGATTAGGTGGTTCTGAATTGAAAACTGTAGTTTTTAAGAAAATTTTGTATGTGGGGGCTCTGACCCCCGGGCCTTGACCCGTTCCAAAAACGGTCTGCCGTCTAAGTTAGAGTACCATAATACCGTCTGCCGTCTAAGTTAGAGTACCATAATACCGTCTGCCGTCTAAGTTAGAGTACCATAATACCGTCTGCCGTCTAAGTTAGTATACCAAATTTGGTGGTTCTAAGATGAAAACTGTAGATTTTACGAAATTTTTTATGAGGGGGGCTTCGACCCCGCGGGCTCCAACCCCTTCCAAAAACCGTCTATCGTCTAAATTAGAGTACCATGAGATAGTATACCAAATTTGGCGGTTCTAAATTGAAAACTGTAGATTTTACGAAAAAGTGTTTATTCGGGGGGGGGGTCTGAACCCCCGGCTCAAACCCCTTCCAAAAACCGTCTAGCGTCTAAGTAAGAGTACCATGAGATAGTATACCAGATTAGGTGGTTCTGAATTGAAAACTGTAGTTTTTAAGAAAATTTTGTATGTGGGGGGCTCTGACCCCCGGGCCTTGACCCGTTTCAAAAACGGTCTGCCGTCTAAGTTAGAGTACCATCAGATAGTATACCAAATTTGGTGGTTCTAAGATAAAAACTGTAGATTTTACGAAATTTTTTATGAGGGGGTGCCTCCGACCCCGCGGGCTGCAACCCCTTCCAAAAACCGTCTATCGTCTAAATTAGAGTACCATGAGGTAGTATACCAAATTTGGTGGTTCTAAATTGAAAACTGTAGATTTTACGAAAACGTGTTTATTTTTTTATTTATTTTTTTTTTTTTTTTGATTGGATAATTAACGACCACCGTGAACAACTCAATGGGCTATAAGCAGTCGCCCGTCCCTAATTTAGGGTCACTGGTTCCAGGGAAGGGAGAGAGCCAGCGCCGTAAGACAAACACAACATCCATGCCAGACCGGGATTCGAACCCGGACCCTGTTCGGACGAATGATCAGAGGCCAGCGCCTTAGACCACTGCGCCACCGGGGCGGCCGTGTTTATTCGGGGGGGGTGTGACCCCCGGGCTCCAACCCCTTCCAAAAACCGTCTAGCGTCTAAGTTAGAGTACTATGAGATAGGATACCTGATTTGGTGGTTCTGAATTGAAAACTGTAGATCTTACGAAAATTTTGTGTATGGGGGCTCTGGCCAACCGGGCCTCTGACCCGTTCCAAAAACCGTCTACCGTCTAAATTAGAGTACCATGAGATAATATACCAAATTTGGTAGTTCTAAGTTGAAAACTATATTTTACGGCAATTCGGGGGGCTCTAACCCCCCTCTCCAACCGCTTCCCAAAACCGTTTACAGTCTAAGTTAGAATACTACGAGATAGTATACCAGATTTGGTGGTTCTGAATTGAAAACTGTAGATCAACCGGGCCCTGCCCCGTTCCAAAAACCGTTTACCGTCTAATATTTTTAGTGCCAAAGAAAAACGTAATATTCCTATCCTGTCTGCGTGTCCAAACTTTAGAAATTTGATCAGGGAGCAAGACGTTCGAAATCGTACGTTTTCCTGCATTCGTTTTGTATGTAACCAAAATCTGTAAACGCGACGAATTGACGTAGTCGACGAATTTGTCCGCGACGAATTGACGTAGTCGACGAATTTGTCCGCGACGAATTGACGCGCGACGAATCGTCGTGGTCGATGAATTGACGCGCGACGAATTGACGCAGTCGACGAATTGACGCAGTCGACGAATTGACGCGCGACGAATCGTCGCAGTCGACGAATTGACGCAGTCGACGAATTGACGCACGCGACGAATTGACGTAGAACCGTTCGGGATAGGCGTGGAGTAATAACACTTTTCAGAAAAAAGTAAAATTGCTTAACCATGTTTAAAATTAAAAGGTTAAACAAAAAGTGTGCTAGCAAGCCAATTGCCCTACTACCTTCTTCCGAGCTTTCCACTGGACCGGGGAAGTCAGATCAAATAATTTCTCAAATAAATAAAAGGAAAAACCTATGTGACATTCCAAAAGTCAAAAAGACTAGGATAACCAAAGGCAAGGCCTGCAAAATGGCAAAAAGAATGCTTTGGTAGGTTCGGGATAGGCGTGGAATAATAACACTTTTCAAAAATAAAAAAGTAAATGTGCTTAACCAAATTTAAAACTAAAAGGTTAAAGCAAAAGTGTGCTAGTAGAGCCAATTGCCCTACTACCTTCTTCCGAGCTTTCCACTGGACCGGATAACTTATAAAACAGCATCAAGTTTCGACAAAAAAATTATTTTCACTTTTTCTCATTCTGATTTTCCTTTGAGGACAACTGGTAACTCGGTCTCTTCTTTTCTTTTTCGACACAGGGGATATAATGAGACCGTAATGGTGTGAAATCCCCCTTACTAAATGGCAATTCTGAGATTTGTTGCTGCTGTTTTTGATAAATCATGTAGTAGGTAAAACCAGAAATCTATCTTGCAGCTGCGCACTGGGACAGTCAGAGTAGATATTTCATGAAAATGGGTCAGCTATTAGTTGGATGAAATCGTTTGTGTAGTAATTCGTTTCCTCCAGGAAAATGAGGTTTCTTGAGAAGTAATTCACTGCTAAGTAATTAGGCTGTGCGACGTGAATCCCAATTTTAAATTGGCGAGTTCCTGAGAGTGTGCCAGAGACGCTTCACGGTCGAGGTGCCTATCCGTAACAAATAGGGTGACGAATCTAGAAAGTGTTGATAGGTTCTTTCGTGTTGCGCAGTTATGAAGAACTGCCTGTATATACATAGCCAATAATCTTATACGGCGTCATCATCCATGACTGATTTTATTTCAGTTTCATTCAGTTTTCACATAACGGAAAGAACAAAGTGCAAAACCAATGAGAGAAATACGTCTCTGTGTAGGGTAGGAAGGCATTATTGGGAGAAGTACATACATTATAGAATGAATGACAAACCTGAATTTATCGTTTAATGATCAGTTACTACAGCTGTGTGTAACAGAAAACTTTCTAAACCTTTCTAGCAATAAGTTTCCAAATATTCCTTGTTGTATGATCGCACTTCAAACAAGACACAACTTCTAGAATGTTTTCTCGCAGGTCAGATGGCTTGTGTAAAATTGCTTTGTGAGTTTGAAAATGAAACTTTCTTAGTTGTTAATTTCGGGTAACAAATATTTGGTTACGGTCAGCAGCTTGATTCTTAGAAATGAATCTAAAACGATGATAAAGTCACAGGTGCTAATACAAAATTTCGTCACATTACGGAAAAGTTGTATCAACCGGAAAGTAGGGAGAGATATGGAAAACATTGGCAGTGCATCATTTGCTCGTTTCGGCATTTAAAGCAGCTACACAGGATGGCCCAAAAGTAACAGAGCAGTAGATGACACAGAAGTCACTTGAAGTTCAATTTTATTTTACAACACAATTATATCACCAGAAAACAAAACAAAGACCAATTAAAACAGAAGTCCGAAGTGCATTCCATTCCCTTTAATGCATTTTCCAACACTCTTGCACAGAATAGCATATACTGTAAAAAATAAGTGGTGTGAATTCACGGAAAATTTCTGAAAATAACGTGCGGAAAAGTTGTCGGTAACTGTCCGGCTTTTAACGGAATTTCCATTTTTAAAAGTTCCGTGTTTTTAACTTCCGTATTTTCATAGATTTTCCGTAGTCAGTAATTCCGTTTATTTCAAAAAAGTCCGTTTCAAGTTTTTCCGCATTTAGACTGAAATTTCCCAAAATACAACCCGCTAAAAATTTCGGCACTTACGCGAGAGAATCCTTTTGCTTCGGTAGTGAGAATTGAACCCAGACCGTTTAGATTGTAGCCGTTCATCTTAACTACTGAGCCAGAATGTCACAGGGGTCAGGTGAAATTTAATTGCGCGATGGTGATTTTTTTTCATTAATGCGAGCGATTTAGTCATTTTATTTTCTATTAGAACTTCTTATATTTTTGAACAGGTTTGTAATAATTTATTTTTTTCTGTACGAGGTCTTATTACAAATAATGTATTTTTTTTTCACCGTGATTTTTCGAAGCAACAGAATGATTTGGAGTTTGAGATCTTTTTTTACAGCTGATAGTAACTTTCAGTTATCTTTAACAGAAGGTGCAATGTACTGTATTATAATATTATTTCACAAAACTTCTAAATATAAAATTTACGCTAGATGGCTATATAGCTTATTCTTTAAGGACTCCACAGACTGATACATAGATATCGTGCAATCACCTGTGCAATAAATTGAGTACCCGGTTTTTTACGGTAACACAATATACGTATAATAGCTGGTGCACAGAGTGGGATAAAGGAGAAGAAATATCCTCTGCCACAGTAACGAAAATTCATTCGATATATCAAAGAAGGAAGAAATATTCTTCATAATACATGGAAAATTTACAGAATATTCAAGCAAAGCAAACGAAATTTCCTTCCCAGCAAAAACACAAGTGTTGGGAAACTGCTGGCTACCATCTGGCAGTCATGGGTCACTGCTGGCTGAAATCTGCCGCTCAGAGCCCGGTAGCGGTCCGTTGGTGGCAGCGCCAATCAGTTGGCAGCCATTGATAGCCCTGCAGCATAGCCGTGAATTGCGGCCTACAAGCAAGTGCCATTACTGACCCGTAGCTGGCAACCCATGCTACCCCAACACCAGGTGGAAGCAACTGGACTGCGCATGCGCAGAAGCAACACGTGCTGTGTTTCTCGTGGTACCTGTTAGTTAAAGACGACGCTATCGCCATCGTGTTATTTTAGTAGATGTTAAAAAACAAGCCATACGTAGAGAGGCGAATTAATTTCCTAATGAAATGCCACATCAACGAAGACATCAGATTAAGCCATGAAATACTAGATTGCAGCCATGAAATACACCCACTCTATTGCCATGAATAACAGTTCATAGAATGGAGTAGGTGAATAACACGAAAAAATTTGAAACCGCTTGAAACAAATGTCCTGGAAAACCATTAAAAAACGTTTGTTGACAAAAAAAAGAATTATACGCATACAAAATTTATTAATTATTTGAAAGAAAAAAAGCAACGCTATGTGGATATAATGTACTCATCCATGAGTTGAATACACAAGACTGGAGGAATTCGCTGGAAAAGAGACTCCTCAAGACTGGAGGAATTCGCAGGAAAGAGACTCAGCTTCAAGCAAGTACTCGTGCGTGGCAACCAGTCCAGTCGGTAAAGCGCCCGCTTCCCAAGCAGACAGTCCTTGGTTCGTTTCCAGCCAGATCCAAACGAGCGTTTTTCAGGACCTGTTGAGAACATTTTCCCAGCGCAGTGTTAAATTCAGAAGTTTCGTAAGGAGGGGGAGATGTTGTAGCTTTGGGAAACTGCGGTTATCTTTTTTTCATGGCTACTACAAGGAAATTGGCGGACAAGATTCGGCAAGTCATCAATTACGTCACGTGATTGCTGGCTGCCACTGCCGGGAAACTAGCGGACCGCATTAAGCTAGCCATCATTTATGGCACGTGCTTGCAGGGCCGCTGAAGTGGCAGCTACTGCCTGTGATGGATAACTAATGGCCCTATTCTGGCATAACGGATGACAACTGATGGGGGTGCCACTGTTGACCCCTGTGGTTGCCGCCGGGACATTTTATTGACGGTTGGGCGGCGGAAACATGTGCTGGGCCATTGCTGCCACTGCTGGCTTGAGTGCTGGCCCAGCAACACTGCTTTTGCTGGGTTGTACCACTTACTGATCATCCATGCAACACTTCTCAGAAAACTTGAAAATTTCGTCGTCCTGGAGCGGGAATCGCATCCCGCATCTCCCCATTACCGGTCGAGTATGCTAACCATTACACCACCAAGGACAGTGAAATTCCAAGAAACTGAGACATAGGAATCTGAAAGTCCTCAGATTTTCGCTAGTCGAAGCATCCGTTGCTTCCTCATAGCGCTTTGAACCAATTTCCATCCGGACGGATATAGGTCAACAATTTACTGATGGCATAAATTAGAGATATCGAAGATATAGTTCACATTTCAAAATCATCTATTCACAGAATTTTAACCGAGCATTTGGGCACGAAACGAGTTTGTTCAACTTGGGTTTCCCATTTGTTGACAAAAGGGGAAACGGATCGTCGAGTTAAAGCAAATGGTAAACGAAGATCCGGAAGTCATGCAACAGTTCATTACAGGCAAGTAAACTTGGCTACACTATTTTGATCCACACAGCATAGCAGAAAGCTATGTTTGGAAATCGCCGTCGTCGCCTAAAGCGAAAAAAGTTCGTCAATCAAAATCAGCGGGAAAGGTCATCAACACATTGTTCATCCAAAAACTACGATAAATGCCGACTGCAAAAATCGATTAATATGTTGGTCGATTTTTGGAAATCGATTAATATGTTGGTCGATTTTTGGAAATCGATTAATATGTTGGTCGATTTTTGGAAATCGATTAATATGTTGGTCGATTTTTGGAAATCGATTAATATGTTGGTCGATTTTTGGAAATCGATCAACACATTGTTTCTGCAGAAACATGTAACAACAAAACGACCACACCTGAAAAAGAATTAGGTGTTACACCACGATAATGCAAGGCCACACATGGCCAGTTCTGTCCTTTCTTATTTGGAGAAAATGAATATTAAGTTGATGCCCTAATCTGAATATAGTCCACACTTGCTACCATGTGACTTCTGGTTGTTCCCCATTTTAACCCTTTAACGACCATAACGCCCGTACATACAAACGGCCATAGGCTCCCGAAACACCTAGGTCAGTCAGATTTCCTACCCTTACCTGTTTTTCAAATTTGAAGGACTTATTAGGGATCAACAGGAGTCACCTTTGGTCACTATTGTTGTTACTAAACAAAGAAGTGAACCAACAGACAGTTTCGGGCGTTATGGTATTTGGAGTGATACAAAATTTTGGTGTCATGGTCTTTAAAGGCTTAAAAAAGACATTAAGGGGACGACAATTTGAGAGTGATTAACAACTTATTACAGCTGTGCAGGGGTGCTTCTTCAACTGCAATTTCAGAAGAAGAATTCCAGAAGACATTCAAAAAGTGGGAGGAACGTTGGGACACCTGTATTCGATGCAATGGACAATATTTCTAAAAAACATGACTACTTCCTTGATAATAAAGGTAGACATATTTTTTTTTGAAAAAAATATTCCCAGTTGTTTTGGGACAACCCTTTTACGTGATATGCATACACATAGAGTCGTACGTAAGTATAATATACACTGAAGAGCAATTGACTTAGAGATACCTGTCTAGTAACGTGTAGCATCACCCTTCGCCCTGATGACGGCTGCGATTCGTCTCGGCATGGACTCGACAAGACACCGAAAGCGTTGGGAAGCCATACGGATCCACGACCCCTGAACAAGCTCCCACAGTTCACGTAGATTTGATGGAGGGGTCAGAGCATCGAACATCTCTATCGATGGCATCCCAGATGTGCTCTATTGGATTGAGGTTAGCTGGCCAAGGAAGCGATGTCACGTCGGTGGAGTGTTCATCCGATCATTCGGATACAATTCGGGAGCGATGGCACGGTGCATTGTCTTGTTGCAGGATGAGGTCCCCAGTGGGATGTTGAAAACGCACAAACGGGAGTAAATGGTCGTCCAGGATATCCCGGTAACGTTGACCTGTGAGGGACGATGTCACACGTACCAGGGGTCCCATTTCAGTCCACGTAAACAGCCCCCAGACGAGAATGCCGTCCCAACCAGCTTGAAGAGTACCCTGCTGGCAAGAAGGAACCATCGCTTCATGTGGTTTGCACCGTACTCGATCCTGCCATCAAAATCCTGCCATCGGTGCCGCAGATTCGGTGCACCAACGTGAATCTCAATTCATCAGTCCAGGCAACATTTTCCCACATGTCTAGGGTCCAGTGGCGATGTTCCCGCACCCATGCTAATCTTTGCACTCTGTAATGTGCGGTCAGCAGCGATACCCTAGTGGGACGATGGCTACAGTACCCCATAGCGAGGAGATGGTTCTGGATGGTGTGACTGCTTACACGTTTTTGTGCACCAGCGTTAAATTGCCGAGTGATTTCTTTCACTGTGGACCGTCTATCCGCTGTTACAATGCGAGCTAGCCGACGATGACCCCGCTCATCCACACGCTGTTGTTGTCCACGGCAGTTGGCCCTTGCAGGGATGGTTTTACCGGACTCGATGTACTCACGGTGCATCCGTGACACAGTGGCTCATGAAAATCCCAGTGCCTGCACGACTTCCTAGATGGAGTGACCCATTCGTCGGGCCCCGACAATTTGCCCACGATCAAATGCGCGTAGGTCCTTCGTCTTACCCATGTCCGACTCTTACTGATTCCCATCGCATCACTCCTTTTAGTGTCGGATCGCTGAATACGTCATGTCGTTTCCGTTTACATGGCCGTCCACAGCGCCACATTTGCATAACGCCAGCTGTCTCTAATTCAATTGCTGTTCAGTGTAATGGTACGTATCCGATTATACGTTTTTCGAGGGACCAAAGTTAAGATATATATAACTGTAAAAAAGTGCAAGGGAAAATTTAGAGCATGCTTAACTATACAGGATGTCCATAAATGAAGCATACAACTTCAGTGTGCTATTAAAGAAAAAAGAACAATAGATAACACATTACTTTTAATGTCAAAACACGTGGTAACTGGGAAAGTTTGTTTTCAATCAGTAGATGTCCACTTGAGCTCCGTTGCTTGCTCGCAGGATGTCTAAACGATTGTCCAGTTCCATCCACGTACGCTGCAGAATGTCAGGCGTAATAAGGAAGAAGGCTGCAGTAATGTGTTTTTAAGCTCAGTGATAGATGTATCATTTTTCTTGTAAACAATGTCCTTAATAAAGTCCCCCCAAAATATTGGATGGGGTAATATCAAGAGAACCATACCGTTTGACCACCACGTCCAATCCAACGCTTTGAAAAATGGTGATCTAAAGATCTGCGTACGTCCAAAGACCAGAGCGGAGGCGCTCCATATTGCTGGAAAATAAGGTCTTGAATATCTTGGAGTTGTGCAACACTGAATTGTTCTAATATGTCCAGACACGTTATGCCAGTAACGGTTGGTTCAGCAAAGAAAAAGATCCCTATCTCTCTGTCTTTTATTAGGCTAGTCCAGACATTAACCTTCGGGCTGTCTGTCTTGTGTGCTACTACCACATGGGGACTTTCGGTGCCGCAGATTCTGGAGTTATGTTGGTTCACTCTGCCAGAAACTCAGCAAACCAAAACACCTCACACTCAAGCTGCGCATATAGCGTATTAAATCCATTTATTCTTATGGCGTAGTAAGTACAACATTTTATGTTTACAATTTACCATTTTTTACAATATTTAGTCTACCATTTTTCATTAATTTTTATGTCTACCATTGACTTGAAAAAGTCTCCCAGTAGGGTGCGAATCTTTGTACTTACTACGCCACAAAAATTAAACGGATTTAGTACGCTATATACGTCTCTTGAGTGTTCACAGTGTGGTGTATTTATAATTACAAAACACCTCACTCTTTTTGGTTTGACTCCGCAAACCAAAACGCACACGCTGCTTTCTCCATTGGGGAAGCCATATATATTGTATTCCGTGCTTGACGAGATATTTCATTACATGAGACATCTGGCGCCATCTATCATCTTACTTAACAAACTTTAAAGACTTGCCACGTGTCTTGACGTTTAAAGTAAGTTTTTTTGTATCGTATTTTTTAAATAGCATACTGAAGTTGTATACTTCATTTATAGACAGCCTATATATCCGTCGCAGTGTTAAACACATATCACGGATTAAATCCTACACCTAATTTGTGTGTAAATGACAATCCACTGTAGATTTCTGTACTTGTGCGTATGTAAAGAGCTGAAACACCCATTAGACTTGATGTCCGTAGCTGGAGCAACCACTGGATTTCTGAAAAGTCGTCACCTGTAATTGGCTGTAAAGTTTTTGATGAGGTTGGCAACTGTGTCTCGCTTTATTGACCGGCGATGGAGTTCTTCAAAAAGCAGCACGTTTCGCTTTTGTTTTCCGTTTGGTAAAATATTTTCCAATAAAGTCATGCTCTTCGTTTATGTACAGTTAGTGATTATGCTGCTCCATAGAAAGATCTGGTTACGTTCGATTATTCTAAAATTAAAATAAAGATCAATAGTCAAAATGCCAATAAAAATAACAATATTAGCATTATTATTACATACGAAGGGAAGTCAGAAAGTAACTTTCCCTACTGAAGAACTTTAAAAGTGCTGCATGAATTGAAAGTGTTTTTTTGCTAACGTGTAACTTGGCACGTTCTGTTTTAGGTGGCTGCAGTTTGAAGCTCCAGAGACATTAAGTTCCTGACTACACAAATTCAAAATGGCTGCTGCACTGGTTGAATGGACAAAAGAAGAAGTCCGAGGGGTTATTCGTTTCTTGTGGGCAAAAGAGACGCCGCATATTGAAATTCACCGTGAACTTTAACTGTGTACGGCTTGAACGCGGTGGCAGTGCAGCAGGCGCGAACGTGGTGCCGTGATTCCGGTGGTGGTAGAGTGAGTGTCCATGATGAACCAAGGACCGGACGTCCTTCCACATCCCCAGATCATGTTGATGCAATTGATTTCGATGGTAGTAGAGCGAGTGTCCATGATGAACCAAGAACCGGAAGCCCTTCCACATCACCAGATCATGTCGATGCAATTGATTTCGGTGGTGGTAGAGTGAGTGTCCATGATGAATCAAGGACCGGACGCTTCTACATCAGCAAATCATTTCGATGCAACTGAGGAGTGCTTACGTGAAGATAGCCGTGTGACACTGCATCACCTGCAAGAAAAATTCCATCTTTTGCATGGCACCGTATGGGACATTGTTCATGACCATTTGGGCTATCGAAAAGCGTGTACTAGGTGGGATCCCAGACAACTGATAAAGGAACACGAGAACAACTGCATGGGTGCTTCTCCCAATACAGCACAAAACGGTTCAGATATGTATCAACAATGTTACAATCTTTCATTTTCGTTACACTTTGAGAGGTATCTTACAATTACGTTTCAGCAACATTTATTTTGGAACATAACTCTTTGTATATTACGGTTAAGTTAAAAATAGCAATCACCGATACTACTGTTTTACAGTTTCCATTGTACATAATTGCTACCTTGATGTTACATTCCGACGATATTTAAGATTTTTGGTTTGGCAACGGCGTGGATGCGCATGCGTATTTATGCCATTTCACCGAATCACTCTCGTAGTCGTTCCATGTGCTACTGGGATATTCTTTGGTGATACTATGGTACTCGAGTTACCTAGCTACTTAGTGTACACTAGTGCTTATCCTTAAGTTTTGCACGCCAGTGTATAATATCTTAGTACGTTTGTTGGTTTTGAATCAGAAAAGAAAGTCTCAATAAAAGTAGTTGTTAGTTTGTAAAGGTAGAAAAAAAATAATGCTGATATATTGAGAAGTTTAACGACTACGCAAGTTTAGAAAGAAAATAGAGTAAGATATGCATTAAAAGGTACATTTTGTTGATTAATCATGAAGAAATTTAAGTCATCCTACAAAAAAATAAAATGATCTATGGAAAAAAAATGTATTTCTATTAAATAACGTGTTCGCAAAGCATTTAGAAAAAATGCATGGTATGCGATTTCATTCCTTCCACGACAAGAATCAATGGAACTGCTTGTCAAGCTACCCTGAAGAGACTGAAGAGAGTTGTACGACGAAAAAGGACTGAAATGTCATCCAAATGCGTGCTTTTGTTGCATGACAACGCTCGCCCATATACCGCTCGTTACACAGTAAATCTGTTGGAAAGCTGGGAATGGGAAATTTTGAAAACTCCAGCCTACAGCCCTGATTTGGCTCCGTCGGATTTCCACCTCTTTCCACGGTTTAAGCAGCACCTTTTGTAAGAAACGATTCTCTTCGGATGACGCTGCCATGCGTTTAGTGAAACAATGACTGCATGGACAACCGCTAAACTTTTATAGACAAAGTTTCGATGCGTGGATCTCCCGGCTTGACAAGTGTCTCAAAAGAAAAGGTGACTATGTTGAGAAGTAGTGTATGGATGGTTATATCTCAGAAATGCATATACTTTTTTTCATACTAATAAATACAAAATAAATGATATTGGGAATGTTACTTTCTGACTTCCCCTCGTAATTATGAAAATTTTTAGTTATTGTTTATACTAACTTCCCTATTATTTCTGGGTCACCCTGTATTGTGGCAAATAAAAAATTCACTAAAAACGACATTTATGTCCCTAGCTGGAAAAACTGATCCCTCAAAACTCAAAATTTGTCGCATGTACTAATCATGTTTAAAGCAACCCAATACAAAAAAAAATAAGTTTGTTATTCTACCGACAGAAAGGGAGGCATCGTATCTAGAAACACATTGATAGAATGATAACAAAAACACGTCGTTTTAACGAGCGTATAGAAATGCCAAAAGACGCGTTGAAATGTAAATATAAAACCTCGCTGGGATACAAAAGAAACTGCTTTTCAAAGCAGTTATTCGCCACTCTCACATTTTACATCCTAGGCACACGAAACTGCAGAATGTCGCGTAGATATGGGCAAAATGTGAAATCATAGACATCAAAAACAGCAGAGAAATTCTTCGATCTCTGCCGTATACTATGTTTAAAATGCATAGCTGCTTTCGAAGTTGAAAGGATAGTCATCATTTATTTATGTGCATCGGATCTGGAGTGGATTCGTTTCGTGTGGTGGCGGTAATCTGGAAGGAAAGGCTATAAAAAATTGAAAGAGCGCGCTGTATAACGGCAAAAGCGTTCTCGACTCTGCTGTGGCATGAATTTTTTCATGAAAACGATCATGTGCAGCAGGAGCACAGGATGAAAGATAGGTGTAGTGGCTGACGTAGATAGCACTAAATAAATAAATAAAGAGGATCTGAAACTCTGAAGAGATACAATCAACGACAAAGCATCTTATCTATGGAATCTTGAACCTCAGCTTTTGTTTTTTGTCTTCTAAAGAAAGGCACTTCAGTGCAGGATATCTCATACGTTTACTTATTTATTTGCTCATTTATTTATATATTATGTGACTAATCTCATTTATATTAGTCACATGGCGAAAAATATCATTTCAGTTCAAGTACGTAAATTCAATACAAGTTTGGAATAAAACTGTTAAACTGCAAGTTTTTTAAATTACAAAATAAACGGTTGCGCAAGTAAGATTGCACATTTTTAAATGTATATTAGGTCTATGCATGTTTCCGGCGTTCCACGTAGCGGGATATTCATGAAAGCGAAAAGGACTGAATTTTTGTCAGAATTTCATGCTGTGAGTGGATAAGGTTACAATACTAAGTCAAACGACGCATATTGGGGGACGTCCTACACGTGCTGTCAGTTGAGCTAGAACATGGCTACCGACAAGGTGTATATTTGTCACTGTTTGGTAGTTCATATTTAATCTCACGAAAACAGCTGTCTCATGAGGTGCAAACCCATGTTGCGAGAGGTCTGTGAATCTCAGAAATGGTGATTGTAGTGTGGAGAACAAGCGTCTTAACGGACGGCCGAAGGAAATGTAGAATGCAAATCTGAAAGAAGGATGCCGCCCAGCAGCATTGGTTCAAGGCATGTTTGCGCCGTATTACAACAACATTTCACTGGAGAGAATTTACATATGTTTTCGAAGTTAACGTACTCGCATGCATTTTGGCGGTTCTGTCCCATTTCGCTTCCAAATACTTTGAGATAAGGTGTTTTATTATATCGTTAAAGTACTTGGTAAAACAAATTGTCAAAAGGTAAGCAAGTGGTGGTTTCATTCACGTTAGAAAATTACAGGTTGGGGACCCTCGGGAAATTATACATATACCTAGCCCGTATCGGCGCTCTTGATGCTCCTCTCCACTCAGAGTGGTTCCAGACACAGATAAAAATATGCAAGCAATTTCTGATAATGTCCACTGTATTTTATTCACGCGAAAAAAAAATATGCTTCGAGAAATTTCACGAGAGCGAAATTCCATTCCACCGTTAACTATCATTACTTGTCGGGTGCGGCAGTCTTTTTCATGGGGATGTACACAAGTGACATATTGGTCAGAGTCGTAGCCAGAATTTCTTAAGGTTGCCGCCCCGGTGGCTCAGTGGTCTAAGCGATGGCCTCTGATCATTCGTCCGAATGGGGTCCGGGTTCAAATCCCGGTGAGGCATGGATGTTGTGTTTGTCTTACGGCACTGGTTCTCTCCCTTCCCTAGAACCAGTGACCCTAAATTAGGGACGGGCCACTGCTTATAGCCCATTGAGTTGCTCACGGTGGTCGTTAAACCTCCAATAAAAAAAAATTCTTAAGGGGGAGGGGGCATGGTTTTGATCCACAGTTGAATCACATTATTGTGGCCACCTCCTACTTTTGACGTCAACAGCGCGTAACCAACGAAGCAAGGCACTTGTCGTGATCAGATCATATGTAGAGTATTTTAGGAAGGGAGTGTCTGACCGCAGGTCTTAAACAACGCTTAGGAATAGGAAGCTAGGAGATTTGGGCTAGAGTGCCCGATAGGAAAGTGACACGGAAGCGAGATAGAAAAGGGGAGGAAGACGCCCTTATTAGTTACCGGGGGACCAATACTCGGGGTCCGACGACTTAATGTGCCCATCCGACGCACGGCGGGTATTTACTGGTTCGAACGTTCGGATCTGAGGTTATCTCTATGGCAGTCACGAACGCTGATCACTAGGCTACCCGCGGCTCGCACTTGTCGTGAGCTGGCTTGGAGGGTATATAAGGTGTGCTGTAGGCATTCTGAAAACATATCACTCGTTGCTGTCATGGATAAAAGGAGCGATTTATCAGATTTGCAAAAAGAGATGACAATCGGCTTTTGGGTCAAGGGTGGCAGTATTTCTGAAACAGCGCAGTTTGTGAACTGTTCGCGTGCTGCTGTGGTTAAAGTGTATCGTGCTTTGAGAAATGGCACCATTGCGAATAAGTCATATGGAAACTGCGGAGCACCACGTGCAATTGAAGTGTGAGAGGTGAACGTCGGCTGCGAAGGTGCGTGATGGCCGATCGACACACTACAGTGGAGCAACTCACTGGCCAAATGCACCAGGGAGCTGCAGAAAGTGTGTCTAAAACGACAGTTCAGCGAACCCTGCTGCGTATGGAGCTCCTTTGTAGACGGATGATCATTGCACCTAAGCTAACGACGGTGCATCGGCAGAAAAGGCTTCACATTTGCACGCCAGTATCGGAATCGGACCTCCGCTGATTGGCAAAGGATTGCCTTCTCTAATGAGTCGCGATTTCTGCTTCATCGAACAGATGGACGTTGGAGTATAAGGCGAGAAACATCGGAGAACAAAAACTCTTCAACAATTTCTCGAAGAACCCAAGCTGGTGAAGGCAGCGTTATGGTCTGGGGAATGTTTTCGCGGCATTCTGTGGGTGGACTCATACCTGTGGAAGGCACTATGGACCGAATTCGCTATGAATCCATCCTTGCAGACTACGTACACCCACACAAGCTGATTGTCTTCCAATGTGTTGAATGGGATCTTCCAGCACGACAATGTGACGTGTGACACAGCTAGAAAGGTACGAGAGTGGTTGGAAAATGAAGATAAAGACTTCAAAGTACTTCCCAGGCCCCTAATTCCCCAGACTTAAACCCAACTGAGCATCTGTGCGACCACCTCGATCGTGTTGTTTGCTCTATGGATCCTCCACCACGCACCCTGCAGTAGCTGTCAGATGCAGTGCAGTCAGCATGGCTTCACATACCTGTGAACACATTTCAGCACCTTACTGAGTCACTCTCAGCCCGTTTAGCTGCTGTCCGCGTTGCACACGAGGGTTATTCTGGATATTAGCTGGTGGTCACAATAATGTGATGCGTAACATCACAGCCTCTCCTTGACAAATGTCAACCCCGCCTTCTCGTGGTGCATCCTGTTCCCACTAAAGCGGCTCTGACGACCGCAAATAGTGGTATAACTATACCATCGGGATTAGAGGAAACGCTATCCCACACTCACCAACCCGCATAGCCAGTGTGGTGAGTTATGGCCAAACCCCTCCAAAATGACTCCACAACTTAAATCTTCGCCCTCAGTCTCCGGCAGCTGGAATGTACCTGGCCAAGGGAGCGGTCATTGCGACATGAAGGCAGAGGGTGCTAAGAATCCCAGGTGGACCGGACTAGGCTGCCATCTGATGCTGACCTTGGCTACGTATAATGGACGCTCCCCTATCTTCTGATTCAAGGCTTCTTGAATTGGAAGAGGAACTACAAAGGATCAAGTGGGACATCGTCGGGCTAAGTGAGGTAGGGAGAAAAGGAGAAGATCTCATTGAACTGAAAAGTGGACATCTCTTCTACTATCGTGGGACAGATACTGGCAGAACTAGGGGTGTTGGATTTATAATAAACAAGAAACTGAAGGATAAAGTTTTAGAAGTTGAAAGTTCCTCTGACAGAGCTGCACGACTTGTTTTCCAACTCTCGAGAAGATACCAGGCTCAGATTATTCAAACTTATGCACCCACCACAAGTCTTCCTGAAGAAGAAATTGAAGAATTTTATGAGGAAATTCGTCATCTAAATAATAAAGGTAAGCAGCACTTGAAGATAATTATGGGAGATTTCAATGCAAAAATAGGGAAACGACAACAAAATGAAATTTCAGTAGGTAAATTCGGTCACAGCAACAGAAACCAGCGTGGAAATACTCTCGATGAGTTTGCAGAGGCAGAACGGTTTTTCATCTTGAACTCCTTTATCAAGAAAAATCCTCACAGGAAATGGACATGGAGACATCCAAATGGGACGACAAGTGAAATTGATTTTATTATGTGTAACAAAAAATTCGTCATAGAAGACTGCACTGGGCTAAACAAGTACAACACAGGTAGTGACCATAGATTGGTGAGGTGTAAGAGGCACCTCAACACTAAACTCGAACGTAGCAAGCTCATAAGACCAACAAAATGTATTGACATAACCAACCTTAAAAAATACCATAATAACTTCAAGTTGGAACTGAAGAACAGATTCTCTGCTTTAGAAGGCCTAACATCGGAAGAAGTGGATGTTTCTGAAGTTAACAGAAAAGTAACCATAGCTCTTATGGAAACAGCAACAAAATTAGCTGGGTCTAAGAACAAGTTGCATGTGAACAAATTTTCAGGAAAAACCAAAATGTTGATGCAAGAAAGAAGAGAGATGAGGACAACTAAAGAAGATGTGACTTCCAAAGTGGAATATATAGAGCTATGCAAGACAGTACGAAAAAGTATCACTGAAGACGTAAGGAAATTCAACTGTGAACTAGTAAGGAAAGCAATTGAAAACAACCAAAGCCTAAAGATAGCAAAGAGACATCTCAGTAAGGGAAGAAAACAGATTATGGCACTGAGAAAAGAAGATGGTTCTGTAACAAGAAATAAAGGCGAAATTTTTACAAGAGTGAAAGATTTCTACTCCAAATTATATGAAAGGGATGATACATGTACTCCAGACATCATGAAAGGTACCAGTACGAGAGTTCTTCCAGTCCTCCTAGCAGAAGTTGCACATGCAATCAAGAACATGAAGCGGGGAAAAGCTCTAAGGGAAGATGGAATTACTGTAGACATCATACAAGAAGCAAGTAGAGAAATCGAAACAGTACTCGCCCAAAGTTTCACTCGATGCCATAATGAAGGGAAGATTCCTGAGGTTTGGAACAACGCTACAATGATCCTGCTACATAAAAAAGGTGGAATTGAGAATCTCAGGAACTACAGACTTATCAGCCTCCTATCAGTGGTTTATAAAATCTTCACTGAAGTTCTTTCACACCGCTTGAAGGTAACACTGGACATGGCTCAACCGAGAGAAAAAGCTGGATTCAGGAGTGGCTACAGCACAGTGGATCATATCCACGTACTGAGAGAACTACTTGAAAGAGCGAGGGAATATGAACTTCCATTGTGCATGGCTTTTATCGATTATGAAAAAGCCTTTGATTCGATGAAACCATCAGCAGTTGCAATGGCTCTGGAATCTTGCGGTAATAAAGATGCATACATTAATATTTTTAATAACATGTATGAAAATGCAAGTGCAAAGATTCGGCTGTTTAAAAACACAACACACATAAAAATTGGAAAGGGAGTGAGACAAGGTGACACCATATCTCCGAAGCTCTTTAATGCCACATTGG
Organism: Macrothele yani; assembly: GCA_039090855.1. Classification (NCBI taxonomy): domain Eukaryota; kingdom Metazoa; phylum Arthropoda; class Arachnida; order Araneae; family Macrothelidae; genus Macrothele; species Macrothele yani. The sequence continues at coordinate 100,605,355 of CM077013.1, read as the reverse complement.
AAAATATCTTTCAATCACTGAACTGGGAAAACAAAGGGATAAACATTAATGGAGATTATCTAGCCCACCTTCGTTTTGCTGATGACGTAGTCATTTTTGCAACTGCCCCATCAGAGCTGCAGAGTATGATCCAGGAACTTGCTGACAAGAGTAAAGAAGTGGGATTAAAAATGAACTTTCAGAAGACAAAAGTGATGTTCAATGCTTTTACAAGAAATGAAGATTTATCGATTGATGGTGAAAAACTGGAGATAACAGACACGTACGTTTATCTTAGACAGCAGATATCAAGTGAGGGTCACATTGATGAAGAAATTATTCGACGTACAAAACTTTTCTGGAGAGCTTTTGGAAGAAACAGCATAATTTTCAAGAGCAATATGCCATTATGTCTTAAAAGAAAAGTGTTTAATCAATGCATCCTTTCAGTGCTTACGTAGAATGCAGAGACGTGGACCTTAACTAAAAGAGACATACAAAGGCTGTAGACAACTCAAAGAAGCATGGAGAGGTGCATGCTTGGTGCAGCCAGGAGAGATAAGAAGAGGAACTCGTGGATCAGAAAAATGACAATAGTGGAAGATATCATGATCAGAGTTAAATCCCTGAAATGGCAATGGGCTGGGCATACTGCCAGAAAGACAGACCATCGATGGACAGCCGAAATTTTAGATTGGATTCCAAGGGACATGAAAAGACCCAGAAGAAGACAACATGGGAGATGGGTGGATGAAATTCGAAAGTATGCGGGATTGACATGGAGGAGACTGGCACAAGACAGACCGTTGTGGAGGAAACTTGGGGAGACTTTCGGCCAGCAGTGGATTGATAATGGTTGACAATGATGATGATGATGATATATATACATTACTTAAATTCATACTCGATCCCCCGTAAGGAGGGATGGGGCATGGATTTGGTTTATCGGTGAAAGCCTCCCGGAAAAAACGTACTCTAAGTGGAAATAAGCCCGAAATCTTTAAAAGTCAAAAAATGAAGAAAAATTACTGAGAAAAAAACTTTTTTAATATCATCATCAACCATTATCAATCTACTGCTGGACGAAGGTCTCCCCAAGTTTCCTCCACAACAGTCTGTCTTGTGCCATTCTCCTCCATATCACTCCTGCATAATTTCTAATTTCATCCACCCATCTCCGATGTGGTCTTCTTCCGGGTCTTTTCTTGTTCCTTGGAATCCAATCTAAAATTTCGGCTGTCCATCGATGGTCTGTCCTTCTGGCAGTATGTCCAGTCCATTGCCATTTCAGGGATTTAACTCTGATCATGATGTCTTCCACTCTTGTCATTTTTCGGATCCACGAGTTCCTCTTCTTATCTCTCCTGGTTACACCAATCATGCTCCTCTCCATGCTGCTTTGAGTTGTCTGCAGGCTTTGTATGTCTCTTTTAGATGTATGGATGCATATACACTGACGGAAAAAAAAATCCGAACACCAAGAAGGGGTTGTGTTAAATAAACGACATTTGGTAGGCGGTGAGAGTACATTTGTAAGATGACGTCTATGCAAATTTCGCGCTCGGCGCATACGTGTGGCGCTAGTAGCGCCTCTCGGATCATGCATAGCAGATTTGCTGAAAATACGCTCTGTAACGTTCGTGAGCGTTACTTATCGTTGAGATTCGACGTAGTGTGTTGATGTTAGTCAAGAATGCCTTTAAGAAGACGAAGAAGCCATTATCAACAGCTCACGGAGTTTGAACGAGGTCGTGTATTAGGGCTACGAGAAGGTGGATTTTCTTTCCGCAATATTGCAGAACGACTTGGCAGGAATGTAGCCACTGTGCATGATTGTTGGCAGCGGTGGTCAAGGGAAGGTACTGCCTCAAAAAAACCGGGTTCCGGCCTGCCACGTGTCACTACTGAGAGGGAAGACCGCCATGTACGGCGTATGGCAGTTGCGCGTCGTACCGCGTCTGCGGCTGCAATTCGAGCTGTAGTTGCCCCCACGGTGACACAACGAACTGTTACAAATCGGTTACTTGAAGGACAGCTCCGAGCCAGAATCCTTGTAGCGTGCATTCCACTTACTCCAAACCACTGCCGTTTGCGACGTCAGTCGTGTCAAGCTAGAGCTCATTGGAGGACGGAGTAGAGATCTGTTGTGTTTTATGATGAAAGCCGGTTCTGCCTGGGTGTCAGTGATGACCATGTGTTGGTTAGAAGGAGGCCAGGTGAGCGCCTGCAACCAACCTGTCTGTCTGCGGCCGAGACACACTGGACCTACAGCTGGAGTTATGGTCTGGGGAGCAATTTCCTATGACAGAAGGAGCACTCTCGTGGTTATCCCACGCACCCTGACGGCACAGTTGTACGTCGGTCTGGTGATTCAACCTGTTGTGCTGCCATTCAGGAACAGCATTCCAGGGGGTGTTTTCCAACAGGATAACGCTCGTCCGCATACCGCTGTTGTAACCCAACATGCTCTACAGAGTGTCGACATGTTGCCGTGGCCTGCTAGATCACCAGATCTTTCACCAATCGAATACGTATGGGACATCATTGGACGACAACTCCAGCGTCACCGCCAACCAACATTAACCGTCCCTGTATTGACCGACCAAGTGCAACAGGCATGGAACTCCATCCCACAAACTGACATCCAGCACCTGTACGACACAATGCATGAACGTTTGCGTGTTTGCATTCAACATTCTGGCGGTTACACCGGTTATTAATGTACCAGCATTTCACATTTAAAATGGCTCTTCTCGCGCTTACAATAAGCTGTGATCTTGAAACCTTAATCGATTACATATGTTACCTATACAAATGTATTGCCGCCATTTCATTCCTCTACAACTATTTTTTCGTGGTGTTGGGATTTTTTTTTTCCGTCAGTGTATATTGCTTTAAATTCGTACCCTATTCTCTGAAGTGGGGGTCAGGGGGTCAGGACCCTTTGGCTACGCCTATTCTAACGTGAATGAAACCACCACTTTTTATTGGTATACGTCAAACTTTGTAGCTTACAGAACTATGAACTACGGGCGTTGTGCATTACTTCGGTTTTACAAAGAACGCGTAAACTCCATAGAGCCGCCCAGGGTTGCCGCAGTGGTCTAAGGCGCTGGCCTCTGATCATTCGTCAGTAAGGGGTCCGGGTTCGAATCCCGGTGAGGCATGGTTGTTGTGTTTGTCTTACGGCACTGGCTCTCTCCCTTCCCTGGAACCAGTGACCCTAAATTAGGGACCGGCGACTGCTTATAGCCCATTGAGTTGCTCACGGTGGTCGTTAAACCTCCAATCAAAAAAAAAAAAAAAAAAAAACTCCATAGATATAAATTCAACGCTCGGCGCTTATCATGTATGAATAACCCAGTGTCAGCAGATGGATGAATAGTAGCACTCTCAACAAATAGAGTGAAGAAACAGCATTTATCAGAAAACAAGTACCACGCCTGATATGACATTGACTGCGTAATTTCCTAAGAAAATCTGCTTCAAATTTTGAACGCACGTTAACTGTTTTCATTTGATGCTGCCTCAAATATGAGATCCTAAGATCCATTAAGATATATTTGCATTATTTCCTAGCAATCCGTTAACTCCCCTGCAAATAAGAAGCCGTTGAATCAGTTAAAGATGTGGAAGGGTCGCGGGTGGCCCAGTGCGCAACATTTGTGACTGCCACGGAAAAGACCTCAGGTTCGAATGCTCGATCCACTAAATATCCGCCGTGCGTCGGATGGGCACGTTAAGCCGTCGGACCCCGGGTACTGGCCCCCGGTAATAAATAAGGGCGTCTTCCTCCCCCTTTGTACTTCGCTTCCGTGTCACTTTCCTATTGGGCACTTTAGCCCAAATTTCCTAGCTTCCTATTTCTAAGGGTTGTTTAAGACCTGGGGTCAGACACTCCCATCCTAAAATCCTCTAAATATGATCATTTGATCATAAAGGTGTGGAAATTGTATCATCATCATCAACAACCATAGGTAATAATCTTCTAGGTGCCTGATGCCACGTGGCATCAGATTTCATTCGTCGTACAATGTTTTACTACCAGCGCATCGACACTCAAACCAAGGCATCCTGGGGAACGGGGATCAAAGAACAAAGCGCGTCCGGGGCCGACTTCAGAGGGAACTATCTACGCATGGAAATTGTATACGTGTATTTAACATTTACACTAGTAAAAACTTTCAAAGCTTGCAAAAAAATTTACCACATCTACAGCAACAAATAATAACGATATTAAATAAAAATAAAAATGATACCAATAAAAATAGTGATCTGCAAAGATAACACAAAACGCACTTAAAAGCACGTACATATGTGATATCTGACACCATACCTCCCAAGCTCTTCAATGCCACATTGCAGAATGTTTTTCAATCATTGAGCTGGGAAGACAAATGGACAGAATTTATCGAGATATTTTAATCCACTCTCAATTTTCTCATGGAATAGTCATTTTTACAAGCACCCATTCAAAGGTGCAGAGTACGTTCCAAGAACTTTCTCAAGATACTAAAGAAGCGGGATTAACGATGAACTTACAAGAAGAAAATTTGCTGTGTAATGCTTTTACAAAGACTGAAGATTCAAAGGTTGCTGGGGAAGTTTTTAAAGTAACTGATGCCTACGTCTACATTGGACAATCGGTATTAAAGGGATGCACCTAAAAGCTCTGCCCTATATTTCCATTAAAAACTTCTGTCGACATTTTCTTCGCAATTAATGTATTCTCAAGGATGAACATTTGCATACTGACGAAATTGGCTTTATATTATAACCTCGTATACTTAATATTTGCCAAAAACTTACCCGTAGTTATATTAAAAATCAGTAATTTTTCCTTTGCTATCGTTTCTTTTCTTTGGTCTCCTACTTTTCCTTTGGTAGTGTTTCTTTTCTTTGATGGCGCCACATGTACATACGACTTCTTAAATACAATCACATCGCATTTTTTTCAATCAACACTTGAGTCTAACCATGATGTTTATAATGATTTGGCCACTTAGTTAAATTTTCTGACAATAATTTAGTTGAAAATGTTAACAGAATTGCAGGTACTGCTATTTTTAATTCCGAAATATACCAGGAAGCTCACTCTGCGACAATTCAGCTAAATTATTTTCAGAAAATTTAATCTGAGTGGCTCAAATCATTCTAAACATTCCAAACCATCGCATGGTTAGACTCAAATGTGATTCCATCCCAAAGATTCATAAAATTATTTAAAAACAAAAAGCGATGTGTTGCATTTAACAAGTCACATTTCAATCTGGCGCCACCTATTCGCAGGTCTCAACGCTACCAAAGGAAAAGTTATTGTTTTTCAACATAATAGGGGTAAGTTTTAGCAAATATTAAGTATATGAGGCTATAATATAAAATTATTTTATCAATGTGCAAATTTTCATTCTTGGGAATACATTACTTTCGAAGAAAAGCCTACAGAAGTTTTTACCATCGGAAATGTAGGGCACAGTTTTTAGGTGTATCCACCTTAAGCGGCGGCCACAACGAAACAGGAATTAACAGGCTAATAAAACTTGGCTGGAGCCCATTTTTGAGATAATTTTCGAGAGCAATTTATCGTTACGTTTAGAATGTTTTGGCTATACCTAGGGACATTTTCAAATTCATCTATGTTGAAATAAAATGAAACGTTAAACATAACATTTATTTTTTCACTAACGGTCCGGTGATAGATAAGCAGAGAATATCAAAAAACATAACTAAAATCAATTATTTGTGTCCTGCTGTCGAAGTACGTAGTTATCACATCACATTCGTTAATCACACTATTTCAATAGCGTGCGTCAAAATACACAATCAGTAAACCGTCGTTCCATCACCGCGTACTAGTTGTACCATTACCACCACCACCACTACTCGATGCATCGTTTTATTAACCTTTGACCCACTGCCAGTATTGTCAAGACGTATAAGGAAATTGAGATAAGTGACGTACCGTTCAGAACGAAATTCAAGCGGAGAAGTATCAACATTTACATAAGAATAGAAATTCATGAAGAACGGTTAAACTTGAGATATATAACATACGTCTTTATAAAAAGCATTTAATCGAAGCATTAGTTTAGTTCTTACTTGTGGATGAAAGATATGAATCTTTACTGAAAAACACATATGAAGGTTGCGGGCAATCGCATGGAGAGATACATGCTTGGTGTAGCCAAGAAAGACAGGAAAAAGAACTCATGGATGAGGAAACGACAGGAATTGATGACAACATGATCAAAGTGCAGACCTTCAAGTACCAATGGGCCCAGAAGACTGCCACGTGGAAGATCCGTGGATTAAATTCGAAAGCACGGCGTAATGACATGGAAGAAAATTGCTCAAAATAGGAAATTTTGGGAAAAACTTGGAGAGACTTTCATTCAGCAGTGAATGAGAATGGCTGATGATGAATCGGTATGCAAACAAGCGTTTTCTGTTATGAACACTGGGAAAAGAAAACTTTGTTCACGACTTGCTGATTTAACATTTATAGGAGAATTTGTTTCCTAGCCATTGAAGCAAACATTCTAAGCTTATCTACGAAACATTATCAGAAGTTTCATTAAATACTTGAAGAGAGTGTTTAAGAGATATTTTTAATGTGTTCACTTTTTGAAGGGTTTGAAGGAAGCAGATTTTTTACAAAGAAAGAGTTAAACAGAGATTTGTGTTCTTTCTAAAGAAAGATAAGTTTTTCAAGAAAAAGCTTTGGGGGGGGGGGGGTAGTGACGACAATGAGCTATGAGCAACTGAATGGGTTATAAGCAATCACCCGTCCCTAATTTAAGGCCACTGGCTCCAGGGAATGGAGAGTCCAGTGCAGTAAGAGAGTCCTATCCTGTGAAGTCAACGCTTAGATCACTGTTAGCAACTGGATAGGGTACAAGTAATCACCCGTTCCTAATTTAAGGCCACTGGCTCCAGGAAATGAAGAGAGACAGTGCTGTAAGACAAGCACTACGTGCATGTCTCACCAGAATTCGAACCCGGTCGGACCCATCACGGACTAACGATCTGGGGAGACAAAAATGTTTTTGGAGAAGAAAGTGATAGCGACACATTTTCTGGTATTACATTTCGTAAATTGTATTTTTATGATAAATTTCCATGTTTTTATTTTAATAACACTTTTCATGATATATATATATATATATATATATATATATATATATATATATATATATACTTAAGAGCAAAACTGAAAACTAAGGAAAAAATTTTAGAATTTAAGACGAAGGGTGCAAAATAACCTGAAAATCAAAACGCGCAACGCAGCAGTTTTGAAAATTCAGAATTCACATTCTATAAAGAAGATACCTAAGCAAAAAAATACATATATAATTTTGACTCACACCTAGAACAACATAGAAAAGGTTATGTATCTACCTGTGTGAGTAAAAGGAGAAAAGATAAAAAAAATAAAATAAAACAACTGAATGTAGAAGGTGTCGAGAATACTGAGATTCCTGATAACCGTTTTGTACCATGTAATTGAAAGCATACGAACATTTTTGCCATGCTCTCAGAAATCTCTTATTTTTTTCTGCATAGCGACCGTTTACTGTGCGAACTATGTGTTAGCATAGAAGCTAAATGGGCCGAAAAAGTTGTTGTCTTGGCATTGGGTGAAAACTTGATAAAAGAATGGACTACAAGAAGTTAAGTATCAGTAAGAGTAAAGCACTACCGGGCGTACAAATAGCTATAATTGCAGCTTGAGAATACAGCGCTACCACTTTGTTGCTGTCTCCATTGTTAATAAAGTTTACTAAACTCAGCATTATAAAAGAATGTTTTTTTTTTTCATTTTTTTCTGGTTACAATACATAAATCTTGCTTTGGGCATCGACAGAGAACGTCCAAACTGTTAAAAATGGCTCAGAGGCAGATGCGAGCCATTATTTATTTTGAGAGACCGTTCAACCGAGAAAGAATATAATTGGGAAGCAGAACTTCAACATGTCACTCGGTGACCCTTCTCTAATGTAGTGCAAAATATACCAACACATGATTGGCGAAGCTGACGAACTGCAAACAAGGGTGGCATTCGGAAGAATGTCAGTGACTTTTACTCCCTGCTGTTCTCGCCCTCACCTCTGGCGTCTCAGAGTGCGAAAAAAAAACGATGAGAGGGTAAAATATGGGTCGAGAGCCATCTTATCTTAACGCCTTGGCCTTGTTCTTACCTGCGAACGCCCGAATTTAAACATTCTAACTTGAATATGACTTTCAGTGTTGAGGCGTTTCGACAAAGGTGTACAATGGTGGCTTCAGTAAAGCAAGTGAAGGTGCTATCCCTCAGGAAATAATCGAAAATATGGACTCTTTATGCAACACTTTATGCGCAAAAATTCTTTGGAAAGGTAAGATGTAAATAATATTTAAAGTTTTTAGCCAATAATCTAAACGCTTCCTCGTAAATTTAACACAGCGATTAGAATTTTTTGAACTTAGTATGGTAAATGCTATTTTAAAAAATATATTTTTCCTTGTCTTATGTTTTTAAACGTGCGACAAATTTAATGACACTGAAAACAGTAGAGCAGCTAAGGCGACTGGTATCAGGAAGTGAGATATATAATTTTGCGACCCTTGGAAAACAACAACACACGTGAATGAGAAAGTGGTTTCAGGAAGTGACTTGAGTATCGGTAAGCAATTTCCAGAGAAAAGTTCTATTTCTGTATTGAATGCATTGTGAGAGTTTATTCAAATCAAATTTATTTTCATGCCCGCGTAAAAGGATTAATTTAGATTAGACATCGAGAAACAAAGTATGTCTTATGAATCAGGGATGGGTTGAACCAAGAAACACACACACACACACACACACACACACACACACAAAAGCATAGCACCTAACAAAATGGCAAATTATAAACAAAATTAGGTAATTTATCGACATTCTGGTAGCTGAGCGGTGTGAGGCGCTGGATTTTGATCATTCGTCAGATTTGGGCCCGGGTTCGAGCCCAGGGTAAAAAGGTGTTGATCAGTTGCACTCAAGAAACTTCGAAAAGAGTCAGTCGCACTCATAGCCTCTCTCGGTTCATGGGCTAATTGCACTCAAGAGACCCCATCACCCCTCCCATAGCTTCTCCCTGGTGACATATTACTGCACTCAGGGCCGCGGGTGGCCTATTGGGCAACGTTCGTGACTGCCACGGAAAGGGCCTCAGGTTCGATCCCAGGCAGGTACGAACGCTCGATCCACTAAATATCCGCCATGGGTCGGATGGGCACGTTAAACCGTCGGACCCCGGGTACTAGCCCCCAGGTAATTAATAAGGGCGTCTTCCTTCCCCTTTCTACTTCGCTTCCGTGTCACTTTCCTATCGGGTGCTGTAGCCCAAATCTCCTAGTTTCCTATTTCTAAGGGTTGTTTAAGACCTGGGGTCAGACACTCCCTTCCTAAAATCCTCTACATATGATAATTTGATCATTACTGCACTCAGAGACTCTCTCTTAGTCTTTTCCGTTGTTAACCGTAACTACGTGTGAGTATGTATACATATGACATTAATTTCTCGTATATATATATATAAATATATTTAATATGTGAGCTTGTATTTCTACCTGGTAAAGACGTCACAGTCTACTAGCGGAACCCACGTGGAAGATGACTCTTCATACACCAAAAGTGTTTTACTATTTTTGTTTTTTGTTTTTATTTGTATTATTTTCTCATGTGTTTTTTTTTCAATCACTTTTCTAATGAGTTTTAATAGCCGCTCCGAAATATCGTCTGTTGCTTAAAATTATTTGATATGATTTGGCGGGACAGCAGTTTTGATGGGTCATGGTTGTGGCACAAATCAGATTATAAAATAACCGAAGCGCAAGTGTCCACGTACAGTTTTGCCAAGCATTTGCGTATTGTACAACCCTGTTTCTCAATCATTATAGAATTTGTGTCCTGAACGTATCAATAGTTTCCCCTTTTTTACTGTACATAAACTCTATGTTACCTCTATAATAGCTGTTTGATGGATGATGCGATGATACCACTGTTTTTCAGTGAGTCGGTAGAGCATTCATAGTCCAGCAGAAAGCATCTTATGCAAGAGATTTCCTGTTCCACCCACCGGTTTTTCTCATTCCCCCTCTAGCCAGGGCTGGGGAGTGTAGTCGATCGCTTTGTTGTCTTCCTTTATGAGTGCAACTGACCTATCAGATAAGGATGAGAGACTGGGGTGAGTGCAACTGACCCATACCCGCGGGAAGAATGGATGGTTAATTTGTCTATTGACGCTAGCTTTTTTCCCTTTACTAGAACTAGAGGTTCTTAAGCAGGAATAGGCTACTACCTATATCCCTATAGTGGGCGTTAATCTCTCATACAAGTAAACAACAAAAAGGTGAACACTAAATTTCAAGAAAATTTTCTACTTTCTACATGTGAAAAGCACATGTTTCCATACTGTAAAATTACTTGTGATGGTGCATTTCCAACTTTAGCATCAACATAATTCCAACCGTTTCAGCTGCCCCCCTCCCTACCCGGTCGCCACGCCTCTGAATGAGTATCAAAAATATCATTTACTCTCACGATTGCTCTCTTTATGCAATCTGACTCGGTCATAAATTTCCAGCATAAACAATGAATTCAGAATTATTATAAAATAAAAACAGGAAGAATAACCGACCTTGAGAAATTTTGGCTCATGTACTATTATTTACTTTAATCATACGTCACAATCTAAGCCACATTGTTGAAAGTGTGAAAGAATTTAAGGGCCCCCTGATTTTGAAACTGTCAACACTCAACAACAGTGTGGCAACATGTTATGAAAACTGATATTCGTAAAAAATAGCATTTGTTTTTATTAGCGTTAAAAAATACCTCAGATCTGGATCAAGAAATTTGGAATCGAAAAGTGCTTCCTTTTTGATATGCGTGCAAAGTATGCACAAGTTATCAACTCTTAAAAAAACTGCAGTAACAAAAATAATCATTGTTTTCAAACACATGTGACGTACTACAAAGATGAAGCATATGACAAGATGACAAAGTTGCAGCGATGAATTCCGTCGGTGTAAGTTAATTGGGAAAGCATTCGGCTCCGGAGCAGACGGACACGAGTTCGAGCCTCAGCATCCTCACCTTTGTGGCTGCTCATTGTCTCCCGATTGCGAATATGGATCTACTGGCAGTTGGGTTCTTCGAAAAATATGTGATGTTCCTTCCACACATCGCTTGGAATTAGTTAGATTTCCTTCTTCTACAGAGAGTTACTTCATCCACAGTTTGCGGCGGACCCGAAACCTGCGATTTCGTACCCCGCCTTTTTCAAGGGGAGGATATATGTGATGTACTACATAGGTGAAGCACATGTCTAGACGGCAAAGTTACATCGATTAATTCCGTCGGTGTAGCTCAATTGGAAAGCAATTGAACCCGCATCCTTCTTTCCGGAGCAAATGGATGTGGATACGATCACCGACAAAATTTTTGGTTCCACACTTATGCCATGGCTGCTTACATGTGCATTTCTATTCCAGCTGTTAAGCCCTGGGAAATAAAAATCCTTACTCCCTGAAGAAAAGTCAAACCTCTATAGCTTCCTGGAGCTTTTCATCAACGAAAGTTATTCAAATTTCTACATAGGAAAATTCACAACAGCTGAGGACACGAGAACACAAAAGATAAAGAATCCCACATTTCCAGATAGTGAATCCTACATTTCCAGATAGTAGCCTGTGAAAAATTAGCTGTGCACTGGAGTGTTATCTTTGAGAAGTTACATCCCTCGACTCAGCTTCTTGCTGTTTTTCTCTCTAATTGTCTTTGCAGTTCACCAACATGATGCTGAGCAGCCATAGTAGTGTCACGTTTTAGATAGACAATATATAGAAACACATCAACCTAGAAAACTGATGACATGACTTAACTGTTTTGTCCTAAACTGACGCAATGCAGAATATCCCTTCTTTTTCCATCATGTACACTCCAGCATGTTTTCCCAATCCCAGTGGAGGAATATACCTCATAGCCTGTCATTACTCCACCAAGAAAAGTCTTTAAGCACTAATAATCCTTATCAAAGAATTTCAATCCAGTGCTTTATAAAGGTCTCTTCCTTAGTGTCTTCCACGACTCTCTATCATGTGCAATTCTATTCCATGTAACTCAGGCATGCGTTCGAATTTCCTGAGGCATGCGTTCGAATCTTCAGTTGTCCAACGGTGGTCCTTTCTTCTTGTAATATGTCCAACTTATTTCCACTTGAGGGTTTTTACTTTGATCTTGATGTCACACACTCTTGTCATTTTCTTGATCCATGAGTTCATTTTCCTATCTTTCTTGGTTGCAACCGAGCAGGCATCTCTCTATGCTTCTTTGAGTAGTTTGCAGTCTCTGTATGTCTTGTTCAGTTAAGATTCATTCTCTAATCCATAAGTAAAAATTGGAAGAATGCTTTGAGTAAACTCTTTTATTTTAAGACACAATGACAAATTGCTTATGAAAAGTGTACTGTTTCTTATAAATGCACTCTAGCCAAATGTTTTATGTGCCCATTTATTTCTTCCTCGATGCATCCCTCCCTCAATATCTGTTGTTCAATCTAGACGTAGACATCAGCTACTACTAAATCTGTCCGCCTCTTAATATCTGTTGTTCAAGCTAGATGTTGGCAACTGGGTGGTGTAACGGATAGCATACTCGAACGGTAATCAGGAGATGCAGGTTCGATTCCAGCGATGAAAATTTAAGTTTTCTGATGTAATTAATATTACGTGTGGAACAGTAAATGCAGTCAATTCAGAGATTTCTGATTGCTGTGTTAATTGTTATGACGTATTTTCCATGCATGAGAGGAATATTCTTCCACATTATATACTTGGACGACTGGTGATATGCTGAACAACGCTAGATGGCAGCACAATTGCTTGATTAAGAATGAGGTCGGACTATTTTCCTATGCTCTTAACACTCAGATACTAGTGACTTCCTCGTCCTGGGTTGTATAACGGATAGCATACTCGAACGGTAATCCGGAGATGCCGGTTCGATTCTCGCTCCAGGGCGATGAACATTTTCAAGTTTTCTGATGTGATTAATATTACGTGTAGAACAGTCAATTCAGACATTTCTGATTGCTGTGTTAATTATTATGACGTATTTTCCACGTATGAGATGAATATTTCTTCCACATTGCATAGTAATAAAGTTGTCCTTCGCTTAATATTTGTTGTTCAAGCTAGATGTAGGCATCAGCTACTACTAAATTTGTCCCTCGCTTAATATCTGCTATTTTTTTTTATTCGAGGTTTAACAACCACCGTGAGCAACTCAATGCACGTCCCTAATTTAGGGTCACTGGTTCCAGGGAAGGGAGAGAGCCAGTGCCGTAAGGCAAACACAACATCCATGTCTCGCAGGGATTCAAACCCGGACCCCTTTCGGACGAATGTTCAGAAGCCATCGCTTAGACCACTGCGCAACCGGGGCGGCATGTCTATTGTTTAAGCTGGATGTAGGCATCAGCTACTACTACATTTATCCCATCAACTTCTAAATATTCAGTTCTTGTGAAAGCATTCAACATTAGTTTTGTTTTCTGTAAGTTCATTTTTAATCCCACTTCTTTGCTCTTGTCAGAAGTTGCTGAATCAAACTCTACAGCTTTGAGTGGGTACTTGAAAAACAATGACTATGTCATCGGCAAAACGAAGCTGGATTAAATAATCTCCATCAATATGTATCCCCTTGTCTTTCCAGTTCAATGATTGAGAGACATTGTACAATACGGCGCTGAAAAGCTGCGAAAATATGATGTCGCTTTGTCTCACTCCCATTCCAATTTTCATACATGCTGTGTCTTTGAACAGTGGAACCTTCGCACTTGCATTTTCATAGATATCAATTGTGTTGCTATGCCCGAGGGAAATTTTCCTATTTTTTCACGGTAGCAACGATAGTCGATTTTAAAGCTCCACGGCGCAACAAACAACAATTTCAACAAATCAGATTTTGAGAGGACTACCAGTCACGGAAGACTGTAATATGATACGACTTGCACCTAACCTAAATAAAATTTATTAGCATCAAAAAAAAAAGAAAGAAAGAAAAGAAAAACTGTGTTAGGATTTTCTGATACAATACATATGACTAAAAAGATACACTGTTAGGATATTTATTTTTTGTTTCATACATTATGTAAGTAGTTATGTCAGGAATAACTATTTACACTATGTAAATTCACGTAATGTTAGGAATAACTACTTACATTACGTAAATTCATGTAATGTCAGGAATAACTATTAATATTATATAAATTATTGCTGACGTAACTATAGTGAATTCTCATTAATCCGAATCCTAATAACCCCGACTTCGCTTCATCCAGACAACCCCAAAATGAAAAACTTGGATTTTGAACTTAATTAAACTACAAAGTATCACAACTAGAGTATGACACATTTTTTAACCAGTTTATGCAGTAAATGCTTCGAGTGCGGCAGAACGAGGTTCGTCAGGCAAATACTCAATATCGTAACCGTCCTGTATGTATGTATTACGGTAGATGTGCAACTTAATTCTCGGCCACATGCACAACACTTTGACAGCAAATTATAACACTTTGAAAACGTACCCAATCAGGGAAATACTCCCCGTCGTGTTGGATACATTTCAGCCATCATTCAGGGAGCTGCCGAATGCCGCTGCGGAAAAAAGAGGGCTGTTTCGAGTTGATAAAGTCATCAATACTTGTGTGGACCTCCTCGGCAGAAGTGAAGTGCGTATCACTCAGGTGATGTTGCAGGGAGCGAAAGAGGTGATAATCCGACGGGGCGAAGTCTGGAGACGTCGGGCGGGACAAAATATCCCATCCCATGTCGGTAATCGTGTTTAACGTCGTTTTCGCGGCGTGAGGACGCGCGTTATCCTGAAGCAATAGGACCGATTATCTGTCCCTGCCGGTGTAGGGACTTTTCGCCTCCAGTGCGTTACTCACACGAATGAGTTGCTGACAATAACGCTCAGCATTGACCGTTTCACCAGGTTTGAGCAACTTATAGTGTACAACACCGCGTTGATTCCACCATATGCACAGCAATAATTCCTGGCATGGATATTCGGTTTGGCGGAACTGGTGGTAGGCTGACCTGGATAAACCCACGATTTGCGCCGCTTAGGATTATCGTAGACGATCCACTTTTCATCACAGGTCAAAATCTTGTGGAGGCAATCCTTCTACTTGAATTTGGAGAGCAAGGACACAGCAACATCGTAGCGCCTAGACTTGTTCGCAGCTGTGAGTTGGTGGGGCATCCAACGGCCCTCCTTGTGAATCCGTCCATGTTTGTGCAAGCGCTTTGCAATGGCTTGCCGTGTTACTCTGAGTTCCTGGGCGAGCTCTGACTGTGTGCGACAGGGATCCGCGTTCAACAGTTGTTCCGGTTGCTCATCGTCTACTTTCTGTGGCTGTCCCGGACGTCCTGCATCACGGAGATCGAAATTTTCCTGCTTAAACCGCTGGAACCACAGCAGTCTCACCCAAAGCAGCACAGATCATTTGCTGGGCTTCCACGGCACATTTTTCAGCTGAAACGCGAACACGAGGCAGTGCCTCAAATGTTGCTTCTCGAACGACATTGCATTCACCGTCAACATTCGTCCTTTCTGTCACTACAGCTGTGAGCGGTTACGATTGCCTGGAAAGCTGTTGGATGGCGCTGCAATCCGCCATTATCGCACCCAGCAATTTGCGTTTGCCGACGTTCTATGATCGCTTGCGGTTAGGGGCCGAGAATTAAGATGCACACCTAATATATTACGTATGTATGCTTTAAAAGTGTCTTTTTTTTTTTTTTTTTTGCAGTGGACGGGTGTTTACTGTACCTTGTATCATTTTTTTGTTTATTTCAGTTAATCCGGAGAACTTCTACCCTCAATTAGTCCGGATTAACAAGGTTTTATTGTACTTACATAATGTATGAAACTTAAACAGAGATAATTTTATGTAGAGCATTTTAGTAAGGGAGTGTCTGCTCCCAGGGCTTAAACAACACTTAGCAGTAGATGGGCTAAAGTGACCGAGAGGAAAGTCACGCGGAAGCAAGGCATAGGATCAGACCCCTGTTAATTTCATTACCGATGGGCCAGTACTAGGGGCCCGTCGGATTAATGTGCTCGTCTGAGACATGGTGGATATTCACTAGTTCCAACCTGCTCAGGATCGAATCGAGGTCCTTTGGGTGACAGCCAAAAAAGCTGACTACTATGCCATCAGCAGCGCTGAAACTTAAAGAAGACGTGTTTGCAATTTTCAGCACGTCTTTTGTAAAAAAATCGTGCTTCTGTTATCGGTTTGTCCGTCCGTCTGTAACCACAATATCTCTGCAACTATTAGTCCGATTTGAAAAATTCTTTTTTGCATTGGGAAGCTTGAAATATGCAAATGATGATCCTTTATTTCGTTTTTTTTACGATGCACAATTTCGCCGGTAGAGGGCGTAAATGCAGATGATGTCGAATTCAAAAATACGTTTTATTCCACATATCTGCTTCTAAACATCCGATTGAAAAAAAATTATCTTTCGATTCCATTTATATCGAAGAGTATTTTAGATATAGTTACTTTTTCAAATTACGCATAGATTTTCCGCTAGGGGGTGTAAAAGTAAATTACCTTTTCCTCGATAACTCTTCTTCTAAAACTCGGATTTGAAAATTGTTTTCTTCAACAGATGCATCTCCTGATGGAAAATCTTTTGCACATAATTTCAATTTTTTGGTAAAGAATACTTTGGCCACCAGGGGGCGCAAGGGTTAATTTTTGCTTCTGATGTATTTGCTATAAAATCGAAGCTTCTAAAATATCGATTGAAAAAAATCTTTCGTGGACTGATGCCACTCACATCGATAAACCTTTTCGGAATATTTTCTTTTTAAAATATTACGCAGTTTCTCCGCCAGGTGGCGTTGATGTACATCTTATTTTTGTCAATATCTCTACTTCTAGGAGTCCAATTTGAAAAATTTCTTCTTTGTTGGAGAGTGTTTTCCGTGTGACATGTTTTTCATGTAATTTCAAAATTTTCAAGTAATTCATTGACTTCCCGCAAGGGGGCGTAGCGGTAAATTGCGTTTCTCCCTATACCTCTGCTTCTAAATCTCCGATTTGAAAAATTCTTTCTGCACCGGATACAGCTCCTGATGGGAAATCGTTTGCACATAATTTATATTTTTGTAAAAAAAATAGTTTGGCCACCAGGGGGCGTAAATCTTAATTTCCGTTTGTGTTGTATTTGCAGCAAAATATGATGTTCTAAATTCTCGACTGAAAAAAACGCCGTTTTTTGACCAATACTACTCATGTCGACAAACCTTTTAGAAACATTTTCTCCTTAAAATAGTGCATGGTTTCTACGCCAGGGGGTGTAGATGTATATCTCATTTTTGTCAATATCTCTACTTCTAGGAGTCCGATTTGAAAAATTCCTTCTTTGTTGAATAGTGTTTCTAGTGTGACATGTGGTTCATATGATTTCAAAATTTTCAAGTAATTTATAGACTTTCCGCTAGGGGGCGTAAATGTAAATTACGTTTCCCAATATATCTCTGCTTTTAAATCTCCGATTTGAAAAATTCTTTCTGCACCGCATACAGCTCCTGATGGGAAATCGTTTGCACATATTTTCTAATTTTTGTAAGAAATGGTTTGGCCACTAGGGGCCGTAAGTCTTAATTTCCGCTTCTGTTGTATTTGCAGCAAAATATGAGCTTCTAAAATCCCGATTGAAAAATAAGTCGTTTGTTGATCGATACTACTCCTCATGTCGACGAACCTCTTAGGAAAATTTTCTTTTTGAAAAAATGCATGGTTTCTCTCAGTGGGCGTAGATGTATATCTTATTTTTGTCAATATCTCTACTTCTAAGAGTCGGATTTGAAAAATTCCTTCTTTATTGGATAGTGTTTCCGATGCGAAATGTTTTTCCTATAAATTAAAAATTTTCAAGTAAATCATAGACTTTCCGCTAGGGGGCACAAAGGTAAATTGCGTTTTCTGCGTTATTTCTGCCCCTAAAGATCTGATTTGAAAAATTCTTCCTGTATCGCATGCAAGACCTGATGGAAAATATTTTTCACATAATTTCTAATGTTTGGTAAAGAATGGTTTAGCCACCAGGGTCATAAGTGTTAATTTCTGCTTCTGAAGTATTTGTTGCAAAATCTGGGCTCCTGAAAACTCGACTAATTTCTTTTCTTCGACCGATACTGCTTATATGGATACACCTTTTGAGAATACCTTCTTCCTAAAATAATGCATGGTTTTCCCACCAAGGGACGTAAAGTCACATCTTATTTTTGTCGATAACTCTGTTTATAAGAGTTCGTAAGCTCACGATTCCGTTTACAGCAATATCTGAGGTAGTAAAAACCCGACTGAAAATCTTCTTTCTTTCGTCAGATCTATTGTTTTCCATACCGGTTCCATTGACTTTGAATAGCCTTGATAAATTTAATTTGCGTCAGAACGGATTCAAAAGACGTGCTTATTACACCCGAAAATTCGGTGTCATCTTTCTTGTTATAAATAGCTCAGACCGACATAATTTCGAGAGATTCAACTGTACAAACGCTACTACAGCAAGATAACCCAAACGCTCAGTGTTAACATTCGACACCACTTAGTTCTGTTATGATTGGCTAACAGTCACTAAAATGCGTTTTAAGATGCAGGAATGTGCCTAAAGTACTCACAGACCATTTTTTGGTTTTGTGGTTTAATCCGAAAGCTCGTTTCCGTTTTTTACGCTTTCCTACCATAGGCTGAAGAAGCGTATATGCTCCAGCTTTGTCTGTCTGTCCTTCCGCACGATAACTCGCGTAAAAATTGTTCGATTTCGATGAAATTTTGGTATGTGTTAGGGGACCACCTGGGGACGAACCCTATTGAAAATGGACGAAATGGAGTCAAAGGTTACGACATAGGAGCGGAATCCATTCCATTGCCCTTATGCGTCATACTTGCGTAAAAATGGTTCGATTTCGATGAAATTTTAGTATGTGGTAGAGGACCACCTTATGACGAACCTAGTGAAAATGGACGAAATGGGGACAAAAGCAGGACATAATAGCGGGTTCCATTCCATCGCCCTTATGCGTCATAACTTACGTAAAAATGCTTCTATTGCGACAAAACTTTAGTATGGGATTCCGGAGGTATACTGAATCTGTTCTGTTAAATATGATCGAAATGGGGTCAAAGGTCAGGACACAGGAGCGAGATTTATTCCACAGCCGTTATCCTCATAATGTGAGTAAGAACTTGAGTAATGATTTCTAGTATGTTGGAAAGCGTATCATAATTAATCCATTGCACGATTTTACTAACTTGTTGCTTTAATACAAACTTTTGAGAGGTGCTTTCATGCCTCCCTCCCTTAAAACTTCCGACACATGGGCTGTAGATCTGATGAACCCCCCCCCCTCCCTCGTGTTTTTGTTTTCGTTGAGAGAGAGAGAGAGAGAGAGTGGAGTCTTTTAAACCAGGGAAATTATTATTTTAAGAAATTAAATTACGTTGTACTCTTCAAAAGGTCAAACGATTGGTTTTAAAACTGCACCTTTTTATGTGTTTGGGAGTTTGACGACTATCGTAAGCAACTCAATGGGCTATAAGTAGTCGCCTGCCTCAAATTTGGGGCTTCTGTTTCGAGGGAAAGGAGAGAGCCTGCGCTGTAAGAAAAGCGCACCACTCATGCATGATCCGGGACTCGAGCCCGGGATCATTTCGGACAAACGGGCAGTGAGCTAGTGCTGAGACCAATGCGCCAACGGGACTGCAAATTGCAGCTTAACGATGTTTCGCTGATAATTTTTGCACTTCCTGACATCTTTCTTGACCAAAATTTAGGAAAAATCTATTTTTCATCATTTTGGTTTCTCATTTGGAAGCTACCCAGCAAAAACAGTCTTGCTGGGCCACCACTGGGCCATTGCTGGCAGCCAGCACTATGTTGCCGCTGCCGAACCGTCAATAAAATGTCCGGGCGGCCAACAGAAGGGCCAGAAGTTCAGGCCAACAGCTGCCATAAGTTGGCACCCCATCAGTTGTCATATACCACAACAGGGCCATTAGTTATCCATCACAGGCAGTAGCTGCCACAAGTGGCCCTTCAGCGGCCTTGCAAGCACGTGCCAGAAATGATGGCTAGCCTAGTGTGATTCGCTAGTTTGCCGGTAGTGGCAGCCGGCAACCACTTGACTTAACTGGTGGCTTGCCGAATCTAGTCCGCCAATTTCCCAGTAGTAGCCATAAAAAAAAATCAAGGATAACCGCAGTTCCCCAAAGCTACAACTTTTTTTTTTTCTACCCTTATGAAACTTGTGAATTAAAGCACTGCGCTGGGAAAATTTTCTCAACAGACCGGGAAAACGCCCGTTTGGATGCAAACCAGGGCCGTTAGCATGGAAGCTGAGCTCTCTACTGACCGGACTAATTTGCCAAGCACGAGCGTGTGCTTGAAGCTGTTTGTTTTGTACGGAATATGTAATCGAATGGTTCCCTCTTCCATTTTACAATATTGCGAGATATTTTTCATAAAAGTTGAAAAGTTGGTTTCATATAATTCTTTTTTTTAACGTAACGATAGTTTTTTTTTTTTTTTTTTTTTTTTTTGCCTTAAGGGAACTTCACTCATTTTCAAGGAGTGTGCATACTTAGAGTCGCTTTCCAAAGTTTTGTACTGTCCTTGTCGTCTTGAAAGGAGATTGTTGAATTAATATATATTTACCCGGGTTCATGTCACATTCTGTTACATTTTTAACGTTGTATCTTTCCTTTCCGTTGTCCGAAATTACATTTGTTTTGAAGAGGAAAGATATTTTATTTTACTTCTCGTTATTTTTAGAACGAATTCCTCCCAGTCTTGTGTATTCAACCCATGGACGAGTACATTTATCCACATAGCGTTGCTGTCTTTTTCTTTCAAATAATTAATGAATTTTTTATGCGTATAATTCTTTTTTTTTTTCCAACAAACGTTTTTTTTAATGGTTTTCCAGGACATTTGTTTCAAGCGGTTTCAAATTTTTTCTTGTTATTCACCCACTACATTCTAGGAATTGTTATTCATGGGAATGGAGTGGGTGTATTTCATGGCTGTAATCTAGTGTTGCAGCGCTTAATCTGATATCTTCGTTGACGTGAAATTTCATTAGGAAATTAATTCGCCTCTCTACATATGGAATTTTTTCAGCATCCATTAAAATGTAACCGGGGCTTCCTTATTTATCAGAAGCGAGATTCTGTAGCCATTTTTGTGATAATGAATTGGAATCATTTCCTTTCAATTCCCGCCATTGGGACGAAAGGCAAATAGAGTATTTCCTTTCCCACGCGACGCAGCAGATGGCAATTGGGGAATCTTGCGTTTTTCGGAGAAGTGACATCTTAGGGTGTAGCCGGAGGGAACGCGGTGGCAGGGGTCGACGAAGCAAGATAGTTTTAAAGGCAGTATGCTTGGGGACGAAAGGGACGGAGGAGGATATAGTTTTGAGTGGCCGGAAAGAGAGAGAAGGATTTTCGGCTGTGTAGAATACCGAGGGAGAACGGAAAGAATGAAAGCACAAAAAGGAGAGAAGCTTGGTGACATTCCCCGTATGATCTGAATAAACGTTTTCCTCATTGCAAAATTTAGCCTCAGTCGATTCACTTTTCTACGCTTTGTATTGTTTTTATCTGCTCCGGTTGGAAGAATCACGGATTAAACCACCGATACCGAACTTACTGCTGAACAAAATCAAACGAATCCTCCACACAGGGTGCTGTAATAGAATTCAGCTCCAAGCCCTGTAACAAAAATAACACGATGGCGATAGCGTCGTCTTCAACTAACTGATACCATGAGAGACACAGCAATCCCGTTGCTTCCACCTGCTGTTAGGGTTGCATTGGCTGCCAGCAACGGGCCACTAGTGGCACTTGCTTGGAGGCCCACAATTCACGGCAATACTGCAGGACCAACAATGGCTCGCCAACTGATAGCGCTGCCACCAACGGACCGCTACCGGGCCGTGAGCGACAGATTTCAGCCAGCAGTGACCTATCACTGCCAGCTGGTGGCCAGCAGTTTCCCAGCACTTGTGTTTTTCCTGGGTAATTTTTTTCCCCTTTTTCTGCCGTGAATATTTGCACCTTTGAAGTAAAATCGAAGAAAAATCAATTTCCGCTGCCATGATTTTTCTTTTAAAGCAAAAATTTGCCACAACCATTCAGTGTTGAGCAAAACTGTAAAGGCCAAGAAGAAAAAATTAAATTTAAAAACTTCACGCAAAACCTGCATTAAAACCTACACTTTCTCAAAGCACATTAATCTGTGTGTCCTATTAGTAACTGAAATTAACTAATTACCTTAACAAATTCCAAGAACTTTTCAATAACGAATAATTTTTCACCTACAAAAAAAAAAAAAAAAAAGGTTAAAAGGATACCAGGTTCTTTGAGAAAAAAAAGAAAAAAAACAAGAAATCCAACAGGTCACAAACACTTAGGAATTTTATACAAGACATAGTACTTGTGATCTCGTACACTTAGACCGAATATTTTCCCCATTGCTTTTGAAAAGCACAAAAGGTATTTAATTAAAAAAAAAGAAAGAAAAAAAAGGAAATGCTGCTGAGTGGGCGACACTGCTGGAAGCAAGAAAGGTGACACCGAATTCTCAGGTGTAATGAGCACGTCATTGAATTTCTTTCAGATACCACCGCAATTTTTAAAGCGGATTTTCCAAAAAGGATGCAATCAACGAAAAACTTAATGCACACCCCTAAATGGAAAAACTGCTTATTATTTGAAATACACAATATTCCCATTACAGTGAATGGAACCATTTTCAGAAAGAATTTTTCCAGCCGGATTCCTAAAACCTGTAAAGCATTGATTTGCAAGTAGAAATAGCAATAGAAGCTCATTTTTTAAAAAAGGTGCCTTAAGAAATGTCGCAAGTTGTACACAAAATCTTCCTCATATTGGAGGTTATCTGAAGAAAAAATAATTTTTCAAATCGAATAATTAGGAGCAGATATATGCAAAGGAAGCGTAGTGTAATTTCACGCTCCTAGGCCGAAAACTGCGAGTTATCTGATAAGGGAGCAAAATATTTTTCATAGTAAAGAGTATCGTACGAAAAAGTTTTTTCTATTAGACTTTGTGACATACACAGTGCGTCAAAGAATTTTTAAGACTGGGTCTGTAAAATGAAATAGAAACAAGAAATTATAATTTGTTTTGGTTTGTTATTCAAAATAAGTCCCTCCGGCTTCAATGCACTTGTTACAGCGATTTAATAATGATTCGAATGCCTGTTCCAGTTCACTTTGCGGAACTGCCTCCAAAGCACGCGTCGAAGCTGTTTGTATGGTCGAAATATCATCAAAATAACACTCTTTTAAAGTCCTTTTAAGTTTTGGGAACAAAGAAAAATTGCAGGGTGCTAAATCAGGCGAATAAGGTAGATGATTCAACACACAGACGTTATTTTTCGCCAAAAATCTACGAACAAGATGTGAGGTGTGACTGGGTGCATTATCGTGCAACAAACACCAACTGTTTTCATCTCGATATTCTGGACAAATGCGACGAATTCTGCCCATCAAATGCCTCAAAACATTTAAATAAAACTCACCAGTAATTGTTTGTCCGCTTGGAGCCAATTCTTTGTGGATAGTACCCTTACTATCGAAGAATGTAATGAGCATTGTTTTGATTTTCGATGGAGCTTTTCTTGTTTTTGTTTTGTTTTGTTTTTTTGGCTTTTGACGAGTGTTTTGACTTCCATTCCGCACTTTGTCGCTTTGTTTTAGGATCATATTGGAAACACCATGTTTCATCACGAGTAACAATCGATTTTAAGAAGTTTCAATCATTTTCAGCGGCTGAAATGATGTCTCTGCAATGTGCACTTCTCCTTGATTTTTGTTCATTGGTTAACGTGTGTGGAACAAATTTAGCACAGACTTTTGTTTTGCCCAAATCTTCATGCAGGATGGTTCGAATCGTTTGTTTGTTGATGTTTAAAGACCTTTCCATCATTCTTAGTGACGCACATCGATTGTTTGGAACGAAATCACGTACTTGTTCAATAATCTCAGGTGTCCTAGATGAACTTGTTCTTCCGGTATGCTTATCATCTTCTAGTGTCTCTCTTCCGTCCAAAAAACGTTTGTGCCACAGGAAAACATTTGAACTACTTAAACAAAACTCACCGAAAACTTGTTTTATCATTTGGTACGTTTCCGAGGCACTTTTACCAAGTTTTGCGTTGAATTTCATAACAGCCCTTTGCTCCATCTTAATAATTCAACATGAAAAAAATTTTACTTCTCTAATGAACGGCCGTTTCGCTTGAGTTACTTTAACAACTGCGCAGTACTTTTGGCAGAAAGCAAGCAGATGGTCACGGTTTATAACGCATTCGCGATTACACTGGTGGTGCCACCGTAGGCTGAAATCTATCGCCAGTCTTAAAAATTCCTTGACGCACTGTGTATGTACCTCAGAGGTGACGCACATGTCAAGACGGCAAAGTTAGAGCGACAAACTTCGTCGGTGTAGCTTAATTGGGAAAGCACTCGTCTCCGGAGCTGAAGGATGCGAGTTCCAATTCTGCCACCGGCAAAATTGGGTTTCACACTGGCACCCGAACTTAAAATGCAGATCTACTGGCCGTTAGGTTCTTCGAAAAATGTGTGATGTTCCTTCCATACATCGTCTGGAATCAGTGAGAATTCCTTCTTCGCTTCGAAAAACGTGTGATGCTTCTGCCACACATCGTCTGGAATTAGTCAGAATTCTTTCTTCAACAGTGAGCTCTCCTTCATACGTGATTTGCCAGCTGACCCGGAAACCTACGATTTCGTCCCAGCCTTTTCTCAATGGGCGGATATAAGTGTCATACCTACCTCAGAGGTGACGCACATGTCAAGACAGCAAAGTTGCAGCGACAAGCTTTATCTATGCAGCTTAATTGGAAAATTATTTGGTTCCGGAGCAGAAGGGTGCTGGTTCGATCGCCGCTACCGGCAAATTTGTATTTTCACAGCTTTTAGAACCGTAAATACTGTTGAAAACAGGGATGTAACTAAGCAAAGGATCATAGGAGGGTCCGGATTCATCCTGAAGTTTTTCACCTGACCTGCAGTATTTTTTTTAATATTGGTTCCAGGCTTAACTACAAAAATGAGCCCCATACCATCATGCTATCTCCACCAAACTTCATTGTCCGAACGATACAGTCAGGAAGATACATTTTTCCGGACATCCAACGTACCCAAGAACGATCATCAGTCTGGTAGACCGAGTGTCGTGAGTCGTCAGTCCAAAGTACAGTTTTCCATTAGTACACAGTTCGACTTCGACGTTTCTTACACCACGCTAATTGGCATGTGACATTAGTCTAAAAGAGTGGCAACTTTTGGATGGCTGCTCTACTGGGGTAACCCATGTTGTGCAGAGTTTTGCGTAATGAACTTGTAATAACATCAGTTCCAATAGTCTGACATATGACATGCGTGATTTCAGACAATGCTGATTTGCATTCTGTGTGGACAGTCCTTTGCAGAGCTCTCCGGCCATGTTCTGCTAGCTTCGGAGGTTTGCCGGGTCGTTTCTTGACAGATTCAGCCCTAGTTCGCTGCCGTGTGCATGTCACATCACCAGCCATCGATTTAGGGATATTTAATGCCGCCGAAATATAATTTACGGAGCGATTGTTTATGTGGCACCCTATCATCAATCCGCGCTGAAAACACAATGGTCTACTAGAAATAGTATGTGATTTCAATAGGATTTTTATGCTGAATTCAAATCTGATATTAGTTTTTCCTATCACGGAACTTTTTCTAGTGACACGCAGTTTAAGTCTAAATAAATTGTATATATACACTTATAAACATAAATGAATCGCATATTTACACGTATAAACTATAAATAAATTACCTAAAGGATAACAATTCTGAGACTCCAGTTGCCCTGGTACAGTTTTTACGTGTTCAAAATATCTTGTGAAATCGCTCACCATGTTCGCCTCTGATAGCGCTTAGATTCTCAGGAAAGAAATCCAAACGAGTCTGTGTGTGTGTGTCTCTCTCTCTCTCTCTATCTCAATCCCTCTCTCTCTGTGTCCTTCTCCCTCTATCTCTCCCCCTCTCTCTCTATCTCAATCCCTCTCTCTCTCTATCTCAATCCCCCTCTCTCTCTGTCTTTCTCCCTCTCTCTCTCTCTCTCTCTCTCTCTCTCTGTCTTTCTCCCTCTATCTCTCCCTCTCTCTCTATCTCAATCCCCCTCTCTCTCTATCTCAATCCCCCTCTCTCTCTATCTCAATCCCCCCTCTCTCTCTCTCTGTCTTTCTCCCTCTCTCTCTCTATCTCAATCTCTCTCTATCTCAATCCCTCTCTCTCTCTGTCTTTCTCCCTCCATCTCTCCCCCTCTCTCTCTCTCTATCTCAATCCCTCTCTCTCTATTTCAATCCCTCTCTCTCTCTGTCTTTCTCCCTGTCTCTCTCTCTCTCTGTCTTTCTCCCTGTCTCTCTCTCTCTCTCTGTCTTTCTCCCTCTCTCTCTATCTCAATCTTTCTCTCTCTATCTCAATCCCCCCCTCTCTCTCTGTCTTTCTCATTCTCTCTCTCAATATATCAATCCCTCTCTCTCTCTCTCTCTCTCTCTCTCTCTCACGCGCGTTTAATCTCCGAATTCAAAGGAAATTTTAGCTGTCATAAAATCTTTTACGAAAATCAGTGCATTATACTAGTAGCTATAATTTTACAAAAATTAATACATAAATCATTTACGATCTTGACAGTTTAAAAGGAAGTCTACTTCAGGGGGAAAGGAGAATCGTCCCAGTTCTTCTCCGCTGGATCCTCTACTGCTCCAGGAAAAGTTGAAAAACATTTCACACAGCTATCATGATAAGCACACAAACAAGCCAGCATTGGCTCATATATCCGGCGTAACATCTAACAGGTGAAATTTCAAATTTTGGGGAGTTACTTTAATTTTTATGTTCGTTAAATGTTTTGCTTATGGAAGATCTCATTCATTATTTGGCTAGCTATAGTTTTCAATTAACAGGTATTATTTACCTTCTATTAATCGATAAACAGGCATGACATATTATATTTACTGATATATTAATGTTATACGCCAAATTTTTACCTACCTGGCTCGTATGTATTGAAATTCTTCTTCCAACTCCGTTTATACGGATTCGACTGTAGTGGAGTCCGTGACGTTGTGCTTGCATAGGAAGTAATTAACTAATGGCAAAATATTTTAATGTTAGGGCAGTGTATATGCAGCTGATTTTCGTAATGGCTGTGAAACATGAATGATTAGGAAACATATATATGAAGCAAAAAATATTGAAATTCGAAAGGATCTGCTACAGGAACGTCCTTAGTATTGATTTGAAGTAGGAAGTCAAATATGAAGACCTCTGCAAGAAGACCCGATTAAGGAAGAATTTGCCACACAGATGCTTCCAACGAAAATTTCAATTGTTTGGACACATCTGGAAAATGAATGTTGATAGGAAAATAAAGGCACATCAATTTTTGAAGTAGTGAAAGGGGCAGGTGGAAGACGCACACCCCACAGAGAATGGACACATTATTTTGTGGTCTGTTGGGGAGTTGATCTGCTGAATATAAATGTATGATTCTAAAACTGAGGAAGAAAATTTTAAAGGCATATGTTTGGTCAGTAGCTCTCTACGGTTCTGAGACATAGACATTGACCAAGAGAGAAGTGAAGAGGCTGGAGGCAGTTGAGATCTGGAGCTATAGAAGAATGGAGAGAATAAGCTGGCTCGATAGAAAGACTAATGAGGAGGTCCTGGAGAGAGTGGAAGAATCCAGGAATCTGATCAACATGTTAAAAACAATAAGAATGTTATGGATGGGACACACATTGCGCCATGGAGGCCCGATTCTGAAAGTTTTGGAAGGTAACATTCAAGGCAAGAGAGGAAGAGGACGACCATCAACCAAGGATGGTTTTGTGGCACAATTACTCCAAGACACTAATACTAGGGCATATTATGACTTGAAGAGAACGCCGGAGAATAGAAAGGAATGGAGAGACAGAGTACAACTACTGAACAACCAGTCCTTGGACTGAGTAACCTAGAAGAAGATATTATAATTTGGGAAAAGTCATGTACAGAAGAATAAAAAATGATATAAATCATACATTAATTAAAATTTCATTACCTACCCATGTCTATGATACTAGAGGTGAATCTCAACTGAGACCAGTTGTTCCCAGGACTCAGTATGTTAAACAGTCTGTAAATTATACTGGGCCTCAATTTTGGAATTCTCTACCTCATGATTTTACTGTAATAAATTTAATTTTAATCTATTTCAAAAAAAAATATTAAAACTTTACATTCAGGGACTACCAAGAATTTAAACAAGAAAGATGACACCGAATTTTCGGGTGTAATGAGCACGTCTTTTGAATCCGTTCTGATGCGAATTAGATTTATCAAAGCTATTCAAAATCAATGGAACCGGTATGGAAAACAGTAGTATCTGACCGAAGAAAAAAATTTGCAATCGGGTTTTTAAGCCAGCAGATAGTACTGTAAACGGAAACGACAACTTACTCCCTCTGGCGGCAGACTTGTGCGTTAAGAAAAAAATAATTTATATGAGAAACATTTCGCAGCGGCAACGCTCTCCAACAAAGAAAGAAATTTTCAAATCGGGCTTTTAGAAGCAGAGATATCAACAAATATAAGATATGTATCTACACCCCCTCGAGGAAAAAATATACATTTTTTTAAAAAGAAAGTATTTTCAAAAGATTTTTCGATGTGAGCGGTGTCATCCATGAAATAATTTTTTCAATCGAGTTTTCAGGAGCTCAGATTTTACTGCAAATACATCACACGCCGAAATTAACCCTTCCGCCCCCTAGTGGTCAAACCATTCTTTATCAAATATAAGAAATTATATGCTGAGAATTTCCCATCTGGAGCTGTATCCGGTGCAGAAAGAATATTTTAAATCGGAGTTTTAGAAGCAGAAATATTGAGGAAAACGCAATTTAGCTTTACGCCGCATAGCGAAAAGTCTATGAATTACTTGAAAATTTTGAACTTATATGAGAAACATTTTACACCGGATACGCTATCTCACAAAGAAGGAGTTTTTCAAATCCGACTTTTAGAGGTAGAGATATTTGCAGAAATATGATAGATATCTACGCATTCTGGTAGAGAAACCATGCATTATTTTAAGATGACAATATTCTCAAATGTTTATCGGCCGGGGCGGTATCGGTCCGCGAAAGAAGTTTTTCAATCGGGTATTTAGAAGCTGAGATTTTCCTGCAAATTCCTACGAAGCAGAAATTTAACACTTACGCCCCCTGGTGGCCAAACCATATTTTATCAAAAAATTTGAAATTACAATAAAAATATTTTCCGCCATGAGCTGTGTCCAAAGCTGGAAGAATTTTTCTAATCGGAGTTTTAGAAGCAGAGATACCGGGGAAACCGCAATTTACCTTTACTCCCCCTAGCGGAAAGTCAATGAATTATTGCAAAATTTTGAAATTATATTAGAAACATGTCGCCCCAGAAACTCTGCCCAACGAAGAAGAAATTTTTCAAATCGAATCATTAGAAGCCAAAAATCAGATATATAGATAAGATATATATCGTCACGGGGCGTAGATATATATCTTAGTGCGTGCCCCGTGCCTCGCGAAGATATATATCTTATTTTTGTATTGACATAAATGAAATATATATCTACGCCCCGTGGCGGAGAAACCATGCATTATTTTAAGGAGCAAATATTCCGAAAATGTTTGTCTACGTGAGTAGTATTGGTCTACCAAAGAATTTTTTCAATGGAGATTTTAAAACCTCAGATTTTGCTGCAAATACATTAGAAGCAGAAATCAATGCTTACGCCCCTGGTGGCTAAACTATTTTATACCAAAAACTAGAAATTATATGCAAAATATTTCCCATCACGAGCTGTATCCGCTGAAGGAAACATTTTTCAAATCGGAGTTTTTGAAGCAGAGATATCAGGGGAAAAGCAATTTACTTTTACGCCCCCTAGCGGAGAATACATGCGTAACTTGGAAGAGTGACTATGCCTAAAATAATCTTCGACTTGAATGGAATCGAAAAGTAAACGAATTTTTTGAATTGGATGTTTAGAAATAAATATATAGATAAGAATGTGTTTTGAATTCGATATCATCTGCATTTACGCCCTCTAGCAGCGAAATTTTGCATCGTAAAAAAAAAACGAAAAAAGGGTCATCATTAGCACATTTAAAGCTTCCTAATGCAGAAAGAAGTTTTCAAATCGGACTATTAGTTGCAGAGATATCGTGTCTACAGACGGACAGACGGACGGACAAACCATAACGTAAGCACGATCTTTTTTTTACAAAAGACGTGCTAAAAAAGGGGAAAGGAAATTTAAGAAGAAACAGAGAGAGAGGGAGAGAGAGAGAGAAGGAGAGAGAGAGAGAGAGAGAGAGAGAGAGAGAGAGAGAGACAGAGATGAAGGGTCCATCATCAGGCTGATGATGGATCATCATCAGGCTGATGATGGACCCATAGTGGGTCTGAAAGATCACGCATGTATATATGGTTTTAAGTTGTAAATAAAAGTTCATCTTTTAATCTGCAACTAGCTCCATTGTTTGGTACCGTGTCTAGACAGCATTCAGTTATTTTTGGTGTCTCCATGCTTCTTTCAGTTGTCTGCAGTCTTTGTATGTCTTTTTTAGTTATGGTCCACGTCTATGCTCCGTACGTAAGCATTGGAAGGATGCATTGATTAACACTTTTCTTTTAAGACACAATGGCATATTGCTCTTAAAAATTGTGCTGTTTCTTCCAAAAGCTCTTCAACTAAATTTTATACGTCGATTAATTTCTTCATCGATGTGACCTTTGCTTGATATCTGCTATGGTAAATGTAGGTATCGGTTATCTCTAGCTTTTCCCCATCAATCGATAAATCTTCATTTCTTATAAAAGCATTGTACTTTCTAGTTTTGTCTTCTGAAAGTTCATTTTTAATCCTATTTCTTTACCCTTCTCAGCAAGTTCCTGAGTTATACTCTGCAGCACTCAAATCTTATTTCAAAGGCATCTGAAGGGTTCTTTGAAATATTTTTTTTTTCTTTTCAAAAATAAAACGGAAATTAAACCGGGTCGAAATGGGTCTGGAACACCTTGACCCGACCCGTTTGACCCGCAAGAAATTGTCAACCCGGTGACCCATGACCCGGTTCCATGTCTAACGAGAGCATCAACACTGGGTCTTGAATGCTTGGAAGAAGGTCATCTGGTTCGAAAAATCTCACTTTATGTTGCACCATGTGAGCAGCCGAGTCCGTGTGCATCATTTACCTGGAGAAATGTTGGCACCAAGATGTACCATGGTAAGAAAACCAGCCAGTGGATGAAGTGTAATGCTTTGGGCATTGTTCAGCTGGGAAACCTTGTGTCCAATCATTCATGTGCAGGAAACTATGACGTCTACCACTCACCTAAACATCATTGCAGACCAGGAACATCCTTTCATGGCAACGGTATTTCCTTCTATACTCGGGACAAAGCTAACCTGATTACGCTGTCAAAGTTGTGAAACCAATTCACCGACATGAAATCTCTTGTTTATTAGTATTTCTCTGCACACTAACGGGAAGCCATCTGTCGTGGATCCTTCCCCCTAAGGCTGAGACAAAAGGAAACTTCACCTCATTTTATCACGATGTCCCCTCTACCCCCACACCTTCTTAAGCTTGCCGACCACCAGTCAAACGATTTCTGAATGAGTATTTTAAAACAGCAACCACGAAGAAAGGAGTAAGCTCATTACAATGACCGCCAAGCCATTACCTCCCCGCCTGCGGCTAACACTTTCCCCCTCTCAGTCGTAGTAAATATCCTCGTGTTAACTGTACAGCCTCTCTGCAGCAAAGCAGAAGTGACAATGACGCCGCCAAAATGCGAATATTTGTGTTCATTTTTTTAATGTGCTTACGTACGACATTCGGAGCATCTATACAGGGTTACAAGGAAAGTCCGTGATCAGCAGTGCTGAGTCGGTACGAGCCCGAGCCCGAGTCCGAAAGCCCAAAATCGAGCCCGGGCCCCGAACCGGGCTCGGGATGCATAATACTTACTGGAGTTGGGGCTCGGGCGGGATAGGGCTCTGAGAGAGGGAGAGAATTTCTTCCTTTTTCTTTTAATGTGATTTTATATGATTTAGCACAGGAGACTTTTGCACTTTCCAGTTGTTAAAGAGAATTCTTCGGCAACTGGGTCTAGATGGGGAGTAGGGATTCGACAGGGTTATTCATTCCGGGCTTGAGTAGCAAATGCCATAGGCCATGGATTACTGGATTTCTGCGAAGGAAACAATTTCTCTAAGAACTATAGATAGTAGATAGCAGGTTGACGAAATTTTGCTCCCTACCTCAAAGGGGCAACTCCCTGCTAATTCTATTGAGCAACGTACAGTACGACGTAGATTGTTGTGCCTCCCGATGTTTCCTGATGTCCGGCCGCCAGAAAAATTTCACGAAGAAATTAATGGTCAAACTATAGAAATAAGAACTATAGAAAATGATCAAACTATAGAAATAAAAAAAACCCCTATAGAAACAGATAGACATTCCTTCCCCACTCCGCAGTTGAGAAAGACATTGGTTAATTGCACGGGGAGGAAAGAGCGAAAGTCTGAAAGAGGAGATTTTTTAATGTGTAAACAGGTTAATCATAGTTTTCGGGCTCGGGCTCTATCTTGGAATATAAAATTCGGGCTCGGACGTGCTCGGGCTCTTAAAATTGAGTCCGAACTTGGCTCTGGTGATCAGGCCAATATCTCACGAACTATGACAGTTAGCGATTTACTTCTTGTGCAGTTGTATAGGAAACTCCCTTTGGCGCACACAATAAAACCACGAAGAATTACCTCGCCCCCTTGGGAGGGCGGGGGGGGCTGAGGGACTATCGTGCCCCCCTTTGCAGGCAAAAAAGTTCATTACAAACTTGTTCAGTGAGGCGAAAATAGTACATAAATGCTTTTGTCCCATAACAAAAGATGGAAGGCGACTCTCCGAATGCGAAAAAAGCAGAAGGTTGCCTGAGTCGTCGTGTCCGAAGCATATTTGCATGGATTTCAAATATGCTTTCTGCTCCGTCGTCAGAATACAAACATGATATGCGTGGTCGGTATGCAACGCTTCGTGAACCAATGACGGGAAATCGAAAGCTTTACCACGTACGCAAGTCAATTAGATATGCGTTTTCCTATTGGATGAATGTTTCGCCACTTTACATTATTTATCTTTGTATCGGTGTATTTTTTAACTGTATTGGACATCAAGGTCTCATATTGAATATGTCAAGGAACTGCGTTTTATTACAGAACAAGATCTGTTGATAAGGTTTTTCCTTTGTGCTTTCATTTACTTAGAACTACAATTTTAGATAAGTTGTAAGTAATAAGTAGAACTACCACTTTAGATAAGTTCTCAGTAATAAGTTCTTCTTTAAATACTCTGTCGTTGCTTCGGGATGTTGTTATTTTCTTGGGGCCACATTCCCGGTCCCCTTCCATCTTTTGTTATGGGACAAAAACATTTATGTACTATTTTTGCATTGCTGAACAAGTTTATAATTGACTTTTTTGCCCTATCTGTAAAGGGGGCGCAATAGCCCCTCAACCCCCAAAAAGGAGGCGAGGGATCCCGCGTGGTGCTACTGTGTGCGCTATAGGGGTTTCCTATACAACTGCCCAAGAAGTAAATCGCTAACTGCCATAGTTTGTGAGATATTGGCCTGATCAAGGACTTTCCTTGTAGCCCTACATATCCATGTGCGACTTAAGTTTCAGTTCAAGCTCCAACACGGCTTTTAAACTGGAACTATAATATGCAGTGGAAGTACACACTCCATAGCCTAAGCTACATAGTCAGGCTAGTCTTGCCCCGAGTATAGCAGTGGCTTCTTTCAGAAGGATAATGCGGCGCCATGTCACACTGCCCGGATTGTTCGAGGCTGCTTCTCGGAACAAGAGGAAGACTTCCAAGTATTGCCCTGGCCTCCATTTTCCGCAGATATCAATCCAATAGAGCATCTGTGGCTTGTGTTGGAATAGCAAATTCAATCTACGTAGCTCAACCACATGACTTACGAGAGTTAAAGGATCTGCCGCTAACGTGTTGGCACCAGATACCACAAGACAACTTTAGAAATCTTGTAGCATCCATGTTTCGCCGGGTAAGAGATGTTTTGGTGGCAGGTGGAGGACCGACATCATATTGGGCAGGTAATCATAACTCTTCGGTGCATAACAGGGGGGGGGGGAGAGGACGGTAAAGCATGCACCAAACACCAATAGACACTGAACACATGGTTGCCGCCCCAGTGGCGCAGGGATCTACGCGCTGGCTGATGTCCATTCGTCTGAAAAAGGTCCTGGGTTCGAATCCTAGAACCAATGGCCTAAATTAAGGACGGGAGACCACTTATAGCCCCATTGAGTTGCTCACGGCGGTCGTTCAGCCTTCAATCAAATAAAAAACAAGTTATAAAATCATGAAATGCATTGATTATGATACGCTTTCCAACAACCAGAAATCATAACTCAAGTTATTACTCAAGTTATGAGAATAATGGCTGTGGAATAAATCTCGTTCCTATGCCTTGACTTTTGACCCCATTTCGATGACATTCTACAGAACCGGTTCAGTATACCTTAGAAATAACATACTAAGGTTTTACCGCAACAGAAGCATTTTCACGTAAGTTATGAGAGTAATGGCTGCAGAATAAGTCTTGCTTCTGTGCAACGACCTTTGACCGCATTTTGTTGATATTCTACAGAACCGGTTAAATACCCCACCGGAACAACATGATAAAGTTTTGTCGCAATCGAAGCATTTTTACGTAAGTTATGATGCATAAGGACGATGGAATGGATCACGCTCCTATGTCCTCCTGACCTTTGACCCCATTTCGCTCATTTTCAATATAATTCGTCCCCAGGGGTTATCCTACCACATACCAAAGTTTCATCGAAATCGAACCATTTTCACGCGAGTTATCGTGCTGACGGACAAGCGGACAAAGCTGGAGCATGTACACTTCTGCAACCTACGGTTGGAAAGCGTAAAAAAAGAACGTATGGTTATTGACGGTGATAAACCTATCTACAAATGTAAACGACTGGTTTTAAAAAGTTTTTTATTCTCCATAATGAACTTCTTATTTATCAAAAGCCGTGTTTATTTCATCCTGTAATTCGGGGGTGTTATTTTTCTTGGTTCTAATGTGAGGAAATATTAGCCGCCCCGGTGGCGCAGTGGTCTAAGCGATTTAGATGAAACTAAGTCCGGTTTCGAATCCAGTCAGGCATGGATGTTGTGTTTGTCTGACAGCACTGGTTCTCTCCCTTCCCTGGAACCAGTTACCCTAAATTAGGGACGGGCGACTGCTTATAGCACACGGTGATCGTTAAACCTTCAATCAAAAAAAAAAAAAAAAAAAAAAAAAAAAAGAACTTACTGTTGTTTCATGTTTTGACCCTATTTTTATTCCCCGCACGGGGATAACTGGTTTTCCAGTTATTTGGGGAGCGGCGCCCCCACGGCCCGAGCTGACCTTGTGACGGATCCATTTCTATATTTCGTCTTGAACGATTATGTAACCGAAGGGACAGCTGTTCATCCAGCTGATGGGGGATGGCGTCCCCACGGCCCGAGCCAACATGTACTATATGTGATGATTTTCACATGTTTTATGTTTTTTTTTTCACTTTACATGAACCCGCCTCAGTTGTAGGTTGCTGAGGTTGTGATTATGCGCCAGCTCAGGATTTTAGTTTCTCGTTTTCTTTCCTGTCTTCTCCATTTCATGTTTCTTTCTTTGTTTTTCCGAGCTGGTTAGCTAGACCTGCCTGCACGTTTGCCGTGTGCGGTGACCCGTAAGGTGGAAAAGGGGATGCTGGAGGCTGAGGTTTCTGGAGGCCTGGGTGTTGTTGTCGCCAGTTGCCAACACTCCTCTTTGCCCCCTGCTTCACCCTAAACGGGCGGCTGGGAACTAACCCACTCCTAGTCAATGAGGTCTGTGGCCGAGTGGAGCCCAGACCTCTAACGGCTTGTCGTCTCGTACGACAGGGTGAGTCTGGGGATAGGGTGGGCATGCCAAAGGGGTGTTCCCCAGGCATGGGAAAGTCTGGGTGATCGCTGAGCGCATGTCTGCCCTATCAACTTGCTATATCCGCTTGCTATCCCTAGAGTCGTGTCCTGCGTCCACTTGGGCTTGTGGACCTCCGGCTCTCCCTCGTTGGGCTCGATTGTGGGTGGGGAAGTCGGCGGACGAATCCTTTAAATTTTTTCATGGCTCTCAATGAAATTTCCCATGAACCCAAAACTAAAAGAAGTATGGAGGAAGGTTCAGGTCCTTCCGCCAAAAAATTTGTCGCTGATGTTTCCAATGCTAGATTCTTTTTTGTGCACTCATTGGACCCTTCAAAGCCTTTGAGTGCCAAAAGTCCATTTTGGATCCATAAAGCACTGCAATCAATTGCAAGCTCTCCTAAAAGCGTCAAGAAGCTCCAGTCTGGAGATCTTCTTGTTGAGATGTCTACTGTGGCCTACAGTTCCACACTTATCAACACCAGCATGCTGCTTGAGACTCCGGTCAAAATAACACCACACGGTTACCTAAATTCATCTCGAGGTGTTGTCTCCTCTCGGGATCTTATTGATTGCACTGAGGAGGAACTTCTCGAAGAACTGAGGAGCCAACATGTTACGGGTGTGCGGCGTATTTCTTTCAGGAGGAATGGGCAGTTTGTCCCATCCTGGAACATTATCTTGACATTCAACTGCCCTTCCCTGCCTACATCCATCAAGGCAGGGTATCTCCACCTCGAGGTACGACCGTACATTCCTAACTCGTTGAGATGTTTTAGGTGCCAGTCGTACGGCCACTCTCAGCAGTCATGTAGGAGTACTCCTAGGTGTGGACGCTGTGGTGCCACAGAGCATCAACTCTCAGAATGTGTGGCCGAGGCCGAGTTTTGTGTGAACTGCAAGGGTTCACACCCAGCATCAGCCAAAGATTGTCCCAAGTGGAAGGAGGAGAAGGAAATCCAAAGGCTCAAAACGGTGGAAAATATTTCCTATCCTGAGGCCAGAAGAAGAGTGGTTCCCGTTACATCTGATCGGCGATCATACGCTTCAGTGGTGGTTGCCAAATCTACGGTTGGCATTCAGACCGACGTTCAGATCTCCCCTAACTGTCCATTCAACATGGAGGAAATCATCGCAGCCGGACTGGAGGCACTCCAGTCGCGAGCTAGGAGTCTGAAAGCGGCACCCGCCACTTCACCGAAGCAGACTCACTCCAACACCAGCAAGGGAACTCAGTCCACTTCTTCTGGCAAAAACGCCAACACTAACACCAACACCAAGGATAAGAAGAGCATTTCTTCTCCTTCAAAGTCTCAGCCAAACAATCAACGGCGAGCAAATCCCGCCAAGACACTTGGGACAAAGCATTCACCAATCTTGGCCCCTGGTCACACACCACCAAATCTGGGGGAACACTCACCAGAGGAAATGGAGGCTGACCAAGTTTAATCATTTCCTTTTTCATTTCATTTTTACCCATGGGTTCAATAATTCAGTGGAACTGCCGAGGTTTTCGCACCAGTTTTGATGACGTGAAACATCTGCTTTATTTGTACTCTCCGGTGTGCCTTTGTCTTCAGGAGACAAAGCTTAAACCATCGGACCTGCTTTCAGTTCGAGGCTACAGTGCATTTCGGACAGACCACTCGTCTGGAAATATAGCCTGTGGGGGTGTCGCTATTCTCGTCCCTCAAAGGGTTCCGGTATCTTCCGTCGCGGTTTCCACAACTGTGCAGGCCGTGGCGGTTCGTATTTCTATGCCTGTACCTCTTACTGTCTGCAGTGTCTATCTGCCGCCGGACGAGAACGTGAGCGTCTCGGTACTGGAGAGATTGGTTGATCAGCTGCCTTCACCCTTTCTTCTACTAGGTGACTTCAATGGCCATCATCATTTGTTGGGTAGTGTCAGCATCAGCACGAGAGGTCGTCGCATAGAGTCTCTTCTGTCCTCGGCCTCTTTGTGCCTTTTTAACACCGGTGCTGACACGTACTTCCATGAACCGACACGATCCTTCAGTGCGATCGATTTGACCTTGGGATCACCATCAATTATTGCTGACTGGTCGTGGGCGGTGTGTAACGACCTCCACGGGAGTGACCACTTTCCAATTGTCCTCTCGCATCATGCGAACATGCCATCTTCTGCCTCCCGCCCTCCTCGTTGGAGGATGGAGCGTGCGAGATGGGAGGTCTTCACACCGTCAGCTTTGATATTTTCTGCAATGGTGACCCAAGAGTTAATCGACGCAGCGGTTTTTGAAGTCACAAATTGTATTCTTCAGGCAGCTGATCTTTCTATACCAAAAACATCTACGACACTCTCCAGAAGTCCGAAACCTTGGTGGACCCCTGAATGCGCAGCGGCTAGGAGAGCTCAACATAAGGCCTGGTCTACGTTTCGGCGTTATCCAACCGATGCTAATCTCGTTACATTCAAACGAGCAAAATCCTATGCTCGGTTGGTGCGTCGACGTAGCAAGAGGGAGTCTTGGATCCAGTATGTTTCATCTCTCACTTCACGTGCCAGTTCGAAAAGTGTGTGGGAAAAGATTCGAAAGATCCGGGGTAACTACAGCTCTCACCAGATATCCATTCTCGAGAGCAACGGCTGCACATATGCTGGAGTCGGGGAGATTGCTGATTGTTTAGGGGAGGCGTTTGCCTCCGTGTCGAGTGACCTGGCGTATCCTTCCTCCTTTCTGAGGATTAAATCCACTGCGGAACGCCAGAGAATCTCCTTTGCGCCTTTTCTCGACACCGGATATAACTCCCCCTTCAGCATGGTTGAACTCAGGGTGGCTCTGCATCGGTCCGGCGCTACATCGGTCGGTCCCGATGGCATCCATTATGACATGCTCCGTCATCTCTCGCAGTCGTCTCTCGAGAATCTCTTAATCTTGTATAATCGTATTTGGTCGGAGCACAGTTTCCCGGAATCTTGGAGAAAAGCTTTTGTTCTGCCTTTTCCCAAACCTGGCAAGGATCCTAGATCTCCCTCTAGTTATCGTCCAATTGCTCTCACTAGCTGTCTGTGTAAAGTTCTTGAACGCATGGTTAATTTCCCGGTTAATTCATTTTTTAGAATATCATCAAGTACTTTCACCATCACAAAGCGGCTTTCGCCGTCATCGTTCACCTCACGATCATCTCCTGCACCTTGAGACATCTGTGCGCGAGGCGTTCGTGCGTAGGCAGCACCTGGTTTCTGTATTTTTTGATATTGAAAAAGCTTCTGATCGAGCGTGGCGGCATGGTATTATCCGTGACCTCCACGCATGCGGATTGCGAGGAAATCTTCCGACATTTATTTTAAATTTTCTTCGCAATCGGGTGTTCCAGGTGCGCCTGGGTACGACGCTATCGGCAACATTCCATCAAGAACAAGGTGTTCCTCAAGGTTGCATTTTATCTGTCACATTGTTCATCCTTCGCATTAATTGTCTCCTCACAAATCTTCCTCCTGCGGTTTCGGCTACTGTCTATGTTGATGATTTGCACATTTTCTGCTCGTCATCAAGCATGCATTTTATTGAAAGGCAGTTGCAGTCTGCAATTAATCAGATCTTTAAAACGGCGAATAGCAATGGTTTCGTTCTTTCTCCCGACAAGACAGCGTGTGTCCATTTCTGCCGGAGGCGCGGCCTCCATCCTGACCCAGAGCTGTTTTTAGACCGTGCAGCCATACCAGTTTTGCCGGAGACCAAGTTCCTTGGACTGACCGTCGACCGTGCGCTTACATTCCGTGCGCACGTTCGGCGGCTCAAGATTTCCTGTCTGCGGGCTCTATCTATTCTTAAGATCCTTTCGAGAGTCTCATGGGGCGCAGACAGGATGTCTTTGATTCGCATTTACCATTCCTTAATACGGTCGAAACTGGATTATGGTTGTTTCGTGTATGGCTCTGAGCGTCCTTCCGTTCTCCGGCCTTTGGACACTATTCACCATCAAGCACTGCGTCTTTGTTCGGGAGCATTTCGAACATCTCCGATTCCCAGCCTTTACGCTGACGCGAACGAACCATCGCTTGAATTACGCCGTCTGCAGCTGTCTATTCAATTCTACCTGAAACTTAGATCTCTTCCAGGCCATCCTTTATACGATGCAGTTTTTCATCCCCAGCATGCTCGTTTATTCGGGAACCGGCCCTCGTGCGTTTCAACCTTCGGTCTTCGTATGGCGGCCGTAGCCCGTGATGTAGGGCTCGACTTGTCACTTGTTGGAGAGACCAGGGGCTTTGGGGACCCGCCATGGCACCCACTTGTTGTCATGGTTGATACCACCTTTACATCTTTCAATAAATCCTCAACCCCTGCGTCAGTGTACCAGCAGCTCTTCGCTGAGCACCGTGACCTACATTCTGATTACACTCCCATTTTTACTGATGGCTCCAAGATGCATGGAGTCGTTGGATCCGCGGCTGTCTGTGTAGATGACGTTTCAGTAGCGCGGATTCCAGCTGAGGCCACTGTGTTTTCAGCGGAGATGCATGCTGTGTATCTCGCCCTTCTCCATGTTCAGTCGAGTTCTCATCATCGGGCTGCGGTGTACACTGATTCCTTGAGTGTTTTGCAGGCTTTGTCATCGTTGGACTGCTGTGACCACCCTTTTCTTTTTACCGTACGAAGGCTTCTTTGTTCTTTGCTCGAGGCCGGTGTCCAGATACAATTTTGTTGGATTCCCGGGCATGTTGGAATCTCGGGTAACGAGTGTGCTGATGCGTCTGCTAGATCTGCTTCCTCTTTGGTCGTCACACCCTTGCCACTGTTTCACCGGGATTTCCGCTTTCCGGTTCGCGACCATATCAAGCGAACGTGGCAGGGTCTGTGGGACCAACAGGTGGAAAATAAACTGCATCGTATTAAACCTAATCTTGAAGTCTGGAAATCCTCATATCGTCGGAACCGTAGGGAGGAAGTGGTGCTTGCTCGTCTCCGCATTGGGCATTGTCGATTCACTCACCGCTTTTTGCTGTGTGGCGACACTGCGCCGATGTGTGAGACGTGCAACTGCCGACTCACCGTCAATCATCTTTTGTGTACCTGTGTTCGTTTTCGTGATGTACGTTTTCATTTCTTTCATTCTCATTTGTTGAACGAGGACGCCGCTACACTGCAGCGGCTGCTAAATGACCACTGCAATACTGTTGCTGTTTTTTTCATTTTTTAAACAAATTGACTATTTTACACGTATCTAGATTTTAGCCCTATCATCATCCTCATTGCTCAGTTTTACTGAATCAACTAGATTTTAATTATTGTATCATGTTTTTAATACTGTTTGTTTCATTATTTTTTTAGCCCTTTCATCGTTCTCATTCTTCAGTTTTAATTGATCAGCCATATTTTAAACTTTATCGCACATTTTTTAATACTGTTTGTTTGTCTTTTGTCTGGCGCTCTTTGGCCAACCATGGCCCTTGCGCCATTAAAATTAACCAACCAACCAACCAACCCTATTTTTATTTAAGATTTTGTACGATATTCAGTTTTTTGCTTAACAATGTTTTAAGGACACAATATAAAACCACTCACTCGTACATTCTTGATAAATAAGTATGAATGACACCGTCTCTGTACGAAAAATTGAATAGGAAAAACAAGGAACTATTAAATTAAAAGCCGTAAAACTTTCAATTTATTAGTTTAATCTAAGATACACATGTTTTAAGGAATTATTTAATAAACTATGAGCTTCTGAGGAATGCAGTACACGAAGACCGTGAATTTCCTCCTGCAAGCTAAAATTCGTTATTCCATTCAATTAGGCTGTCTTGCATATCCATTAATTATTTCGTTTATTGACAAGCAAGGCAGAAAAGCAGCCACAAGAATACTGACTGAATCGCACGCCAAGGATTCTGCTAAACATGCGTGCGATGAATTTATCTCGGAATTCATAGTTTCTTTGATTTAGTCCGCTGACTCAGAGCTGTGTAAATTTAATGAGATTTTCTCACGTTACAAGGATTCATTGTTTCCTTTGTTTAACAACGTAAGTTTAAATATTGACTGAGCACTGAAGTTGGATAGCTTCGTATTTGTCTTTCCTTTCGAAAAGAAAATAATAAGCACCGTGTGCATATTTATTTTTTGGGGATCGTTGTTAAAACTATAGCAGTTCTTTGCCACGGATCACTCATATATAATGAGCACTGACTTTGGCTAAAAAAAAAAAAAAAAAAAGGATTTCAGTGCTGTCTCCACACCACACCTTTATTGAGTTTATGATAATTAAACACAAAAGAGAAAAAGCTTCAGTGGATACTCCAATATTTTAGAAACTCGTAAAATCTTGTAGAAAGTTCCCATAATGCTTCAATGCAAGACCGGTTTTATGGTTTTTGGTACCCTGTGCGGCAACATTTAGTGACGCCCCAACAAGATTTGTGTGTGTGTGTGTGTGTGTGTGTGTGTGTGTGTGTGTGTGTTGGACTGTATGGTTTTTCAGCCACATGTGAAACATATACAATGTACACTATATTGACAAAAGTCACCGGACACCTAGAAGAGAAATACAACATAGCATTTATTGACATACATTAGTACGGTGTCGGTCTACCTTTGGCCTACAGTGTCTTCACGAGCTCCGTATTTGAGTGCTTTACGCACGTGTTTTGTGTGTCCCATCATTGTTCTTCTAAGTGGGTGCCGAAGTTAAAGGTCTGTGCTTTCGTTTAAGATCCCTCACGAGTTGGTGAGTGCTTATTTCTTTTCATCAGTGTTTTAATTTCCACACCGAGCCGGTCGTTTTCCTTCGTTAACCCTTGCCATTGATTATGGCATCTGCCGATGAGAGCGCTGCTCCCGCTCGCATCGCTGCAGCTCCTCGCGTCGCCTCTTCAACGACACACGCAGCCGATCAATCATCTTCGGCTAGTGGAGAGCCTATTAATTTTCCTCCTGTCATTTGCACGTATTCTCCTACTCAGTTCTCCAACTCTGCCATTGAGAACGTGGATGTGACGTCCCTGGCCTCTGCTGACGATGACGAATTCATGGACGTTTCTGATGGCGTTGCTAATCTGCCCTCTACAGTTTCTATTGCATCTGTTTCCAGTACATTGTCTCATGCTGCGTCAATACCTTCCAGAGGAGGCGCTTCTTCTGCAAGCACGTATTATGCTGCTGCCTCAGGTATTCCACCGGCTTCCTCTTCATCTCGTCTGCCCTGCTGGTCAACGTCTTCATTCGCCCCTCGACTTGCGGGTTTGTTTTGATGCGCTGCCCAACACTCCTTTGAAACAGTACAGCTCCGCTCTCAAGAAGATGCTTCCTTCTGTTGCCATCACCCATCTCACCTGAAAGTCACGAAGTGTGATTGTTTATTTTTCGAAGAAATAATATGCCGAGCTTGTCTTGTCTCGGGCCTATCAATTGGCGATCGTCACCTCTTAGCCGATCCATAGCCCAGCGTCCTGTTATGGTCTCTCTACATCCGGTCCCACCTGAGATCTCTGATGATATGCTGTGTGCTGCACTTAGTCGATGCGGCAGAGTAGTCGGCCCAGTGAAGACTCTTTCCTCTTCCCCCTCTGACCCCGATGATAAACATATTTGTGGCTTCCGTAGAACTGCTCGCACCACCTTCCCGTCGGAAGAACATCTCATAAAGTTTCCACGGTTCCTCGATGTTCGTTGCGGTAACGAGCGGCGCCGGATTGAGCTCCTCACATCTGCTCATTGCTCACGCTGCAAGGCTTACGGCCATCAGCAGGCTCAATGCCTCTATGCAGAGCCACTGACTCATGCAGCTCCAAGGCAGCATTTTCCCTCTTCCTCCGTTTCTGCTGCCATTCCTCCTCCGGCGTCTGCACCTCCTGGACCCAGTTCTGCCGAAAATCTCCTTAAAGCCTTCGATCAACACGCGTTTTCCGATGTTGCTTTCCCCACTCTGCCGGATTTTCCTCCGCTTGACTCCTTCTTGCCTACCCGTGTTCTCTCTCCATCAGAGGACATCACGGCTGATCCTCAAGCTTCATTCACCGTCGGCACTTTTGCTCCCGGCGATGAGGTGGACATTTCCTCTGATCCCACATCTTGTATGTCATGGATTCACGGTAAACGTCGCTCTACTACCAGTACCGAGGCCCGGAGGAAAAAGAAGAAGTCACCTTCTCCGACTGGCCGCCCATATCGTTCCAGTCTAGCAGGCTCCAAGTCTCTCCTGTCACGTTCTAGCTCTTGCTCTTCAAAGTCCAAGGGTCCTCTGCCGACTGAAGATTTATCGACTCTGCTTACCAATGCCTCTCTTCTTTCAGAACCTTTCTCCTTTGAAGATCTTTACAAGTTTCTCACTCATAAAACAAATCGGGAGGCTTCTGTCATCTTTTTACACCAGTTTGAAGCAGTTCTTCCC
Source organism: Macrothele yani (assembly GCA_039090855.1). Taxonomy (NCBI): domain Eukaryota; kingdom Metazoa; phylum Arthropoda; class Arachnida; order Araneae; family Macrothelidae; genus Macrothele; species Macrothele yani. The sequence goes on along the minus strand of CM077013.1, from coordinate 100,560,805 downwards.
GAGGTCTTCGACCAAGCAATCTCCATCCTCAAATTCCTCCGGCATAATGCCAAGCAACCCGACTACGTCTTGCGGTGTCGTGGTATCATCAATCGCCTCGACACATTCCAGAAAGCTGCCATAGCTGCCCTTCATTCGACGTCGGACTTACCCATTCAAGGTCGTTACTCTGAATTGTAGGGTGTTTGTCGCAAACGCCCTCGTTCTGGAAGATCTGTCGCCCCTTGGGGCCGACTTACTCCTTCTGCAAGAGACGAACTGCCACTCCTCGACACTTTTTCTTAGATGGCGCACTTGGGACCACCTTTCACCATGCTTTCCGTTACTCTGTGCACGGTGGTCTCGCTATTGGTGTTCGTCATCAGTTTCGAACCACCCTGTCTTCACTCTCCGTCCGCAATCTCTGCCGAGATCTTCTACAGCAAATCTCCTTCAGTCTAGCTGGAATTCGTTTTCATGTCTTCAACAACATCTACCTACCACGTTCCTCTACGCACCTATCCCTGCTGTTCACGAGCCTCTGGGGAGCCCTCTCTTAGGTTCCTTCCTCTGATTGAGCGGTTCTCCGGGGTGATTTCAACTGCACTCTTAACCCGTCTCTTGATCACCTGCCAGTGTCTTGTGAGCGCCGCACGGACCTAGTTGCCCTCATCCAATATCTTGTCTCGGACTTTTCTCTAGTTGACGTCCACCGGCATCTTCATCCTGCGGACATCTCCACACCTGGCGTTCGTCTGCAACGCGAGCTCCCCTGACCGCATGCTTGGATCGCTATTATGCTTCGCCATCGCTCCTTCCGGCAGTGAAAGATTCTCTCCATCTCCCCACACAGCGTCCTCCGACCACTGCGTGGTGACTCTGACCGTGTTCGCCGCGTTGCCGGCTTCTCGAACAGTCAGCCTATGAACCTTTGATGCTACCCTGCTTGGTGATTCCGAGTTCCGTTCTTCCATCCATGACTTCCTCGATGCCCGTCGGGAGGGGCTGCAGTCTACTCCCTGTGCGTTTTTCATTGGTTGGAGACCAAAAAACAGCTCATTCTCCACATCCGCCAGCTATCTTTCGCAGCGAAGACCCTTCGATTGATGCAACTCGATCATGCTCGACAGATGCTTTCCCTCATCAGTTTAGCTGATCCGCTCTTCCCTGTATACCAAGCTGAGCTGAAAGCGCTACTGGAACCCCTCGCACAGCAAGCCCTCATCCGCCTTCGTGTACAACATCTCAACCCAGCGGATTGCTCATACGACTTCCTCACATCTATGGAGTCAGATCGCCGTTCCTCTACTTTGCTCCGTCACCTTCGTCTTCCGTCTGGCACCATCTACCTCCAATCAAGATGTCATTTGCTCTCAAGTACGCCGGTTCTTTGCCCATAAATTCTGTGAAACCCATCCTCCTTCCTTCTCTGCTTCTGCTCATCTTCTCTCCAATCTACCTGAGGTCCTCCCTCATCTTTCTGCCTCTCTTCTTCTCCCTCTTACTTCTTGTGAGCTCTCCGATTCTTTTTTTCTCTTAATCCTCACGCTGTTCTGGGTCCGGACGGCCTCCCTTGGCTATTCTACCATACTTTCTTCTCCGCGCTTTTGCATTTTCTCCTCTGTGCTCTAACTACTGCTTTTCAATGTTCTTCTCTCCCGAGGAGTTTCACAGATTCACATATTGTTCTTTTTCCCAAGAAAGGAGACCCTCTTGACTTGGGAATCTCCCTCCTTAAATTAGACTACAAACTCTATACTAAACTTCTCTCCCGCCGGCTTAATTCTGTTCTCCCGTACATTCTTTCTCCTAATCAAACTTACACCGTTCCCGGCCGTTCTATCTCTCATAATGTTCTGCTTCTCGGCAAACTTTTTCACCTTGCTAATGCACGCTCTAAGCCTCTTGCCCTTTTCTCTCTTGATCTTTTCTCTGCTTTTTAAAATTTCCCATGCTTATCTTTCTAACATTCTTCTCAGCTTTAGTTTTCCTCCCTCCTTTGTTTCTCTCCTTCTCTCTCTCTACAGGGACGCCGTTTTCCACGTCAAGATGGACTCCTTTCTCACTGCGTACATCCCCTTCTGCCGTGGTGTACGACAAGGCTGCCCGTTATCAGGGCAACTCTTCGCCATCGCAGTGGAGCCGTTCCTGCGCTCCGTGAAGCACTCTCTCCAGGCATCTTTACCACCACCAGTTGCAAGCACTCGGCACCACTCTTTCTCCTGCACCGCTTACACTGATGATATCATGGTGTGCATCGGTGCTGATTCTCAGTTCTCTCAGCACCGTCATCTTTTTGATACCTATGCCTCCTGCTCTGCTGCAGAACTCAATGCCGCCAAATGCACTGGGCTGCGGTGCGGTGCGTGGTCTGGTCGTACAGACTCCCCGTGGGGGGCTACCTGGTCCTTGTCGGCTCAGTGCTTCCTCGGGGTGTTTCTCGGCTCGCCTCATGCTTCTTCATCAGCCACCCGCAGTGCGCTTCGTCCACGTCTCATTCGAGCAGCTGCCTATTGGCGCCGTGCCCAATTCTGCACGTCGTTTTATCAACGAGACAACCTTGCGCGCACCCATCTTATTTCTCTGGGTTGATACTCCTGGATTACCTCACCTCCTCCACTTTACTGCCACCGAGAAATCACCAGTTGCCTCACCCGTGTCGTGTGGTCCGGTCATCACTGGGTCGCTGTCACCAAGCTCTGTCTTCCTCCAGCTCGTGGTGCAATTGGGCTCATTAATGTTCAGCTCTACTGTCGAGCCAGCCGCATCGTCATGTTCCTCCGCCTTTTCACTGCTCCTGTTCCGTCAGCCGTCGTTGTGCGCGACGTCCTCACCTCCCCGTATAACCATCATTTTGCTTTCTCCTCTCTCGTACTAATGAAATGCTTTCCTTCTCTTCCCTCCAAACTACCTCCTGCTTATTCTGATGCCCTCACTTTCCTGCGTTCTCTCCCTCTTATTAGATCCCCTCCCTCTTCTACTCTCGACCTTCTCTCTGAATCTCTTTTCTTCTCCTCGCTACTTCCCCCGTCATCGTCATTGCTTCGCGTTCTTCTCCTGACTTCGTGCTGGGGTAGTAACGGTCCGCGACCTTACTAACCCTTTCCTCTCCTGCCGCTCCTTTTCTAGCCTTCCGCCTGCTACTCTCTCCTCTGCTTCAGCTCGCTACGTCTACGACTCTCTCTGCTCTGCTATCGTTTCTCAGTTTTCTGATCTCGCAACTCCTCTTGGACTTGTCTCTGTACTTTCTGCTCCACAACCACTCCCCTTCTTTCTGCGTGTCTCTGACCTGTCTCTTCCTCTGTTCTCGTTCTCTACTAAATCTCTCTATTGGTTTCTCTCCTTCTCTGCTTCCCTTTCACCTCTCCCTATCCACGGTGTCCCTCCTGCTACTGTTTCTACTGTATGGGCTGCTGCCCGCTTCCCTCTTTTCGTCCCCGCTTGAACTCAATACCCAATTGGTTCTTCCTTCATAACCGGCTCCCCGTTCCATCCCTTCTCCACCTCATGACACTTCTCTCTTCCCCTCTTTGCTCCTTCTGCGCGCAGGAGCCGGATGTTCCGCACGTCTACCTTTACTGCCCTGTGGTACTACCTCTGCTACATCTGGCGTTCGCTTTGCAGCATACCAGCATTTTCTGCTCTGTGCTAATCCGCCTGTGCTCCTTCCACCAGAGTGTTATTACGTGTTTGTGTTAGTAAAACACGTCATCTACGTGTATTATCAGCAATTCCGCAGTCTACCTCCTCCTGCGTCTTCCATTCAAGCCAATGCTGCTCTACTCGGGCATTTCCGTAATCGCCTCCTCTCCCGCTTAGAGCAGGAGTATCAGTCTGCCGTCTCCGCATGCCGTGAAAGCTCCTTCTATGCTACGTGGTCGCCAGTAACCCCGTGGTTCGCTGTTACACCAAGTCCGTTACATGTCACGGTGAGTTAAGACTCTGCATTAACTTTTTGATGTTCTTTCGCACTGCGGTGCCCCTCCTGTGATCATTTTGTTCTTCCTCAAGCATTGCTCTGTTTGCAGCACGTTGTAAATTTGCCATTACTCATTCAATGTATATATCATCGCTTTTATCAGTTTGTATCATCCTGTTCTTTTTTTTTTCTTTGAGACCATTCCATGTTGCTTGGCTCCTCTGTTTTGTTACATTAAAACGATTCTGAAAAAAAAACTTTGGCTTTAATGCCTGCACTGACCCTTCGAGACATGCTTTCGACAAGGTTTTAGAACACATCGAGAGGTATGCGCTTCCATTCAGTACATAACGCTGCCGCTAACTGTTGCTTAGTAGTAGGCCTTGGTACCAAACTTCTTATGGGCGCTCTAATTCATCCCATAGGTGCTCTATGGGATTAAGATCAGGGCTATGTGCTGGCCAGTCCACACACGATACGCAATTATCGTCAAACCACGCCGTAACAGTTCTTACTTTATGTCTCAGTGCATTATCCTGCTGGTACCTACAAGGCTCGGTTCCATAGTATGCCACAGAGTTGGTAGGGCATGATTGTCCAAAATATCTAGGTAAACGTGCTGGTTAACAGATTTGTCCACGATAACCAATGGGACCATACCATGAAAAACACCCCCAGACGAGTACACTACCCGCTCCAAACTTGACCGTAGGAACAGTACACTGTGGTAAATAGCGTTCCCCCGGCTGCCGGCATACCCCCACACGGCCAACAGACTGATGGATCGTGTATCTGGATTCATCAGTCCATAGGACCAGTTTCCATTGATCTACGGTCCACGAGAAATGTTCTTTACATCATGTTAAATGACGAGTAGCATTCCGAGTGGACATGAACGACTTGTGAGCAGCCGCCGGACCACAGTATCCCATGGAATGAAATTCTCTGCGGATAGTACGTGTACATACCGAGGTTCCAGCATTTTTACTCACCTGTACACTGAGGTCTTGTGCAGTACTCCGTCGATTAGCTGTAACGACTCTCCTGAGGCTTCGACGTCCTCTATCACTGATTTTCTTTGGTCTGCCGGTACGTTTCGCTGCTTCAGGTACACTATGTGTCATCCACTTATTCAGTACATCCAAAACATTTGACTTGGGTATGTTTAAACGCCTGTTGGTTTTATCTTATGTACAACCCACTAATATAACACCCAACAATCTTTCTTTTCTCAAAGTCAGTTCTCTCCCGCCGCGACATTTTCACTCAACCTCACAGTACGATATGATGGCTGTCAGCTGCAGACTTGTTTTTATACCGTTTTGTATCTGTACCGCGCATCTTAACAACGCAGCGGATCCGTTTTGAAGGGGTGTCCAGTGACTTCTGACAATATAGTGTATACCATTAACAGTGCAATAATACATTTAATGGTATACAAACATACTATTAAATGTATTATTTTATGTACAATACCATTTAATAGTATATAAATGGTATTATCAAATACCGTATAAATGAAATATAGAATTTATATGGAAAGTGGAGATTAAAGCAGCATCAGTTAAATATAACTGATTTATTTTTTAGCCTACAGCATTATCGTTGAGAGACACACTTTTTTTATTATAAACTTACTTGGTCCCTTGCCTCTCATTAAAGAAAAACAGTTAAGACACATCAAAACACAAAGAGCAGCTTTAATACATTGGCTATACTGTGGTCATACCAAAAGTTGTGCACACTGTCCATTTTTGAGAAATGTGTGAAGTAACGGAAATAACGTACCTTATTGCCGTTCAATGTACTCCCATCCGCTGCTAATGACAGCTTGCCAGCGGTGAGGTAGGTCCTGGATGCCCCATAGTACGCCATCTTTGTTCAACTGTCGTATTACTCGGGTCATGTCCAATGATACATAGTTCGTTCAGCGATTCGTAACGAATGCCACAGAGCCGATTTTTTAACTTTGGGAAAAGATCGAAGTCGGGTAGACTAAAATCTGGGCTGTATAATGGCTGGGATAAAGTAGTCCAGCCATATTTCGACAAAAGTATCTGTACCGAGGCTGCACCATGATACGTTGCGTTGTCATGCAGCAAGACCTCTTCCGCTTCGAACCAGTTTGGACGATCTTGATGAATTTTCGGTCTCAACTATGTCCTCAGAAAAACATTCTGCTTCGATCAAGAGTTCCTTCCTCACAAACTTCTTGCAAGGCAGTGTGGATCTGTGCCAGAGTTTTGCCATGCAGAGTTTCTATTTTCACGCATGAGCGCTGGTATAACGATGTGACTCGACCTGAGGAGCTGCACGCTTCCATTTCCAAACCCTCCCACGTCCACACAGCAAATGATAGCACGTCGTTCTGACGCCACTGCGTTGCTTAGAGTCTGATCTTGATATGACGCAATCATTTTCCCGATTACATCATCCGCTTCCGTTTTAGATTAACGTGTGCAGAACTTTTGTTATGACCCTCGTATAAGTCTGACCTTTACATGATGCAAACATTTCCCCCATTCTATCATCCGCTTCAGTTTTAGATTAACGTGTGCAGAACTTTTGTTATAACCCTCGTATAAGTCTGACCTTGACATGACGCAATCTTTCCCCGATTGCATCATCCGCTTCCGTTTTAGATTAACGTGTGCAGAACTTTTGTTATGACCCTCGTACAAGTCTGACCTTGACATGACGCAATCATTTTCCCCGATTGCATCATCCGCTTCCGTTTTAGATTAACGTGAGCAGAACTTTTGTTATGACCCTCGTATAAGTCTGACCTTGACATGACGCAAACATTTCCCCCATTCCATCATCCGCTTCCGTTTTAGATTAACGTGTGCAGAACTTTTGTTATGACCCTCCTATAAGTCTGACCTTGACATGACGCAAACATTTCCCCCATTCCATCATCCGCTTCCGTTTTAGATTAACGTGTGCAGAACTTTTGTTATGACCCTCGTATAAGTCTGACCTTGGCATGACGCAAACATTCCCCCATTCCATCATCCGCTTCCGTTTTAGATTAACGTGTGCAGAACTTTTGTTATCACCCTCCTATTTTCTTGAATTGACAAAATAGTAGATGAATTTAGACACATTATGCACACCGCAAAAACTGATTGATTAGTTTAGTGCTGAACACTCGAAGTTCAACACCGACTCATACACATTTTATTATGTCAAATCTGAGCAATAAGTGACAGGCATGCACTCAAGCATACTTTGGTTCTGAATACTGATATGTTACACAACCAGTGGAATTCCCGTCTTTAAGGAATTTATCTACGCTGTAAAGTAGCCTAAAAATGATGTGAGTTCACGGGAAATTTCTGAAAGTAACGTGCAGCAAAATTGTTGGTAAGTGTCTGCCGTTTAAAGAAATTTCCGTTTTTAAAAGCTCCTGTTTTTTTTTTGTTTTTTTTTAACTTCCGTGTTTTCACAGATTTTCCGTACTCAGTAATTCCGTTTATTTCAGAAAAGTCCGTCTCAGGACTCCGATATGCTCTAACGTTAACTTATTTCACTTATACATTAATCGTCTGATTGTAAGTTTCGTTTATACGTTTTCATTTTCTAGCTAAAAGGAAAAATTACCCTTTTTTGATTCTTTGGAGAGCAAGGGGAACCTGCTTTTTTCTTTTTACCGTATTTTCTTCTTTTCCGTTAATCGCTATCACAAGCATCTAATAAAGAGGAAAGAGATCTGTCGTGGAATACTTTGAGCAGCGTGAATTGGTAAAACCAGAAGTTAACGGTTTTAAAGCTTTCTAGCCATAGCTTGGCAAAAGATTTTAGTGTAGATGGTAAAAAAATGTTTGACCATGCTGGATTCTATTCAAACGAATTTTTCTTGCAACTGGAAAATGCAGAACCAATGACAATACCAGTCGAAATTTGGTTCGAATTTCAGCACCGGAACTTTTGAGAACTATGCCAGCTGTGAACCAAGCTTGCAATGTCATAACTTTTCACACTTGTGAATTGATTGAAATGAAAGATGGTGAGTAGAACAGCAGTGAAAGTGAGGACGAAGGGAATGTTATCACTCTGTCAACCCCAAACTTTTCCCAAGCTCTTGCTGCCTATGATGTAAAGAAAACATTTTTCATTGGTTATGATACAAACGAGAGTTCTCAAAATGCTTTCACTACAGTGTTCAAAACATACACTTTAGGCTAAATTTACGGAGCATTTTAAAACTGTAATTGAAAAATAATGCCCAAGCACATATTTATTCCAGAAAGTGTTCGTATGAAAATGAAAGTCGCTTTAATTAACATTAGTAGTAAGTGACCCACACATTTTCTTCCTATTTTAAATACTGTATTCTTAAAACGTAGGGTTTCGCATTTACTATAGTAATATCGTTAAAATTTGAGGTTTCGCTTATACTTTATTTTTTGATTTTGGTCTCTGTGAAAACGTATAATTGATGCTCTACTGTAATTTTAATTCTTGTCTCAATCTAAAATATGCTTTGTAAAATGACATACAAATTGAGACTATTGTGAATTCTACATATTTTATAAATAAGTAATAAATAAAATTATGCATACAACACTTCACTCTTTGTTTTGTGTCATTGTAATGTTCTAATTAATCAGAATTTCGCTTTAGCGGAAGAAATGTTTTATAAACAAAAGTTAGTTTGAAATTGAAAAACAAATCATTATTTTAAGTGTCGTTCTAAGTTTTCTTTTTTCACTTTTCCAGGACATGGGCAAGTTTCACCTGATCTTAATCGCCAGTGCAGTTTATCTCTTCACAGTTGGTAGATCTTCATTCCATAAAGAAAGACATAAACGCAGTCTTGTGAAGTTGATGATGCATGTCTATTGGGATCCGGGACGTCTCATCGGATATTATGACGCCGTCGAAACCACAAAAGAGATAGTGAATGACTGGCGAAAAAAAATTCCTGCCATACTCCTGATGCCTCTCCTAGGAGACAAGCGTGTTGCACATCACTTCCTGGGTCCCGTTGTGGGCTTCAAAAAGGATGCTCCAATGCGTAGGAAATCTTTCAATTATCCTTATAACATTTTCCCTAGAAAACCAATAGTGCCAAGTGACTCACCTAAAGAATATGTATTACTTGACCCCAGAAAAGATTTGGAGAATTCTCGGTTAGTAATGCTTCCAAATCAACAGTTTAGTAAGTACTACTCTCCAGCACCGTTGTTGCACAACCTTGGGGCCAACATTGTTTTTAATTCTTTTAAACCGCCGTCACCGCGTATCACCACATCTTCTTCACAAACGAGCCTGTTTGCTGTTAATTCTAGTGACGGGAAATTTGCTGACGCTAAAACTCGAAGAAACAGAATCCCAGTTTTCACGATTGTTCAAGAAAAAGTGAATAAGCCAGTGGTGCAGTTTGTTTCAAAGTCAGGTCATAAACGATTTCAAGAACATAACGTGCCAAAAAAGGGTATCTCTGGTTTAATTAGAACTACCATTAGCACCCCACAAGAAGATATATTTAACATAATGCGGAATACTCCCGATATGCGACATTCGACTGAGTCAAGTGCGAGTTTAGTGTTCAAAACGGATGTGCAAGTGTCTCAATCCGTCGTAAATCCCAGCCACTTGACAAAAATCTCAAATATGATCAAGTCCTTGAAAGAGAGATCCCGCAACATATCTGCAGAAAGAAACGACAATAATGACATGCAGGGAACTTCTTTTTCTAGAGACATTCCCAAAACTAACTTTCATTACCAGATGAAAGGCATACCTTTCGATGGAGTCGGAGAACAAGCTGCTGGAGATTTAAGCGAAGAAGATCATTCTATGCAAATGCAGATTCGTCATTCTGTTTGGGTACCCGTACCACCTATGAGCAACAGAACTGAAATAAATCTGGAAAACTATGGAGATACTAATATCGATCATGTTCATTCAATCGACGAACAACGGCCTGACCTTCGTTTAAGAACTCTAGAGCACACAAAACATTTGCCTTCGAAACGACTAATGCTTGTTGTCCTAAAGGGACGTAATTCTTGATGCGTTAGTTATATAACTTTATACCAGTGGCCTTTCTCCTGCTGTTTTAAATAAAGTCTTTCTAATTAACAACGTTCAACAATCTGTTTATTTACAACCCTTCGTTAAACGCTTTATTAAGCAGTGGCATGCCGCTGATAACGAGGAAACAAAAAAAGTCCTGTAAAACCAGTATCAGAACAATCGCTACATCTTTCCGCACGTATACCTTGTTGTCTTTATGAGAACTTACAGACATTGTCAATGCATGTACTTACTTGCGTTCTGATAAACATTCCTGATCTTAAGATGTTAAAATACTAAGACCAAAGCTAACTGCGGTGAACATGCCTATGAGCTTATATATTTTCCTATTAAAAATTTGATACTATCATTCATGCGTTTTAATATTTTTCAAGAATTTCTGTGAGATTTTGAGCACTATTTTTCGACCAGCTGCTCAAGAGAAACGCTCTCCTACGAGTTCTGTATGGATACATGCACTGCTGCTCACGAAAGATGCACCCAGCAGGGGAGCCGACTTCACCAAATTATTGGGGGGTGGGGGCAGGAGTGAAGAGATCAGATGTGAGAGGGGCACATCTCTTTCATTGTCAGAAGGAAAATAAAACAAGTTAGTAAAATCATGCGATGCATTGATTATGATACGCTTTCCAACATACCAGAAATCATTACTCAAGTTATGAGGATAAAGGCTGTGGAATAAATCTTGCTCCTGCGCCCTGACCTTTGACCCCATTTCTAATGTATTAAACAGAATTGGTTCAGTATATCTCCGGAACAATATACTAAAGTTTTGCCGCAATAGAAGCATTTTTAGCCATGCCATGAGGATAGTGACTGTGGAATGAATCTCTCTCCTGTGCCCTTACCTTTGACCCCATTTCGATGATATTCTGGAGATCCGGTTCAGCATACCACCGGAACAACATGATAAAGTTTTGTTGCAATCGAAGCATTCTTACATAAGCTGTGACTCATAAGGTTGATGGAATGGATCTCGCTCCTATGTCCTGACCTTTCACCCCATTTTGCCCATTTTCAATAGGGTTCATCCCCAGGTGGTCCCCTACCACATACTAAAATTTCATCGACATCGAACCATTTTTACGAGAGTTATCGTGCCGATAGACGGACGGAAAAAGCTGGAGCATATGCGTTTCTTCAACCTACGGTTGGAAAGCGTAAAAAAGGGGCAAAAGATAAACTATGAGATTTGCTGTATATTTTAAAATGCAATTGTAATTGCTCATCAACAAATGAACAAGATAACAAAAATATTATTTTTTTGAATATTAATATTTAAAAAAAATAAAATTCAGCCTCTGAACCAGTGAGATTTTATTTTCAAACGTTTGCAAAAAGTATGCGAAATTAGCGGGGTAACTGAAACAAAGAAGAAGAGCAAAAAATATATAGATTAATAAGGGCGCTAGAGATCACACGTTTCTGTATTTTTATTTATTTTATTTTTGATAATTGTTTTAAACATTTACCACATATCACGAGAACATGTCAAACACACTACGGTACTGGCAATCCAGTTTCTTATCCAATGAGCAATGCTGAATATGGGAAAAAGTTTTTACTTATTTTATTATTTATAAATGTTTTGGAAATAAATCGCTTTGTTCTCATAAGGCGGAGCTTGGTCCATCTTATGGGGCCACAGCGATTATTGAATTTAACAGGACGAAAAATATTGGGTGGGCAACGCCTTCCCCCCCCTTCCTCCTCCCTCCAGTAAAATTATTGGAGGGGCATGATTCACCTTGCTTGTAGCACCCAGTTTTATCAGCTGTGGGAAGATAATGAAAACATGTGTGGGGGGAAGAGGTTGCATGAAAACTTCATGAGGAGTCAGGTCTGTCACACAGAGCCAAATGGAGAAGAAATCAATTCATTCTGCCTTCAGATCTTACAAATTTTTTCACCGCTCAAAAAAAAAAAAAAAAAAGGAAGTGAAAATCCTCCAAATACAGTAAGTAAACAAAGACATCGCTCTTTCCACATTTTAGCTACACATAGCAACAAAAAATTGGTATTCAGTCAGCGCTGGGGATCCGAATACCAGATCTCTCGATATGAAGCCGAGCGCGTTAACCTTACACCACGGTGGCCAACAATTCACGGCGCTATGTGTGCTTTTCTGTCAGCTTCTGACATCATAAATCCATTAGATTGGCTCAGCTACTGAGACGTCTTCAACTGGTGGGCAATAACTGCCCACCAGTTGAAGACGTCTCAGATGATATATTAATTATAGCAGTGTCTATATATTAATATAGCCAGAGCCATTAATGCCCACTAGATGGAGACGTCTCATTAGCTGAGCCCATCTTACGGATTTTTGATGTCAGAAGCTGACAGAAAAACACACATAGCGCCGTGAATTGTTGGCCACCGTGGTGTAAGGTTAATGCGCTCGGCTTCATATCGAGAGATCTGGGATTCGGATCCCCAGCGGTGGCCGAATAGCAATTTTTCGGATGCTATGTGTTGCTGAAACGTGGAAACAGCGATGTCTTTGTTTAAGAAAAAAGAAAAAGGAAGAAGAATGGGATGCTGACTGCGATTTTGAATTTGCAGAAATGCGTGTCTAAATATTTAAATCAAAACACATGTCTAATTCGAGTCATAGTTCAAAAGGTACTCTTGGACGTTTTCGAACCACTTACGAGTAGCTAGGACTCAAATGACTAAACCATTTCTAAGACAGTACTATAAAAAATAATACGATGGTTCAAAACCAACCAGCGCAAGTGTCGTCCAGAAGAGAAACGCGAAGCCTTAGGGAGACACCATCATCATGAAAAGCCATACTGTTCTACATACGAAAAACCAAATTTCATGAAATATTTTGCGCATCCTTTGAATAAAAAAATGATTTCAAGAAGTCACTGAAGAAAATTCATTCACGCAACTAATACATTCATTCCAAAAAACAAAAAAAGAAACGAAGCGCCCAGGTGGAATCATCCAATCCAGATGAAATACAGAAATTGTACAAAATACATGTATAGGAAAGAAAATTATTGCAATTCCAGAACAGTTGGGACATTTATTCGGACAAAACAGCTATATGAGTGGAACAGGTCAGTACGTTGTAGCGCCACCTATAGCTTGGATACAAGCGGTTATCCGGAGTGGCATAGACGCATACAGAACACGGATACTGACCTGAAGTACAGCGTTGTCCAAATTACGAGCCAATTCGCCGGAATTCCGGGATGGGCATAGGTGACATCCCATCATGTCCCAAACATGTTCGATCTTTGAGAGGTTGTAGAATGTCGTCGACGTACCGTTAAGCGTGAGGGTAGTACGGAGGACTACCGGCTATCGTAGGAAATGTCTCCCCAGACAATCACTCCCGGTGTGCGAGCCCTGAGCCATTCCACAGTAAAGGCATAATCCGTGCGCTGGCCGTCTCGTCTCCAGAAATGTGTACGCTAGTCATCGGCGCCAAGTGCAAACCGTGACTCATCACTGAAGACAACACGACGACACTGGACACTATTCCACGCTGATCGGGCACGACACCACTGCCACCGGTGCTGGCGATGCTCGCTGGTCAGTGTTAGATCGCGGAATGGTCTCCTCAAATGTATTCCCCATGCCGCAAGTCGTCTGACAACGGTCCGGATGTCCACTTCCGTACTTGTAGACGACGCAACATGTCCACTGATGATTGACAGCGATGAATTCGGTTCTGTTCGTGCGACTTTAACAATCGCTCGATCCTGGCGTTTTGTCGTTGCCCACGGCCGTTCAGTGTCCGCGTGTCGCTGGGTTGTACCCTCCTCGACCCATTGGCGTCAACATCGTCCGATTGCATCGTCGTTCTATCCTAAATGCCTGGTTATACGGAGACTTCACCAACTGGCCTCTCTCAGCCCAATTATACGTCCTCTCTCAAACTCGCTCAACTGCTCGTAGTGTGCACGGATCCGACGTCAAGTCCGTGGAAGTTGATGCAAACGCAATCCGCTGTCACAGTTGTCCCTGCGCGCAAGCTTTGCTCTTGATATACCCTTCTCGAAACGCGGTTTCCATGCGTTGTGTGGCGGCCATAATTTAGTCGTTATCTTTTGATCGTTCGCGTATTTTTTTTATTGCAGGTTTAGCGACCACCGTGAGCAACTCAATGGGTTATAAGCAGTTGCCCGTCTCTAATTTAGGGTCACTCGTTCCAAGGAAGGGAGAGAGCCAGTGCCGTAAGACAAACACAACATCTATGCCTCACGGGATTGGAACCCGGACCCCTTTCGGGCGAACGATCAGAAGCCATTACTTAAACCACTGCGCCAGCGGGGTAGTGGTCTAAGCGATGGCTTCGCGTATTTGGCCCTGTGGTGCTTATGTGCGGAGTTTCATCAGGATCAAACGACTTTCTTGGGGTGCTTCTTTTTTTTTTTTTTTTTTTTTTTCGCAGCGTGTATTTAACGAAAACAGCTTCTCCTGTATTCCTCCGGCTGCCAAAAAATTAATTCAAAACGGTTTATGAAGCAGGAGAGGAATAGAAATGTAGAAGTTTAGTTTGTGCTGAAAGTATATGCTCAAAAATTTTGGAGACTAGTTTCAATATGAACTTAAAGAATGCATCCTTAAATTCTCCTTTGGGCTGCTTTTTTTATGATTATAGTGATAACCAACCTCTCAGGCTTTGGGAGAAATTTCAAGTTAAAAAAAAAAAAAGTGACACCGAATTTTTCTGATACGATGAGCATGTCTTTTGATTTTTGCGAAAAAGGAAATGTATTTACGCCACTTTGCGGAGAAACTGCGAATCTTTTAAGGCACACAATGCGCGACTTGTTTGAAACAGGAACGGTGCTAAACTTTGGAATCAGGGTGAGCGACGGGTGGGCGCGTATCATTTTTTGTGGGGCAGGTTTAATAGCAACTTTATTTACGAAACACTGAAAGAAAACCTTTTTTATGCTTTTTACTACCGGCTACAAAGAAATTCGGCGCAGCTCGCCACACCACATAACCCCGGATACACAAACATCTGGATCCGACAAATTATGACATTGGTAAACCAACAAGATAACATGGTTGGTTGGTTGGTTAATTGTTGTTAATGGCGCAAGGGCCATGGTTGGCCAAAGAGCGCCAAACAAAAGACATCAAAACAAAACTAAAGCAATAAAAACGTACACAAGGTTAAAAACAGGCTGATGTGGTAAAAAATGAAATATGATAGTGAACGAGTTAAAATCTAGATAAGTTTAAAAAAGTCAATATCGTGTAAAAACGAAAACACTGCTTTCATGTCGCAGGCTTCGCCAATAATGGTTAGCAGCGTAGCTGCTCCTTCGTCCAACACATGAAAGTGAAAATGACGAAAACGATGAACACAGAACCGAACACAAGTACACAAAACATGAAGGACAGTGAGACGACAGTTGCACGTCTCACACACTGGGACACTCTCGCCACACAGCAAAAAGCGGTGAGTAAAACGACAGTGCCCAATGCGGAGACGTGCAAGAACAACTTCCTCACGACGGTTCTTCCGCAAACTAGACATCCAAAGACCGATCTGTGGTTTGATGGCATAGAGTTTATTGCTGCCCTGCTGAGACCACAGGGACTGCCACTCATCCATAACAAATTTCCGGATCAACGGCCGATAATCTCGGAAAGACAGTGGCAGCCGAGCCGGCGACATGGAGGAAACAGACCTGGCAGAGAGATCTGCCAGCTCGTTACCCCGGATCCCAACATGGCCAGGAACCCAACAGAATCGGACCAGGAATCCAGCACCTTCCAAAGTTCCAAGAAGACGACGGACATCACGGGTGACCGGTGAGTCCGTGTCCTCTGGAGAAGATAGGACTTGGATGACGGACTGGGAATCGGAGCAAATCATAGCGCGACGATGAGATCTAGACTGCACGTGACACAAAGCGAGGTGTACCGCACGCATCTCTGCCGAAAAGACAGTGGATTCCGGCGGAAGCCTCTCAGCATGGGAGGCATCGCCACACACGAAAGCGGATCCAACAACCTCACCGGATTTCGACCCGTCAGTAAATACAGGCACGAAATCCGGGAAGAGAGACTGTTTCTCGGCAAAGAGCTGCTGGTACACCAGAGCAGAAGTGGAAGACTTTGGCCACACACAAAGGGAAAGGTCAGCCGTAGCTTGAACCGGCTGCCAAGGCGGTTCATTGTAGAACCTGGTCAAACCGATCATTGACAAGTCTAGACCAGCATCGCGCACTAAGGTCGACAACCGAATCCCAAACGTCGGAACACAAGAAGGCCGGTGTGAGAACAGGCGGACACATTGCGGTTGGAAAATAGAACCATGCAGTGGATGATCAGGAAGAGACTTCAATTTGGTGAAGAATTGAAGAGACAGCTGCTTACGTCGGATGCACAACGGCGGTTCATGGGCCTCGACATACAGGCTATGCACGGGAGAGGTACGGAAAGCACCAGTGCATAGCCGCAGAGCCTGGTGATGGACAGGATCCAGAGGCCGCAACACGGAAGGACGTGCCGAACCGTACGTTATGCAACCGAAGTCTAACTTTGACTGAATCAGAGAATGGTAAATGCGAAGCATTGAGCACCTGTCAGCCCCCCAAGATTTTCGAGAGAGGACCTTGAGGACACTCAATGACTTCGTGCACTTCACCTTTAAAGACTGGATGTGAGGTCGGAAGGTGAGTGCTCGGTCAAGTGTTAGCCCAGGGAACTTGACTTCTGACACAACAGGGATGGTAGAACACCCCAGACGGAGGCTGGGGTCTGGGTGAAGGCCCCGTTTGCGGCAAAAATGCACGCAAACGGTCTTCTGGGTCGAGAAGCCAAATCCATTGTGGGAGGCCCAGGTAGAGATCTTATTAATGGCCGTCTGCAGCTGCCGCTCAATAGTGCGCATGTTGACAGATGCGCAAGAGATCTGCAGATCATCCACGTACATGGTGCCACGGGCCGTCGAAGGAAGGAGGGTGAAAATATGATTAACACGAAGGATGAACAATGTCACAGAAAGAATGGAGCCTGGAGGGACACCCTGCTCTTGCGGGTATAACGCAGAGAGGGTCGACCCGACGCGCACACGGAAACTCCGGTCCTGGAGAAATCCGGCGAGGAAAGATGGTAGGTTTCCCCGCAATCCGCACTCGTGCAGATCACGGAGAATGCCGTATCTCCAGGTGCGGTCGTAAGCTTTCTCCATATCGAAGAACACGGAGACCATGTGCTGACGCCGGACAAACGCCTCTCTGACAGATGTCTCAAGGCGTAGATGATGATCTGAAGTGGATCGGAATTTCCGAAATCCACTCTGATGAGGTGAAAGAATGTGACGTGATTCCAAATAAAAAACTAAACGAAAATTGATGACGCGCTCTAGAACTTTGCAGAGGCAGCTCGTCATAGCAATTGGTCGGTAGTTCAACGGGTTAGCGGGATCTTTACCAGGTTTGAGAACAGGAACGACAATGGCAGTGCGCCAAGATTCGGGAAAATTACGCTCGAGCCAGATCCTGTTAAACAGGACCAGCAGACATTCAAGAGAGGACGGAGAAAGGTGCTTCAGCATTTCATAATGGATGTTATCCGGTCCGACAGATGTTCGGCCGGACCGATTCAGGGCAATCTTCAGTTCGACGGCAGTCAGCGGGCTGTTATAATCGGTAGCGGAAAACGGTCCAAAGGAAACCCTGGACCGTTCAAGCCGCGGCTGCATTTGCCGGAACAAAGCAGCGTAATTGCGGCTGCTGGACACCGAAGAAAATGCGGCGCCCAGACAGTCAGCAATACCCTGAGCGTCAGCAACCGTCCCTCCACCACTCTCAAGAATGGAGATTTCCCCAGAAGGGTACTTACCCCGAATTTTGCGGATCCTGTCCCAAACGATCTTAGAGCTGGTAGCGGTGTTAATCCCGGATACGTAACGTATCCAAGATTCCCGTTGGCTACGACGACGCACCAAACGCGCGTAAGATTGGGCTTTCTTGAAAGCAAGCAGGTTCGCGTCGGTGGGGCACCGACGAAACCTACCCCAAGCCCGATGTTGCGCCTGACGAGCTGCTTGCAAGTGGAATTCCACCAAGGTCGCGGGCAACGTGGAAGTTTAGTCGAAGTCCGAGGGATGGTAAAGTCTGCCGCTTGCACAATACAATCCGTGACTGCTGCAACAGCTTCATCGATCGTACCCGAGGTCACCATGACTGGAGAAATGACCGCTGAAGCCGTGAATGAGTCCCACTTGGCTCGATCGATAGCCCATCTAGCAGGGCGAATAGGATGACGGTACCCGTCACCTGCTAGACGGAGAAAGATGGGAAAAGGATCACTGCCAAGGGGATCATCAGACACGCTCCAGGACCAGTCAGGATATAACGATGGCGAACTCAAGGACAGATCAATGGCTGAGTACGAGCGGGTGGGCTTATGAAAGTAAGTGACTGCCCCGGTGTTGTGGGGACAGAGGGACGTGTTGGAGAGAAGAGACTCAACAACACGGCCCCTGGAGTCACGAGTGGCAGAACCCCACAACGGACTGTGTGCATTGAAATCTCCTAAGATGAAGAAAGGAGGCGGCAGCTGGTCAACTAAATCTTCCAGATCCGAAAGGCTTACAGCTTCAGTTGGTGATATGTAGATGGAACACACCGTGAGCAGAGTGTTCACAGATAGTCGCACTGCCACCGCCTTCAAAGTCGTCCGAAGGGCAACCGCAGTGACAGGGACACCATGAGGAACAACGACGGCCACTCCTCAGCAGGCAATTACGCCGTCCTGGTGATCCTTGCGGAAAAAAGAATGTCTCCGCAGCGAAGGAGTGTCCGCCATGCGAAGCTTTGTCTCCTGGAGACACACGCACACAGGTGTGTGCGAAGACAGTAAGCCTTTTAAATCGTTAATGCGTGAACGCAGACCTCGGCAATTCCACTGAATGAGCGTGGCCAGAATTAAAAACGAAATGAAAGAAAGGAAAAGACAGACGACTAGAAGGTCTCAGTGTCGTCCATCACCTCCAATCCATCGGCAGTGTCTGGAGGTAACACAGGGCTGTGTTTACCCCCTGTGTTGAGAGGCAGTTTTTGCTTGCTCTGTTTCGGGGAGGATGAGCCGGGTTTCACCTTCTCTGGCTTCTTCTTTGCAGTGCCCTGGGTCCCTGTGCTGGTAGAAGATGTTTTTGGCGTAGAAGGTTTAGGCGACGATGTAGATGTCGCCTTGGATGCAATGCGGCGAGACTGCAGTGCTCCCATACCAGCAGCAACGATGTCCTCAAAATCATAAGGACAACGCGCCGAGATGGTCACCTCAGTCTGAACCGCAACAGTAGCCTTCTGCACCACAACCGAGGCATAGGAGCGTCGGCCGGATGGAAGAGGAGCTATCCGCCGCCTGGCCTCAGGGTAGGACAGATGTTCAGTGGTCTTCAGGCGCTGGATAGCCTGCTCCTCGATCCACTTGGGACACTGCTTAGAAGACGCAGAGTGGGAACCCTCACAATTCACACAGTGATCCACCTCAGCGGAGCAGTCCGCCAAAGAGTGTTCAGGTGAACCACAGCGCCCACACGTTGCTACATTACGGCAAGACTGCTGGGAGTGACCGTAATGCTAGCACTTGAAACATCTCAGGGGGTTCGGGATGTAGGGCCGAACATCGAGACGCAAGTACCCCGCCTTGATGGAAGTTGGCAGGGTAGGTGAGTCAAAGGTCAGGACGATGTTCCGGGAGGGAATAGACTTCCCATCCCGCCTGAAAAGGATACGCCGAACCCCAGTGACATGTTGGTCCCCAAGTTCAACCAACAATTCCTCATGACTGCATTCGAGCAGGTCGCGGGAGTTGACCACACCGCGAGTGGAATTGAGGTATCCATGGGGTGAGATCTGCACAGGAATGTCCAGCAGAACGGTCGTCTCCAGCAGGGTGGCACTGTGACGTGGATGAGATGTCTCCACAAGAAGATCCCCTGACGGGAGCTTCTTAACACTCTTTGGAGAGCCCGCAACGGCCTGAAGAGCCTTATTAATCCAGAAAGGACTCTTCGAACTGAGAGACTGAGCCGGATCAACTGAGTGAATCAGAAGAAACAGAGCATTGTAGTTTGTACTTAGAAGTTTCTTAGGGGAGGAGGGTGTCCCTTCCTCCACACGGCGCTTCAAATTTACAGCATGGGAAACACTTTGTGTTGCCATGAGGGAGAAAAAGATTCGTCCGCTAACCTCCCCACCCACTACCGAGCCCAACGAGGGAGAACCGGAGGTCCGCAAGCCCAAGAGGACGCAGGACACGGCTCTAGGGATAGTCAGCGGATATAGCAAGTTGGTAGGGCAGACACACGCTCAGCGTGCACCCAGACTTTCCCGTGCCCGGAGAACACCCCTTTGGCATGTCCACCCTACCCCCAAACTCACCCAGCCGAACAGAACGACAAGCCGCTAGAAGTCTGGACGCCACTCGGCCACAGACTTCCTGACTAGGAGTGGGTTAGCTCCCAGCCTCCCGTTTAGGGTGAAGCAGAGGGCAAAGAGGAGTGTTGGCATCTGGAGACACTACAACCCGGCCCCCAAATACCTCAGCCTCCAGCATCCTCATTTCCACCTGTACGGGTCACCGCACACGGCAAACATGCAGGTAGGTCTAAGCTAACCAGCTCCGGAAAAACAGAAAATGTAACATAAAAGAGAAAAGACAGGGAAGAGAACGAGGAACAAAACCCGGAGCTGGCGCCTCATCACAACCTCAGCAGCCTACAACTGAGGCGGGTACACGTCAATATATGAACTTAAGACGAAAAACGCAAAACAATAAGAGAAAATCGGCTCGGGCCGTGGGGACGCCATCCCTCATCAGCTGGATGAACAGCTGTCCCTTCGGTGATGTTATCGAACAAGAGTCAACAAAATGTACACCGTCACAAGGTGAGCTCGGGCCGTGGGGGCGCCGCTCCCCAAATAACTGGAAAACCAGTTATCCCCGTGCGGGGCAAGATAACATGGCAGTGACTAGTAGGTTAGTGATGTAAGATACAAGTGTTAGTAGAATGGTGCCTTCAACTTTTTTTCTTGCTGTGAATGCATTATCTTAATTTCTTTCCAAAACTGCGCATTTTTTCTTATGAAGATAGTACTGTACCTGAATAATTTTTTTCAAAGAAAAATGCTCTATTTATTTACTTAAATCAAATTTTAACGTCGTGACATGAAAAATACATCTCTCCCTTCCTTAACTCCCTTCCTTCAAGACAGCGATTTTGCTTTGCACTCCTCACCGTCAAAACAGTCTTCATTCGCGTCCCGTTCTCTCACTATCGCTATACAAGTTTACGAGTGCTGGTATAGCTTTAGACTCCACTTTCTGTGCTGAAATCCCCTTCTAAGCAGAACAAACAGCAGAGCAATTAGTAATGATCTCCTCTCATTGAATCCGACCCACTCTCCTTACTTGGTCTTGGCCATAAATAAAGGCTAAAATTAAGGATTTTGGAAAGCGGAGAACACCTGTATTTTCCTGGCCCCGTAGATGCTGTTTTGATGACCTTTCTACGGAGTAGTAAATAACGCATTTCCTAGGAGGAAATACTTTGGAGTACAAGACAAAAAACACGAGACTCATTTTTACTTGGCAAAGTTAGATTATACGTTGAAGTTAAAAAAAAAAAAAAAAAAAAGGCACATCTTGAATTGGGTGGGTGCGGTAGTGTGGGTGAGAGGAATTTATAGTGGGCTTCCGCCCACCTCCGCACCTTCTTGGCGACATCCCTGTTTGAAAGCTTGTCTGAACTTGTCATGACGTGTTGAAAACAAGACATTATCATCATTTCTCTCTTCTTTGGCGGCGGTTCAAGTTCAGTATGCTAATTTTGTTTATATATACATATATACACTGGCGGAAAGTGAAAAAATAACACCAAGAAGTAATTGGCGGACGATCATGAAATTTACATATGTTAATGGGGTCGAGTTTACGTAGGTGGGATGTTGATTTCGGTACCAACCAAACGCCACAGCACGGCATACTATGCAAATTATCGTCGGTGGTATTTAAGGAGTACGGCGAAGTGAATGTAATCAGTCGTCGGCGTACGGACACGTGCGAAAACCCTGAAGAAGCTGCAATGCAAGACGTGTACGATTTCAGCAGTTATCGGACTTTGAGCGAGGTCGTCTAGTCGGGCTCTGCGAGGCCGGGTGGTCGTATCGTCGTATTGCGGAGCGAATTGGACGGGTAGTATCGGTGGTGGTGCGATGGTGGCGTAGATGGTCCGATGAACATTCCCACACGAGAAGACGTGGAACCAGGAGTCACAGACGGACTGATGAGCGGACCGATCGACACATAAGAAGAGCGGTGTTGTCAAGCAGAACATCTACTGCGACGCAAATCCGAGCTGCCGTTGTACCGGGTACGTTAAACAGCACCTCCTACATCAACAACATTATTCAGCCCGTTGTTGTGCCATTTGTAAGGTCGGTCCATCGTGGTTATTTCCAGCAAAATAACGCACACCCACACACGGCACGTGCAACGCAACATGCACCTCAGGGTGTGAGACAACGTCCATGGCCTGCACGTTCACCGGATTTATCCCCCATTGAGCACGTGTGGGATTTTATGGGACAACGACTTATCCGGTCTCCACGGCCAGCCACGACCATCCCCGATTTACGCGTCCAGGTTGAGGATGCTTGGAACTCAATACCCCAAACTTACATCCAACATCTGTACGACAGACTCCATGCCAGAATTGCACAGTGTGACGCAGTTCATGGCGGTTCAACCTCGCACTAACCATGTTACATGGAAATGTTATTTTTCAGTTTACCAGCAAATACAGCTGTATTTTGCCATAATGTTTTAATCACGTTATCCTCTGTATTCCGTTATTATGCTGTATAAATTTTGTTGGTATCAGACGTCTCCTTCTTGGTGGTTTTTTTTCTTCACTTTCCGCCAGTGTATATATTTTTTTTCCATGAAGCTTCGTTCTAAAGACAGGGAAATATTTTTAATTTTTACAAGAATACAGTTTGCGGATGATCCGAAAAAAAAATCCTTCCGATTTATCCCAAATTTATGGGAACTATAGCTGTTCACATGGCGCTGTTACAGGCTAAATGAGTAAATTCAGAACCTCCTCCGTGCACGACCAAAGGTGACAGTGAACGAGAAAACCATCGACGCTATTCGTGAACTGATTAAGGAAAATTCACACATCACTCTTCAGTTAATAAATTTAGATATTGATGTATCGATTGGTAGTATGGAAGTAATCATTCATCAGCATTTAAAGTTCAGCAGGATCTATGCTAAATGAGTACCCTACAAACTGATTGAACAGAAAAAACTGAAAGAAGGATAGAGTCGATTCATGCAAGGAGATGCGGGCAGTGTTTGAACGTCGTTGCCACATACAACCGTATGCAAACATTGTCACTAATAATGAGACGTGGTTTTATTACTACATAACTCCCAAAAGAGCGAGAATTATACGTTTGGGTTGCGGAAGATAAACAGCGTCCCCAAAGCTTCCGGCAAGACTTTCTCTCAAGGAAGAGAATATTCACAATAGTTTTCGATTCCCTAGCAGTAGTGTCTCTGGACACCTTACTAAAAACACAGCCAATACTGTACAAACATTGTTTTACCCAAAATGGTTAAGGAGCTGAAGGAGAACAACAGGTGTGTTGAGAGACCTCCTCCTTCATGACAAATGGTAGTACTCTCAAAACCCAGCAAATTAGGCCTATCTGGACAAGTAAAAAATCAAATTGATGTACTATCCTTCTTATTCGCCCAATCTCATACCCTGAGATCTTTTGGCTGTTTCCAAAATTTAAAAAGGAACTTGCTTGGCACCCTTTTTAAAAAGTGGAAGACCTTGTAAAATGCTTTCATTCGGAGTTTCGGAGTGCCCAAACAGAAGTACCACAAAGCGTTCCAGATTTGGCGTGGACGTCTGCAACTTTACATACATGGTGGAGGAGGACATGCATTTTTGTTCTGTAGATACTCGTTTCAAAATTTTTGAACGTCCTCCGCATACGCCCGCAACGGAAAATCTGTGAATTAATGAAAGTGTATAATGTCTACAGTCGTTGCTATAACGAATACATGCGGCATTAGTAGAATTTTCCAATCGCATTTTTAAAAGCGACAATACAATTGCACACCGAAATATATACCAAGTCACATAGAGAAAGAACTGCGCATTAAGCAAAATTCAAAAACACATGCCAAATATATATTTACGCCCCATAAAGGAGAAGTTGTGTATTATTTTGTCAACAAATATGGGAAAACAATTTTTCTTACTGAGCGGTATATAAGGTACGAGGCTCGAATTATTCCATCTTAACACTTAAAATGCTCTCTGTATCTCTGGAAATGGGGTATATAAAAACAGCTACAATGGCATTGAAAACCTGCTTCCCAATTTACCCATTCTATTCTTTAACATAACATTACGAAATATTTCCCCCAAAACTCACATTATTTAACCGAAATGCAGCAATATCAAACTTACACTGCTGGACAATTGCTAAGGACGGATCATAAACGGCT
The DNA here is from genome assembly GCA_039090855.1 of Macrothele yani. Taxonomy (NCBI): domain Eukaryota; kingdom Metazoa; phylum Arthropoda; class Arachnida; order Araneae; family Macrothelidae; genus Macrothele; species Macrothele yani. The sequence goes on along the minus strand of CM077013.1, from coordinate 100,536,336 downwards.
ATATAGCGCATAAAAAAGGAAGTGTGGTTGGATGCCAAGTGAAATAAAATAATGTCAGAATGCCAGGACATTACAAGAAAGACAATTTATTGTGCTCTGAAATCCAGAAGGCTTTGGAATGTGTTCAAGGGACAAACAGGCCATTTTGGGCAGAATACGTAAACGTGAAAAAAATGCAATTACCGTCCGCAGGCGTTCCGGCGTAAGATGTCAATACGGGATATGGCCACCATGGAGGGCGATGCAAGATTCCACACGTCGTGTCATGCTTTGCACAACATTATCAAGCAGCTGTTGGGGTAATTTATCCCATTCCTCTGTCAGTGCACGGATGAGGGTGTCCTTGTTTATTGGAGGGCATTGGCGACCAGCAAGACTCTTCCCCAAAGCATACAACACCTTTTCAATGGGATTCAGATCTGGAGAACGTGCAGGCCATACGAGGCGTTGAATATCCTCGCTCTCAAGACACTCCTGGACAGCGACTGTTCGATGACATGTTGCTTTGTCGTCCATGAAAATGAATATATCACCGACAGCACCACGGAACATGCAAACATGAGGTAGCAGAACATCATTAATGTATCGTTGGCCAGTCATAGTCCCAGGTGGAAGCACATAGAGGGACGTACGGCCATTGATCATGATGCCAGCCCATACCATGACACTACATGTCGGATTACGGTCCCTTTCCTGTATGTTTGCTGGACAATATGCAGTACCACTATCATGCCAGATCAGTTGTCGTCGACAATCAGACGATAGACTGTATCTACACTCATCTGAGAAGAGGACAGCAGACCAGTCGTTATCAGTCCAATTCTGATGTTGATGGCACCATTGCAAACGGGCGGTACTGTGACGTCTGGACAATGGGATGCACACAACAGGACGGCGGGCGTATAGTCCTCCTTCATGCAAACGTCTGGCGACAGTTTTTCGGGAGATTCGCTTGCCAGTAGCAGCCATAAACTGATTTGCTACCTCACTAGCTGTGCTGCGCCGGTGTCTTTTTGTTGATAACACTATGTACCGATCTTCTGCAGGTGTCGTACTGCAAACACGACCTCTCCCGTGACGTTTGCTACACTCTCCATTTGTTTGAAATGATTTCCAAAGCCTTGAAACAACACTGTGGCTGACGTCGAACTCCTTGGCAACATCTGTTATTTTTCGCCCTTCTTCAGTCTTGCCAATAATACGGCCACGCGTAAAATCATCTAGGTGATGTCGGGAAGACATACTGAAAATTGCAAGTTCGTCAATTGATTCTTTCCCTTTCAACTTTGCGTTTGAACAACAACGGTCAATACGCGTCAAATCCTTTATATCTCTTATCAGCGCTATGACGTCACGAACAAGTTCGGCAATCCAAAATTTGCATACGCACAACACGTCTTACTGTATCCCGCACTTATGCTAATTTCCACATTTTCCTGCCTTCCATTTTATGGTTGCTATCGTTGCTATTATCATCCGTCCTTAGCAATTGTCCGGCAGTGTATTTTGATTTTATGTAAAAATGATAAATATTCATTCAATAATAAGTTTTTCTTGCGGCTTGAACAACAGCTGTAATAGGCAAATATTTGTTATGAACTTACTGGGTTATTAAAAAAATGATATGGGACACAAAAAAAACAATCTTTCACTCAACACGAACAATGTGTTAGAAAAGTTTGAAAATACGTGAGAGCTTGAAAATTCGTAAGGGTGGAAGCCATCACTCTGCACATTGTGGACTTCTGTAAGTTGAAAGATTTGTGTTCTTTTCGATGCCTCCATCACTTACGTAAATACGTACCTCACACAAAATTTACACAAAGGCATGTATGTTCTCTACGCGTTCTTCATCACAAATAAAGCACATCCAGTCTTTGCTTGTGCTTGGTTGTGACTCAGCTTATTCACTTCTCGTTGGGACTGGTTGAGATATTTTCTTTGTTTCCTTTGCCGTATTTTTCGTCAGTGACTTCGCATGTTTAAACATGGAAGTCTTAATTACGCTTGCCTTGAAGTTCAATTATTTACATGTGATCCTCTGACAAAATGGAAATCAGTTTAATATGATGAAGATATACGTAAGTTTCGTGAATAACCTAAAAGTCTTGTATATACAACTTTAACGCTACCATGGCGTTACAGAGCTACCGAGAATTTTATGGTAATCTACGTCCGTTTCTGTGACATTTCAAAATTTTATATAAATTTACTATCTTCTCTGTATAGATGAAGCTTCAAGCAACAAGAACATGTATAGTTTTGGAAAGTTATTCTTTACGGCATTTACAAAATCAGTTCTTTGAGCTTACCTTGATATACAGTAGAAGAATTTCAGTTCCGTGACTCAAGAGCAAATGGCGGATATACCGCTTCGTTCAAGAATGATGGCGGACTTCTACTAACAATTTTTCTCGCTACATAGCGTATGAATGCCGACCCGTACGGTGAACTACCACTCTCTAGTACCATTACAAGGAATTCGTTTGGTGGCGATAAAGGGGTACTTGGCATTATTTGGTGTAAGTACCTTATATACATACAACGATGTGCCATTTCATTATGACCACCCCCAGCCTAGAGAAATGAGCGCGCCTAGAGACCGAACGGTGGCGCAGATGAAGTTCACAGAGCAGTATATACATACAACCCGAGGATCGGCTTTCGGTTAGTAGAATGCTCGGAGTCAGAATGGGGAAAGCTGCCGATACATCGTAGTTTGTATAATAAAGGACAAATTGTGATGGCACGGAGCCTACGATCTCGGAAACGGCGCGGCTTGTTGGTTGTTCACGTGCTGCTGTAGTGAGTACGTATCGAAAAGTGGTGCACAGATGGCCAAACGACGAACCGTCGTCCAGTCGTGTGTCGTCCGCAGCTCATTGTTGCCAGAGGGGAGGTGTCGTGTATTGTTCACAGCGACCGCAGGGTCACAGTTTGACAAATCACCCGCAGCTACAACAGTGGTTTTCAGGGTATTGGGTCACAGCACACAGTTCATCGCAGCCTTCTGCACATGGGCCTGCGTCGCCGAAGACCCAGCCGGGTCCCCATGATCGCTGCACGTCATTGCCAGCAAAGCGTGAAATGGGCCCAAGATCATTGAGATTGAACCGTGGACGATTGGAAGAAAGTGGTCTGTCTAACGAATCAAGATTCCTGGTGCATCACGTAGACGGCCGAGCGCGGATACGCCGATTACCAACGGAGGTTACGGCACCTGTATGCACTGTTGGGCGGAAACAGGCAGGCCGCGGCGGTGTTAGGCTGTGGGCGATGTTTTCTTGGGACATTTGAGGCCCCATTATCCCAATAGCACAATCCCTGACAGCTGTCGGGTATCTGAACATCGTTGAAGACCAAATTCACCTATTCATAGCAACTGTGCTTCCTGCTGGTGATGGCCATTACCAACAGGATAATTCGCCATGCCACACTGCCGGAATCATCAATGAGTGGTTTGAGGAACATGCTGGTAACTTTATGTTAATGCCCTGGTCTACAAACTAACCTGACATGAACCCAATCGAACATTTGTGGTTCGACTTGGAAAAGCGGGTTCGCGGTGGTAATCACCACCATCCCGAAATATAAGGCAACTGGAGGACCAGCTGTTAGCATTATGATACCATATACCCCAGGATACCTATCGCCACCTCATCGAATCGATGCCTCGCCGAGTGGCCGCTGTTTTGCTGGCTAAAGGGGGTCCTACAACATATTAGGTAGGTGGTCATAATATAATGGCTCATTGGTGTATATACGAAATTCGTCATCTAAATAATAAAGGTAAGCAGCACTTACCTTTATTATTATGGGAGATTTCAATGCAACCTATTATTATTATGGGAGATTTCAATGCAACCTATTATTATTATGGGAGATTTCAATGCAAAAATAGGGCAACAGCAACAGAATGAAATTTCAGTAGGTAAATTCGGTCACGGCAACAGAAACCAGCGTGGAAATACTCTCATTGAGTTTGCAGAGGCAGAAGGGTTTTTCATCATTAACTCCTTTTTCAAGAAAAAGCCACACAGGAAATGGAGATGGAGACATCCAAATGGGACGATAAGTGAAATTGATTTTATTATGTGTAACAAAAAATTCGTCATAGAAGACTGCAGTGTGCTAAACAAGTTCAACACAGGTAGTGACCATAGATTGGTGAGATGTAAGATGCACCTCAACACTAAACTCGAACGTGGCAAGCTCATAAGACAAACAAAATGTATTGACATAACCAACCTTAAAAAACACCATAATACCTTCAAATTGGAACTGAAGAACAGATTCTCTGCTTTAGAAGGCCTAACATCGGAAGAAGTGGATATTTCTGAAGTTAACAGAAAAGTAACCAAAGCTCTTATGAAAACAGCAACAAAATTAGCTGGGTCTAAGAACAAGTTGCATGTGAACAAATTATCAGGAAAAACCAAAATGTTGATGCAAAAAAGAAGAGTGATGAGGACAACTAAAGAAGATGTAACTTCCAAAGTGGAATACATAGAGCTATGCAAGACAGTACGAAAAAGTATCACTGAAGACTTAAGGAAATTCAACTGTGAACTAGTGAGGAAAGCAATTGAAAACAACCAAAGCCTAAAGATAACAAAAGGACATCTCAGTAAGGGAAGAAAACAGATTATGGCACTGAGAAAAGAAGATGGTTCTGTAACAAGAAATAGAGGCAAATTTTTGACAAGAGTGAAAGATTTCTACTCCAAGTTATATGAAAGGGATGTTGCATGTACTCCAGACATCATGGAAGGTACCAGTACCAAAGTTCTTCCAGTCCTCCCAGCAGAGGTTACACATGTAATAAAAAACATGAAGTGGGGAAAAGCTCCAGGAAAAGATGGAATTACTGTAGACATCATACAAGAAGCAAGTGGAGAAATCGAAACAGTACTCGCCCAAACTTTTCAGTCGATGCCTTAATGAAGGGAAGATTCCTAAGGATTGGAACAACGCTATAATGATCCTGCTACATAAAAAATGTGACATTGAGGATCTCAGGAACTACAGACCTATCAGCCTCCTATCAGTGGTTTATAAAATCTTCACTAAAGTTCTTTCACACCGTTTGAAGGTAACACTGGACATGGCTCAACCGAGAGAACAAGCTGGATTCAGGAGTGGCTACAGCACAATAGATCATATCCACGTACTGAGAGAACTAATTGAAAGAGCGAGGGAATATGAGCTTCCATTGTGCATGGCTTTTATCGATTATGAAAAAGCCTTTGATTCGGTGAAACCATCAGCAGTTACAATGGCTCTGAAATCCTGCGGTATTGAAGATGCATACATTAATATTACTAATAACATCTATGAAAATGCAAGTGCAAAGATTTGGCTGTTTGAAAATACAACACACATAAAAATTGGAAAAGGGGTGAGACAAGGTGACACCATATCTCCGAAGCTCTTTAACGCCACATTGGAAAATGTCTTTCAATCACTGAACTGGTAAAACAAAGGGATAAAAATTAATGGAGATTATCTAACCCACCTTCGTTTTGCTGATGACATAGTCATTTTTGCAACTACCCCATCAGAGCTGCAGAGTATGATCCAAGAACTTGCTGACAAGAGTAAAGAAGTGGGATTAAAAATGAACTTTCAGAAGACAAAAGTGATGTTCAATGCTTTTTCACGAAATGAAGATTTATCCATTGATGGAGAAAAGCTGGAGATAACAGACACGTACATTTATCTTGGACAGCAGATATCAAGTGAGGGTCACATTGGTGAAGAAATTAATCGACGTACAAAACTTGCCTGGAGAGCTTTTGGAAGAAACAGCATAATTTTCAAGAGCAATATGTCATTATGTCTTAAAAGAAAAGTGTTTGATCAATGCATCCTTCCAGTGCTTACGTATGGTGCAGAGACGTGGACCTTAACCAAATGAGACATACAGAGGCTGCAGATAAATCAAAGAATGCATGGAGAGGTGCATGCTTGGTGTAACCAGGAGAGATAAGAAGAGGAACTCGTGGATCCGAAAAATGACAAGAGTGAAGACATCATGATCAGAGTTAAATCCCTGAAATGGCAATGGGCTGGGCATACTGCCAGAAGGACAGACCATCGATGGACAGCCGGAATTTTAGATTGGATTCCAAGGGACAGGAAAAGACCCAGAAGAAGACCACATGGAAGAGGAGTGGATGAAATTCGAAAGTATGCCGGAGTGACATGAAGGAGACTGGCACAAGACAGACCGTTGTGGAGGAAACTTGGGGAGACCTTCGTCCAGCAGTGGATTGATAATGGTTGACAATGATGATGATAATGATGATGATATACGCTTATACGCTATCCAAAAGAGTAAGTATTTTTCAGATCGTACTTTTAGAAATACAGTGTACTTTTATACCCTCTAGCTTAAAACTGTACAATTTTTCACGAGAAAACTGCACGCAAACTGTTCTTCATAGTAAATGATTTTAATCTGTATTTAACATAGGTGACCAGAAAATTGGGGTTTGGGGAGAGAGTTGGCATGAATGAGTGTAAACAGATGTTTTTCTTTGGGAGAGGGGAACACGAACAAGTGTAAGGGTTTTCCTTGGAGGTACGCGTAAAAATGTAAACTGATATTTTCCTTTACGTAATAGGCAATTCTTGGAAACAGTTTTCAAGTGCATAACAAACTAGTTTTTGTTATTCATCACTCTTCAACTACTGCTGATAATGAACGATGACGAACAATCTTATATAAAAATTTTTTGGCAAGATGCTAAGTTTTCTGAAAATAAAGTCCTCACTTTTATTACACTTTTTTTAAATATAAAATTTTTTTCCTGATACGTGAAAAATGTTACATAATGTGTTCTCGACATTGATTGCACTTGCCGTGATTTTACTTCCTCATAAAAACGAATCACAGCCAGACCTAAAAGGTGAGTACAACAGTGCGTGAGTGTGTGTGTGTGTTTGAAAAGCTCTTAGTCTCTTCTCTTTGAACTTCGTAGAGACTCCATTTACCCTCCCTCTCATATTTGCCGCTCATCGTAGACTTACCTTGCCTTTATTTTTTCTAAAGGTGGGGGACACGCGCCTCCTTCCCAACCCCGACGCTACGCCTATGGTATTTAGGTTCTCTAGCTGCGGAGTAATGCGTCGCAAGAAGACCAGAATGCAAGGATCACCCTTCTCATGGTTATTCCTTGTAGAAGATTTACGACTACACTACGATTTGTATTCGTTTGAAGGAATTTCCGCAAAGTTTAATTTGTCTCCTGTCCTTCTTGATCGTTCGTAATTTTTTATTCGCCAGACACATACAAATCTACCCTAGTGGCTGGCGTGTGTCTGAATGTTCTCAATATTGTGTCCATATTTTATTTCAAAAAGTGGCGACGCATTGCATGTTTTGTATTGACATGCTTTCTTTCAGCACGGGCCAGCTTTAGATTTCGTCGCGCACTCTACGGCAGTATTTGTTGACACCCTCCACACAAGTTCTTTTCACGTAGGACTACGTCTAATTCGGCGAATAGTATGGGGCGACTTACGGCCGACAGCCTGTGATAAAAATAGGTCCCAATTGAAATCACTATAGCGTTGAAAATACGAGACGCACGCTAATCGTGTTAGCGTATTCGTACATAGCATTGAGTCCAATTTGCGTATTGCGCAATAGATCGTATGCGCGACGCTCCCCTCACTCCCTGTGCGCGGAGGAGATGATGCAATATTTCTGGGGGTGCAGCAGCGTTTGACTCAGTCTATCCCGGTAACCGTGAGCGCAACACGACTGCGCGTTGTACCGTTTTAAAACTCTCAACGTGATCTATTTAAATATACGAAGAACATTTCGCAGTGGTTTGAACTGATCATTTGAAAAATTGCATTCTTTTGAACCGGTCAACACTTTTGACAATATCGCGGTTTATCTGGACACCCGTGAGTGCAAAGCGACTGTGCGTGTTATCGTTTTAAAGCTCTCGATGGTTTCTATTCAAATATACACTCAGTGGTCACTTTATTATGACCACCTGACAGTTTTAAGCAAATGAGCTATGGCTGCACGCTGTTGCCGCCAGAGACCGTGGCTAGTGTAAAAAGGGAAAGCTTAGTGCTTGCAACAGTAGTGGAAGTGATTTTGGAGTGACGGACTTTCTACGTGGGATAATTGTAGGAGCTCGGAGGCTTGGAGCTAGTATCACCGAAACCGCCGCATTCGTGAAATGTTCCAGAGCAGTTGTTGTTGAAGTGTTTAAGGACTGGACTGTCAGCCAAAAAACTAGGTCTCTACGGGCAACGTGTAGTCGTCATCGACTAGTGACTGCTCGGGCGGAACGAAGAGTGTCCAGACTGGTAACATACAACAGAAGGGCAGCAAATTACAGACCATCTTAATTAATGATCCTCTCAAATGATCTCTGCACGCACTGTTCGCCGTACACTGCATCGGATGGGATATGGCAGCCGAAGGCCTGTTCGAGCACCTTTGCTGTCTGCAGTTAAGAAGAGAAAACGTCTCCAGGTCGCACAGGAGCACAAGGATTGGACAGTCGATAATTGGAAACAAATTATGTGGTCCGATGAATCACGTTTTCAGTTGCACCATGCCGATGACCGAGTGAGAATTTGGCGGAAACAGCACGAAAGCATGGACCCCAAATGCATTGCTACAACCCTTCAAGCTGGCGGAGGAAACGTTATGGTTTCGGGAATGTTTTCCTGGCATGCTTTGTGCCCTTTAATTCGTGTCTGACTGGCACATCATATCTAAACATCGTTGCGGACCAAGTGCATCATGTCATGTGGATGGTTTATATCAATGGCGATGGCTACTTTCAACAAGATAATGCGTCCTGCCATAGTGCTCGTATTGTGCAGGATTGGTTTCAGGAACATGGCGGTGAGTTTATTTTGCTTAGGTGGCCCCCACAATCTCTAGATCTCAACCCCATTGATAATTTGTAGGATGAAGTTAAACGAGCCATCAGACAGCTGGATCCACAACCCTGCAATCTCACACTCCTGGAAAGTGGTCTCAGATTCCACAAACCACCTATCAACATCTCGTGGAGTCCATGCCACGGAGAATCAACGCAGTATTATAGGCAAAAGGTGGCCCAACGAAGTACTGAGGGGTGGTCATAATAAAATGGCCACTCAGTGTATAAAGAACATATCGCAGTGGTTTAAAATAAAATTAAAAAAATTGTTTACGTGTGAACGAGTTAACACATTTTACAATGCCGCGGAATTCGCAGAATGAACGCCTGCAAAAGTGGAGAAAATCAGAAACGAGAGTCAAAAGCAAGTGATGAGGAATGCAAGAAGCCCAAGAATACTGCAGCCCAACGAACTAGAGAGTATCTAGAACGCCTGAAGGCAGCAGCCGCCAAACAAAAATCTTACACGCCGATCGAACCCGTACCCGGCACATCTCAAATTCGCGCAAAGAAGCATAAATCAACAGAAACGACTTCAAAGCAAGAACAGCCAACGACAAATAAACAAAATACACCGATCGAATTTGTACCAGGTCCTACAGAGGAAGCACAGCCGTCAACATCTTCAACATCGATATATGTCAGCTCGTCTCCTGCTGCAACTAGAGAGTTCAAACGTTCCTTCGTCGATCAAGAGTTCGGCTTTGCTTGAAATGTATGCGACCGTCTTTGTTTTAAGAACGATTTGCACACCGCCGGCTAGAAGCACATCGACACTTTACGTGACGATTTTCCCGATGAAGATGTTTCGTCTTTCCAAGTCTGCTCGACGTGTCTTTCGGCATTAGTGATCATCAACAATGCAAAAACATTACTCGTGTCCGTTTACATCAATCCTGGCACCTCCTTCGACGACCTGTAAAAGCTCGTACTCAGTAATCTTGTATTATAAACACCGAATGTTTCAGAAGTCATTCTGCAACGGGCCGGAAAGGATACGGCGGCACACCGATCATTATCTTGGGCGATTTCAACTTGAACATCAAAGACAGAGCCACTTATGAGAGATTCAAAGAGTTCATGTCCCGACATCTCGTCATGAATGTTACAACCGATGCCACGCAGAGCACCACGTTGGGTAATTAGTGTATTGATCGGCTTTGTATTCGCAATGTATCCAGCGTTATTTGTAAAAATTATGTAAGCCACTTTTCATATCATAAAACCTGTGTTGGCTATAACAAACTAAATAAAAGCTTTGAAACCATACTCGACTAGTTCATTTCAACTCTCCGATCTGCAAGTCGTAGTCCTACGTTCCAAACTGAAGGTCCAATCAGAACTGAGCCTACATGATTTTTTTTTTTTTTTTTTATAATAGAAGTTGCGCACCTCCCCACAAGTTGTTTTAAAATAAATTAATAGTTGCGTACGCTGATCCCCAGGTGAACGCCAGAAACAACGCTCCTTTTTGCGCTTAATTGTAACAACACGCTATTGTGGTAAATAGGATTGTTCCAGTGACAGCGGTGCCTTTCATCGGTCGCAATCATTTTGGCTCATCGTCTCGGATTAAAATACTTGCAATACACAGGGTCCAAAGGAAAGCCCATATCCACCCCTGTCATGGCTGAAGGAACAATCCCCGACTGTAAACGTTAGGTCTGTCTCTAGTAAAGTGGACATGCCCGATCGATTAAAAGCGATTGCAGAGCCCCTAGTGGCGAAGTGTGGAAGTTCGGACTCGGCAACGAAGCAAGATAGATGCAAAAGGTCCATTACGAAGTTGTAGAGCATCGTAGAATGACAAAGAAACGGAAGAACGCGCAAGAGTAACCAATTAGACGTCAGCAAAAGCTAGAGCTCAACCATGCCCCATCCAGTGGAACGGCGATGAACGACCCACGAGAGTATGCAAATACGTTAGTGACGTACGATCCCGCTGGGGATAAAAGGCAGCCTGTGCTGGAGGGGATAAGCGCGTAGGGCCGTGGGTGGCCTAGTGGACAGCGTTCATAACTGCCATGGAAAGGACCTCAGGGTTCGATCCCAGCAGGTACGAACGCTCGATCCACTAATTATCCGCCGTGCGTTGGATGGACACGTTAAGCCGTTGGATCCCTGTAGTAAATAGGGGCGTCTTCTACCTCGCTTCCGTATGACTTTCCTATCAGGCACTCTAGCCCAAATCTTCTAGCCTCCTATTTCCAAGGGTTGTTTAAGACCTGGGGTCAAACACTCCCTTCCTAAAATCATCTACATAAAAAAAGAAAAAAGAAAAAAAAATGCGGGATAAGCGCTTTGTCTCAGAGCTTCTGATGGCGTGCCACAAGTCCGAGAAGTATTGCGAGATGGTCATTATGTATGGCGAGTGTCATCGGAATGCATAGGGGTCACCGGACTGGACCCCTATAGACTTCTTCTTCTGGTGATACTTAAAGTACCAGGTGTATGTTACAGCGTCTACAAGTTTGGACGATTTGAAACAGCGTATCATCAGTGCTTGTAACACTGTGACACCAGCAATGCTCGTTACAGCACGCAGTGATGTACTGTCTCGCATTCAGATGTGCATCGACGCCGATGGCGGACATTTTGAACAATATCTCCAATAGCTTCCGGAGCTTCGACGTGCTATTCTACGTCGTGTGTATGTCAGCTACTTGCCTGTAACCAATTTTGTTTCGATTAAATGCATCTGCAACCATTCATATCCTATGACGTCTAACTGCTTATTCTTGCGCGTTTTTCTGTTTCTTTGTGTCGATTTTTCGTAATTCGACGATGCTCTACAACTCGGTAATTGACCTTTTGCGCCTATCTTGCTCCGCTACCGAGTTAGATTGGCCAACTTCCACACCACCACTAGAGGCGCTGCAATCGCTTTTAATCGATCGGGCATGTCCACTTTACTAGAGACAGACCTAACGTTTATAGTCGGGGACCGTTCCTTCAGTCATGACAGGGGTAGATATCGACTTTCTTTTGGACCCTGTATTGTCTTTGACTCTACCATTTCACACGTGTGCACACCCAAAATTTCAGCTTGGCGCCACTCTGAAGTTGACACCCTGTGCGACAGCACTTCTCTTACCGCACTAAAATTAGCCCTGTTTTCAGCAGTGAAGGCATTTTAAATGTCATCTCAAATATCAGCAGTAGAGATTATTGATAGCACTTACTCTTACCGCTGATCGAATTATCTTTGTTAACTGGATGATTTAACAGAGACAAAGAGAGAGAGTTTAATGTCATAATAATTTCCATCGTTTTTAATGTCATTTTATTCAGTAACTTATAGACAGCTTGTCGTATTCGTTATTGAGTGCCTTAACTGAAACACAGAACAATGCTCTAACATGAAAACACAGTGTTAGGGCGCTATGTATCATTGTGAGGAGCACGTTTGCAATTTTAAATTTTAATTCAGCGGACATTCTTCACTAATTTTCGTTAAGTTGCGGGAATCAGAGTTTGTTTCTGCAGCAACCTAAACAACAACAACAACAAAAAAAAAACAAGTTAGTAAAATATGCAATGCATTGATTATTATACGCTTTCGAACATACCAGAGAGCATTACTCAAGTTATGAGGATAATGGCTCTGGAATAAATCTCGCTCCTGTGTCCTGACCTTTGACCCCATTTCGATGATATTCAACAGAACCAGTTAAGTACACTTCCGCAACAACATGATGAAGTTTTGTCTCAGTCGAAGCATTTTTAGTGAAGTTATGACGCATAAGGGCAATGGAATGGATACCGCTATTATGTCTTGACCTTTGACCCCATTTCGCCCATCATTTTCAATAGGGTTCGTCCCCAGTCGCTCCCTACCACATACTAACATTTCATCGAAATCGAACCATTTTTACGCAAGTTATGACCCATAAGGGCAATCGAATGGATCCCGCTCCTATGTTCTGACCTCTGACCCCATTTCGCCCATTTTCAATAGGGTTCGTCCCCAGGTGGTCCCCTACCACATACCAAAATTTCATCGTAATCGACCAATATTTTACGCGAGTTATCGTGCTGACAGGCAGACGGACGGACAAAGCTGGAGCATATACGCTTCTTCACCGGTTCTACGTCAATTCGTCGCGTGCGTCAATTCGTCGACTGCGTCAATTCGTCGACTGCGACGATTCGTCGCGCGTCAATTCGTCGCCTACGTCAATTCGTCGCGCGTCAATTCGTCGACTGCGTCAATTCGTCGCGCGTTAATTCGTCGCGCGTCAATTCGTCGACTGCGTCAATTCGTCGCGGACAAATTCTTCGACTACGTCAATTCGTCGACTACGTCAATTCGTCGACTACGTCAATTCGTCGCGTTTACAGATTTTGGTTACATACAAAACGAATTCAGGAAAACGTACGATTTCGAACGTCTTGCTCCCTGATCAAATTTATAAAGTTTGGACACGCACACAGGATAGGAATATTACGTTTTTCTTTGGCACTAAAAATATTAGACATTAAACGGTTTTTGGAACGGGGCAGGGCCCGGTTGGTCAGAGCCCCATATACAAAATTTTCGTAAAATCTACAGTTTTCAATTCAGAACCACCAAATCTGGTATACTATCTCATGGTACTCTAACTTAGACGCTAGACGGTTTTTTGGAAGGGGTTGGAGCCCGGGGGGTCAGACCCCCCGAATAAAAACTTTTTCCTAAAATCTACAGTTTTCAATTTAGAACCACCAAATTTGGTATACTATCTCATGGTACTCTAACTTAGACGCTAGACGGTTTTTGAAAGGGGTTGGAGCCCGGGGGGTCAGACCCCCCCCCGAAAAAAACTTTTTCGTAAAATCTACAGTTTTCAATTTAGAACCACCAAATTTGGTATACTATCTCATGTTACTCTAACTTAGATGCTAGACGGTTTTTTGAAAGGGGTTGGAGCCCGCGGGGTCGGGCCCCCCCCTCATAAAAATTTCGTAAAATCTACAGTTTTCATCTTAGAACCACCAAATTTGGTATACTATCTTATGGTACTCTAACTTAGACTGCAGACCGTTTTTGGAACGGGTCAAGGCCCGGGGGTCAGAGCCCCCCACATACAAAATTTTCTTAAAAACTACAGTTTTCAATTCAGAACCACCTAATCTGGTATACTATCTCATGGTACTCTAACTTAGACGCTAGACGGTTTTTGGAAGGGGTTGGAGCCGGGGGTCAGACTCCCCCGAATAAAAACTTTTTCGTAAAATCTACAGTTTTCAATTTAGAACCACCAAATTTGGTATACTATCTCATGGTACTCTAACTTAGACAGTAGACCGTTTTTGGAACGGATCAAGGCCCGGGGGTCAGAGCCCCCACATACAAAATTTTCTTAAAAACTGCAGTTTTCAATTCAGAACCACCAAATCTGGCATACTATCGCATGGTACTCTAACTTAGACGCTCGACGATTTTTTGAAGGGGTTGCAGCCCGGGGGTAAGGGCCCCCCTCATAAAAATTCGCAAAATCTACAGTTTTCAATTTAGAACCACCAAGTTTGGTATACTATCTCATGGTACTCTAACTTAGACGCTAGACTGTTTTTGGAAGATGTTGGAGCCCACGCGGGGTCGGAGCCCCCCCATTAAAAATTTCGTAAAATCGACAGTTTTCATCTTAGAACCACCAAATTTGGTATACTATCTTATGGTACTCTAACTTAGACAGCAGACCGTTTTTGGAACGGGTCAAGACCCGGGGGTGAGAGCCCCCCCACATACAAAATTTTCTTAAAAACTACAGTTTTCAATTCAGAACCACCTAATCTGGTATACTGTCTCATGGTACTCTAACTTAGACGCTAGACGGTTTTGGGAAGGGGTTGGAGCCCGGGGGTCAGACCCCCCCGAATAAACAGTTTTTCGTAAAATCTACAGTTTTCAATTTAGAACCACCAAATTTGGCATACTATCTCATGGTACTCTAACTTAGACGCTAGACGGTTTTTGGAAGGGGTTGGAACCCCGGGGTGAGAGCCCTCCCCTCCTCATAAAAATTTCGTAAAATCTATAGTTTTCAATTTAGGACAACCAGATTTGGTATACTACTTATGGTTATCTAACTTAGACGGTAGACGGTTTTTGGAAGGGGTCGGGGCCCGGGTCAAGGTAGCCCCATGCAAAATTTTCGTAAAAAGTTCCGTTTTTTACTCTTAAGAATACCCTATTTACGTTCTAAGGCGCTCTTTTGGCTCTTTGAGGGCCTTGCACCATAAACCATCAACCAACCAACCAACTAACTAACCTACGGTCTAAGTTAGGGACTGTAGATAACAATAAAGTGCAAAAATATGCGTTTAATGGTGTATTAAAAACACAAATCTATATAGTTTAGCTTTCACTACCAACGAACGGCTTATCAGAAAGAAATATAATGTAATGTAAACAGAGAGTTCCAGATATTCAAAATTCAAAACGGTAAGAAAAAGATGATCAATGCCAATGTGAAGTCGTATGCATGCGACATCACATAGGTACATTGCATTTCTGTGTAGCGGGATTCACAGAAGCACACGCCAGATGTACGGCAGTTCTATAGATGTCTCCTAGAAGGTAAGTATTCCCATTCCTTTGATGATCAATGCCAATGTGAAGTCGTATGCATGCGACATCACATAGGTATATTGCATTTCTGTGTCGCGGGATTCACAGAAGCACACGCCAGATGTACGGCAGTTCTATAGATGTCTCCTAGAAGGTAAGTATTCCCATTCCTTTTCTTTCTTTTTGCTTCGCAAAATTAAATTAACTAAATCAAAAAATTTAAAATAAGTTTACTGGAAAATTGCAGGAATATCTTTTTCATTCATTAACTTTCACCCGCTGAACTTGGTGATTCCACAAATAGTAATATTTACCTGGCAAATAACTGGTATCCCTGCTAGTACAAATTATATTAATGATTTATTTGCGTCCAGTTCAATCTAGTATGTCCATAAGAGCGTTAGGGGCCGTATGAAAAATACATTTCAACGTGTGCCGCTACGGCGGCGGAGTGATCTAGGCGCTGGCTTCTGACCACTTGTCGAGAAGGATCCTGGTTCAAATCCCGGTGAATCATGGACGTTGTGCTTGACTTCTGGCACTGGCTGTCCCCCTTCCCAGGAACCAGTGGCCCAAAATTGGGAATGTCCGACTGCTTATAGCCCACTGAATTGACCACGGTGGTCGTTAACCCCCCCCCCCCCAAAGATTGCGACGTGTCCATTGCTATTTGTTGTGGACCGTACAAAAAGTATGTTTTTGATATCAAGGTGTCCACTTCCATGTAGGCTGGCCATAAAATGTTAGGGAGACCGTACAAAATTGCACTTTTGTTTTCACCTTGTCAGCGCTTCGGTATATGGTTGAAGTATACGTATATATAGTTGGGCCATTTCAGCACGTAGTTTGGTTTATATAGAAAATCAAGATAATGTTACATTTTTTACTCAGCTACAACACATTAATCCCGAAGGCTATTTGTTGAAATCTTTAATCCGCCGTGCTCATATTCACAACGTTAACATAACATGTCAAGTTATTAATGTTGCAGTTTTACCCTGTCACAAAACTTTAGTTACAAGACCTTAGGCGTAAACTTTTTTTAGGAATTTTTAGTCCGACGTATTCATAAGGTTTCGATAACATGCCAAGGTTATGGTACTGCGTTTTGACTGAGGCACAAAAATTAATAAACAGGCCTTAAGCCCTTTTATCAGTTTTCAATCAACAGTGCTCATATACATAAAATTTTCAGAGAAAGTCAAGTTTACTGTGTTGCGCATTTACTCGAGTACAAAACTATAAACAGCCATTAACTTTCACCCGCTGAACTTGGTGATTCCTCAATTCATCCATTAACAAGTCTTTTAAGTGATTGTATGCTATGGTCATATTTATAATGTTTGATGACAAGTCAGGTTAATGATGTTGCACTTATTAAAGACTTAAAAAGGTGTAGAGGCTAGTAATTATTATTTGAAGTCTAAATAAAAGCTCATTTTTAACATGACTCGTCATGAAATCCTTGTGAATATGGCATTTATTTTATTTTGTACATTTTACAAAGCGTATGCATTTTTTTTTTTTTTGGCATTTGTTTTAATTTTGTGTTGTACTTGTTACATAGCGTTTCGCATTTTTGTAATGCTTGTGACTTGTGATTGCATTTTGAATTTTTATTTGTTTCACATTTTGGATTGCATTTTGAATTTTTATATGTTTCACATTTTGGATTACTTTTTGACATTTTATGTTTTTGACATGCTATTTTGAAAATTTTGTCTTTTTTAATTTTGCGTTGGTTTTACATTCTTGCATCTTCGGCGGAATTACATTCTTGAAAAATTCAAATACAAGTTAGTAAAAGGTATAATTCAATTAGTGAGAAATACCAGCACATTTTAGTAAAGGGTAGAATTATATGAAATTCCTCTTAAAATGTCCAGCATGTTAACATTGTCTCTGTGCACCAAAGAAGTTCGAATTCCTTTTTATCTTGCCAGCGTTTCTCTTCTGGGTGGATTTGTTGGAATCTGTGCTATCACTCTTTCGATTTTAGCCATAGTTGTTCTGTGCTCTTTCGCAATTTCACTGATTATTTCGTACAGTCACAGTTTTTTCTCCCAGAATTGTATTCCAGCGTCTGTCTAATCTTTCAAGTTCGTTTTGTGTTCTGGGAAAGCCAAATAAATTGTTTTCACTAACTGACCAAATTGTTGGCGGGAACAGCGGAGGGCTTCTGCTTGGATTGTTTCTTCTGCTTCCACAAAATTTTCCAAGAACATAATTTTCCTCAAACCACTGAACTACAGAATCTGCATATTCTAGTAAAATTGATTTCACAAAATGAAATGCCCAAAACATTAAAAAAACTGCAACCACACGAAACAAAATACCCAAAACATGGTAAGAAATTCTGTTGAAAGCACAATGAAGGTATACGATAGGAGAAATATATGTTTTTAAAACTTAATACAAGTGTCAAAACTGAAATAAAAAGAAAGAAAAAGAAATATTCCAAATTTCATTGTTACTTTAGATATTTTGACCTGTTGACATTTCGTAAATTGTACTTGCACTCAGTCAAAAAATATTACTTACAAGGACTCTTTAGTAACTTTTAATCGCTGTGGTCGTATTTATAAGGTTTGCATAACAAATCAAGTTAATAATGTTGCGCTTTCACTTAGGCACCAAATGCTAATTATTGGCCGCTAAGCCTAGGCCTTTTAAATAATTTTTGATAAGCGTAACACTCTTAAATTGATTTGTCATGCAAACCTCATATAATCACAGCATTATAAAAATTACTGTAAATGCATATGCCTAGGTCTCGGGCGTAGCTATTAATGCTTTGTGCTCGAGTAACATTTAAACAGAATTCATTTTATTTTCTATGAAAACTACATAAATATCAGCTCGGAGGACTGAAAACTATCAAAAATCTCTAGGCCTATTGTCTGCTTAATAGTTCCAACCTCAGAAAAGCGCATTGCAAAAATCTTGGACTTCTATGAAAACATTATGAAAATTAGCACGGCACACTGAAAATTGCTAAACAGGCCCAGTCCTAGGGTTTTCTAATTATTGTTTTGTACCTGACTAAAAGTGTAACATTATCTTTAGTTCTTACTAGCAGGGGTACCCGGTATTTCCCAGGTAAATATTACTATTTCTAAAATCACCAAGTTCAGCGGGTGAAAGTTAATGAATGAAAAAGCTATTTCCGTAAATTTCCAGGAAACTTATTTTAAATATTTTGATTTAGTTAATTTAATTATACGAAGCAAAAAAAGAATTTACATTATTTACAGTACATTGTATTTCTGCCTGATAAGGCAACCGTTGGTGGTGAAAGCTAACGTTTATTAATTTGTGTTTTTAATACATCATGAACCGGATATTTTTTCACTTTATTGTTATCTACGGCCTCTAACCTAGACCGTAGGTGCGGTAATGGAGTGCTGTATTGGGATGCAGTTCTTAAGAGTAAAAATTGTAATTTTTACGAAAATTTTGAATGGGCCCCCTTCACACCGGGCACCGACCCTTTCCGTCTGCGGTCTAAGTTACAATACAATGAGGGAGTGTACTAAATTTGGTCGTTCTAAATTCGAAACTGTAGGTTTTACAAAAATTGGCATGGGGAGGGGAGGGCTCTGAACCCCTGTCTCCAACCGTTTCCAAAAATCGCCTGCATTCTCAGTTAGAGTACCATGACATAGTATACCAAATTTGGTGGTTTTAAATTGAAAACTGTAGATTTTACGAAAAATTTTTATGGGGAGGGCTCTGACCCCGTGCCTGACCCGTTCCCAAAACCGTCTACCATCTAAGAGTACCATGAGATAGTATACCAAATTTGGTTGTTCCAAATTGAAAACTGTAGATTTTACGAAAATTTTGTATGGGGGGAACGATCTAACCCCCGGGCCCCAACCCGTTCCGAAAATCGTCTACGGTCTAAGTTAGAGTACCATGATATGGTATACCAAATTTGGTGGTTCTAAATTGAAAACTATAGATTTCAAGAAATTCTATATGGGGGGGGGGGCTCTGAACCCCGGGCTCCGACCCTTTCCAAAAACCATCTACCGTCTAAGTTAGAGAACCATGAGATAATATACCAAATTTGGTCGTTCTAAATTGAAAACTAGTTTTTACGAAAAATTTTTATGGGGGGGGGCTCTTACCCGTGCCCGACCCGTTCCCAAAACCCTCTACCGTCTAAGTCAGAGTACCATAAGATAGTATACCAAATTTGGTGGTACTAAGTTGAAAACGGTATATTTTACGAAAATTCTTTGGGGAGGGGGGGGGTGCTCTTACCGCCCGGGCCCCGATCCGTTCCAAAAACCGTCTCCCGTCTAAGTTACAGTTTCATGATACCAAATTTGGTGGTTCTAATGTGAAAACTATAGATTTTACGAAAATTTTGTATGTGGGGCTCTTACCCCTCGCGCCTTGACTTATTCCAAAAACCGTCTAGCGTCTAAGTTAGAGTACCATGAGATAGTATACCAAATTTGGTGGTTCTAACTTGAAAACTGTAGATTTTACGAAAATTTTGTCGGGGAGGGCATTCTAACCCCCCGGGTCCTGACCCGTTCCAAAAACGGTCTACCGTCTAAGTTAGAGTGCCATTATATAGTATACCGAGTTTGGTGGTTCTAAATTGAAAACTAGATTTTACGAAATTTCGTATGAGTGGGGGGGGGGGGGGAGCCTCTGAACCCAGGGCTCCGACCCTTTCCAAAAACCGTCTACAGTCTAAGTTAGAATACAATGAGATAGTATTCCAAATTTGGTGGTTCTAAATTGAAAACTGTAGGTTTTACGGAAATTTAATATTTTGTACGGGGAAGGGGAGTAGGGGTTGCTCCGACCCCCGAGCCCCGACCCGTTCCAAAAACCGTCTCCCGCTAAGTTAGAGTTTCATGACACAAAATTTGGTGGTTCTGAATTGAAAAATAAAAATTTTAAGAAAATTTTGTATGTGGGAGGGGTCTTACCCCCGGGCCTTGATCCGTTCCAAAAACCTTCTACCGTCTAAGTTAGAGTACCATGAGATAGTATACAAAATTTGGTGGTTCTAAATTGAAAACTATAGATTTTACGAAAGTTTGTGTGTAGGGGGGGGGGGGTAACCACCCTTGCCCCGACCCGTTCTGAAAACCGTCTACCGTTTAATTTAGAACACCATTATATAGTATACCCAATTTGGTAGCTCTAAATTGAAAACTTCAGTTTTTACGAAAAAAATTTATGTGCGGGGGGTCTCTGACCCCGTGCCCGACCCGTTCCAAAAACCGTCTACCGTCTAAGTTAGAGTACCATGAGAGAGTATGCCAAATTTGGTGGTTCTAAATTGAAAACTGTAGATTTTACGCGGCATTTTATGGGAGGGGGGCTCTTACTCCCGGGCTCCAACCCCTTCCAAAAACCGTCTAGCGTCTAATTTAGAGTTTCATGATACCAAATTTGATGGTTCTGAAATGAAAACTAGATTTTACGAAAATTTTGTATGTGGGGGCTCTGACCCCCCGGGCCTTGACCCGTTCCAAAAACGGTCTGCCGTCTAAGTTAGAGTACCATAAGATAGTTTACCAAATTTGGTGGTTCTAAGATGAAAACTGTAGATTTTACGAAATTTTTATGAGGGGGGGGGGCGACCCCGCGGGCTCCAACCCTTCCAAAAACCGTCTAGCGTCTAAGTTAGAGTACCATGAGATAGTATACCAAATTTGGTGGTTCTAAATTGAAAACTGTAGATTTTACGAAAAAGGTTTTATTCGGGAGCCTGACCCCCCCGGCTCCAACCCCTTCGAAAAACCGTC
The DNA here is from genome assembly GCA_039090855.1 of Macrothele yani. Classification (NCBI taxonomy): domain Eukaryota; kingdom Metazoa; phylum Arthropoda; class Arachnida; order Araneae; family Macrothelidae; genus Macrothele; species Macrothele yani. The sequence goes on along the minus strand of CM077013.1, from coordinate 100,515,088 downwards.
TAGCGTCTAAGTTAGAGTTTCATGATACCAAATTTGATGGTTCTGAAATGAAAACTAGATTTTACGAAAATTTTGTATGTATGGGGGGAGGGGGGGCTCTGACTCCCCGGGCCTTGACCCGTTCCAAAAACAGACAACCGTCTAAGTTAGAGTACTATGAGATAGGATACCTGATTTGGTGGTTCTGAATTGAAAACTGTAGTGTGGGGGGTTTCTCTGACCAACCGGGCCCCTGACCCGTTCCAAAAACCGTCTACCGTCTAAGTTAGAGCGCTATGAGATAATATACCAAATTTGGTTGTTCTAAATTGAAAACTATATCTTACGGCAATTCTGTAGGGGGGTTGTAACCCCCCTCCTCTCTGCAACCGCTTCCCAAAACCGTCTACAGTCTAAGTTAGAATACCACGAGATAGTATACCAGATTTGGTGGTTCTGAATTGAAAACTGTAGATTTTACTAAAATTTTGTATATGGGGGGCTCTGACCAACCGGGCCCCCTGCCCCGTTCCAAAAACCGTTTACCGTCTAATATTTTTAGTGCCAAAGAAAAACGTAATATTCCTATCCTGTCTGCGTGTCCAAACTTTATAAATTTGATCAGGGAGCAAGACGTTCGAAATCGTACGTTTTCCTGAATTCGTTTTGTATGTAAATAAAATCTGTAAACGCGACGAATTGACGTAGTCGACGAATTGACGTAGTCGACGAATTTGTCCGCGACGAATTGACGCGCGACGAATCGTCGTGGTCGACGAATTAACGCGCGACGAATTGACGCATGCGACGAATTGACGCATGCGACGAATTGACGCGCGACGAATTGTCGTAGTCGACGAATTGACGCGCGACGAATTGACGCAGGCGACGAATTGACGTAGTCGACGAATTGACGCACGCGACGAATTGTCGGGACACCTCTTCAACCTACGGTTGGAAAGTGTAAACAAGTTAGTAAAATGATGCAATGCATTGATTATGATACGCTTTCCAACATACCAGAAATCATTACTCAAGTTATGAGGATAATAGCTGTGGAATAAATCTCGGTCCTGTGCCCTGACCTTTGATCCCATCTCGATTATATTCAACAGAACCGGTTCAGTATACCTCCGAAATAACATGATAAAGTTTTGTCGCAATCGAAGCATTTTTACGTAGTAAGTTATGATGCATAAGGGCTATGGAATAGATCCCGGACCTATGTCCTGACTTTTGACTTCATTTCGTTCACCTTCAATAGGGTTCCTTCCCAGGTCTTTCTCTACCACATACTAATATGTCAAACAAATCGAACGATTTTTACGTGAGTGATCGTGCTGCAGGACATACGCACACAACGCGTGACGTAATGAGGCAGATGGGTATCGCAACCATCTGCTCGCAAGAGTGTGACGTCATAAAACTTTAATGGGATCAGCACACAACGCGTGACGTAATGACTCAGATGACGTGACCGCGCGCCAACATCTAATGGAACGACGCCATGACACTAAAAACGTGGTAATTGGGGGTGGTTATTTAACCCACTAAACGAATTTTTCTAAAGTCGAAATCAAGCTAAATCGATTTCTAGTACCAGAAAACCGTAGGTTAACGACTTTCATCAAAATCCTTAGAGCCGTTTTTAAAATGAAATTTACATACATACAAGAATTGCTTCTTCAATAGTATGGGATAAGGGAGATAGAATGGATCCCGATCCTATGCCCTGACCTTTACCCTTTTTCGTCCATTTTCAATAGGGTTCGTTCCCAGGTGGTCCTCTACCACATGCTAAAATTTCATCAAAATCGAACCATTTTTACGCACGTTATGACGCATAAAGGCAATGGCATTGGATCCCGCTCCTATGTCCTGACCTTTGACCCCACTTCGCCCATTTTCGATAGGGTTCGTCCCCAGGTTGTCCCCTGTCACATACTATAACTTCATCGAAATCGAACCATATTTACGAAAGTTATGACGCATAAAAGCAATGGAATGGATCCCGCTCCTATGTCGTGACCTTTGACCCCCACTTCACCCATTTTCAAAAAGGTTCGTCACCAGGTGGTCCCCTACCACATACTAAAATTTCATTGAAATCGAACCATTTTTAAGCGAGTTATCGGGCGGACGGACGGACGGACGGACGGACAGACGGACAAAACTGGAACATACACGCTTCTTCAACCTACGGTTGGAAAGCTTAAAAAAATGGTTCCAGATACTTGTTGCAAAAATTTCGTAGTTTTTATGCTTTCCAACCGTAGGTTGAAGAAGCGTATATGCTTCAGCTTTGTCTGTCTGTCTGTCTGTCTGTCTGTCCGTCCACACGATAACTCGCGTAAAAATGGTTCGATTTCAATGAAATTTTAGTATGTGGTATGGGACAACTGGTGTCGAACCCTATGAAAAATGGGGCGAAATGGGGTCAAAGTTCAGGACAAAGGAGCTGGATCCATTCCATTGTTCTTATGCACCATAACTTGGGTAAAAAGGTTTCGATTTCGATGAACTTTTAGTATGTTTTAGGAAATCACATAGGAACGAACCTTATTAAAAATGGGTGAAATGGGGTAAAGGTCAGGACATAGGAGTTATTCCATTGCCCTTATGCATCATAACTTGACTAAAAATGATTCGATCTCGATGACATTTTAGTATGTGGTAAGGGACGACCTGGCGACAAACCCTATTGAGAATAGGCGAAATGGGGTGGAAGGTCAGGACATTGGAGCGGGATTCATTCCGTTGCCCTTATGCGTCATAACTTACGTAAAAATGCTTCGATTGCTGCAAAACTTTATCATGTTGTTCCGGATGTATACTGAACCGGCTCTGTTGAATATCATCGAAATGGGGTCAAAGGTCAGGGCACAGGAGCGTGATTTACTCCACATCCGTTATCCGCATTACTTGAGTAATGATTTCTGGTATATGAAAGCGTATCATAATCAATGCATTGCATGATTTTACTAATTTGTTTTCTTTTTCGGGGTCTTACAAACCACCATGAGCAACTTTGAGGGATATAAGCTGTCGCCCATCTCTAACGTAAGAACACTGGCTCTATGGAAGGGACAAAACCAGAGCTAGCGGACAGACATTCCACCCATTCCTCTTCCGAGACATGGGTGGAATAGGAGGAATTTTTCAGAAGCTGACGCTTCTGACCACTCAGCTGCCTGGGCGGCAAAGGGGAAAATATACTGACTTATAGCGTACTGTTATTGCTTTTTTCTCTTTCTTTTTGAAGGTTTAATGACTACCGAGGGCAACTTGATGGGCTGTAGCGGTAGCCCGTCCTAATTTAGGGCCGCTCCTTCCAGGGAAGGGAGAGAGCCAGTGCCGTAAGACAAACACAACATCCATGCCTCACCGAGATCCCATCACGGTCAGAAGCCAGCGCTTAGATCACTGCGCCACCGAGGCTGCCGTTATTGCTTTCAGAAAACAAATAATAACGGTATGCAGAAACGCCGTTGAAATTTTGCTGGCTTGTAGGCCCTATTTATAAATTCACTTTCGACTTAGCCCTTTACTTTTCAAAACGAAATTGTGAAAGCTACTGATTGTAAACTGCCTTCTAAAATGTCATAACAAAACTATGAAAAGCAAGGCAATTCGAAAATTTTTTGTTTTGAGGACAAGTAAGATTAAATAAACTGACTGACTGACCGTTATTTTATTTAATCCTACTTGTCCTGAAAACAAAAATATTCGCATTGCCCTGCTTTTCATAGTTGTCTTATTTTTCATCATTGCGCTGCTTTTCATAGTTGTCATTGCCCAGCTTTTCATAGTTGTCTTATTAAATAAACTAACTAACTGACTGACAGTTATTTTACTTAATCCTACTTCTCCTGAAAACAAAAATATTCGCATTGCCCTGCTTTTCGTAGTTGTCTTACGAAATTAAAAAAATAAGAAAAACTGCTTTCGTCAGTTTAATAAATAAAATATATAGTAAGGCTACAGCAACAATAAAGTTGAGAACCTGGGCTCAGTTTTCAAGGTATAGAGAGAAGACAGACAGGGAGATCCACTATCTCCAAAATTATTTAACTCTGTGTTAGAAGATATTTTTAGAAATTTAAACTGGGAAGAAAAGGGATTAAACACAAATAAAAGATACCTAAATCACTTAAGATTTGTTGATGACATAGTCATCATGAAAAATGCAGGATATGATAAAGGACTTATGTATGTAAAGTTTTAAAAAACGTCTCACAATGAACACAGCAAAATTTAAATATATGAACAATACAGAAAACGATACAAAAAATATTTTGATAGAAGGAAAGAAATTGAAACAGTAGACGAATGCATCGATTTAGGTCAAGTAATAAGTTTTAAAGGAAGGCGAGAAAGAGAAATCAATAGCAGAATTATCCAAGGTAATAGAACCTTTTGGATACTTAAAATCCATTTAACCGGCAATCTTTCACTGTGTTTAAAAAGAAAAAAACTTCAATTCTTGTGTTAACACCGTGTATACTTGTGGAAGTGAAACACGGGGTATCACAGAGCGAGAATGTAAAAAAAAAATAAGAGTATCGGTAAGAAAGTTAGAGAGAAGAATGTTAGAAATAACAAGGAGAGATAGAGTTAGATATGAAATAATAAGAGAAAGAACAGGAATAACAGTTATTATAAAAAAAATTAAAGAATCAAAGTGGAGATGGGCTGGACATGTTGAAAGACTAAGAGGTGGACAAGATTAATAACATAATGGCAACCGAGAGATGGAAGGAGACGAAGAGGGCGCCAGTGAATAAGAAGGAGAGATGACCTTCAGAAATTTAAAGGGGCTAAATGGGGGACTGAGGCTAAGGATCGAGGAAATTGGAAAAGACTGGAGGAAGCCTATAACCTGCAGTGGATATCAACAGGCTAAGAAGAAGAAGAAGAAGAAGAAAAAGAAGAAGAAGAGGGATTAAATAAAATGTATCTAAATGTAACGCAAGTGCAAAGGTTCTGCTATTTGAGTATGCAGCACTAATAAAAATTGAAAAGGGAGTGAGACAAGGTGACACCATTTCTCCCAAACTCTTCAATGCCACACTGCAAAATATCTTTCAGTAGCTGACTCACCTTCGTTTTGCTGATGACGTAGTCAGTTTAGCAACTACCCCTTCAGAGCAGCAGCTTATGATCCAGGAACTCTATGACAAGAGTAAAGAAGTGGGACCAAAAATGAACTTTCAGAAGACAAAAGGGATGTACAATGCTTTTACAAGAAAGGAAGATTTATCAATTGATGGGGAAATGCTGGAGATAACCGATACCTACATTTACCTTGGACCGCAGATATCAAGCGAGGGTCACGTTCATGAGAAAATTAATTGGCGTATAAAACTTGTCTGGAGAGCTTTTGGAAGAAACAGTACTATTTTCAAGAGCAATATGCCTTTATGTCTTAAAAGAAAAGTGTTTAATCAATGTATCCTTCCAGTTCTTACGTATGGAGCAGAGACATGGACGTTAATTAAAAAAGACATACAAAGGTTGCAGACAACTGAAAGAAGCATGGAGAGATGCATACAGAAGAGTAACTCGTGGTTAAGGAAAACGACAAGAGTGGAAAATATCCTGATGTGGGTAAAATCCCTGAAAAGGCAATGGGCTAGACATGTTGCCAGAAGAATAGACCATAGATGGACAAGGGAAATTTTAGACTGGATTCCAAGGGACAGAAAAAGACCCAGAAGAAGACCATGCAGGAGATGGATGGATGAAATCGAAAGCACGCCGGAGCAACATGGAGGAGAATGGCTCAAGACGGACAATTGATTGTGGAAGAAACTTGGAGAGACCTTCATCTAGCAGCGGATAGATAATCGTTGACAATGATGACGATGTTTTACATGTAAGTCCAACCCCCACCTCTCGCGATTCTGTGATGACGGTTTATGTGTACCTTTTTAGCAAACGTATAAATTTTATCTCCTAGATCTCCTCCGTCAATGCTCGCGATTCGTCTTCTGTGCGTTTTCAAGATGTGGAAAGATCTGAATCCTGTGTTTGGAAGTTTTCGCTTTCATTAGACAGTGTTCAGGAGTTTTCATGGGGGAAATCCCCCATTGTTTTGTTTCTGAAACTCTTACATGCAGAAAATTAATGTCACGGTAAATCAATTTTTTTGTGTGCCGCGAACGTGGCATATGACCTGGTGGTACGAAGCGTTTTCTGAAGTGACGTCACACGCTGATTTCACTTCGCGCTGTCCTTATGAGGTATGGCAGAGTCCCACCACGAGAGCATGCCCATTTCTAACAGCCAATCAGGAACGTCTCTTCCACATTTAGAACCCCGTGAAGTAACTTGGCAACGGGCGGGTGCAAATCCCCTATTCAATACCGAATTCAGAACGCCCGCGAAAGAAGCACAAAGATCACTCTTTCAGTAACTGATAGCTGGTTTACAAAAGCATGCAACACGTTCATCTAATTAAAAATACTTAACTCTCACTGATGTAACGCTTAGCGTAATATCATATGACATTATTGACATCTCACTCGCTTTAACGTCTCTTTTTCCCTTCCAGTATTTTCCCGTTTTGTTTTTCGTTGCTGGTGTTTTGTTTTGATACATTGTTATCAACACAAAGGAGCGAGCACGTAAGAACTGATAGTTTAATGAAGAAAATCGACAATTTAATTTCAACCCGTTTGACGGTGAAGGGGAGATGTTTCTGTTTACCTTTAAGAAGCGAGGATCGAAAAATGTTCGTCTTTGATGAATTCAGGAAATTGCCGCCCCGGTGGCGCAGTGGTCTAAGCGATGGCCTCTGATCATTCGTCCGAAAGGGGTTCGGGTTCGAATCCCGTGAAGCATGGATGTTGTGTTTGTCTTACGGCACTGGTTCTCTCCCTTCCCTGGAACCAGTGACCCTAAATCAGGGACGGGTGACTGCTTATAGCCCATTGAGTTGCTCACGGTGGTCGTTAAACCTCCAATTAAATAAATAAAGAATTCAGGAAATTAAATAATAGCAGAGCGGCAAGTAAAGAAATCACTCGACTAAACAGACATACTCTAAATACGCGATTTTTAATGATACAAAAGATTCAGACATTCCTAATTTGGGCTACTAGTTCAAGGAGAAAAAACCCAGCTAGAACCGGAGGCGCGTATCCAAAAATTTTGTTTGGAGAGTGCCTGAGTCCGAGCGAAAACTAATAATAATTTATATACAGTAGATGTTGACAACTTGTGTTGACCATATACTGTGCTAACCTGCCGCATGCATAATGTACATTTTACTATGCCACGTCTCTTGGGGGAGGGAGGAGAAATCCTGAGATTACAGAGACAAATTTTCAAACTGATATAATAGAAATAAAACAATAAATTAGAGTTGCAACTAGGAGAACATAAAAAGATCAAGTGCGAAGTCTGTAGAAATATATTAAACTGCCAATTTAAATTGCATAGAAATTTGCCTTGAAGATCATTCATAAAGAATCCGTTCTATATTCACTCATTTATTTTAATAGAAGCTTAAGAAGTTGTTTACTACCTTTAATATGTAGGTAGCCTATTATATGGAAATATTTAAACAAATAGAATGCAACAACGGATGATTACGCTCGCACGCTTGGATCTTTATTTTTCTGAATAGGGGAAAAGGGAAAACATATATTAGTCAAGATAAATAGTATATACTTCCAGTGGAAGATTGATATTATGAATGACTTTCTCTACGTATTTTCCACCAAAATCCGTTCACTTTCTTTTAGCTTGGATGCCTGTGCAAAAGCCGTTCGTTATTGGCTGAAATCGCGGACAAGACTCTCCTTTTTATGACCACTTTGTATTTCTTCCTTTTACTCTCCGCCGCTCGTAGGAAGATGCTTCTGACGAAATAATTTGACTTCCCTTTATTTCTGAGGGGTTTCTCAGAGCAAGTGTGTCCTCCAACGACAGGGGGTAAAAGAGGGGTAGGACCCTTTTGTTCCTGGATGGTCCACGTAAGAATGGCTTTTTCGGAGGGACCTCTTAAGCGCCTTTTTAACTGAAAGCGAATTTCTAGCTGCTGTTTGCATACAGAATAAGCAAAGTCATTATATAACTATATTTTCAATATTTCCATATAAAAAGCCGTAGGACCAAGCATGGATTCACCATCCCGGTGGCGCAGTGGTCTAAGCGATGGCTTCTGATCATTCGTCCAAAAGGGTCAGGCATGGATGTTGTGTGAGTCTCTCGGCACTTGCTCTCCCTTCCCTGGAACCAGTGGCCCTAAATTAGGGATGGGTGACTGTTTATAGCCCATTGAGTTGCTCACGGTGGTCATTAAACCTCCAATCAAGAAAAGAAAAAAAAGCCATGGATTCAGGGTAGGGGCACATGCCGATGGTACATGTGCCCCGGTGCCAAGGGGCGGATTAAAGGAGGCTCCATAGGGGCTACATAACCTTGGGGCCCCACCATGATCAAGGGCCCAGGAGGTACGCCTGCGCAAATAATAGATAGATAGGGAGAGAGAAAGTTGTGACATACTACAGAGGTGAAAACATGTGCCAAGACTTTAAATCTGCAGTGAAACCTTCGGATCGCGTAGCTCAGTTGGGAGAGCGACTTGCGTCGGAGTGTGGGGACGCTGGTTCGATTCCCGTTGCGGACAAACTTGTGTTTTCACAAAAGTTTATAAAATAGTTTTACTTTGTCTTGTATAATTTCCACATGGTCAGGAACAGAGGCTGGAAGACGAACACATTTCAAGACAGTGACGCACCAAGGGTAAAGATTTCATGTCGCTGTATACAGCGCGGTCGGCAAGACAGTTTCAGTTTTTTCACAACCATCCACCCACACCTCCCATCTTACACTTGGAACATTAATGATCGAAGTCCCATGTGGCTTCACGCTGTATAACAAAAAAGATGCTCTGAGAAAGTATACAACGCCAACTCATTAGAAAATCCAAGACAAAATATAAGCTTTGAATTCGTGTTCTTGTGAAAACAATTAAAAATACAATGATTTATTATGAAAGCTCTGCAGATAATTTAGTAGTTACAGTTTCGTGTTTTAACGGACTTCATAATAAATCCTGGTCATAAATTCTTTGTGGGCCCACTCAGATGTCTTATAGCCTAAAAGCCCACTAAGGCATTAATCCTACCCTGCCAGTGCACCTACCCAGTTACAGATTTGCTTATCACTTCCTCTAAAATAATTTATGGACAATTATTTTAAAAAAAAAAAAAAAAATCTACATTGTTTGTTGTCGTTGGGTAACCTTGGGAATGGGGTACGGACTCCCTGGACATCCTCTCCTCCCCTTGGATACGTGCCTGACAGGAGGACAAATTCATTAGACAAATCTAGGGGCAGTGGCGTACCGGAAAAACTCGGGGGCCTCCCGCAAAAAATATCTTGGAGGCCCTTTTGCGAAATTTTTTTTGCTTATAATTAGTGAAATTTTTAAATTCCGTATTATACAATACAAGTACTACAAAACACAACACTTTCGTCAAAGGTAATAGGTAATCATGTGCAAATTTTATTCTTTTACAGAACTGAGGCTATTCTTTTGAAATCCATTACGAGCACACACATAAAGCACGTAACTGCCCTTACTTGGAATTTATTGGCGCAAGGGCCTCAATGGGTCAAAGAGCGTCAGCCATGCCAAACGGTTTACGTGGTTGGAATTCATTGGCGCGAGGGCTTCAATAGGCCAAAGAGCGCCATGCCAAACGGTTTACGTGGTTGGAATTTATTGGCGCGAGAGCCTCAATAGGATAAAGAGCGCCATGTCAAACGATTTACGTGGTTGGAATTTATTGGCGCAAGGGCCTCGTCGGGCCAAAGAGCGCCATGCAGATGGTTTCCGTGGTTGGAACTTATTGGCGCAAGGCCTCAATGGGCCAAAGAGCGCTATGCCAAACGGTTTCTATCAGAAACATGACGAGAAACAGTGTAAATGGGCGACAATCAGTTTAAATGGCCGACACAAAACAAACAGCACCACACATAATTGCTGTGTGACAGTATCTATGAGGCTTTTCCGATTTATACGAAAATATGGAACATGAGTAAGTATCAATTAAGAACTATGGCACACAAATAAAAACTTCTTAAGTTATATACTTTTGAATAAAAAAAAAAAAAAAATTAACATCATGCCACAACATTTTGTACGTAGTAAAAGGTCCCCGCAAAGAACATCTTTTTGTTCACTAGGTACGGAAGGATGCATAGGTAGGTGCAAATTATTGTAATACATAACTCCTTATCCTCATTGGTATAAACATTTCATTCATTGAACTGATGTTTCTTTCACATTTGCTATGACTGTGACAAGGGGCCTCAAGTCCTCTGGAGTAGCTACTTTTCTGTCACCTAGTTTTTATGAACTAAAACCGCGAAATTTATTTCTAAATATTTTACTTTATTTAGTAAAAATAAAAAAGTGCTTTTCTTTATATTACTTCTTTCAATGCTACCGTCAAAATTCCTCGCGATGTCCTTAACCAGCTTCATATGAAATTTCCGCCAAATTTTTTGAAATACACTGGCGGAAAGTGAAAACAGAACACCAAGAAAGAGACGTCTGATACCAACGAAATTTACACAGCATAATAACGGAATACAGAGGATAACGTGATCAAAACTTTATGGCAAAATACAGCTGTGTTTGCTGGTAAAACGTGCAGGCCATGGAAGTTGTCTCACACCCTGAAGTGCATGTTGCGTTGCACGTGCCGTGTGTGGGCGTGGTCTTATCTTGCTGGAAAACACCACTATGGACCGACCAAACAAATGGCACAACAACGGGTTAAATGATGTTGTTGATGTAGGAGGTGCTGTTTAACGTACCCGGTACAAGCACTAGTTGTGCACGGGAGTGATAGCTGATCGCTCCCCACACCAGAAGACCAGGTGTAGGCCCTGTGTGTCGCTGGCGGATGCAAGAAGGGTGGAGACGCTCCCCTGTGCGTCTGCGAACACGCATACGGCCATCGGAGGCTCCCAAGCAGAATCTGCTTTCATCGCTGAACACGACAGATCGCCATTGCGTTCTCCAATACAGACGTTGGCGACACCACTGCAGCCGTTCCTGACGCTGGGCTGGAGTCAGAGGTACACATGCCAGAGGCACACGTGCACGTAGTCCTGCATCCAGTAGACGGTTGCGGATTGTTCGCATAGTCACCTCAGGTGCAACGGCAGCTCGGATTTGCGTCGCAGTGGATGTTCTGCTTGACAACGCCGCTCTTCTCATGCGTCGATCGGTCCGCTCATCAGTCCGTCTGTGACTCCCGGTTCCACGTCTCGTCGTGTGGGAATGTTCCTCGGACCATCTACGCCACCATCGTACCACCACCGATACTTCCCGTCCAATTCGCTCCCCCTCCCTGCACTGCCGGGGTTGAGGGGGATATTAGTACGCCCCTGTCTAAGGGCATGAACTACCAGAAGCGTAGCAATGGAGGAAGGGTGTACAGAGTAGTAGCAGATTCAGCGGGGGCGACTGGGGCGATCGCCTCCCCCAAGCAAGTTTTTTTTCTTTTTAAATAACCAATTTCTAAAAAAATTGATTTTGACTGATCATGGAAAGCAATGAGTGAGCTTTTTTCTGTTTTTGAAGTATTTTCTAGCATGATAAGTAATTGGGAGCAGGGAATGTCACCGTATGGAGTAGACAGAGAAGTGTGTGTAAGATAATGTGGGTGACAGAGCATAATACGTACCTCTATTGTGCCATAAGCAAAAACTAGTAACATATTCTAAAGCTGGATAGTTTTCTCTGAATTAATCCATCTGAATAGAAAGAATCAAGCTTTATTTTGAAAGATTTTAACCAGGCGTGGGATTTAAAAAGCATTAAGTTGGTTTCCTCAAAAACCGGGCAATTCAATTGAACACTTTGAAAACAGTGCTGATTTTTCACTTCTCGTTCTCAGTTTGTGATTTAAAAATTTAGAACAATTTTTAAATTTTTAAAAACCTTGCGATGCGAGGAAGGAACAACATTGCATATTTACAGTGTGTGTGTGTGTGTGTGTGTGCCCTCCGCAAAGCTTGTCTTTTTTAGTTTGTCTAGACCGGAGCAACCACCCCGCCTAATATGAGCTTTTAGATCCGTTACTGGTGCAAAGATGAGCAACTGTCTCCAGACGCCGAACATGATGCGTCTGCTGAAGTTTAAATTGCACCACGGAAAGTAATTTTATATTATGGAAATATACACTTTTCCAGAGAGTCAAAATTATTTTTCGACAACGGGGGCAAAATATCAGGATATGCATTTTCTGGTCAGATCGTAAGCTTATTGAGCTTTTGTAAAATAAAACGTGACGGCGTCATTTGAATATGCTGTACATGCAGGTAAAACGATTATATCTATAAAATCTAACTTAAAATATACCTTGTATTTTACATCTATATTATAAGGGTGTACATAAACGTTTTACTCTTATTATAAACGGCGTTAAACTGTATTGGTTTGAACACCTTCACATTAGTACGAATTCCAAAAGAATCGTAGCCCTTACGTTAAATATCAAATAATATAATATCAAAATATATCTCATTCCTCCCCCTCCCTTTCATTTTTTTTTTTTTTTTGAAGAAACATTGGTTTTATTATACCTAAATGAAATAGAAAACGTTCCAGATCTTTTTATAGAAACATAATACCATTCAGGAATTTCAGAAGTGTTCTTTAATAAAGCTGGTACTTCGTGAGACGATTTTTCCCTCATACTGATAATTATACGGCTTGCCCTTGATATAATTTTGTTCTCATACTAGACAAGCGAGGAGAACTTAATGAACCATCGTCTCATTAATGGCAATAAAAAATTCAGAGTTCTAAGTGCTTAATAATTAAAACAGGAAATGACATCTTGTTTTATTAAAAGGATTTTTTTATTGGAGGTTTAACGACCACCGTGAGCAACTCAATGGGCTATAAGCAGTCGGCCGTCTCTAATTTGGGGTCACTGGTTCCAGGGAAGGGAGAGAGTCAGGCTGTAAGACAAACACAGCATCCATGCCTCACCGGGATTTGAACCCGGACCCCTTCCGGACGAATGGTCATAAGCCATCGCTTAGACCACTGCGCCACCGGCAAGGAATTTCAAATGACAGAAAACAAGTTAGTAACATCATGCAATGCATTGATTATGATACGCTTTCCAACATACTGTACCACAAATCATTACTCAAGTTATGAGGATAATGGCTGTGGAATAAATCTCGGTCCTGTGCCCTGATCTTTGATCCCCTTTCGATGATATTCAACAGAACCGGTTCAGTATACCTCCAAAATGACATGATAACGTTTTGTTGAAATCGAAGCATTTTTGAGTAAGTTATGATGCATAAGGGCTATGGAATAGATTCCGCTCCTGTATCTTATGTATATGGCGTATAATGGCGGTGGAAGTGATTCCGCTCCTATGTCCTAACCTTTGACCCCATTTCGCCCATTTTCAATAGGGTTTGTACCCAGAGGGTCCCTTACCACATACTAAATTTTCATCGAAATCGAACCTTTTTTACGTTAGTTATGACGCATAAGAGCAGTGGAATGGATCCCGCTCCTTTGTTCTGACCTTTGACCCCATTTCGTGCACTTTCAATAGGGTTCCTTTCCAGGTGTTGCCCGACAACATACTAAAACGTCAAAGAAATCGAACGATTTTTGCGCGAGTTATCGTGCGGACAGACATACGCACACAACGCGTGACGTAATGATGCAGATGGCGTAACCGCGCGCGAACATCTAATGGGACGACGCCATAACACTAAAAACGTGGTAATTCGAGGTGGTTATTTAACCCACTAAACGAATTTTCTTAAAGTCGAGATCAAGCTAACTCAATTTCTAGTACCAGAAAACGGTAGGTTAACGACTTTCATCGAAATCCTAATAGGGGTTTTCAAAATAAAATTTACATACATACAAGAATTGCTCCTTTAATAGTATGGGATAAAGGCGATGGAATGGATCCCGATTCTATGTCCTGACCTTTGACCCCATTTCGTCCATTTTAAATAGGGTTTGTCCCCAGGTGGTCCCCTACGACATACTAAACTTTCGTCGAAATCGAGCCATATTTACGCAAGTTATGACGCATAAGGGCAATGGAATGGATCCCGCTCCCATGTCATGAGACGATTTTGACCCCACTTCACCGATTTTCAATAGGGTTCGTCCCCAGGTTATTCCCTACCACATACTAAAATTTCATCGAAATCGAACCATTTTTACGCGAGTTATCGTGCGGACAAACGGACAGACAGACAGACGGACGGACGAACAGACGGACAAACGGGAGCATATACGCTTCTTCAACCTACATTTGGAAAGCGTAAATAAAAAATCCAAATGTTAATCCGATTTCAGACATAATTAAAAAGGACGAAAACTGAGGGGGTAGATGTGGTGTTTTGCCCTTTCACACAAATGAGTACGAGGGCAGCTGCCCCTCTGTCCCCACGGTTCCGACACCACTGCATTTTTTACATGTGGAAAATTTTCATGCAACTGAAAGCTCATCAATTTTTTTTTCTGGATATTAAGGACTACCATGAACAACTCTTATGGCTTTACGCAGGGCTCATCTCGGAAGAATGGCCATAAGCTAGCGCTTCAGACCGCTCAGCCGCCGGAGCGGTGAAAAATTTTCTATTTTCGTTTTCAGTTTACCATTTTGTTGGTTGCTGTGCTCTTTTTTGGTGCTTTGAGTGACTAATTTCGATGTGCACGTGTGACCGTTAAACTAAAATATGTATAAACCGAGTAAGATTAATTTATCAGGTACTCCCTCATATATCAGTGGAATTATACTCTCAATACGTATGTGTATAATAACTGCGTATTTGTTGAAAAGAATGCTAAATGAACCAAAATCTACAGAAAGCGCTGAAACGTATGTTGTTGTTTCAGGGTATAACGTCTTCTATATGAGCATTAAATTTACAAGCAGTAGCCCCTTTCCAAATTTAGGTCCATCGTCACAAAACAGACACATCACCCATGCCTTATTCGGGACTCGAACCAGGAACCAACATGACCTAAAAATAGTATCTACAGCAGATAAGAAAAAAGCCCGTAAATAAGAACTTAAAGTCACACCTGCAGAAAATAACTATCCTAAAGGAGAAATTGAGGAGCTTCTGAATTTTAATGGTATGAAGAACCCGCAAAAACAACAAGAAAAATTCACTAAAAAAATTTCTTATCACACATGTTTACTTGAGTTCTTAAAGAGCATTAGTAAGAAGTACAATATTAGGCTAGCTCCAAGTTTAGAGCACAAGGTTAAGACATTTTTCCCTAAAATAGTTCAAAGAGAAGAAGATATTTTAAAAATTCAAGGTGTAATCTATGAAGTAAAATGTAGCTGTGGACTATCTTACATAGGTGGCCATTCGCAGACTAACTCGTATAGCAGAGCATAAAGCTGCTATAAAAATTGCTCCAACAAAACTGGTTTAGATAGACATGTTAGAGAAACTGGTTACAACATGAAATGAAATTCCCTTAAAGTCATCAGTTTCCGAAGCAATTTTCAAAAAAAGAAAGCTAAAAGAAGAAATAGAGATCGAGAAAAATCAAAATTCCATCATCAATGACTGCAGAGGATTTTTCCTGGCTAATATCTGGCAGGATTTGATAAAAAATAACCGTAACCGTCAAGGTTAACCGTAACCGCGATAGTGACGGGAATAAGTGACAAGTAAAGACAGCCTGAAGAAGGAGAAGAGTCTTCTCCGAAAATTTGCATTTAAATTAAAAATTTCTTAGTAAGAATTCCCATAATACTAGTTTTTGATTAGTAACATGACCGATTTGATTGAAGCTCGCGCATCTGACCACTCGACGACTGGAGGCAGAACACTCAGTTTTGTCATCGTTTGTTTAAATGATATTTCAAGTATATTAATCAGTTCTCTGTCTTATTGATTCCGTTCTAAAACTTGACTAAAATTTGAGGAGAAGTAGGTGAGTTATTAATGATTTCGTGGGAATTAAAAATACATGATAACTTGGGTGTGCGAAACTTCAGTCAGCGGAAAAGTTTCAGTCTGAGGAAAATCATCAAACATCTAAATCTCATTTCCTGTAAGTTGATAAACAACTAAAGCGATGTTCCTATGTGTATTCTGAGAAGATCGCATGAAGCTCAACTTGTGTTCAGTGTACTCCTGCGCGTTTTTCGTTTGTTTTCTGTTTTGCTTTAATGTGACGCTGACTATGGGAGTTCTTCCCACAGGCCTAATGATATGAGGGTGTGCTTAATAAGATGGCAAGAGAGTGAAGATACATACTTTAAAATTAAAAGAAGAAGAAGAAAAACAAATTTCGGTTGCTTTTAAAAATAACATTTTCGAAGAAGAAATTATGCGGAGATTAAGATAAATGTTATAAAGTCTACTCATCGGATTCCATTAGTTACCAAATTATAAGAATACGAAATAAATTGCCTTCAGCAAAAAAATATACGCTCCAAATAATATCTCACGAAATTGGAGACAGTACAGTTTTCAAGAGCAACATGCCATTATGTCTTAAAAGTTAAGTATTTAATCAATGCATCCTTCCAGTTCTTACTTATGGAGCAGAGACACGAACCTTGAAACGATTTGCAGGGACTGCTCTCAACTCATAGAAGCCTGAAGAAATGCATGCATTGTTTAGCCAAAAAGTATGGGAAAAGGAACTCATGGATCAGGAAAATGACAACATGAACAAAGTAAAGACACTCTAGTCACAATGGGCTGTATTTGTCTCTAGAACTGACCACCGTTGTGCAACTAAAATACCAGGATTAAGACCGAAGGGCAGGAAAAGAACCAGAAGTTGACCACGTGGAAGATGGCTGGGTGAAATTCGAAAGCAAGCAAGAGTATAGCATAGAAGAGGTATGCTCAAGACAGAGGGTTGTGGATATCTGTTGTCTATCCTTCCTAGACAGCAGATATCAAGCGAGGTGCACGTTGAAGGTGAAACTAATAGGGGAATGAAACTTGATTGAAGTGCGTTTGAGCGAAACAGTGCAATTTTCAAGAGTAATTAATCGTTATGTCTTTAAAAAAAAGTGCTTAATCAATGCAGCCTTCCAATTTTTACTTATGGATCAGAGACATGAACCTTAACTAAAAAGGAGATACAGAGGCTGCAAAATACCCAAAGAAGCATAGAAAGATGCGTGATTAGTGTAATCAAGAAAGATTGGGAAAGGGAATTTATGGATCAGGAAAATGACAAGAGTTGATGATATCGTGATTAAAGTGAAGACCCTCAAGTAGCGGTGGCCATGTTGCTAGAAGAAGAACTGACCACGTTGGAAAACTAAAATACTAGACTCGATTCCAAGGGACAGGAAAGGTCCAGAAGAGCATGTGGAAGATAGGCAAGCGAAATTCTAAAATAGGCAGAAGTGGCATGGAAGAGAATTGCTTAAGATATGAAGTAGTCAAAAAAGTTTAAAAGATTAAGGGAGACCTTTATTCAGCAGTGAATTGGTAATGATTGATTGAGATGATCTTAAAGTAGCCAGTGAGAGATTTATGTAGAGGATTTTAAGAAGGGAGTGTCTGACCCCAGGTCTTAAACAACCCTTAGAAGTATAGGAGATTTAGGCTACTGTGCCTGACAGAAAAGTCAGGCACAGTAGCCTAAATCTAATGCCCCCCCCCCCCCCATCTGACGCACGGTGGGTATTTAGTAGTTCGAGGGTTCATACCTGCCTGGGATCGATCCTGAGAGTTTTTCGTAGCAGTCGCGAAAGTTGACCACTAGGCCATCCGCATCGTGGCCAGAGTTGGAAACGGGTCAAAAATTTCGGACCCGGACCCGGACCCGACACGATCCGGACCCTTAACTGACCCAGACAAATCTGCTTTGAACTATAAATTCGAAACTCAATTTATATATATATATACATATAAACGTAATATACATATTCATCCCATTAACTGCTTGATACATAATAACTGAAATTCTTTTTAATAATAAAATTTGGTTACTTGAAAAATTTTAGTGCCATTTTTAGTGCCACTATTTTGCGTAATCCAGAAGTAATGGCTGACTATGACCGTGACCATGAAGTATATTACAAATGGAAGTCATTATTTACGATTACACAAATGTATTTTTTTTTTATGTATTTAGATTATTCACTCTTTCCACTCTTTGATGGAGGAGCACATACTTTAATATGGTCCGTTAGATTTTTTGGTTCCATAATCTTTTATTACACCGTCGACATCTTTCTTTGTAATTATACCCTTCCCACATTTTGAACAACAAGCAAAACCAAACAACACAGAATGATTCACCTGTTCCTTAATGAGACGAAACAATTTCCAGCATTTACTCTTCCCCTTGTGGTTTCGAACAAGCACGTATTTGTTGGCCTCGACGCCTTTCTCAACCTCCTTAATATTAAATCCATCCATATTAACAAATAAGGAGTGAATTTCGACATGATATGTAATGGGAACGGGATAGCACATGTCATGGAACGGGATAGCACATGTCATGGAACGGGATAGCACATGTCATGGATCGAAAACCTCTGAATGCTCAATGTAAAAGATTTGATGTGAACTCGTAGTCATACAGTGAACTTTGCACGGAGAGTGTGAATCAGCTGAGAAGCAGGCGAATGGCGTTTGCCTGTATCTTACCCTGGACAATCGCTCTGTAAAAGAACGCAAAGGTTTTTAGATGTGGTGTCGGTGTGTCTGAACCAATGCTTTTTACGATATGGTGTCGGTGTGTCTGACGTCGGTTGTAGAAATATTCGTTGCTTTAAGAAGGAGACGACAATATTTTTGCATGGCAAATCCTTATTCACTCCGTGGGCACTAGTATGAACTACAGAATTCCACAACGCGCATTTTTCTTTGGAATAAATTTTTCTCTTTTCAAAAACAAAACGGGAATAAAACCGGGTCAAAATCGGGTCTGGAACACCTTGACCCGACCCATTGGACCCGCAAGAAATTGTTGATTCGTTGACCCGTGACTCGTTTCCATCTTTGGTCGTGGTAGTCGCGAAAGTTGACCACTAAGCCATCCATGGCCCCTTAAAGTAGTCACTGAGGTGCATCAAATATACTGATGTACGAGATTACACGAAGAAAATCTTGAAATCATTTACGTCTGCCCGGTCTAAAATTTTCTTTTTTGTTTAATCTTATATATATGAAAATATCACGGATACAAAATTCACGCGAACTACCCGGAAAATTGTGCGACGAAAAAGCCGAAAATACGTGGAAACTTATTCGATTACAATTAAATGTTTTCTAATATGCTTTTTAGAAGCAGAGAGGTAACTCAAAACAGTTGAAAGTGCCCTCCGTTTTAGAAAGCCTCATGTAGTGTAATAACGTACAAAATAAAAAATAACTTTAACTGAGGGCTCAATTTATAGAAAATAAACTATAATTAGAAGGGTGTTTTCTAACCACTTCGTGTTATTTTGATAAAGAGGCAAATACGCTGAGTTCTGGTGCGCAAAACGGATGATTGCTCCATACCGATGATTTTGATTCGTATTCCAATCGATTCAGCAGTCTTTGTCGAGATGCAAAGTTTTAGATGCTGGTGCCAATCCTCAGATTCTAAAAATAAAGACCGACGTGATAAATTTCTATACATAATGGAGATTTTCGACCAAATTTTTCAGTTAACTGCCTCTACTAACTCGCAGTCTGGCAATTCAAGGAATGTTTGGTTTCACTCTTAATCATGTCAGTGGGATTTCAGTTCACATCGCGGCCAACTTGGCTCAAGTCCACTTCCTCCTGGTGAGAGAAGGAGCACAATGTTGCCCAACCGCTACACCGAAAAAGTTTAGTCACTTCACTCAAAATATGTTCTAGATAGAATTCTGTATCCAAATAAGCATAAAACAGAAAAATTTGAAGCAAAGCCTTTTGAAGTAAATCTTCAAAGGTCTTTCTTAGTTTCACTGACTTTCACGCATGAGTTGAAGAAACGAAATTTGACTGTCAGCGCCGTAACTTGTTAGAAATTCACTTCATTTCAGTCAAATTTAAGTATGCTTTTTATCACTTTAAAAAATAATCCCCTATGTAGTGTGTTGAAGTAGTTGTTGTTATTGAATTAACTAGTGTCCATAGCTTCTTGTCGAACGTAGCATGTTCTAGGTAACTAAAAAAAACATACGGCCAGGGTGAAAAGAATCAGCACTTACTTAAATGGAAACTGGTCTTTATTTATGACGAAGTGGTAACACAAGGGAAGTTTCAGTCACCAACACACTTTAGTTTGATAATCGTCAAGTTGTAATTCATCAGCTAACACTTAACAGCAAACTTTTATATAAATACAGAAACCTCAACCATAACACGTTATTGTGGGCCGCGAATGGCCTAGTAGTCAACGTTCGTGACTGCCACGGAGAAACCTCCAGTTCGATCCTGGGCTGGTATAAACGCTCGAACCACTAAATATCTGCCGTGCGTCGGTTATGCACGTTAAGCCGTTGGACCCCGAGTGCTGGCCCTTCAGTTATAAATAAGGATGTCTTCCTCCCTCTTTCTACCTCGCTTCCGCTTCACTTCCCTATCGGGCGCTCCAGCCCAAATCTCCTAGCTTCCTATTTCTAAAGACCTGGGGTCAAACATTCCCTTCCTAAAAGTGGCTATATCTGATCTGATAATACGTTATTCATCTATATCCACATACTGTAGACCTACAAGCTTTCTATTGCTCCAACACCTTTTGAATTAGCTGTTGATACTGTCAATGTTTTGATTGGTGGTTTAACGACCTCCGTGTGCAACTCAATGGGTTAAAAGCAGTCCGCCGTACCCCATGCACTGGCTCTCTCCCTTCCAGGGAAGGGAGAGAGAGCCAGTGCCGTAAGTCAAACACAATATCCATGCCTCACGGGATTCGAACCCGGATCCCTTTCTAACGAATAATCAGAAGCCATCGCTTGGACAACTGCGCCACGTAGGCTGCCAAAAAAATCTTTAACCGAGAAGTAACGAAGTGTATACAAGAATCAGAAACTTAAAAGAAAGGTTAAACTAAAGGTAATACGTCATACTCCTTTGAAACACCGTAATCCTTTGCAAACTGGGATATTTGATACACGCAAAGAAATTTCTGTTTTCTTACTCGACCCTTTGGTATACACTCAGCCATAACATTATGACCACTTACTCAATGGCTTGTTTTGACGCATTCTGACGCGAACACCGTTTGCACCAGGCTTGGAATAAACTCCACTAGACCGCGGAAGGAATTCTTAGGTATTTTGCACAAGATGAACAGAAAAATGCCCCTGAGTTCAACGCCGGAGCGAGACAGTGTCGCGGGTCAGCGAGTGCTGGGTTCCACAAATGATTCAATTCAGGGAATATTGGCTGCCAGGGTAACACAGGAAATGATTGAGCGTGATCTTCAAACCATTCTTGCAAAAGTTTGGGCCGCCCCGGTGGCGCAGTGGTCTAAGCGATGGCCTCTGATCATTCATCCGAACGGGGTCCGGGTTCGAATCCCGGTGAGGCATGGATGTTGTGTTTGTCTTACGGCACTGGCTCTCTCCCTTCCCTGGAACCAGTGACCCTAAATTAGGGACTGGCGACTGCTTATAGCCCATTGAGTTGCTCACGGTGGTCGTTAAAAATCCAATCACAATCACACACAAAAGTTTGGCGTTGTTACACTAGGCGTTGTGTTTTTGAAAGACTGCATTGCCATCCGGATGCTCGGTTACCATGTGGGGCAACACTGGGTCAGAAACAATACCTAGCAGTCCCAGGGGACGTTTGGTCTGAGGTGCTAGCTTCTGACGATTCGTCCAAAATGGGCATGGATTGGAGTTCAGGATGAGGCATGAATAGAGTGTTTGTTCAATGGCGCTGTCTCTGCTCCTTCCCTGGAACTAGTGGTCCAAAATTACAGAAGGACGACTGCTTATAGCTCTAAGACGTGCTCATTAAGCCAAAAAGGGTGGAAAGACCCAATGATGACCATGAGAACAATTCCCTACCATGATCTTTCCGCTATCGATTATATCGATGATGGTTGGTCACCACGGAGCACTTGTCGGTTAACGGACGATCGGCTCCTTAAGACCATTTGCAGGAATTCCCGCTTTATTGTACATTCCTAGATGTTTCTCTGTGCCCCTGCCTAGCGTTAACTGAGCACTCGTGTGCCATTTGTTCTCTCGGAGAGCAGGTGTATCAAATGGCGTCAACCTTGACTGTCGACCAGTAGAGGTGCATGCTGTCCTGCACGTTCGGAGGATATGTGTCCTTCTTCAAACCGTTTCCGAAACACCTTTACTATGGCAGTCTTCGAAAAGCCAATAATGAGGGATGTTGCTGGAATGTTAGGCTGTGTCTTTTTTCCCGCTGGTAATCATTGACAAGTCTACCTCCTTCTTCGTTGCACAGACTTTATACCGGTGAATTCACACTCCGTTCATACACTATCCATATATTTAGACGCATACACTGAGAAACCATCACATTATGACCACCTCCAGCCTAGATAAATCAGGGCGCCTGGAGACCGAACGGTGGCGCAGGTGAAGTTCACATAGCAGTATATATACAACCCGAGGTCCAGCTTTCGGTTAGTAGAGTGTTCGGAGTCAGAATGGGAAAAGCTGCCGATTTATCGGAGTTTGATAAAATACAAATTGTGATAGCACTGCGCCTCGGAACTGTGATCTCTGAAACGGCGCGGCTTGTCGGTTATTAACGTGCCGCTGTAGTGAGTACGTATAAAAAGTGGTGAACAGATGGCCAAACGACGAACCGTCGTTCCAGTCGTGTGTCGTCCGCAGCCATTGATGCCAAAAGGAAGCGGAGATTGTCGCGCATTGTTCAGAGCGACCACAGGGCCACAGTGCGACAAATCACCAGCTGCTACAACAGTGGTGATCAGGGCAATATTCCACGGCAAACATTTCATCGCAGACGTCTGCGCATGGGCCTGCATAGCCGAAGACCCAGCCTGCGGTCTCCATGCTCATTGCACGTCATCGCCAACAACGCATGAAATGGGTCCCAAAAGATCGAGATTGGACCGTGGATGATTAGAAGAAAGTCATCCGGTCTGATGAATCAAGATTCCTGGTGCATCACGTAGACGGCCGAGTGCGAATACGCCGATTACCAATGTAGGCTACGGTACCTGGATGCACCGTTGGGTGGGAACAGGCTGGTGGCGCCGAAGTTAGGCTGTGGGCGATGTTTTCTGGGGACATTTTAGGCCCCATTATCCAAATAGCACACTCCCTAACAGCTGTCATGGTATCTGAACATCGTTGCAGACCAAGTTCACACATTCATCGTAGCTGTGTTCCCTGCTGGTGATGGCCATTACCAACAGGATAATGCGTCATGCCACACTGCCGGAATCGTCAAGGAGCATGGTTCGAGGAACATGCTGGTGACTTTCTGTTAATGCCCTACCCTAAAAATTCACCTGACATGAACCCAATCGAACATTTCTGGTTCGACTTGGAAAAGCGGGATCGCGCTGAATCGCCACTACGCCGAAATGTACGGAAACTGGAGGACCTGCTGCTGACATTATGGTACCAGATACTCCAGGATACTTATCGCCGCTTCATCGAATCGATGCATCGCCGAGTGGCCGCTGTTTTGCGAAATAAAGAGAGTCCTACACAGCGACGTCGCTAGACTTCGAAATCAGGGTGGGCGAGCATATCTTTTGGTGGGGCGAACTTGATACCAACTTCTTATAAACACTGAAAGAACAAATTTTTTATGGTTTTTTTCTTTTGATTGAAGGTTTAATAACCCCCGTGAGCAACTCAATGGACTATAAGCAGTTGCCCGTCACTAATTTAAGATAGCTGGTTCCAGGGAAGAAAGATAGTCCATGCCATAAGACAAACACAACCTTCATGCCTCACCGGGATTCAAAGCCGGACTCTTCTTTGACGAATGGTCATAAGCCAGCGCTTAGACCACTGCGCCACTAGACGGGGGGGGGGGGCGGCTTTAGTGCATTTCACTGCAGGCTACAAAGGAATTCGTGCGACCCCCTGCACCTGGGCATACATGCATAAACGAATCTGATTAGTTACGCCACTGGTGTAAGATGCAAGTGTTGGTAGAATGCCGCCTTTAACTTTTTACTTGCTCTGAATACGTTGTCTTGAATTGCTTTTCAAAATTTAGCATTTTTGCTTACGAAAATAGTATTGAACTTGAACAATTTATTTAAAAGAAAATGTAGCTTTTGTTTATCTAAAACAAATTTGAACGTCGTGCCACGCAGGCTCAATACCGCTCCCTCCTTAACTTCCAGCCGTAACTAGGGCGGCGCAGCTCAAGGGAGGGCACAAAAATCGCTGCTTGCAGTCTGGTCGAAATTGGAATTGAAACTTTTACACAAGTTCCTGGTACACTTAAAATTCGAATTTCTTCTTCAAAATGTTCAGAGTATCCTAGCTGCTCATATTCAGAAATGAAAGCGTAGGTCTATAATCCGTTCAACTGAGGAAGGACCACGGTTTTTGTCGACAACAATGGGTCCAAGGTTTTTTCTTTAGTTGGATGGATATATTTTTTTAAATAGATGGATAAGATAAGGATGTCGGTCACATTGTTGAAGATTCTTTTACGGCTATTTGATCATTACCGCTGCTTAGAGCTACGACTGCCAGTTACATTCGGTCCGTTTGATGTGATTCCGAAGGTCTAAACCCTTAATCTCAAAACAGGGGATTGTGCCTCCTGCGTACAAATAGCATTATAGCAGTAGAATATGACGTTAATTTTGTTTTGATGGACAGTGGATGCTCATTTTATGTGTGTGTGTGGTACTAATTTAATATAATGTTTATATAATAATTGTATGTTACTAATTTAATATAATATTTATATAATATTTGTATGTTACTAATTTAATATAATACTTGTTTACTACTAGTTTAATAGTTACAATATATATATATATATATATATATATATATATATATATATATAATAAATAATGCAGACACTACAAGCACAGTAGAACTTTGATTGTGTCTCCTGCGTACAAGTTCATATTGCCTCCTACATAAAAGTTCTATTGTGCTTGTAGTGTCTGCATTATTTATGTTTTTTTTTTTCAGGTGATATTGACTCCTGCAGCAGAGCGCGAGGTCATGGCATTTATATTTTTTCCAATTTTATGTTTACTATGTTTTTGTATATCATCATCATCATCATCATCATCGTCAACCATTATCAATCCACTGCTGGACGAAGGTCTCCCCAAGTTTCCTCCACAGCGGTCTGTCTTGTGCCAGACTCCTCCATGTCACTCCCGCATACTTTCGAATTTCATCCACCCATCTCCCATGTGGTCTTCTTCTGGGTCTTTTCCTGTCCCTTGGAATCCAATCTAAAATTTCGGCTGTCCATCGATGGTCTGTCCTTCTGGCAGTATGCCCAGCCCATTGCCATTTCAGGGATTTAACTCTAATCATGATGTCTTCCACTCTTGTCATTTTTCGGATCCACGAGTTCCTCTTCTTATCTCTCTTGGTTATACCAAGCATGCACCTCTCCGTGCTGCTTTGAGTTGTCTGCA
This sequence comes from Macrothele yani, assembly GCA_039090855.1. NCBI lineage: Eukaryota > Metazoa > Arthropoda > Arachnida > Araneae > Macrothelidae > Macrothele > Macrothele yani. The sequence continues at coordinate 100,489,524 of CM077013.1, read as the reverse complement.
GCCTTTGTATGTCCCTTTTAGTTAAGGTCCACGTCTCTGCACCATACGTAAGCACTGGAAGGATGCATTGATCAAACACTTTTCTTTTAAGACATAATGGCATATTGCTCTTGAAAATTATGCTGTTTCTTCCAAAACCTCTCCAGAAAAGTTTTGTACGTCGATTAATTTCTTCATCAATGTGACCCTCACTTGATATCTGCTGTCCAATATAAACGTACGTGTCTGTTATCTCCAGCTTTTCTCCATCAATCGAAAAATCTTCATTTCTTGTAAAGGCATTGAACATCACTTTTGTCTTCTGAAAGTTCATTTTTAATCCCACTTCTTTACTCTTGTCAACAAGTTCCTGGATCATACTCTGCAGCTCTGATGGGGTAGTTGAGAAAATGACTACGTCATCAGCAAAACGAAGGTGGGTTAGATAATCTCCATTAATCTTTATCCCTTTGTTTACCCAGTTCAGTGATTGAAAGACATTTTCTAATGTTGCATTAAAGAGCTTCGGAGATATGGTGTCACCTTGTCTCACTCCCTTTCCAATTTTTATGTGTGTTGTATTTTCAAACATCCGAATCTTTGCACTTGCATTTTCATAGATGTTATTAATAATATTAATGTATGCATCTTCAATACCGCAGGATTTCAGAGCCATTGTAACTGCTGATGGTTTCACCGAATCAAAGGCTTTTTCATAATCGATAAAAGCCATGCACAATGGAAGTTCATATTCCCTCGCTCTTTCAATTAGTTCTCTCAATACGTGGATATGATCTATTGTGTGCAGCCACTCCTGAAGTTCTCTCGGTTGAGCCATGTCCAGTGTTACCTTCAAACAGTGTGAAAGAACTTTAGTGAAGATTTTATAAACCACTGACAGGAGGCTGATAGGTCTGTAATTCCTGATATCCTCAATGTCACCTTTTTTATGTAGCAGGATCATTGTAGCGTTGTTCCAATCCTCAGGAATCTTCCCTTCATTAAGGCATCGAGTGAAAATTTGGGCGAGTACTGTTTCGATTTCTCCACTTGCTTCTTGTATGATGTCTACAGTAATTCCATCTTCTCCTGGAGCTTTTCCCCGCTTCATGTTCTTGATTGCATGTGCAACTTCTGCTGGGAGGACTGGAAGAACTCTGGTACCTTTCATGATGTCTGGAGTACATGCATCCTCCCTTTCACATAATTTGGAGTAAAAATCTTTCACTCTTGTCAAAATTTCGTCTCTATTTCTTGTTACAGAACCATCTTCTTTTCTCAGTGCCATAATCTGTTTTCTTCCCTTACTGAGATGTCCCTTTGCTATCTTTAGGCTTTGGTTGTTTTCAATTGCTTTCCTCACTAGTTCACAGTTGAATTTCCTTACGTCTTCAGTGATACTTTTTCGTACTTTCTTGCATAGCTGTATATATTCCACGTTGGAAGTCACATCTTCTTTAGTTGTCCTCATCTCTCTTCTTTTTTGCATTCCTGAAAATTTGTTCGCATGCAACTTGTTCTTAGACCCAGCTAATTTTGTTGCTGTTTCCATAAGAGCTTTGGTTACTTTTCTGTTAACTTCAGAAACATCCACTTCTTCCGATGTTAGGCCTTCTAAAGCAGAGAATCTGTTCTTCAGTTCCAACTTGAAGGTATTATGGTGTTTTTTAAGGTTGGTTATATCAATACATTTTGTTGGTCTTATGAGCTTGCTACGTTCGAGTTTAGTGTTGAGGTGCATCTTACATCTCACCAATCTATGGTCACTGCCTGTGTTGAACTTGTTTAGCACACTGCAGTCTTCTATGACGAATTTTTTGTTACACATAATAAAATCAATTTCACTTGTCGTCCCATTTGGATGTCTCCATGTCCATTTCCTGTGTGGCTTTTTCTTGAAAAAGGAGTTCAAGATGAAAAACCCTTCTGTCTCTGCAAACTCAACGAGAATGTTTCCACGCTGGCTTCTGTTGCCGTGACCGAATTTACCTACTGAAGTTTCATTCTGTTGCTGTTGCCCTATTTTTGCATTGAAATCTCCCATAATTATCTTCAAGTGCTGCTTACCTTTATTATTTAGATGACGAATTTCCTCATAAAATTCTTCAATTTCTTCTTCAGGATGACTTGTGGTAGGTGCATAAGTTTGAATAATCTGAGCCTGGTATCTTCTCGAAAGTTGGATAACGAGTCGTGCAGCTCTATCAGAGGAACTTTCAACTTCTACAACTTTATCCTTCAGTTTCTTGTTTATTATAAATCCAACACCACTAGTTCTGCCAGTATCTGTCCCACGATAGTGGAAGAGATATCAACTTTTCAGTTCAATGAGATCCTCTCCTTTTCTCCTTACCTCACTTAGCCCAACGATGTCCCACTTGATCCTTTGTAGTTCCTCTTTCAATTCAAGAAGCCTTGAATCAGAAGATAGGGAGCGTCCATTATACGTAGCCAAGGTCAGCATCAGATGGCAGCCTAGTCCGGTCCTCCGGGGATTCTTAGCACCCTCTGCCTTCATGTCGCACTGGCCGCTGCCTTGGCCAGGTACATTCCAGCTGCCGGAGACTGAGGGCCAAGATTTAAGTTGTGGAGTCATTTTGGAGGGGTTTGGCCATAACTCACCTTGCTGGCCAAGCGGGTTGGTGAGCGTGGGATAGCATTTCCTCTAATCCCGATGGTATAGTTATACCGCTATTGGCGGTCGTCAGAGCCCCTTTAGTGGGAACAGGATGCACCACGAGAAAGCGGGGTTGACATTTGTCAAGGAGAGGCTGTGATGTTACGCATCACCTGACCTTACATCCCGTTTTTGTATATATATATGGGGTGTAAGGTCAGGTGATGCGTAACATCACAGCCTCTCCTTGACAAATGTCAACCCCGCCTTCTCGTGGTACATCCTGTTCCCACTAAAGGGGCTCTGACGACCGCCAATAGCGGTATAACTATACCATCGGGATTAGAGGAAATGCTATCCCACACTCACCAACCCGCTTGGCCAGCGTGGTGAGTTATGGCCAAACCCCTCCAAAATGATTCAACAACTTAAATCTTGGCCCTCAGTCTCCGGCAGCTGGAATGTACCTGGCCAAGGCAGCGGCCAGTGCGACATGAAGGCAGAGGGTGCTAAGAATCCCGGAGGACCGGACTAGGCTGCCATCTGATGCTGACCTTGGCAACGTACAATGGACGCTCCCTATCTTCTGATTCAAGGCTTCTTGAATTGGAAGAGGAACTAAAAAGGATCAAGTGGGACATCGTGGGGCTAAGTGAGGTAAGGAGAAAAGGAGAAGATATCATCGAACTGAAGAGTGGACATCTCTTCTACTATCGTGGGACAGATACTGGCAGAACTAGTGGTGTTGGATTTATAATAAACAAGAAACTGAAGGATAAAGTTGTAGAAGTTGAAAGTTCCCCTGACAGAGCTGCAAGACTTGTTATCCAACTCTCGAAAAGATACCAGGCTCAGATTATTCAAACTTATGCACCCACCACAAGTCATTCTGAAGAAGAAATTGAAGAATTTTATGAGGAAATTTGTCATCAAAATAATAAAGGTAAGCAGCACTTGAAAATAATTATGGGAGATTTCAATGCAAAAATAGGGCAACGGCAACAGAATGAAACTTCAGTAGGCAAATTCGGTCATGGCAACAGAAACCAGCGTGGAAATACTCTCGTTGAGTTTGCAGAGGCAGAAGGGTTTTTCATCTTGAACTCCTTCTTCAAGAAAAAGCCACACAGGAAATGGACATGGAGACATCCAAATGGGACGACAAGTGAAATTGATACTGCAGTGTGCTAAACAAGTTCAACACAGGTAGTGACCATAGATTGGTGAGATGTAAGATGCACCTCAACACTAAACTTGAACGTGGCAAGCTCATAAGACAAACAAAATCTATTGACATAACCAACCTTAAAAAACACCATAATACCTTCAAGTTGGAACTGAAGAACAGGTTCTCTGCTTTAGAAGGCCTAACATCGGAAGAAGTGGACATCTCTGAAGTTAACAGAAAAGTAACCAAAGCTCTTATGGAAACAGCAACAAAATTAGCTGGGTCTAAGAACAAGTTGCATGTGAACAAATTATCAGGAAAAAACCAAAATGTTGATGCAAAAAAGAAGAGAGATGAGGACAACTAAAGAAGATGTGACTTCCAAAGTGGAATATATAGAGCTATGCAAGACAGTAAGAAAAAGTATCACTGAAGACGTAAGGAAATTCAACTGTGAACTAGTGAGGAAAGCAATTGAAAACAATCATAGCCTAAAGATAGCAAAGGGACATCTCAGTAAGGGAAGAAAACAGATTATGGCACTGAGAAAAGAAGATGGTTCTGTAACAAGAAATAGAGGCGAAATTTTGACAAAAGTGAAAGATTTCTACTCCAAATTATATGAAAGGGATGATATATGCACTCCAGACATCATGAAAGATACCAGTACCAGAGTTCCTCCAGTCCTTCCAGCAGAAGTTGCACATGCAATCAAGAACATGAAGCGCGGAAAAGCTCCAGGAGAAGATGGAATTACTATATACATCATACAAGAAGCAAGTGGAGAAATCAAAACAGTACTCGCCCAAATTTTCACTCGATGCCTAAATGAAGGAAAGATTCCTGAGGATTGGAACAACGCCACAATGATCCTGCTACATAAGAAAGGTGACATTGAGGATCTCGGAAACTACAGACCTATCAGCCTCCTATCAGTAGTTTATAAAATCTTCACTAAAGTTCTTTCACACCGCTTGAAGGTAACACTGGACAAGGGTCAACCGAGAGAACAAGCTGGATTCAGGAGTGGCTACAGCACAATAGATCATATCCACGTGCTGAGAGAACTAATTGAAAGAGCGAGGGAATATGAACTTCCATTGTGCATGGCTTTTATCGATTATGAAAAAGCCTTTGATTCGGTGAAACAATCAGCAGTTACAATGGCTCTGAAAACCTGCGGTATTGAAGATGCATACATTAATATTATTAATAACATCTATGAAAATGCAAGTGCAAAGATTAGGCTGTTTGAAAATACAATACACGTAAAAATTGGAAAGGGAGTGAGACAAGGTGACACCATATCTCCGAAGCTCTTTAATGCCACATTGGAGGGTGTTTTTCAGTCGCTGAGCTCGGAAAACAAGGGGATAAAGATTAATGGAGATTATCTAACCCACCTTCGTTTTGCTGATGACATAGTCATTTTTGCAACTACCCCATCAGAGCTGCAGAGTATGATCCAGGAACTTGCTGACAAGAGTAAAGAAGTGGGATTAAAAATGAACTTTCAGAAGACAAAAGTGATGTTCAATGCTTTTACAAGAAATGAAGATTTATCGATTGATGGAGAAAAGCTGGAGATAACAGACACGTACGTTTATCTTGGACAGCAGATATCAAGTGAGGGTCACATTGGTGAAGAAATTAATCGGCGTACAAAACTTGCCTGGAGAGCTTTTGGAAGAAACAGCATAATTTTCAAGAGCAATATGCCATTATGTCTTAAAAGAAAAGTGTTTGATCAATGCATCCTTCCAGTGCTTACGTATGGTGCAGAGACGTGGACCTTAACTAAAAGAGACATACAAAGACTGCAGACAACTCAAAGCAGCATGGAGAGGTGCATGCTTGGTGTAACCAGGAGAGATAAGAAGAGGAACTCGTGGATCCGAAAAATGACAAGAGTGGAAGACATCATGATCAGAGTTAAATCCCTGAAATGGCAATGGGCTGGACATACTGCCAGAAGGACAGATCATCGATGGACAGCCGAAGTTTTAGATTGGATTCCAAGGGACAGGAAAAGACCCAGAAGAAGACCACATGGGAGATGGGTGGATGAAATTCGAAAGTATGCAGGGGTGACATGGAGGAGACTGGCACAAGACAGACCGTTGTGGAGGAAACTTGGGGAGACCTTCGTCCAGCAGTGGATTGATAATGGTTGACAATGATGATGATGATGATATATATATATATATATCAAACTAGTAATGCATATATACGTATATCTATAAAATTAGTAATGCACACATACACATGAAATATATGATGTAGAAAGTCAGACTGGGGGCGCCATATTTTGCGGTTTGTCCGAGGCGCAGAAATTTGTAGTTACCCCTCTGGAGGAAGAGTTACTCTACCAACATGTGCAATTTGAACGACCTCTACCAGTTAATAAAAACGTTTTGCCCACTTTTGCATTAAGAATTACAAAAATAACATATATAAATGTTATTTTTGTAACTCTTTTATATTTATATATTCTCTGTTTTTTTGTACGTATATTATCTCTTTTATTATTTTCATTATGTTTTCGAATTTTTGGCCACTATGAGGTTCTTCATGAATTTGTTTTGTAACCTGAGATAAGTAATATTAACTGTAAAAATAGTATTACTTCTGAAAATTTCCCTTTTCAGTTTAAGGGTTTTGAAATCTAAATTCGTCGGCTTCGGCATTCGGTCTCTTTTGAGAAAGGATCAGGTAAGTTAAAACTTCAAAGACTTGAGGCTCACCGGCCCCATTTTTCCCAGGCGTCGCATCTGTGAAACAACTTTTCTACGGTTACGTTATTTGCAAAACGGCCAAAACCTACTGACATTTTCCGGTGTTGGCTGATATAGCTATGATGCTGGTTTTGATGAAGACGAAAATTTCCAAAGGCTGTCAGTTGAAACGAGAGTTCTGTTACGAAGAACAAATAAGCAATCTCGCAGATGCTCTGAGTAAATGAATAGGCAAACATACAGCTGATTCCATTACGAACAAATTTATCAAGCGCCAAATTTTAGAAGTGTTATACGGACATGCGCACTTGGAACCGTATGCAGTCGTGGCCGAGTGGTTAAGGCGATGGACTTGAAATCCATTGGGGTTTCCCCGCGTAGGTTCGAATCCTGCCGGCTGCGTTACTTGACTTTTCGTGCATTTTTTTTATATCTGCTGCCAGGGACGTCGCTAGACTTCGAAATCAGGATGGGCAACGGGTGAGCGAGTATTATTTTTGGTGGAGCAAGTTCGATAGCAACTTTACTTACGAAACATTGAAAGAAAGAATTTGTTTTCCTTTTTTTGCAGGCTGCAAAGGTATTCGCAATATCCCCTCTCCCTTCCTAGATGTATTCGCATTAATTTTTGAACGTCTTGAAGGTTTTGCACTTTTTATCTTGAAGTTCATCCATTTTTAATAAAATTAGTAAAACCTAAAGAGTTACATACCCATATAATAAACATGACGCACTGCCACCTGCACCAGTAACACGTCCTGAATAAGAAAAAAATCCTGCCTAGGAGAAAGGTCTTAAAGAAAATGTGTTCGTGGATTAGGGTTGAGCGGAAATGTTCAAGTTTTTATTATTAACTTGCACATTTCCCCTCAACAGTTCAAATTAGTATTATTCCAATACGCAGACAATACCTTTTCCCTCATTAACTCCTTTCCTTCAAGCCAGCAACCTTGTCTTGCACTCATCTCTTCCAAAGCAGTCGTCAGCTACGAACTGCTCCGTCTTTACAATATGGCTGGTTTAAGAGCGTTGCTATAGCTTTAGCGTCCACTTTTCGTGTCGTCTTAGTAGTACAAACAAACAGTAGAGCAATTACTAATGACTTCAGTGAATTCCTATTCACCCACTTCCTTCTCCCGAGATCATACTAACTTGAAAAAGGGCTTAAATTTGGGATTTGGATGAGTAGAGAACAACTGAATTTTCATGGCCCTGCTGATGCTATGCTGATAATCTTTCTGCGGAGAAAGAAAAACGCACTTCCTAATGGGGAAATACGTAGAGCTACACGACGAAAAACACAGGAGTCAAATTGACAAATTCCAGATTATATTTTAACGTTAAAAAATTAAAATATAACACATCTTGAATTGGGTGGGCTGCAGGGTAAGCAAAACAATTTTCAGGATGGGCTAAATCCCACCCTCGCATCCCCTTGGTGACGTCTGTGGTCCTACAGCTTATTAGGTAGGTGGTCATAATGTATTGTCTCATCGGTGTACACTCTGTGATAAAATAATTTTTTTTTTTACAAACCAATGTCACTATAAGCCTAGCAGGTTAGTACGTAGTACAGCCACCTCTGGCGACAATGTATGCCGATATCCAGCTTGGCACTGAGTCAAAAAAAACTGTCGGATGTTGTCATGTGATAGATTCTGCCAGGCGTGCTCTAATTGCTGGGCTAGTTCGTTGACATTCCGGAATGGCTACAATGAGGGGCGGATTGGGACGGCTTAACCAGGCTGGGAATTTTAGTCTTGTTGCCCACTATAAATTAAACAGATGAGCATACTCACTAAATTCTGGGGTCAGACACTCCCTTCCTAAAACTTCTTCAAATATCGTGCTATCGTACTCACTAAATTCCCTCACACAAAAAAAAAAAGAATCTGTTAGATCCTCGATGGAAGAGAACTGTCGAAATAAGCATTTGTGAAACGAATTCCGTTGTGAACAAATTTTAACAACAATTAACGGTGAGAAAATTTAAAAAGTCTGTTTATGATTTAAATGTAGCGTAAAACCATGCTCAAAACAGGATAGTGCACCAGATAATTATTTCCCTGTTTGGGTTTGACAAAAAAAAAAAAAAAGCTGCTAGTATCTTGAAGAGCCATTTCCAAATAAATCACCATGAAAATCGTTTTGAAAGCTGAAACGTGCTTTTACCACGTAGAAAATGTCCTGCGCAATCAATTTTTATATTTATTTAGTCACAGTCGCCTATTGGGCATCGTATGTCCTCGTGAGTACATGCCTTTTCTAAGTCTGTCCATTATTTTAACCCATAGACCATCATTTTGAGCGTTGAACTAATACACATAAAACGATGTTGTGTGACGTCGTACTACAGGGGCGAATCATGGGTCAAGACGACACATCTGCATCGGTACATTATGTCCGTGTAGCTCAGTTGAGACAGCAACTTACTCCGGAATGAGGGGGCGTGGACGATAAATCTGCAGCGGTACATTCTGCCCGTGTAGCTCAGTAGGTACAGCAACTTACTCCGGAATGAGGGAGCGCGGACGACAAATCTACAGCGGTATATTCTGTCCGTGTAGCTCAGTTGGGACAGCAACTTACTCCGGAATGAGGAGGCGTGGACGACAAATCTACAGCGGTACATTTTGTCCATGTAGCTCAGTTGGGACAGCAACTTACTCCGGAATGAGGGGGCGTGGACGATAAATCTACAGCGGTACATTCTGTCCGTGTAGCTCAGTAGGTACAGAAACTTACTCCGGAATGAGGAGGCGTGGACGACAAATCTACAGCGGTACATTCTGTCCGTGTAGCTCAGTAGGTACAGAAACTTACTCCGGAATGAGGGAGCGCGGACGACAAATCTACAGCGGTATATTCTGTCCGTGTAGCTCAGTTGGGACAGCAACTTACTCCGGAATGAGGGGCGTGGACGACAAATCTACAGTGGTACATTCTGTCCGCGTAGCTCAGTTGGGACAGCAACTTACTCCGGAATGATGGGCGTGAACGACAAATCTACAGCGGTACATTCTGTCCGTGTAGCTCAGTTGGGACAGCAACTTACTCCGGAATGAGGGGGCGTGGACGATAAATCTACAGCGGTACATTCTGTTCGTGTAGCTCAGTTGGGACAGCAACTTACTCCGGAATGAGGAGGCGTGGACGACAAATCTACAGCGGTACATTCTGTCCACGTAGCTCAGTTGGGACAGCAACTTACTCCGGAATGAGGGGGTGAACGACAAATCTACAGCGGTACATTCTGTCCGTGTAGCTCAGTTGGGACAGCAACTTACTCCGGAATGAGGGGGCGTGGACGATAAATCTACAGCGGTACATTCTGTCCGTGTAGCTCAGTAGGTACAGCAACTTACTCCGGAAGAGGGAGCGTGGATGACAAATCTACAGCGGTATATTCTGTCCGTGTAGCTCAGTTGGGACAGCAACTTACTCCGGAATGAGGAGGCGTGGACGACAAATCTACAGCGGTACATTCTGTCCGTGTAGCTCAGTTGGGACAGCAACTTACTCCGGAATGAGGGGGCGTGGACGATAAATCTACAGCGGTACATTTTGTCCGTGTAGCTCAGTTGGGACAGTAACTTACTCCGGAATGAGGGGGCGCGGACAAATTTGTGTTTTCACAGTTTCTTTTAAGATAAGTGTGGGTAGGACACAGATTTCGGAACATCTTCACTAGAAAATGGCTTGTGCCCTATGTCAGTCGGCGGATATGGCCGTGGGAATGATGGGCCATCAAAATGGATACTAGGTTTCCTTCAAGATTTCAAAAAGAGGGTAGGGCATACCAATGAACCTGAGCTGCAAGTCCAACGACCTACATCTAAAGTGAAAAGGGAAATTCCTAAATCTAACTGTAGTTAGCTTTCGCTTAAAAAAATTATAAGAGCGTGCTTGATCCGGCGACACTTTTCTGATAAGTACAGAGAATTTTGCTGTCATTTCAGAGCAAATGCCTAACATATAGATCGAAGAAAACTTCTCTTTTTTTTTTTTAAGGAAATAACTTTTCATACAGAGATAAAGCTCAAAGAAAGTTAACGATTGTTATTTATATATGTCAGAAGAATTATTCGTTCGTTCCAAAAATTCCGGACAAAGATAATACGAGGAAATGGGCCATTTCCCAAGTGGTCCACAGGGAAATGTTCCGGTGTCCCTGTGCCCCTGACAGTGTACGTTCGAACGTGCCCCATACGCACGAAATTAGAGAGACGAAGCTGGAAACCTGGCTGGCCATGGGAGGGTTTGAAACCCACGGAGATATTAGCAGTAGAGGTGAGCCGTGTGCAGTCAACGTACTGTTGTGCTGTTAAGGTTTCTCATTACACAACTAGAGGGGACTGGCTATCGAAGGCGATGGCTCCTCAGATTCAAAAATCATCCTTATTAAAATCGAAAAAGATTGGATCACCAGGTGTGATGCCTATGTGCCGCTCCATAATGCAAGCTGGATTGGGGCGCAGGCTCATTCCTGTCTAGACACGTGTACGTTGGATCACGCGTCTGGACGACAAAGCGGGATCAGTCCATGAACACTACAGGGTGCCATTCTTACGCAGTAGACGCTTACCAAGCACAACACACTCCATATGGCTCTGCAGATGTTAGGTGGTTAGTGGCAGCCGTCGTGAAGGGCATCGAGAATATAGTCCCGCTGCTGCTAGTCGTTTTCCAATGCTAAGTCTTGATACTGCACGCTGCGTGGAAGACGCTATGTGTCTTCGGATGGGAGATAGCTTACCATGATGCCGTTTTGGTTGTTTTCGCTATCCAGTTGTTCCTCTGGGCTAACCAGTGCCTTCGTGGAGGGGACGTGTGCCTTCCTGGATATGCTGCAGCCAACATCGTTATACTGTGGCATTGCTCCCACTCAGATATCGGCCGATATGTCGACATGACCAACCAGCTTGTTTTAGGCCACCGATGGATCCGAGTTGCTGGTAGGGTCATCAGGTGCGACGTAGCGGCATAATCGTCGGCTTATGATGCCAACGCAAGCGCAGCAGCGGACAGTGTACGTGAGTTACTCTCCTTACATACGTCACAGGACACGCCTAAAAATATGGCTTTTATGGTGAATGGTTGTGGAACCTTTCACCATAAATTCTATCAGGTGCATTTTTTTATAAATATGAATTTTAAGAGCAGAAATATCAAGAAGGCTTTTAGTAGCAGAAATATCAAGAAGACTTTTAGTAGCAGAAATATCAAGAAGTATCAGAGATATATTTACCTCACCTAGCGGGAGAATGGTTTATTATTTTGAGCAGAAAATAAACACACAAGTTTCCCCATAGTAAGCGGGATATGACAAAAAATATTTTTTTTTGCAATCGGATAAAAAGCAGATACGATTGCAAAAGACTTGAAAACATGAATATGCGCCTACGCCCTTGGGTGGAAAATTTTCCATAACGAAAAATTAGAAGCTCAATATAAAATGTTATTTACTGTAAAGTCTATCAAAGCAAATAATAAAAAAAGAATTTTTCAAATCTGCCTTTTAGAAGCAGAGATATCAAGACAAATTCCGTATATAATTACGCCCTTAACGGAAAAACTGTGCATTACCTTAAGTAGAATCTACACGAAAAATGGTCTTTGTGGTAAAAGGTATCGAAAGGAAAAATAGTTTTTTTTTTCGATTGGATTTTTAGAAGTAATGATATGGAATAAAATATACTTTGAATTCGGTAGAATCTACCTTTACAGCCCCCAGCGGCAAGGTTTTGCATCGAAAAGGCAAAAACGTAAGAATCTTCGTTCTCACAGATTTATCTTTCGAATGCAAAGAGAATTTTTCAAATCGAATCAAACAGTGCAGACGTATGGCTTCTTCACACGAATGACAGGCATTCACTATAATGACAGGCATGCACTATAAGAGCGTTCTGTTTTCAAATGACCTGCTAAAAAGGAAACCAAGAATGTACTGCGTATTTTCCAAATCATGACTTTTCTGTGCAGAAGTATTTACGCGAAAAACTGCTGAAAAAAAATATTGTTAGGGATGAGATTTTTTTCCCATTGTGAAAGTTTTAAGATAAAATAAATCATTCGAAAAGAAAGACTTCAAACTTCGGAATGCGCAGTTGCATTAAACTTAATGCTGAATGTAATAAAAAAAGCAAAAAAGCATCAAAATCATTGGGCATTTAACAGTCTGTAGCTATATGCACAAAGACTTTGTGCATATAGCTGCAGACGTTTACATACTGACAGACGCTTTGATAGTCTCAGAAGTTGTTGACGGTGAGTAATGAGTTTCAGTTCGAGCCTGTATTTAAAATCAAAGCATCAAGTCAAAATATTTTTTTTTTCATTTCCCGCACGGATTACCATATCAAAATAGTGGACTGTTAGTTATCATGAATTGTGAACATCAAGTCTCTATAGAAAAACGGATGCTCTCGACAGCAGTTCAAACCAATTCCGTAAGAAAGCAAACAAAAAAACAGCATACCGAACCTTCAGTTGTATTAAGGACGTGTTTTAATTCCTTTCTGATGCAAATTATTTTTTTTTTGAAGCTATTCATAGTCAATGGGACCGGTTAGAAAAAATAATCGATGGGATTCCTACAACCGATAAATCATTCAGAAATAAAAACAGCTCCTTACTCCAACCAGCGTAAAATGTATGTTACCAAAATTAACAAAAGGTGCACAAAATGTTTCTCATGACAGAACGAATATGAGAGACAAATATATTTTCAAATCGGACAGTTAAAAGAAGAAATATGGAAGGAAGCACGATGTAACGCAAGGCTCTCAAGCGGAAAAATTTTGCATAATGGAAAAGTTAAAAATATGAGAAAAGCATTCTTCATAGCAAAAGCTATGCTAAGGAAAAATAATTTTTCGAATATGTATCCCCGAAAAAGAGATAGCAAGAAAAAGGTTTTCACTTTCCTTGACACCCTCTAGCGGGAAAGCTGTGCGTTATTTAATAAGTTAGTAAAATCATGCAATGCATTGATTATGATACTCTTTCCAACATACCAGAAATCATTACTCAAGTTATGAGAATAATGAGTATGGACTAAATCTTGGTCCTGATTCCTGACCTTTGACCAGATTTTGATTATATTAAATAGAATTCGTTCAGTATACCTCCGGAATAACATACTAAATTTTGTCGCAATAAAAACATTTTTAATCAAGTTATAACGATAATGGCTGTGGAATACATCTCGCTCCTGTGCCCTGACCTTTTGACCCAATTTCGATGATCTTCAACAAAACCGGTTCAGCATACCTCCGGCACAACATGATAAAGATTTGTCGCAATTGAAGCATTTTCACGTTAGTTATGATGTATAAGGGCAAAGAAATGGATCTCGCTCCTATGTCGTGACGACCTTTGACCCAGGTCGCCTATTTTCAATAGCATTCGGGCCCATGTGGTCTCCTACCACATACTAAAATTTCATCGAATTCGAACCATTTTTACGCGAGTTATCGTGCGGACGGACGGACAGACGGACAAAGCTGGAGCATATACCCTTCTTCAACCTACGGTTGGAAAGCGTAAACAAGTTAGTAAAATCATGCAATGCATTGATTATGATACGCTTTCCAACATACAGGAAATCATTACTCAAGTTATGAGAATAACTTGAGTAATGAGGCTGTGTGATAAATCTTGATCCTGTGCCCTGACCGTTGCCCCTATTTCGATGATATAAAACAGAATTGGTTCGGTATGCCTCCGGAACAATACCAACGTTTTGTTGCAATAGAAGCATTTTTAGTCAAGTTATGAGGATAATTGCTGTGGAATAAATCTCCCTCCTGTGCCCTGACCTTTGACCCAATTTCGATTATATTCAAGAACCGGTTCACTATACTTCCGAAATAACATGATAAAGTTTTGTCGCAATCGATGCATTTTTACGTAAGTTATGATGTATAAGGGCAATAGAATAGATCTCGCTTCTATGTCCTGACCTCTGACCCCAGTTCGCCCATTTTCAATAGGATTCGTCCCCAGTTGGTCCCCTACCAGATACTAAAATTTCATCGAAATCGAACCATTTTTACGCGAGTTATCGTGCGGACGGATAGACAGATGGACAAAGTTGGAGCATATACGCTTCTTCAACCTACGGTTGAAAAGCGTAAAAAAGGATAATATTTCCCGACTTCATTGTAGCGAATGGCATACAGTAAAAAAATAGTTTTTCAATTGTTTTTAGAAGCGAAGATATAGCTACAAATAGAAGTAAACAAACACCACCTACCGACAGAACTGTGAACTACAAAGAACTTTTCAAGTACAAACCTGAAGTGTTCCACAAGGTAAATGGTATCCGGTGTTAAAAGATTTTTAAATCGGATATTTAGAAAAAAGATATTGAGGAAAACAGATTAAACATTTGCAGCCTCTAGCTGGGACATTGGGCATTATTTAGGGAAGGAAATACACACAAAATGTTTTCGTAGTTAACAGTATCTGACTGAAAAAAGAATTCTTTCAGTTGGGTTTTAGACCCGCAGATATGGAAACGTGAACTTACGCCTTCTAGTGGCGTTTTTGTGCGTTAAGAAGACTTTGAAATTGCATGGAAAACATTTCGCGCCAGAAACGTTCCCCGATAAAGAAAGAATTTTTCAAATCGGACCCTTAGAAGCAGAGATATCAACGAAAACAAGATTTATTTTTACTCAATATGGCGGAAAAACTATGCACGATTTTAAACACAATGTATTCTCAAAAGGTTTTCCGAAGTGAGCGGTATCGGTCCTCAAAATAATGCTTTCCATCGAGTTTTTAAAAGTGCAGATTTTGCTGCATATACATCAGAAACAGGAACGGACACTTATGTCCCCTAGTGACTTAACTATTCTCTACCAAAAATTGGAAATTACATGTAGGTCAGGAATTGCATCCGATGCAGAAAGATTTTCGAAATAGGACATTTAGGAGCAGAGGAAATCCCAATTCACCTTTGAGACCCCTAGCGGAAAATAAATACGCTACTTGAAAAAGAAACTGTACCCAAAATAGTCTTCTTTATAAATAAGGAAAAATAGTTGTTTCAATCGGATGTTTAGAAGCAAATATATGCAATAAAATGTATTTTGAATTCAATATTTTTTGCTAAACAAGGAAAAGGCTGCCTATCTCACCCCTTTTTGCCATTGATTTTACTAAAAAAATTCATTATACACATTGTAGAGTTGAATATAAAAATAATGGGAAGCTTTCTGAATCAGTAAAAAGGGCCGCGGGTAGCCTAGTGGGCAACGTTCGTGACTGCCGCGGAAAGGACCTCAGGTTCGATCCACTAAATATCCGCCGTGCGTCGAATGGGCACGTTAAGCCGTCGGACCCCGGGTACTGGCCCCCCGGTAATAAATAAGGGCGTCTTCCTCCCCCTTTCTACTTCGCTTCCGTGTCACTTTCCAATCGGGCACTCTAGCCCAAATCTCCTAGCTTCCTATTTCTAAGGGTTGTTTAAGACCTGGGGTCAGACCCTCCTTCCTAAAACCCTCTACACATGATCATGATCATGAATCAATAAAAATAAATAGCGAATGTGTTCACATTTTTTTAACTCACTCTACATAAAAAGCATGTGTCTGCAAAATACCAGCTACTAACTGCGTCATCTATTCTTGCTTATCCTAAGGAGCAGTTCTAAGGTTCCAATATCAGTATTTCGTTAGCTATCTGCACTTTGTGATCACGCTGCGGATTTCTGTTTCAAGAAGCACTGTACACAGAACTGAACAGAAATCTGAGCAAACAAACTCTTTTACGACACCGTTAACAGTCCCAACAGCTGACTAACTATAACCCTGGTTCTACACAAAGGCCTATTAAAATTACTCCAGGAACATCTACTTCATGAACTATGCGTGAACAGACCACAACTTGGAAGGATTCTATCAGAGAAATACTTAGGCGAGCGATCCCTCTCATTAAAATGATTATTTGCTTCCCCAATAAAATGATATTTGTCGCAAATTTATTTACAGTTAACGACGATTTTAACGACGTGGAATGGAAATGCTGGGCTGTATAATATAAAAAACTGCAGAAAAAAAAATCACATATTGTGAAGACGCACTCAAACTGAATTAACTTTCTAAAGATATTATTAAACAAGAAAGATGACACCGAATTTTCGGGTGTAATAAGCACGTCTTTTGAATCCGTTCTGGTGCAAATTAAATTTATCAAAGCTATTTAAAGTCAATGGAACCGGTATGGAAAACAATAGTATCTGACGGAAGAAAGAAGTTTTTCAATCGGGTCTTTAATCCCTCAGATTTTGCTGTAAACGGAATCGTGAGCTTACGAACTCTTAGAAACAGAGTTATCGACAAAAATAAGATGTGACTTTACGCCCCCTAGTGGGAAAACCATGCATTATTTTAGGAAGAAAGTATTCTCAAAAGGTTTATTCATATGAGCGGTATCGGTCCAAGAAAAAAAAATTTAGTCGAGTTTTCAGGAGCCCAGATTTTACTACAAATACATCAGAAGCAGAAACTAACACTTATGAACCCTGGTGACCAAACCATTCTTTAATACAGACATTTAACGTGGACCAGGAACATCAAACAAAGATCTTCCTCTTTCCACATTTATAAGTGAGTCACGTAAAAATTCTCATTGGCCGCCACCGGAAGTCGAACCCAGGATCTTTCAGTTACGCGCCCGATATGCTTCCGCTACAACACAGCGTCCTAGAATTCCTCCAGATTCACACACGCTAACTGCCAAGCCAATTTGGCAGGTTGCTTCTTGGAGCCCCGCACAATGCTGTGGATTCACCAAAGATGGTAAGCAGCAACTGAAGAAATAGTTAGAAGGCGAATGAATAATTAATACAGACATTTAACGTGGACCAGGAACATCGAACAAAGATCTTCGCTCATTCCACATTTAAAAGGGAGTCACGGAAAAATTCACATTGACCGGAGCTGGAAGTCGAATCCAGGGTCTTCCAATTACGCACCGGATATGCTTCCGCTACACCACAGCGGCCTCGAATTCCTCCAGACTCACACACGCTAACTGCCAAGCCAAATTGGCAGGTTGCTTATTGGAGCCCCGCACACTGCTGGGGATTCACCAAAGATGGTAATCAGCAACTGAAGAAATAATTAGTAGGCGAATGAATAATTAATACAGACATTTAACGTGGACCAGGAACATCAAACAAAGATCTTCTAAGGTTCCAGAGATCTTTGTTTGATGCAAACCATTCTTTACTAAACATTAGAAATTTCGTGAAAAATATTTTCCATCAGGTCTTGCATGCGATACAGGAAAAATTTTCAAATCGGAGTTTTAGGAGCAGAAAAAGCAATTTACCTTTGTGCGCCCTGGCTGAAAATCTATGATTTACTTGAAAATTTTTAATTTATAGGAAAAACATTTCGCATCGGAAACACTATCCAACAAAGAAGGAATTTTTCAAATCGGACCTTTAGAAGTAGAGATATTGACAAAAATAAGATACACTTCTACGCCCCCTGGAGTAGAAACCATGCATTATTTCAAGAAAAAAAGGTTCCTAAAAGGTTTGTCAACATGAGTAGTGTCGGTCAACGAACGACTTTTTTTCAATCGAGATTTTAAAAGCTCATATTTTGCTGCAAATACATCAGAAGCGGAAATTAAGGCTTACGCCACCTGGTGGCGAAAGCGTTTTTTACAAAAATTAGAAATTATGTGCAAACAATTTCCCATCAGGAGCTGTATCCAGTACAGAAATATTTTTTTTGAATCGGAGATTTAAAAGCAGAGATACAGGGGGAAACACAATTCACCTTTACGCCCCTAGCGGAAAGTCTATCATTTACTTCAAAATTTTGAATTTGTAGGAAAAACACGTCACACTGGAAACACTATTCAGCAAAGGAGGAATTCTTTTAAATCGGACTCCTAGAAATCCAGATATTGACGAAAATCAGATATAGATCTACGCCCCCTGGGGTAGAAACCATGCACTTTTTTAGGAACAAAATGTTCCTAAAAGGTTTGTCGACATGAGTAGTTTCGGTCTACAAACGACGTTATTTAAAATCGAGAATTTAGGAGCTCAGATTTGGCTGCAAATACATCAGAAGCGGAAATTAAGATTTACGCCACCTGGTAAACATACAATTTTTTTTTACAAAAATTAGAAATTATGTGCAAACGATTTCCCATCAGGAGCTGTATCCGGTGCAGAAAGAATTTTTCAAATCGGAGATTTAGAAGCAGAGATATAGGGAGAAACGCAATTTACCTTTACCCTACCGGAAAGTCTATGAATTACTTGAAAATTTTTAAATTATATGAAAAACATGTCACACGGAAAACACTATCCAACAAAAAAGGAATTTTTCAAATCGGACTGCTAGAAGTAGAGATATTGACAAAAATACGATATACATCTAAGCCTCCTGGCGGAGAAACTGTGGAATATTTTAAGAAGAAAATATTCCAAAAATGTTTATCGATGTGAATGGCATCCGTCCACGAAAGAATTTTTTCAATTGATATTTTAGAAGCTCAGATTTTATGGCAAATACATCAGAAGCAAAAATTAACACTTACGCCTCCTGGTGGCCAAAGGATTCTTTACCAAAACTTTGAAATTATATGTAAAACATTTTCCATAAGGAGGTATACCCGCCGAAAAAAAAAATTCAAATCGGAGTTTTAGAAGAAGAGTTATCGGGGAAAATGTAATTTACGTTTACGCCCCTAGCGGGAAATCTATGCGTAATTTGAAAAAATAACTATATCTAAAATACTCTTCGACATAAGTGGAATCGACGAAAGATAAAATAATTTTTCAATCGGATGTTTAGAAGCAAATATGTGGAATAAGACGGGTTTTGAATTCGACATCATCTGCATTTACGCCCTCTAGTGGCGAAATTGTACATCGTAAAACAAAACGAAATGAAGGATCATCATTCGCATATTTCAAGCTTCCGAATGCAGAATTTTTTTTAAATCGGATTAATAGTTGCAGAGATACCGTGGGTACAGACGGACGGACGAACATACCGATAACATAAGCACGATCTTTTTTTTACGAAAGACGTGCTAAAAACAAGAGAAAATACACAACTGAAAATGAAAACACACTCAGATCATACACTGGTGTGCAAAAATTAAGGACGAAGAGGAGAAATTAGCATAACAGCGGAACGAGCAGGCAGAACGGACCGAAAGACCACTCAGGAGATAGACTAGTGTCCGGTACGGGTAGGCATACGCATATATGCAGCATGACGTAGGGAGGGGCAGTGTCGGAAGGGTATTAAGCACACGGGCGGTTTACGCTCAGCAATTCGGTGAAAGCTATTGCACGGTGTACATCATCGGTTTGAACGACGTCGAAATGCTGCCACCGTGTGATATGGCCAACGGGCAATCCAGTAGACGACATCTGGATGACTTTACCTGAGGTCGCGGCATTGTGAAGTTGGAAGAAGGTCGAAGTGTGACTAGTGTGGCCGAGGAGTTCGGGATCGCTCACAGCATCGTTTCGCGAGCTTGGAGAGCATTTCAAACGACAGGAACAGCTGTCCGAGAGTTTAGCAGTGGTCGTCCACGAGCAACCATGGCGGCGGACGACCGGTATATTGTCCTACAGGTGAGAAGAGACAGACGGAAGACAGCGGGAGAAATCGCAAGGCATATGCAACAGACAACTGGACGTCCGTTATCGCGTTTTACCGTGGCCAGGAGGCTGCACGAAGGTGGTCTATTTGCACGACGACCAGTACGGTGTGTGCCATTAACGCCTGCTCATCGGAGACGACGGTTTCTGTTGTGCCAGGAACACAAGAACTGGACATATCAGCAATGGGGTCGAGTTCTCTTTACGGATGAGAGCCGATTTCGTCTGACGAGTGATTCTGGACGTATACACATCTGGAGAGAGCAGGGAACACGCAATCACACCTCCAACATCATCAAAAGGGACTGGTTTGGAGGTGGCGGAGTTCTCGTTTGGGGAGGTATCATTCTTGGTAGCCGTACTGACATCCACATTTTCCAAGGAGGTTCAGTCACTGGTGTCCGCTATTGTACCGAGGTTCTCCTGCCTCACGTGCGTCTGTTTAGAGGTGCTGTGGGTCCTGAGTTCCTCTTCATGGACGACAACGCAACACCTCATCGTACAGTGGCTGTCGCAGAGCTGTTGGAGAGTGAAGATATTAAACGCATGGATTGACCCGCAAGGTCCCCGGACCTAAATCCAATCGAACACGTGTGGAACCTTCTCGGGAGACGCTTGGCAGCACTTCACCAGCCGCCAGCAACGATTCCGCAGCTGCGATTGGCGCTAGAAGAGGAATGGGCAGCGATGTCTCAACAGCTCCTTGACAACCTCGTCCTCAGCAGGGGCAGACGTTGTAAATCCTGCAACGCAGTCAGGGGTGATCATATCCCCTACTAAAGACTGGATTTTTCTTGGCAGCCGCCTGTCACATGGACGTTGCTGTCTTCTGTCCAGTTGTGCTCGAAGCTACCTTTTCAATAAAGTGCCTTTGTATCCTTTGGATTCTTTGTTTGGACGGTTTTGCTCACTTGTCCCATATTCTTACATCTTGGGGATCTTATGGTATGAATTGAGTCGATGTGGAGCACTTCTGCACCACGTTACATTCGAAAAACCGTCTCGTCATTAATTTTTGCACGCCAGTGTATATAGACGATTTTAGGAAGGCAGTGTCTGACTCCTGGTCTTAAACAACCCTTAGAAAGAGGAAGCTAGGAGATTTGGGCTAGAGTTCCTCATAGGAAAGTGGCACGGAAGCGAGGTAGAAAGGGGGGGGGGAAGACGCCTTTATTTATTACCGGGGGTGCAGTGCCCTGGGCCCGACGTGCCCATTACACGCACGGCGGATATTTAGTGGTTCGAGCGTTCGTACCTGCCTGTGTTCGAACCCTACGTCTTCTCCGTGGCAGTCACGAACGTTGACCACTAGGATACCCGCGGCACACTCAGATAGTCAGATTAACCTGGGGTATTTATAAAGTTACAAAAATACGTAAGCTTTAAGAATGTAAGGAGATATGTTAGTTAATTATAATCCACACAATAATTATATGCTCGTAATTTAATATTGAATGAATTCCTTCAGGCAGTAAGGATATTTATTAGTATTCTCCCCCCACCTCTCCTTATCTTTTTTTTTTATTTATTTAGCAAACTTCAGAAAAATTGCTAAATTTTACTTTTAGGATATTGCATGTAATCAATATTTTTCCAAAGCAGTTTCAGCGAAAGACGGAATTTGAACTTTTTTTTTTTTAATATAGAGAAACAAGAAATCATTCATTTGTAAGACTGTAAGACTTTCTATAGCGTGTTGTAGTTACTTAAAGCAGTTCCGGGCCTTGTCAGTGAAAAAGTCTTCCCTAACGATTAGCCGGCGTGCTTCCGGCTAATCGCCAGAGCTGGCTGGACCCGTATTGCTGTTCCCGATGACGAATAGGTATTGTGTATGTTCCACGGCCCCACTTTCTATTCACTTCCTGGAACCAGGGTTTCCAAAATAGGGAAGAAACAGGGTCGGTTGCACCACGCGGGGCCCCAAGCCTTCACAAGGCCTCACATTTTAGGAAATAAGAACAAAAGAATTTTCGATTGAATGTTTTACGTTTTTTACGTTCATTAATATTTTTTTTTAGTTTTGCGGCCCGAGACCCTTAAAAATATATTTTTCTTAATGTTTTCTTTTTTTTTTTTTTTTTTTTTTTGAGTTTCAATCCCCTCACTTTCAAATAGGTTACCGCCCTTCGTCGTACAGACACTGAGATTTTCAGATTTCCAATGATTAACCACATTTATATCTTTTCCGCATTCATGAAATGGCAAATTAAATTTCGTCGTTTTGCGGCTCCCTGCTTTTATATATTCAACAATTTGTGTGTAAACCATATATTTAAATTAAAAAAACGAAACAAAAAACGAAAACAATATCAAAGTTATTTTTGGGCTATACATGGATGCCAATTTTTCAGTAACTTTAAAAACAGTATTGGAAATCAAAAGAAAAATAAAGTCGTCTTCATGTATGAGAGCGAATAAAAGTTTTAAAAAAGTCGCTAATTTGTCATTTATTCCACCTTGTATCAAAAAAACACTCATTAAAATATGTATCAGGGGAAAACACTATTTATAGGAATTAATTTTAGAGTATTCCTTCATGTTCGCTACGTAAAAAGTTTCGATGCATAAATTAGCTGAAGTTATCTTTTAATCATTTCCTGAGGGAGTTTTTACAAGAATTGCAATGCAACCTGAACGTCCTCTCCCC
The DNA here is from genome assembly GCA_039090855.1 of Macrothele yani. Lineage (NCBI taxonomy): Eukaryota > Metazoa > Arthropoda > Arachnida > Araneae > Macrothelidae > Macrothele > Macrothele yani. The sequence goes on along the minus strand of CM077013.1, from coordinate 100,466,727 downwards.
GGAAAGAAAATCGCAGATTTTAGCACTTCCTCTCTCTCTCTTTGAAATTTCAATCCATATTATGTTTTTTTTACGCTTTCCAACCATAGATTTAAGAAGCATATATGTTCCAGCTTTGTCCGTCCGCCCGCACGATAACTCGCGCAAAAATGGTTCGATTTCGATGAAATTTTAGGATGTGGTAGGGGACAACCAACCTGGGGACGAACGCTATCGAAACTGGACGAAGGTCAGGACATAGGAGCGAGATCCATTCCATCGTCCTTATGTGTCATAACTTACGTAAAACTGCTTCGATTGAGACAAAACTTTATCGTGTTGTTCCGAAGGTATACTGAACCAGTTCTGTTAACTATCATTGAAATGGGGTCAAAGGTCATGGCACAAGAGCGAGATTTATTTATTCCACAGCCACTATCCTCATAACTTGACTAAAAACGCTTCGATTGCGACAAAACTTTAGTATGTTGTTCTGGAGGCATACTGAACCAATTCTGTTTAATATCATCGAAATTGGTCAAACGTCAGGGCGCAGGAGCGAGATTTATTCCACAGCCATTATCCTCATAACTTAAGCAATAACTTGAGTTACGATTCCTGGTATGTTGAAAAGCGTATCATAATCAATGCATTGCATGATTTTACGAACTTGTTTTTCTTAAACTTAAAGCAAATATTAATACTTCTTTGAGATAATAATCTTTTCCTCATGATAGTTTTTGTGTGTTTTCTTTACGGACGACATTTTTCCCGTAACGACTTTATTAAAATATGAGATTTATTTCGCTCTTGGACCCGTAAAATTTCCATTCGGCTCTAGGAAGAAGGGCTCATTACAATCATAGATTCAAAACACAAAATAAGTCAGTTTACGATCTTGGAACTTGCTTTGCGATTTTTAACCATCTTATCCTGCCAACGACGTTTCAGCGATAGCAGAATGAAAGAAAGTGTCATGACTATTGCGTCAGATTTGTTTACTCGCTCCGGATGATGGCGCAAATCTTGGAGCAGTCGCAGATTCCTCTTATGGGTGTGCTGTTTTCTGTTTGCACATATGATTTCGCCACACGCAGTTTCTGTCTTTTGGAAGAGAGATATGTCTAAGCAGTTTTAGCAAAGGAAGATGTCTAAAACCTATAAAACAAATATGTCAAGAGCGCGGTTTCCGTAAATAGAAAAATCGTGTTTGCCTAAAAGAAATATATCAGGGCAACTTCTTTTTTCTTTTGGCGTTTCTGTAGAAGACGGATTTCGTATACCTATTAGGGCTACTTGAGAACTTTAACGTAAACGACTTGCTTATGTAATCGATTTAATCATGCATCCTTTTACGGACACTGTATCTCCGCTTCTAGAAGAATGCACTAGGTAGTCAACAGATTTCGATGAAATTTTAGTATGTGACAACCTCGGGACGAACGCTCTTTGTCTTCCGCGTAGTCTACTCATTTGTCATTTTCTTGTAGGACTTCCATCCACAGTGAGTAGAGTTTAAGTCCCAGCCACCTACAGCGAGATCGCCTTTTGGGCAGGACACAGAAACGGAAGGAACGAGAACAAGTCTAGCGACTTTGGGAGAACAGTTTGTAGTGAGATTAGAGTACAGTAGATGGAGCCACCGTACAGTACGATATTGCACATAGAGGGGTGAGAGAACTTCAGGGGGAGGCATAGGAAAGGATACCCATTTAACCATTGGTCCAGCCTGGTGGCCGTCACTTAACGTGCTCGTCCGATGCACGGCGGATATTCAGCGATTGTTAGTAAATCACACCATCTCCGAAAGATCAGCCCAGGCTTGAACCTGGGGACCTTGCATCGATAGTCTGAACTGCTAACCACTAAGCCATTCGCGGCTCCGTAGTCTTCCCATTCAAAAACCCCCTGAAGAGTAAGAAAGCCTCCGAACTGGTCTGTGACGTCAGAGCTAGCGGGCCGACTGGCTGGCTCGAGGCTCGCCACTCCTGAGAACGCCAATGTAGTACAGCAGTGTTTACGCTGAGAAATATCTTCACGAGTGCGATACTAAATAATTCCCGCACACCACTATAAATCGACCGGTTTTTTTACGCTTTCCAACCGTAGGTTGAAGAAGCGTATATGCTCCAGCTTTGTCCGCCAGTCCGCACGATAACTGGCGTAAAAATCGTTCGATTTCGAAGAAATTTTAGTATGTGGTAGCGGACCACCAGATGACGAACCCCATTGAAAATGGGACAAATGGGGTCAAAGGTCACGACGTAGGAGCGGGATCCTTCCATTGCCCTTATGCCTATACGTCATAACTTGCGTAAATATGGTTCGATTTCAATGAAATTTTACTATGTGGTAGGGGACCGCCTGGGGACGAACCTTATTCAAAATGGGTGAAGTGGAGTCAAAGGTCAGGACATAAGAGCGGGATGCATTCCATTGCCCTTATGCATCATAACGTGCGTGAAAATGGTTCGATTTCGATGAAATTTCAGTATGTGGTTGGGGCCCACCTGGGGACGAACCCTATTGAATGTAGACGAAATGGGGTCAAAGATCAGGACATAGGATTGCGATCCATTCCATCGCTCTTATCCCATATTATTAAGGTGGACGTCAAGTAATTTTGCTTCCTATACTTCCAATGAAAAAACTTTTGTACACATTTCCTTCACAATTGATGTGTTCCCAAGGATGAAAATTTGAACATCGATTAAAATAACTTTATTATAACTTGGAATACTTAATATTTTCTAAAACATAACCATAATTATATTAAAAATCAATAACTTTTCCTTTGGTGGTGTTGAAACCAGAAAAAGGATGGCGCGACCTGTACTTTGATGACGTCAGTAGACAAACAAATGTTGGATTGCATAATTATGGTTATGTTTTAGAAAATATTAAGTATTCCAAGTTATAAAAGGAAGATATTTTAATCGATGTTCAAATTTTCATCCTTGTGAATGCATTAATTGTCCAGAAAAAAGATGGCGCGACCTGTATTTTCATGACGTCAGTAGACAAACAAATGTTGGATTGCATAATTATGGTTATGTTTTAGAAAATATTAAGTATTCCAAGTTATAAAATGAAGCTATTTTAATCTATGTTCAAATTTTCATCCTTGTGAACACATTAATTGTCCAGAAAAAAGATGGCGCTGCCTGTATTTTCATGACGTCAGCAGACAAAAAAATGTTGGATTGCATAATTATGGTTATGTTTTAGAAAATATTAAGTATTCCAAGTGTGGTGTCATGGCGTCGCCCCATAAGATGTTGGCGCGCGGTCATGCCATCTATCTCATTACGTCACGTGTTGTTTGTTGATACTGTTAAAGTTTATTGACGTCACACCTTGCTAGCAGATGGTCGCGATTCCCATCTGCTTCATTACGTCACGCGTTGTATGCGTATATTCGTCCGCACGATAACTCGGGTAAAAATCGTTCGATTTCGATGAAATTTTAGTATGTCGTAGGGGAACACCTGGGAAGGAACCCTATTGAAAGTGAACGAAATGGGGTCAAAAGTCAGGACATAAGAGCAGGATCTATTCCACTGCTCTTATGCGTCATAACTAACGTAAAACAAGTTCGATTTCGATTAAATTTTAGTATGTGGTAGGAGACCACCTGGGGACAAACCCTATTGAAAATTGGCGAAATGGGGGTCAAAGGTCAGGACATAGGAACGGAATCACTTCCATCGCCATTATGAGTCATAACTTACGTAAAAATGTTTCGATTTGGATGAAATGTTGGTATGTTGCAGGTACCTGTCTGGGGACGAATCCTATTGAAAATGGGCGAAATTGGGTAAAGGTTAGGACATAGGAGCGGGATCTATTCCATAGCGCTTATGCATCATAACTTCCGTAAAATTGCTTCGATTGCGACAAAACTTTATCATGTTATTTCGGAGATATACTGAACCAGTTCTGTTGAATATCATCCAATTGGATCAAATGTCAGGGCACAGGGGTGAGATTTATTCCACAGCCAGTTTCCTCATAACTTGAGTAATAAGCTTGAGTAATGATTTCTAGTATATTGGAAAACGTATCATAATCAATGCATTGCATGATTTTACTAACTTGTTTTTCTATTTTTTCGTTTTTAAATAATGTCAAAAGATTAGATCCTCATATTTTTTTGTCAGTTACTTACAATGATATCTACAAATCGGGATATTCCAAAGCTTTTCTCTTGTGCTGCGAAAGGATTTAATGAACGGGTCTCAAAAATTAGTGTTTCAGGAAATATTTCCTTTAGTCTTCAATTTGGCTAAAGGAACACAAACATGATAGTTTTTTGACGCATAACATCAAACGCCCAACATTTTACGTTAAGCATTTTTGCAACTACTTTTTTTTATGTGCATGAATAGCAAATTGGTAGGACTCTATGAACATAATCATTTCACTCAAAACTTTTAGAATTTCCCTTCGCGTTGGATTTATTAAAAACAAAATAAAGCAAAAGTTCTCTGATTACGTAACGAACGTGATAGCAAAATTTCTTATTTGGGGAGTATATTTCCTGTAATTGCCGTGAGATATGTGCTCAAATCTTGCAACTACTTCTAGAAGGTAAAAAAATTAAATTAAAATCACTTAGGAAAAGATTCTTTATCAAATGTACATGAAAAGTATTAATTTGGGTATCTTTGAATTTATGTACATAACGTTGCAAATTTTGTTGCAAATCTAAATGTCATATCTTTTTTATCTTTCCAACTTTGTAAAAAAAAACATATTACACAAAAGGTATTAATTTTCTCCAGAAGTGTATCGTAAAGCAAACTTTTTTTTTTCATTTTTCAACTTAAACAGATATTGAAAATATCAATTAACACATTATATCCCCCCACACACACACACACAAAACACAAAAAAACAACAACCTGTAAACCGAAGAGAGAAGCATCAACAAATGTGTTCATTCATTATATATAAGTACGTGCTCCCCCCCCTCCTCCCGATGTGCTTCTTGCAGAAAGAAACAAAAACTTCTGAAGAACATCTCACACATCAGTGAAAAAATGCTTTTGAAATCTCCCCATTACACTTTTTTTACAATCTAGCTGATACTTTAGATAGTAAGAAGGCAAAGTGACACTAAAAGTAAAACCTACACAGGACCTCCGATCCTTCTGCAGAGAGGAATTGCGATGGCGATGGCCTTCTGACCGTGACGTCACACCCCTTTGTAGTTGGGGCTTCCTCTCCAGGGGGTTTTGTCTCATTACGTGACACAACGTATGTGTACATATACAACTGTAAATGTAGTGGTATAGTGGGGCTGGAACGGACCGAAACACCGTTCCGGTACTTTTTATTTCTAGCTGGCACGCGTTCCAGTGAACCCAGTATAGCCTAATTTGTTTTCTTTTTAAAGCGCGAATGTCTTAAAACTCTTTTTCAATGAAACAAAATGCAACAGAAAAACCGCACAGTTAGTAAAATTAATGTCCCATGTTTTTTTGAAGATAAAGTTAGTCTTGAAATCCATTCTCACTTGGCAGTCCCTTGAAATTCCTTTTTCTGCTGTTGTTAAGAACTTCGAGGTGGGAATATTGGAGTGGGGGATTTATTGTAATTGGGAATTTAATTAATGTAGTCATTATTAAGGAGTCTAAGTGGGTTTTGACTTGTTACGAGTGTTCCTTAATTACGCTGGAAGGAGAGGAGATTATTTTGCTCTCTGGAGTTTTTAAGGCCCGTTTCACACAGGTGGAAAAAATCCTTCGAAGTAATAAATCTCCAGGCTGTTATACTGCTCGGTTTCAGGCGGACTACAGAATTGTTCGTGCTGTACCCAAACTGCCCTTATCCAAATATCACGAGAACTAAGACTCCTAGTAATAAATGGCTTTCATCATTGCACTCTAAATTAGTTTCCGCTTTCAACGATATCTTTCTTACTTGAAGATATGGGGTTGATTTTAGTTCTTGCACTCCAAAACGGGCCCAATTTGGGCTCAAACATTTCAGTGTTTCTTTACCAAAAAATAGGGAAATCTTGTTCCTTGATTAGCAAAACATGTAAATCCGGAAATCTGATTTCGACCAATCACCATATTTTCTTATAATATAAATATAAGAAAGTAAAAAGGGGCAGCGGTGGAATTGCGGAGAGGATGTCAGAAGGAAAAGGTGTTGAAGACGTAAAGGCACCGCGCGTTCCTGTACTTTTTCGATTAGCACTACACCACTGTGTACATGTATACGAGTGCGCATGCTTGCTTGCTTACTTTATTTGCTTTTGAAAGTGCACATACATGTAGAATAGTCTCGAATCAATATTTTTCTTTTTTAGAGTTTAACGACCACCATGAGCAACTCTTAGGGACATAACTAGTTGCCTGTACCTAATTTAGGCACATAAGTTCCAGGGAAGGGAGGAAGTAATAGCCATCCGACAAACGTGCCATCCATGTGTCATCCGGGTCACGTACCCGGGCACATCTCAACGAATGGCTGGAAGTTAGAGCAATAAAAAACTTCCTTCCGGATAGAATACAGCTAAGCCTAACAAAGATTTTCCTTTGAAGTTATCTCGCGAAATGGAATAAATGTGCGTTTATGATAATATTTCTCAAAAACGGGTTCAGTAGATTCTGTTTGGATCGGATGGAGCTTATTCATGCCTGGTGTTTAGACTTGCGTTCAAAAAGTGGTCATGTAGATGGAAATCCACAAGAAAACTAAGATTAAAAATGAATTGAGATACTACCATACAACGATTTATAAAACAAAAACGAAGTAAAAGATATACAGTAGCTAAAATGAATTCTGGAAATGCAAACTGTTAAAGCACGTACTTTAGACCGAATGCGTTCTGTATTACTGTGTGTCGGTCAGCAGGTGGGGTTGAAAAGACTATCAGTGCCACCTACTGGCGGATATGTAAATTAAGCTATGAAACCAGCATTACAGAGTCATTCTCGAACCAACCATAACAAAGACAGCGTACGACTCTGTGATAAAGCATTGAGAGACGAAAAGATCTCTAGCTTTTCTACTAATACCCTCACCCAGAGATATTCAAGCCAGTGTTTGATTCTTATGCCTGGTGTTTAGACTTGTGTTTGTTGTTTATGCCTGGTGTTTAGCAAAAAATGTCACTCGGGTTGGATGTGTGTCGGCGTAACTAAAGGATTAGACGGGATGAAATTTTCACAATCCATGAAAGTATGTATAAGGGTAAATTAAAGAAATATAAATTAATACAAACCCCGCCACTCCTAGCCCTAACAAATCCTTCACAATAAATAAAGGCTGGAAAGAAATCTTGTCTCTATCACGTCATAGCCCTAAAGAGTTGCTTTTTTTTTTTTTTTTTTTTTTTTTTTTTGATTGGAGGTTTAACGACCACCGTGAGCAACTCAATGGGCTATAAGCAGTCGCCCGTCCCTAATTTAGGGTCACTGGTTCCAGGGAAGGGAGAGAGCCAGTGCCGTAAGACAAACACAACAGCCATGCCACACCGGGATTCGAACCCGGACCCCTTCGGACGAATGATCAGAGGCCAAAGCCTTAGACCACTGCGCCACCGGGGCGGCAAAGAGTTGCTTGACCCTGTCTCATGAAGAAACACCAAATGAACCACTACTAGCACAGCGATCACAAAAGGTAAAATAAAATGAAAAGCAAAAAGCCGAGTTAACGTCGGGTTACCAACAGCAAACTCCCCTCAAACCCATTCCACCACCCCCTACCCACATAGGGTACCGCAGACAAAAGATTGGTGATAACGGTCGCTGCTCAAACAGACATTTGACCCCAAGGCAATACATAACCTAAAAAGGCCGTAGCTATAGACAACAAAAAAATTGTAACCCCATTTAATCAGGTTTTCTATAAGCGATAAGATCCATAATGTAAGCCCCGCTCGATATGCAAATATAGTAATATATAAAAATATTCTAGTGTTTGTTGCTTATGTTTGGTATTTAGATTAGTGTTTGATGCTTATGCCTGGTGTTTAAGCCAGTGTTTGATGTTTATTTCAGGTGTGTAGGTTTGTGTTTGATGTTTATGCCTGGTGTTTAGACCTGTATTGGATTACTATGCCTAGTGTTTATACCTGCGTTATATGTTTAAGCTCGTGTTTGAGCGTTGTGGCAACGCTTAGGGCTTACCTGATTTGACAGCTAATATATTAGCTATAGCAGAAGAAACGGATATTAACTGATTTAGCGAAAATGGGAGAGTACTACTGTTTGTGAAAATTACAACACCATAAAGGACTGCTGGTATTAGCTTGAAACCAACAGGAGATTGTGACGTGCCGGCCCCGCAGGACGCACACGACATAAAGGCAGATAACAGCGAGAACGAACGTTTGCGTAGCTCAGTTGGAAGAGCGACTTATTCCGGAATAAGAGGACTCGGGTTCGATACCCGGTGGGGACCAAAATGACGGAGAAATTTACTTCGTTATAAAATGCACAACAGGTTGGGAAACGCAAATGATTAAAATGTCAGTGAAAATGCTCATGCGGTTTCGAAGCAAATCCCTCTGAATTGTTCGGTCTTTGGTATAAAGAGCTGGCTCAAACGAGATATTGCAATCAGTGAAGAGCCGACATTGAGTCGAAAGAGTGTTTCTTGTGTCTTGCTATGCCGTGCCACAGACGAAGGTCACATTATGAACACCTGACAGACTTTGAGCCAGGAAGGATTGTTGGGATGAGAGAAGTTGGATTTTCCTGAGTGAAATTGCCACTCGTACGGAACAAAACGCTTAGTACAGTGATGCGAACGTGGCCTAAGTGGACAGATGAAGCTCCGATGCACAGAAATTGGGGAAACGGACTGTAAAACCGCCCGTCTGCACGGCATGAGGTCTTCAGGCCTCTACGGCATGGAAGTGACCGATCACACAGCGACATCCACGGTGTTAGCGCAGCAGTGGAGCACTACCGAAGGTAAGTGACAGTCCACTTCTGAGGATCACTGTCATCTTCAGGCTTTGTTCTTCAGCAGATTCCGATGTCGTCTGCTTAACAGAGAACTGATCGCTAGCAGCTCGTTGCTGCGCGTTTCTTTGACTCTGAATTTCACACGCTTCAGGGTGCAATAGGGTCTCGGACACAGAGATTGGCGTGCTGCTTGGCAACAGGTCGTGTTTTCTGACGAGTCACGGTTCAACTGGCTGCATCACGATGGTCGCTTTCGTGTTCTAAGACATCCTGATGAACGGCCCCTTGCTGAACGATTTTTGCATCACAATACGAGCCCAACGCCAAGCGTCATGGTTTGGAGCGCTAGTGGGTTCAATTGGCCACCTCGCCTGTTACAAATTGAGAGGACCCTCAACAGCCAGCGATACATCAGGGGTTTCAGAGGCAGAGGTGATACTATTCCTTCAGAGTTGTCCATGCGCTGTAATCCAGCAGAACAATGCTCGGCCACTTGTGCCCAGAATGTCCAAGACCTCTTATACTCGTATGCACGGTAGATACCGCTTCTTTCCTGGCCAACACCTTCACCGGATATGTCCCCGATCGAACATGGCTGAGATCTGGTAGATAAGCGACTGGCCCATAATGCGCTTCTGCTAGTCACCACAAATGAAATCTAATCTCACATAGAAGCAGCCTGGCAGGCTATTCCTTAGTACAATATCAAAAACCTCTTCCATTCAATGTCACGCAGTGTAGGAGGCTCTTATTGTTGCTCAAGATGGCTTCACACGATACGGAGTTTCGAAGCCAAAAAATCTTGAAGCTCTGCCCTCTGTAAAATGAGGAATCTGTGTTATAAATTTCATTTGAATAGCGCGATCCTTTCTTGGTGTTGCAGTTTTCACAAACAGTAACGTATATTTGTGGGCTAAACAAAAGAAAAAAACCCTACATTACTCGTGTTTTGGACTATAAAATATTTTATACGCTGCTATGGACAACTACGTTCGTAAATTTTACGGATTAGGTGGCCACTGCTCAAAATTCTCATTTGTTATTTATATAAAAAAACACAGCTGTAGCACCATGCTCAGTTGTGAAAGGACGCGAGAATGCTGTCCCTTTCGAAGATGACCAGCTTATTAGGCTCACAAACAGTAGTGTATGTTTGTGGGTTAAACAAAAAAGAAAGCAAAAACATTGCTCGTGTTTTGTTTTGGACTAAACAAAATATTTTAGGCGCAGAAACGCTTTAATGAGCTCTTCAGAATTTATTGCTTATGCGTTATTACGATATTGCTGTGTAGCCTTTCTTGGATCATAAACTCCGTAGTAATTTTATCGTGGGGGAAAAAAAGCCAAAATTTTGCGGGGTGGTCGGGGGTAAATCGCGAAATTTCGCGAAGTACCGTGTTTCCTCAAATATTCGATTTTCAGGATCTTTCCCCTCGCTTTGGAATTGTAAGATGCGTTGTCACAAAAGCGGTTATATTCACAAAAGGTATTTCGTATTTATCCCTTTTACGACCATAACGCCCAAAACGCTCGAACCATAGCCGCCCGAAACACCTGTCTAGAGTGAGTCAGATTTCCTACCCTTACCTGCTCTTCAAATTTTCATGACCTATTAGTGATCAGCAGGTGTCTCTGTCAGTCACTATTGTTGTTACTAAACAAAGAATTGAACCAACACAGACAGTTTCGGGCGTTATGGTATTTAGAGTGATACAAGATTTTGGGATCATGGTCGTTAAAGGGTTATTGATGCACTGAAGTATTTATTGCCTTGCTGACTGCTTTAAAATTTACGGATTCCAAAGTGATGCACTCGAGAAAGGTTGTATTCAAAGTGGCTTCAGCATTACAGCTTTCAGCATTTGTCTCAGCTGATGAAACAACAAAATATTCAAAATGTACCTATCTTCAGAATCAGTTGTTTTATCTGCTACGATGCTTACACCTGATACGGATTTTAAAACATTTTTCACATCCATACCTCACTGGGATTCGAACACGGACCTCTTTCGGATGAATGATAAGAGGCCATTGCTTAGACCACCGTGCCGGCAATTTGCATTTGGAATAACACCAATATCTTTCAAAGAATTTTCCAGGTAATTTTTTAATGTAGGGTTACCAATTTGGAAAGTGGAATGTTAGCTGCACAAAGGGCACCAGTTAATTTCAAAGGCTCAGTTGAGCGATACTGTTCTTGCTTAGTTATTTTCACAATTAATTCATCAACATATTTCTGCATTATTTTCCGTTGACTGTTTGGACACACCATAGTTTTTCATGCAGCTCGCTTGCTAAATGCTTTTCACAACTGTCCTTTCTTGAAAAATCCACTGGTATGTTGTAACACAAACAGAACAATAGATTCTGGTTCACATGAAAAGTTCCTTTGTTGCACTGCCTGCATCTTTCGCATACACTCATTTTACTCATGTGGCGCATTCTCAAAATTAATAAACAATATCTAGAAACTTTGTCAACTAAATGCTCACACGAAATTACAAATATTTTCTAAGCTAAAGGTATGCGAAACTCAAACACTCTTTTCTGTGAGCTGCTTTCCCTAGTTAAAACTAATTATGCAATTGACGACTTCCGGTTTACGGTTTACTAGTACGGCAAGTCACCAAAGTCATTCAGCAGAAGCGTGGGGTGGAAAACATGAAAGACCACAAGTGCATTTTTCAAGAGGGTGCATGAGACCTGAAATTACCTGTTAAGCTTGTTCGATAAATCTCTATCGTAACGAACAATCTTGAGAGGTAATTCAAGGTTTAAAGTTCTGGGTTGGACTTTGGAATAGAATTACTTTGTGGTATGTTTTTCGTGTACATTTTAATGAAGGCACTATTAAAATTCTTTATATACGGAAAAATAAGTCAAAAATTATAACAGAAATTATACAAAAATGGCAAAAAATCTGGAATTCGCGGATATACAAGCATACGAAATTATATACGAAATTCGCGTTTTTCATGTTCGTAAAATTACGGGGGGGGGGGGAACTAAAAGTCGCGGAAATTTGCGCCGCGAAGCAATTACTACCCTAAGCATAATCAGATGTAAAAAATCAAATCCTCTTCTATAGCAAATAATGTGGAAATTTACTTATTCGAACTCAACAACGGCAGTTGATTCACTTCTTCATGGGAAATGTTCACTACTCTGAATTCCGAGCGGGACCCGACATCTTTAGCCTTGTATGTTTCTTTCGCGAAGTCTAATCTTAGACCGCGTCCGTTATCGTCATTTTTTTCGTGATTGCGCTTGTAGTAATTCTCATACATGGAACAGTTCTGTTTTTTTATTTATTTTCAATTTGATGTTTAACGCCCACCGTGAGCGAATTCGTGGGCTATAAGCAGCAGCCGGTCCCTAATTTAGGGCCACTGGTTCTAGGAAAGGAAAAGAAGCAGTGCTGTGCGATAAACACACCAACCATGTTTTAAAAGGAATTGAGTCCATCTTGAATAGTAAGTTTCTGATGAAAAGCTTTAATCAGCTCTGCAGATTTTACTTGTTGTCATTTTTTATGATATTGAACTCCAGAAGTGATCGCACTCACCTTAAAAATAACTCACATTTAGCAACCTTAATTGTTTCTAACAGAGGATCTGTTACTGTCGCAGTACTGAAACAAAAAAAAAAAAAAAGACGACTGTTTTTTAACAATCTTGATTTTCCGGAAAGTTTGTTGCCTTTTTTGATAAATCATTTGTCTTCCCAGAATAATATTTTTATTCTGACTGTCGAAAGAACAAAATAGAAAACTTCCACTACTATGATAAAATGTTTGGAAGCATTTTACTATGCTCGCCACCCAAAATGCAACACCAAGAAGGAAGCATCCGATTGGCCCGAAATTCGCAGCATGCGTCGCCCGCGAAAGGACATGCAAACGATTAGCATTGCAGGGCATATGCAAATCATGTGCGCCCGGCACGCCACCGAGAAGCACTATAAGAAGGGTGCACAGAAGGCCGGGTGTAAGTAGTGGAAGTGTGTTGTGCTGCCGGACCTGTGCGTGGGAAGCTTCCTGATGCCTCATCGCAGAATACGGCAGTCATTCTAGCACGTTTCGGAGTTCGACAGAGGATGAACAGTGGCTTATCGCGACAGCGGTTTATCGTAACGAGACATCGGCGCCCGTGTGGGACGACATCCAGCCACAGTGAGGCGAGTATGGATTCGGTGGGTGCAGGAGGGACGGACGGACCGACGTGAGCGATTGCCGCAGCCGCGGCACACCACCGAACGAGAGGACCGGCATGTTGTGCGGCGGGCATTGACGGCTCGCACCGCCACATCACGAACGTTAGCGCAGGAATTAGGGTGTGTTGCGCAACAACCTGTGTCAGCACGTACCGTTCAACGTCGTCTGCAGGAGCGAGGACTTGTCGCACGGCGCCCATTGCTCCGATTACCATTGACGTTACACCACCGGCAAGTGCGGCGGCAGTGGGCCGCTGAACGCCGCACCCGGACTACGGAATGTCACGACATTGTCTTCTCCGACGAATTACGCGACGGATATGCTAACGGAAGCATATCCGGCGCGTAACTGGAAGACCCTGGGTTCGACTCCCGGTGGCGGCCAATGATAATTTTTCCGTGACTCACTTATAAACGTGGAAAGAGCGAAGATCTTCGTTTGATAGGTTTCTCACTTATACGTTTTCCTCATTTGTACGCAAAATGTCGCCGGTCCCAAAACTATGAAGTGGTCTTAATGCTAAATTTTATCAATTAAACAGAGGGTGAGTCGAAAGTTTTGTAATATTCGCATGAACGTATGTGCTGCGGCGACTATGTCACGTGTTTAACCCAGTTCAAGTCGCGCACTACAGTCAATCTAAAGGGATATAAACTGGTAGTCGTTGCTGTGAACAGCATTGCATGTCGTCGTTCTGTATGTGATTTGGACGCCTAAAAGATGAACAGCCACAACCGGCTAACTATGGAACTTTTGCTTTACGAGTTTGAACTCGGCCATAACGCTGCTCAAGCAACACAAAATATTTGTCTAGTGAAAGGGGAAGGTTCCGTGGACCACAGCAACGCAACCAGATGGTTCAAGAAATTTCGCTCAGGTGACAGAAACCTCGACGATCAGACAATGTCAGGTAGGCAGCGAACCGTGGATTCGGAGGCCGTGCGCCAGGCCGTACAGGCAATTCCGAAACAAGCACTCGAAATTTATCAGGCGAGCTGGGCATATACCAGACCACCGTGGTTGGTCACCTTCAGGACCTCGGCAAGGTCTACAGGAGTTGTTGCATTTTTCCTCACGAACTGTCGTCGCCAGCTGAAGCAAACTTGTGAGTGGAAGTGTTCACGAAACTCCTAGAAAATCCGCGCAATGTACGTTTCATCAACAGAATTGTTAGTGGGTCTATTTCCGCTATCCTAACATACAACGGCAGTTGTTAATCCCGAGATAGCTTCCAGAACCTGCTGCCAAACGTGGGCGCTTCGAGCACAAGGGGATGCTCTGCGTCTGGCGGAATTTCGAGAGGATAATATATTACGAATTTGTTCCAGATGGTCGGACCATCAACGACAACATCTAATCTGAACAGCTGGAGAGGATGTATGCCGTTTCGGAGGAGAAATACTGATGCCCTATACTTTGAATGCTATTCAGCTTTCGTCGTAAAGGTACGTATGAAAACATAAAGTGATCCAAATATTGCAAAAAGTTCGACTCACCCTCTGTAGAATCGAAGAACTGGCAGACAGATGGCTAAAGACGGTGAAACACGATGGCCTATACTTTGAATTCTAGTCAGCTTTCGTCGTAAAGGTACGTATGAATACATAAAGTGATCCAAATGTTGCAAAACTTTCGACTCACCCTTTGTAGAATCGAAGAACTGGCAGACAGATGGCTAAAGACGGTGCAACACGATGGCCTATACTTTGAATGCTAGTCATATTTCGTCGTAAAGGTACGTATGAAGACATAAAGTGATCCAAATATTGCAAAATGTTCGACTCACCCTCTGTATGTTAATTTTATTAGCTTTCTTCTTATTTTGTACGTTAAATGGAGGTGTTGTGGTGTCGTGAATTAGAAATTCAAATCAAGCAAATTCCGTTTTCCATTTTCCAGGCTTTTATTCTCTCCGCTTTTCGCTCCTGGCATTTCCTGCCACACACCGGCTTAACGACTCACTCTGCAAAATGCGCTCTGAGCTATTATTGGTCAGCTCAATTTGCACAAGCAATAGACCCCACTCTTCACTGGCGTTGTCATATGGAACTTTTTTCATCAGACCGTTTGCTTTCGCTTTCGTGAGTCTACACCTCAAGAAGATATCGTTTCGCAATCTAATTGAAATTCTACTCATATGATTTAAGAGGAATATGAGTTTACTTTCCAAGATTACGTCAGTTGCGACGCAGATTTGGAAACGTCATCACTTATGACTAGATGAAATGACTGAGAGCAAAAAGTGCAGTGAGAACGTCTCCAGTGACAAAAATGATGAATCACAGAATAGTGTATCAACACCTAAATTTAGCGATGCACTGTAATCGTTTGAGGTTTATTAGTGGCTTTCTTTTTTACGCTTTCCAACCGTAGGTTGAAGAAGCGTATATGCTACAGCTTTTTTCTTCCGTCTGCCAGTCCGTCCGTCCGTCCGTCTGCCCGTCTGTCGGCACGATAACTCACGTAAAAATGGTTCGATTTCGATGAAATTTCAGTATGTGGTAGAAGACCACTGGGGACGAACCCTATTGAAAATGGGACAAATGGGATTAAAGGTCATGACATAGGAGTGGGATCTATTCCATTGCCCTTATGCCTCATAACTTGCGTAAATATGGTTCGATTTCAATGAAATTTTAGTATGTGGTAGTGGACTGCCTGGGGACGAACTCTGTTGAAAATGGGTGAAGTGGGGTCAAAGATCAGGATATAGGAGCGGGATGCATTCTATTGCCCTTATGCGTCATAACGTGCGCACAAATGGTTCGATTTCGATGAAATTTTAGTATGAGGTAGTGGACCACCTGGAGAGAAACCCTATTGAAAATGGGTGAAATAGGGTCAAAGGTCAGGACATAGGAGCTGGATCCATTCCATCGCCCTTATCCCATAGTATTAAGGTGGACGTCAAGTAATTTTGCTTCCTATTTTTCCAATGGGAAACCTTTTCTACACATTTCCTTCACAATTAGTGTGTTCCCAAGGATGGAAATTTGAAAATCAATTTAAAAAAATTCATATTATAACTTGGAATACTTAACATTTTCTAAAACATAACCGTAATTATAATAAAAAGCAATAACGCTTCCTTTGGTAGTGTTGAAACCAGGAAAAAGATGGCGCGACCTGTATTTGATGACGTCAGTAGACAAATAAATGTTGGATTGCATAATTATGGTTATGTTTTAGAAAATATTAAGTATTCCAAGTTATAAAATGAAGCTATTTTAATCGATGTTCAAATTTTCATCCTTGGGAACGCATTAATTGTGAAGAAAATGTGTACAGAAGTTTTTCCATTGGAAGTGTAGGAAGCAAAATTACTTGACGTCCAACTTAAAGTAGCAATTCTTGTATGTATGTATGTACATTTTATTTTCAAACAGCTGTAAGAATTTTGATGAAAGTCGTTAACCTACCGTTTCCTGGTAACAGAAATCGATTTAGCTTGATCTCGACTTTAGGAAAATTCGTTTAGTATGTTAAATAACCACCCCGAATTACCCCGTTTTCAGTGTCATGGCGCCGTTCCATTAATATTACCCATGCTTAGAAATCTTATGACGTCACAAGCTCGCTATTGAGATGTTGGCGCGCGGTCACGCTATCTGTCTCATTACGTCATGCGTTGTGTGTGAATCCTATTAAAGTTTTATGATGTCACACTCTTTCGAGCAGATAGTCGCGATTCCCATCTGCCTCATTGCGTCACACGTTGTGTGCGTATGCCCGTCCGCACGATAACTCGCGTAACAATCGCTCGATTTTGATGAAATTTTAGTGTGTGGTAGTGGACCACCTGCGAAGAAACCCTATTGAAAGTGAACGAAATGGGGTCAATGGCCAGGACATAGGCGCCGGATCCATTCCACTGCTCTTATGCGTCATAACTAACGTAAAAAAGGTTCGATTTAGATGAAATTTTAGTATGTGGTAGGGGACCACCTGGGGACAAACCCTATTGAAAATGGGCGAAATGGGATCAAAGGTCAGGACATAGGAGCGGAATCACTTCCATCGCCATTATGCGTCATATTTTATGTAAACATGCTTCGATTTGGATGAAATGTTAGTATGTTGTAGGGGCCTGCCTGGGGACAAATCCTATTGAAAATGGGCGAAATGGGGCCAAAGGTTAGGACACAGGAGCGGGATCTATTACATTACCCTTATGCATCATAACTTACGTAAAAATGCTTCTATTGCGACAAAACTTTATCAGGTTATTTCGGAGGTATACTGAACCGGTTCTGTTGAATATCATCGAAATGGGATCAAAGGAGCGAGATTTATTCCACAGCCACTATTCTCATAACTTGAGTAATGATTTCTAGTCTGTCGGAAAGCGTATTATAATCAATGCATTGCATGATTTTACTAACTTGTTAGATATAATACCGACGAGAAGACAATGCAGAGTCTCAATAGCCTTGAAAATGCATGTTTAAACTTAAAACTAAACAGTAAAAGATTAATTATTTTTTTAAACCACGTTAACATATGTATATATAGTGCATCACATCTCCTTGTGTAAAAAAAATATCAATCATAAATGAAGTAGTAGTAATCCTTGTATACCGGGAACATGCAATGTACTACATACTGTATTTACAAGTGCAGCAACTCTATGCAGTGTGAATGAAATCCATAAAGTAAAAAGAGAATAGCTGAAAATACTAGTACACTAAAATTTAAAAAAGTAGTACATACTACGTAGTGCTTAGTATAATAACCAGGGTAAGAAATTAGCGGGCGCAAAGCGCAAAATGTATCCCTAATTTTTAGCACGTCTTTTGTAAAAAAGATCGTGCTTATGTTATCGGTTTGTCCGTCCGTCTGTGCGCTCGATATCTCTGTAACTTTTAGTCCGATTTGAAAAATTATTTTTGCATTGGGAAGCTTGAAATATGCGAAGGAGGATCCTTTATTTCGTTTTTTTTTTACGATGTACAGTTTCGCCGCTGGAAAGCGTAAATGCAGATGATGTCGAATTCAAATATACGTTTTATTCCACATATTTGCTTCTAAACATCCGATTGAAAAAATTCTTTTATCATTCGATTCCGTTTATGTCGAAGAGTATTTTAGATATACTTACTTTTTGAAATTACGCCTTGATTTTCCGCTAGGGGGCATAAAAGTAATTTACATTTTTTCCAAAAATTCTTCTTCTAAAAATCCGATTTGAAAAATGTTTCCTTCAGCGGGTACACCTCCTAATGGAAACTCTTTTGCATATAATTTCAAATTTTTGGCAAAGAATATTTTGGCCACCAGGGGGCGTAAGTGTTAATTTATGCTTCTGATGTATTTGCCATAAAATCTGAGCTTCTAAAATATCGATTGAAAAATTCTTTTGTGAACTGATGCCACTCACATCGATAAATTGTTTTGGAATATTTTTTTCCTAAAATATTCCACAGTTTCTCCGCCAGGGGCGTAAACGTATATCTTATTTTTGTCAATATCTCTACTTCTAGGAGTC
This sequence comes from Macrothele yani, assembly GCA_039090855.1. Taxonomy (NCBI): domain Eukaryota; kingdom Metazoa; phylum Arthropoda; class Arachnida; order Araneae; family Macrothelidae; genus Macrothele; species Macrothele yani. The sequence continues at coordinate 100,448,123 of CM077013.1, read as the reverse complement.
TGATTTGAAAAATTCCTTCTTTGTTGGATAGTGTTTTCCATGTGACATGTTTTTCATATATTTTCAAAATTTTCAAGTAATTCATAGACTTTCAGCTAGGGAGCCGTACAGGTAAATTGCGTTTCTCCCTATATCTGTGCTTCTGAATCTCTGATTTGAAAAATTCTTTCTGCACCGGATACAGCTCCTGATGGGAAATTCTTTGCACATAATTTCTAATTTTTGTAAAAAAATGGTTTGGCCACCAGGGGGCATAAATCTTAATTTCCGCTTCGATGCATTTGCAGCAAAATGTGAGCTCCTAAATTCTCGATTGAAAAAAATGTCGTTTGTTGACCGATACTACTCATGTCGACAAACCTTTTAGAAACATTTTCTTCCTAAAATAGTGCATGGTTTCTACGCCAGGGGGCGTAGATGTATATCTTACTTTTGTCAATATCTCTACTTCTAGGAGTCCGATTTGAAAAATTCCTTCTTTGTTGGATAGTGTTTCTAGTGTATCACATGTGGTTCATATGATTTTAAAATTTTAAAGTAATTCATAGACTTTCCGCTAGGGGGCGTAAATGTAAATTGCATTTCCCCCTTATATATCTGCTTTTAAGTCTAAAATTTGAAAAATTCTTTCTGCACCGCATAGAGCTCCTGATGGGAAATTGTTTGCACATAATTTCTAATTTTTGTAAAAAATGGTTTGGCCACCAGGTGGCGTAAGTCTTAATTTCCGCTTCTGATGTATTTGCAGCAAAATATGAGCTTCTAAAATCTCGATTGAAAAAAAAGTCGTTTGTTGACCGATACTACTCATGTCGATAAACCTTTTAGGAAGATTTTCTTCTTGAAATAATTCATGGTTTCTACGCCAGGAGGCGTAGATGTATAACTTATTTTTGTCAATATCTTTACTTCTAAGAGTCCGATTTGAAAAATTCCCTCTTTGTTGGAGAATGTTTCCGATGCGAAATGCTTTTTCTATAAATTCAAAATTTGCAAGTAAATCATAGAGTTTCCGCTATGGGGCACAAAGGTAAATTGTGTTTTCTGCGTTATTTCTGCTCCTAAAGCTCCGATTTGAAAAATTCGTCTCGTATCACATACAAGACCTGATGGAAAATATTTTTCACATAATTTCTAATGTTTGGTAAAGAATGATTTGGCCACCAGGGGTCATAAGTGTTAATTTCTACTTCTGATGTATTTGTAGCAAAATCTGGGCTCCTGAAAACTCGACTAATTTTTTTTCTTGGACCGATACCGCTTGTATTGATAAACCTTTTGAGAATACTTTCTTCCTAAAATAATGCATGGTTTTCCCACCCGGGACGTAAAGTCACGTCTTATTTTTGTCGATATCTCTGTTTCTAAGAGTTCGTAAGCTCACGATTCCGTTTACAGCAATATCTGATTGATGAAAAACCCGATTGGAAATCTTTGTTTCGTCAGATCTATTGTTTTCCATACCGGTTCCATTGATTTTGAATAGCTTTGATAAATTTAATTTGCGTCAGAACGGATTCAAAAGACGTGCTTATAACACCCGAAAAATTCGGTGTCATCTTTCTTGTTACTTCTGCGACAAGTATTTTTAACACAGGCGCAAATCCGTGACTGTAAAAATTTAAGTTTACTTTTTGCTTTGCTTTTTTTTTTTTAAGAAATTATTTTGGTATTATGTTTTCCTAGTGAAGTTAAGAGAAATCTGCTATAAAATTAAAATAACTGTAGGAATAGTCACGAATTGGCGTTAAAAAAAATACAACAGTCAAAAGAGTTTTCAAACATTTGCTGAGGTCTTAAGCAACCCCACTGTCATAGGAAGGTTAATGAATCTTTGCTTTGCGACAGAAACGCAAAGCAAAATAAGATAGTGCAAATGATAAAAAGTTGTCTGGAAAACTTATATTACTTTTGGTAATTCTAGCTTAGTTGTAATTTTTGATGTACGGACTAAGTATGTTAACTTCTGTGACTCATACAGTGTAGCTGATGAGAACTCAATAAATGGCTACAAATCTGTGTAATTTGATAAATATGTGAATTCGTGCAAGCAGTTTAAGTACAAGAAGCTGAATAGAATATGGTAGAACTTAATTCCCAAATTATGAAAATGCAGTAAATTTCAATTTAGTTTGGGTGTTCATAGTATTTATTATACAGTCATTTGCAAAAGTTTAAGACCATCTGTCAATTTATAGAAAATTAAGATTAAAAAAAAAAAAAACGAATTGTTAGTCAGAGATATTTGAAAAAATAACACCACATGTAAATACTTACATTCTTTAGAACACAAAAAGACAGAAATCAGTACTTTGTGTGGCCACCTTTATTTTTTTATAAGGGACAGAATCCGATGTGGCATTCTCTCAACGAGAGATTTGCAGTAGTCACTTGAAATATCTTTGCACCACACTTACTCTACCGCGTCAATCAAAGCTTGGAAATTTGATGGCTGTTGTTCTGCTACCTTGTCTTTTCAAATGGTCCACAAATTTTCGATGTGGTTAAGGTCGGGACGATTACCGGGCCAGTCAAGAACAACTATGTTTTTCCTCTGCAGGTAGTCCTTTACTTGTCTTTGATCTGTGGCATGGAGCACCATCATGCATAAAGACTGTGCATCTGTGCACTTGCATATGAGTTAACACCTTCTCACGTAACATTTCCACATAAGAAGGACAAGTCACGGTAGTGCCTGTTGGCAAAAAGGAAACTGAAGCTGCACCGGGTGCCGACATAGCACCCCATATCATATGAATAGGCGGATATCTTACGCTGCTAAAGGTATATTTTTCATCAAACCTTTTGCCTTTTGGTCATCGAACATGTGCTTCACGTGATTCAAATCGACGCACAGTTGATTCATCGAAAAAAAAAAGAATTTGTCTCCAATTTTCAGGAGCCCACGATTGATGACGCTTCGCAAACTGGAGTCTCTTCTTTTTCATGACAGAGGTTAGTCTAGGTTTATGTGCAGGTTTATAAAACTTTAATCAAAAATCTTTATTAAGACGTCGGAAAACAGTGCTAATATTAATATCAGACCGTTTTGAATGTAGAAAGGCCTTAATTTTCTTGCACGAACTCCTCGGAAAACGCATAACTATACGCTTTATGGTGTTGGCATCACGTGGGGTTGTTTTCCTTGGACGTCCACTTCTCTTTCGGTCGCTAAATTCACCTGTATCTCGATATTTCATAATCGCTTTATGAATAGCAGTCTTGTTCGTATTCACCTTTATGCTAATGTCACGTTCTGAGTATCCTTCTTGATATAAAGTCACTATTTGTGCCCTGTTGGCAAAAAAAAATGCGTCATTAAGTAACACTTAATGACGCGTTTTTTGCCCATTTTTCGCTATGTAGAAAATATAGGGTAATTCAAAATGATTGCCCCGATTGCAAATGACAATGACGTGTTTATGAAGATAAATAGACAGCTGATGTCACTACACAAGAAAGAAGGAAGTTGAGAATTTTATTGGAACCTACTGCTGTGTTGCCATAGTGATGTAGGTACGAATTTCGTAGTGAACAATTCTATGGTGGAACGAAATTCTTCCGAACCGTTGGATTGGTCGTTGTGGACGTGACGACACGGTTTTCTGCAAGCGCCCCCCCCACATCTCCGGATCTTACTTCTTGTGACTTCTTTTTGTGGGGGTATGTTAAAGGCCAGGTGTATGAGCCACCTTTGCCCAGAACACTGCAAGAACTAAAGATGCGCAATCAGCTTGAACTGGCATCAGTGACTACGGACATGCTTCATAGTATATGGCGTTAAATGGATTACCGTTTAGATTTTGTCCACGTGACCCAGGGAGTCACATAAAACATTTGTAAGGTATGCAACTAAAATTCTAAACTTCCTTCTTTATTGTTCAATAATGGGATCTCTGTATCTATGTTCATAAACCAGGTATTGTCATTTGTAGTTGGGGCAATCATTTTGAATTACCCTGAACGTTCAAATCCTCTCAGGATGAAAACCAGAAGCAAACTAACGCTTACACGTTTCCCCCAACTCTGTCAACAGCTGCCGCTGTAGGCTGATGTAACGCCAACAGGAAGTTGAGTAATACAGACAGTAGCTGACGCAATCGGCAGAAATTTCCTAATATCAACAGGTGGTCTTAAACTTTTGCAAATGTCTGTACATCTGATGGAGAAAATAAAAAAACATTTTACTGGTAAAATAAGAGTTTTAAACTGCAGTGATTTTCGATAAAACGTGGTTTAAAAGTCTACAAAAACTATCCCCCACCCCATGCATAAAAATTTTCATTCACATACTGTAGGTCAAATTTCAAATACTGTATATACGAGGATTCACCAAATACCCCATATTTAATTATTTATATCACAATTTCTTTTAAATGCATGTGAGCATACCTGTTATACGCTTTTCACTAGAAAATCAAATTTTGCGCATGATACACTAAGATTTGCGCCTAGAATTTTAGCCACAGGCGTTATTTTGCACTATAACGAAGTGGCTTTCTCCGTCATTTTTATCCGCGCCGGGGTTCGAACCCGGGTCCACTCATTCCGGAATAAGTTGCTCTACCAATTAAGCTACGCGGACATTGATTCTAATTGCTATCTGCCTTTATGTCGTGTGCGTCCTTCTGGCAGGTACGTTACATCATCTCCCCCTTATTTTTTTTTTTTTTTTCTTTCGAAGTGCTGCTCATATTTTTCCTATCTCGCGGTGTGGAAATAACATCACACCAATGCGAGATTTTGAACGGTCGGGTCATCCGGATAGTTCGGGCGCCATTATAACGAAGTGAATTTCTCCGTCATTTTTAGTCTACGCCGGGATTCGAACCCGGGTCCACTCATTCCGGAATAAGTTGCTCTACCAATTAAGCTACGCGGACATTGATTCGAATTGCTATCTGCCTTTATGTCGTGTGCGTCCTTCTGGCAGGTACGTCACATCTCCTGGTACGTTACAGCACATGCCGAATTTTTCTAATTTCCCATCCTGATAATAACGCTAATTGCTACACCATACATTGCAACATAGCAATCTGCTGCTATCTAGGAAAGGAAACGTGCTATGTTTCTTTTATACGTTTTTTCAGTTATACGTTCCTTTTACTTGGTCTCTTGAAAAACGTATAAAAGGTTTCTATTGTATTAAGAGGGTACACATAAGTACTTGAATACCATCGTATTTTATTGATGAGTATGCCTCCTCGGAATCTCTTCTTCCATTTAGTAGCTGACATGTGTAAAGTTTTTAAGGTTATTTGTTGTTTTTAGCTTGAAGTTCAATACTAACGATACACTTTTTTACTAAAGTTGGCAATAACAAAAACGGACAGAGTATGTGACCCTAAGAAAAAACAACTTCACAGCTCTTTTTATTAAAAGCCAATTGCTGATGTACAACTCTGTAACTATATTACAAAAACAAAGTTGATGCACAATGCTTTGCAAGAACTGAAGATTTAACGATGGCTGGAACTATTTCTAGAAGCAACCGAAGCCAACATTTACCTTGGACAACAGATATCAAGCAAGGGCCATATCGAAGAAGAAACTAATAGGCATATAAAATTTGGTTGGAGAGCATTTGGAAGAAACATTATAATTTTGAAGAGCAATTTACAATTGTCTTAAAGGAAAAGTGTTTAATCAATGCAGCCTGTCAGTTCTTACTTATGGATCAGAGACATGGACTTCAATTATGAAGGACATCCAGAGGCTGTAAACTACTGAAAGAAACATGAAGAGGTGCATGCTTGGAATAACCAGGAAGGGTAGAAAGAGGAATTTACGGATCAGGAAAATGACGGCAGTTGATGCCATCGTGATCAGGGTAAAATCCCTGAAATGGCAATGGGCTGAACACATTGCAAGATGATCTGACAAGTGTTGGGCTACTGAAATACTCGAGTGGATTCTAAGAAACAGGAAAAGACCCAGAACAAGATCATGTAGAAGATTGGTGAATGAAATTCGGACGCATGTCGGAGAGATATGAAGAAGACTGGCTCAAGAGAAAAAGTTCTGAAAGAAATTTGGGAGACCATCCAACAATGGGGACCAGGGACCGACTTAGACAGTTTGAGGCCCTGGTCAAGAGACTTTCAGAATGCCTCTGGCTTCCCGTGTTATGTGCATGTATGACTGATGATGGTTTTAAGAGCCTTAGTCTAAGCTTTTTGCGATTTCATTCCAAATCTGTTAGATACCAATCGGTAGAAAGTGTGTATTCCATGTGGAATAATTTCGCAGAAGTGTTAGGCTTGATTTACACCTCAGCGTCAAGTGATGCGACGCAAAACAAAGAGATGATTAACCAATCACAATCGGAGTCAGTTATTTCATGATTTCTCTGTCGTCATGTCTTTGATGCAGAGGTGAAAATCCAGCATTGATTTCAGTTTCTTCCCGATTCGGAATCGTCGTGATTCTGTGTTTCATCAGCTGTAGCCAATCACATAATTCAGATATTATTATTGCAAATCAGTTTGATGCAAAGAAAGTAATATGTAACTATATTTTCGTGTCACCTCAAAGATCGGAGCCCTGGGCACGTGCTCTGAATGCCCTCCCGTAAATCAGGCCGTGATGGGGACTGATAATAGTTGATAATGAATGATGATGGTGAGATAGATAGTTAGATGTGTATGTAACGTACAAAAGTAGATAATCTGTGAGGATGCTACAACTCATTTTCTATCAACATTATTGATAGAAATTTGAATTGAATTTTGGAAAAAAAACAACTATAAAAGCCCTCAAAGATTGAAGAAGAATTTTTTCTAATGCTTTCCTTCAAAATTTAGAATAAAAATTTGTTTCTCTGTGAATTTTTCTCTTTATTCCATTTTTTAATTACAATTCTTATATTTTATAAATATGATCTGAAAGAGAATAACAAAAAGCAAAAACAGACGGAGATACTTTATGCATGAGGTAAGGCAAAAACTGCTATGTGCTTAATTTTTCCTAACAGTTTTATGTCCAATGCCATAAGCGTTTTGGCTCCATAATTAAATTCAGTGTTTTAATACTGTTTTTTAAAGCTCTTACCACTTGGATAACAGGCAAAAACCTTGAATTTCCTGGAATAAAAGATAAAATAATCTCAATATTTATTCATGGTAATTCTTATAATTTTATTAATTTTTATTCTCTGTTCTTCCTTTTTGTGTTGAAACATTCATAAGAAATAATCATTCTATTTGTTTTGCTATACAGCGCAAGCCAGCTAATGTGGTATAGGTAGGTTTTCATTGTTTTATCTATTTTGATATGTACGTGCTTTGCCAAGATCAGACCTCATGCACTCTCTGCAAGTTAAAGCTCCGTCAGTGTGGCAAGCTATTTTATTCTTTCTTAAACAGTATCTAGAATTCCCTTCTAACCCAGATCTTGGTCCAAGTTCTTCGCAATGGCATGGGTCCAAGTCCTCTTTGCTGACCTAGTTTTAGTTCAGCATAAGGAGTTGTATTTGGAAGCGAATGCTGAGAAAACAACCCCTCAGGTAAAGTCGCACAAATAGAATAGGTTGTATCAATACTTAAACCCTAATAAATTAACACTAGAATACATTTTGCATTAAACAATAAATGTTTTTTTTGTACATTCTTATGGCATCCATTAACGGCTTTATACAACTGTGCGATACAGACAAAAGGTGAATAGCCCCGGAGTCTGGGGACCAGGTTTGGGGTTGTTTTTTTTCGATTAAAGAAATAAAACTAGCTTCGAACCCTAGGGATAAAAACTAGCTTTTTTTTCACGGGAAAAATTGTTCCTTTTTTTTTAACGCACGAAAGATTTAGTGTTTCGATTAAAAAAAATCATGGGAAGTAAAGATGTATCTTTTTTTAAAATCGCTTCGTCAAAGCTTAAGCGAAATAATGTAATAGTATTTTCTTGCCCCCATTAACTTTCGACGTAGCAGAAATAGGCAAAACAAGAATAGGAGAAAAAGGAAGTTTGCTCCAGGTGAATCCCTGTGAATGTTTTTGGCGAGACAGGTATAGGCGAATCGAGAATTCTTTCCTCGCCTAAAATGACGGAACCCATTAACTTTCGACGTAGCGGGAATGCCACAAGGATAGGCGAATGTGGATGTAACCCATTATGTTCCTTAATGCGTCTGGGGAGTTCTTTAACCGCTGAGCGCCACCAGTATGTGTGTGCTGGCTGATCACCTACACGAGAGATAGAAACCTTTTCCGACTAATGTGCCACTTAAAGTTTGCTTTACTGCTTTCAAGTGTTGTTTAGTCACCTTTTGTTTGCGTTGTTTTTTTAACTAAACATTTCGTCATGAAACGTTTATACCTCTTTCAAGTGTTTAGTCGACTATTGTGCCACTTAAAGTTTCCTTTACTGCTTTCAAATGTTTAGTCACCTCTTGTTTGCGTTGTTTTTTTAACTAAACATTTTGTCATGAAACTTTTTTACCTCTTTCAAGTGTTTAGTCGACTCTTTCAAGTGTTTAGTCGACTCTTTCAAGTGTTTAGTCGACTCTTTCAAGTGTTTAGTCGACTCTTTCAAGTGTTTAGTCGACTCTTTCAAGTGTTTAGTCGACTAGTGTGCCACTTAAAGTTTGCTTTACTGCTTTCAAGTGTTTAGTCGACTAGTGTGCCACTTAAAGTTTGCTTTACTGCTTTCAAGTGTTTAGTCACCTCTTGTTTGCGTTGTTTTTTAACTAAACATTTCGTCATGAAACTTTTTTACCCCTTTCAAGTGTTTAGTCGACTCTTTCAAGCGTTTAGTCGACTAGTGTGCCACGTAAAGTTTGCTTTACTGCTTTCAAGTGCTTAGTCACCTCTTGTTTGCGTTTTTTTAACTAAACATTTCGTCATGAAACTGTTTTTACCTCTTTCAAGTGTTTAGTCGACTCTTTCAAGTGTTTAGTCGACTAGTGTGCCATTTAAAGTTTGCTTTACTGCTTTCAAGTGTTTAGTCACCTCTTGTTTGCGTTGTTTTTTAACTAAACATTTCGTCATGAAACTTTTTTATCCCTTTCAAGTGTTTAGTCGACTCTTTCAAGCGTTTAGTCGATTAGTGTGCCGCTTAAAGTTTCCTTTACTGCTTTCAAGTGTTTAGTCACCTCTTGTTTGCGTTGTTTTTTTAACTAAACATTTCGTCATGAAACGTTTTTGCGAATACCATAAAAATGTCATAAACAGAATAGGCAAGAAGGTGAATATTAAGACTAAGACAAATTCAGTTTGAACCTGATTTATTATACATGTATAAGAAGATAAATGAAAAATCATACTTACATAATCACATTATTGTGAAACGTGTTGCTGAATGCTGCTCGCCATGGCATTTATTTTCGGTTCTTAGCCTGTCTTCAACATCACGCAAGATGCTCTTAAGTCTGAACAAGACGGTCTCTGACCTTTTACTTTACAAAGTTCATTGTAGAAAACAGCTATTCACAGCAGTATGATGATCCGAACAAAGTAAGTAGCGCTTTAACAAGTCTCTTCGTGGCCGAAGATTTCTGTGGGAGGCTGTTCCACTGTTCAAGCATCAAGTTCTCTGGTTTCTGGGTAGAGTACAGTTCTCTGGTTTCTGGTGAGTACAGCACTCTCCATTTCCACCCATGCTTTGCCAAGTTTGATGAATTTGTTTTTCCACGTAAATAGAGCTCTCTTGAGATTCTATCACCCTCTATTTCCAAATTGTCAATATCCAGCCATTCGAAAAAGAGTCAAAAATTAAGGTCACTCATTTTAGCAACATGAGGCGTTAGGATAAACTGAAATGTTTTCTCGAAATCTGAAAACTGAGAAAATCGCGCCGAGATTATTTGTGTTCTGAATTTTCTAAAACATCTAAATACCTCTTAATTGTACAAATCTTGAAGATATGATGCCGGGTTTTTTTTTCTTTTTTTGGTGTAAATATGACAAGGATGGTTAGTCAGATAATATCCGAAAACTTGAAAATTTGTCGTCCTGGAGCGGAAATCGAACCCGCGTCTCCCGGATAGCGCCCGAGTATGCTAACCACTACACCACCCAGAAAGACCGAATCTCAAGTTTCCGATTAATTTGAATATAACCATCAAAGGATTCACTAGTTGAAGCAACCGGCGTTCATGCTTCGCTAATCTGGAGGTAAAGAATTCTATTTTGTGATTGCTCGGAGGAGCAGATAAATCATGAATATAATACGAAATTACACCATACAATACAAATTTTGAAGATGTGAATCCGTTGTTTGGTGGAAATATGACAAGGATAGTAAGTCAGATAATATCCGAAAACTTGAAAATTTCGTCGCTCTGGACTGAAATCGAATCCGCGTCTTCCAAATAGCACCCGGATAGCGTATTTCACAAGTGAATGTACGGAATTGAGATTAAGGCCATTTCCGCCACGCGATTGGTTCAGAGTTACTTTGGAGATTGCGAGTAGGCGGGGCTTATGAGGAGAGTCATGTGACGGAGACATGTAGGCTTTGCTGCACTCGCCATAAGCCATTTTAATGTTCGGGCGTTTTTATTGCTGCAGCGGTTACCTTCAGTTGTTTTACCCGTACAGTCGGAATGCGACAGGAGGTAAATAGAGAGTGTACTTTATTGGCTGGGGAACTTTTGAGTTTTTATATCAACATGACTTCATGGACTTGTGACTTATCTTCCGAAGTACCTTCACTCTATATAGTTCTCACAGAGCCGGGAGATGTGAGCACGTCAGAACTCACTCTTCCTTAGCTCAGAATTGGTATATGCTGATGTGTTTTGTATGGAGAACCCGAGTTGAGTTGTTTAACGGGGTTTTTTTAATTTTCGAGGAGAAGAGGGGTTGAAATGTGGAATTGAAGGCATTTTTGATGAAGTTTGGAGGGACAAAAATATGAGGAATTTCCTAAATATTAGAAAAATATATATGTGACAGACCACTTACTATTTTATCAGACACAATGTATGGCAAACAACATCCTGGAGTATTTATTCCAACGGAACTGTTTTATTTCAACAGAACACTGTTTTGAGGTCTTACTTCGTATCATTAGGTAGTTCTTTGCTAATACAAAATCACCCTATTTGTTTTTTTTTCTAGCTGGACCTCTTCACATTCATGAGGAAAAAAACTTGATCGTCAGAATAAATATTTCGGTGTGGAGACATACTTTACATTGTTAAGTGTCCTTTCAAGGGTAATAGAAAGGACCTTTTAAAAGAGTACTTTTAGTATCCTTATATACGCACTTTCGCAACATCACCTATCGTGTTGAGTACTAGGTTGACATGCTGCCATATATTGGCCGATACGGAGTATGGTATGCAACTAGCTATTTATTGAAGTCGTCCTCAATTTTAATATTAAGATGTATTCATCTAAAAAACAGCAGATATTCCTTGTGATATCGTGCACAAAATTACTTTACCGTATTATTCAATATGATCATTTGTCACATATGTTAAGTAACCTCACGGTGAATTTCTTAGGAAGCGGAACTTCCCACGATAAAACTTTCCAAGATATAATTCAATATGATCGTTTGTCACATATATTAAGTAACCTCACAATGAATTTCTTAGGAAGCAGAATTTCCCCCGATAATAGACAGTGTTCCTGTTACATGACTCTTCTCGTGGGCCCCGCCTACTCGCAATCTCCAAAGTAGCTCTGAACCAATCGCGTGGTGGAAATGGCCTTAATCGCAATTCCGTACGTTCACTTGTGAAATACGCGCCCGGGTATGCTAACCACTACACCATCCAGGGTGGCCAAGTCTCAAGTTTCCGATTAATTTGAATATAACCATCACAGGATTCGCTAGTTGAAAAAGCGTTCGTTCATGGCGCTCATTCCATTCATGACCTCTCAGGGAAGTTTTCTGTGTCTTCCGGAGCGAGGTTATCGGCGAAACATGACAGTAGTTCAAGTTGCGCTCTAAGTGAAGTACTGAAACTTCTTTGTTTCAACATCTCTGAAGAACACTTCAAGTTTGCGCTTAAATGACTTTATGATCTCAAACAATCTCTTTGCGGTGTGTCCCATTCCTTGAAGCTCCTTATTAAAATCATTGTATAGTGCTGTAAAATGACTAAAAAAAATTAAATCACTCAGCCAAATTGGATCCGTGAGTTCTGGGAATTCTTGCTGTTTTTCTATTAAGAAAAAGAGAATTTTGTCCAAAAGCTCGACAAACCTGTGGAGTACTACCAGCCAGCGAATATTATTGTACATAAGAAATTCGCCTTATTGTGATCCCATTTCATCTAATATCTTAGAGAACTGGTGATTATTTAGAGCACGTGCACATATGAAATTCACAATTTTAGTTAAAACCGAGAGTACACTTTCAAAGGACTTCAAGACTTAATTCCGCACACAGTGCTTCCTGGAGCAAAATGTAATGGAACTGCGCAATAGGGTGACGAACTTCTTCCCTAAGGAATTTTATAAACCCATTATGTTTACCCAACATACATGCATTTAAGCTGCTATCAGTAGTCACAGACACTATTTTATTTAAGTCAATCCCCATTTTTACTACAAATTCTTGCTTTACATCACACATTATATCTTTCCCTGTGATCGTAGTTGGCAAACTAAGCCATTTAATTAATTCATCCCACATTACACTTCCACGAGGAAATCTAACAAAAACAGCTGACCTTGCTTTTGATGTCATGCCGGTGCTTTCATCAAGTCATACTGAAAACATATTGGCGTTGTCCAAATCATATTCAATTTGGTTCGAAACATCTTTATTCCTTCTTGTTATTATATAATTTACAGTGTTTCTGTGGGCTGGCATTCCCTTAATTCTACTCATAGTTTGTTGCTTCTTGGAAAAATCTTCAAATGACCTCGGACGTCGCTAAGAAAGCCGCCTTCGAAAAGTCACCGTCACAAAGGAGTTCCTCATATTTTGCTATATACAACGTGACAGATGAAAACTAGTCGCACTGATATTAATCCTTGGCCTGGAAAAAGATGCGGAACAATTTGGTTGTTTTTCATATTGTTTCACTTTTTGTGAAATACACTTCCTTCTTTCTTCATTTGACATGGAACAGTAGTATAAAATGACGGGTCCGGCCGGAGGAGCAGCTCCTTCTAAAGAAGGAGCAAGGGGCGTGGCTTGCGGCAGAAGGGTGGGGAGCGTGGCCTGGCGCCGAAGGGTGGGGGGCGTGGCGTGTGACCGAAGGATGTGGGGGCGTGGCAACGACCGAGTCGGGGAAAGGAAATGTGCTGCCCCTAGCGGTGCTTCTTGGAACTTTATTATTATGTTAGATCTTTGTTTTTGAGTGATGGCAACGACCGAGTCGGGGAAAGGAAATGTGCTGCCCCCTAGCGGTGCTTCTTGGAACTGTCGATGGTTTTTTGAGAGATGGCAACGACCGAGTCGGGAAAGGAGATGTGCTGCCCCCTAGCGGTGCTTTTTGGAACTTTTAATGGATCTTTGAGAGATGGCAACGACCGAGTGGGGGAAAGGGGGTGTATGTTGCCCCCTAGCAGTGCTTTTTCGAACTTTTCTCGGGAGATTTATTGGACGTTGACAAATTTTTAAGAAGTCTTTCCAATATTTATTTATTTTTTTATTTTCTCGGGAGATTTCCTGGACTTTGTCAAATTTTTGAAGGAAGTTTTTTTGTCGTTTCCAATTTTTTTTTACTCATATTTTTTTTGTCCTATTTTTTCTCTCTAATTTATTTTATTAAATTTATATTTTCAGGAATTCCCTGAGGTATTATAATTTTTATAGACGTTGCATTATTTTTTTTATTTTCTCGGGAGATTTACTGGACTTTGTCAAATTTTTGAAGGAAGTTTTTTCAATCGAAGCATTTCCTCAAATTTGTTTTATTAAATTTATATTTTTAGAACTCCGTGAGGTGTTATAATTTTTATAGACGTTGCATTATTTTTTTAATTCTTATATTTTTCTTCCCTACAATTTTAATTTAGACGAGGAAAGGCTTTGTTTGAAAAGATTTCGTTCCTGTTGATTCATGTTCCGCTATCTTTTGTCCGACATGTGTTTTGGGATGACTCACCATTTTCTCTTTGACTCAGAAAACTTTGTATGACACGTGTTTTGGGAAGAGTGACTATGATGTGTGACGCATGTCGTGATAGCAGATATGACATCAGCCAACGCCATTTCCTCCGCGGGGTCGGCGGTTGACGTCATTTGAGATTCTGTAGCCACATTAAGTTCCAAGACTGATTTTTTTTTCAATAACTTGATCATTTTGCAACGAATTTATTGCTTATTTTTTCCTCATAATTTCCGATTTTATATTCATAATTTTTCAACGTAACGATTTTTTTATTTTCTTTGAGGAGACTTTACGCATTTTCAACGGACGTTCCAACATAAAAACGTTTTCCAAAGTTTTGTGCTGCAGACATAATCTGAAAACACGATTGTTTATTAACGTATTTACGTGTTCATGGCATTTTTTTAACGTTGTACCTTTTTCCACCGCATAGTTAAAATGTTTTTTTATTTCTTCATGATTATTCAGTGAAATGTACCTTTTAATGCATTATCTTTATCTTTTTTTACTAAATGCTTGCATACTCGTTAAACTTCTCGATGTACCAACATTACTTTATTTTCAAACTAACAACTGCTTTTATCGAGGCTTTATTTTTTCTGTCTACGAAGAATTTTTTTAGTTTATTCTCTCAAGATATGAAAATTAATTATAACGAAATCCTTTCACTTTTCTATCGCTAAGAATTTTCCTTAAAATAAGTCCTGAGCTATAGTTCGCTTTGTCTGGTTAGAGGTGATTCATCAATAGTATGTTTGTGACCAGATAACGTCTCCGTGCAGTTACTACCCGAAGCGATGACGCATGGGTGACGGGTACGTCGTGATGTCATCCTTGTGATCTTGGAATGTCATCATACTGCTTGAAGCGATGACGCACGGTGACGGGTTTTTCGTGATGTCATCTTTGTGAACAGATCCCAGAAGAATTTCAGAAACTGTTTCAACTTCGAACCAATGACGTTTCTTCCAATGTCGGGGGGTCAAAAAGGCATCCTGTTTGCTGTAACAAAATTTCATACTTTCACCAAAAATCATATTTTTAAACGCGCTTTTTTTTTCATGTATAACTAAATTTTTATTGTTTACTCACCTCATCAAAGTCAATCTCATTCCTTTTCTTCATTTAGTTCGCTTTAAATTTAGATGTTTCAAAACTTCGCGTATATTTCATTCACTCAATGTCCGGTTCTCAAGTGTCTGTCCCTTCATTTTCAACTTCTGTGCATGCTGCATTTTTTCTTTAGACGTTTAGTTTCATTGACCTTTTTTTCGTTTTAATTAGGTTTTCATTATCATATTTTTTTATTCATTGTCTCAGCAGAAAAAGCTTTCATTCTGGAGACATAGCGACTAAGTCCGTACTTCCTCTAAACATTTTTATTTCACGTTTTACTAATTCGTCAGAAAAGCAGGTGTTTCCAAACTCCCATAGTGAAAATATTGTATTCTCCTTATTTTACTTATTATATTTTTCCTTCTATTCAGTGTTATATGATTCTTCAAACTTTGGTTTATTTTTATGAAACTTCTTTTTTTCTTAGTTTTTTTTTCTGATCCAGACTATCAATCTTTTCCTATCGATTTAATTACTCTTATTTTCCCATTCGACTTTACTTTTGAACAGAAATGTATCTAAAATGTTCAGGAGTATTTTAGTCTATAAGGCCGATTCTTCCCTGTTGCAAATAAAGTCATGTAGGATTTTAGTGTAAATGCCCCCAAATCTTTAGAACTTACTTTTCATAGTTAGATACTAATTCCTCGAGGTTTAAATTAAAACATGAAAGAAGAGTGTTTTTACGCTCTCTCCAGTGTGTGAGCTTTCCCCAAGAAATCAACTTTGAATTTCCCCATGTTTCTGTCGGAAACTGAAAATCTCCTGCGACTGTTTTCACGCGTCTCTTGCTTACAGGAAAACCTCATATGGCATGAAATCACTTTGCTTGTCAGATTAAACTAAATTCTGGTTTTGAACTTTGAATGCAAACTCAAGCTCGCAAAAGCATAGTTTTCTGAGTGAACTTAAACTGTCTAAGATGACAAAAATCTAAAACTGCTGACTCAATGGGACAGAGCGTTTGAACTTTGCCCTTCATTCTCCATTTACGAGATCCGTCGTGAACCACTAGAAGGGAAGTAAGCAGACCCTGATTTAGTCCACTGTTTCCAAGGAAGGTAGAAAGCTAGTGTCGTAATTCAAAAGCTCATAACTCAAGCCTCCCCAGGATTCAATTTCGGACGAACGAATACTCAGATGTCAATGCTTAGACATTGAAAAATTACTTCAGACAAATATTCTCTTACTTAAAGTGCTTCAATTCAGAATTTGTACTACTTAAGATTTCCCTTAGTCAATATTTTTTCTATCTTAAAAACTTCTAAAGGGTTGATTTTGAAAAAAAAATAAGAAAAAAAAATAAAAAAAAAACGAGTTCCCACAAAAATGTAAAATTTCCTCAGATTGTATGAGGAACCAAAAAAATTGATGAAGCTTGAATGTTAACCATTTCTTTCTCTTCATGTTTCATTCCATAAACTTTCTTCAAATTCCTATATATCCAAGAATTTTGTTAAATGTCCAAGTTCGACTCCCCAGAAATTTTCTGAAAATGATAGTTTCTCTTTTAAAAAAAATTCCAGAATAAGAATCCCTTCACTGAAACAAGAAATTCCTATTCAAAGCATTCCATCCCTCTTTCTACTTCAAATACTCTATTTGTAAATCTAAGGAAGTTTTTTTTAATATTCATATACTTTTCCCTCTAACTTTAGAAGATATTGTCTTAAAATGTATGTACATATTACAATAGTAAAATATCTTACTACTGCTTGATGTTCAATTCACTTCACATTGTCTTAAGGAAATTCGTTCATTTTCTCATAACACATAGCATGTTATTTTTCTTCCCATTCACTTCAAAGACTTGAGATCAACTTAATGGAGTCCTTTGAGAAAAACTTTCATAGGAAAGCATAAATTTGCCCAAAAAGTACATTAAAAATAAACAAATGTTGAAAGTTCCTGTACAAGAAGGAAATTCTGTTGTAACTTCTAAACGAAAAAAGACAAATTCTAAGAAAATATGTAAAAATGTTCATTGGATTCCATATTAAAAAATTTAGTTGAACAAAAGTGTCATTCTTTTTTCTTTTTTAAATGTATGCACTTTCGGAACAGTTCATTCTTTCTTAGGGTTAAAAATGGAACACTTCATTTTTTCTTAGTGGACAGCTTTGAGAAAACACATTTCATTAAAAGCAGGGAAATTCTCATAGAATAACATGGGAAAACTAGTATACATAAAAAGACTGTTTCGAAACGAGTAAAAATCTGTTGAAGTTCGTTTTCGAAAAAGTTGGAAATAGAATATAGTAAAAACAGTCACAGCAAGTTCCTGAAAGTTGAAAATTGGATGTACTAAAAATGTCTAAGGAAAGAATTTTTTATAAAACACAACTGCTTTAGTTTTCCCAGGCTAGAGGGGTCTTCAGTGAGAGCGCTTCTTCTTTTTCAACACAAAGAATGAAGCGAGTCAGTTTGAAACATTTCAAACTCCCCGAAAATAAGCCGTGTACTCTGGTTTCGGCTCAATACTGTAAAGCATTGCTCTCAGACCAGTCGGAAATCCCCCGATTGGCCGCCTGATGGAAAATATCAGGCCCATTTCCCTTAATAAATACCCAAATATCCTTAAGAAAAGTCTTTAGCAAAAAAATACTAGTTCCTCATTAAATCAATTCATTCTGTTACTATTTTAAAAAAGAAATTTCTTTTACTTTTAAAATTCTTGAAAGCTTATTATTTTGATTCACTTCAATAAAAAAACATAATTTCATTTAAATTTAGGTTAATAAAAAAATAATTTCACAAAATTTATATCTTAGAATGAATAAAATACTTACACTTAAATTTAGGCTCTGGAAATAGAAAAAAAAATTACTTTAAACATTTCCAAAAAAATATTTACTTTTCTTTTTCAGTAATTTACCTACCTCCCTCCCCCTTCCCTTACCCAAATTTTTAGGAGCCCTAAAAAGGACTTTTTTTCAACAGCTGCTGTTTCCTCCAACTCAATACAAGTCGTATTGGGCTACGTGCATGTCGTGAACCGTTTTCAACAAGTTCGTAATGTCCAGAGATTCTAAAAATTCTTTGGAGATGAGTCCCTTCGAAGCAGCAACGAAAGATTCCGCTACAACCACAGGCTGCAGCATAGCAACGGCGCAGGCAAAGTGAGTGCTAAACTTAATATCCATGGAATCAGAGCAGGCATGCTCCATGATGTTGTTAGGCAATTCACGATAGGGCAAGAGACATTCCGGACATCGAAACAGTAGGTTTACCTTTTCTTCTATTTGTGTCGTGAGCACCTCGGTCAAGATGAAAATCAACTCTTCATCAGAAATGTTCGTTCCTGGACGATTCGTACTCTGCAGCTCTAACACAGCTTTTCTAAAAATGGATCCAAATTGCAGCTGAGTAATGCTTTTCCATATGTCATCGCATTTCTCCAACAGTTCATCAAATTCTTCCCACTTTAGTGTGACGGAAATGGGGTTTAATCGACGGAAACCATGAACTCTAGGAGAGATCTGTTCAAAGGAATACACACAACTGTCCCCCACTTCTCCGGCAGGAGAAGGAAGAAACAATCAGTTCACTGTTGACAATCACTTCGTCAATCCTAGCTCGGAAACTATATGAACGTTCCATAAACTTTCGGAAAGTTAGAGCTGACATAGTAATTCCATTTTTGGTGGGCTGGAAAGTTTGTCCGTCATAACGATAACTCCGGAGATGGACTCTGACTGAGTTTGTGAAATCAGTAACTTTCACCACAACTTTTCCTTCCAAAGGAAAATGATGGGGGTGAAGATCATTTGTAGTTGGAGAACGATTCATAATGTTCGGCTCAGCTACGCAGGCTTTCTTAGCTACAGACGAGGAAGTAGTCGACGAACGCTTCATCATGATTCGGGAAATTGAATCGTTAGCACACAACAAGGAGGAAGAAGGCACAAGTGACTCGGACGAATGCACAAGACGAATTGACGGTGAAAGAGCACTGTCTTTATCTGGTTTGTTATCAGCAGACAAACAAACGGTGGGCCTTGGAACTGATAACAGAGGTTGGTAGTCATCCTGTTTACTGCGTGAGCGCGTGAATGAGTCATGAGACAATGGCGTCTGTGCTATCATCTTTCTGAAGGTTAAATTTAGCCTAATATTTGGAGCGTTCTTTTGACGCGGTAGACCATGATTCCAATAAGAATTCGTTGGCGGAAGCATCTGGAGTAGAGAACCTGATCTCAGAGTTAATGAAACTGGTTTAAATCCGTTCCTCTTAAAAACAAAATCTCTTTCTTGCCCGAGAGATACAGAAGCAATGCACGACAAAGGTTCTAAATCTGATTCATTGTCCATGTGAAATCCGATGCTATCTTTTCCAGTTCGGTATTTGTTTATTAAAACAAAGTTGAAAGTCTCCTCACATTCTTTCTCAACAGCGAGCTTGATTTCTTGAAGCAATGGGCTCCAAGGGTGAGGTTCTAAAGTCAAACCGCTAAAAGTGTATTTCAGATTGGGGTCCCCGAAGGCAACATGCTGTCTTGGAATGTTATAACACTTTCCGAAAATTTTTATTTTTGAGAATTCACCACTCAAATATTCCACTTCATCTTCCAAACGAGAATAGTAATGAATAGCTTGAGCAAGGGAGAAGAGCTGAGAGTAACGAAAATTCAGATTTTCCTTGTTATGACGAAGAGACAACATTTTTTTCAGATCAACACACTCACACCAAGCACCGAAGCGATAATGAGTCAGGCAGGCAGGCAGGCAGGCTTGCGATAAGGCGTATGACGTCAGGTTTCCGAGAGATGAATAAGCAGCTTTTCCCCCTTTCCCCACCTGCTTATTCTGTCAGAAGGTCCTACCCTTTTGAAATGTTGGGGAAAAATTACTCCCCCAATTACGTTGACAACGAAATTTTCTAGAAATGCGTACATGAAGACACAATATTAAAGTAACAACATTCCTCAATTTATATTAAAAAAAAAAAACCCTCTACTGGTTTTAAAGTTCCTTCTCTTGTAATTTTTTTCTCGCTAAATGCATCTTTGACAACCCCGAAAGCTGAACTTCTGTTCTTTTCAAAATGATTTGTTCCGAAAGGGGTTCACTCCCTGAGGAATGCAGATTCAAAGCAACGTGATCACTCGTTATTTTTGTAGAGACAGTTAAAACTATGATCAGCAACAAATTTGAAAAAAAAAAACACTGGACTGTCTCCACACATTTTTAAAGTGACGTCATTTGAGAGGAGGTTTTTCATGACAAATTTCTTCCAACAGGAAAAGAATGTATGCGAGCAGAGTAAAATATTTTGAGTCTTCGCGTGAGCAAATCGAGACGAAATATCTTCACGTGAACAAAACAAACATTTTGAGACGAAAATTGCATTATTTCATTATTTTTTGTCATTCATTTATATTTTTTTCTGTTTGAATGTGAGTGTATGTGAACGAAGAAGGTCACTGGCGTGGGCTTAATTGCTCCGTACACCTTAATGTGTTTCTCCAATATTATGGAACCATGTTTGGTGAAGTTCACCACCTCTTTTGCTACAAGAAGGCAACAACGAGGGATTTGGTCATCCTGATACCTCCATCTTTGAATGGGTAATACGAGCATTGGTTGAATAACTCACTCGGGGGACCTTCAGCCGTAGCAAATTCTTTGCATATGTATAATTTTAGTTTTCTTTCCTTGATGTATATTTCTTCTGTTCGATTAACACTAGACGAAATTTAACTTTCTCGAAACTAACCTTATATAAAAAAAAAATAGTCTTTGCCAATTATGAAAAAAGTGTAAAACAACTCATTAAGAAAACTATTTTTGGGAAAAGTATGAAATTTTAGTTTATGTCATGATAATAAATGTCGGTGAGACTTATTCTAAAGTTAAAAAATATATCTGAAGTTTTTGTTACATTTCTGATATTAGGAAAGTTTGTATGGAAATATGAGAGTGATCGAGTCGAAAAGAAACAAGTTTGTTGGAATGAAACAGGAAAAAAGTACTACAAAGAAAAAAATCGAAGTACAGTGTAAAGCAAAGTTAAACAAAATACGTAAACGTAGAACAGTTTTTCGAAAAATAGATTAAGTCGTTATACAGAGAAAAGAACTAAGTCTTTCTTAAAAAAAATTATTACATTTGTTTGGAGAAATTCGATATTTTAGATACATGTTGAGAATAGCTGCTTTTCTAGTGAGTTAGGAAATTGCTATGTAGGGGGGAAAATGTTTGCTAAGAATACGATGTTTAGTGGAAGTACGGACTTGGTCGCTATGTCTCCAGAATGAATGTTTTTTCTGTTGATTTAGAAAAAATATATTGATAATATATTGCAAAGGATATAAATTTTATCGCAAGAAATAATGCTTTAGAATGAATGTCTTGACAATGAATGCTTTTCCTGTTGGGTCAGTTAAAGAAAAGTATAGCAAATTAGGATAGAATGAAAAAATATGAATATTTCCCATACATGCAGGTTTTTAGGAATACTTAAGTGAGTTGGAAAGTGAGGGAAACAAAAATTCTGAAGTGTTTGGTACATCTTGTGATATCAATTTGTTAAGAAAGGTTTACTCAAATGAAATGAAAAAATAAAGTCATAGTAAAGAAAATACTAATACAATCGAATTTTAACTGTCATAGATCTGTATATTTCTCGTATACCCACGAAAAGGTAAGATAGAAAAATTTATTAAGTTATACATTAAAAGAAAGAAAGAAAAGTTGCTTACATATGAAAAAGAAATAATAATGAAGAAACGCCTGTTGAAACGAAATAGAAAAGTAAAGTTGGAATAAAGAAAATACTGTTGCAGTCCAATTTTTACCACTATAGATCTGTATATTTCTCATAAATGTAAGCTTTTAGGAATACTTAAAAGTGAATTTTGAAAAAATATTACGTTACATGAAGAAACAAAACAAAATATCTGAAGTTTTGCTACATCTTGTGATATCAAGTCGTTAAGAAACGTTGGTTGAAATGAAATGAAAAAATAAAGTCTGAATCGTGAACATAGAATGATATTCAAAACACAAAATTAAGTTAAATAGGGGAAAATGCGAAAAAAAATGTTTGTCAGAAAGAAATGTAAAAATAAAGAAAATACCGTTTCAATCGAATTTTTAACTGCTATAGATCTGTATATTTCTTGTACATACATGAAACAGCGATGTAAAAAATAAATTAAGTCACATTTAAAGCAAGTAAGAAAAAAATAGTTTAAGAGGAGAAAAAATAAATCTGAAGTTTTGTCACATCCGGAAATTCAAGTCGTTAAGAAACGTTAGTTGAAATGAAAAAAATAAAGTCAGAATATAAATATGAGGCAGTTTGCAAAGTTTAAAATAAAATAATGGACGAATGCGCGAACATAGAATGATATTCAAAACATAGATTAAGTTAGATTGCGGGAATTGAGAAGAAAAAACGTATGTTAGAAAGAAATGTATAAATACAGTAAAAATGCAGAAAATATTGTTTCAATCGAATTTTAACTACTGTAAATGAAAGAAATGGAAAAATACAGTACGAATGAAGAAATCAATTGAATTTTAACTACTATAGATCCGCGTATTTCTTGTACCCACATAGAAAAATGAGATAGAAAAATAGATTAAACCATACATTAAAAGCAAGTAAGAAAAAAATCGGTTTCAGAGGGAAAAAATTAAAAATCTGAAGTTTCGTCACATCTTGTAGAACAGATATCAAGTCGTTAAGGAACGTTGGTTGAAATGAAATGGAAAAATACAGTAAGAATGAAGCGCAAAGTTAGAAAAAAAGACAATGGACGAATACGTGAACATAGAATGATATTCAAAAACACAAAATTAAGTTAAATAGGGGAAAATGCGAAAAAAATGTTTGTCAGAAAGAAATGTAAAAATAAAGAAAATACCGTTTCAATCGAATTTTTTACTGCTATAGATCTCTGTATATTTCTTGTACATACATGAAACAGCGATGTAAAAAATAAATTAAGTCACATTTAAAGCAAGTAAGAAAAAAATAGTTTAAGAGGAGAAAAAATAAATCTGAAGTTTTGTCACATCCGGAAATTCAAGTCGTTAAGAAACGTTGGTTGAAATGAAAAACATAAAGTCAGAATATAAGTATGAGGTAGTTAGCAAAGTTTGAAATAAAAATAATGGACGAAGACGCGAACATAGAATGAATGATATTCAAAACATAGATTAAGTTAGATAGCGGGAATTGAGAAGAGAAAACGTCTGTTGGAAAGAAATGTAAAAATACAGTAAGAATGGAGAAAATATTGTTTCAGTCGAATTTTAACTACTATAGATGAAATATGTGGAATAATATAGTAAGAATGAAGAAATATTGTTTCAATCGAATTTTAACTACTATAGATTCGTATATTTCTTGTACACATATAGAAAAGTAATAAGATAGAAAAATAGATTAAACCATACATTAAAAGCAAGTAAGAAAAAAAAACAGTTTCAGAGGGAAAAAATTAAAAATCTGAAGTTTTGTAACACCTTGTGGAACAGATATCAAGTCGTTAAGAAACGTATGTTGGGTTAAATCTAAAAAAAAAAGATACTGTTAGGAACGAATTTTATGTATATCTGCTATAGATCTGTATATTTCTTGCGCAAACATGAAGCATCTATATAAAAAACCAGATTAAGTCATACATTAAAAACCAGTAAGAAAAGTCTTTGCGTAGGAAAAAGAAATAATAATGAAGAAACGTTGGCTTGTTTAAATCAGAAAAAATAAAGCCTCGATAAAAGTAGTTGTTAGATTGAAAAGTAAGAAAATAAAATAATGATGGTACATCGAGAAGTTTAACGAGTATGCAAGCATTTAGAAAAAAAGTAGATTAAGATCATGGATTAAAAGGTACATTTCACTGATTAATCATAAAAGAAAATACGGAAAGATAAAAAAAAATATTTTAACTATGCATAAAAAATTGTGGCTTTGTGTGGCGGAAAAAGGTACACGTTAAAAAATGTAACAGAAAATGCCATGAACACGTAAATACGTTAATAAACAACCGTGTTTTAAGATTATGTCTGCTGCACAAAACTTTGGAAAATGTCTTTATGTTGGAACGTCCGTTGAAAATGCGCGAAGTCTCATCAAAGAAAATAAAATAAATCGTTACGTTGAAAAATTATGAATATAAAATGGGAAATTAGGGGGAAATAAGGAATAAATTCGTTGCAAAATGATCAAGTTATTGAAAAAAATCAGTCTTGGAACTTAAGGCGTCTAACAGAATCTCAAATGACGTCAACCGCCGACCCCGCGGAGGAAATGGCGTTGGCTGATGTCATATCTGCTATCACGACATGCGTCACACATCATGGTCAATCTTCCCAAAACACGTGTCATACAAAGTTTTCTGAGTCAAAGAGAAAATGGTGAGTCATCCCAAAACACATGTCGGACAAAAGATGGCGGAACATGAATCAACAGGAACGAAATCTTTTCAAACAAAGCCTTTCCTCGTCTAAATTAAAATTGTAGGAAAGAAAAATATAAGAATTATAAAAATAATGCAACGTCTATAAAAATTATAACACCTCACGGAGTTCTAAAAATATAAATTTAATAAAACAAATTTGAGGAAATGCTTCGATTGAAAAAACTTCCTTTAAAAATTTGACAAAGTCCAGTAAATATCCCGAGAAAATAAAAAAAATAAATAAAGCCGACCCCGCTGAGGAGAAAACGACGTCGGCTGATGTCATGTCTGCTATCACGAATGCGTCACTCATCATAATGACTCATCCCAAAACACGTGTCATACAAAATTTTCTGAGTCAAAGAGAAAATTGTGACTCATCCCAAAACACATGGCTCACAAAATGACAACGTGGTGAAACTAAAATGGCGGAACATGAATCAACGGGAACGAAATCTTTTCAAACAAAGCCTTTCCTCGCCTAAATTAAAATTGGAGGGAGGACAAATATAAGAATTAAAAAAATAATGCAACGTCTATAAAAATTATAACACCTCAGGGAATTCCTGAAAATATAAATTTAATAAAAAAAAACATATTGGAAAGACTTCCTTCAAAAATTTGACAAAGTCTAATAAATCTCCCGAGAAAATTAAAAAAATAATGCAACGTCTATAAAAATTATAATACCTCAGGGAATTCCTGAAAATATAAATTTAATAAAATAAATTAGAGAGAAAAAATAGGACAAAAAAAATACGAGTGAAAAAAATTGGAAACGACAAAAAAACTTCCTTCAAAAAATTTGACAAAGTCCAGTAAATATCCCGAGAAAATAAAAAAAATATTGGAAAGACTTCCCAAAAATTTGTCAACGTCCAATAAATCTCCCGAGAAAAGTTCGAAAAAGCACCGCTAGGGGGCAACGCACACATCCCCTTTCCCCCACTCGGTCGTTGCCATCTCTCAAAAACAAAGATCTAACATAATAATAAAGTTCCAAGAAGCACCGCTAGGGGCAGCACATTTCCTTTCCCCGACTCGGTCGTTGCCATCTCTCAAAAACAAAGATCTAACATAATAATAAAGTTCCAAGAAGCACCGCTAGGGGGCAGCATCGACCCAACACACTAGCGTCATCTGCCACGCCCCCACATCCTTAGATCACATGCCACGCCCCCATCCTTCTGCCGCAAGCCACGCCCCTTGCTCCTTCTCTAGAAGGAGCTGCTCCTTGAGGCCCGATCGGTCATTTTATACTACTGACGTGGCTCCGGCCACATCGCTTGTTTTCGCTTTCTACCTCTTGGCATGAGAGTAGAAGCAGGCATCGGCCCTGTTTGCCCTGAGCGTAAGTTCCAGGGGCGAAACCCGGGCGGATGCAAGGATCTCTGCCTTCGTCGCTGTTGCGGCGAAGCAGATTGGGGAGACAAGTTGCGTTTTCGACCAGCTTTTGGTGTTGCTGGACGGTTTGTAATTTGTGTCTGACGTTTAGGAATCGTCACACTATTGTCTATATCTGATAAATCAGAAATATTTGATGACTCTGAGTCGCTGCTGTAAGTTAGTGGTCGTGCAGGGTGATGTTTATTTCTGCCTATAGGAATACTTTCTGACGAGGTATTCAAGGAAGTAGGAGCTTGTGTTGGTGCAGAGTTATTAGGGAATGGTGCAGCAATAGCCTTGGCAATGGTTGGAGGGAAAGGAACGATACTAGAATTTGAAGAACTTGATTCAAGCTTTCGTCTTATGGTAGAATCAGGTTGCGTTTTTGGAAGCCAGTCTTGTGGAGGGGAGGGTGAAGAAAATATCACTGGAGATTCTTCAAAAGGTTTGTCGGTTCGTCCAAAATTTCTGGAGGTTGATCGTGTGATATAGACTCTTGAGTCTGTGGAACAGAAGGTTGAGTAGGGTTGATTATGAAATCGATATTTCGTTCATGATACTTGCGACACTGAGCAACGTGTACGTATTGAAATTGATTGTCAGGTTTTTCAAGGATAATGTTATTTTCAAACACATTTGCCACCCGATATGGACCTTCGTAGCTGGGTGCAAATTTCTTTACTAAAGTATGAGAAACAGAAGACTGGAAGTGCGTTTCCACGAGAGTGAGATCTCCAACGACAAGATCTGGTTCCCTACGCCTAGTATTATAGTATCTTGCTTGAGCCGCTTGTGCTCCTATCATTGCAACACGAGCTTTTTCTGCCATGATTCGTACTGATTGCGGAGTTGGTCGCTGGTTTAGTTCGTCGGTAATCCCCGTTAAATTTTCAAAAGGGGTCTTGATTTTTCGACCCAAAAAAGTTCTGCGGGAGTAAATTTAGTAGATTCGTGAACAGACGAGCGGAGGGCGAACGAAAAAAGCTCAAGATGTTCATCCCACCGCTCGTGATGATCCATGACAAATGTTGCGCAATCATTGTAACTAGCGTGCGGTTTACTCGTTCAGCGGGATTACTCTGGGGATGATATGAGGAAATGAATTTATGTTTTATGTGTAGTCTCGCACACATTCTTTCAAAAATGTCAGAAATAAATTGGGGGCCATTATCCGAAACTACTTTATTAGGTGCACCATATCTAGAGAATACTTCATTAATTAATACATTACAAATAACTTCCGCCGTAGCAGCTTTAATGGGAAAAACTTCGACCCATTTAGAGAAATTATCAGTTAATACTAAAACGTAGCGAGCTTTGTTTTTAACAGATAAAGGATAAGGTCCCAATAAATTTATTGAAATAATGTCAAAAACATGAGAACTTGAACTAGATTTCAACTGACCGGCCGGTCTTACATTACGGTAATTATAAATCTGACACAAGTGACATGATTGAACGTATGCGAGTACACTTTGGTACATGCCAGGCCAATAGGCAACATCCCGCAATTCACAACGGGTCTTGCGAATACCTAAATGGCCTGCAATAGGTTTATCATGAAATTCGTTTAAAAGGGCCATTCTAAGGGTTCGTGGAATACATGGGCGAAACTCTGCCCTAGTACTCCTAGATTTCGAATAGTAAAGAAGACCCTCTATGACTTCAAAATGCTGTGACCTCCCAGCCAGAGAAGCGTCACTTTGTTGTGGTGAACCCGCAAGCAAAAAATTATAGATATCCCCAAAATCTGGATCATTTACTAATTCTGCCATTATCTGCTCTCTGGATGTTATATCAGCTATTAAAAGTAAAGGCTGACATCCAGGAGTAGTTTCTGTGGGAACCCCACTAATCGGGACGCGAGACAAAGCATCCGGTAATTGATTCTTATGACCTGGTTGGTACGAAATTTTGATATTGCTCTCCTGTAACTTAAGAGCCCACTTCATAAGTCTTTGAGAGAGGTGCTTAGCAGAATTCAAATACTGAAGGGCAGAATGATCCGTAATTATGTTAACTGTCAATTCGTTAAGATATGTCGATTCGTTAAGATCGTTAAGATATTGTCATTGAAATTTGTTAAGAGCATGCACTACAGCAAGACATTCGCGTTCCGTAGCTGAATAATTGCGTTCAGCTTTGGCTAAAGTACGGGACGCAAAAGCTATTGGATGCCCAGCTTGTGACAAAACGCAACCAAGACCAACTCCGGATGCGTCAGTGTAAATATCAAATTCCTTAGTATGATCTGGGAAAGCTAATACAGGAGGCTGAGTCAACGCAGACTTCAGTGCTTCAAACGCAGCGTTAGCCTCAGGTGTCCAAACAAACTTCTTGTATTTACGTTTCAAAGCATACAATGGCTCACAGATTGTAGCATAAGCGGGGACGAACTGCTGATACCATCGGTCATTCCCAGAAAGCGTGATAGTTCTTTGGCTGTGTTTGGCCGTGGAAAGTCAACAATAGGCCTGATTTTTTCATCATCCGTAAATAAGCCGTGGGGAGTGATTTTCAACCCCAGATATACAATCTCGTCCCTCGCTATCTGGCATTTACTAGGTTTTAACGTCAAGCCAGCATTGTACATGTGTTGGAACACCTGTTTGAGCAGAGAAAGGTGCTCGTCAAAAGTCTCGGATGTAATAATAATGTCATCCAAATATACATACATGCACATGGGGACCTAGAACAGGTCTGAGAACCGTATCCATAAGCTTTTGGAGAGTAGCAGGGGCAGAGGCTAGTCCAAAGGGCATACGCAGGTATTAATAAGCCCCAAAAGGAGTCACAAAGCCTATTTTATCTACGGAGTCTGGATGTACCGCAACCTGCCAATATCCACTCGCCAAATCCAAGGTTGACATCCATTTAGTTGACGATAGGTCATGCAAAATATGCGACATGACAGGTAGTGGATAATTTATCGCTTTAGTGACTTGGTTTAGCTTGCGGAAATCTGTCACGAAACGAAATTCGTTGGGTTGTTTCTTTGGAACAAGAAAAGTAGGTGCGGCCCAGGCGCTTGTTGATTCCCTTATTATGCCCTGTTTAATCATCTCGGAAATTTGACGTTGCATTTACTGTTTTTTATGGGGAGCACAAGGGTAAGGTTTCGTCGCTATCGGTTTCGAACCATCAGTGTCAATGACGTGATAAACCACCTGTGTGAAACCAGGTTGATCGGAAAATAAACCAGGTCTTTCATGCAAAAGTAGAGAAAGCTGGTTTCGTTGCCTCTCATTCAGTTGGTTACTCAGTAACAAACTCGTTATGTCTATAGGATCTTTAGGAATCACTTCGACAGGTTCCGGAAAGGAAATAACATGTTGTACGAAATTCAGGGTAACTTGAAAAGTGTTGATAAAATCCATGCCCATTAGACATTTAACAGGTAGGTCGTCTATGAGCAGGAAAGAATGCGTAAAACGAGCCTTTCCCAGCCCTAGAGATAGTGTGACAGTTCCTGTGATACTGAATATTTCGTTATTTGCACCTCGCAAATACTGCGTCGCAGGCTGGACGTGGATTGCAGGAAAACTTTCAGTGCAAAACCTCGTATTTAGGGCTGATATTTCAGAGCCAGTGTTGAACTTTGTCTCGACCATAATATCTTCAATTGTCAATAACATATCAGGCAACTGAGGAGTTTCGACAGTCACTAATACTATTTTAGGGTCAGAATGCTTGGTATCAGGAAGCAGTACCGACTCCTTGGTCTACTTCCTTTGGAAGTTTAAAGGATTCCTGGTTGTATTATCATGCAGTCTGAAACTTCGGCCCTGCCGGGTATCGGGAAAGTTTTCACGCTTAGGAAAACTTCGTGAAAACTGCTGCGGGAACTCCTCATAAATTTTCATTTCTATTACTTCTTCCCTCAGCACGGGCAGAAAAATCATTATTGCTCTGAGCATAAAAACGTTCCGAATTCTGCGGATTGGAACGGGGTCGAGCATACTGTGCACTTGAACTGTACCCAGAAAATTGATTAGAAATTAGCGGTTGGTGTACCACTCTTCTATGCGGTGGGACGTATGATGCTTGGACTTGCGCCTGTGTACGCTCGTGTTGAAAGTCATTAGGCCTATTACGCTGCTGAGGAGTTTCGTAATAAGCCTCCCGGGGTACCCGAGCATATTGAGTTGGACCATGTGTGCCGTGTCGCTCCTCATACGTTCGTATGAGGCGAAGGCATTCATAAATTGTAGCAGGGTGTCGGACCTCAAGAAAATCCTGTAGAAATGGATCGAGCTGTTGCAATAGGGTGTCCAACATGTCGACATGACTAGCATGTGGATCCCATAATTTATACAAGCGTGTTGTTTCTAAAGCAAACGCAACAGGGATATCGTTGGGTCCTTGCTTACGAGAAAAAGTTGTTGTGCAAGGCCACTCGACTGAGGCCGAAAGGAAAGACTTCCAAAAATTCCGCTTGGAAATTCTCATAATGAGAATCCGGGTTCGATACTCTCCACTGCCGATACCAGGTCTTAGCGGTATCTATAACGAAATAAATTTCTCCGTCATTTTTATCCGCGCCAGGATTCGAACCCGGGTCCCCTCATTCCGGAATAAGTCACTCTACCAATTGAGCTACGCGGACGTTTTATTCTGATTCCTATCTGCCTTTATGTCGTGTGCGTCCTTCTGGCAGGTACGTCACATATCCTGGTACGTTACATCATCTTCCCCTTATTTTTTTTTTTTTTTTTTTTTTTTTTTTTTGAAGTGCTGGAGAAAGGATTCTCTTATTTTTCCTTTCTCGAGGTGTGGAAAGAACATCACACCAATGCGAGATTTTGAACGGTCGGGTCATCCGGATAGTTCGGGTGCCATTATAACGAAGTAAATTTCTCCGTCATTTTTGTCCGAACCAGGATTCGAACCCGGGTCCCCTCATTCCGGAATTAGTCACTCTACCAATTGAGCTACGCGGACGTTTTATTCTGATTCCTATCTGCCTTTATGTCGTGTGCGTCCTTCTGGCAGGTACGTCACATCTCCTGGTACGTTACATATCTTTCAAGCAAGTGCCTGCTATTTGCACTTTGCAATCTTGAGGAATATTGTATAAGTCGAAATGATCCTCCAAATCCTCGAGAAATTTCAAGGACCCCTCCAAACCATTGAAAGTAATTGTTCCCGCATGCGGCACGAAATGTGCAAGCATTTTGCTTCTGTGAGAGGATTGAAATACCTCAGGTACGACGCGCGACTCAGAGTGATATGAAGCTGGTGAATGACGAAATTGTGAGGAATGCCTGGGTACTTGTAAATCATTGACATCAAAGTGAGACCCACGGGCTTCTTGCAAATTGTCGAAAATAACCCCATCACCACCGAAACTTGATTTAGGGTAAAATAGTGAAGTTTTCTCAGGTAATGAAGACATAGTCACTAATTGTCAAGACCTCGTGTTCAAGAAATGTTCGGGCGCCAATTATAATGAATAAACTCTTTATGCCTGGACGTAATGGAGACACTTAATGAAAGAGACCTAAAGGCCAGACAGAGGTCTGACACTAATATGAACTGAGAAAAATGTACTCACTTTAAAACCTTTTATTGGAAAACTCCTGGTATCATCCAACACACACTCTACTAAATCACACTACTACTGAATATCCGAACTTTCGTAGAATCGCATCACAATAATGAAGAACCTAATCACATAAAACGAAGCTCCCGGCACATAAAACGAAGCTCTTCGCACATAAAACAAAGCTCTCTTGGTATCGTTGAGCGCGCCTATTTATACTGCATACCACCACGTCATGACTTACACTCATTGCCACATATCATTCAGCGGGAGAAATAACATCTCGTTAAGTGAGAAGATAATTTGCATAGGAAAATAAAATAACAAGAGATAGTAAAATCAAAAGGAAACTGAATGTATAGTATACGTTACACACTATCTTCGTTAAGTTTGTTTTTTTCGGCATCGAAAACATGCTTGTATGGTACGGATACAAAAACACCAACAAAGAAACAATTCCAATGCGCAAGAGGAATAAACAGAAGCTACAAACAAATCAACCTTCACTGAAAAATTGAAGCTCTGGGCTGGCGTCGCAGTGTTGCTAAGTTAAAAATCTAAAATCTCTCCGTTCATTATTAAAGGTTACTTTCAGTTGTCACGGGAAATAAGTGTCTCATGAGCGTCTTCCTGTCTGATTGGTTTTCTCTCCCTCTCGCAAAGGTGGTGGCGACAAAGCCGAAGAGAGGGAGGCTTGATCCGAAGCAGGTGTGGACGTCTCATGGTGGAAGTCCGTAGGAGCGGAATGATAAAAAGAAAAATAATAAATGTGTGCGCTTGACGCTTGTCTATTGGGAATTAATTCGTAAGGCGATTAAATAAAGTGTGGTTGGTTTACTACCCCTTTGGAGGATACTTCTTGGCTAGAATAATTTTCTTGTCAGAGTTCGGTTATTTGCAAGAACACATTGCAGACACGTTTCAAATCGGACTCCTAGAAGTGCAGATATTGACAAAAATAAGTTATACAACTACGCCCCTTGGCGTAGACACCATGCATTATTTTAAGAAGAAAATGCTTCTAAAAGGCTTGTCGACATGAGTAGTATCGGTCTACAAACGACGTTTTTTTCAGTCGAGAAATTAGAAGCCCATATTTTGCTGCAAATAGATCAGAGGCGGAAATTAAGATTTACGTCCCCTGGTGGCCAAACCATTTTTTACAAAAATTAGAAATTATGTGCAAAGGATTTCCCATCAGGAGCTGTATCCGGTGCAGAAAGAACTTTTCAAATCGGAGATTTTGAAGCAGAGATATAGGGGGAAACGCAATCTACCTCTACGCCCCCTAGCAAAAAGTATATGAAATACCTGAAAATTTTGAAATTATATGAAAAATATGTCACACTAAAAACACTATCCAACAAAGAAGGAAATTTTCAAATCGGACACTTAGAAGTAGAGATATTGTCAAAAATAAGATATACATCTACGCCACTGGCGGACAAACTGTGGACTATTTTAAAAAGAAAATATTCCGAAAAGTTTTATCGATGTGAGTGTCATCAGTCCACGAAATAATTTTTTCAATCGATATTTTAGAATCTCAGATTTTATGGCAGATACATGAGAAGTAAAAATTAACACTTACGCCCCCTGGTGGCTAAAGTATTCGTTACCAAAAATTTGAAATTATATGTAAAATATTTTCCATCAGGAGGTGTATCCGCTGAAGAAAAAAAAATTCAAATCGGAGTTTTAGAAGAAGAGTTATCGGGGAAAATGTAATTTACTTTTACGCCCCCTAGCGGAACATCTATGCGTAATTTGAAAAAGTAACTACATCTAAAATACTCTTCAGCATAAATGGAATCGAAAGATAAAAGAATTTTTTCAATCGGATGTTTAGAAGCAAATACTTGAAATAAAACGTATTTTTGAATTCGACATCATCTGCATTTACGCCCTCTAGCGGCAAAATTGTGTATCGTAAAAAAAAACGAAATGAAGGATCATTATTCGCATATTTAAAGCTTCCCAATGCAAAAAGATTTTTCAAATCGGACAAATAGTTGCAGAGATATCGTGGGTACAGACGGACGGACGGACGGACAAACCGGTAGCATAAGCACGATCTTTTTTTACAAAAGACGTGCTAAAAACACACAAATAATTTCTCAATGCGAAAGAAAAAAGAATCAGATTAGATCATATGTAGAGGATTTTAGGAAGGGAGTGTCTGACCCCAGGTCTTAAACAACTCTTAGAAATAGGAAGCTAGTAGATTTGGACTAGAGTGCCCAATAGGAAAGTGACACGGAAGTAAGGTAGAAAGGGAGGAAGACCCCTTAGTTATAACCGGGGTGCTAGTACCCAACGGCTTAACGCGCCCATCCGACGCACGGCGAATATTTAGTGGTTCGAGCGTTGGTACCTGCCTGGGATCGAACCTGAGATTTCTCCGTGGCAGTCACGAAAGTTGACCGCTAAGCCATCCGCTGCCCCAATTAAAAAAAAAATAGTGCTTCGTGAAATTTCTATAAGCGAAATTCAGTCCTACCCTTGACTGCCACTCCAAGCAAACTGCTTCCTTTGTTTTTTAATAGAAAAACTGGCACTGCTGGGGAAGGAACTTCAGGCAAATAAAGACTGTGTTTCGTTTTCTCAGAAAAGGATAGAAGTGAAAAGGAAAGAAAATGTGTTAACAGATGCGACAATTCAAGATAATCTCTGACCGAAGGGGAAGGCAGAATAAATTGCTTAGTACTGCTTTTGGGTAAAAACCACTCATTGTTCTCGGCTATTAGACGAAATAAGGCTATAGATTGAACAGAAATATACTATTTTTCCTGCACAGGCTATTAAAACTTTAATTTTGATTTTTTTTTTTTTTTTTTGGTTAGTGGTTTAACGACCACCGTGAGCAACTTAATAGGCTATAAGCAGTCGCCCGTCCCTAATGTAGGGCCACTGCTTCCAGGGAAGGGAGAGAGCCAACGCCGTAAGAAAAACACAACATCCATGCTTCTCCGGGATTTGAATGCGGACCAATTTCGGACGAATGATCAGAAGCCATCGCTTAGGCCATTGCGCCACTGGGGCGGTATTTAAAATTTGCACGAACTGCGCTGTTAAAGGTGCCACCAAGATGAGGCACCCGGATGCCTTTCTTGCCAGCTTGAACAAGTCTTGGAGGTATGAACTCTCATAAAGGGAATGGTCGGAAATAGCGGTTGGAGGTATATAAAACAATATGCGGATATGCCTAAACTTTCCTAAGACACCATAGGGATGAAGAACTAATTAATCATTTATTCTCTGTCACAGAAATCCCTTCTGAGCGTTTAACCTTGAGCCGAACTTTTCCAAGCCCTACACCGAAAATGTCTTCCCATACATTGTTGCATTCATAACCTGATACTAGCTCGTTTTGTGCTGGTTTCTTTTATTTTCTGCTTTTCTGTGTGGAACGCTGTTTCTCGGTGTTCACATAACTTTATGTTTCACATGATATCTACAGTAGTTGACTGTTCAGTATTTACCTAGTTT
Organism: Macrothele yani; assembly: GCA_039090855.1. Classification (NCBI taxonomy): domain Eukaryota; kingdom Metazoa; phylum Arthropoda; class Arachnida; order Araneae; family Macrothelidae; genus Macrothele; species Macrothele yani. The sequence goes on along the minus strand of CM077013.1, from coordinate 100,413,163 downwards.
TTCGTTTTTATTGAAATTATGTCGAAAGCCGAAAGTCAGATTTTTTTTTTGGATCGTAATACTTTCCTATAACGGCGGTACGAAAAAGTAACAACATGATAAAGTTTTATCGCAAGCGAAGCATTTTTACGTAAGTTATGACGCATGAGGGAGAAGAAATGGATCCCGCACCTATGTTCTGACCTTTGACCCCCTTTCACCGTTTTCAATAGGGTTCGTCCCCAGGTTGTCCCCTACCACATACTAAAATTTCATTGAAATCAAACCATTTTTACGTGAGTTATCGTGCGGACAGACAGACAGACGGACAGACCGACAAAGCTGGAGCATATACGCTTCTTCAACCTACGGTTGGAGAGCGTAAAAAACAGCGTACTATTCGAGTCGAAGGAAGGAACTTTAGCATCCGAAGGGCAGAAATTTCAGATTTCGCGCTCCCGGATGAGAAAAACTTGTTCCGGCCCTGCAATAAAATAAGTAAAAGTATGTGGTTTATTTTGAACAGAGTAATATTACCGAATTATTACTCTGTTCAAAAAACAAAATCCTCAAGCTATCGCGTTGTTTCAGCTTCGTGTGCTTTTTCTGGATAATGCTGGTCTCGCGGATAGAGCGACAATTTCGTAAACGTATTAAAAATTTTTATGACGTTTAAAAAATGTGCATCTGATTCACGCGAAATTTAAGAGGTTAGTTCCTATTGTGAAATTTACTAAAATTTCGGCTGTTTTTGATGGTGTAAGTTAAAAACTAAAAATTATTTGGCAACGGTAACTATGTTCATAATCGACGACTCCTGATTTAGGTTTTTCGTTATTTATTCTTGACTAAACACACAACTAAGACGCTATCGAAAGTTGACGGGTATATAATAAACAGAATGAATGAGTTATTATTAACAATAATGAAACCGTGCTTTAAGGTTATTTCGTCTGTTTTAAACGGTCTTACCATAATTAATATTCCTTTTAGGAATTTACGGAAAACACTTTGTATAATCCCTCGAGAATCCTTTTAGGTAATGATAATACTCTTTTAGAGCAATTTTTGTAAGAACAACAAAAACAGCATGTTCACACACACACAGCGAAGGGACGCTATCATCTCCTCAACAATTGTCCCATAATTCTTTGCAACACATCGCTGGCTGGCTGCTCGGCATCAACGCAAACGTAAACATACTTGCAGCAGGTGTCCGATGAAAAATAAAAAGAAACGAACAAAGGACGCTAACATCCAACAACCCCCCTGCGTCCGCACTAGTTAATTCCAAGTTCCTTTCTGAATTTTGTAAATGCTGGATGTGGAAGTGGTTTTGTCATGAGGTCTGTAATGTTGTCTTGCGACGCACAGTATTCCAGGTCTAAAAACCCTTCACTTAATCCAAAGTTTTCAACCATTTCTTGAATTTTGTTCCTTTCGCTTAAATGAAAACTTCCATCTTCGTTTTTCTGCATTTCAATTCCTAAGTACCAGTACTGCACTTCACCTAAATTTGTCACTTCGTACCTTTTCTGCAATTCTTCTATTACACTTTTTATTTCTGCAACATTTTTAGCGCTGATCAAAATGTCGCTACATACAGAATTAAATACACAGGATTTTCTTTTTCTGTCTTGAAAAATAGACAAGAATTGGCCTTGCTTTTAGTAAATCCAAGACTTTGCAATGTTTGTTCTATTGAGTTATTCCACGCTTTTGCTGCTTGCTTTAAACCATATATAGATTTGTCCAATTTGCAAACTTTGTGTTCTTCACCTTTCACTTCAAAACCTTCTGGTTGCTTCATATATATTTCCTCATATAATTTTGCATTCAAATAAGCAGATTTAATATCAGTATGGTGTACGTGCATTTGTTTATATGCCGCTGTAGTAAGAAAAATCTTATTATGGTGTGCTTGACCACTGGTGCAAAAGTTTCATCGTAGTCTGACCCATATCTTTGGTTATATCCTTTTGCTACTAATCTGGCCTTATACTTTGTTACTTGACGTTTATCATTACATTTTGTCTTGAAGATCCATTTGCTTCCTATAGCTTTCTTTCCATTTGATAACTCTGTTAGAGACCAAGTATTATTTGCTTTTAGAGATTTTATTACTTCTTCCATTGCATTTTGCCATTTTGTTCTCTCTCTTTCTGGAAGATCTTGTATATAACTTAGAGATTTTGGTTCTGAGTTAGAAGTTTGGTTTGTTTTTGCTTTAAATCCTAGTCGTTCTGGTGGAAATTCCTTTGTTTAAACTCTCAGAAACTCTAGGTAAATTAATGTTTATACTTTCTTCAGTTCCTTGCTCTTCTGAAATTTCTTCAGTGCTTTCTTCTTGTTGAATCTTCTGTATTTCATTTTCAATATCTGCACTTTCTGAATAATTCAGACTTCCTAATTGTACGAGATTAAAATCTCCTTGTTCTTCAGTTTCTTCTTTTTGTTTGCTAAATTGATTTTCAAAGAATTTTACCGATCTGGACACGACTATGTTTCTTCCTCCAACGTAAACTCGATATCCCTTTGAGCTAACATCATAACCGATGAATGTACCTTCAACTACTTTGTCATCTTATTTCCTCCTCTTCTGTTTATGAATGTAGTAGTAGACTTTACATCCAAACACTTTTAAATTATTGATATTTGGTCTGACTCCATTGCACAACTCATACGGAGTTTTGTTACTTGCTTTAGTGACTAATCTATTTTGCAAATACGTTGCTGTTAGCACTGCTTCTTCTCCCCAACATGCTTTTGGTAAATTTGAATTAATTAACATTGCTTTGCACATTTCAACTAACAATCGATTTTTTCTTTCGGCTACTTCATTTTGAGCTGGTGAATACACTATAGAAGTTTGATGAACAATACCTTCTTTTGATAAATACTCTTCAACTTCTTTACTGCAGTATACAAGGTCATTATCTGTTCTCAAAATGTTTACTTTTCTATTAAATGTATTTGTAGTAGAACTAACAAATTCTTTCAACTTCGCCAATACTTCATCTTTTCTACTTATTACATATACTGTTGCATATCTACTGAACTCCTCTATAAAAGACAGGAAATGTATTTTTTTCCCCAAGTTTTCAACTTCAAAAAGCCCACATACATCCAAGTGTATTAGTTCAAACGGTTCTTTCGCTCTGTAAGACGCCTGTTTCGGATATGGTTTCTCTGTAAGTTTCGCTCTAACGCATGAATCGCAATAAAAACTATGCTCACAATTATTTATTTTCATACCTTTGGCTAAATTTTGATTTGCTATTTCTTTAATTGCTTCAATACTTCTGTGTCCTAGTCTGAGATGCCATTTATAAATGCAGTTTTCATTTTTACACATATTATTCCCCAATTGTGTTACGCAGTTTGCAACTTGTTCATCTTTATCTTTAACAACGATGAGTTCAAATAAATCACCTGTGGCAATGGCATTTGTAACTATGGTTTGACCTTTGTTTATAGTGCAAGTATTTTCTTCATATAGTACTGTAAAGCCTTTACTAGCAAAGCACTTTAACTGATAATAGATTTCCAACTAGGTCTGGGACATACAAAACATTTGATAGACTAAGGGTATGAACATTTCCCTCTAGAGTTTTCACTAGTACTTTACCTTCTCCAAAACCTTTTGACTTCAACATATGACCATTTGCAATGGTTACATTTTCATCTGATTTTTCTATAATTCTATAAAATAAATTTATGTCACTACACATATGGCTAGTTGCTCCTGAATCTACAATCCAAGACATTGAATTGTTTTGTGATACTATTGCTCTTTGTGCATCATTCTTTGTTATATCAAGTTTTGTATCTTTGCTTGTAACGTTAGCACAAAAATCATCCTTCACATTTTCATTTTTACTACACATGTTCAACTTGTGTGGTAGGTTGTTATTACTTTGTACTTTACCGTTATAAATCGGCTGCTTAGGAGTAAACTTTGTTTTACCTTTGTAAATATTACTATGCTTATTATTAGCATTCAGATGCCAACACTCATTTCTAACATGATTTGACTTGTGACAATAAGTACAATATCTTTTGGCTTTAAAATTAGGGACAGTAAAAGTGTTCTTTATTTTGTAAACTGAAAATTGTGTTTCATAGTGTGTAACTGACCCCTCCTTAATATGCATTCTTCTCTCATACTCGTCAATTAATTTAGATTTCACATAATCCAGTGATAGTTCCTCTTCATTTTTGCTTTCCAGAGCTGTTATCAATGTACTATAACTTTGTGGCATACTACACAACAAAACTGCTACCATATGGGCTTCCTTTATTTGCTCCCCAATATTGTTTAACTTCTCTCCCAGTTCGCTTACTTCTTTAATGTGTGACTGCATTGGAATCGATTCAGTGTATTTTATACTGTACAATTTTCTTCACAAATACAGTTTACTGGATAAATTGGTTCTTTGATGTACTCGTCTGAGTTTGTTCCAGGTATCCTTTGCACTGGTCTCGTGTAACACGTGATACAGTTGTGAATCACCGATATACAAACAAATTAATGCTCTGCATTGCCTATCCTTTTTAACCCATGTTTCATCCACAGTTTGTGGTTTGGGTTCAAACACTACATCACTTATGTTTTTTCTGATTAACAACATTTCCATCCTAAATTTCCACGTTGCATAGTTAGTTTCTGTCAGTTTTTCTATGTGAATAAATTATTTCGACATCGCCATTTTGCTGACTGCTTTTGCTTTGTACTTAGTACTTGTGCCTTTTCTTTTCCCTTATTTCGGAAGCTGCGATATGAAACTAGTCTTCAGTCTCATAAAAAAATTAATGATGGTGTAAGTTAAAAACTAAGAAATGATGTGCAACGTTAACTATGTTCATAATTGACAGACTCCTGATTTAAGTTTTTAGTTATTTATTCTTGATTAAACACACAACTAAGACGCCATCGAAAGTTGACGGATATATAATAAACATAGAATGAATTAGTTATTATTAACAATAATGACACCGTGCTTTAAGGCTATTTCGTCTCTTTTAAACAGTCTTACCATGATTAACATTCCTTTTAGGAGTTTACGGAAACACTTTGTATAATCCCTCGAGAATCCTTTTAGGTAATGATAATACTCTTTTAGAGCAGTTTTTGTAAGAACAACAAATACAGCATGTTAACGCACGCAGCGAAGGGACGCTATCATCTCCTCTATCCTTCTCAATAATTGTTCAGGGTCGTGATCCCATAATTCTTTGCAACACATCACTGGCTGGCTGCTCGGCATCAACGCAAACGTAAACACACTCGCAGCAGGTGTCCGATGGAAAATAAAAATAAACGAGCAAAGGACGCTAACATCCAACAGTTTTGTAGAAGTTTCGCAAAATGAATTTTTCTTTTGTGTTTTTATCCCAGTCTCAACTGGCCAACGCAGTGGACACGTCGATGCCGGCGGGGTTCCGTGGACTAAGCGAGAGTGGATTTTGGGAAACATGGACTGACAGATCTAAGAGGAGTGAGAGATGGAATGAGCAGATAGGAAGAATGGCAGAAGTATTGCAGGGTTGACGAGGATATTAACAAAGCCCCGTCAACTACCGTTACAGAGTTGACGGAGATGTTGCCAGGACGTCAATTAAAAATTTCCATTGACATCCTATGATATAATTTGTTATCGCGGCCTCTTAACTGTTACAGTGGACACCCCCCCCCCCCATCCTAAAACCTGAAGAAAACTTTAAAATTTGTCCGCCATGTCGCGTATTGTATGAGGCAGCTAGGAATCACAGTTCGGCAGGCTCACATGTTCTTTTACAGTTCAGTTTTTTTTATTTATTTCTCATTTACGTTGTTTTTTCTTTCGGCTGTTCTCTAAATTAATTAACAAAATTGCGGGATAGTTGGGAAGTCGCTCCAATGCTTTTGAAGGCAAGAAACGCAATATTTTTGCCATTTTGAATTGCTAGACCTCACACATAGCCCTGAAGTGAAACATAAAAATTCCTATCTCAAGTGTCTTAGAGGGGCTGCAAAACGAACGAGGGAAATGTGCTTTCGAATGCGGATGGAAGCAGCAATGTTCGAAGTGGTTTTTCACTTTTCTTTCTTTTCTTCTTTCCGCTTGTAGCTTAACGCTGTGGTCCGTATGTTTACTTCAGTGGGTGGGCCAAGAGACCCTCAGCAGACACATAACTCTGTCAGCGAGAAAGATACTTTGACTGACGTATGCGAGGGACAATGGGCAATTAAGAGTTTAGAATCGCTGAAAAGAATAGGGGTTGATTCGAGCGTTGTTTTCGGTCAGCAGTTGCCGATATACGCTTAAGGTAAAAGCACGTCTGATTTCGCTCGGCCGAGAAAATTAATCTCAGGGCTGGCGGTCGCAACTCGATAAAAAAATGGAAACGAAACCTGCGAGTGGCATATTTGAACTGCGTACTCAGGCAGGGTAGATAGATAGATGGTTTGCGAACGGAAAGGAACTGACTGAATTGGGAATGAACGGTCAAAAAGGACGGAAGGTAGCGACGGACGGAATCAACTATAGCAGCAGCGGAATTGAATGTGTCCCACTCTCCCAGCAGTCGACGTTCACAATTATTTCTTCACGACAACAAAAATCATTTCCCAGGAACACAGAAAATCAATCTTGGAAACCGCAACATCAGATGTGAGAGGGCCTATTTTGCTTAACGGCCACCTTCAAATCGTCACGAGAATAGATCAGTGTGCACTCTAATCATTGCAACAAAGTGCGGCGTGATATTATTATTTTTAAGTGTGTGCTTCATTTACATCAAGCGTCAAAGTGAAGTGTTGAATCATCGGTGCTGCCACATGGTGCAAGTGTCTGTGTGTGTGTTTTTTGTTTTGTCGTGTGATATTATGTGATACACAACGGATTTGCACAGCAAAGTCACGTAACTGTAAGTAGATGAATATTTCCTTTTTCTTTCTTCGCACATCTGCGAACTTGTGCCATCCCGACACCCAAAGCTGCATGGACATAGATGCAGTAATGTTGAGTGACTGAACCTCAGAGGAAATACCTGCACATACAGATTTCAATTTCTTACCGGGCCCATTTCCTGATTATTTTTTTTACATGAATAAGGGAGAAGGTGTGGCCACAAATTCCGCTGGGCGGGACAGTTTCTTTTAACTTTGGTTCAGGACCAACGTCAGCGGGGCAGGGATCTGCATGTGCATGCTTATTAGATTTAGTTAATTAACTTTGGCAGTATTTCGCACCTATAATCTTATACCGCAAATTAACGTGCTTGTGTATTTTGTGTCGCGAGTATTTTTAATGTGATCGTTTGCATATAATTTTTTTCATTCTCTAAGCAATTGTATATGAATATCACCTGCAGCTCTATTTAGTGTGTAAACGAGTAGTATCTCTTGTTCAGATAGTCCGGTGGAGACTCAGTCGGCTTGTGTCTTCCGACAGTAATGTGTGACACCGTATGCTGCCCTCATAAGAGGGGCAATTGTCTATGCGCCTAGAGAGCGCCGTATCTGTTTAAATCTCGCAGAACGTTATTAAATGTTGTGTTGTGTATTTGAGAATCATGTGTTATTTGCGAAAGTGAGTGTTGTACTGGCTGGTTGGGGATTGAATGTACCGGAGTAAGATCCGGACCACTACACTCAGTCACGAATTGGTGATTGCGGGTGAACCTCATCACAACTCTGATCCCAAAGTATAATTTTTTTTTAGATTATTTTATTTTTTATTTGTTGTTGTTATTTTGTTCACAAGGTGGATTCACCCAAGCCTTATGCTTCGGGTCATTCTTCAACTTTTCATTTTTTATGTTCTGGTGTGAATCTTTGAGTGCAGCAGTGCACCTGAGATTCTCACCTGGTGCCGTGGCCAACTAAATTGTACTTCAGGTCTCAAGCACCGTTACCGGCAGACTCGGCAGGAACACTGCTAGTGCCGTGTAACATTAATGGTGCCGTTGTCCCAGGATCGATACCTATATTTTGCAGCTAGCGGAACAACACTCATGTTCGTAAAATAAGTGCGAATTGACTGCCATTACTATTTTTATTTAGTTTTGTTCGGTGCGAATTTTGTATAATTTAGCATTAAGTAAGCCTTAAGCTGTTTTCTAAGAACTGCCATAATTTTAGGGGGTAAGAAAAACAAAATGGCTAACACGAAAAAATCGTCATCTGCGAGTCACATGGATTCAGATGATTCTGGTGGTCACTCTGACGGAGAACATGTGAGCACTGGGGCTGCAATTGTTCCGGAAGAGAGTACACCTGTTACAAGTACAGCGGGTACATCACAGCTGAGACAAACAGCTTTAGCCGCACCTATGGTTTACGGTGAGCAAATAGCGGGATGCATAAACATGTTGAGGCTATTTACAGGCACTGATCCGCTGTATCGTGCTAAACACTTTTTTCAGGATGTCGAAAGTGTAGCGATGGTGGGTAGATGGTGTGAGCAAACTAAACTCGCGATTGCAAAATCTAAATTTCGGGAGAGAGCTGCTGAATTTCTATCTGACAGCGATGAGCTGAGGGCTGAAACCGAACCCTTTGCAGCGCGAACCCGCATGATTGTGGATCCATTACGAGTGCAGGGAAGCCAGGTCAAAAGTCCTCCAATCATTTCGCGGGCGTCGCTGAGACCAAGGGACGATTACGGGCGGGTGTTAAGGGCGAGTAACACCATGCCACACACTGACAGACGGGGAGCAGTCGAGTTTATAGTGGATCCCCAGGAAGACTGTGACACTACGATTATCTATGATGTTGAGAAGGAACTCGAAGACAGTGGAACGCAAGAATTTGGCATCGAGCGCAGATAAAAGCGGGTGTAGGAGCATCGAACGTGAGAGATCTGTGGAACTCGTGGATTCTCGAAGCTATGCCTCATATTTAAATTTTCTTTCCGCCTATCTCGACGGGTAGCAATGAACGTGTGATGAAATCCTTAAACTTTCCTTCCGCTCTCAGGGCACTTAAATCCGGAATTGGGTGCCTTGCGACGGTGGGAAAGGGTCGAGTGTTTACAGTTTAAAAAATATGGAATGATTGGATGAATAAACTTCATCCAGTCATCCCTTTTTTTCTTTCATGGTGGGATGGAATGTTACAGTGGACACCCCCCCCCATCCTAAAACCTGAAGAAAACTTTAAAATTTGTCCGCCATGTCGCGTATTGTATGAGGCAGCTAGGAATCACAGTTCGGCAGGCTCACATGTTCTTTTACAGTTCAGTTTTTTTTATTTATTTCTCATTTACGTTGTTTTTTCTTTCGGCTGTTCTCTAAATTAATTAACAAAATTGCGGGATAATTGGGAAGTCGCTCCAATGCTTTTGAAGGCAAGAAACGCAATATTTTTGCCATTTTGAATTGCTAGACCTCACACATAGCCCTGAAGTGAAACATAAAAATTCCTATCTCAAGTGTCTTAGAGGGGCTGCAAAACGAACGAGGGAAATGTGCTTTCGAATGCGGATGGAAGCAGCAATGTTCGAAGTGGTTTTTCACTTTTCTTTCTTTTCTTCTTTCCGCTTGTAGCTTAACGCTGTGGTCCGTATGTTTACTTCAGTGGGTGGGCCAAGAGACCCTCAGCAGACACATAACTCTGTCAGCGAGAAAGATACTTTGACTGACGTATGCGAGGGACAATGGGCAATTAAGAGTTTAGAATCGCTGAAAAGAATAGGGGTGGATTCGAGCGTTGTTTTCGGTCAGCAGTTGCCGATATACGCTTAAGGTAAAAGCACGTCTGATTTCGCTCGGCCGAGAAAATTAATCTCAGGGCTGGCGGTCGCAACTCGATAAAAAAAATGGAAACGAAACCTGCGAGTGGCATATTTGAACTGCGTACTCAGGCAGGGTAGATAGATAGATGGTTTGCGAACGGAAAGGAACTGACTGAATTGGGAATGAACGGTCAAAAAGGACGGAAGGTAGCGACGGACGGAATCAACTATAGCAGCAGCGGAATTGAATGTGTCCCACTCTCCCAGCAGTCGACGTTCACAATTATTTCTTCACGACAACAAAAATCATTTCCCAGGAACACAGAAAATCAATCTTGGAAACCGCAACATCAGATGTGAGAGGGCCTATTTTGCTTAACGGCCACCTTCAAATCGTCACGAGAATAGATCAGTGTGCACTCTAATCATTGCAACAAAGTGCGGCGTGATATTATTATTTTTAAGTGTGTGCTTCATTTACATCAAGCGTCAAAGTGAAGTGTTGAATCATCGGTGCTGCCACATGGTGCAAGTGTCTGTGTGTGTGTTTTTTGTTTTGTCGTGTGATATTATGTGATACACAACGGATTTGCACAGCAAAGTCACGTAACTGTAAGTAGATGAATATTTCCTTTTTCTTTCTTCGCACATCTGCGAACTTGTGCCATCCCGACACCCAAAGCTGCATGGACATAGATGCAGTAATGTTGAGTGACTGAACCTCAGAGGAAATACCTGCACATACAGATTTCAATTTCTTACCGGGCCCATTTCCTGATTATTTTTTACATGAATAAGGGAGAAGGTGTGGCCACAAATTCCGCTGGGCGGGACAGTTTCTTTTAACTTTGGTTCAGGACCAACGTCAGCGGGGCAGGGATCTGCATGTGCATGCTTATTAGATTTAGTTAATTAACTTTGGCAGTATTTCGCACCTATAATCTTATACCGCAAATTAACGTGCTTGTGTATTTTGTGTCGCGAGTATTTTTAATGTGATCGTTTGCATATAATTTTTTTTTCATTCTCTAAGCAATTGTATATGAATATCACCTGCAGCTCTATTTAGTGTGTAAACGAGTAGTATCTCTTGTTCAGATAGTCCGGTGGAGACTCAGTCGGCTTGTGTCTTCCGACAGTAATGTGTGACACCGTATGCTGCCCTCATAAGAGGGGCAATTGTCTATGCGCCTAGAGAGCGCCGTATCTGTTTAAATCTCGCAGAACGTTATTAAATGTTGTGTTGTGTATTTGAGAATCATGTGTTATTTGCGAAAGTGAGTGTTGTACTGGCTGGTTGGGGATTGAATGTACCGGAGTAAGATCCGGACCACTACACTCAGTCACGAATTGGTGATTGCGGGTGAACCTCATCACAACTCTGATCCCAAAGTATAATTTTTTTTTAGATTATTTTATTTTTTATTTGTTGTTGTTATTTTGTTCACAAGGTGGATTCACCCAAGCCTTATGCTTCGGGTCATTCTTCAACTTTTCATTTTTTATGTTCTGGTGTGAATCTTTGAGTGCAGCAGTGCACCTGAGATTCTCACCTGGTGCCGTGGCCAACTAAATTGTACTTCAGGTCTCAAGCACCGTTACCGGCAGACTCGGCAGGAACACTGCTAGTGCCGTGTAACATTAATGGTGCCGTTGTCCCAGGATCGATACCTATATTTTGCAGCTAGCGGAACAACACTCATGTTCGTAAAATAAGTGCGAATTGACTGCCATTACTATTTTTATTTAGTTTTGTTCGGTGCGAATTTTGTATAATTTAGCATTAAGTAAGCCTTAAGCTGTTTTCTAAGAACTGCCATAATTTTAGGGGGTAAGAAAAACAAAATGGCTAACACGAAAAAATCGTCATCTGCGAGTCACATGGATTCAGATGATTCTGGTGGTCACTCTGACGGAGAACATGTGAGCACTGGGGCTGCAATTGTTCCGGAAGAGAGTACACCTGTTACAAGTACAGCGGGTACATCACAGCTGAGACAAACAGCTTTAGCCGCACCTATGGTTTACGGTGAGCAAATAGCGGGATGCATAAACATGTTGAGGCTATTTACAGGCACTGATCCGCTGTATCGTGCTAAACACTTTTTTCAGGATGTCGAAAGTGTAGCGATGGTGGGTAGATGGTGTGAGCAAACTAAACTCGCGATTGCAAAATCTAAATTTCGGGAGAGAGCTGCTGAATTTCTATCTGACAGCGATGAGCTGAGGGCTGAAACCGAACCCTTTGCAGCGCGAACCCGCATGATTGTGGATCCATTACGAGTGCAGGGAAGCCAGGTCAAAAGTCCTCCAATCATTTCGCGGGCGTCGCTGAGACCAAGGGACGATTACGGGCGGGTGTTAAGGGCGAGTAACACCATGCCACACACTGACAGACGGGGAGCAGTCGAGTTTATAGTGGATCCCCAGGAAGACTGTGACACTACGATTATCTATGATGTTGAGAAGGAACTCGAAGACAGTGGAACGCAAGAATTTGGCATCGAGCGCAGATAAAAGCGGGTGTAGGAGCATCGAACGTGAGAGATCTGTGGAACTCGTGGATTCTCGAAGCTATGCCTCATATTTAAATTTTCTTTCCGCCTATCTCGACGGGTAGCAATGAACGTGTGATGAAATCCTTAAACTTTCCTTCCGCTCTCAGGGCACTTAAATCCGGAATTGGGTGCCTTGCGACGGTGGGAAAGGGTCGAGTGTTTACAGTTTAAAAAATATGGAATGATTGGATGAATAAACTTCATCCAGTCATCCCTTTTTTTTCTTTCATGGTGGGATGGAATGTTACAGTGGACACCCCCCCCCCCCCCCATCCTAAAACCTGAAGAAAACTTTAAAATTTGTCCGCCATGTCGCGTATTGTATGAGGCAGCTAGGAATCACAGTTCGGCAGGCTCACATGTTCTTTTACAGTTCAGTTTTTTTTATTTATTTCTCATTTACGTTGTTTTTTCTTTCGGCTGTTCTCTAAATTAATTAACAAAATTGCGGGATAATTGGGAAGTCGCTCCAATGCTTTTGAAGGCAAGAAACGCAATATTTTTGCCATTTTGAATTGCTAGACCTCACACATAGCCCTGAAGTGAAACATAAAAATTCCTATCTCAAGTGTCTTAGAGGGGCTGCAAAACGAACGAGGGAAATGTGCTTTCGAATGCGGATGGAAGCAGCAATGTTCGAAGTGGTTTTTCACTTTTCTTTCTTTTCTTCTTTCCGCTTGTAGCTTAACGCTGTGGTCCGTATGTTTACTTCAGTGGGTGGGCCAAGAGACCCTCAGCAGACACATAACTCTGTCAGCGAGAAAGATACTTTGACTGACGTATGCGAGGGACAATGGGCAATTAAGAGTTTAGAATCGCTGAAAAGAATAGGGGGTGGATTCGAGCGTTGTTTTCGGTCAGCAGTTGCCGATATACGCTTAAGGTAAAAGCACGTCTGATTTCGCTCGGCCGAGAAAATTAATCTCAGGGCTGGCGGTCGCAACTCGATAAAAAAATGGAAACGAAACCTGCGAGTGGCATATTTGAACTGCGTACTCAGGCAGGGTAGATAGATAGATGGTTTGCGAACGGAAAGGAACTGACTGAATTGGGAATGAACGGTCAAAAAGGACGGAAGGTAGCGACGGACGGAATCAACTATAGCAGCAGCGGAATTGAATGTGTCCCACTCTCCCAGCAGTCGACGTTCACAATTATTTCTTCACGACAACAAAAATCATTTCCCAGGAACACAGAAAATCAATCTTGGAAACCGCAACATCAGATGTGAGAGGGCCTATTTTGCTTAACGGCCACCTTCAAATCGTCACGAGAATAGATCAGTGTGCACTCTAATCATTGCAACAAAGTGCGGCGTGATATTATTATTTTTAAGTGTGTGCTTCATTTACATCAAGCGTCAAAGTGAAGTGTTGAATCATCGGTGCTGCCACATGGTGCAAGTGTCTGTGTGTGTGTTTTTTGTTTTGTCGTGTGATATTATGTGATACACAACGGATTTGCACAGCAAAGTCACGTAACTGTAAGTAGATGAATATTTCCTTTTTCTTTCTTCGCACATCTGCGAACTTGTGCCATCCCGACACCCAAAGCTGCATGGACATAGATGCAGTAATGTTGAGTGACTGAACCTCAGAGGAAATACCTGCACATACAGATTTCAATTTCTTACCGGGCCCATTTCCTGATTATTTTTTTTACATGAATAAGGGAGAAGGTGTGGCCACAAATTCCGCTGGGCGGGACAGTTTCTTTTAACTTTGGTTCAGGACCAACGTCAGCGGGGCAGGGATCTGCATGTGCATGCTTATTAGATTTAGTTAATTAACTTTGGCAGTATTTCGCACCTATAATCTTATACCGCAAATTAACGTGCTTGTGTATTTTGTGTCGCGAGTATTTTTAATGTGATCGTTTGCATATAATTTTTTTTTCATTCTCTAAGCAATTGTATATGAATATCACCTGCAGCTCTATTTAGTGTGTAAACGAGTAGTATCTCTTGTTCAGATAGTCCGGTGGAGACTCAGTCGGCTTGTGTCTTCCGACAGTAATGTGTGACACCGTATGCTGCCCTCATAAGAGGGGCAATTGTCTATGCGCCTAGAGAGCGCCGTATCTGTTTAAATCTCGCAGAACGTTATTAAATGTTGTGTTGTGTATTTGAGAATCATGTGTTATTTGCGAAAGTGAGTGTTGTACTGGCTGGTTGGGGATTGAATGTACCGGAGTAAGATCCGGACCACTACACTCAGTCACGAATTGGTGATTGCGGGTGAACCTCATCACAACTCTGATCCCAAAGTATAATTTTTTTTTAGATTATTTTATTTTTTATTTGTTGTTGTTATTTTGTTCACAAGGTGGATTCACCCAAGCCTTATGCTTCGGGTCATTCTTCAACTTTTCATTTTTTATGTTCTGGTGTGAATCTTTGAGTGCAGCAGTGCACCTGAGATTCTCACCTGGTGCCGTGGCCAACTAAATTGTACTTCAGGTCTCAAGCACCGTTACCGGCAGACTCGGCAGGAACACTGCTAGTGCCGTGTAACATTAATGGTGCCGTTGTCCCAGGATCGATACCTATATTTTGCAGCTAGCGGAACAACACTCATGTTCGTAAAATAAGTGCGAATTGACTGCCATTACTATTTTTATTTAGTTTTGTTCGGTGCGAATTTTGTATAATTTAGCATTAAGTAAGCCTTAAGCTGTTTTCTAAGAACTGCCATAATTTTAGGGGGTAAGAAAAACAAAATGGCTAACACGAAAAAATCGTCATCTGCGAGTCACATGGATTCAGATGATTCTGGTGGTCACTCTGACGGAGAACATGTGAGCACTGGGGCTGCAATTGTTCCGGAAGAGAGTACACCTGTTACAAGTACAGCGGGTACATCACAGCTGAGACAAACAGCTTTAGCCGCACCTATGGTTTACGGTGAGCAAATAGCGGGATGCATAAACATGTTGAGGCTATTTACAGGCACTGATCCGCTGTATCGTGCTAAACACTTTTTTCAGGATGTCGAAAGTGTAGCGATGGTGGGTAGATGGTGTGAGCAAACTAAACTCGCGATTGCAAAATCTAAATTTCGGGAGAGAGCTGCTGAATTTCTATCTGACAGCGATGAGCTGAGGGCTGAAACCGAACCCTTTGCAGCGCGAACCCGCATGATTGTGGATCCATTACGAGTGCAGGGAAGCCAGGTCAAAAGTCCTCCAATCATTTCGCGGGCGTCGCTGAGACCAAGGGACGATTACGGGCGGGTGTTAAGGGCGAGTAACACCATGCCACACACTGACAGACGGGGAGCAGTCGAGTTTATAGTGGATCCCCAGGAAGACTGTGACACTACGGTTATCTATGATGTTGAGAAGGAACTCGAAGACAGTGGAACGCAAGAATTTGGCATCGAGCGCAGATAAAAGCGGGTGTAGGAGCATCGAACGTGAGAGATCTGTGGAACTCGTGGATTCTCGAAGCTATGCCTCATATTTAAATTTTCTTTCCGCCTATCTCGACGGGTAGCAATGAACGTGTGATGAAATCCTTAAACTTTCCTTCCGCTCTCAGGGCACTTAAATCCGGAATTGGGTGCCTTGCGACGGTGGGAAAGGGTCGAGTGTTTACAGTTTAAAAAATATGGAATGATTGGATGAATAAACTTCATCCAGTCATCCCTTTTTCTTTCATGGTGGGATGGAATGTTACAGTGGACACCCCCCCCCCCCATCCTAAAACCTGAAGAAAACTTTAAAATTTGTCCGCCATGTCGCGTATTGTATGAGGCAGCTAGGAATCACAGTTCGGCAGGCTCACATGTTCTTTTACAGTTCAGTTTTTTTTATTTATTTCTCATTTACGTTGTTTTTTCTTTCGGCTGTTCTCTAAATTAATTAACAAAATTGCGGGATAATTGGGAAGTCGCTCCAATGCTTTTGAAGGCAAGAAACGCAATATTTTTGCCATTTTGAATTGCTAGACCTCACACATAGCCCTGAAGTGAAACATAAAAATTCCTATCTCAAGTGTCTTAGAGGGGCTGCAAAACGAACGAGGGAAATGTGCTTTCGAATGCGGATGGAAGCAGCAATGTTCGAAGTGGTTTTTCACTTTTCTTTCTTTTCTTCTTTCCGCTTGTAGCTTAACGCTGTGGTCCGTATGTTTACTTCAGTGGGTGGGCCAAGAGACCCTCAGCAGACACATAACTCTGTCAGCGAGAAAGATACTTTGACTGACGTATGCGAGGGACAATGGGCAATTAAGAGTTTAGAATCGCTGAAAAGAATAGGGGTGGATTCGAGCGTTGTTTTCGGTCAGCAGTTGCCGATATACGCTTAAGGTAAAAGCACGTCTGATTTCGCTCGGCCGAGAAAATTAATCTCAGGGCTGGCGGTCGCAACTCGATAAAAAAATGGAAACGAAACCTGCGAGTGGCATATTTGAACTGCGTACTCAGGCAGGGTAGATAGATAGATGGTTTGCGAACGGAAAGGAACTGACTGAATTGGGAATGAACGGTCAAAAAGGACGGAAGGTAGCGACGGACGGAATCAACTATAGCAGCAGCGGAATTGAATGTGTCCCACTCTCCCAGCAGTCGACGTTCACAATTATTTCTTCACGACAACAAAAATCATTTCCCAGGAACACAGAAAATCAATCTTGGAAACCGCAACATCAGATGTGAGAGGGCCTATTTTGCTTAACGGCCACCTTCAAATCGTCACGAGAATAGATCAGTGTGCACTCTAATCATTGCAACAAAGTGCGGCGTGATATTATTATTTTTAAGTGTGTGCTTCATTTACATCAAGCGTCAAAGTGAAGTGTTGAATCATCGGTGCTGCCACATGGTGCAAGTGTCTGTGTGTGTGTTTTTTGTTTTGTCGTGTGATATTATGTGATACACAACGGATTTGCACAGCAAAGTCACGTAACTGTAAGTAGATGAATATTTCCTTTTTCTTTCTTCGCACATCTGCGAACTTGTGCCATCCCGACACCCAAAGCTGCATGGACATAGATGCAGTAATGCTGAGTGACTGAACCTCAGAGGAAATACCTGCACATACAGATTTCAATTTCTTACCGGGCCCATTTCCTGATTATTTTTTTTACATGAATAAGGGAGAAGGTGTGGCCACAAATTCCGCTGGGCGGGACAGTTTCTTTTAACTTTGGTTCAGGACCAACGTCAGCGGGGCAGGGATCTGCATGTGCATGCTTATTAGATTTAGTTAATTAACTTTGGCAGTATTTCGCACCTATAATCTTATACCGCAAATTAACGTGCTTGTGTATTTTGTGTCGCGAGTATTTTTAATGTGATCGTTTGCATATAATTTTTTTCATTCTCTAAGCAATTGTATATGAATATCACCTGCAGCTCTATTTAGTGTGTAAACGAGTAGTATCTCTTGTTCAGATAGTCCGGTGGAGACTCAGTCGGCTTGTGTCTTCCGACAGTAATGTGTGACACCGTATGCTGCCCTCATAAGAGGGGCAATTGTCTATGCGCCTAGAGAGCGCCGTATCTGTTTAAATCTCGCAGAACGTTATTAAATGTTGTGTTGTGTATTTGAGAATCATGTGTTATTTGCGAAAGTGAGTGTTGTACTGGCTGGTTGGGGATTGGAATGTACCGGAGTAAGATCCGGACCACTACACTCAGTCACGAATTGGTGATTGCGGGTGAACCTCATCACAACTCTGATCCCAAAGTATAATTTTTTTTAGATTATTTTATTTTTTATTTGTTGTTGTTATTTTGTTCACAAGGTGGATTCACCCAAGCCTTATGCTTCGGGTCATTCTTCAACTTTTCATTTTTTATGTTCTGGTGTGAATCTTTGAGTGCAGCAGTGCACCTGAGATTCTCACCTGGTGCCGTGGCCAACTAGAAACTAGTTTTGCGCTGGTTTTGCGACTGGAATCTAATTGAGGTTACGACATATATTGAATACCCGCTTTGATTCAGCTGGAGCTTTTTTATGTCCCTCGATGATAACCCTAATTCTTGCTTTCACTGTGTCAGTTTATATTTTATTCCCATCTGGACACAAGGAGTAATTCTCAACTAAGTACAACTTTAAGTGATGCCACGTATTTCATAATTTACTGTTAAATTTATGAATAGTATATCTGAAATATTCGCAGCATATTTTTTTCACGTTATCACGACTACAATGTAATATTGCTGAAGCTCTGGCGATTAAATTTAACAGAAATGTTTTCAAGCTGCACTTCTTTTGCAACTTCATGTCTTCTCATTTCTTTCTTTTGTACACAATTTCCCAGATAAACATCATCATTCAAATCTCTCAGTTGTTTGTACTATAGCAAAATTCAACTCTTAAGGGTAATTGCCGCATTTACAGCACCAGAATAGATGTTCTGACTAAATAGGAAGATTCACAAATGCAAAGAACTGGGCTCAACAAATTTAGGACATCAAAAGTAATTAACGCGAATTAGTTAGATAAATAGTAAATTAACTCAGCGCGGACAAGCCATCAGCATGACCTTTAATCGTAATTGGTCTTTAATGGCATCATTACTTAGAAACTCCTTTAGTTAGTTACACCATGGTAGCCATGGAAATACTTCAGCACGAATGATGCGCTGTTAAATAAAGCTTCACATTCCAAGAGATTACAGTGAGAAAGCATCTTTCTTGCCAGGTCTTAGGACTTTTCATCGTTACATGTTCTTGGCTGTACCATCTGTCCCACAATTATATGGAAAGGTGTAAAGACAGAGTAAATGTACGATTAGTAAAAATGTACGAAACCCATTAACACAGTGGTGAAAATAAACCACATAGTCTTTGCAGACATATTTTGCGAATGAGAAAATAATAATTTCGGATATGTGTTAAACGTTTTAAACATGTAGTGTACCAAAACTGTCCCACAATTATATGGAATTTCACACAAACGTGCGAACGCTAACACGCATTGCTATGAAAATTAGCCTGGCGTCAGAACAGGATAAATAGTAGGTAAACGTGATTCAGTTTTAACAATGCTACGTGGGAAAGAGCTGTCAGCGGAGAGATAACTCACGTCCGAGAGTTGGACGAACAAGGAATGAATGTAAGCACAGTTTCAAACAAATTAAAACGATCCAAATCTTTTATTTATAACGTTTTAAGTGGTAGCAAAAAATATCCAGTTGAGAAACGAACTGAACGGCATAGTAATGTTTCACCTTTGAATGAAACGACGTATCCGGAAGTTCGCTGAGCATGATAATCTGTCTGTACGGAATATAAGTCAACATGGAAACGTGAAAATGTCGAAAAATACGGTTCACAGAGTATTGCAGCAGACACCCCTCGTGAAATATGAAAGACTGTTGAAGAAACCGCCTTTAACTACACATCACATACAAGCTCGATTGAACTGGGCCAAAAACCATATTTGTCATGGAAAACGAATGGCTCCAAGTATTATTTAGTGATGAAAAGAAATTTAATTTAAATTGCCCCAGGCGGCGCGAAACATTATTGCCATGATATGAGAACAAAAAAACCCCAAATATTCAGCCGACAATACGGAGGAGGTTCCGGGATGATATGGGCTTATTTTGGATTTAATGGGCAAGGTAATATCTGCGTTTTGTCAGGACGTCAAAATGCCGTAACATACCTGGAACTTTTAAATGACAGTTTGCTCCCAGCTACTTCTGGAACAGGTGGTCCCGATTGGGTTTTCCAGCAGGACAACGCGAGCACTCACAGAGCAACCTCTACGATGCACTGGCTGAGATCAATGTCAAATTACTGCCGTGGCCAGCTCGCAGCCCGGATCTGATTATTGCTCGAAGCCCGGATCTGATTATTTCTCGCAGCCCGGATCTGATTATTGCTCGCAGCCCGGATCTGATTATTGCTCGCAGCCCGGATCTGATTATTGCTCGCAGCCCGGATCTGATTATTTCTCGCAGCCCGGATCTGATTATTGCTCGCAGCCCGGATCTGATTATTGCTCGCAGCTCGGATGCCAAATTACTGCCGTGGCCAGCTCGCAACCCGGATCTGAACTCAATTGAAAATCTTTTGGGGAATTTTGGTTCGAAGTGTTTATGCCAATCACCGGTAATTTTCAAGCGTTAAAGACCTGGAAACAGAAATCCTGAACTCTTGGTATAATACTGACGGTACAATTATGCATAATTTAATGTACTGTATGCCAGAACGCATATTTCAGTTTATTGCGCGTGGAGGAAAGTCAATTAATTATTCACTGTGTTTGCCATTTAAATATTCTTCTGTTTGTGTTTTGTTTTTGTTTTTTTGTTTCCATGTAATTTTGGGACAATGTTACATAGTTTGATTTCATAAAGCTCGAATATTATGTTAAGTATATGTTGTCAACAGCGTTTGACGTGTGTATATTATGTTGCTGGTCATAAAACATAATGTTCTGCTAGAAGTCTTTGTTATTTTCTGCATGCAACTGTTTTCTTTTACAAAATTATGTTTCCATATATATATATGGGACGGACTGTAGGATGGAGAGCAGAGAACAACAGTACGACGACAGAAAATGTGATGATGTTTCTACGTACTCGAGCGAATTGCTTTGAATTTTACAAAATCACACACTTGTCATATTGATATTCAGAAAAACTTACGCTATATCAATAAAAGCCCATTCCATTTACTTCACTTTTTAAAAGAAAAAAAAAAATTCGAGGTTTAATGAATACCGTGAGCGACACAAAGGATAAGTAGTACTCTTCCGTTCCTGATTTGAAGCCACTGGTTCCATCTACGGAAGAGAATCAATCATCAGACAAGCGCATCACCAATTAGTCTTCCTGTGCTCCAGCTAAAGACCATCTCGCAGGAATAGTCAGAAGGCAGCGCCTCGGACCACTCTGCTACCAGGGCAGTTGCTACTTGCTCATTGTATTCTTAAAAGAATGTATGTATTCTTTGCCAGTTGCATTCTTGCTCATTGTATTCTGTAAAGAATGTATGTATTCTTTGCCACTTGCATTCTTGCTCATTGTATTCTCTGCCACTTGCATTCTTACTCATTGTATTCTTTGCCACTTGCTCATTGTATTTTTCAAAGAATATAAAAATAGAATTCACTCTCCGATAAAAATGATCGACATTTATGAAAACACAAACTTGTCCGTGACGGCATCGAAACACGCCCGCCCCCTCACTCCGGAGTAAGTTGCTCTCCCATCTAAGCTACACGGACGGAATCTGTCTCTGCAAGATTTGTGTTCTTGACACATAATTCACCTCGTAGTGAGTCACATCAACTTCCTCTTAACTTTTTTTTTTTTTTTTTTTTTGAAGCGAGTAGGAATTTTTCACTAATTCCAGACAATGTGTGGAGCAAACATCACACATTTTTCGAAGAACCCAACGGCCAGAACATCCATTTTTCCGTTCGGGCGCCAATGTGAAAACATAAGTTTGTCCGCGCTCCCTCGCTCCGGAGTAAGTTGCTCTCCCAACTAAGCTACACGGACGAAATGTACAGCTGCAGATTTGTCGTCTTGACACATGATTCACCTCTGTAGTACGTCACATACTGCTCTACCATTTATTTCCGGACACTACCTTATTGACGGTGAATTAGGCCCTACACAAGAACACGCCAGAGATCCTACTATAGATTTGCTCGTAGGGCAAAGATGATGCAATAGCGTCACTGGAAATGCAAGATGCCTCGAGTTAACTGATATCCAGTCCGCGGAGTTGCATATTGTGGCAGTTTAAGGTCCCATATTGTGGTCCTAAAAATGCTCATTTCATCAAATTATTAATTTCGGTCATCGTCTCTCCGTTTCTCACCTCAGAATTAGATTCAAAAGCCTTGTTTCATACTGTCGAACTTACGAACGCCTCAAACAAAAGAACGAACTGCAAATGCTCCCGTACATGTAACAGTATACGAATATTCTGAAGTACACTGGCCTACCATTAAAATCCGGATATTTGCATGTCTAGAAATAATTTGTACTTATAGAGAATTTAACATTGTGTCCTTAAAACTTTGGCCCTTTTGACGACCTCTGGTCTTCGAGGAAAGGTTTTCACCAGATTTTTTATAAAAGTACGCCGATACGTTCCGCCATTCTGCCTTCAAAGCAGTGACGAGTTCAGCTTTATTGGGAAATTATCTCTACTCCCACGCAACATTCGTCACAGAGATTCTCTATAGGATTCACATCAGAATCTGGGCGGGCCAGTGCAATATTCTACGCCGGTTTTCTCAAACCAATCTGCAACAACGCGAACAGCTGAAATTCTGCTGTGCAATCATCCAGTTGGTGTTGTTTCCGCAGTGGCACTGCTCCATGCTAGTCTCGCAACTTTGTGACGTCACGGTTAAAGCACTGTTTTTCATAACTAATGTAAAACGCATTTCGTAGCGCCAAACATATCCGCAAATTTTAGGAATGTTATGCGTGAAGAATATGGATAATCTACGGCTGCAGACTATAGCACACACTTTCGAAACAATAGCAAATTGTCAGATTTGTGCTTTTAAACTTGGCAGTAAAAAGTAAAAAGAATATGTTTATGCTTTATCCTGTCTTTTTTTTTTTTTTTTTTTTTTTATATTGGAGGTTTAACGACCACCGTGAGCAACTCAATGGGCTATAAGCAGTCGCCCGTCCCTAATTTAGGGTCACTGGTTCCAGGGAAGGGAGAGAGCCAGTGCCGTAAGACAAACACAACATCCATGCCTCACCGGGATTCGAACCCGGACCCCTTTCGGACGAATGATCAGAGGCCATCGCTTAGACCACTGCGCCACCGGGGCGGGGCGGCTATCCTGTCTTCTCCGAGTAATTTTGGTGCCAGAAATTCACCTTGTCAGTGTTTCGTCTTTTCCGCAATTTATTTTGTTGTTGAGTTTTGTTTGAAGGTGTTTTTTCTGCAGGTAGTTTATCCTATCCGTGCATTATTTTCAACAGTTCAGCCCAGACACATGACACTTCCACAGAAACGATATAGACTTTCAAAGAAAAAAAATTCAAGAAAGAAAGAAGACCAAACAGAGGCCATTACTCTTTCCACGTTTATAAATGCGTCACGGAAAAATTTTCATAGGCCGCCACCGGGAATCGAACCCAGGGTCTTCCAGTTACGCGCCGGATATGCTTCCACTGCCCCACAGCGGCCTCGAATTCCTCCAGACTCACACACATTAACTGCCAAGCCAATTTGGCAGGTTGCTTCTTGGAGCCCCGCACAATGCCGGGGATTCACCAAAGATGGTAAGTAGCAAATGAAGAAATAATTAGAAGGCGAATGAATAATTAATACAGACATTTGACGTGGACTAGGAACATCAAACAGAGGTCATCAATCTTTCTACGTTTATAAGTGAGTCACGGAAAAATTCTCATAAAATTCTCATGAGAATTTTTTCGTCACTCACTTATAAACGTGGAAAGAGTGATGACCTCTGTTTGATGTCAAATGTCTGTATTAAGAAAGAAGAAGAGAGTAAAAATCTTTTCTCACTTCAAAACCAAAGGCATTGCAATGCAGTTCATTGCATTCGAAATCCCTTACTTGTTATAACGTAAACAGCTTCATAAAATAGTAAATAAATTATCCCCATAGCGTTTCACGTAAATGATAACTATCTATGCAACTCAACAGCTTCCCTTTTCTTGTTCGATAAACAACAATCAGTCTTCCCCTTACCCTAAACTTTGACACTTTTGCGATGATAACATGATCTGTTAGTGGTTCACTGTTGGATCACAGACGCTTGCTCGGAATCGTGTATAGTTTAAGCATATAATGTTGTATCTCTTCCGCTTTTCAAGGATACGCTGAAATTCTTCATCACCAAGTTCATACTTGCGTCAGCCAAATCTTGTAAAGAGAGTTTCATGATGTTCAGAAGTTTTAAGATCAGTTTAAAAAAATTTCAGAAATCTTAATTAATTTGTTTATTTTAATATTTTAGAAACCCTTTGCAGGTACGATCATGATGTTTTTGTCATCATATTCAGACAGATTGAAAAAAAAATCATCAACACTAGATAGCAAGACAGACGTCAGGATTCAGGAGCGAAGAGTGAACCGTGTGTAGTGCTGCTCAACGATACAACAGTTCCTGTAGTACGCTTGCTGGCCTATCTGTCATCTCCTGTAGCTCTATAAATTTTTATGCCCAAAAGAGTAATGGAGCTATTGTGTATGTGCATGAGTTCTACCCGCTTTTGTAGACTACAAAGAAAGTAGGAGAACACAACAAATAGCGTACCTAGCATTTCACATAATTGCCATCATTATTTATGACCTCTTGTCTATGAATAGATGAATCCCACCCCGGAAAAACTGTTTTAGAGTCAAAGAAGTCATGTAATACCGTTTTCGCATCGTCCACATCATTGAAAGTTTGGAGAACGAAGACGTTCTGTAATGATCGAAAAAGGTGGTAGTCCGTAGGTGAAGTAACACTTCCAACCAAAATCCAGTAATTTTTGCCGAGTGATTAAAGCAGCATGGGGTCTGGTGTTATCATGATGAGGGATCACGCCTTTGCGATTGACAAATACTGGTCGTTTCGATGTCAATTGTTATCGCAATCTGTCCAACTATTGGCAGTAGAGGTCAGCATTTATCGTTCAGTTAGGTGTCAACACCTCCCAGTGATTATTCCCTGGACATTCCACCAAACACTCAATAAAACTTTTTTGGGACGCAGCCCTCCTTTTGAGGTCGATGGAGCAAGCTCCGCAACTTGGCACACAGGCCGTCGACGCTTTACATTACGGTACAGTACCCATTTCTCATCACCCGTTACAATTCGTCCCAGAAACGGTTCATTTCTTTGACAAGAAAGCACAGAAACACAGGTACGGATTCTCTCCTCTGGTTGCTTTGCAGAAAGCTGGTGCGGAACCCAGTTTTCGAACTTGGTGATGAACCCAAGCGCATGCATCCGTCTTTCGACTGTTGTTCTATGTACCGACAACGTTTCCGCTAATTCCTTAACTGTTGGATGTGGATCATTTGTTATGGCTTGATCCACATCCTCGTCAGAGGCCACGGATGGACGTGCAGGACATGGTTGACCTTTACAGCATCTATCTCCGTCCCAGGAATTTCTGAAACCAACTGCGACATGTGCTATCATCAACTGCATCCTCACCATACACTTGACAGATGTTGCGGCAAGCCGCAGTACTGCCTTTATCTAACTCGTACTACGGTAAACAATGACTAAATTTCTAAATTGTTCCTTATCGCATGCCAAATTACACCGTTCGAGATTTCCGTTAGGAATGACTTACTCGGACAAACCTACTGCTCTACGCTTTATTGGCCGAAAATTCGGCATCGTAGCGTCATCTGCGTCGTAACTACTCCGATCGCAATTTGCATGTATTACAGAAACTGGTAGAACTTTTGCACACAACCAATAAAATTGAATAATTATGAATAGTTTTGAGACTCATAGCTTTATCATATCTTATAGATTGTAATGAATGAAACGCAACATTATAATTTTATTTCAGAGTAAAAACATGTCAGGATCAGAAGATCAAACCTTCAAACACTGAATGATATTTTACTCAATTTGAAGAATCAATTGCCAACCCGGTGTCTCATTGGTCTAAGCGCTGGCTTATGACCATTTCGAGTTCGAATCCCGGTGAGGCATCGATGTTGGGTTTGTCTACCGGTACTGGCTTCCTCCCTTCCCTGGAGCAAGTGGCCCTAAATTAGGGACTGCTTATAGCCTATTGAGTTGCTCACGGTGGTCGTTAAATCTCCAACAAAAAAATAAAATAAAATGATTGCAAGGCGGAGGAGTTGTATCAGTTGTATACTGAGATACGGAAACAGTTTTCAGTGAGAATGGAACTCATTCACACTTAAACCTTTTTCATCAAATATGGCTGATCTGTAAATTTTCGTCTCATTGACGGGCGGAATATTCTGTTCCAATGAGACTCTCCTGCTTATCATAGGGAGAGCGTCCACACTGATTCTCTTCTTTTTTTCAAACCGTATGATTACGCTAAAAGTGGCAATGGATTTCTTTTTTACTTCATGTTTTTTCTGCATCATTTTTCTGCCACTTTCTTCTGTTCTGCATCCGTCGATATTAAACACCGAGATTTAGACAACTGATAATTTTCGTTTCATTGACGGGCAGAATTTTCTGTTCCAATGAGACTCTCCTGCTTATAATAGGGAGAGCGTCCACACTGATTCTCTTCTTTTTTTCAAACCGTATGATTCCGCTAAAAGTGGCAATGGATTTCTTTTTTACTTCATGTTTTTTCTGCATCATTTTTCTGCCACTTTCTTCTGTTCTGCATCCGTCGATATTAAACACCGAGATTTAGACAACTGATAATTTTCGTTTCATTGACGGGCAGAATTTTCTGTTCCAATGAGACTCTCCTGCTTATAATAGGGAGAGCGTCCACACTGATTCTCTTCTTTTTTTCAAACCGTATGATTCCGCTAAAAGTGGCAATGGATTTCTTTTTTACTTCATGTTTTTTCTGCATCATTTTTCTGCCACTTTCTTCTGTTCTGCATCCGTCGATATTAAACACCGAGATTTAGACAACTGATAATTTTCGTTTCATTGACGGGCAGAATTTTCTGTTCCAATGAGACTCTCCTGCTTATAATAGGGAGAGCGTCCACACTGATTCTCTTCTTTTTTTCAAACCGTATGATTCCGCTAAAAGTGGCAATGGATTTCTTTTTTACTTCATGTTTTTTCTGCATCATTTTTCTGCCACTTTCTTCTGTTCTGCATCCGTCGATATTAAACACCGAGATTTAGACAACTGATAATTTTCGTTTCATTGACGGGCAGAATTTTCTGTTCCAATGAGACTCTCCTGCTTATAATAGGGAGAGCGTCCACACTGATTCTCTTCTTTTTTTCAAACCGTATGATTCCGCTAAAAGTGGCTATAGATTTCTTTTTTACTTCATGCTTTTTCTGCATCATTTTTCTGCCATTTTCTTCTGTTCTGCATCCATCAATATTAAACACCGAGATTTAGACAACTGATACCGTGCATTTAGCACGGTATTAGTTGTCAAAGCCTGCGTAATTGGTTTCAAAACAGTCTATACTCCGGCTTCCAGATTAATAGGACCAAAATAACCGAATACTTTTAACCAATACCGGAATTTTATGCTGTAAACATATTATAGGTAATTTGTGAAATTAATAGCTTGGATTGAAAACGAAAGCAAGTTCTTTTTTCTCCCATTTACATGTAATTCTGTGTTTAAAAGTTTCGCGCTTTTTCTAGCAGTACCATGTTTCTCAAAGATGTTTTACTACGTAAGGCCTCTTTGATAAAAGAGTTAATTTTCCTTTCAAAGTAATTAAATATCTACACTGGAATAATAACATTTCAACCAAAGTAATTGAGAATGTACTAATTTCTCAGGTCCTAAGAATTTCAAGAATTTGCAGCAACAATTTGGACTTCAATTACCACATTAATATACTATTAGAAAGTTTTCTAGAGAACGAAATTCCTTCTTCTTTCATCAAAAGAACTTTAAGAAAAATTATTCTGAATAATAGAGTAAGGTTGGCAGATCTGCTTTAATTTTCTACACAGTTAATAATATGATTCTGACCAATCAAAGCCGTAAGGAAGTTGGCTAGAGGATGCCTATTAACTACCTAAAGGAACCTTAGTGCTATGGATATGACGGTCCTATTAAAACAAAAAAAATTAAATAATATAAACAAAATCACAAAAAAAGCTTAAAAATCTGTTTATAAAAGAAAATAAAAACAAATAAAAAAGAAAACCAGTTATTCATCACTAGGATAGCTATACTAAAAATAGTAAAACCAACATTAAAATTAATAAGATTCTGATTAATCTATAGAAGCTCACTAAGGTGATTTAATACATGCAAAGATTATTAAATAAACTGCTCGTGTATTTTATAATATTTCTCATGTATTCTGGAGAGTTAATTCTGCTCATTCTGATCATACAGATCCACAGTCTTAAGTTTATATATTTTTTTCTCTGGTTAAAATCTCCGCGCGTTGGTTTCTTGCTGTATGAGGAGGCCATCAGCCCCACCCTCACTGCCCCCCAGCGTCTAGGGAGTGGCGGAAGAGGTCAGCCATGTTCTCCTCTTGTGAGGAGAAAAGTTTTTGTAACTCAAGAGGTAAGCTCTCTTCCTTGTTTTTGGGTTCTAGGTTTTATAAGTTCAATGTTTGTACTTCATGTACCTTTCTCTGTCGTTTTTTAGCTTTTCAGCTTTTAAGCATTGGTTTGTCTGTTAACATTTATGCGGGTTTTAACTCTTACTTTTCTTTGTAACTTTGAGCGTCTTTTGTGGTACCTAGGAACAGAAGATGGCTAAGCTTGTTCCTTTTCTATGCGCTGTCTATGCGCTGTTTTTTCAAAGTAGTTAAGTTCTTAATAACTAATTAATTATGCACTTAAAGCACTGCTGAAATACTTTGTACATATTGCAACTAACTGTTTAAGGTATATAACTTTCACAAAGTTTTCTTTAGTTAATTATTATCTTTAACTTATTCTCGTTTTCGTGCTGTCATAAGTTGTAGAGTAGGGGGTTTTAGACTCAAGTTTTCTTTCAAAAATCTGTTCGTTATAAATTAACCTTTCCTTTTTTAATTGCAATGTAAAATTTGTTTTTCAGGTTTAAATTCTCTCTCAAACGAACTTGGAATTTCGTTATAGCTGAAAATCATTTCTATTTATTATGTCACTCTCACAGCTTGAGTTCTCTTTAATCTTCTTCTCTCTGTTTAATAGTAACAGATGAAGAGCATGGGTCGGGCCATGAAGGTTAATGGATGCAAGCGAAATTGTTAACTAGTGCTAGGTCATGCTACTCTACGGAGGACATGACTTATATATATATTTTTTAAACTATTTTAGGTGGGAATGTTACTTGCATCTATGGCCTTGCAGAAACCCATTTCCAACTAGGTCTTTGTGGAAGTGAGAAAATGCAGAGTTTTTGCTGGTCCTTGATAAAGCCAAGGCTCAGTATTCTCGACACCTTCTACATTCAGTTGTTTTATTTTCTTTTTTTTTCTTTTCTCCTTTTACTCACGCAGGTAGATACATAACCTTTTCTATGTTGTACTAGGTGTGAGTCAAAATTATATATGTATTTTTTTGCTTAGGTATCTTTATAGTATGTGAATTCTGAATTTTCAAAACTGCTGCGTTGCGCGTTTTGATTTTCAGGTTATTTTGCACCCTTCGTTTTAAATTCTAAAATTTTTTCCTTAGTCTTCAGTTTTGCTCTTAAGTAACTAATTTCAATTTATTATTTAGCAGCTCATGCGCAAATTCTAGTTGAAATGTTTTATTATTTTTTATTATTATTTTTTTATTACTATTTTTTTACTTGAGGTTTTTTTCATTTTCTAATTTTTCTTTTTAGTATGTTTTGGATGCAGCTTTTTGGAGTGTAGTTTATACTCGAGTTTGGTCTTTTCTTGGACTGCTTATTTCTAAAAAGTTTTTCCTAGTTGGTTTGCTCAGAATTTGTATGTTTTGGCCCAAGTGGAGTTCTAAGGACGATGAAAGGATTGGAGGTCAGCTCAGATATTTTAAGTCCTCCCGCTCGGTTAGGCTAGCACCCTTTCCCATAGTGTATGAACTCGCTGGCAAAGGTAATCTAAAGTTATGAAATGACAAACGTTGTTTGACATGTAAATCTGTAGATCCTAACCTGTATTCTTCTGTTGAGGATAATTGCTCCAACAAGTTTTGCAAAGCCTACAATACCATCTATAAGCTCACCTGTACTGTCTGCAACCTTAGCTATATTGGCCAAAGTAAAAATCCTCTTCATCTTAGGATTAATGGTCACAGGTCTCTAGTAAAGAAGTTCTCTAATTCAGGAGTGAACCCCTCCACAAACGCCAACCAGTACTCTACCTTTGAATTAGAGCATTTCCATACTCATGGTTTTGACAAAGTGAAAATAGAGGTACTACATATTATCCCTGACCTCTATGCTCGGCTAGAAACTGAATCCCTTGAAATTTTGCAGCATCAGTCTCTTTATCCCTATGGCCTTAATTCCACTCTATCTGACAATAAGCATAATCAGCATAAATTTTCAATTCGTGAACTCTTCTTTCTTGTTAATAATAAGAGCTGCTCTAGAGGTAATAGAGGACAGAGGTTATTTCGCACATCAAGCAAAGTTGATTTTGCTAACTTGCTAAAAACTCTGGAAAGCTTTAAAACTGGCACTAATTTTGTTAAAAATACTTACAAAATTCTCAAGTCCTTCAAGCACTCTGTCCTTAAATGTTTTTTCAAATTCTGGAATGAAACTGCTGACCATGTTGATAAGCATGTTTTTGCTTTGGTTCTGGACATTCTTAAAAATATTCTTAAAGATAAAATTTCTCTTAAAGAATTTTCCAGTAATTTTGTTACCATCAGGTTCCTAAATAAAGCCTACGATAATCTCAATGTAAGGAAGCTGTTCTACAATAATGCAATTTTTTTTCCCATCCACAGGCACCAGTCTATTGTAAGTTTTAAATATGTTAAGACCTTAGGGTCAATAGTTAAAAACTACAAACTTAACTCTTCGAGCTACATTCCTGTAATTACTACTTGTTCTTGTGATGAACATAAAGAAACAGTTCACTATGATAAGAATTACAACCATATTATCACCGGAAACATGAGTTTTGTTGAAAATGAAAAGCTTAGGAATTTATTAGAGTATGGCTCTAATTTCAGACCTTCCTTCACAATTTCCAAAGAAAGGATTCTTGAGAGCTTCACTCAAGATGTAAATAAGTACATCGTAAAAACCAGTTTAACGTACAATCAGCCTATTGAGGCCTTCGCAGAATGGAAATATAATATAATCAATAGCTTCACCGGTGAGTTGGCAGGTCTGGACTTTTGTTTCGACAGAAATCTCTTTTTCTCTGGAGAAGCTAAAAGGTCACTCTCCAAACTACAAGACCAATTTATTTTTACCACTACGGATAAAGCTAGCAATAATTTTGCAATTATCTGTAAGAAGTTCTATTTTGAATTGTTAACTATGGAACTCAATAATAGAGTAACATACGAGCCCGTAAGTTATTCTACCAAGCAGTTAGAAAATCGGTTTAAGGCATTCTTCAAGAAACTTAAAATTCCGCAAACTAGAAGATATGGGCCTGAATTTCCATTTCTTTTTGCAACGGTTAAGTTTCATAAGGATCCTGTGAAGTTCAGGTTCATAGCTAGTGGAGTAAGGAGTCATAAAAAGAAAATAGATCTTGCTTTTGAAGATGTCTTAAAGAAGGTTTTGAAACACATTAGAAACTGTTCTAACTTGATGTACAGAGATTTTTGGATAATTAATAATAATGCAGAAGTAATTTCTACTATACTCAAAGTGTGTCCCCTAGATATTAATAGTTATGATTTTGAAAACCTATATACTAATCTGCCTCTATCAGATATAATCACTACCTTTAAAGAGCTGTATGCAGAATTTAAACTTAACCAATTTGTTGATGTAGGAACTTGGAACTCTTATCTCAATTGCTGCATAAAAAATAACCATATCTTATATAATAATACTCTCTATAAGCAAGTGAACGGTATTCCAATGGGAACATCAACGTCCACGAATATCGCTAATCTATTCCTGTTCTTTAAGGAATATAAATTCATTAAAAATCACCCCACCTGCTCAGATAACTACCTTTACACTTTTAGATATATTGATGATCTGCTGTGTATCAATAATTCCGAAGTTATAGAGAGTGATTTTGATAATATCTATCCTAGCTCTCTTAACTTATGTAAAACCAACCACAGTAATCAGGAACTTGAGTTCCTAGACTTAAGCATTAAGCTCAACAGAGGTAACCCATCTATTAGCCTCTTTGATAAAAGAGTTAATTTTCCTTTCAAAGTAATTAAATATCTACACTGGAATAATAACATTTCAACCAAAGTAATTGATAATGTACTAATTTCTCAGGTCCTAAGAATTTCAAGAATTTGCAGCAACAATTTGGACTTCAATTACCACATTAATATACTATTAGAAAGTTTTCTAGAGAACGAAATTCCTTCTTCTTTCATCAAAAGAACTTTAAGAAAAATTATTCTGAATAATAGAGTAAGGTTGGCAGATCTGCTTTAATTTTCTACACAGTTAATAATATGATTCTGACCAATCAAAGCCGTAAGGAAGTTGGCTAGAGGATGCCTATTAACTACCTAAAGGAACCTTAGTGCTATGGATATGACGGTCCTATTAAAACAAAAAAAATTAAATAATATAAACAAAATCACAAAAAAGCTTAAAAATCTGTTTATAAAAGAAAATAAAAACAAATAAAAAAGAAAACCAGTTATTCATCACTAGGATAGCTATACTAAAAATAGTAAAACCAACATTAAAATTAATAAGATTCTGATTAATCTATAGAAGCTCACTAAGGTGATTTAATACATGCAAAGATTATTAAATAAACTGCTCGTGTATTTTATAATATTTCTCATGTATTCTGGAGAGTTAATTCTGCTCATTCTGATCATACAGATCCACAGTCTTAAGTTTATATATTTTTTTCTCTGGTTAAAATCTCCGCGCGTTGGTTTCTTGCTGTATGAGGAGGCCATCAGCCCCACCCTCACTGCCCCCAGCGTCTAGGGAGTGGCGGAAGAGGTCAGCCATGTTCTCCTCTTGTGAGGAGAAAAGTTTTTGTAACTCAAGAGGTAAGCTCTCTTCCTTGTTTTTGGGTTCTAGGTTTTATAAGTTCAATGTTTGTACTTCATGTACCTTTCTCTGTCGTTTTTTAGCTTTTCAGCTTTTAAGCATTGGTTTGTCTGTTAACATTTATGCGGGTTTTAACTCTTACTTTTCTTTGTAACTTTGAGCGTCTTTTGTGGTACCTAGGAACAGAAGATGGCTAAGCTTGTTCCTTTTCTATGCGCTGTCTATGCGCTGTTTTTTCAAAGTAGTTAAGTTCTTAATAACTAATTAATTATGCACTTAAAGCACTGCTGAAATACTTTGTACATATTGCAACTAACTGTTTAAGGTATATAACTTTCACAAAGTTTTCTTTAGTTAATTATTATCTTTAACTTATTCTCGTTTTCGTGCTGTCATAAGTTGTAGAGTAGGGGGTTTTAGACTCAAGTTTTCTTTCAAAAATCTGTTCGTTATAAATTAACATTTCCTTTTTTAATTGCAATGTAAAATTTGTTTTTCAGGTTTAAATTCTCTCTCAAACGAACTTGGAATTTCGTTATAGCTGAAAATCATTTCTATTTATTATGTCACTCTCACAGCTTGAGTTCTCTTTAATCTTCTTCTCTCTGTTTAATAGTAACAGATGAAGAGCATGGGTCGGGCCATGAAGGTTAATGGATGCAAGCGAAATTGTTAACTAGTGCTAGGTCATGCTACTCTACGGAGGACATGACTTATATATATATTTTTTAAACTATTTTAGGTGGGAATGTTACTTGCATCTATGGCCTTGCAGAAACCCATTTCCAACTAGGTCTTTGTGGAAGTGAGAAAATGCAGAGTTTTTGCTGGTCCTTGATAAAGCCAAGGCTCAGTATTCTCGACACCTTCTACATTCAGTTGTTTTATTTTCTTTTTTTCTTTTCTCCTTTTACTCACGCAGGTAGATACATAACCTTTTCTATGTTGTACTAGGTGTGAGTCAAAATTATATATGTATTTTTTTGCTTAGGTATCTTTATAGTATGTGAATTCTGAATTTTCAAAACTGCTGCGTTGCGCGTTTTGATTTTCAGGTTATTTTGCACCCTTCGTTTTAAATTCTAAAATTTTTTCCTTAGTCTTCAGTTTTGCTCTTAAGTAACTAATTTCAATTTATTATTTAGCAGCTCATGCGCAAATTCTAGTTGAAATGTTTTATTATTTTTTATTATTATTTTTTTATTACTATTTTTTTACTTGAGGTTTTTTTCATTTTCTAATTTTTCTTTTTAGTATGTTTTGGATGCAGCTTTTTGGAGTGTAGTTTATACTCGAGTTTGGTCTTTTCTTGGACTGCTTATTTCTAAAAAGTTTTTCCTAGTTGGTTTGCTCAGAATTTGTATGTTTTGGCCCAAGTGGAGTTCTAAGGACGATGAAAGGATTGGAGGTCAGCTCAGATATTTTAAGTCCTCCCGCTCGGTTAGGCTAGCACCCTTTCCCATAGTGTATGAACTCGCTGGCAAAGGTAATCTAAAGTTATGAAATGACAAACGTTGTTTGACATGTAAATCTGCAGATCCTAACCTGTATTCTTCTGTTGAGGATAATTGCTCCAACAAGTTTTGCAAAGCCTACAATACCATCTATAAGCTCACCTGTACTGTCTGCAACCTTAGCTATATTGGCCAAAGTAAAAATCCTCTTCATCTTAGGATTAATGGTCACAGGTCTCTAGTAAAGAAGTTCTCTAATTCAGGAGTGAACCCCTCCACAAACGCCAACCAGTACTCTACCTTTGAATTAGAGCATTTCCATACTCATGGTTTTGACAAAGTGAAAATAGAGGTACTACATATTATCCCTGACCTCTATGCTCGGCTAGAAACTGAATCCCTTGAAATTTTGCAGCATCAGTCTCTTTATCCCTATGGCCTTAATTCCACTCTATCTGACAATAAGCATAATCAGCATAAATTTTCAATTCGTGAACTCTTCTTTCTTGTTAATAATAAGAGCTGCTCTAGAGGTAATAGAGGACAGAGGTTATTTCGCACATCAAGCAAAGTTGATTTTGCTAACTTGCTAAAAACTCTGGAAAGCTTTAAAACTGGCACTAATTTTGTTAAAAATACTTACAAAATTCTCAAGTCCTTCAAGCACTCTGTCCTTAAATGTTTTTTCAAATTCTGGAATGAAACTGCTGACCATGTTGATAAGCATGTTTTTGCTTTGGTTCTGGACATTCTTAAACATATTCTTAAAGATAAAATTTCTCTTAAAGAATTTTCCAGTAATTTTGTTACCATCAGGTTCCTAAATAAAGCCTACGATAATCTCAATGTAAGGAAGCTGTTCTACAATAATGCAATTTTTTTTCCCATCCACAGGCACCAGTCTATTGTAAGTTTTAAATATGTTAAGACCTTAGGGTCAATAGTTAAAAACTACAAACTTAACTCTTCGAGCTACATTCCTGTAATTACTACTTGTTCTTGTGATGAACATAAAGAAACAGTTCACTATGATAAGAATTACAACCATATTATCACCGGAAACATGAGTTTTGTTGAAAATGAAAAGCTTAGGAATTTATTAGAGTATGGCTCTAATTTCAGACCTTCCTTCACAATTTCCAAAGAAAGGATTCTTGAGAGCTTCACTCAAGATGTAAATAAGTACATCGTAAAAACCAGTTTAACGTACAATCAGCCTATTGAGGCCTTCGCAGAATGGAAATATAATATAATCAATAGCTTCACCGGTGAGTTGGCAGGTCTGGACTTTTGTTTCGACAGAAATCTCTTTTTCTCTGGAGAAGCTAAAAGGTCACTCTCCAAACTACAAGACCAATTTATTTTTACCACTACGGATAAAGCTAGCAATAATTTTGCAATTATCTGTAAGAAGTTCTATTTTGAATTGTTAACTATGGAACTCAATAATAGAGTAACATACGAGCCCGTAAGTTATTCTACCAAGCAGTTAGAAAATCGGTTTAAGGCATTCTTCAAGAAACTTAAAATTCCGCAAACTAGAAGATATGGGCCTGAATTTCCATTTCTTTTTGCAACGGTTAAGTTTCATAAGGATCCTGTGAAGTTCAGGTTCATAGCTAGTGGAGTAAGGAGTCATAAAAAGAAAATAGATCTTGCTTTTGAAGATGTCTTAAAGAAGGTTTTGAAACACATTAGAAACTGTTCTAACTTGATGTACAGAGATTTTTGGATAATTAATAATAATGCAGAAGTAATTTCTACTATACTCAAAGTGTGTCCCCTAGATATTAATAGTTATGATTTTGAAAACCTATATACTAATCTGCCTCTATCAGATATAATCACTACCTTTAAAGAGCTGTATGCAGAATTTAAACTTAACCAATTTGTTGATGTAGGAACTTGGAACTCTTATCTCAATTGCTGCATAAAAAATAACCATATCTTATATAATAATACTCTCTATAAGCAAGTGAACGGTATTCCAATGGGAACATCAACGTCCACGAATATCGCTAATCTATTCCTGTTCTTTAAGGAATATAAATTCATTAAAAATCACCCCACCTGCTCAGATAACTACCTTTACACTTTTAGATATATTGATGATCTGCTGTGTATCAATAATTCCGAAGTTATAGAGAGTGATTTTGATAATATCTATCCTAGCTCTCTTAACTTATGTAAAACCAACCACAGTAATCAGGAACTTGAGTTCCTAGACTTAAGCATTAAGCTCAACAGAGGTAACCCATCTATTAGCCTCTTTGATAAAAGAGTTAATTTTCCTTTCAAAGTAATTAAATATCTACACTGGAATAATAACATTTCAACCAAAGTAATTGAGAATGTACTAATTTCTCAGGTCCTAAGAATTTCAAGAATTTGCAGCAACAATTTGGACTTCAATTACCACATTAATATACTATTAGAAAGTTTTCTAGAGAACGAAATTCCTTCTTCTTTCATCAAAAGAACTTTAAGAAAAATTATTCTGAATAATAGAGTAAGGTTGGCAGATCTGCTTTAATTTTCTACACAGTTAATAATATGATTCTGACCAATCAAAGCCGTAAGGAAGTTGGCTAGAGGATGCCTATTAACTACCTAAAGGAACCTTAGTGCTATGGATATGACGGTCCTATTAAAACAAAAAAAATTAAATAATATAAACAAAATCACAAAAAAAGCTTAAAAATCTGTTTATAAAAGAAAATAAAAACAAATAAAAAAGAAAACCAGTTATTCATCACTAGGATAGCTATACTAAAAATAGTAAAACCAACATTAAAATTAATAAGATTCTGATTAATCTATAGAAGCTCACTAAGGTGATTTAATACATGCAAAGATTATTAAATAAACTGCTCGTGTATTTTATAATATTTCTCATGTATTCTGGAGAGTTAATTCTGCTCATTCTGATCATACAGATCCACAGTCTTAAGTTTATATATTTTTTTCTCTGGTTAAAATCTCCGCGCGTTGGTTTCTTGCTGTATGAGGAGGCCATCAGCCCCACCCTCACTGCCCCCAGCGTCTAGGGAGTGGCGGAAGAGGTCAGCCATGTTCTCCTCTTGTGAGGAGAAAAGTTTTTGTAACTCAAGAGGTAAGCTCTCTTCCTTGTTTTTGGGTTCTAGGTTTTATAAGTTCAATGTTTGTACTTCATGTACCTTTCTCTGTCGTTTTTTAGCTTTTCAGCTTTTAAGCATTGGTTTGTCTGTTAACATTTATGCGGGTTTTAACTCTTACTTTTCTTTGTAACTTTGAGCGTCTTTTGTGGTACCTAGGAACAGAAGATGGCTAAGCTTGTTCCTTTTCTATGCGCTGTCTATGCGCTGTTTTTTCAAAGTAGTTAAGTTCTTAATAACTAATTAATTATGCACTTAAAGCACTGCTGAAATACTTTGTACATATTGCAACTAACTGTTTAAGGTATATAACTTTCACAAAGTTTTCTTTAGTTAATTATTATCTTTAACTTATTCTCGTTTTCGTGCTGTCATAAGTTGTAGAGTAGGGGGTTTTAGACTCAAGTTTTCTTTCAAAAATCTGTTCGTTATAAATTAACATTTCCTTTTTTAATTGCAATGTAAAATTTGTTTTTCAGGTTTAAATTCTCTCTCAAACGAACTTGGAATTTCGTTATAGCTGAAAATCATTTCTATTTATTATGTCACTCTCACAGCTTGAGTTCTCTTTAATCTTCTTCTCTCTGTTTAATAGTAACAGATGAAGAGCATGGGTCGGGCCATGAAGGTTAATGGATGCAAGCGAAATTGTTAACTAGTGCTAGGTCATGCTACTCTACGGAGGACATGACTTATATATATATTTTTTAAACTATTTTAGGTGGGAATGTTACTTGCATCTATGGCCTTGCAGAAACCCATTTCCAACTAGGTCTTTGTGGAAGTGAGAAAATGCAGAGTTTTTGCTGGTCCTTGATAAAGCCAAGGCTCAGTATTCTCGACACCTTCTACATTCAGTTGTTTTATTTTCTTTTTTCTTTTCTCCTTTTACTCACGCAGGTAGATACATAACCTTTTCTATGTTGTACTAGGTGTGAGTCAAAATTATATATGTATTTTTTTGCTTAGGTATCTTTATAGTATGTGAATTCTGAATTTTCAAAACTGCTGCGTTGCGCGTTTTGATTTTCAGGTTATTTTGCACCCTTCGTTTTAAATTCTAAAATTTTTTCCTTAGTCTTCAGTTTTGCTCTTAAGTATATATATATATATATATATATATGTCCTACGGGGTTCTCTCTCTCTCTCTCTCTCTCTCTCGCTTTCGGTCATCTTTCTTTTTCTCTTTTTATTGTTTTAGGTCTCGAAGAAGTTGGACTCCTGAAATTATTACGTTCCGCAGCCCGTGATCTCTGGAGGACTTTTTTTTTTTTTTTTTCCCTTATCATAAAAACATAGTTGCTTACATCGTTATCAGATAAAACGCTTGATGAATATCTAAAATGTGTGACAATCGCCCGTAAACTTCCGGTGGAAATGTGATACATGGCCTCGGCGTCAGGAAACGTGTTCGACAAAGATGAACATCTGAGATTCCTCTCTTTCTTTGCAGCGTGAGCGAAGTTGTCTGCGCGGATATCTTAGGTAAGGAGCATGCGCAGTGGTACCTCGAGCGAGTCTTTCCCCCGACGAAATGAATGCCAAGAGCTCGGGGGCGGCAGTTATGTCGCTCCATCTCTACACATCCTCTTCCTAAACATTTTTGGCAACATGTTCTAAGAGAGAGCACCCTACCCTACCTTGGGTGTTCCATGCATATGGAGCGAAGGACGTGTATCACGTGCATGAACGAGCCCCGTTTATGTCGAGGAGACAAAAAAGGAATAAAGGCCATAAGCGAGTGAGGACGAGGATAGTCAGACTGAAGGGGGAAAGAAGAGAGGGAGGAAAGGACGACGACAGGCGAGAGAGAGAGAGAGAAACTCCTGGTATCTCCCGCATGCCATTGAGACTTCAGAGGGCGTTGAACACAACAAAACAGTGTTTCTCTGCGCATTCCTTTTCCCCACGCGGACCGAAGATTCATGCATAGCTGTAATCCGCAAATGTTCGTACTTAATAACATTTTAATACAGATGTACGAGCACAACACGAAACAGAGAAATAAAGGAATACAGAAATTTTGCAAACAGCAGTAGGATTTCTTTATGAGGGTGGGCCGAACAAGGTATCCAAAGGATACAAAGGCACTTTATTGAAAAGGTGTCTTCGAGCACAACTGGACAGAAGACAGAAAAGTCCATGTAACAGGCGGCTGCCAACAAAAATCCAGTCTTTAGTAGGGGATATGATCACCCCTGACAGCGTTGCAGGATTTACAACGTCTGCCCCTGCTGAGGACGAGGTTGTCAAGGAGCTGTTGAGGCATCGCGGCCCATTCCTCTTGTAGCGCCAATCGCAGCTGCGGAATCGTTGCTGGCGGCTGGTGACTTGCGGCCAAGCGTCTCCCGAGAAGGTTCCACACGTGTTCGATTGCATTTAGGTCCGGGGACCTTGCGGATCAATCCATGCGTTTAATATCTTCACTCTCCAACAGCTCTGCGACAGCCACTGTACGATGAGGTGTAGCATTGTTGTCCATAAAGAGGAACTCAGGACTCACAGCACCTCTAAACAGACGCGCGTGAGGCAGGAAAACCTCGGTACGATAGCGGATACCAGTGACTGAACCTCCTTGGAAGATGTGGAGGTCAGTACGGCTACCAAGCATGATACCGTCCAAAACGAGAACTCCGCCACCTCCAAACCGGTCCCTTTCGATGATGTTGGAGGTGTGATTGCGTGTTCCCTGCTCTCTCCAGATGTATATACGTCTAGAATCGCTCGTCAGACTAAATCGGCTCCTTATCCGTACAGAGAACTCGACCCCATTGCTGATGTGTCCAGTTCTTGTGTTCCTGGCATAACAGAAACCGCCGTCTCCGATGAGCAGGCGTTAATGCACGCACCGTACTTTTCGTCGTGCAAATAAACCACCTTTGCGCAGCCTCCTGGCCACGGTAAAACGCGATAACGGACGTCCAGTTGTCTGTTGCATGTGCCTTGTGATTTCTCCCGCTGTCTGCCGTCTGTCTGTTCTCGCCTGTAGGACAATATACCGGTCGTCCGCCGCCGTGGTTGCTCGTGGACGACCACTGCTAAACTCTCGGACAGCTGTTCCTGTCGTTTGAAATGCTCTCCAAGCTCGTGAAACGATGCTTTTAGCGATCCCGAACTCCTCGGCCACACTAGTCACACTTCAACCATCTTTCAACTTTCCAATGACGCGACCTCGGGTAAAGTAATCTAGATGTCGTCTACTGGATTGCCTGTTGGCCATATCACTCGGTGGCAGCAACTCGACGTCGTTCAAACCGATGTACACCGTGCAAGAGCTTTCACCGAATTGCTGAGCGTACACCACCCGTGTGCTTTATACCCTTCTGACACCCCCCCCCTTCCCCTACGTCATGCTGCATATATACGCATGCCTTACCGTACCGGACCCTAATCTATTTCCTGGGTGGTCTTTCGGTCTGTTCTGCCTGCTCGTTCCGTTGTTGTGCTAATTTCTCCTCTTCGTCCTTAATTTTTGCACACCAGTGTATAAGTCGTCAAACTTTCTATCTCCACTTGCAGGCTTTTAGCAAGGCAGTGGTTATACATAAAATGCGAAGAATTAAAACTGACCATTCGTCTGCGATGGATCCGGGTTCGAATCCCGGTGAGGCATGGATTTTGTGTTTGTCTTTCGGCATTGGCTCTCTCCATTCCCTGGAACCAGTGGCCCTAAATTAGGGACAGCGACTTATAGCCCATT
Source organism: Macrothele yani (assembly GCA_039090855.1). NCBI lineage: Eukaryota > Metazoa > Arthropoda > Arachnida > Araneae > Macrothelidae > Macrothele > Macrothele yani. The sequence goes on along the minus strand of CM077013.1, from coordinate 100,371,911 downwards.
GAGTTGCTCATGGTGGTCGTTAAACCCCAGTAAAAAAAGCAAAAAAACAACAATTAAAACGCGTAAGAAACAACGATGATTTTCCGGAAATAAGGCGGAAGACATTACGAGATGTATTATGGGTTATTTAGCATGCGATAAATAACGTGTTTCCATCACTTTCTTATGCATTGCATACTATTTCAAGTCCCATAGAGACAGAAATGCTAGTTTGGTGGAGAATATTTCAATTATCTTCCGGATTATCTCCCAGTAAGTGTAAAGTGCAACTTTTCAAATATTATTCCACATGGGAGAGGCCCGTGACTTACTTGACAAGCGCCGTATTCTGCATGTCCTGGCTGACACATCACAGGTGTTCTTTACATCTAGTGTCTAAGGTTCGCTTTGTCATTCCGATACATAGGCGCCGACTTTGAAAATTATTAGAAGTTCGGAAAATTTTCAATGTATGAGTACCTTTGAAATGTCAAAATTTTTTTGAGATGTGTGTTAATGAATGAAAGTTATTAAAAACCAACTATGCATGCATTTTTGAAAGATTTAAGTTTAATTTCGATTTTACCAAGTTTATCGCTCTATACCACTCAAAGATTGTCTGAAATGCTCAAAAACAAATTGCATTTGATTAATGAAAAATGCTGTATTTCTTAGATATTTATTTTATTTATTTTGGTTTCGTAAGCGCAGCAGCATTGTTAAAATTTGACTGTTCTCCCCAGGACAGTAGAGAGATAAATGACTATCTCATTTTTTTTAATCAAGGAAAATGTTTTTCTTTGTTGATCATTTCGTTGAATGAATTGGCTGCAACTTTTTCGTCTACGATACTTGAGGCGAGTTCCTGATGTATGTGCAGAATGGAGGGTTTGTGGAATGGAGGCTTTCCTGATGTATGTGTTAAGCAATGTGTGTTCCATGTTCGATCTCATACACGATGTAACGCGACAGAGTCTTGAAAAAGATCTCTGCTGTTCACGTGGCCAATGGTATAATAGCTAAATTGACAAGAAAAAGTTTTCCAAACTCCGTGGCATATTATCTAGGAATACTTCATTTTTGAAGAAATTTATGACGCTGTCAAAATCAGTCAGTCGAACGCCGTCTAAATCAGTCAGTCAAATGCCGTAAAAATTAGTACGTCAAACCCCGTCTAAATCAGTCAATAACCTGCCGTCAAAATCAGTCTGTCAAACTCCGTCAAAATCAATCAATCAAACGCCATCGAAATCAATCAGTCAAATGCCGTCAAAATCAGTCAATCAAATATCGTCTAAATCAGTCAATCACACGCCGTCAAAATCAGTCAGTCAAACCCCGTCAATCAAATACCGTTTAAGTCAATGAAACGCAGTTTAAATCAGTCAGTCAACCGCCATCAGAATCAGTAGGTCAAACGCCATCGAAATCAGTCAATCAAATATCATCGAAATCAGTCAGTCAAACGCCGTCTATGTCAGTAAGTCAAACGCCGTCGAAATCAGTTAGTCAAACGCTGTCAAAATCAGTCAGGCAAATGCCGTCAAAATACGTCAATCAAATATCGTCTAAATCAGTCAAACGCTATCTAAGTCAGTCAGTCAAACGCCGTCAAAATCAGTCAGTCAAACGCTGTCAAAATCAGTCAATCAAATACCATCTAAATAAGTCAGACACCGTCAAAATAAGCCAGATGCCGTCAAAATAAGCCAGACGCCGTCAAAATCAGTCAATCAAATACTGTCAAAATCGGTCAGTCAAACGCCGTCAAAATCTGTCAATCAAATACCGTCTAATTTAGTCAAACGCCGTCTAAATCAGTCAGTCCAACGCCGTCTAAATCAGTCACCTACCGGCCATTGAATTAGAAACTTTTCTTCAATACTGGGTTGGACCTCCTTTAGCCCGAATTACAGCACATATGCGGTTTGGCATAGATTCCACAAGGTGTTGGAGTGCATCTACGTCTACAGCGAAACCTACGTCTACTGGCTCATATTTGACGGAATAATACTTTGCTCCCGGATCTGTTTTTTCAGCATATCCCATACATTCTCAACAGGGTTCAAATCCAGGGTTTCGTGTTTGCTAGGGAAGATGGTGGAAGTCGCTGTCGTGCTCGACGAACCACTGCTGGCACATCTTGTGCTATGGACAGTAATATTGCCGTCCATGAAACAGTCGTCGCCTACTGCATTAAAAGTCAACATTGCAGGGTGGACTCGATCGGCAACAATGTTGAGATAATCCTTGGAGGACACCCGACCTTCCAGCAATATCAGAGGACCCATTCCTTACCAACTGAACAAGCCCCATTCTATGACACCACCTCCAGAACCTTGAAGTTGAGTCCATCGCTTCATGGGGCTCCCGCCAAATCTCTGCTTACCGTTTCCGGTACAGAATAATGTGTACCGCTACTCGTCGGACCACGTGACTTTTTTGCAGCGTTCCAGTGTCCAGTCACGGTGTTCCTTACGTAAACCACTGTAGACGAAATTTCCGATTCTTCGTAGTAATCAGTGGTTTCCGTATAGGTACGAGACTGCCAATACCGACCCTCTTCAATTCCCTGCGCATAGTTCACTCAGATATTGGTGGGAACAGACTTCGTTAAATGCTTCGGTCAGTTGCTGCACACAGGAAGTCCAGCTTCTCAGTTATCAGATGACGGCGATTTAGTTTCTGACAGATTATCGTCACGCCAAAGTTAAGCCTCTTAGATCACCTTCACACTGTCTCTCTGCCTTCTTCTAAAGACGATGGACCTTCAGGATTCTTTGCTGTAAGCATCATCGACTACTCTTCTATATTTAGTTCGGTCAGATTCCTTTCCACATTTCTCTTCAAAATTCTTCGTGGACGTCCCCTTGATCTCAAACCGCTCTGTCTCTTTTAAAATATCTGCCTTAATTTTCACATTTCAAACATTCTTATTTCTTGCCATCTTATTTTTGGTGGCTCGATTCCGTTAACTGGGTAACGTTATTACAACGTGACAATACACTGATGAGTCATTACATTATGACCACCTACCTGATAAGCTGTAGGACCCCCTTTAGTCCGCAAAACAGCGGCCACTCGGCGATGCATTGATTCGATGGGGGGGGGTAGGTATCCTGGGGTACACGGCACACGGTTGCACGACGGTGGACGACACACGGTTGCACGACGGTGGACGACACACTGTTGCACGACGGTGGACGGCACACGGTTGCACGACGGTGGACGGCACACGGTTGCGCGACGGTGGACGACACACGGTTGCACGACGGTGGACGACACACGGTTGCACGACGGTGGACGACACACGGTTGCACGACGGTGGACGGCACACGGTTGCACGACGGTGGACGACACACGGTTGCGCGACGGTGGACGACACACGGTTGCACGACGGTGGACGACACACGGTTGCACGACGGTGGACGACACACGGTTGCACGACGGTGGACGACACACTGTTGCACGACGGTGGACGGCACACGGTTGCACGACGGTGGACGGCACACGGTTGCGCGACGGTGGACGACACACGGTTGCACGACGGTGGACGACACACGGTTGCACGACGGTGGACGGCACACGGTTGCACGACGGTGGACGACACACGGTTGCGCGACGGTGGACGACACACGGTTGCACGACGGTGGACGACACACGGTTGCACGACGGTGGACGACACACGGTTGCACGACGGTGGACGACACACTGTTGCACGACGGTGGACGGCACACGGTTGCACGACGGTGGACGGCACACGGTTGCGCGACGGTGGACGACACACGGTTGCACGACGGTGGACGACACACGGTTGCACGACGGTGGACGACACACGGTTGCGCGACGGTGGACGACACACGGTTGCACGACGGTGGACGACACACGGTTGCACGACGGTGGACGACACACGGTTGCACGACGGTGGACGACACACTGTTGCACGACGGTGGACGGCACACGGTTGCACGACGGTGGACGGCACACGGTTGCGCGACGGTGGACGACACACGGTTGCACGACGGTGGACGACACACGGTTGCACGACGGTGGACGGCACACGGTTGCACGACGGTGGACGACACACGGTTGCGCGACGGTGGACGACACACGGTTGCACGACGGTGGACGACACACGGTTGCACGACGGTGGACGACACACGGTTGCACGACGGTGGACGACACACTGTTGCACGACGGTGGACGGCACACGGTTGCACGACGGTGGACGGCACACGGTTGCGCGACGGTGGACGACACACGGTTGCACGACGGTGGACGACACACGGTTGCACGACGGTGGACGACACACGGTTGCGCGACGGTGGACGACACACGGTTGCACGACGGTGGACGACACACGGTTGCACGACGGTGGACGGCACACGGTTGCACGACGGTGGACGGCACACGGTTGCGCGACGGTGGACGACACACGGTTGCACGACGGTGGACGACACACGGTTGCACGCCGGTGGACGGCACACGGTTGCACGCCGGTGGACGACACACGGTTGCACGACGGTGGACGACACACTGTTGCACGACGGTGGACGACACACTGTTGCACGCCGGTGGACGACACACGGTTGCACGACGGTGGACGACACACGGTTGCACGACGGTGGACGACACAGTGGCATGTTGTGTGACACAGTGGCATGTTGTCCACCGTCGTGCATGTGACACAGTGGCAGTGGCATGTTGTTGTGTGACACAGTGGCATCTTTTGGCCCCTTGTGCACCACTTTTAACACCTACTCACTACAGCGGCACTTGAACAACTCACAAGCCGCGCCGTTTTCGTGATCGTAGTTCCAAGACTCCATGCCATCACAATTTGTCCTTTTTCAAACTCCGATAAATCGGCAGCTTTTACCATTCTGACTCCGAACACTCTACTAACCAAAAGCCGGTCCTCGCATTATATATACACTATACTAACAGAAGTCACCGGACACCTAGAAGAGAAACACAACATAGATTTTTTGACATACGTTAGTACGGTGTCGGTCCACCTTTGGCCTACACGTGTCTTCACGTGCTCCGTGTTTGAGTGCTTCACGCACGTGTTTAGTGTGTCCCATGATTGTGCTTCTGCGTGTGTGCGGAAGTTAAAGGTCTGTGCTTTCGTTTAAGATCCAGCACGAGTGGTTGAGGGCTCATTTTGTTTCATTATCACTGTTTTAATTTACACACCGAGCTTGTCGTTTTTCTTCGTTAACCCTTGTCATTGATTATGGCATCTGCCGATGTTCCCTCCCGCATCGCTGCAGCTCCTCGCGTTGCCTCTTGAACGACAGACGCTGCCGATCAATCATCTTCGCTTGCTACTGGATAGCCTCTTAATTTCCCTCCTGTCATTTGCACGTTTTCTCCTGCTCAGGTCTCCGACTCTGCCATTGAGAACGTGGATGTGACGTCCCTGGCCTCTGCTGACAATGATGAATTCATGGACGTCCCTGTTGGCGTCGCTGATCTGCCCTCTACAGTTTCTACTGCCTCTGTTTCCTGTACATTGTCTCATGTTGCGTAAATGCCTTCCAGAGGAGGCGCTTCTGCACGCACATATTCTGTGGCTGACTCTGTTATTTCACTGACTTCCTCCTTGTCTCGTTTGCCCCCTATGGATTCTTACGTTATTCTCAACGGTGACACCATCTTATTAGACATTCCCGAGAACTCTCCTGCTGGTCAACGTCATCATTCGACCCTCGAGGTGGGGGTTTGTTTTGATTCGCTGCCCAATACTCCTTTGAAGCAGTACAGCTCCGCTCTCAAGAAGATGCTTCCTTCTGGTGCCATCACCCACCTCACCCGAAAGCCACGAACTGTGATTGTTTATTTTTTGAAGAAAGAATATGCCGAGCTTGTCTTGTCTCCGGGTCTATCAATTAGCGATCGTCACCTCTTAGCCGATCCATCGCCCAGCGTCCTGTTCTGGTCTCTCTACATCCGGTCCCCCCCCCCGGAGATCTCTGATGATATGCTGTGTGTTGCACTTAGTCGATGCGGCAGAGTAGTCGGCCCAGGGAAGACTCTCTCCTCCCCTCTGACCCTGATGATAAACATATCTGTGGCTTCCGTAGAACTGCTCGCATCATCTTCCCGTCCGAAGAGCATCTCATAAAGTTTCCACGGTTCCTCGATGTTCGTTGCGGTAACGAGCGCCGCCGGACTGAGCTCCTCACCTATGCTCATTGCTCACGCTGCAAGGCTTACGGCCATCAGCAGGCTCATTTCTCACGCTGCAAGCCATCAGCAGGCTCATTGCCCCCATGCAGAGCCACTGAATCCTGCAGCTCCAAGGCAACATTCTACCTCTTCCTCCGTTTCTGCTGCCATGCCTCCTCCTGCGTCTGCACCTCCTGAACCCAGTTCTGCCGAAAATCTGATTAAAACCTTCGATCAACACGCGTCTTCTGATGTTGCTTTCTCCACTCTGTCGGATTTTCCTCCCCTTGACTCCTCCTTGCCTTCGCGTGTTCTCTCTCCACCAGAGAACATAACGGCTGATCTTCAAGCTTCATTCACGGTCGGCAATTCTGCTCTCGGTGATGAGATGGACCTTTCCTCTGATTCCACATCTCGTGTGCCATCGATCCGCGGCAAACGTCACTCTACTTACCAGTACCGAGGCCCGGGTGAAAAAAAGTCACCTTCTCCGACTGGCCGCCCACATCGTTCCAGTCTAGCAGGCTCCAAGTCTCTCCTGTCACGTTCTAGCTCTTCCTCTTCTATGTCCAAGGGTCCTCTGCCGACGTTTGAAGATTTCTCGACTCTGCTTACCAATGCCTCTCTTCCTTCAGAACTTGTCTCCTTTGAAGATCTTTACGAGTTTCTCACTCATAAAACAAATCGGGAGGTATCTCTCATCTTTTTACAGCAGTTTGAAGCAGTTCTTCCCAAGGTCTTCGACCAAGCAACCTCCATCCTCAAATTCCTCCGGCATAATGCCAAGCAACCCGACTACGTCTTGTGGTGTCGTTATATCATCAATCGCCTCAACACATTCCAGAAAGCTGCCATAGCTGCCCTTCATCCGACGTCGGATGAAGGGCAGCAACTATGGCAGCTTTCTGGAATGTGTCCATTCAAGGTCTCCACTCTGAATTGTAGGGGGTTTCATAACCCCTCGCTAACGCTCTCGTTCTGGAAGATGTCTCGCCTCTAGGGGCCGACTTACTCCTTCTGCAAAAGACGAACTGCCACTCCTCGACACATTTTCATAGATGGCGCACTTGATACTTCACCTTTCACCATGCTTTCCGTTATTCTGTGCACGGTGGTACAGCAGGAGTATCAGTCTGCCATTTCCGCATGACGCGAAAGCTCCTTTTATGCTACGTGTTCACCAGTGACCCCGTGGTTTGCTGTTCACCAAGTCCGTTACATCTCACGGTGAGTTTAGGCTCTGCATTAACTTTGTGATGTTTTTCGCACTGCGGTGCCCCGCCTGTGATCATTTTGTTCTTCCTCAAGTATTGCTCTGTTTGCATCACATTGTAAATTTGTCATTACTCATTCAATGTACATGTCATCGCTTTTATCAGTTTGTATCATTCCTGTTCTTCTTTTTTTCTTTGAGTAGATTCCATGTTGCTCGTCTCCTCTGTTTTCTTACATTAAAGCGATTCTGAAACCACCTTTGGCCTTAATGCATGCACTGACCCTTCGAGACATGATTTTGACAAGTTTTTGGAACACAGCGAGTGGTATGCGCTTTCATTCAGTACATGATGCTGCCGCTAACTGTTGCTTAGTAGTAGGCCTTGGTTCCAGACTTAGTATGGTGCTCTCTAATTCACCCCATTGGTGCTCTATAGGATTACGTTCAGGGCTCTGTGCTGGCCAGTCCACACACGTTACGCAATTATCGTCAAACCCCGACTTAACAGTTTATGGCTCGATGCATTATACTGCTGGTACCAACAAGGCTCGGTTCCATAGTATTGCCACAGAGTTGGTAGGGTATAATTGCTCAGAATATCGAGTTAGACGTACTGATGAATAGGTTTGTCCACGATAAACAATGAGCCAGGATCATACCATGAGAAAGACCCCCACACGAGTACACTGCCGGTTCCAAACTTAACCGTAGGAACAGTTCACTGTGATAAATAGCGTTCCCCCGTCTGCCGCCATACCCACACGCGGCCATCAGAATGATGGAACGTGTGTTTGGATTCGTGAGTCCGTAGGACCCGTTTCCGTTGATCTACGGTCCACGATAAATGTTCTTTGCACCATGTTAAACGACGAGTAGTGGAGATGAAAGACTTATTAGCCGCCGAACGGCCACAGTAACCCATGGAATGAAGATTTCTGCGAATGATACGTGTACATACCGAGGTTCTAGCATTTTTACTCACCTGTACACTAAGGTCTTGTACAGTAGTCCGTAGATTAGATGTAACGACTCTCCTGAGGCTTCGATGTCCTTTATCACTGATATTCTTTGGTCTGCTGACACGTTTGGATGCTTCAGGCACGCTATGTGTCTTCCACTTATTCGGTACATCCAAAACATGTTCCTTAAAACGCCTCTCTGTTTGTCTTATGGATAACCCACTGATATAACACCCAATAATCTTTCCTTTCTCAAAGTCAGTTCCCTCCCGCCGAAACATTTTCACTCAACCTCACAGAGCGATATGATCGCAGTCAGCTGTAGGGTTGTTTTATATACCGTTTGCAGCTGTGCTGCGCATCAGAACAGCGCAGCGGATTCGTTCATCTGCTTTTGAAGGGATATCTAGTGACTTTTGTCAATATAGTGTATACTACTCTGTGAACTTTACCTGTGCCCCTCTTCGATCTCCAGGCGTGCTCATTCCTCTATTCTGGGGTGGTCATAATGTAATGGTGCATCGGTGTAAGTTATTGCTAAGAAGATTACACGTTACTGTGAACTCAATATTTGTTGTTTTTAATTCATTGGCCGGTATGTGTATGGTCTGTGCTGTTAACAGCCGATATTTATGATGATATAAAATCCTACGAGTTCCTGAATGCCTTTCATGTATCTCAAGGAAAATGAAAGAAATAATATTCCTGATGTCTGAAACAACCATTTTATCATTTAAGAAAGAGACGATTTGTGGTTAAATTATGTTTGTTGTGAAATTGCAGAAGACGTAAATAATTAACTTACTTCTCATATTTGTAACGTAAGGCTGGTCTGTTTTAGTGGCGGGACATGAGTAACATATTACCGGGCCTCTTAATCAGATAGTCACTACGTAATAAAATTCGATTAAATAGAGACATGCAGTAATTTCCAGTTAAACACGTTTGCAACCAAGCACTTCTGTAACCCAGACGCCAGCTCCAAAGCTGACATGATCTATTGTCGATAGTGATTTATCTTCAATCGAAATTAGATCGAATTTCGAAAGAGCAATTTGTAACAGATCCCGAAATGACATGATACTTGCCGGAGAAGCGTGTTACGGAATGTACAACTTAAGTACGTGAAATGCAATTAAGGAACCTGGAACTAACTTCCCAGTAGTAAATTTAATATTAAACACACGCTGATGGAAGACAGCAGTTTCGGTAATTGCCATTATGGAACGTCGAAATTCAGTGCATATATATACACTTATTCGCATTACTTATTTCCACTGTAAACTTATTCACATTACCTGCACCCCCTATATTACCAGAGATATTCGCTGACCTGTAAACGTTTATTATCTTTCAACTGACAAAGCAAAAAAGTGGTTTTGATTTCCCGTTGAAAACAACAACAAATCAATACACGAGCCTCAAATTTAAAATAAGTAATTTATTGCTTTACAAGAATTTCAACCCTTTAAGCAGCCGATGCACCTGAACCAAATGGCGCCCGAAACTTTCTGCGCTCCCCATACAAAAATGTCCACATAACTTCATGATTTGACCGATGTATCTGAATCAAATGGCGCTCAAAGTTTTCTGCGCTCCCCATATAGAAATTTTTACATAACGGCAAATTTGGTCGATGTATCTGAATCAAATGGCGTCCAAAATTTTCTGCGCTCCCCATACAGGAATGTTCACATAACGTCAAATTTTGCCGATGTATCTGAATCAAATGGCGCCCAAAATTTTCTACGCTTCTTATACAGAAATGTTCACATAACAGCAGGGTCTTACGAAGGAAACGGGAAAGCAATTCTTTTCCATCTCAACTCAGCAATACCGACCAGAAATTTGACACACGGATTAAGTGCTCGCTTTTAGTCTTTTATTCTCTGCACTATGACCCAAGGCGTTGTGGAAAGGGGCTAGTCACCCTGGCCCGGACAACATGCCACTGGGCAGAAACAAGTGACTCAAACATCTGTCCTTTCTTAGGTTCGTCGCCGTTGTTATATGTCTTTTAGCAGGTAATTAGCCAGAAAGGACTAGTGTCAATCATCCCTCTTAATGATTACTTTGAATAAAAAAGCTAAGAGGAAAGCAACGCTTCCTAATGGGCAGGTTTTCTCGTCCCAGTCGCTTTCGGCCCACTTCTTGGAGAGCGAATATTTTCTTTCAGCCTATTTTACTAACCCAGAGTTAATTCGTTCCAGTTGGTTAAAGGATTAATATGCTTAAAAGAAAGTGATCTGTTTTTTGCCACAATGCTGTGAACATCAGCTATCTGAATGGGAAAGAAAGACCAGTAATCAAGTGAATTTGAGCGCTGTTGAAACGCGTGTAAGACAGGTTGGCCTGTACCCGTTTTGATGTCTCCGACTGAAATAGTGTTTCTGAACTCGTTTTTTTCCATCTGTTTTAAAATATGCATTAGGTTTCTTCTATCATGTCAGGGTTTTATAATATCATCAGTGCTTATTAGGAGAATTCAAATTCGTGCAGAAATAGTCCAAAGTAATCGAGGTAGTTACCTTCAATGCACGATCTTATTAACAAGAGTCACTCACAATACAAATTTAAATTCTTTGGCTGAATTTAAAGATTTTATTGTATATACAAATATAAGAACTCTCGGGTTTCCCTAGAACCCATCATCAGATAGAGAACAAGGAATAAGCCTAAATAGTGAAATCTTAAAAGAGCGAAATATTTTCACTTGAAAAGTGACAAGGACTGTTTTTCTTTATCTTTTTACAACTTCATTTTAGATAAGGTTAGTTTCGAGAAAGTTAAATTTCGTCTAGTTGTTAACCGAAGAGGAGAAATATGCATTAAGGAAAGAAAACTGAAATTACACACTTACAAGGAATTTGCTACGGCTTTTACCAAATATGGTTCCATAATATTGAAGAAACATATTAAGGTTTACGGAGCAGTTAAGCCCACGCCAGTAACCTTCTTCGTTCACATACACTCACATTCAAACAGAAAAAAAAAATATATATAAATGAACGAAAAAAAAATGAAATAAAGTAGTCCTTCTTTGTTCTAAAATAGCTGTGTGTCTTGCTTACAACACCGCTCCCGGAGGCGCAGGTAAACCGTAAGAGCAAATAGATTATCCTTTGTTTGTTTTACGAACACTGTAAACTTACAAATCGTCTCGCACAATTGCTTTATACAAGATGCATGTTCTTCTTAGGCTAATGGGAAAGGTGTCATCAACAATCTGTTCTTTTTAGACAATGTAGTCAGGTGACAAGGAGCCACCTGATGACATTGTAAAATGAGCGTCTGTGTTAAATACGGATACAGCGTGAGAGTTAAATGCTTTTGTATAAACTTTTGTGGAACATAATTAATTCAGAGATCTCATACTTTTTAACGTATGTTATTTTTATTGCTTGTATCCTTACTCACAAATGTATCATTTTTATTGATAATGGTTAACGTTTTTGCAAAATTTGGTAGTCCAGAAAATGACTTTTTTTTCTAATTTCATTTCCTTGCTCTATTCAGTCCATATAATCATGCTGTATTTCCGCTTTGATTAGGCTGAAAATGTTTTCTAGTTTTACGGAATTGAGAAAAGCTTCGTTTGCATATTTCATCAAATTTCTTCTTTCCAAACGTTCAACGAATTTTTCAATAATCTGAGCAAGTTCGATCGCTAAAACGGCTGTATAGAAATACTCAACTTCACATACTACTTCAGAAAGATCCCATTTCTTCTGCCGTGCTGTTTCTGTCAAATATGAAACTACACCACCTCTGACAATGTCCTTAAGTTCTTGTAACATTTCTGTTTGCTTCATAAATATTAATTCTTGAAATGATTCTCTTTGCTTTCCGTTTGGAAAATCCTCTACTAAAGTTTCACCTTTGGATGCTAAAGTTTCTTCAAACGTGTTGCGAAAGAACATGATTTTACAAAATTCAACAGCTATTTGATTTAACACATTGGAGGAGTTGCGTACCAGTTCTGACCATATTTCCTCCGTAAGAGTAATGCTTGATTTCTTATTATTAATAGAGATTTCATGGTTTTCTGGATTAAAATGCACCTTTAGAAACCCAGTGAATAGGAAATCAATTGAATAAATTCTATATCCGAGATGACTTGAAATAGTATCCTTTTCGTTCATGAGCTCGATCCACTGATTTGTAAAAATGGTTATTCCAACTTTTGAAGGATAGCACTTCTTTCCATAGGGCTTGAATTGTCTGATATGAACATACAACCTTTGATTGAAAGATGATATGTAGGCAAAGATATTATTCCCTAAATGGAAAAAATTATCAGGTAGGTTATCCATATGAATCATCCCTGAAGAGCGTCCACTGTGACTTAAAGTAGCCATCATAAGTCAGTAAGCTAAGCAAATGATCCTCACTCAGATGGCAGGTGTTAACAGATCGCAGATACAAGCAAAAGTGAAGTGCTCGCTGACCTACAAATCCAGAATAGGAGGGAATCATAAAATTATCAGCGAATATCGGCAACACGAATAGATCATGTGACTGGTGAAAATTTGGAGTTATACAACAACAAAGAAATTCGAGAGGTTGCGGTAAAAAGATGAACAGCCAATCGCTGAATAGGAAAATGTCAGATGATCAGTAGACTTCCTAAGTTAAATGTCTCAAAAGACTCACGTGTTGACATGTGTTGACATGAGTAAATTCAAGTATAAACACGCATAGCAATGTTTTAATCTACAATGCGGGCCATGTGACATCGTCAAACCCCCGAAACACAAAAGAGTAAACACATATTAGTAGTGTTACCACCTAATTTTTCCGTGTATAAAAACTGTTTTTTCATTTTACAGTAATATTATTATTTTATTATTATTATTATTATTATAGTTTAATAGGAACATTTGGAGTGTATTAACCAGCTATTCCGATGCCAGAACAGGAAAGGGGTCCACAATAAAGCTAACACAAGCAATGTCTTGTTGGTCCAGTGGTTAAGGTTCCTGCCTCTCACACAAAGGATGGAGTGTTCAAATCCCGTTGTTACCCAACAAGACACTTTTTTATCCTAAAAAAAAAAAAAAAAAAAATAGGTTAAAGAAATTTCCCCGTTTGATGGCATGGACAAACTCACAGGGAAATTTATTTTTAAAAAAGTAAGGCTAAAACGTAGAAGTTCTGAACATTCCTATATTAGCAGTGTTGCCACCGCTAAAAGTTTCTTCATCAGCCTAGACAAAAGGCTTTTCCAAAACTTACATTGAGATATCCAGCACATGCAGCATGCGGCATGCGCTAGAACTCTCAATAACACATTCAGGAAGGTCGCGGCATGTTCCAGAACCCGTTCTGGCATACGCGGCATGCGGCATGTTCCAGAACTTTCATTAAGAGTTCTAGCACACGCGGCAAGCGGCATATGCCCCATGCCGCACTCTATATGTGTATCATTAAAAACAACGTTAAGTGTTGCCACTATAAAAAAATTTTCTCGTGTTGCCATCGCAAAAAATAATTTGTTCGTAAACATTCGTAAATATTTGTAACAATGTCAGATAGCGTGCAGAGACACAGAACTCTCATCGCCAGTTGCTATGTATGCAGTGGCGCAGAACTCTCCGCCATTGACCTTCCCCTCTGCATGGCGCAGAACTCTCCGTCACTGGCCTTTCCCTCTGCATGGCGCAGAACTCTAATCCATTGACCTTTCGCTCTGCATGGCGCAGAACTCTCCTCCATTGACCTTTCGCTCTGCATGCATGCAGCATGCAGAGGCGTTGAACTCTCCTTTCTCCCCTACTCTCGTTAAATCCGGGCGCTCGCTAAATTCGTTTCGGAGTGAAAATTTCCACCAAGTAAAAACATGCATAGTGACAACATGTCTATACGCTTATGTTATACATCATAACACATGGCATCATTTTTTTACCATTTTCTAGCTTTCTAATTATGACTTCTTTGTGATTTACGGATAATGATTTCCTCTTAGATATTTTGTGACTTATAAAAGTTTAGGATTTCTTACTTGATGTCCACATGAGTTGACCGCTTGTAACGTTCTTTACTACTCGAAACATGTATATATTTCTTACTGAACACTACATAAAGTTTGTTCTTTTTAAGTACTTTACTTAAAGTGAAACAGGAGTCACTCAGAATAACTTCCCGAAAAAGGTTTCCTGCATTTCGTCTTTATTTAGCCAAAACTCCGTTGGCACTTCACTAACACAGAACTAGAACTCACTGTTCAACAGTATTATTAACTTAATCCAATTAGTGTGAGGTAATAAACAAAAAATGTGATTGATGAAAATTGCAAAACTAAATATGTAATGCCACCACTTCAACACGCAGACGTCGAGTAAACACAACTTCAATTGAAGGCAGCTTCCACGATTATAACATCACACCACCGTACCACACTTTTTGCTGCTGCTTCAACATTATACGTATATCTCTAGCTCTTATCTGTCACATGCATACATCATGCTCTGTGACCTCAGAGGTGTTGCCAACCTCATTCCTTAAGAGAGAAGATAAGCACACCAAACACAAAATTAGTCACCCCTAAAAGAAATGACAGTAGGAAGTTACCGGTTGCATAGAGGGCTCCGTAATAGCATTGCAGGGGGGAAATAGTACTAACCTGGTCTACAGGATAATTTCTGTCTCGTGCAGTGGGGAAGAGCAGCGTGTGTGTTGAATTTAGTCTGCAATATAGGTCGTAAGACAGATGTAACTGAGTGGCAAAATAGAGCCATCGTGCTTGACCGTGTCCACGGGCACAAGGGGAATGAAGTAGCCTAATTTGTTGGTATATCCAAGCGTACTGTCCAGCGGGTCTACAAACAGTGGTCTAATTCGCAGTCAACTGAAAATCGGCGACATAACTGTGGCCGGAAAACGATTCTCACCAACAGGGACCACCGCTATGTTTCACGCCTAGTAACTGCAAATCGGTTTCAAACCAGGCAACAATTGCTCTAAACAGTCAATGAAAGTCCACTTCAACCAATTTCCGAAAGGACATTCCGACGAGAACTACATGCGAAGGACATCTGGAGCAGAGTACCACGGAAGAGGATTCTTTTAACAGCAAGTCACAAAGTCGCACACTATTAATGGACTCAGTGACACCAAAACTTTACTGTGGAGGATTTGAAACGAGTAATTTGGTCTGATGAGTGTCGTTTCTGTTTGTACTCCGATGATGGGAGGCAACGAGTGCATCGCAGTCCCAATGAAGCCTTTAATTCTGATTGTGCCAAAGGTGTTGTTCAAGCTGGAGGAGGTTCTATGATGTTTTGGAGATGTTTTTCCTATCACGAAATGGGCCCTATTGTTGCAGTGACGACGAATTTGAACCAACATGCGTACCTCCGTGTTCTGAATGACGAAGTGTTGGCCTTTCCCTTACATCTCCAGGAGCAGCATCACATTGCCACTCCTATCTTCCAAGACGACAATCGCGTGAGCACAGGGCTAAAACTGTGTCTGAGTGGCACGACGAACAATCAGCAACAATGTTTCACCTCGACTGGCCCGCCAAATCTCCAGATTTAAATCTTATTGAAAATCTGTGAGATCATTTGGGACAGAAGGTGAAACGCCGGAATAGACACCGACGTATTATGGCGGAACTTCGGGACCAACTGACGCACGAGTGGATGCAAATTGATGTTCGATACATCCACAACTTTGTGGAGTCTCTACCACGCAGGATTCAAGTTGTTGTCAAGACAAGAGGCGCCGTCATCCGTTATTAGGTAAGTTCTGACATGGGTGTCTCATTTTTTGTCCGGTGTGCTTATAACGTTATGGTTCAGAACGCTAAAAGAGAATGAACTCGTATTTACATAGAAAAAGCAACAAAAAATGGAAGATAATTCAGAGTACACTTTCCCCCGCCGTTTAACGATATACATGAAGCAAAAGTCACACCGATCATCGTAATGCAACGCTCACTTGGAGGGTGAAAGGGGGCACAGGACACAATTCCAGGAATTGTCATCTCCTGTTTCTCTTTAGGTCATATCCCCATTCCATTACTCCCTTATTCCTCTCCGCAATCGAAGCCCAGAAATCCACTTCATGTATGTGTGTCAGTAGGTGACTTGTTTTCAATTCTGTAAACGCGAGTGGGTGACGGAGATTCTCTTGCACAACTCACTTCTTGAGCACTAGATGCACATCCTTCCCGTTGCTTTTTTATCAATATTATTCCACTAGTTCACCTGCATTGTTGCAATTTCGTCTTGTGTGCCACCTATTTCGTTCCTCCATTCCAGGACAGTGCGCAGCAGACTTTCTCTGCTTCGTTAAATATGGAATTTCATTAAATTTTGTTTGTGAAAAGTGATAATCTCAGCTTTTCTTTTTATCATTAAATCCGGGGATTCCATTAAGTTTTGTTCGTTAAAAATGATCAAATTAGCTTTGAATTAACTTTAAACCAAACAAAATTTCCTGTTTCGCACGTTAAATTTGGGATCTCGCAAAATACGGGCTCGTAATAAGCGGGCTCCATTGTAACTTCTTTTTGCATTTGTGAAAAATTAGCATGCGTACAAAAATGGATTACCGAGTTCAAGTCAATATATCAAAATGATTAGGAATCACTTATTACTTTAAAAGCATTCAAAAAATTGATTTTAAAATGCAGACTAGTGAAGTTATTCCCTTCCGTTGAAGAAAATTATTCCACAAATTTCACTGATTGTACTCCTATTTAACTTGTTTGGGTAACACGTGATGCCAAACCTGGGTATTTTCTACAGATTTTCTCAGTGTGTGGGGGGGGGGGGAGGTCGACAGCCACCATGAACACAACTCTTAGAGCTATTAGTGTAGCCCCTCCCTAATTTGGGCCGACTGGTTCGGTGAGGGACGATACCGTGTGGCGGGAGTATCACCTATGCCTCATCGGGGTTTTGAGTTTGGGCTCTGGTCGTACAACTAACCAGAAACCAGCACCTCTGACCACTCACACACCGGGATGATTCGCAGATTTTGGCAAATTTTGCATGTACACTGCTGGCCATTAAAAGTGCAACACTATGTAAGACAAGAGATATCAAAGCCATATTTATTGTACAGAAAGCATATGATACGAGGGTGAATCGATTACAAATGCAGCACGGTGAGACGAAGAGAGCACATAACAATCAGTATCTGGTGTAGCCACCCTGGGCGGCAATTACAACAGCTACACGACCCAGCATCTTGAGGATGAGACGTTGGATGTGCGTTTGGGGAATGTCCGTCCACGCAACTTCGATACGATGCCACAGTTACTCCGTTGTATCCGAGGGTGGTCGCTGGCGTGCTAATCGTCCAGCCATCATGCACCGCACGTGCTCAATAGGCGACATATCAAGAAACTGCGCTGGCCAGGGAAGACGTGGCACATGGTAGCTATGTAAGAAGTCTTTGGAGCTGCGTGCCACATGCGGTACATTATCCTGTTGGTAAATGGCACCTGACAGTCCCTGAAGATATGGTATAACAACAGGCTCCAACACCTGAGTGATGTAACGATGGCTATTCAACTTACCGGTAATACGGACGAGTCGTGTGCGGGAGTGGAATCCAATGGCACCTCATGCCATAACACCGGGTACCAGACCAGTATGGCGCAGCATAAAGCACTCACTCAACCGGTGGCCCCGGTACCGTCAGACAGGAATTCGTCCATCATGATGCTGCAAACTGAAGCGGGATTCGTCGGAAAACACGATGTCTTACCTTTCTCTCCCCCATACGCGAAGTTCGGGGCGCCATTGCAATCGCAGACGCCGGTGTTGTACAGTCATAGCTAGCCGAAACAATGGGTGACGTGCGAAGATGCCCTGCTCCTGCAGACGACGTCGAACCGTCCGTGCGGAGACTGGGTGTTCTGCTGCACATCCGAATTATTGAGGTACGGTGGTCGATGTGGCTGTGCCATCCGTCAGAGTTATGCGTACCAGATGTCCGCCCTCTAGTTCGGTGGTGTGACAGGGCCCTTGGTATCCCGCACATCGGTATGTTCGTTCCTCCGCTACCCACTGACGCCATATTCTTCCCACCGTTGCCGCATGCCGTCCAACATAAGAACCGATGTCTCGGACTGATTATCCGCAATCCCAATATGTCACAACTCTTCTACGATCAAAGTCGGAAACCTGCTGGTAGGGCTGCCGTTGTCTTCGACGGTCATGCTGGAGCTCTCAGTGGCGAGGAACGGCGAACAAACACACTTCGAGTGCTTAACACCGGCTCCTTATTTACGACTTCCAGGGGCCGTTACTGTCCCACATTATTTCCATATGTGCTGCTCGGTTAATCATTTATATGTGCGCCCGTGTTCTGCCCTTCTGCCAACTTTCGAGCTTCTAGAATGCAATCTTCCTGGTGTTGCACTTTTAATGGCCAGCAGCGTATATATATATATATATTTATTTCATTTCATTCCAGTGTTTTTAGCGCACTGTTGTCATAAATAAACAAATAAAAAAGTGATACGCTGATGTCACCGTTTTGTCCATCCATACTTCTTCTTGCTGAGACGATATCTCAGCCTTTGAAAGACCGTAAAAACGGTGACATATTTTTAATTGTCACAAAACGGTGACAATTAAAAATATGTCACCGTTTTGTCCATCCATACTTCTTCTTTCAAAGGCTGAGACGATATCTCAGCCTTTGAAAGACCGTAAAAATTATTTGTAACAGTGTGAATCATGGACAAAGTTTCTCGTATATTTTCTACTTCCTTTGGCGCACATTCTTCTTACTAGGACACAAATATGTATCAGTAATTGTCAAGGTATCTCTGTTTTTAAAACCGGAAAAAAACATTTCAGAATGTACAGGAAAAAAAAAAAAAGAAAAAAGATAGACATTGCCACAATAACGAACTGAAACGAGTTACGGGTCACGTGATTTCTTTACTCGAGAAAAGGATCAAACCGAGAACTTCTTAAACGGCTTTTCACTTGTCAGTAGGTTGTTTTAGGCACAGGCGCCAACTTTCCAGAAAGCCAGTGGGTCCTCGAACTTCGCACATGATGCCCAATGGGTACTCGAGCTTTGCACATGAAGTCCAATGGGTGCCCGAGCTCTTTATATACTCACACACGCGTACATAAATCTATGGTGGAACGCCGATTATATGCCAATAAGTTCTACGACTTAATTCGTGATAGGCTTTTAAAATTGGAATGTATGTAAAATTTAATATGCTCTTCACTTTTCTAAAGCACATTTCACAGTTACGCACTTTTTCATTATGACTTTTTTTTTTTCTGTTTTCGGAGGGGAAACTTTTATTGTTATCTACGATGTAATGGGAGCCTGATCAAATAGCACCCACGTAGCCGTCGAATATGCAAAATAGGTTCTCAGCATTTTATCACAATGGATGGGGTGCTTCCGCTAAAAGTAATTTCTGATTTATTGTAAAATTTTTAAAAAATCAAAAATTTGTGAATTAGAAGAGTTGGTGGATTTTATTTAATTTTTATTCGTAAGCTTTCGTTATTTACAATTTTTTTAATGGTTGTATGGCACCTACTGGGAAACTTCCATGGGTGTTTGATCCCGGAGCACCCGTGTAATCGGCGTCTATGCGGTTTTAGAAACAAATGACTTGTTAAATCTTATCACTAGAGTTAAAGCTCACTGCTTTTCACAAGTAGAATAAAAATGGGGAAGTTATAACTCACCTTCACACTTTCTGTGCAAAATTTAGAGTTTCCTCTTTTGGTTCTTCACGAATTGGGAAAATAAAAGAGGCAAACGATTTACAAGCTCATTAGAGAAATAAATAACAACAAGCACGCGCAAGTGCACAACAAATGTAAACTGGCAGGTCAAGGACAAGCCTCGACACCGGTCGCGTGCCGTGGTTCCAAGTGGTATCATATAACCATGGATTACGCAATGGCCTACCACGTGAAAGACGGTTCAGTGCTCTATTTTGAAACCATCCGGGAAAAGTAAAGCTTGTGGTTTTCTCATTCCCCAAGCTTGTTTACCGAATCGAAAATTGCACAGACTTTTTTTTTGTGTGTGGTTAAGTGTTCCTGGAATAATACATGAACTACACTCAATATTTCAAGAGATTTTCTCATTGCGTAACAAATTATTTTTTTCTAAACAGATGAATTAATATTTCTCCGATTTGTTAATTAACACAGGCATTTTAACTCTTTCAGAACAATAATTCCACCTCTTCGTCGCTAACGCTTGGATAGCTTCACTCGTTAACGCAATGCTCTCGATTCTACTGAAAGGCAATCCGTGGAATCGTAACCAAGGCTCTCACTACTTAGCGAAACCCCCAGCGCCTTCTGCGAATTTTTGTACACTGTTTTGTTTCATAGCCGGCCCAGTCGAGGTAAAGTTCGATTTTACGACTTCACTTTGTAACCACGGCCCTCACTCCTTAGCGAACCCTCATCGCCTTCTGCGAATTGCTAGACACTGTTTTGCTTCATAGCCGGCCAAGTCGAGGGAAAGTTCGATTTTACGACTTCACATTGTAACCACGGCCCTCACTCCTTAACGAACCCACAGCGCCTTCTGCGAATTGCTAGACACTGTTTTGCTTCATAGCCGTCCCAGTCGAGGGAAAGTTCGATTTTACAACTTCACTTTGTAACCACGGCTCTCACTCCTTAGCGAACCTCCCAGAGCCTTCTGCGAATAGCTTGACAGGGGAGAAGGCGCTGCGGGTTCGCTAAGGTTTCAAAATCGCTTTATTCTAATTTATCATAAGAAAACATAAGAGGGAGACGTACAGTATTGGGCGTCTCACTGGGAAATAATACAAAACTGTTAAAAGCATGATGGTATATACACTGCAATGACAATGGGGATGAATAACAAATGCTGCAAGCAAAGCTTATTGAATAAAAATTGCAGAAGTGACAGAGAGAAACACATCGTGTCACATGACATTGGCTGGGCATGATTTACAGGATAACACAGGCGAAGGAGTGCTAGGCCCGGTTACAGAGTATCATTTAAACTTTGTTTCACTTCTGTAACAGAAAAGACTCTGCAATGTAAAAATGAATGTAAAAGGATTGAACGGAAAGATGCATACTATTAGTATCGGTATATTACGTATGATGTCAACGTATCATATCTCTGTGTTAGCATATCGCTATGCGATGTCGGTCTGTTATAAACAGTGATGTATTCAGGTATTTTTTCAGGGGTGCTTAGCCCCCGACCCCACCCCTAGGTTTTTGGGTGATCACCCCTTATATTTAGTCTAATTATTTTTGTTTATAGATGAATATTTGGAGAAATTAGTTTTAAAAACTTAAGAAAAGAGGGAAAAAATATAAAAAATACGCGTATCATGGACTTCATGTCTCAGTAGCATTAAAAGTATTTTAAGTTTCAAATTAATTTCTTTGTTTTATACACAAAACTAAAACTGCCATCGATAGCTATATTTACGTTTTCTAAATCTGACGAGTCAATGCAACCACTGCGTATACACTACCTCGACAAAAAAAAAAAAAAGAAAAAGAGAGAAGGAAAATGGATTTTCCGTTGTTAATTACAGTCATAAGTGACTTCACACAAAGTGTCAAAACTTTAAATAACTTTTTTCTAAATGTATCTCTGAAATCAAATTAGTTATGGAAATATATATACTCTAGAGCAAAATTCGTTGCTCTAGATGAGAATGCTTTTGTAAATTTGTTTCATAAATGGAACAAACAATTGTCTATGTTAAGAATCTGTGATGAAGTCCTGCCAAAATTACTTAATACTTTCTCTGGATAAAAATCAAGAGGGTAGAAGAAGACCAGTTGATCTTGATCATATGTGCAAGAGGGGCAAACAAGAAAACCAAGTATTGTTTCACAATTCTGTGAATTTTTTAAAGCCTTTTGTATTTGATAGTTAAGTTTACTGTGGATTTGTAATCGCCAACGGCATGCTGCTTGCACTGCAATACATCATCATATTTCAGAAGCTGGTATTCAGCTTTATGCCGAGTTCCCATGTATACAGTTAAGCCTCAGTGTAGCTAACGCGATGTTAGAGCTTCCAATGCAATAGAATATTTGCGCTACCTAATTTTTAACGGTAGCAAATTATTAAAAATTATTCCCATAAAAAGTTGTTATTTTTTTCCCTGGCGGTATGTGGTTTACACTCTGTGACAAAAAGAAAATCCAGGAATTTCGAACGATTAATAAGATCTTTTAACTACTATTTGCTACTCTAAATAATCTTAAGGGACTGAAACCAAGTGTCAGGGGAGTGGTTTACACCATAGGTTTTCAGGTAACACTGTAATGATTCCTTAATAATCAGAAACACGCTTGTAGTAGGACGAAAATATTTTTACCGCTCTTAATATTTTGCGGGGGTGGGATTCTCACCAGTACAGCGTTACCTTACTCCTTAATATTTTACACCGCCACACGATGAAATCCGTGGTACATTACTGAATTAAAATAAAGGTATAACATTTTTACTCACTTGTATGTGTAGATTTATTAACCTTTTAAGCGGCTGATGTTCCAGATCCAAACGGTGTCCAAAATTTTCTGCACTTCTTAAACAGAAATAGTTACATATAGCGGCCGGGTTTTACGAAAGCTGGTTGTTTTCACGGCAAAACAATTCCTCTCCTGTCACCCTTTAACGGCCAGAGACCTGTCACTGGCGGTATATATAAGTAACAAATAATAACAAGCAACAAATAATAATGTATATATAACAGCAACAAAATTAGCTGGGTCTAAGAACAAGTTGCATGTGAACAAATTATCAGGAAAAACCAAAATGTTGATGCAAAAAAGAAGAGAGATGAGGACAACTAAAGTAGATGTGACTTCCAAAGTGGAATATATAGAGCTATGCAAGACAACACGAAAAAGTATCACTGAAGACGTAAGGAAATTCAACTATGAGCTAGTGAGGAAAGCAATTGAAAACAACCAAAGCCTTAAGATAGCAAAGGGACATCTCAGTAAGGGAAGAAAACAGATTATGGCTCTGAGAAAAGAAGATGGTTCTATAACAAGAAATAGAGGCGAAATTTTGACAAGAGTGAAAGATTTCTACTCCAAATTATATGAAAGGGATGATACATGTACTCCAGACATCATGAAAGGTACCAGAGTTCTTCCAGTCCTCCCAGCAGAAGTTGCTCATGCAATCAAGAACATGAAGCGAGGGAAAGCTCCAGGAGAAGATGGAATTACTATAGACATCATACAAGAAGCAAGTGGAGAAATTGAAACAGTACTCGCCCAAATTTTCACTCGATGCCTTAATGAAGGGAAGATTCCTGAGGATTGGAACAATGCTACAATGATCCTGCTACATAAAAAAGGTGACATTGAGGATCTTAGGAACTACAGACCTATCAGCCTCCTATCAGTGGTTTATAAAATCTTCACTAAAGTTCTTTCACACCGCTTGAAGGTAACACTGGACATGGCTCAACCGAGAGAACAAGCTGGATTCAGGAGTGGCTACAGCACAATAGATCATATCCACGTACTGAGAGAACTGATTGAAAGAGCGAGGGAATATGAACTTCCATTGTGCATGGCTTTTATCGATTATGAAAAAGCCTTTGATTCGGTGAAACCATCAGCAGTTACCACGGCTCTGAAATCCTGCGGTATTGAAGATGCATACATTAATATTATTAATAACATCTATGAAAATGCAAGTGCAAAGATTCGGCTGTTTGAAAATACAACACACATAAAAATTGGAAAGGGAGTGAGACAAGGTGACACCATATCTCCGAAGCTCTTTAATGCCACATTGGAAAATGTCTTTCAATCACTGAACTGGGAAAACAAAGGGATAAAGATTAATGGAGATTATCTAACCCACCTTCGTTTTGCTGATGACGTAGTCATTTTTGCAACTACCCCATCAGAGCTGCAGAGTATGATCCAAGAACTTGCTGACAAGAGTAAAGAAGTGGGATTAAAAATGAACTTTCAGAAGACAAAAGTGATGTTCAATGCTTTTACAAGAAATGAAGATTTATCGATTGATGGAGAAAAACTGGAGATAACAGATACGTATGTTTATCTTGGACAGCAGATATCAAGTGAGGGTCACATTGATGAAGAAATTAATCGGCGTACAAAACTTGCCTGGAGAGCTTTTGGAAGAAACAGCATAATTTTCAAGAGCAATATGCCATTATGTCTTAAAAGAAAAGTGTTTGATCAATGCATCCTTCCAGTGCTTACGTATGGTGCAGAGACGTGGACCTTAACTAAAAGAGACATACAAAAGCTGCAGACAACTCAAAGAAGCATGGAGAGGTGCATGCTTGGTATAACCAGGAGAGATAAGAAGAGGAACTCGTGGATCCGAAAAATGACGAGAGTGGAAGACATCATGATCAGAGTTAAATCCCTGAAATGGCAATGGGCTGGACATACTGCCAGAAGGACAGACCATAGATGGACAGCCGAAATTTTAGATTGGATTCCAAGGGACAGGAAAAGACCCAGAAAAAGACCACATGGGAGATGGGTGGATGAAATTCGTAAATATGCGGGAGTGACATGGAGGAGACTGGCACAAGACAGACCGTTGTGGAGGAAACTTGGGGAGACCTTCGTCCAGCAGTGGATTGATAATGGTTGACAATGATGATGATGATGATATAACTAATTGAAAGAGCGAGGGAATATGAACTTCCATTGTGCATGGTTTTTATCGATTATGAAAAAGCCTTTGATTCGGTGAAACCATCAGCAGTTACAATGGCTCTGAAATCCTGCGGTATTGAAGATGCATACATTAATATTATTAATAACATCTATGAAAATGCAAGTGCAAAGATTCGGCTGTTTGAAAATACAACACACATAAAAATTGGAAAGGGAGTGAGACAAGGTGACACCATATCTCCGAAGCTCTTTAATTCCACATTGGAAAATATCTTTCAATCAGTGAACTGGGAAAACAAAGGGATAAAGACTAATGGAGATTATCTAACCCACCTTCGTTTTGCTGATGACGTAGTCAGTTTTGCAACTACTCCGTCAGAGCTACAGAGTATGATCCAGGAACTTGCTGACAAGAGTAAAGAAGTGGGATTAAAAATGAACTTTCAGAAGACAAAAGTGATGTTCAATGCTTTTACAAGAAATGAAGATTTATCGATTGATGGAGAAAAGCTGGAGATAACAGACACGTACGTTTATCTTGGACAGCAGATATCAAGTGGGGGTCACATCGATGAAGAAAAAAATCGACGTACAAAACTTGCCTGGAGAGCTGTTGGAAGAAACAGCATAATTTTCAAGAGCAAAATGCCATTATGTCTTAAAAGAAAAGTGTTTGATCAATGCATCCTTCCAGTGCTTACGTATGGTGCAGAGACGTGGACCTTAACCAAAAGAGACATACAAAGGCTGCAGACAACTCAAAGCAGCATGGAGAGGTGCATGCTTGGTGTAACCAGGAGAGATAAGAAGAGGAACTCGTGGATCCGAAAAATGATAAGAGTGGAAGACATCATGATCAGAGTAAAATCCCTAAATTGGCAATGCGCTGGACATACTGCCAGAAGGACAGACCATCGATGGACAGCCGAAATTTTAGATTGGAGTCCAAGGGACAGGAAAAGACCCAGAAGAAGACCACATGGGAGATGGGTGGATGAAATTCGAAAGCATGCGGGAGTGACATGGAGGTGACTGGCACAAGACAGACCGTTGTGGAGGAAACTTGGGGAGACCTTCGTCCAGCAGTGGATTGATAATGATGATGATGATATAAGTAACAAATAATAACAAGTTTGAGCTCCCTCAAATTTTCTATTCCCCTCCCCCCCCCCTTCTCCGAAAAAACTCTTTGGATGCAACGCTGGTTATAAATAATTTGTGGTTGACATCATTGACATCATTTCGCAAGTGGAGAAAGAAGCGTTAAAGAGGCGCTTTCAGCCTACAGAACACAGCAGATCCTCACATAGAGGCCAAAGCAAGGAAAGACGGAATACTTGCTCTCCCTGAAAATCCGATTGTTGCGAGGCAATTTTCAGCGAAAGGTTGGATTTGCTCATTCCTGAAAATCTGATTGCACCGAGGCTATTCTCGGCGCAAGGATAACCACTCGCTCTTCCCATAAAATGTGAATGTGCAGAGATAATTCTCTGCAAGACGGAGCACTTGCTCTACCCTAAAAATCTGAGTGTGCTGACGAAACTCTTGTCAAAGACCACTGGCTCTCCTGAAAATCTGAGTTCATCGAGGCAGTTCTCTGTAAGACGAAGAATTTGCTCTCTCCTGATAATCTAAGTGTACCAATTCTCGGCAAGACGAATCATTTGCTCTTCCCAGAAAATCTTAGTGGCCCGCGGAAATTCTCTGAAAGAGGGGTCCCTTTCTCTTCACTGAAAATTTGAATGTGCGTAGAGGCAATTCTTGGCAAGAGGAATCATTTGCTCTTCCTTGAAAATTTGGTTGTGCAAAATGTGCAGAGACAATTCTTGGCAAAAGGAATAATTTGCTCTTCCCTGAAAATTTGAATGTGCAAAGTGTACAGACGCAGTTCTTGGCAAGAGGAATCATTTGTTCTTCCCTGAAAATCTGAGTTCGCTGAGGCAATTCTCAGCAAGAGCGAGTACTTTCTATCCCCTAAAAATTTGAATGTGTCGAGGAACTTCTCGGAGAGAAGGACCATCGCTCTCCCTGAAAATCTGAGTTTGCCAAGGCAATTCCCAGCAAAAGGAGCACTTGCTCTCTTCTGAAAGTCTGAACGAGGCAATTCTCAAATAGATTTATTTGTCTGTGGGTTTAACAACCCACACACAAGCATCTAAACCTATATGAAGTCACCCATTCCAAAATTGGTATCGTTGGTTCTCGGAAATGGGAAGAAATACAGTATCTCCGTGAGGAGTAAATACACCGCCCATGGTGCATCTGGAACTCGAGTCAGAGTCAACTTGCACGATTAGCCAGTAGCCTACATTTCTAAACACTCCGTCCCCTTGAAGACGACTACAAAGACTTTTGCTATGAGAATAATACTGATTAGTAATTTTTTTGTTGCATTTCACGGCGTGATTTTGTAGCAAGAAGAAAACATTTTACACAATAATGAGGGTAGAGTTGAAATCTGGAGTAGGAATTTCTTCAAGACATATTGGGGAGCAGGATACATGTGCACAGCTTCAAAAGACATTCTCGCTAAATCTACTGTTGTACAAAAGACCTCTCTAAGTTTCTTCCTGAAATCCGTCTTCGGGATATTTCCCATTCATTGTTGACTGATTGATTAATGCCTATGGTTTTCTAGTTCAATGGAAGAAGTGGGGAATGGCGCCAAACTGAAATGAAACCGTATTGAAACGGAAGAGGAACATCCTTTGCATTTCATGTTTCTCAAAGAAAAATTTTCACATTCAGTCAACTATTTCAGCAATAGTGCAGACAATTTTCTTGGACCACACCGTCCAGAATAATATTATACTATACAGACTTCCCTTTAAATTAAAGAATGTCCCAAATCAAAGGCTTTTTGAAAGCAACAAGCGATTATTCCGAGTGCGCCTGTCCCATCTACATCTACGTAGATATGTAAAAAATACCTCCAATTACATAATCGGAATCTTTACCTCCTTCCACAGAAGCACATAATCTACACTTACCTTTCTCACTTTTCTCAATCACTCCAAAGTCTAGCAATAATAATATTATTCCATACTTCCGTTTTCATTTGTTGTTTCCACATTACATCGCCTAAGTTCAGTTTAAATCGCCATTGCAGAGACACCTAAAATTTTATACAACTACACTGGCGGAAAGTGAGAAAAGAACACCAAGAAGGAGACGTCTGATACCAACGAAATTTATACAGCATAATAACGGAATGCAGAGGATAACGTGATCAAAACATTATGGCAAAATACAGCTGTATTTGCTAGTAAACTAAAAAATAACATTTCCATGTAACATGGTTAGTACGAGGTTGAGCCGCCCCGGTGGCGCAGTGGTCTAAGCGATGACCTCTGATCATTCGTCCAAAAAGGGGTCCGGGTTCGAATCCCGGTGAGGCATGGATGTTGTGTTTGTCTTACGGCACTGGTTCTCTCCTTCCCTGGAACCAGTGACCCTAAATTAGGGACGTGCGACTGCTTATAGCCCATTGAGTTGCTCACGGTGGTCGTTAAACCTCCAAACAAAAAAAAAAAGTACGAGGTTGAACCGCCATGAACTGCATCACATTGTGGAATTCTGGCATGGAGTCTGCCGTACAGATGTTGGATGTAAGTTTGTGGTATTGAGTTCCAAGCATCCTCAACCTGGACGCGTAAATCGGGGATGGTCGTGGCTGGCCGTGGAGACCGGATAAGTCATTGTCCCATAAAATCCCACACGTGCTCAATGGGGGACAAATCCGGTGAACGTGCAGGCCATGGAAGTTGTCTCACACCCTGAAGTGCATGTTGCGTTGCGCGTTCCGTGTGGGCGTGCGTTATCTTGCTGGAAAACACCACGATGGACCGATCTTACAAATGGCACAACAACGGGCTGAATGATGTTGTTGATGTAGGAGGTGCTGTTTAACGTACCCGGTACAAACACTAGTTGTGTACGGGAGTGATAGCTGATCGCTCTCCTCACCAGGAGGCCAGGTGTAGTCCCTGTGTGTCGCTGGCGGATGCAAGAAGGGTGGTGACGCTCCCCTGTGCGTCTGCGAACTCGCATACGGCCATCGGAGGCTCCCAAGCAGAATCTGCTTTCATCGCTGAACACGGCAGATCGCCATTGCGTTCTCCAGTGCAGACGTTGGCGACACCACTGCAGCCGTTCCTTAGGGTGGTCTGGAGTCAGAGGTACACATGCCAGAAGCACACGTGCACGTAGTCCTTCATCCAGTAGACTGTTGCGGATTGTTTGCACAGTCACCTCAGGTGCAACGGCAGCTCGGATTTGCGTCGCAGTGGATGTTCTGCTTGACACTGCCACTTTTCTTATGCGTCGATCGGTCCGCTCATCAGTCCGTCTGTGACTCCCGGTTCCACGTCTTCTCGTGTGGGAATGTTCCTCGGACCATCTACGCCACCATCGTACCACCACCGATACTTCCCGTCCAATTCGCTCCGCAATACGACGATACGACCACCCGGCCTCGAGGAGTCCGACTAGACGACCTCGCTCAAAGTCCGATAACTGCTGAAATCGTACACGTCTTTTATGTCCAAGCATTTCAGCTTCTTCAGGGTCTTCGCACGTGTCCGTACGCCGACGACTGATTACATTCACTTAGCCGTACTCCTTAAATACCACCGACGATAATTTGCGTATTATGCCGTGCTGTTGCGTAAGCGCTCACCGATTGGTCCCGAAATTAACATCACGCCTACGTAAGCTCGACCCCATTAACATATGTAAATTTCATGATCGTCCGCCAATTCCTTCTCGGTGTTCTTTTTCACTTTCCGGCAGTGTATATTCAAAGAAGCATTAATACGGTATTTGTACTGTCACCGTAATAATACATGTAAAATATACTGCACTTGAAAATAACAAAAGCGAGATAAAATGAGGTGTGAAATGACGGCAAAAGTAATTTTTATTTGATTTTCATTTGTAAGCAGAGAAAGAGATCGCATTTTGCAGTGTCGAGTTCTCTTCTTTCTTTCGTAGTTCACTTAGATTGACAGCATTTCATCTAATCTTTCCGCTGTCGCATGTGTTCGAGTAATCTAAAGCGCTCTGGCTCCTTGCATGCGGATTCAGTTCTCGGGAGGAAATTTACGTTGGATTCGTTCTTACGTTTCCCTAAAACTACACTCTTGCAAATCCGGCCATTCCTAGTACAGAGGGATGTCAGATTAGCGAGAGCGCCGGATAACTGAGAGAGCATAAAAATTTAGTTTAATCCTTCATTAAATTTAGTGTTTCAAGCAAAAGATGATTAAATTTGATGCTACAAGTAAAAGATGATTAAATTTAATGTTACAAGTAATAGATGGTTAAATTTAATTTTACAAGTAATGGTAAAACAACACGATCAGTACATACTACACTGTCTGGTTTACAAAAATGAAATGATCTTTTCACATCAGTACAGTAAAGTAAAATATGTATGTACTACACATAGTAAAAAAAACCCTACTATTGTAATACAGCACACATAAAATTCCGCCTGGGTAGCAAAAAATAGCCTAAAAATGACCCACGCTTGTGACTTCACAAGGACACGTAACCGCGCCTCTTTTACGTTGCGCCAAGAACCGGAGGCTGGATTATTAAGGGCTGGATTAGCAAGAGTACTGTGTTAAAGAAGGCACGTTTTCTGGTTTTATACATACAGTACTGAAAATTTTCTTATGAGTATTGTGACTGCCACGGAGAAACCTCAGGTTCGATCCCAGGCAAGCACGAACGATCGAACCACTAAATATCCGGCGTGAGTCGGATGGGTACGTCAAGCCGTCAGACCCCGAGTACTGGCCTCCCGATAATAAAAAACGGCGTCTCCCTACCCTTTTCTACCTCGCTTCCGTGTCGTTTTCCTATCGGGCACTCTAGTCCAAATCTCCTAGATTCCTATTTCTAATGGTTGTTTAAGACCTGGGGTCAGACACTCCCTTCCTAAAATCCTCTAGCCTACATATGATCTGATTTATGAGTACTTCTTTTTTTCTTCAAATGTACGACCTTCATAAGCATTTAACGCTATAGGAGTTGCTATTCCTAACAAAGGGTTGTGTTTTTTAATCGGGGTAACACATGGAGCTATATACATTTGTATAAGAAGCTGCCAGTCCTTAATTCTAGTCGGCTGGAACCATGGAGAAAACAGAGCCAGCCCCATCAGACAAAGATAGACTCGAACCCAGGCCCATGTCAGACCATTCGGCTAATAAAGTGTTACTGGTTCCTTGGATGAGAAATCACAAATGCAGGAAGAACGAAAACAGAATTCGTACCTTACCTGGGATCTGAAACTAGACGCGTCAAGAAGAAGTAAAATCCAACTAATTAGACCACTCGCTCCAAAAGGTTCGCCTTAAGCTAAAATAAAAAAAAAATAAACAAATAAAAATAAACTTCCTCTAATTCAAGAAGAATTGAGTTTGAAAACATGATTTTGTTGCTATACACAGTGTGTTCGTTAAGTAATGAGACTGATTTTTTACGGGACAGACTTTTGAATAAAAGTAACAAACGTGTTTATAGTTTTGACCGCTAGAGGGTGTTGTAATCGCAAGAGCAACTTTCGAGTCGCGTGACGCAGCAGTTCACGTGTGGCCACCGTTGAAGTAAGACTGTGCGAGTGGAGCGTGTCGGA
Source organism: Macrothele yani (assembly GCA_039090855.1). Lineage (NCBI taxonomy): Eukaryota > Metazoa > Arthropoda > Arachnida > Araneae > Macrothelidae > Macrothele > Macrothele yani. The sequence goes on along the minus strand of CM077013.1, from coordinate 100,340,303 downwards.
AGTTGCGTAATGTAGCAAAGAACTGTGATAAAATTTTACTGTAAATTAGAGAAAACTGCCACGGAAGTGTACCAAGACCTAAAAAATGTTTACGGCGACGCCTGTCAAAGTCGTGCCCAGGTATTCCGCTGATTTTCAACTTTTAAAAAATTCGGGGTAGGTAGTGGCTGGGTCACTAACGCTGAGATTTTTGGCGGAAAACGTCTTACCCAGGCGGATTGTCGGTGCGGGGTGTTTGTATGGTTGTTAAGAAAGAAATGAGCGCAACTAACTTGCATGTCTTTTATTTTATTTATTTCTCACAATGCTGACTAATTTGTAAAATTTTGTTGAAGACAGGACACTGGTACGAGTAGTACGTTATGTAAGACCTTCATCTACACTTATATCTCTAGAGAACGTTAAGTCTATCGTGGTATTCTTAAAAGTTGTAAAGTCAGTTGGATCCGTGGCCAACACCGATCTGAACTAGTCGTTCAGAAACTGTTTCAGACGATCGTTCGAAGCCTCAATGTTAAAGTCCACGATGAGCAGAAGCCGTATGTTGCGATCGCAGGGCCAGTTGTTAACTATTGTTCTGACATGCTATGTGTAGCAAAGCATTAGTTGAAAGGGAAATATCTCGATGTAGTTGAGTGGTGTCTGTGGATGAATATAGACTGACACTAGAACGATTTTGAATTGGTTATGTATCTCAACTTCCACTAGTACGCCTTCGCCGTCATGAACATCCTGTAGACAATTGAATCCAGAATACTTGGGTATTGGCCGTCGTGGAACGGGTCTAGCCACATTAGCCCAGCAAGTTTTCTGATTCTTGAAAACTAGCGTGCCACCGTAGAGTCCACTACGCTTCTTGTTGCCAGTGCCACGACTCGTACTGGGCTGTTGGTCGTCGTCATCGCCGTGTCTGTCACACTCTTTAGACTCAATATGTTTGAAGCCGGGTATGTCGACGGTTGTGTCTGTATCCATCCAAGTCTCCGTGAGTGCTAAGTAGTCGGAGCGTGAAGTGACTGAGTCGCTGCTCAAGTCCAAGTTGTATGCCACCAAACTTTGAATGTTAAACGTTGCTCACAATTAAAGACTATCTTTTGTCGTCGTCACCGTCGTCGTCGTCAGTAGTGTTGTTGTATGGATTGAATCCACAGAATTTCTCAACGTCTGTTGTTACCGTTTACAGACGATGTCTCTCAAGGCGCAAGTATTCGTCGGTCATCTCCTTAAGCCGTGGCGCGTTGCTGCCTTTGCTGTGATAGAAGTTGAATTTGTTGTTTGCATTAGTCAAGTACAATTCGTCGATGGTCGCCACTCTGCTCAGGACTACGTTGACCAAAGACGTCTGTTGGATCTTGTCGTAATCATATATACTATTCTGTCAAATGTCGCCCAAGTGTCTTGGAAGTTGCTTGACCACTTCATCCACATCGCAGGGCATGTTAATCACTTGGCCCAAAATACCGTAGTTGCCCTCATAACGAAGACGCCCGATCTGCATAAACGGTAGTCGCGGAGGTATTAGATATTCGCTGAGTGGATCCAACGGCGGCAAGTGCGTTGGCTTCGATGGATACGTGAAGCCGTTACTCTTACTCAACGTTGGCACCTTTCCTTGCTTTACTGATGTCCAGTAGTTTGAGCGCAACATAAACTGTTGAACGTCTTCATCTGCGAATTTCTGTTGTACGAATTGCAACATTGCTGCATTGGGCCGTTTTAAATCATTTTGGAACCATATATGCGATCACAAACTCCACAAACAAAACCCAACTAGTTACCATAGAACGACTTTTCAAAGTGCTTCGTCGCCAGACGCCAATGGGTTATAAATGCTAAATCTCGATTCTCAAACGTCTCATCTTCTTGTATTTCGTCGCATTCCATCGGTTCTATCTCACTGTCGACATCCATTGCATGTGAACTGCAGGCGTTTGCGCGACTTGTACTCGCCTCAACTTGTCGACGCTGCCTCATCATCCGCATTCGTTCTGCTGCTGTCACAGAGGCCTCATTGGATTTCTCATTTATTCTTTTTTCACTTTGTAAGTGTTGACGGTATGCATTTACCTTCTTGGTTTAAAGATATTTCGACATTTTTTGAAATTTTAACGAAAATTTGTCCAAGTTCAACACTTTGTTACTGTATATTTTTTCAAGTTCTTTCACTATTGTCACTATGAATGTTTTATTTTATAATACTTGTCGAGCTCTGTAAATCCACACCTTACACAACGTCCTACGCCTACGCGTTCTAGAGCTACACTAATTTGGCCGCGCGGAGAACCGGTAATTTTCAACTCCAACTTGGCAACCATCTTGTGGCGGCATGTGACGTCACGCGTTCAAGTTTAATGTCGCATGGCATTCTTTCATCCTTGCTCTTTTAAACCGTCTACTGCTTATTTCGATATGCGTTATAGTTTTAAAGTTATTAAGATCTGTCTGATATACACAAAATCGTAACATCGACTTTCACATGGTTTCCCCCATACCGGACAATCCGCGGATTAAGACGTTTTTCGTCAAAATGGGTGGGGGTCCCTCGAGGATGAACCACGCATAGGACGTCCAGTTTCTGCACGGACAAATGAAAATGTGGTGAAGGCTAGAGAAATTGTGTTGCCCATTACAGGCGGATAACCACTAGGCTACTCGCTCAACGGCTTGGTGTCGGTCAGTACGCATCTATGCCCGCACGCGACGTTTCAGGAAAGAACGCTTCCACAAAACAATTAGTTTCTGTTGTACGACAGCAAGCCCGGATACTGTGCACTGCCTGTGAAGCAGTTTGAGGATTTGAAGTCAATCTGTGTAATCGAACACCCACCGTACTCGCCAGATTTGGCTCCAGCAGACTTTTTCTTCCTCCCAAAGGTTAAGTGTGACAATTCAAAAATATGGTTTGTTGTTTTGATATAATCATTTTTGTCTAATTTTACTAAACGGGCACACTGCGCATGTACAACGGCCGTTACATGAAAACTGAGAGTAAAATCACACAAAATGAAGAAACATAGGTACAGCAAAGTGTAGGTTATTCTTTTTCAAAGTATCTTTCCTCGGATGATATGCAACGACCCCATCGTTCAGTCCACTTTTCAAAGCACGTGGCGAAGGTATTTTGTGGAAGCTGCTTTGGCGACCCCTATACAGCTTGAATTTCGTCAGCATCTGTGTTGAATGATGAGCCACGGAACTTCTCCTTCATTGTTGGAAACAATCAGAAATCGCACGGAGCGAGGTCAGGACTGTAGACAGGCTGTGGCATGACTTCAGTACTGCATTTCGTAAGAAACTGTTGAACACGAGCAGCCACATGTGGGCGGTCGTTATCGAGGTGTAGGGTCCACTTGCCCACCAGTTCCGGTCGCTTAATCGATATGTGTCTTCGTAGACCCTTCAAGACTGAAATGTAACACTTAGCATTGACAGTAATTTGTGGAGGAACATCATGCTGGCAGACTACACCTTTATGATCAAAGAAAATTATCATCATCACCTTCACAGCAGATTTGTTTTGGCGGACTTTTTTCGGGGACAGCGAACCTGTGTGTTTCCAGACACTCGTTGCTCGCTTTCTCAAGGGGTCAAAATAGTGGACCCATGTTTCATCGGCAGTTATTAATGTGTTTAGAAACTTTGGATCCTTTGCAATCATTTGTTTCCACTCATGACACACCAGAACTCTGGCTAACAATTGCCCTCTCGTCAGGTGATGAGGTACCCATCTGGAACATACACGATGTAGCAGTAATTTGTTGCTTAGAATGAGGAATGTCGACGTTTTTGAAATATTAGTTGACGCCGCTATGTCTTCACACGTGATTCGTCGATCTTCTTGCAGGATTTCCCAAACAGTGTCAACAACACGCTCCGTAACAACACTTTCAAGTTGACCAGGCCTAGGAAAGATTTCTGCCGACAAGGACAATATACTGGTTGTCCGCCGCCGTGGTTGCTCGTGGACGACTACTGCTAAACTCTCGGACAGCTACTCCTGTCCTTTGAAATGCTCTCCAAGCTCGTGAAACGATGCTGTGAGCGATCCCTAACTCCTCGGCCCCACTAGTCTCACTTCGACCTTCTTCCAACTTCCCAATAACGCGACCTCGGGTAAAATCATCCAGATGTCGTCTACTGGATTGCCTGTTGGCCATATCACACGGTGGCAGCTACTCAACGTCGTTCAAACCCATGTACACCGTGCAATAGCTTTTACCGAATTGCTGATTGTACACCGCCCGTGTGCTTTATACCCTTCTGACACTCCCACCCCCTACGTCGTGCTGCATATATGCGCATGCTCTACCGTACCGGACCTTAGTCTATCTCCTGAGTGGTCTTTCGGTCCGTTCTGCCTGCTCGTTCCGCTGTTATGCTGATTTCTCCTCTTCGTCCTTAATTTTTGCACACCAGTGTATATTGTACTTCCTATGTTGCAGTTCATCTTAGTCTCCTACACTGATGAGTCGTTACATTATGACCACCTACTGTAGGACTCTCCTAAGCTGTAGGAATCCCTTCAGCACACAGAACTGCGGCCACTCGGAGAGGCATCGATTCGACGAGGAGGAGATAGGTATCCTGGGGTATCTGGTACCATAATATCAATAGCAGGACTTTGATTTCACGTACATTTTGGGGTGGTGGTGATTTAGCACAAACGCACTTTTCCAAGTCGAACCACAAATGTTCGATTGGTTTCATGTCAGGTGAATTTGGACGCCAGGGCATTTTCTGGCAGTGTGGCAAGTCGCATTATCCTGTTGGTAATGGCCATCTCCAGTAGGGAACACAGTTGCCTTGTCTGGGTGAACTTGGTCCGCAACGATGTTCAGAAGTCAGGGATTGTATACTATTGGGATAATGGTGCCTAAGGTGTCCAAGAAAACATCGCCCACAGCATAACACCGCCGCCGCCGGTCTGTTTCCGGCCAGCAGTGCGTCCAGGTGCCGTAGCTTTCTTTGGTAGTCGGCGTATCCAAGGGCACCCGTAGGGGGGGCGCTCGAACCCCTCCCCCCAAATCGTAGGTATAGCCAAATTTTTTGATAAACTTACAACACTAAAATAGACGAAACCTTTTTTTAAAGCGTTTTTAAAAATAAATTTAGTATCTTGTACATTTACTAAAATGTTTGACAGCCTTGAAAGAGGTAAGGATTTGACAGCCTTGAAAGAGGTAAGGATTTGACAGCCTTGAAGGGGTTAAGGATAGTACTCACATGGGCGCCACTGGGCGTATCCGCGCTCGATCGTCTACGTGATGCCCCAGGAGTCGATTCGTTAGACCAGGCCACGTTCTTCCAATCATCTATGGTCCAATCTCGATTATCTTGGGCCCATTTCATGCGTTGCTGGCGATGGCGTGCAGTGGGCATGGGGACCCGGCTGGGTCTTCGGCTACGCAGGCCCATGCACAAAAGGCTGCGATGAACTGTGTGCTGTGACACATTGCCCTGATCAGCACTGTTGTAGTTGCCGGTGATTTGTCGCACTGTGGCCCTGCGGTCTCTATGATAAATGCGCGACAGTCTCCGTTCCCTTCAGGCATGAATGAGTTGCGGATGACACACAGCTGGACGACGTTTCGTCGTTTGGCCATCTGTGCACTACTTTTGATACGTACTCACTACATCGACACGTAAACAACCCACACCGTTTCCGAGATCGTAGTTCCAAGGCGCCGGGAAGTAACAATTTGTTCTTTCTCCGATAAATTGGCAGCTCTTCCTATTCTGACTCCGAACACTCTACTAACCGAAAGCTATATTTGCAAGCAAGCGTCATTTTTTTGTAAGACTTCCGTCCACAGTGAGTAGATTTCAGGTCCCAGCCACCTACAGCGAGTTCGCCTTTTGGGCAGGACGCAGAAACGAGAGCAAGTCTAGCGACTTTTGGCAGAACAGTTTGTAGTGAGATTAGAGTACAGTACATGGCGCCACCGTACAAGTACGATGTTGCACATAGAGGGGTGAGATAATTTCAGGGGAGGGGGGAGGGAGGCATAGGAAAGGATACTCAATTAACCAGTGGATCCAGCCTGGGGGCCGTCACTTAACGTGCTCGTCCGATGCACGGCGAATATTCAGTGATTGTTAGCAAATCACACCACCTCAGCAAGATCAGCCCAGGATCGAACCTGAGGACCTTGCATTGGTAGTCTGAATTGCTAACCACTCAGCCATTCGTCGCTCACTAACCGAAAGCGTGTCCTCCCTTTGTATATACAGTATACTGCTCTGTGTACTTCTCCTGAGCCACCGTTCGGTCTCCAGGCGCGCTCATTTCTATAGGTTTGGGGTTGTCATAACGTCATGACTCATCGGTGTATGTATATGCCTCAAGTAACACGCATTGAAATAACGTCGGTGAGGCTACGTAACACAGACGATAAAGAATGCGTTAACAAAAGCAATTTAGCGTGCAATTCCTGCAACCAACAAAGTAACACTGCAATATAGACAAAATGGGAAATTCGGAGAATGTCCATGCTTCTGGATTTCAGTATCCACTAACACCACCTCTGTGCGGAAGAAGGTCTTGACACCTACCAGGCGTACTTGCAATGACATTATTGATGACTGTCTGTGGCAGCTCGTCCCATATTACGTGCAACACGTTACGGAGGTCTGCCGGTGTACTGGAGTATGTTCTCAATAGGATTGAGCTCAGGAGTCCTCGGAGGTAACTGCAACGATTCAATCCCAAGTTTTTCGAGCACCGGAACCAGCTCCAAGCACGTTGACAGGTTGCACTGTCATCGAGGAAATTAAATGCATATCCAATAGCAGCGTGAAACAGTATCACAATGGGCACAAAGATCTCCTTTCAGTACATTGAGGCATTCATATTGCCTTGACTAACATAAAGGAAGTATGGCCATTAAAACACACGCCTATCCAGATCTGAACTGACTACCGTTGGTAAGGATGGATGGTCTATAAGTAGAGTAGTTGCATTCGTGTGCCGGATCTTCTCCACACGTGTTCTAGTCGAGTAACAGGACAAAGAGCAAAATGAATTCGTCTATGAAAAGTACATGGCACTGCTCTGTATTCTACGACATGTACCGTCGGACCCAAATACGCATCTTTGACGAGAGTGAGCTGATGTCGTACTCGTGAAGATGGTTTCGTACCATTTTTAGTGCATACTGTGACACCAAAAGCAGCTCGAAGGGAAACCTGGTGTCGGCTGCTGGTGATACTAGGGATTCTCCGAGCTCTTACTGTCAGGTAGCGATCTTGCCTCCTGGTGGTTACCCTCGGACGACCATTCCTGAGTCGATCTGCAACATTTCCATGCTGTAGAAATCTTGTATTTAGCAGACTTACTGCACTTTTTGAAACTCCTAAAGCAGCAGCAATATCTATCATGCCTGTAACATGCCAACAGCCGTATTTCTGTTGTCAATGCTTAAACGTTTTCTAGATATCATTTCAGATTAATCCCACACTAACGGCAATACATTCAGCAAACTCATAGACCAAGCGCTGAAACGACCCGTTTTCCACTTGTTACTTACATGGCACTTTTATCGGAGTTCGCACTCCACGTGTTGCCTTGTCATTATGCTAATTTCAATGGCCTCTAATCATTCGTCCAAAAGGGGTCCGAGTTCGAATCCCGGTGATGCATGGATGTTGTTTTTGTCTTACGGCACTGGCTCCCTACCTTCCATGGAACCCGTAACCCTAAATTAGGGACGGGAGATTGCTTATAGCCCATTGAGTTGCTCACGGTGGTCATTAAACCTCCATTATTAAGAAAATGATGCTAATTTGCATATGACGTAGCTACCCACGCTGATAACCAATCTCCAATAGTCGCTATGCATATTACCACGTTTTCCTTTCGAAACCGCAATATCCCTAACTTTTTGTGACCAATGTATATAGCAAGGAATATCGCACTTTTACATGAAAGTGTAGTTGGTATGACCAGTTCCCATTACTGAGGAATTCGTTTAAGTTTTACTTAGAACAACATATCTGCTCAGTACAGAAGAATGTTTCCTAACATTAGAAATTTCGAATAATTTTAATGCTTATTAAATTTATTTTTAATAGAGATTAGAAAGGTCCATAATCATTCACTCAGTCCTGTATGACTTTTGACCTCGCTACGGAAATTCGCTGAACTTTGAATTCGCAACAAATAAAAGTTTCAGTTTTCAAATCGTTACATAATTTGGAAAGCTGCATGATAAATTTCGGTAATCCGATTTTTTTTAAAACAATATGGTTTCAACATTGTGCAGTTTGTAATATATCCGGAATTTGAAGTTCACTACTTTTTAGTTGATGTTTCCTTTTAAGAGTATTTCAGTTATTTCATTATAAAAAGACCGGTCGTTTTATGTTGACTTGCCTACTTATTAAGGGAAACAGTTGATCTTACAACCGATTTTTTTCCTTTAATCCATGATTTTCGGTAGTTATCCAAAAAAGCATATTGACATAACGCCATTGGCCTAATTGAAACCAGAATCTCTAAGTTACTCGTACTCGCAGTCTGGTAGGAACTATTTCGTTGAATTTCACTTTTTTGCTGTTAATGTACGTAAAACACTATCGCGTTTATTTCTTATTCAATCAGCTACCTTAAAGCTGAATCGTTCGTTAAAAATCATAAGGGTAAACCCTACCAGAATCTCAAGAATTACTGTACAGAGTGTCTATTAATGAAGTATACAACTTCAGTATGCTATTAAAAAAATACGATAGAAATAAAATTTACACTGGTGTGCAAAAATTAAGGACGCAGAGGAGAAATTAGCATAACAGCGGAACGAGCAGGCAGAACGGACCGAAAGGCCACTAAGGAGATAGACTAGGGTCCGATACGGTAGGGCATGCGCATATATGCAGCATGCCGTAGGGGGGAGTGTCGGAAGGGTATAAAGCACACGGGCGGTGTACGCTCAGCAATTCGGTGAAAGCTATTGCACGGTGTACATCGGTTTGAACGACGTCGAGTTGCTGCCACCGTGTGATATGGCCAACAGGCAATCCAGTAGACAACATCTGGATGACTTTACCTGAGGTCGCATCATTGGGAAGTTAGAAGAAGGTCGAAGTGTGATTAGTGGGGCCGAGGAGTTCGGGATCGCTCACAGCATCGTTTCACGAGCTTGGACAGCATTTCAAACGACAGGAACAGCTGTCCGAGAGTTTAGCAGTGGTCGTCCACGAGCAACCATGGCGGCAGACGACCGGTATATTGTCCTACAGTTGAGAAGAGACAGACGGCAGGCAGCGGGGGAAATCGCAAGGCTCATGCAACAGACAATTGGACGTCCGTTATCGCATTTTACCGTGGCCAGGAGGCTGTACAAAAGGTGGTCTATTTGCCCGACGAACAGTACGGTGCGTGCCATTAACGCCTGCTCATGGTAGACGGCGGTTTCTGCGGTGTCAGGAACACAAGAATTGGACACATCAGCAATGAGGTCGAGTTCTCTTTACGGATGAGAGCCGATTTAGTCTGACGAGCGATTCTGGACGTATACACATCTGGAGAGAGCAGGGAACACGCAATCACACCTCAACATCATCGAAAGGGACTGGTTTGAAGGTGGCGGATTTCTCGTTTGGGGTGGTGTCATGCTTGGTAGCCTTACTGACCTCTACATCTTCCAAAGAGGTTCAGTCACTGGTGTCCGCTATTGTACCGAGGTTCTCCTGCCACATATGCGTCTGTTTAGCGGTGCTGTGGGTCCTGAGGTCCTCTTCATGGACGACAACGCTACACCTCATCGTACAGTGGCTGTCACAGAGCTGTTGGGGAGTAAAGATATTCAACGCATGGGTTGGCCCGCAAGGTCCCCGGACCTAAATCCAATCGAACACGTGGTGTGGGATCTTCTCGGGAGACGCTTGGCCGCACGTCACCAGCCGCCAGCAACTATTCCGCAGCTGCGATTGGCGCCACAAGAGCAATGGTCCGCGATGCCTCAACAGCTCCTTAACAACCTCGTCCTTATCATGGACAGACGTTGTAAATCCTGCAACGCAGTCAGGGGTGATCATATCCCCTACTAAAGACTGGAATTTTTCTTGGCAGCCGCCTGTCACATTGACGTTTCTGTCTGTCTTCTGTCCAGTTGTGCTCGAAGCTACCTTTTCGATTAAATGCCTTTGTATCCTTTGGATTCCTTGTTTGGACGGTTTTTTCTCACTTGTCCCATCTTCTTACATCTTGGGGATCTTATGGTATGATTTGAGTCGATGTGGCGCATTTCTGCACGACGTTACATTCGGAAAACCGTCTCGTCTTTAATTTTAGCACGCCAGTGTACTTTAAACATCAAGAAACATAGTAAGCGTTAGAGTTTGTTAAGTCAGATGATAGATGGCGCCAGGTGTCTCATGAAATGAAAAATCTTGTCAAACACGGAATACAAATGACATGGCTTCGCCAGTGGAGAAAGCAGCGTGTGTGTTTTGATTTGATGAGACAAAATCTCTAACAACAGTTCAGCGTAATTCAGAACGGAGAACAATAGACAACCGCCGACACGAAGGAGCATCGAACAATAGGTAAATAAATTCAAAGCAACAGGAAGTGTCTTGAAAGGCAAAAACACTGGGAGGCCATCCATTTCGGACGAAAATCTGGAAGACGTACGTAAGGCAGCTCGAAGTGATTCCCGGAGTCGGCTACTGGTGATACTAGGTCTCGTCCGAGCACTTACTGTCAGGTAGCGACCTCGCCTCCTGGTAGTTATCCTCAAGTAACTAAGAAGTCCGTCCTCGTCGCTAGCCGTGTACTCGGAATACCGCGAGCAACAGTTTACAAGGTTCTGCATAAACGTCTCCGCCTATATGCCTATAAAGTGCAGTTAGTGCAAAAACTTCTACCGAATGATCAACCACGTTGAAAAACATTTGCGGTAGACATGCTTAATCGTATTGACGAAGATCCCACACCCCTTCACGGATCTGTTTCAGCGATGAGTCGACATTCCATGTTTCTGGCAGAGTGAGTAAACCGCCGAATCTGGGAGACGGTAAATCCCCATGTGGTGACAGCACACGAGAGAGACAGCCCGAAGGTTAATGTATGGGCTGTACTAATGGAAGACAGAGTGATAGTGTCCTTTTCTTTCGTTGAACCAACCGTTGCTGGCATAACGTACCTGTATATGTTAGAACAATTCGCAATTCCACAACTTCAAGATATTCAAGACATCATTTACTAGCCTCCTCACTGGTCTTTGGCTGTACGCAGATCTTTAGACCACCACTTTTCAGGGCGTTGGATTGGATGTGGGGGTCTGACGGCATGGCCACCCCGTTCCCTGATATTACCCCATGCGAATTTTTTCTTTGGGAGAGGGGGGCTTCATTAAGGACATTGTGTACAAGAAACAGGTTACATCTATCACGTAGCTGAAATAACGCATTACCGCAGCCCTACTCCGTGTTACACCTGACATTCTGAAGCGTACGTGGGTGGAATTGGACTATCGTTTAGATATCCTGCGGGTAACCAGCGGAGCACTCGTGGGGATCTACTGACAGTTTAAGAAAAATACATTCGAAGTTACCACGTGTTTTGACATTAAAAGTAAATTGTTATTTATTGTAGTCCTTTTTTTCTTCAATAGCATACTGAAGTTGTATACTTCATGTATGGACATCCTGTGTATCAGAAAGGTTGAGTAATAAAGAATCAACGTGAAAGTATTAACGTTAGATATATTTAGTACATTCTGTTCGCAAAGTTAAACATTAATATCTATAAAATAAAAAAAAAAACTCGCTTACTCAAAGTTTGATTGAAAAAAAAATGCTTTTTTTTTCATTGGCGCGAATGATTCCTTATGTCTCGGAAAAGTTGTTTCTTGTCACACAGTGCTACGTGTGTGTGCATTTACTTCATTGAAAGAACTAACGTTAGATTGCCTCAGTGACGCAGTGGTCTAAGCGCTGGCTTATGACCATTCGTCTGTGTAGGGTCCAGTTCGAATACCGGTGAGGCATGAATGTTGTGTATGTCTCACTGCACTGGCTCTCCCCTCACCCCATTCCCTGGAATTATTAGTGGCTCTAAATTAGGGTCGGGCGACTGCTTATAGCCCATCAAGTTGCTCACGGTGGTCGTTAAGCCTCCAATGCACAAACAAAAAAAAAAAAAAAAAAAAAAAAAAAGATTCATCAGAAAACCGACATGTGAAGAAATTCTTATCGACATGCTTACTATTCCTGGAAAAGAATGTTGTCCAAAACGATACCTGACATGGGCATAATTTAATGTTCAGGAGGAAGCAAGCAAGAATTGCAACTATAAATAACATACACAAACAATATATGCAAATTACCACGCCGCCCGGATTGCACAGTGGCCCAATAGCTGGTTTCTGATCATTCGTCCGAGATGGGTCCGGGTTCGAATCCCAGGTGAGGCATAGATGTTTTGTTTATCGTACGGCACTGGCTCTCCCCTTCCCTGGAGCCAGTGGCGCTATATTAGGAACATGGACTACTTATAGCCCGTCGAGTTGCTCACCGTGGTCGTTAAACATAAAAACAAACAAACAAACAAAATCACTATGTCTTCTGTATTGTACATCAAATAGGAGTCATCGCTCTTTCCACGTTAATAAGTGAGTCACGGAAAAATGATCATCGGCCGCCACCGGGAATCGAACCCAGGTATTCCAGTTACGCGCTGGACATGCTTCCACTGCACCACAGCGGCATCGAAATTCTCCAGACTCACATACAACAAACGGCCAAACACCTGGCAGGTTGCTTTCTTTGGAGCCTCGTAAAACTGCCAGGCTTTTCTTTGGAGCAGAAAGCAACCTGCCAGGTGTTTGACAGTTTTGCGAGGCTCCAAAGAAAGCAACCTGCCAGGTGTTTGGCAGTTTTGCGAGGCTCCAAAGAAAGCAACCTGCCAGGTGTTTGGCAGTTTGTTGTATGTGAGTCTGGAGAATTTCGATGCCGCTATGGTGCAGCGGAAGCATGTCCGGCGCGTAATTGGAAGATCCTGGGTGCGATTCCCGGTGGCGGTTGATGAGAATTTTTCCGCGACTCACTTATAAACGTGGAAAGAGCGATGACTTCTATTTGGTGTTTCTAATCCACGCCAACTGCGTATTTATTATTCTGTTTGTTACTGTTGTCCAATCGTTTTTACCACACAGTCAACGCATAAATTTAACTGAAAACCAGAAAACCCAAAAACTGCATAAAAATGGATAAATGAAGTTAGAAAGTATGTTGGGGCAATGAGAGGAAGTTTCTTTGTGGCCGCCCGGTGGCGCAGTGGTCTAAGGCGCTGGCCTCTGATCATTCGTCCGTAAGGGGTCCGGGTTCGAATCCCGGTCAGGCATGGATGTTGTGTTTGTCTTACGGCACTGGCTCTCTCCCTTCCCTGGAACCAGTGACCCTAAATTAGGGACGGGCGACTGCTTATAGCCCATTGAGTTGCTCACGGTGGTCGTTAAACCTCCAACAAAAAAAAAAAAAGTTTCTTTGTTGTTCTTTTGGGCATGCTTACGTCCCGAAATCCCAGCGATAACTCAATAGGTCATCAAGAAGTAAAAACTATCTTCAAGACAAAATTCCAGAAAAATTCCTACAAATCCTTGTCCACAGAAGTGAATAGCTGCTGCAGAGGAAAATTTACTTTTCGTTCCTTCGACTTTTATTCTTTTCCATACTGTATATACGAACGCTTTGCTCCAACATTTAACGCAAAATTTCAATATCATTACTTTCTATTGAAAATTTCCACTTTTTCTAAAATAAATTCGCAATTTTTTTCGTAGCTTTACAGCATACATGCCGCACCCAGAAGTTCAACAGGAAAATTGTCAAACACAATTAATGTTTTCACAAAATTCTTTGTAGTTATCTTTCAGGAATAGAAATGGTTTAGCCAGATTTTCAGGAGAAGATAAGTCCCTCCCTTTCAGCGACCCGTATCGGGGCCAACGATCCTTAATAAAAAAAAAAAAAAAATGGAAATGTTAGCAGTTGTTGTGTTTTCTGGAATTAGGTGGTATTACATTTGTTTAAATAAATGTACGAGAATTGGCTAATTTTACTTGTTCTGGAATGGAAATATTCTCCCTTAATGAGAAAAGAAATCACTGTTAAAATATCAACAATTGTTTGATTATCCAAAGACATGTGTTTATCAAGACGTTTATAGATATATGCTGCCTGAATGAAAACTGCGATTATTCAGTTCTCTCTAATGTGAAGAAACTATTCCTTTATGTTGTTTATTTTTCTCATATTCCCTAATTTCCAACGGAATCATGTAACAAGTTTGTCTTGAAAATAAAAAAAGAACCCTGAATTCCTTAAAAGAAAACGACCCTAGCAAGAAATTCGAATCTGTAAGACCTTTGACCTCTTTGAGGAAATGCAACAGACTTGGGAAACGAGGCCATGAGTTTCAAAATCGCTCTGTTTCTTGAAGCGAAATATTTTCAGAGTAAAATAAATTCCATGGTATCTGTCAGGAGTTTTACTAGAAAATCAGTTATTAAGTACAAAATCGATGAGTCCGTAAAAACCTTTTTCTCACTAAGAATTCGGCGAGGCACATATGCAGGGGCCAAGTGTCCATAAGTGGAGCATGGAAGTTTGCTCATTGGTTAAAAATAGTGAATCCGCCGCGGAATGAGCTTCACGGTAGGCTTTCGGAGCATATGTGGCAGCACTGAGGGACGGCCGAGGGAAGCAGCTTCAGCCCCATTTGCGCGGGGACGGAAATAGTCTACGACCAGAAACAATGAGTGTAAACGTAGCCCTATATGGAGACGCCGTCGCTAAAGAGAGACCCGGCAGGAGAAAAAAAGCGTCGGAGTTGGGTCACGTGACCGACCGAAAACTACAAAATTATCGGAGGGAACCATGGCAGATCTTACTGAGCACTTCCATTCCATTGGATCTATTCCGGATCTCTTCGTGCGTTCCCAGGGTATGTCAGCTTTGCCTTTTGTCTAGTTTCCTACTACTTCTTACTTTGGATTTTTCTTGTATCACAAGAGCGTCTACGATCTTGAGTAAGGCTAACTGTGGGATATTTACCAGGTGACTTGTGCTTTTCCAAAGCGGATAATAATCCAGAACTGGATGCATTTCTGGTGGGACATTTCGTTTATTGGATGGGTCCAAGATGTGCCTCTATGGATGCTTCAGTGCGAGTCTACACTCTACTCACCTGAATATCCGTGTAGGTCTTGGGAAACCCAACCAGCTGGATAGCTAACTTCGGGAAATCAGATCTTAATTTACCTTACTGCAATGATATCCGTGTAAGCAGCAGCGGAAAACTGCGAGCAGTACGCCAGCTGTTAATTTTCTACTGTTTTCAAAATTCATCTATAATTAATTCTTCAATTCTGAAATTCGGCTGGACTTTAAACTTTCAGATCACGCCACAGAGACGAATTTGACTAAATTTTTTTTAATTCTCTCAGTTTGGCTCATAAGTGTGAGGTGTAACTATAACGTGTCACTAACAAGCTCAAAACATTACCTGAGAACATCAAAATTGAAAAAAAAACGTGAATCTTGAAAATATTACTTTATCTTTAATTTTAATCGTTAGTTCTTTGTAAGAAATAAAGTCGTGATCTTAAAGCGGTGAAAGAGTGAAAACAAATATTTTGTTGACATTATGGAGCTTTAGTGAATACAAAAATCGTCTTTGAATCTGATAACAAGAGCAGGAAATTTTATTTCTCTTTTAATGCTTATGTAAGAAAAGAGCTCCTGAGAATATTTCTGTCATATTTTTCACTTATATTAAGCTCGAAATGAAAACAATTTGTAAAAATATTGCTTTCGCGTAGTTCAGCTTCGAGACTTTTGTCTCAATCATTATTTTGGTTCTTCGTATTTAAACCCCCTTTATTTTAGTTTAAATACGAAGAACCGAAATATTTTTCATTTTCTTCTGCGCATTTGAGTTTAATGTAGCCATAATTCGTAGTCTAACTATAATGGTTGAGGCACACTTATTGGTTTGAGGTCTGGAATTTACAGAAGTATGTTGATCATTTTTTTAAATGTGTTCATAGTACTGTAATAACGAAAAATCAAAGTATTTTGATAACTGGTCTAGCGCCACCTATCACTGAAAAATTACAATATTTAATTTTTTTTCAAAGTCTGAAATAATTTTAAAAATTGTTTTCACTGCTACTTAAAAAGTTCTGCCATTGGCTTTAATATTCAGGGGGAAAATATCTGAAAAGAATCGCATTAAAAAATAATGTGATTTAATTATAGATTTGTTTTATTGTTCCACCTGAGTCTGCTGTTAAAACAAGAGAAAAAGATTTCAATAGGGTTTCGGGTTATATGACAAATTGTTTACAAGACTACTTAAAGTTATAGATCAAACGCTTTGCAATAATACTAAAAGTGGTTTAATTTGTAATGCTGCGTGGAGGGAAATAAGTTCAGGGACATCATTGTAACCAATAAATGTCATGACAATTACAATCAATTGCGATTTACTGAAAACTGATATTTATTAAGCGTTTGATTCGTGTACTTTCGCAGCATCTGAAAATAGTTAAAAGTAAAATGTGAGCAAATTGACGAATTTAATTATCCCCTAAAAACCAGAAGAATAAATATTGGTAAAGTGGTAATTTTTTCTTATTTATACACATTCTTTGAATTTTATAATTTGGTTTTCAACAGTTGCAGTTTCATTAAAACGTTTCCCAGTAAATTTTAAAGAATTGTATTTACTATGTGCTAAATATTACATAGAAGATTTTCTCTGCGAACACAAAATGAAATAAAAATTAATTTATGCATGATTTTCCTTTCATATGAAAATCCTTTAAAAATTATTTATAACATAGAACATAAAACTCTTTAGATTTTACTGAAGCAGTTTTTTCCTGAGTTACCAGGAATGAAACCTGTAATCTATGTTTAGAAGGATAAATTTTGCATAATGGCAAATACAAAAAGTGTCATTTGTATGTAGCTGCTACAAGGCACTATAAGAAAATGTTCGTTGTGGACATCTTCGAAGAAGCGTATTGTAGTTTTGGTAATATTTACCGAACAAAAGCTGACCTCAAATGCACACAACAAAACATGCAGGTTTTAAAAAAGAGAAAATTATGTTGTCAAGTTTTTCATCTTAAGAAAGTTTATCAAAAATGTGCATAACTAAAAATGTCGCTGAAGTATTATAGTGGATTATATAATAAATGACCGGTGTTCTTGCTTTGTGGACACGTATTTAAATTCCAGTGTTCTTTGAAATTTTCATTTGCACCTTTGCAAAGAAAATAAATTAGTAACTGTTACAAAATGTTTTTAAAACAGTGAAATGCAATACGTTATCAAAGAAAGCACCTGGGAGGGGGATTATAGATAGAGTCTAGGTCTAGCATATTTTAGTTACCATGTTCTTTTAATTTTGTTTTTGTTCTTATCCTAAATATCAGTTATTAATCTTTTATTTAAAAAGCAGCATGAAGGGAAAATCTTTGGTTTAAGCGAATTTACTCAATGTTTAAAACATAAGCGAAAGATCTATTTAATTTACTGAAATGATGACAGTAAACATTTTTACATTGTAAAAAACAATAATTTCGCGTGTTGAATTCACTAATTCTTAATGATACAATTTCCTTAAGTTCGTTTGATTTCTTCACTTTTTACTTTTGTGCAAGTCGCATTCCTTCAATCATTTCAACGTTCCTTTCCTTTTTAAGGAATATAATTAGGATACAGCGCTGTTTTTAATGTTAATGTTTAATCGCAAATGATTTGTGATTTCATGTTGTATTTCATCACTGAACATTACAGAATAATTCTATCCTCATGTAAATTTCAGAACAAAAGTTTCCTTAAAGAAACGGTAGTTGATATGAAGATGCACGCCCTTAAATGATTTGTTGCTGACCATATGTTTCCGTGTCTATTTTCAAATTCATACGTCTCTTTTGCTGCCACGCTGAACTATGTATGCGTTCTTATTACAGTAATATTTGTTCGCATTGATACCGCAATGTTTTGTCCTCGCTGTTTCCGCAGAGCGAAAATAGCGGCTACTGATCATGTAAAGTAATTCTTTCGATAAAACTGAAGAATAACACCTAGATTATTAACAATCCTAATAAAGACGATGTCCTTGCAAAATGCCCTATAAAGTTTTGCCATTCTATTATTGATATGACTTTCGGAACTGAACTAGTTACTGTTACATAGGAATTGATCAATAATTTTGATGAAGTTACCAAGTTAACATTGTATAGTAACTTCGATAAATTCCAAATAAGTGACAGAGAAAAACGAAAACATTATTTAACTAAGTTTTAGGTCATTTTTGAGTCACTGTTAATGGTGTATCAAACTTTTTACGCATCAACTAATAAATTTCATCCTGGAAGGATATATTTTCCTTTTATCCCTAGTAGCCGAGACAACAGAAGTGCAGGTATTTGATTAGCTGTTGTCTTTATTATTTAATATATTTTGTCTCACATCATTTCGTAGCTTCAGTTTCACCGCTACTCGTGTATCAACCATACTTAAAAAACCTGAAGGACTTGCATTTTCTTGTACATGTGCACAATTCCTTAGATTGATTCCAAATAAATCTTAAAACTCGTATTATTATTGGATTAATGGAATTAGTAGCTCTAGCGAACATATGTATGGACTCTTCCACATTTTCCTATGACACTAGTAGCTCTAGCGAACACATTTATGGACTCTTCCACATTTTCCTATGACACTAATAGCTCTAGCGAACATATTTATGGACTCTTCCACGTTTTCCTATCCTTCTTTGCTGTTCATACACGAGAATATGATGATTCAGAGTGCACTCGTATTACAACTTTATTGGATTTTTTCACTTCTGGTACCTTCGTCTGAAGAGTAGTTGCTTTACTATTTTCTCTTCATTTTCTGAATATTTCTAACTTATATTTCTTTCACGCGATTTGGTGTTCATGTAGGACATAAATAGTCAACCACTTTAAAATCACCAGTGCGGTGGAAACGTGAAACTCCTTTTCTTGAAGCTTGGTAAAACCGATATTACAAACTGCTCTGTAGAATTTTACCTCAAGACACACCAAATTCTTAACCACCCAGGTGTCGCAGTGGTCTAAGCGATGGCTTCTGATTAGGTCCGGGTTCGAATCCCGGTGAGGCATGGATGATGTGTTTGTCTTACGGCGCTGGCTCTTTCCCTTGCCTGGAGCCAGTGGCCCTAAATCAGGGACGGGCGACTGCTTATAGCCCATTGAGTTGCTCACGGTGGTCGTTAAACCTCCAATAAAAAAAAAATAAAAAAAAATCTTAACTGTATTTAGCGAATCCGTTGCTTAATTTTCCCTTGGTACTGTTAGATAAAGTTTCACGATTGGGGATATTTTTACACGAAAACCTCCTTAAAGCTTCCATTGGCATTTAATACAGATAAAACAGAAGGTAAAGTAATTATGGTTCTTCCAGATAAAACCTTTACTAAAACTTTCAAACTAGCAAAGTTTTTCTATAATTAAATGTTAAAGGGTTGATTGATTGTTATGAACTAAAGTGCGAGTTTACTCTCTTTTCATTGAATATCAGAATCAGTGTGAAAAAATAAGTGTGCAATCATACATTGCTTGATAATGGAAATAACACTTGGCAGTATGCCACACACGCATATCCGTTTTTTTTTTGTTTTTTTTTATTGGATTGATAAGGGACATGAAGAGAGAATAGCTCTCACTATATAACTAATAACCGATTTGTTACGCGAAAATTAGACACCTGTAGTTGTTACATCGTAATGCGTTTTATAGGGGCATTTTTTTTTTTTTTTTTTTGGGCCAACATGCAAAGGACGTTTTAATCTTTAATCAAATATCCTTTAAAAATAATATTGCAACTAAATTTATTCTGAGTAAACGAATTATTCAACGGGACATGACACGATGCCTTCTCACTCTAGAAATGTTCAAAATCATTTTTCCAAAAGCTAACAAATGCAAACACCACTATTATAACATCTCAAAAGTTTCAGTGTTGTACTAGATTTAATGAAACTTTTAGTTCAATTTTCGTAAATAAATTTTATGTCATCTTCAGTTGGTTGACAAAAGGACTAATCAGCATTTTTTTTCCAGAAAAAACCGTAACCGGCCAGAATGTGTGACGACGATATTGCCGCACTTGTTGTTGACAATGGCTCTGGCATGTGCAAGGCCGGGTTCGCCGGAGATGACGCCCCCAGGGCTGTCTTCCCCTCCATCGTCGGACGTCCCAGACATCAGGTATGTAACAGAACAACCACTATACTTTGGTCATAGAAATGCAGTAATTATTGAATAGTCATTAAGATTCTGACTTTGGCATTCCTCGAAAAAATTGGTTTACTTTTTTTAGTAGCAGAACGTCAGATATTGCCCAAATCCCCTAACAATCACTAAGTGTATTAATGGTAATGCAATGGACAATGAATTACAATTCCATATAGAGAGTTAAGTGGAAACGCAAATACGTTAAAATGAACAAATTCCAAGTTTGCAAGTTCCTCGTCAACAGAATTAGGAAAACATGACAAAATGAGATGAATACTGCCACAGGACATTCGCATTTTGTCTACGTATCTGTCTGTTAGCTATTTTAATAGCGAGATATGTTTAAAGTCAGGCATCAGTATTTCACTTTACCTTCCGAGTAAAAATAATAAAATAGGAAATGAATCAAAATAAGGAAAAACTTCTTGATTTGTGCAACTCTACTTTTAAAATTCCAATACCTGTTATTGTAGAACACATTATCTGACTTGCGTTCTATACCGATTCGTTTCTTTGAACCATGTAGTTCTGGTTATTAACTTTTGTATCTAGGCAAACTCAGCTGAGAAATGTGTTAGATTTTTTGCCTTATGGTAATTTAAATGAAATCAGACTGTTCAGGAAAGCAAATTTCTTAGGAATGGCAATCAGAAAGAAGAGCATATGGAAAATCTTCCTGAGAGTGATATGCTTGTTTATTTTTTGTGGTTTTTAAATTTTTCGATATCTCGGAGTGGCCAGTGTTGGATATCTAACTTAGGTTTAATAGCGGCTTGGCCAAGCAGCCGTCGGGGCTGGACTGGCCTAGTCTGTCAATTATTTGATCTTCAAACTCATAAAATTAAAATGCACACAAAACTACCTGACTTTCAGGTGATGTGTTAAAACAGACATACATACAATTTATTGAAGAAAAGTTTTCTTAGAGTAACGTGTAGATGAAGCATTCTTTGAAACACTCGCTACAGACTTTTAGTTTAACTTCAAAATTAATTCACCTTTAAAATATTCTGATTAATTTTAAGAAATCGTTCGAGCTTTAAATGATCTACAATATTATTTTTGGTTGGATGCTAATATCCTGTTTTAGTATAACTAAATTTAATTCAGAGAAGATATTGACATAGTATAATTTTGGCACAGTTGTATGCGGCATTTAATGTAAGATTTAAAAAAAGTAATTTTGCGAAGTTTTCTAAGTACTTTGCGGTTCTGGAGTTTTCTTCAGCGCTTCCGTTAAAAAGATTTTTGAAGCAGTTGGGGTTCATGAATTGCATATTTCTTTTAGCTCCATATGAAAAACACCTTCACAAAATGTTCTTTGGTCGGCAAAACACTTAAAAACTAAAACTGCAATTTCAGCATTTTTGAAGTTATTTCTGAAACGCAGGTAGTGAGCTTCTCTTTCATTCGTTCATTTCCCATTAAGTCTAAAAAAAGTTCGTCGCTGTCTAGAAGTAATCTAAAACAATTGGTAAAAAAAAAAAAAAAACTTCTTGTCATAATGATAAATAGATGCTAATTTTAAGTTGCGATAAAACTTTGTATGCAAACATGCGAAAGGCATTCATTAAGCTCTGAGTTCGGGTTTTATGTATTAACACATGAGTGTGTTGACAGTGTTTGTTACTACCGTAGATACTTAATCTTCTTTTTTTTTTGGAGAGGGCGGATGAAAATAATTATGTAGCCGCAAGACATCAGTTGAATTCTGAGACATTTTTGCTTATTACGGCAGTTAGTAACGGGAATGAAAATTGTGAGTCTAAAATTCCGTACAATGTTTAAATTTTTAACGAAATAGGAAATTGTTACAACAAAATGATTGAATTTTAGACGAAATAGGAAATTGTTACGACAAAATAGGAAATGATCGAATTTCTGATGAAATAGGAAATGATCGAATTTCTGATGAAATAGGAAATGATTGAATTTCTGACGAAACAGGAAACTGCTACGACGAAATAAGAAATGATTGAATTTCTGACGAAATTGGAAACTGTTACGAGAAAACAAGAAATTGTTACGACGAAATGGGAAATGACTGAATTTCTGACGAAATAGGAATTTGATTTAGAGTGTAGAGATTCTACAACATCTAAAATATTTTAGTTGTATCTGAAACAGCGGAACGCCTCTCTTTGGCGCAGTGTTCTCAACACTGGCTTCTCACCGTTCTGCTGAGTTGGGCCTAGACTCGAGTTACAGATAATTGTGTATGCCTTACGGCTCTGGATCTGCCCTTTCCCTGGAATCAGTTGCCCCAAATTAGAGACCCTCAAAGTGTTGCTTATGGTGGTCGTTAAATCCCCGAAATGATAATAATTAAAAACCTCTGGAACACATTTCAGGGAAGATGACGACCTCGTACTTTTTTTGCAGAACGTAAAGCTCGTAGTATCAAAAGCCAATACGCATGGAACAAAGATATTCTAAATACATTGAAGTTACTGGGAACTATGGCCAAAAGTAATACCACAATAATGGCAGAAAACAGGCAAGACACGAGTATGTTCAGCTTAGAGCTTGGTTCAACAAACGCAGAAGTACTTTTCCATTTGATTTGGTATTATGCTTTTAAACTCCAAAAAGCACAAATGTTAAATCCAGTATTTAAAAGTAACTTAAATCCGCACAGGCTGCAATACATACTGTATATATGCACAAGAAAATCAAAGGTTTACAACTTACTGCCTGCCCCCCCCCTCCCTCCAAAAAAAAAAAAAGAATAGTTTTTGGTAAATTCGTCAACAAAACAGGACACGCAATTTTTTTTTTTAATTTATTATGATGAGAACCACAGAAATTTTGCTGAAATTAGAAATATTAAATGCAGAAACAAACAAGATTCTGTAGGGTTTCATCGGAAGTCTGTCGTACAAAACGCCTCTTAATACCAAAAAGGGATTATACCCATGATGTTAAAATTTGTTTTATAGCGTTTTTGCTATTTCTTTGCTACATCTTAATGCTTCTGATAGTTGCAGTTTAAAGTTCTTAAACATAGTTCTTAGTTAAATATTCTTAGAGAACCTTACAGAACAATATTAAAACTCTTTGAATAATTAAGAACTCACCACGGTCAGAGAAAAGAATCAGCATACGAGATAAGAGACTTGCGTTTCAAATCCAACATCTTTTTTATTTCACTCACAGAAAGGTCTACGTGACTCTCA
Source organism: Macrothele yani (assembly GCA_039090855.1). Classification (NCBI taxonomy): domain Eukaryota; kingdom Metazoa; phylum Arthropoda; class Arachnida; order Araneae; family Macrothelidae; genus Macrothele; species Macrothele yani. The sequence goes on along the minus strand of CM077013.1, from coordinate 100,316,827 downwards.
TATTTCCACACAGAATTCAACCCTACGACAGCAATAGCCGATTACATGTAACTCAACAGGTTTCATATCAACGTTCAACAATCTACTCGCAATCTCTCGACATTTCTAGAGCTCCATCCTACTACATTCAATCTTGTTAACTTTATCTTGCTCTGACTCACTGTCAGTGTTACCGAATTTTAAGAATTGTTCGGATAAATTATGTGTCGTTCAGGCAGAAAATTTTTAACCAAGAATTTGCTAAATTTACATAAGACAACAGGAACAAAAAGAAAGGTTAAATAGAAGTATGCATCACAATTTCCTTTACGAATTTTATTTTTTACTTAAAATAAACATAATTAATAAAAAGTTTTTATTCAAAGCATTGTAACCCAAAAAAAAAAAAAAAAAAAAAAAAATTAATTCTATAACTTTTATCCTATTTTGAAGGCAAAGTCGTGTTTTAGAAAGTTTCTTGCTGTGAAACGGAGCCTGTTTTTGAAAAAAAAACACTTATTTACACTAATTATTATAGATTTTTAACAGCAAAAAATACACTACCTACATCAACACTAGGTAGTACAATGAAGAATATACCTTTTGAAGCTTTGCATCAAAATGTTGACGAGAGACATTCACATAAAGTATCAAATGAGCTTTTACAAGTTCACCAGAACTTATTGTTTAGTGCTAAAAGGTTCTTTTATTACGAAATGAACCAAGCCTAATGGGAACTTAAAGCTATCATAAAGAATCGTATTAACAATTTCAAAATAATAATAATAATAATAATAATTCCCAAAATTGCAAGACCCTGTTGTTTGGTACTTGTTAATTCCTCCATTAAATAATGAGCAGAATCCAGAATGAAGCTTAAAACAATGAAGAATTTCTCGAAAAAATATCAAATTAATATTGGAGACAAAGAACCATAGCAATAAAACAAAAACTGAGCAAATTGGTGACATACCTGAAATTCAGGAACTTACCGCTGCTGATCTTTTCCAAGAGCAGCCCTAACAGTTTACGAAGAAATTTTAAACGGCGCTTGCTGCCATGAACTGGACCTTCAGTGAGTGTATTTCATAAGCCTCCCTTAAACTGATTAGTGCTGTCCTCAATTTTTACACATTTCACTGAATTAAGCATTAATTTTTGATCATTTACCACATGAAAAAACAAAAAAATTAGTTATTCTGAGTTGTGTTAGATTACTCAGGATTAGGTGTAGTAGATATACCAATTTCGGGATTTTTTGAAATTCCGCATTTTTTCTTTTCTTTTCTTTAAGCAGAATAAAGTATGCAGGAACTCAAATGCTTTTATAACGAACTACTTTAACAGGGAATTCAACATGCGTGAAATCCTTTTCATTTCGTTTGGGAAGGTAGAAACACCCAATCCTTGCTATTCGCAGGGTTAGGTCCCTTGAAAACCCCGTGAATACGGAACCAGTGATCCAACGGAGGAAAATGTGTCAAGTTCCTGCGGGATCCTGTTTACCATACAATTTTGCTACCGATCACCCTAAACTCATTATTTCATGCATCTTTCTGGTTAAAAAAAAAAAAAAAAAACAGCTAATTTATTATTGTGCGCGTTTTGTAAATGTGTTTCATACACAGTTTTCTTTGAAATACATAGTACAGTATGTAAGGCTAGCATTTGAAGTCAACTCCAGCTTTCACGCAGAAAAGCAGGGGGAATAATCCTTGAATACTTTGCACACTGTGGTGCTGATACACTCACAACTCTACATATATCTTCATTATGGGGATTCAACCGGATGGTGGATTCATAAAAACTAATTCACGGCAACGGATGCTTCAGACATCATAGAACGAAGTTTATCTAGCACACACATATTTTATTACTACGGCTTATCACAATCTTCTTGGGCTTAGCCGCACTCGACAACGCACTTGCATTACGCTTGGATGACATTATTAATCACAAAAATAATCAAAAACAGCGTACAACTACAAAAATGTAGATGAAAAGATGTTCGAAAAAGACGTGTCGAAATTTTTGCTACTGCGCATAGCCGCGAATGGCAGAAAGTGGGTTACACTTCAACTCACGCAAATAGCGAGGTTAGCATGTATATGCTATGTTTGCAGATTAAACGCCAATTTTTACCAAAAGGAGTGCATTTGTGTCCTTTTCTTTCCCTCTGAAAAATCCCTGTCATTGATACTGGGATTTTTCAGAGCGAAAGAAAATGTCTATAAATGTTTGTATTATCTGTTCTTCATTCTGCTAGTTGAACGGTAGATATCACAACTATCAGGATGACAGAACAAAAACTGATATTGTGTGATATAACTGTGATGTGTGAGCGACGTATGTCCACCGACGCTTAATGTGATGTTTTTGTTCTTCCACAGGGTGTGATGGTGGGTATGGGTCAAAAGGACAGCTATGTAGGTGATGAGGCACAGAGCAAGAGAGGTATCCTCTCCCTGAAGTACCCCATCGAGCACGGCATCATCACCAACTGGGACGACATGGAGAAGATCTGGCATCACACCTTCTACAACGAACTCCGAGTTGCTCCAGAGGAGCACCCCATCCTTCTCACTGAAGCCCCCTTAACCCCAAGGCTAACAGGGAAAAGATGACACAGATCATGTTTGAAACCTTCAACGCCCCAGCCATGTATGTTGCCATCCAGGCTGTACTGTCCCTGTACGCCTCCGGTAGGACCACCGGTATTGTGCTCGACTCCGGTGATGGCGTTTCCCACACTGTCCCCATCTATGAAGGTTACGCTCTCCCCCATGCTATTCTCCGTCTGGACTTGGCTGGCCGTGATCTCACTGACTACCTCATGAAGATCTTGACTGAGAGGGGCTACTCTTTTGTCACCACAGGTAAACAACCATTCCCTCTACTAGATCCTATAACTTTCTTTTCTTTTTTTCTGTTACTTTCATGCTAACCTACATTCCTACTCTTTCTCTTAATACAGGTAACCAAGCCCTCCAGTAAATCCTTTCATTAACTTTTCTTTCTTATTATTTACGCGCTTGCTAACTTACTTTTTTACCGTTTCTTAACCGCAGGTAACCAACCACCCCTTTAGTGATTCATATAATAATTATCTCTTTCTTTTTTACTTGCTTACTCATTTACTTACTTACTAGATTACTGTTACTCTTGCTCACATTTTACGGTCTCTCTTTCTTTCTTACTTACCTTCATTTCTTAGTATTTCTCTTTCTTTTGCACTTATTTACTTTCTTCTTGCTCATTTTTTTTTCATTCTTTCGAATGCCTTCTTTTCCCGACTTCTTTTACTGTTTTATAACCAAGTTTTTGATTCACTTCTTACACGTTTATTTACTTATGCTGACTTCCTTCTTTTTCTCCTTCATGCACTTATTTAACTTCTTCGAACTTCGATTACTAATTTATCTACAAAATTTATTTCTTTTTACTCCTTTCGGTTTTTTTTCTTTTCCGTTTCTTTCAGCTAACATACTACTCGCTTATTTTTCATGTATTTCATTTTTTTCACTTGACTGATGTAGCATTTTCGTACTTTATATTAGCAATAATTTATTCATATTCCCTAAAAAATTAATTTACTTGAATCTAATTGACTTGTTAACAAATTAATTAGTTAATTTAATTCATTTTTTTCTTCTTTCTTCGTACATTTAAACAGGTTTTGTCCTACTGCTTATACTTCAGAGTATTTATTAACTCAGTTGATCGTTACTTGCTTTTTACTTTCGTTTTCTCTCTGTCATCGGCATCTATTTGGTTCCCCCTTCTATATGTTCCACTTTCTTTCAATGACGTGATTTAAATTAATTAATTCCGTTATTTATTCATTTTTCTGAGATTATTTTTCTTCTGTTTCGTCATTATAACGAAGTAAATTTCTCCGTCATTTTTGGTCTACGCCGGGATTCGAACCCGGGTCCCCTCATTCCGGAATAAGTTGCTCTACCAATTGAGCTACGCGGACGTTTTATTCTGATTCCTATCTGCCTTTATGTCGTGTGCGTCCTTCGGGCAGGTACGTCACATCTCCTGGTACGTTACATCATCTCCCCTTATTTATTTTTTCTTTTCGAAGTGCTGGAGAAGGGATTCTCTTATTTTTCCTATCTCGCGGTGTGGAAATAACATCACACCATTGCGAGATTTTGAACGGTCGGGTCATCCGGATAGTTCGGGCGCCATTATAACGAAGTAAATTTCTCCGTCATTTTTGGTCTACGCCGGGATTCGAACCCGGGTCCCCTCATTCCGGAATAAGTTGCTCTACCAATTGAGCTACGCGGACGTTTTATTCTGATTCCTATCTGCCTTTATGTCGTGTGCGTCCTTCGGGCAGGTACGTCACATCTCCTGGTACGTTACATCATTTATAGGTTCATTCACTTTTTTTCTCGGATCTTTGCTTCCTGAAATTTCCAATTTATTTACTTTTGCTACCGCAACCGAAAGATTATTTCCTAAGTAATAATAAAACTAATGGAAATTGTGAATTTTTTAAAATTTAATTTGCTTCTTTAATTTGTTGCATTCAGCGTCATTTAAAGAAAAGGTATTCTTCATTATATTACTACTTTTATCCTTCTTTTACTTTTTATTTTTTTTTCATTCAATAATTTTTCTTATCTGTTTCATATTATATCAATATTTTATGATATTGATGTTTTTCCGATCAGTGGAGCTTGCAGCATTTTATTTAAAATGTTGAGGTATTTTGTACAAAATAAAGCTGCTCCAGCAGCAAAATTATCGAGACGAAATTGGAAAGAGAAAATTGTACTTAAACCTAAAATTCAAACGGCTTCAACTTAAACAAGCATATTTTACAAAAAATCGCTCTAAAAATGGGTATAGAGAAATTATATGGAGTATTTATTTAAATTTAAAAAAATGAACTTCCAGCATGTTGCTTGGTCATCACGTGTTGGGAATGTGTTGGCTTACATGTTTTTTCTGCTCGACAGATTATTAAAATAACAAGTAAATTATATATTTGGAGAAATTAATATGAAAATTTCCCAGTAATAATATATAAATTGAGGGGAGAGCTGGCGTATACAAATTAGAGATTTTTTGGAGACATGCGATGAAACTATAAATATAATTTTTTGGCGAAAATCCAATACTTAATACTTAAGCTTTTGCTTTTATTTAACTGATACTTAATTTTTGCCATTTCGAAACATAAATTAGTAGTTTCCACAGATAAAGAGCGTAACTAAAATGTTTCAAGGATATTGTTAAACATGAAACTAAGAAACCTTTCGCATTTGAAGATTGAGTAAAAGTCATAAATGTTTAGCCGTTCTAATTAATAGGGTATTCAGAAATATGAAGGTTAAATGTAAATGGTTGTATTTTCAGACAACTAAAGTTTTTCACATGAGTCTGTCCGAACTAAATACATTTTTTAACATGACTCAGCATCAAAGAATTTAAATTAGTTGGTTTTAATTTGAAACAAAGTTGAGGAAGATTTTGAACTCTGAATGAGCAATACAGACAATATGTTTTTCTGTCGGAAATGCTCTAAGTTTCTAAATAACTTATTTGAAAGTAAGACGTTTGTGAACACTACTGCAAGTATTGGTTAGTAGAAGTAATTATACATAACCCAAGTTTCTCCAAATAAATTAGCTGCTGGTAAGAAACCTATTTATTTGGTGTAGCTGGAATTATGTGTTTCTTGAGGGTCTCGATACCGTCAGCAATGGCATTTTAGAAAATGTAGGAACAATACAGGCAACATAAGAATTGGAAATCTCGATACCCGCAGAACATAATTTCTTGTGAATAGTTACGTAAATGTAAACAAGTTGCAGAAGTAACGGCAATTAAAAATTTATTTGAATTATTTACCGAATGAAATCCACTAAAATCCATTATAATAAAAAACGTCCAGAGTAATTTATATGAAAAATTGAAATCCTCATCTGAGTAACTGAAGTCCACTTTTTTAGAAAAACTGAAAAAAAAAGGAAGCATTTTGGCTGTACATTGGAAATTCTGTGCTGACGCTTTGTGAAAGACATGTTTCATGCAAGAAACGTATAAACGATACAGCACTTGAAGAAATTTACTTTATAAATGACACGTTGTCAACTCGTCATCCACTTCACAATCTTCAGTTTTCTTTAAATTTTTTGAAATTACTTTCCTTTCAGAGATTTTCCCATACTCATTTATTTCCGTGTAGTTTAAAAGGTAAAGAGGATTCCTATTTTGCTATGTTTCTATGTTTTATTGTTATTAACGATTTTCTGGAAATCTGACCATTTCGAAGCGATTTTTTTAAATCGAAGTGCCGCAAAAACGTTATTTTGTTTTTAAAGTTGCGCATTACCCGCAGAACCTAAATATTTAACTTTTTAACAGATAATCTGCGGATTATATGACTAAAAATACGGCACGTTCTTGTAAATTATTTTTGGAATCCCTTTGTTTCAAGTTAGGCAGCCGCGGGCGTTACTTTGCTCTTAACACCTCTAACTCGACCGATGATCAAGTCTGTTTTCTGGATGCTGGCTTCTAGCTAATCTGTAATATTGAGCCTGAGTTCGAATTCTGGGTAAGACGTGGATGTTGTGTTTATTTTGCTGCTCTAGTTGGCTCTCTTCGCTGGAGCCAATGGCCCTAAATGAGGCCCGGTCTAGCATCACGATCTCATGCGTGACGGGGGAAGGGAGTTAAACTCCGAAAAAAAATACCCATATGTATTACTTCTAACTGAATGATCACGTACGTTACATCAAGTACTAAAAAGCACACACGTTTTAACATTTTTTCTCGATGAAGAACACTAGCATAGCACTTCAAATACTGAGCAAACGTAATACATCCATTCAAATGCTGAACAACCTTAGCATGCTGCTTCAAACATAACAGCCCTCGCTAACTGCGTCCAACTGCACACGATTTCTTCATTATATTTGTTGTCCTTGTATGTTAACGTAAAGTGAGTATTTTTACAATCTCGAAGAACTGAATGGTGGATTGTCATCAAGTACATAACGATCAGAGTTGTACCGACATCATTGCTTTTTAACTTCAATAAAAAGGTGCAATGTGGCCGATTTTTGCTTATCACACCAACCAAAATTGAAAATACTGAGAAGTTTCTTTTTGAAAGCACCCCTTTTAGAAAGGTCTACATTCACTTCCTACAGATATTATATAATATGAATATACAGGTTGCCGTTTCTGATAGTTTCTACACAAATTACGTGTTAAACTGTTTTGCTTACTTCATGACAAATGCTTTGGATTACTCAAACTATAAGTAAGTAAGCCATTATTTTTAAGCTTGTCCTATCGGAACGATACATCACCATAACATAAGTACTTCTCACAGTATTGTATTTTTTCTGGGTTTCTCAGACCGAAGAGAAATAACGTGGAATAAACAATAAAACTCAACTGAGTTGGTTTTCATGCCCGCAGTACTAAAAGGAAAACTATGAAAAGTTCACAGAAGAGTTTCGTATTTTCTACAAGCTAGCGTAACAGCAGTTTTAGTTACTGAATGTCTCCCACGGTTACAGTACAGTTGTTCCTTAATAAAAAGATACTAGACGCACACATTGAATTTAGTCATCATTTTACGAGGCCAACTTTCTGACTGTTCATAAAATTTCCTACAGATGCAGTCCAATTACAGAAGACAAAGCATGGTATTTTCTACGCATCCTGTAAGCGAAGTAAAAATTGTCTTGTTAAATAAAATGAAAAAAAAAAGATTTGGATAGTTGTAATTAAATCAGATACATGGAATTTGCCGATTTGATTTTTATTGCCGTTGTGAGGGGAAAAGAATGAGAGTAAAAGAAAAGTTCCTTCCTTTTATATGGTAGTTAAATACAATCTGTATACAACGTATTTCCCAAATAACGGAATAAATTCAACACTTCAGTAAACTAAATTTTGACCTATTCCCTTTAAAATTTAATAGCTGATGTTTTGCGTTTAACGTACTTTTAAGATTATTGACGAAATTCTCTTGGTTGCCTGAGGTAAATTCCCAAGAGTGAACATTTAGCTGAGTCCAAGAAAATTCCTTAGCTTAAATATTCAGCTAAATCCGACTAAAGTCCCCAGAAAAAACATTTAGCTGAGTCCACGTAAAGTCCCAAGCATAAGCATTCAGCTGAGTCCAGGTAAAGTCCTAAGCTTAAACGTATAGCTGAGTCCGGGTAAAGTTACAAGAATAAACACTTAGCTGAGTCCATGTAAAGTCACAAGAATAAACACTTAGCTGAGTCCATGTAAAGTCCCAATCGTACGCATTTAGCTGAGTCCAGGTAAAGTCCTGAGCTTAAACGTTTAGCTGAGTTCGGGTAAAGTCACAAGAATAAACATTTAGCTGAGTCCATGTAAAGTTCCTAGCATAAGCATTCGGCTGAATACAGGTAAAGTCCCAAGTATATTTATCGGGGTCCCAGTAAAGCATGCAATTTACTTAAGGTAAAGTCCCAAGTGCACAATACTAAGTATCTTTCAACAGCAGAAGCCTCGTTACAAATTGAGTACCAAGCATAGAATATGAGACTAACCCGTCTTGCTATTACGCGAGAGCTAAAAGTTCATTTTAATACGATCCCAAAGCGCAGAATTTCAGCTGAGTCCAACATGGTATTGCATAAGACCGCAAAATTTTCGCTTTGTAATAATACTTTGATGAAGTCCTGTAGATTCAAGTAATCTTATCTAAATCGAATATTCCGCAGAAAGGGAGAGTTACCGCCAGTTGTTTGCAGTAGTTAGCCCTTTGCTTAAGATCTTGAAGACATTCTGTTGGGGTTGCTGAAAGTAAATTCTCAAGCGCAGAATGCTATATTCTAATAGTTTTGAAGTCCAAAGCATTAAATCTTAGAGAAGTCCAGCTAAAGATCGTAAAAGAGCTGAAATCGTTTGTTTCGCAGTGATACTTTTAGTTTCATGTGTATTTGAGATGCTGATGGTTGTTAAAGTGGGAGACGCTGACAAAGTATTGTTTTTCTGTCCTTTACAGCTGAGCGGGAAATCGTCCGTGACATCAAGGAGAAGCTGTGCTATGTAGCTCTGGACTTCGAGCAGGAGATGGCCACCGCAGCATCTTCCTCCACAGTTGAGAAGTCCTACGAGTTGCCCGATGGTCAGGTGATCACCATTGGCAATGAGAGGTTCCGTTGCCCCGAGACCTTGTTCCAGCCTTCCTTCATTGGTATGGAGTCTGTTGGCATCCACGAGACCACCTTCAACTCCATCCAGAAGTGCGATATTGATATCCGTAAGGATCTGTACGCCAACACTGTCCTCTCCGGCGGCACCACCATGTACCCCGGTATTGCTGACAGGATGCAGAAGGAAATCACCGCTCTCGCCCCCAGCACCATGAAGATCAAGATCATCGCTCCCCCTGAGAGGAAGTACTCCGTATGGATCGGTGGCTCCATCTTGGCCTCACTGTCCACATTCCAGCAGATGTGGATCTCCAAGCAAGAGTACGATGAGTCCGGACCCAGCATTGTACATCGCAAGTGCTTCTAAACATCTGCTATTTATATACGTTAATGTTGTTTTCTGGGTTACGATTCGTGACTGTCAACATCAACTACCGTCTACTAAGATCAGACTTTATTTGACAATAGCCCTGTTGCCGTAAAACGTACTGAGCTGACAATATCTAATCTGATCTCAGTGCCTTACAGTCATCTGACCACGAAATTTTATGTACAAACAAAGGCTGTTGTAATAAATACTTTTCGACTACACTATGTTCATTCAAACTTATTCTTTTTTTTATCTCTGACATAATTATAAAGTGTCTTAAAGAAATTCACCTTTTTTTCAGCAAACAGGTCGTTGATTTGCTCAAAGGTACGATACAGAGAAAGTTCAGTAAGCCTACATGGCGTAGGCATGGTACAGGTAGTAATCATAGGAAGTAATTGTGGTCGAGTATGATGAAACTTTGTATTTTTATCTTTTCATTTCTTAAAAATGAGACATGCATACCAAACTTCTCATTTTTGAGAGAGCGTGGAAATAATATTATCAATTTCCTTGTGTGTGTGTGTTGTGTGTGTGTGTGTGTGTGTGTGTGTGTGTGCGGAGTGGTGTAGCGAAAGGCGACAAAACGATGCAGCATTTCATCTTCTCCAGATTAACATAGCAATGATAGACGAGACATAATAAAATGGGAAAGCTACTTAGTACTTCTTTCTTCCCAGTAGGAGATACATTTTTCCACTCATTCCATATCAAATTATACTTTGCACAATGTTGTGACAAGATGAGACAAAATGAGATGTTTTACCGTTTCTAACAAATAATATCTGTGAAATATTCATTTTGCAACGTTTTGTTTGTGGTGTGTGTGTGGGGGGGGGGGGGGGGGTGCGTGAGAGAGAGAGAGAGAGAGAGAGAGAGAGAGAGAGAGAGAGAGAGAGAGACAGAGAGATTGCAATAACATGATGAGCTGTTACCAAATGAGATATTTCATCCGTCATGAACAGAAGATGTATAAAACTTGGCTGGAGTGCATTTGAAAGGAACAGTACAATTTTCAAGAGCAACTTCTTGTTATGCCTTAAAAGAAAAGTACTTAACTAATGTATCCTCCTTCCAGTTCTACCTTATAGATCTAAGGCATGGACATTAACTTCAAAAGACATACAAACGCTGTGAACAACACAATGAAATATGAAGAGATTCATTATAGGTGCAACCAAAAAGAAAAAACAGCAAAATTATTCACGGATCAGGAAAATGACAAGAATTGATGACACCAGGATCAAAGTAAAGATCCTCAAGTGGCAACACGCTAGACATATTGCTACACGATTGTTCTTCGTTGGGAAACTGAAATTCTAGTTCACTAGTTTAGACACCAAGGGACAAAAACAGTACCCAGAGGATCACGTGAGAGATGGGTGGATGAAATTCTAAGACCTTCTCGTGTGACATGGAAGACAATTGCCTAAAATAAAATAATGTGGAAGAGGGCAGGACATTCACAAAAAAACTTCATTTGCTGTTCCGGGTTCAGATATATCATAAAGGATTTCATTTAAAAACTGAATAAGATTACTGCATACATTTTAACTTCTCACTCAGTTTTTTTTTTTTTTTTCGTTTAAATGAGCAGTTCAGCGACATTGAGTTTTTGAAGCGATACTTTAAATATGCTTTAAAGAAACATTTGAAACGAATTCATGACATGCAAACATTCTAAAATCCATCATTTGAATGACATTTTACAACCGACTTTCTGCAAAGTTTTAGTGATTCTTCTGATTGCGGGACGTTTGAAATGATTGCGAATTTTAGCAAAGTTTCTTACGGCCGCAAAAGCATTCGAACTTTCAGACACAATTCAGTATTAGGTGAATTCATACGCTGAAGAAAAAACGAAATCCATGCAAATTAAAATCTGTGAAGGTAGACAGTATGATATCCTCCGAATCGCTCAGGTTTTTTGTCAAAATAGTATTTTGTGATGAAGTAATATTTTACACAACAAAACAAAACAAAAAAAAATTCAAAGGGCGTATTCACTGAGTTTGAAAACGATAAGGATCAGTAAATGCTGAAAGGCAGAACTAGGCATTTGAAAACCTTTTGTTGTGCTGTGCTAAAAAAATAATAATCGAGCTCACTGAAGTGATTCAATTTGGATTTTTTCAATGATGGGGCAGACATTGAAACTGCACAGAGATTTTTAGTTTTAATTTCAGTTTCTCAAATTTATTTCATAATCCCAAGAGGAATCCTTTAGAACTAAGTTTTATTGCTGCTTTCCTCAGATTTTTTTGTTTTGTTTTTGGGTGCTCATTTTTAACCATAGATGTAATTTTATCTTGAAGCATATGTCAGAAAAAACTTCTACCGGATCTTTTTTAAGGTACTGATCGTTAAGGTCTTATGTCATTTCATCAATATACGGTTACTTTTCACATACATGATCTTAAAACGATTTTTTTCTTTTTCTGGGCTCAATGAGTGCAGTGAATATTCTTCATGCGTAACATTCTTCTACTTTTATATTGGAAAGGTTGATAAAAAAATCTTAAACTTTTAGTAGGATAACTAAATGAAAAACAGTGCGATGAATGAAAAATGTAGCATTTGATGCACTCCACCAGAAGCTGTGAAAACACAAATTTCTCGGTGACGGAGATCGAAACTGCACCTTCTCGCTCCGGAACTAGTTGCTTTAAACCGACTAAACTACACCGACGGACTGTATCGCTGCAGATGTGTCATGTTGACACGTGTTTCATCTCTGTAGTATGCCACAAAGTATAAAATTTAACCTATTTTCGGGGAAGACGGAAATAGTGCTATGTAAATTTGCCTGATACAACAGATTACTCGTACAAGTGCTATGTCGCCGCCCCGTGGCGCGGTGGTCGAAGCAATAGCTTCTGATCATTCGTCCGAAAGTGGTCAGGGTTCGAATACCGGTGAGGCATAGCTCTCTCCCTTCCCTGGAACCAGTGACCCTAACTTAGGGACGGGCGACTGCTTATAGCCCATTGAGTTACTCACGGTGGCCGTTAAAACTCCAATAAAAAAAAAGAGTGGTGTTTCAATCAACTCCCTTTTCGTTTTTACCTTTTTTTGTTTTTTATTGAAGGGTTAACGATCACCGTGAGCAACTCAATGGGCTATATAGGCTCTCTTCGCCGCCTCGGTGGCGCAGTGGCCTAAGCGATGGCTTCTGATCATTCGTCCAAACGGGGTCCGGGTTCGAATCCCGGTGAGGCATGGATGTTGTGTTTGTCTTACAACACTGGCTCTCTCCCTTCCCTGGAACCAGTGACCCTAAAATAGGGACGGACGACTGCTTATAGCCCATTAAGTTGCTCACGGTGGTCGTTAAACCACCAATAAAAAAACAAGCTATCTTTCTTCCCTGGAGGGCCGCTGGCTGTAGGGAAGGGCGACAGCCAGTGCCGTAAGACAAACACAAGATCCATGCCTCACCGAGATTCGAACCCGGACCCTTCATGGACAAATCATCATAAGCCAGCGCTTAGACCACTGTGCCACCGTGGCGGCTGTTCGGAGGGTTAACAACCAATAGGAACTACTTTAAGGACTCTTATGGTCGTTGCTTCCAGAAAAGGGAGAGATCCAGCGTCGTAACACAAATACACCACCCATGCCACGCCCTACGCTCAAGCCCGGCCAAAACTAGGACGACAAGTCAGAAACTTACGCCTCTGACCACTAGGTCACCATGGTGGCCAAAATGTCAAATCGTTAAAGTACTCGAGCATTAAAGATTGAACTTCTTTTATTCACCTTTTATAAAGTCAAAGCAAAAATCTTACGACAAAGGAAAAAAAAAACAGATGCAAATAACCACACGTTTAGATGGATCAGTCAGACTTATATGATTATTTTTTTTATATTCTGTCTCACTATCCCACAGCCACTTAAAAATTTACATTGAAGTATTTTCCTTTAGATAGAAACAAATGATTTTCGGCTTATCTTTAGGCATTTGTTCATGGCAGTTTTAATATTTGAAAGTTACTTCGTTATTAACGTCAATTCTGCGTGTTCTTATCAGAACACTTAATCGCTGTAAATCTTCCCTGTTTTCCTCTTTCACACCTCAACCGAAATCTAACCAGAAAGTCATCCTATATAAAGACGTTTTTCCTAATGCCGTATGCATTTATTTATCTTCATTTTTTCTTTCCTTTTTTTTATCTGGGTCTTCAATCGATGAAGTTCGCACTTAATTATTCATGGATAGTTACAGGTTGTACATGGATAGTTACAAGTAACCTATCCACGTATAATTTGCATTAGAATTACGTCGTTTAGGTGCTCCAAATTTTCTAAAGTTATATAACTCTTCTTCAGTGAAGTGTTTCTCAAATACCAAGCACAAGTACATGTTTTTCATTTTTCAAATATCGCGCTTGTTTCATATTCTCAAAAAAAAAATATAAATAAATAAACCTCATCAAACTGTGGTCCAGTCGATTAAGCACCACAGCGGAGAAAAGCGTTCGTTGGCTGTTGTATATTTAGTACTCATCTACTTATACTACACACATGCACACAAACGTTCTCATGTGCGTATAAATACGTTCGTGCATGCTTACACGCACAGTGCTTTTTATTCGATGAGGGTGATGAGCAATTCGTGTTAAACGTGGATGCTTTAGGAAGGTTTTGTGAAGCTCCATATTGAATGCGAATTCCACACGTTCTTACCAAAAGAAAGAAAATTAACTAACCTTTTGCACATTTTCGTTTTCCCCAGAGAAGCCCTGTGATCCATGTATTTCCCTCCTGAAGCAATGAATTTTTCCAAATATCGTATCGGTTTTTTTATTGTTTTTTTTTTTGTTTTTGGTCGCAATGCTCTCCTCGTTCAATAACATTACATCCGTTTCCGTTCTTCCTTTTTCATTTAACTTTTATTCACTTCCTTCTCTCCGTTTCTTTCTCTGTCCCCTATCATTTTTTCTCTTTTTCTTTTCATTCGATACACCCATTTCAGCACGCTCCGTATTTCTGAAAATAACAACATGTGACAGTCTTTGTTTTCTTTGTGGGCTAACACAAGGATTCATAGCGCTTCTCTTTTTCTTCCTTCGTTGACTTCTATAAATAACTCACAGCCTTCCACATCAAGGATTTTCAGCCCTCTACAAGACACTCCGAAGAAACTCATGTGTCAACTTCTTCTGAGAAAAATTACATACTCTTCGTTACCGAAGAGCTAGTTATAAATTAACAATAATATGATGTGCAACACTCTAGAAGTGTAGCAATGGAGCAGCAGTTTTCCTAGGGTGCCAGTATAGGAGGGGGGGGGGGCACCTAAAGTTAGAAATGTGCCAGGCAAGCAATTTTATAGTATGGAAATGCATTTCTCACATGTAGAAATTTTCCCCGATATTGAATGTTCATCCTCTTTTGTTTACGCTTTCCAACCGTAGGTTGAAGAAGCGCATAGATGCCAACCTCTAAAAGTAGTTTTCAGTAACAAACATGTTCATTTTTCAGTAATTTTAAATAACAATTTTTTTTTCAGTAATTTTCAGTAATCCAAGTCTACAGCGGCAAATTTGGGTATTTAACACTGAAACAAATTTTAATCTGTCAGAACTATTAACAAAATAAGAAACACTGGGCATGTGATGAATTAGTGCAGTAGCCTTGGTTCTTCCACACGAATGTTTTTTGTGACCGCTGAATCGGGAAACATGGCTCGAAATAACGGTTTTTCAAGCCTTCAGTTTTCGGAAATGTATCCAACATTTTCAAGCTGAAATACAAATATTTATGGAATAAAATTATTTCTAACAATACTGGGTAGAGGAAACATCGCGAGAAAAAAAATTACGATTACCAGAGAAATCTTACCTCCGTCTACTTTCCGTTTTCGAAGGATGAAATTCCGTCCTCCGACGGAGAAAACGACCCCCCCCCCCCCCCCCGCCACCAATCCTCCCAAAATTTAAGCTCAATTATGCATCGATTTCGTACATGGTCCAAATGATAACAAAATAAGACGGAATTCCTCGAATCAGCGTGAGAATCTCGTCGCCGAAGATTACGAGGAAATTTTCGGGCGGTCTAACTTCCGTTTTCGGATATCGTTGCCTACAATTTCAAGCTGAAATTATGCAATGAAATTATATTTAACAATACTGAACAGAAGCAACATCGCGCGAGAAAAAAAATATGATTACGGAAAAAATCTGCACTTCGTTTAACTTCCGTTTCCGAACGTTTAAAAAGACAAAACAACGTCCTCAGACGGAATACGACCCCCCCCCAACTAATATCCCGAAAATTTCTTCACGTTTGCATCGATCTTGAAAATGAAAATAAAAAAAAACAAAAAAAAAAAAACGGAGGGGACTCCGCAAATCCGCGGAAGAACCTCACGTACGAATTAACCGCTAAATCGATTTCGAATGTCGTACGATAACGCTAAAATATCGATGACCGGTAAATTTAAACCTTTGGCGCAAAATTGCCGCAGATTTCGTCGAAATGGCGATTTTTTAGCAGAATGGCGCAAGAACAACGTTTTGGCGCGGGCTGGCGCAATTGGCGCAGGTCTGGCATCCCTGAATGTAGCATTTAATTTTTTCCCCAGAAAAACTTGAAGAACCAACCAAAAATTTTAAGTTGATGAAAATTTGTTTTCTATCTCAGAAAATTAAATCAAATGGCGATTTTCCGTAATTTCAGCGGTGTTTCCGTACTTCCGTAACAGCAACCAAAAATCCGTAAAATTACGGAAAATCCGTACTAGTTGGCATCTATGAGAAGCGTATGTGTTCCAGCTTTGTCCGTCCGTCCGCACGATAACTGGCGTAAAAATGGTTCGATTTCGATGAAATTATAGTATGTGGTAGGGAACCACTTTTTACTATGTGGTAGGAGACCGCTTGGGGACGAACCCAATTGAAAATGGACGAAATGTGGTCAAAGGTCAGGACATAGGATTGCGATCCATTCCATCGCCCTTATCCTATATTATTAAGGTGGACGTCAAGTAATTTTGCTTCCTATACTTCCAATGGAAAAACTTTTGTACACATTTCCTTCACAATTAATGTGTTCCCAAGGATGAAAATTTTAACATCGATTAAAATAACTTCATATTATAACTTGGAAAACTTAATATTTTCTGAAACATAACCATAATTATATTAAAAATCAATAACTTTTCCTTTGGTGGTGTTGAAACCAGGAAAAAGATGGCGCGACCTGTACTTTGATGACGTCAGTGGACAAATAAAAGTTGGATTCAACGTGTGTATTTCTATCTCGTTGGTTGGATTGCATAATTACGGTTATGGTTTAGAAAGTATTAAGTTCTCCAAGTTATGAAATGAAGCTATTTTAATCATGTTCAAATTTTAATCCTTGGGAACGCATTAATTGTCCAGAAAAAGATGGCGCGACCTGTATTTTCATGACATCAGTATACAAACAAATGTGCGGATCCTATTAAAGTTTAATGACGTCATACTCCTGCTGGCGGTCGCAATTCCCATCTGCCTCATTACGTCACGCGTTGTGTGCGTATGTTCGTCCGCGCGATAACTCGCGTAAAAATCGTTCGATTTCGATGAAAATTTAGTATGTGGTACGGGAACACCTAGGAAGGAACCCTATTGAAAATTGGCGAAATGGGGGTCAAAGGTCAGGGCATAGGAGCGGAATCACTTCCATCGCCATTATGCATCATAACTTACGTAAAACTGTTTCGATTTGGATGAAATGTTAGTATGTTGTAGGGAGCTGCCTGGGGACGAATCCCATTGAAAATGAGCGAAATTGGGTCAAAGGTTAGGACACAGAAGCGGGGTCTAATCCATAGTTCTTATGCATCATAACTTACGTAAAAATGCTTCGATTGCGACAAAACTTTATCATGTTATTTCGGAGGTATACTGAACCAGTTCTGTTGAATATCATCGAAATGGGATCAAAGGTCAGGGCACAGGAGTGAGATATATTCCACAGCCATTTTCCTCATAACTTGAGTAATAACTTGAGTAATGATTTCTAGTATGTTGGAAAGCGTATCATAATCAATGCATTGCATGATTTTACTAACTTGTTTTACCTACTTTAATTTTTCTGTTACTTCTGAGTTGAACAATTACTGTAAGCAACTCTAAGGGCTGTAGATAGTCGTCAGTTCCTGATTTTGGGCAACTGTTTCCAGGGAAGGGAAAAAGCCCACGACATCAAAAAAATATTATTCCTCACCCAAGTTTCGAACCCAGACCACGGCGAACGAATGAAAGAAGCCAGCGCTTTAGATCTCTCGGCCACTGGAATGTCTACAAATGTTCTATTTTTGTATTTAGTTTTCTATTTATTTAGGTGCTAGGCATTTTTGGTTCTCCTTGACTCGGCTCAGCACTGATTCATAACATTCACTTCTTTTTCACTGTCAAATAATATAAGTTAATGTTTTTAAGCATATAATGGAATGAAATTAAATTTGCTTGGAGTAAACTCTCAGAGAACACATTTAATATTGAAACAAAACAAAATTTTTTTGGCGTAGGCGCTTACTGATACTTCAGTCATTTCCCGAAACTACTTTTTTCAATCGTCTGTGTTGTTGTATTCCAAAGGGGCGCAAATTATATTATCTTGCCCCCGGGAACCAGCCACCTTCGCTGTGCCACTGCAACACTCGCAGAAAAAAAAAACTGGATTTAAATAAAATAAGACACAGGCATTGTCTTTTGTGTTTCACATAACCATACAAGCCACTGAGTTATAAACTTTCATTCAATACCTATAGTTGGACCTCCTTTAGCCGGAATTACAGCATGTATGCCGTTTGACATAGTTTCCACCAAGTGTTGGAGAGTATCTATGTCTTCAGCATGCCAAGCGTTCAACAGGCAGTCCTTAAACCGGCTGAGATTTGACGGAAGAGGGCTTTGCACACTGATTTGTTTTTCTAACATGTATAACGTAATCCTTTTCCGGTGGCGTATCTTGGGTCCCAGACCTGGGCTATCTCATCCGCCTCCCCTCCACCACACAGTACTGTTTCTTTTTAAATTGCGAAGTTTACTTTTTAATTGTTAAGTAATAGAAGTAACGCAAATTTTGAAGAGGTCCATCCAATTTTTGGTGTAAATGTGACAAGGATGGTAAGTCAGATAATATTCGAAAATTTGAAAATTTCATCGTCCTGGAGCAGGACTGGAACCCGCGCCTCCCGGATAGCGCCCGGGTATGCTAACCACTACACCACCCAAAACGACCAAGTCACAAGTTTCCGATTAGCCGGTTGCTTTGACTAGCGAATCATGTGATGGTTATATTCAAATTAATCGGACTGAACGACCAAGTCTCAAGTTCAAATTAATCGGACTGAACGACCAAGTCACCACCCAGAACGACCAAGCCTCAAGTTTCTGATTAGCCGGTTGCTTCGACTAGCGAATCCTGTGATGGTTATATTCAAATTAATCGGAAACTTGAGACGTGGTCGTTCTAGGTGGTGTAGTGGTTAGCATATCCGGGTACTATCTGGGAGCTGCGGGTTCGAGTCCTGCTCCAGGACGATGAAATTTTCAAGTTTTTGAATATTATCTACGCCACTGCCCTCTTTACGTTTTGTAAGATTTCCGGCTGAATAGATGTTAAACGAAGGGTAAAACCGAGGCAACAAATCGTACCGGATAGCTCAAATTAAGTTTTTACGACCAGACGTAACATATACAGAACTCCAATTTACGTCAACTTTTTATTGGTCCAACAGCATTAGACGAAATCCAAAATATAACACGGAGAGCTAAACATTAACTTCACATGCTTTAATTATTTGTCGTATAATCTCGCTTAACAACGATCGAACATCTCTACACACCAAAGGAACTTTTGCATCGTCTTTTTATCTATCGATCTTATCACACACATATGTCACTCATCTTTCTCTTAATATATTTTTTTTTGTCTTTGAAGCGAAGTAGGAATTTTTCATTAATTCCAAACAATGTGTGGAACAAACATCACACATTTTTCAAAGAACCCAAAGGCCAGTGGATCCATTTTCCACAATCGGGCGTCAATGTGAAAACACAAGTTTTTCCGCGACTGACATTGAAGCTATGCCCCCTTACTCCGGAGTAAGTCGCTCTCCCAACTGAGCTACTCTGACAGAACGTCTCGCTGCAGATTTGTCGTTTTGACACGTTTTCATCTCTGTAGTATGTCACATTGTCGATTATTGTCTTGACACATGTTTTCATCTCTGCAGTACGTCAATGCGTAATTAGCTTCCAATAAGTAGACTACTATTCAAGCAAGGTTTTAACTTAAATCAGGGAAGTCTTCTCGTTGTACAAGTGAAGAGACCACCAGTAAATATATGTGACTGTATTTTGTCGATCATATACCTACGACAACGCAGTTAATTAATTTTAAAGTCTATTTACACCTAACCAATGAATCTGTAATGTTCATGTATATGGCTTACTGAAGACAATCAGTTCTGAAATACTTCATTCAAAGTCCAACAGGAGTCACGTAAATAAGTCCAAAGATATACATTACTTACAGATCTTTTCCTTTCTTCTGTCAAAACCTCATGATTACGCATGCCCCAGATTGCTAATCCAACTTGAATTAATCACACTGGTAAAAACAGTTCAGAAACTAATTAACAAACGTTAGTTGGAAGAACACTTTTTAAATCCGTACAGTAAATAAACTAAAGCCGTTCCTTAACTACTGATGCCGCCCCGGTGGCGCAATGGTCTAAGCGCTAGCTTATGATCATTCGTCCGGGTTCGAACCCGGTGGCGCAATGGTCTAAGCGCTGGCTTATGATCATTCGTCCGGGTTCGAACCCCGGTGGCGCAATGGTCTAAGCGCTGGCTCATGATCATTCGTCCGGGTTCGAACCCCGGTGGCGCAATGGTCTAAGCGCTGGCTTATGATGAATATAACCATCACAGGATTCGCTAGTCGAAGCAACCGGCATTCATGTTTAGCGAATCTGGAAGTTAAGAGTCTTATCCCGTGTTTGCCCGGATTTTATCTGACTTACCAACCTTGTCACATTTACGCCAAAAATCGGATTGTCATCTTCAAAATTTGTATTATATGGCGTAATCCCGTATTTCTTTCATGATTTATCTGCTTCTCCGGGCAAACATGGGATAAGACTTTTAACCTCCAGATTCGCTAAACATTAATGCCGGTTGCTTAGACTAGCGAATCCTGTGATGGATATATTCAACTTGATCGCAAACTTGAACCTTGCTCGTTCTGGGTGGTGTAGTGGTTAGCATACCCGGGCGTTTTCTGGGAAACGAGGGTTCGAGTCCCGCTCCGGAACGATGAAAATTTTCAAGTTTACGGGTTTTATCTGACTTACCATCCTTGTCACATTTACGCCAAAAATCGGATTGTCATCTTCAAAATTTGTATTATATGGCGTAATCCCGTATTTCTTTCATGACCTATACAGCTTATGAGTCGTATAGATCAAATTCGCAAAACATTTTTTTTTTAATTTTAAACAAGAAAGGGGAATCGCGGAATGTATACGTTATAAAAATTTTCCGAAAGCGGAGTGGGAAAAGAGTTCGAAAGCAAAAATTTCTTATTATTACAGCTTTCTTGCTGTTTTACTCTCTCCCTAAATGTTCGGTGATGATTAGACAAAATATTCTCACTATTTAAAAGGCATACTGACTTTGATTTTTATCAGCGTCGCGATAAAATATGTTTCCGTGAAATGAGAATGCGTTATAGAGCCAAGTATAAAAATAGCATTTAGAATTTCTCACAGAATAGGAACAGGATTCTTTGGGAACTAAAAAAATATTAATAGTGTTACAATTATGTGTTTTTCTTTACAATCAACACACAAGTCAAAGAAATAAAGAAAAAGTTATTCATATACTAAAATTTTATTTAGACGAACTACAAATTAAAACACACAGTGGATTTACGATATGCATGTTGTGAATTGTCTTATTATAAACAACAGCCAGAATCTTCTGCTTGATCATAAGCGAAGATCATTTCTCCAACCTTTGATGCGTTTATAGTAGAATTGTGAAGTCATCAGAGAAGTGAAATAGAAACTTTTGCTTCTTTGTCCCTTTGTAATTCTTTTTTAATTTATCTGTGCACTTAAACATTACCTGTGGTATTCCCTATGGTTTTTGTAACACTGGAGCTTCTAAATGGTATACTCCGGATAACAATAATGAAATCCTTAATTATACAATAAACAATATTAGGTTTTCTAACGGCCAGAAGAGAAAAATCTTGTAATCACTTTCGAGTGAAAGGTCCAGGAACTTTAAGGCACTTCAGTTTAACAACTCACCAAAGATAATCACAGCAGCATACTAACTGAACCGCTGTAATTTTGGGTTAAAAGCACCTCAGTCGCAATGTCAGCAATGAATCTAACCACATCTCCCTTTTCGCTGCTAGCTCCACACATTATATACCTCGTTATTATCTTGTCGAATATACACATGTCATTCAACATGAGCTCAAAAACTGTTGCCACATAACATTCGGTGAGTGAGAAAATATTTGATATAACGCTAAGGTTGAAACGCTTAAAGAAAATGAGTTCAAAATTTACACAGGGAAAGAAACTAAAAACGAAAGTTAAATTAGAATATTGTGAAAACACAAATTTGTCCCGCGACGGGCATCGAAATCGGGTCCCTTCGCTCCGGAGTAAGTTGCTCTCCCAACTGAGCTACGCGGACAGAATGTACCGCTGCAGATTTGTCTTCTTGACACATGTTTTCACCTCTGTAGTACGTCCCAGTATACGTCATACCTTTTTGAGGTAGGTGCCGAAAAACGAAGATGATGTGTACGTATTCATTGCATAAAGGGGAGAATGAATCGCTTATACTTCATCAAGCTGTTTCTATTGCTAAAGTTGAAAATATAATATCTTTAATTTTAAAATAGGGTCATACGAAAAGAACGCGCTGCCCGGGTGATCCAGTGGCGTAGGTTTTCAGATATTCGTCCGATTGGGTCCAGGTTAGATTCCCGGAGGGGCATGCGTTGTGCATTTGTCATACGGTGCTGACTCTATCCCCCTCTGGAATTAGTGGCCCCATATGGGAGACGAGAGACTGTTATAGCCGTTAAATAGCTCATGGTGGTCATTAACTCTTTAAGCTACCGATGTCCATGAACCAAATGGTGCCCATAGTTTTCTACGCTCTCGAAACATAAATGTTTACGCAGCGGCCGGGGAGCTACGGCAGAATGATTCCTTTCCAACTCTCATCGTGGCTGTAAATCTGCTATTTCTGATAAGCTCTCCTCTCTAAGAGTCGTTTATTATTCTCTGTTCCATGACCCAAGGTATGATGAGGAATGGCTAGTCTCTATGAAATGGACATCATGCCACTGGGCACAAACACGGTACTCAAACATCTCTCTCCTTTTTTAGATTCGTCGACAATGTTATATCCCTTTTGATAGATAATCTGTTAGAATGAATAGGTTTCAATCATTCCCTTAAATGGCCACTTTGAATAACAACGTTCGGAGCAAAGCAACGGCTTCTGATGCAGAGGCTCACTCGTTCAAGCCGCACTTGGTCTACTTCTTAGATAGCAAACATATTCTTTCGAGCTGATTTCATCCCATTTTATTATAGCCGAGTTCATTTTTTCCAGCCGGTTAGGATTAAATCTCGAAACTGCCGCCCCGGTGGCGCAGTGGTCTAAGGCGTTGGCCTCTGATCATTCGTCCGAAGGGGTCCGGGTTCGAATCCCGGTGAGGCATGGGTGTTGTGTTTGTCTTACGGCACTGGCTCTCTCCCTTCCCTGGAACCAGTGACCCTAAATTAGGGACGGGCGACTGCTTATAGCCCATTGAGCTGCTCACGGTGGTCGTTAAACCTCCAATAAAAAAAAAAAAAATCTCGAAACAAAACAGAATTAACGCCTTATTCATTTCGTACGTAATTTCCGAGAACGCTTAAGAACATAATACTGATTTCTTATGAGAGCGGTCTCGCAGGTAGCCGAGTGGTCAGAGGCTCGGGCTTCTAACTCAACGAATTGAGCCTGGATTCAGGTCAGGCGTGTCCTTCCCCCCCCCCTCTTTTCTGTTTCCGGATTAAACGAACGCCATGAGTGACTGTGAGAAGTCACTCGTCCTTAATTTTGGCACACTGGTATCAAGGAAGAAAAAGATCGCTGGTGCTCATTATAAAGCCCTGTCTCAAACACACCATCTCATGCCGCATCCGGTACTTGAGCTTGGGCCCATCTCGAGTGACTAGACATATACTCATGCCTCTATCCACTCGGCCACCGGGACGGTGCATGGGACAAGTGCTAGTGTTCTTAACCTACGACACAAGGCTTGATCCATCCAAGGGCGTAAGTGGCACAACGTGCGCCCCCTGCAAGGTTTACTTCAGAGCCCCTACGCGCAGTAATTTTTCCAGGATTTTAAACACGAGGGAAGATGTGTTTTTCGCGATGTATGTATGTGTGTGTGGTGGGGAAGGGGCGCGATCAGAGAAAGTGTCTGGAAAATAAAGAGTGATACCTAGACCCCTGTAGCTAACTTTTTTAATAACAGATTTAAAAATACACATAACTATTTTGTCCAAAACTAAAATAAATCACCTCTTATACATAGCCTGCTGTGAATATAAACTATATGTACAAAAGTCACCGGACACCCCTTCAAAAGCAAATGAACGGATCCTCTGCGTGGTTATGATGCATGTACAGCTGAAAATAGTATAAAAACAAGCCTGCATCTGACCTCGATCATATCGCACTGTGAGGTTGGGTGAAAATGTCGTGACGGGAGAGAACTGACTTTGAGAAAGGAAATATTTTTGGGTGTTATATTAGTGGGTTGTCCATAAGAGAAACCAACACGCGTTTAAACATACCAAAGTCAACTGTTTTGGATGTACTGAATAAGTGGAAGACACATGGCATGCTTGAAGCAGCAAAACGTACCCGCAGACCAAAGAAAACCAGTGACAGAGGACGTCGAAGCCTCAGGAGAGTCATTACAGCTAATCCACGGTGTACTGCACAAGACCTCAGTGTACAGGTGCGTAAAAATGCTGTAACTTCGGTATGTACACGCACCATTCGCAGATAACTTCATTCCATGCGTTACCCTGGTCGTGCGGCTGCTCATAAGCCTTTCATCTCCACTCGGATTGCTACTCGTCGTTTAGTATGGTGTAAAGAATCGTGGACCGTAGATCAATGGAAACGGGTCTTATGGACTGATGAATCCAGATACACGATCCATCAGTCTGATGGTCGTGTGTGGATATGGCAGCAGCCGGGGGAATGCTATTTACTACAGTGTACTGTTCCTACGGTCAGGTTTGGAGCTGGCAGTGTACTCGTGTGGGAGTGCTTTTCGTGGCATGGTTCCGGCCCATTGGTTATCAAGGACAAACCTGTTAATCAGCACGTCTACCTCCATATTCTGGACAATTATGCCTTACCGACTCTGTGGCAATACTATGGAACCGAGCCTTGTTGGTACCAGCAGGATAATACACCGAGCCATAAAGCAAGGACTGTTACGGCGTAGTTTGACGATAATTCCGTATCGAGTGTGGACTGGCCAGCACAGTGCCCTGATCTTAATCCCATAGAGTACTTATGGAATGAATTAGAGCGCCGCATAAGAAGTTTGGAACCAAGGCCTACTACTAAGCAACAGATAGCGGCAGCATTTTGTACTGAATGGAAGCGCATACCTATCGCTGTGTTCCAAAACCTTGTCGAAAGCATGTCTCGAAGGATCAGTGCATGCATTAAGGCCAAAGGTGGACAGACACCATACTAACGTATATGAATAAATGCAATGTTGTGTTTCTCTTCTAGGTGTCCGGTGACTTTTGTCAATATAGTGTATGTTGGAACCTATCATGTTCGTGATCCTAGGTGAGGGACTAATTCCCCACATTCTCCACGGTGAATCTCCATGTGGCCTCGCACATTTCCTCGGCAGCACAGAGAAAGGGCAATTAGAGAGCGATCGTATTATTCACAATTCTTTGCAGAGTGATCGTATTACAACCCGGAGCCAAAGTGCCCAATAGCTTCAATCTGTAGGACATCCAGTGTTTTAAAAATGAAAGTTGAAATCTATTTAGGCAAAGCTAAGTACAATATATCTTAATGGGAAATATAAATCTTTGAATTAATTATTTGTTTGTTTTTGTGCGTGTTCGGATTTTTTCATAAAACCATAACTGGCAGCTGCGGTACGCCTCTTTGTTACCTGCGCCCCTTCCGCTACTGCGGGGCTGTGTGGGTGGTATTTTCGCCACTGGATCCACCCTTCCCTTTAGGAATCAATGGCTTGAAATTGAGGAGGGTATACTGCCCAGTCGTAGACTCCCACGAGTGTAATTGAACCCCTAAACAAACATACGTGTATCATTTTTCTCGAAATTGTTTTACATAATGTTGCAATGTTGACGTCATGAAAAAAAAAACAGAGCATTTCCTATTCAAAGAGTTTGTGCAAAATGTTGCATTATCATTTTTTCTTCACTTTAAAACTATTATTGGGTTCCAAAATTGTAAGCGTTACCTTTATTTCTGAATGGAGTACATCTGAATAGCATCCAAACTCATTTTTCAAGTGATCTACCGTGTCTTTCAGGCGTAGCATGTGAAGCTACAATACAGTATTCGCACTCATGTTTCAAAAATTTCCTGGAAACTTACCGAAATAGTGCCAATCTTGATCATTCCAAATGTTTCGGGAACTGGCGATACCAGTTTCCAGCGTGCTGCGAATCTGAAAATTTAATGAACATTTCTGAACAGACAGAGCCGTTTTTTCAATGATATTTGCAAAAAAACAAAACAACAACAACAACAACAAGTCTTTCAAATATTAACCAGTGGTGGAAGTAGGGCTAATTTTCTTGGTCTATCTAGATTAAATAGGTTTTTAACGAATTACTTCAAATTTCTGTTTTTTCAAACGCTAAATTTAACTAAAATGTTACATATTGTTTTAAATAAAACGAACCCTGAAGGACTGCTAAAATCGTGGATTGCATTATTTCAAAATATATTCTCTTGACGTTTTTGCGCGATTTAAAACAACTTAATGGAGCTTCATTAAAATATATCTGTGGTTAGACAACGTTTGTTTCCTTTGCGATAAGTTTTAATGACGTATTAGGTTCTCTCGGCCATAACTAGTAGATTTATATGGAACTAATTTTTCCCATTATTTTTGCGCAAAGTTATGCCGGCAAATGTTTCTTTTAAATAGATCAAAAGTTGTGGGAATAATTCCAAGCACACGGCTTTCGGGCGCGAACTCTCCGCAGAAGAAATTATTTTTATTTGCCCTGTGAAAAAAATTTGAGCGATGGGAATTTCTTCCGTTTCTTTCATTTGCCATATGAAAGTCCAATTTTACACACTAAAAATGTATGTTTCGATATTTTGCCGCTTTTATTGTTTTATTTTACGTGTTTTGGAAACATTTCAAGCTGTAAAAGTGTATAACAAATGTTCTTCCTGTTGTAACATTAAAAACAAATTAGTATTTACCCTCGCGAAGGTAGCATGAATTCTAGCTGTCTTACGTGGGAGAAAAGCAGGGATTTCCCTGTTCACTTATTCTTTTAAAGAGACCAAATGACATCAGAAGATATTTTGGGGACTCAAAACAGTTCTTGGAGTCAGATCAGCACGATGCCTTGATCAAAATAAAGTGTTGCTGGGATGCCTAGGTTCCTTTGCCAAATAGGAGCAAGGATTTCTTTGCTAAGCTACTCCTGACTTAAATCCGACTGTGTAGTACGGGGAGTTGTCTTTCAACAGAGCACAGCTGGTACTCTGCATGAAACAATGGCTTCAGTAAAAACGACAAAAAACAAACAAACAAACTAACTAATTATATTTTACTTACCTTTCGCATTCAGGAAGTCAACTCTTCATAACATACAGTATACATAAGGAGCTGTACTTTATATACATCGTTTTATAAATATTCTAGGCCTACTACTCAAATATAAAGGTGCACTTAACTTGTCAATAATTACCTTCCAACAGATTAAGGAATCTTGGCAACGATTTTGAAAATCTGAACAAACTCGTGCGTTTGGTTCTAAAGCAAAAAATAAAAGTAAGGGGTAAAAAAAGAGAAGAACAACAATAGTTAATGATAATAATAGGAGATAATTTTCAGTTACGCCTGCATCTATACCCCTTCCCCTCTCCAATTGTATACGTTGGAGTAACAAATAATTAGGACCACCTACCTAGTAATACATTCGGCAGCTCTCGGACTTCTAAAGCCCTCGTTTCGATGTGGCATGGATTGAACGAGAACTGATTTTTATTTATTTATTTATTTTTTACTGAAGGTTTAACGACCGCCATGAGCAACTAGGACCACTGGTTCCAGGGAAGGGAGAGAGCCACTGCCGTAAAAAAACACAACATTCATGTCTCGCTGTGATTCGAACCCGAACTCTTCACGGGCGAATGGTCATAAGCCAGCACTTAGACCATAGAGAGTCGATATCATCCTATAGCCAAGTGAATGTGAGATGATATCATCCTATAGTCAAATGATTATGAGCTAATATCCTACAGCCAAGTGAATGTGAGCTGATATCCTACAGCAAAACGAATGTGAGCTGATATCATCCTACACATAAGTGAATGTGAGCTGATATCATCCTATACATAAGTGAATGTGAGCAAATATCATCCTACAGCCAAGTGAAGTGAATGAGCTGATATCCTACAGCCAAGCGAATGTTATGGCATTCGTCAATTACCCAATGTTCATTAGAAGAAGATCTCCGTTGCCGCAATGGTCCAAACGCTGGCTTCTGGATATTCTTTTGAGAGGGGTCCGGGTTCGAATCCTGATGAGACATGCATGTTGTGTCTGTCTTATACTGTAGTACTATCTCCCTCTCTTCCTTGAACCAATGGCCCTAAATTTGGGACGAACGACTGCGTATTGCCTAATAAGTTGTTCACTGTGGTCTTCAACCCCAAACCAAAAAAAAAAAGAAAATTTTTTTTTGTTAGGAATGGGGGTCTTAATTTCTGCTCATAAGAGTTCAAACGGGTTAACATCTGGGGACTATGTCGAACTTTTAGCGCTTTGAAGTCCTCGTCATGCTCCTGGAACCTGGGACGCTAAAATTTGTAGCATGACACATTATTCTTCTGGAGATAGCTCTTTCCATCATGAACATCACGCACATGTACGGGTGTGTCTGGCCCGCCATAATGTTATGAAACCTCGTGTACAAATGGTGTTCCAGAGGTATTAAAGAACCAATGCCCGCCATGAAAACAGACCTCAGTCATTACACCGCCTCGAGTAAGCAAAACCAGCGCTGCTTTGAAAAGGAGGAAAGCCAGGGAGAAAGAGGAAAATTAAAATATATATATATTATAATTTTTCAATGGAAATAATATTTCAGTACATAAAGCATTATAACCATTAGAACTGGAGACAAATTCTTCTTCTCTATTGCCTTCTTGCTTGGAAAATAGAAATTAAAGATATATACTTCGAAAAGCTTAGCAGTGAATGGAGAAAAAGTGGATGCTGCCTACACAGCACAGAATATTTCGTTTATGTTACAAGTACGTAGCACTGAAACCTTGAGACTTTTCAGATACGTTGCGCAATGTAACAGTTTCAGAAACCTTACGATTACGTCAAAATGTCCTCAAACGTTACATAACTTTGAAACATAACAGATACGGGATTACACCATATAATACAAATTTTGAAGATGACAATCAGATTTTTGGTGTAAATGTGACAAGGATTAGGTAAGTCAGATAATATCCGAAAACTTAAACATTTCATCGCCCTGGAGCGGGACTCGAACCCGCATCACCCAGATAGCGCCCGGGTATGCTAACCACTACACCACCCAGAACGATCAAGTCTCAAGTTTCCGATTAATTTGAATATTATTACCATCACTGATGGTAAGTCAGATATAATATTATCTGACTTACCATCCTTGTCACATTTACACCAAAAATCGGATTGTCATTTTCAAAACTTGTATTATATGGTGTAATCCCGTATTTCTTTCATGATTTATCTGCTCCTGCGGGCAATCACGGGATAGGATTCTTAACCTCGAGATTCGCTAAGCATGAATGCCGGTTGCTTCGACTAGCGAATCCTGTGATGTATAACGAAGTAAATTTCACCGTCATTTTGGTCCACGCCGGGGATCGAACCCGAGTCCTCTTATTCCACTACCAACTGACGTTCGTTCTCGCTGCTATCTGCCTTTGTGTCGTGTGCATCCTGCGGGGCAGACACGTCACCTCCCCCCCCCCCCGAAAGAGGGCCGGGGGCATGGCCCTCGGGTCAGCCGTGACCATGAATCGTTGTAGGCAGCCATCCGCTAAAGAACGTGCACTTGAGAACTCCCAGTCAAACTTGTGTGAAATGCAACATCACACACATTTTATTTTTCGAAACGCTGAAGCAGGGATTCTCTTATTTTTCCTATCTCGCGGTGTGGAAAGAACATTACATCATTGCGAGAACTTTAACGGCCGGGTCATCTGGGAAGTTCGGGCGCCATTATAACGAAGTAAATTTCTCCATCATTTTTTATCCACGCCGGGGATCGAACCCGAGTCCACTTATTCCGGAACAAGTCGCTCTACCAACTGAGCTACGCAGACGTTCGTTCTCGCTGCTATCTGCTTTTATGTCGTGCGCGTCATGCAGGGCAGGCACGTCACAAATGGTTATATTCAAATTGAATATTCTTGCTGAATCTCTGAAAGTGTAACGAAAATGAGAGATCGTTACATTATTGATACATATCTGAAACGTTTTGTATGGGTGATGATAACGATTTTTTCGATAATAGATATGCTTTTGAAAAATTAAGAGGCTGTGTGTTCATAGCAAAATTGAAAGAATAATTTTTAATTGGCTCAGGTAAACAAGGCGGACCATTTCTACAAGACAAGAATCAGGGAAAATGAGCCCAGAGCATTAAAGACTCTGCCGTAGGGCTCGACATGAGGAATTGTCCAGAGTCTTGAACATAGCCCGCTCTTTTGGTTATCCAGCTCACTTTTACCATAGACTACTACAGCAGTTCCTGCGGTTGAGATTTACGACTTTGGTAACTGCGCCTTCCTCAACTAGGTAGGTTGGTAAAATTAAATTTTTTCCCCTCTTGTGTCCATTTTGAATAAAGGTTGTTACAAACATAACGTAGCCTTTAGAATAAGCACCAGAAATGCATTTTCTTTGGTACAAAATGACAGAGACACTGTCTCAACATTCAATAAACCGGGAGTATATTGTATTCCACTTGTTCTAGGGACCCGAATGATGCTATTAAATATTATATAGGATCCACGCTTAGGACTTTAAATATCCGGATGTCGGAACATAAATATTCTATTAGGACGGGATCCACTACTACAGCTATAACTACTACAGTCAACTAGGGTGAGTTTTCCCCGGATTGGATGAATTCCAAAGTTCTTGCTTCTAATTTTAACAAGTTTACAATTTTTCATTCGGAAAGCCTACTTATTATTAAGTTCTAGGCAACATGCTGTAATTCTGAGCTTCCAGCTTTTGTTCCTCGACAGTGGAAACGGTTTATTACTCATAATACCCAGCAATTTGAAGAAGAAGGATCAGCATCATTTTTTAATTTTTGAACTTTAATTTACCTTAAATGGCATCACTTGTGCTTGTGGCGCGGTGTATTATGGGTTAAGTCATTCAATATATACTGGTTGCATCTTTGCGATTTGTGGCATTTAGCCTGAGGATGGGGCCATGAGGCCTTGAAAGATCTTGTGTCTTTTAAACTGCTTTTAATTTGTAAATAAACTAGTTTTTAATTTGTAAATAAACTAGTTTTTAATTTGTAAATAAACTAGTTTTTAATTTGTAAATAAACTGGTTTTTAGTTTGTAAATAAACTAGTTTTTAATTTGTAAATAAACTAGTTTTAAAGTTGTAAATAAACTAGTTTTTAATTTGTAAATAAACTAGTTTTTAATTAATTTGCAGTTTGAAAACGTGTTTTAGTATATCGTACTTCGACAGCTTTATGAATATTGTTAGTGATTACACTGGACAACAATTTTTGATGAAGTTCATGCTTCCGAGATAAAAATAGCCATTTCTTAATGAATTCGATGTGCTGAAACAGAATATGACCATAAAACAGTTGAATTGGCTACGGTTTGTTTGTAATATGCAGGTACACTGGTTGACCATTGATCAGGAACACGTGCATGCTATATCAATGGGAGAGAAGCATATAATTTGCCTGCAACGCTCGATGCGCTTCCCTTATAAGTATTTGTTTATTCTGCTAATTAAAGAGCTTCAAACACTTAACAAAATCAAAAATCATAATCAAAATATGTGTTTCTAACAAATTTTTCATGTGTATATCAGGAAATTTATTATTCTAAATCAGTTTTTAGGACATTTTGATTTCAGTCTGCTAACCTTTATACCAAATCTCTCCCATTGAAATAGCATGCAAGTATTCCTTAGCAATTGCAACCTGTGTTTATGTACGTCTTCATATATATATATATATATATATATATACTGAAGAGCAAAACTGAAGACTAAGGAAAAACTTTAGAATTTAAAACGAAAGTTGCAAAAAAACCCGAAGATCAAAACGCGCAACGCAGCAGTTTTGAAAATTCAGAATTCACATTCTAATAAGAAGATACCTAAGCAAAAAAATACATATATAATTTTGACTCACACCAAGTACAACATAGAAAAGGTTATGTATCTACCTGTGTGAGTAAAAGGAGAAAAGATAAAAAAATAAAATAAAACAACTGAATGTAGAAGGTGTCGAGAATACTGAGCCTTGGCTTTATCAAGGACCAGCAAAAACTCTGCATTTTCTCACTTCCACAAAGACCTAGTTGGAAATGGGTTTCTGCAAGGCCATAGATGCAAGTAACATTCCCACCTAAAATTGTTTTAAAAAAAATATATATATGTCATGTCCTCCGCAGAGTTGTATGACCTAGCACTAGTTAACAATTTCGCTTGCATCCATGAACCTTCCTGGCCCGACCCATGCTCTTCATCTGTTACTATTAAACAGAGAGAAGAAGATTAAAGAGAACTCAAGCTGTGAGAGTGACATAATAATTAGAAATAATTTTCAGCTATAACGAAATGCCAAGTTCGTTTGAGAGAGAATTTAAACCTGAAAAACAATGCAAAAGAAATCCAAATTTTTTCATTGCAATTAAAAAAGGAAATATTAATTTTTAAAAAACAGATTTTTCAAAGAAAACTTGAGTCTAAAACCCCCTACTCTACAACTTATGACAGCACGAAAACGAGAATAAGTTACAGACAATAATTAACTAAAGAAAACTTTGTAAAAGTTATATGACTTAAACAGTTAGTTGCAATATGTACAAAGTATTTCAGCAGTGCTTTAAGTGCATAATTAATTAGTTATTAAGTACTTAACTACTTTGAAAATACAGCGCAAAGAAAAGGAACAAGCTTAGCCATCTGCTGTTCCTAGGTTCCCCAAAAGACGCGCAAAGTTACAAAGAAAAGAAAGAGTTAAAACCCGCAAAAATGTTAACAGACAAGCCAGTGCCTAAAAGCTGAAAAGCAAAAAATCAACAGAGAAAAAGTACATGAAGTACAAACATTGAACTTATAAGACCTAAAACCCAAATACAAGGAAGAGAGCTTACCTCTTGTGCGACGAAACTTTCTCCTCACAAGATTAAAACATGGCTGACCTCTTCCGCCGCTCCCTATTCGCTGGGGGGCAGTGTGGGTGGGGCTGATGGCCTCCTCATACAGAAAGAAACCAACTCGCGGAGATTTTAACCAGAGAAAAATATATATAAACTTAAGACTGTGGATCTGTATGATCAGAAAGAGCAGAATTAACTCTCCAGAATACATGAGAAATATTATAAAATACACGAGTAGTGTATTTAATAATCTTTGCATGTATTAAATCACCTTAGTGAGCTTCTATAGATTAATCAGAATCTTATTAATTTTAATGTTGGTTTTACTATTTTTAGTATAGCTATCCTAGTGATGAATAACTAGTTTTCTTTTTATTTGTTTTTATTTTCTTTTATAAACAGATTTTTAAGCTTTTTTTTGTGATTTTGTTTATATTATTTAATTTTTTGTTTTAATAGGACCTTCATATCCATAGCACTAAGGTTCCTTTAGGTAGTTAATAGGCATCCTCTAGCCAACTTCCTTACGGCTTTGATTGGTCAGAATCATATTATTAACTGTGTAGAAAATTAAAGCAGATCTGCCAACCTTACTCTATTATTCAGAATTATTTTTCTTAAAGTTCTTTTGATGAAAGAAGAAGGAATTTCGTTCTCTAGAAAACTATCTAATAGTATTAACTCTTTCTTTTCTTTGTAACTTTGCGCGTCTTTTGGGGAACCTAGGAACAGCAGATGGCTTAGCTTGTTCCTTTTCTTTGCGCTGTATTTTCAAAGTAGTTAAGTACTTAATAACTAATTAATTATGCACTTAAAGCACTGCTGAAATACTTTGTACATATTGCAACTAACTGTTTAAGTCATATAACTTTCACAAACTTTTCTTTAGTTAATTATTGTCTGTAACTTATTCTCGTTTTCGTGCTGTCATAAGTTGTAGAGTAGGGTTTTAGACTCAAGTTTTCTTTCAAAAATCTGTTTTTTAAAAAATTAATATTTCCTTTTTTAATTGCAATGAAAAAATTTGGATTTCTTTTGCATTGTTTTTCAGGTTTAAATTCTCTCTCAAACGAACTTGGCATTTCGTTATAGCTGAAAATTATTTCTAATTATTATGTCACTCTCACAGCTTGAGTTCTCTTTAATCTTCTTCTCTCTGTTTAATAGTGACAGATGAAGAGCATGGGTCGGGCCAGGAAGGTTCATGGATGCAAGCGAAATTGTTAACTAGTGCTAGGTCATACAACTCTGCGGAGGACATGACATATATATATTTTTTTTAAAACAATTTTAGGTGGGAATGTTACTTGCATCTATGGCCTTGCAGAAACCCATTTCCAACTAGGTCTTTGTGGAAGTGAGAAAATGCAGAGTTTTTGCTGGTCCTTGATAAAGCCAAGGCTCAGTATTCTCGACACCTTCTACATTCAGTTGTTTTATTTTATTTTTTTATCTTTTCTCCTTTTACTCACACAGGTAGATACATAACCTTTTCTATGTTGTACTTGGTGTGAGTCAAAATTATATATGTATTTTTTTGCTTAGGTATCTTCTTATTAGAATATATATATATATATATACTGTATATATCATCATCATCATCATTGTCAACCATTATCAATCCACTGCTGGACGAAGGTCTCCCCAAGTTTCCTCCACAACGGTCTGTCTTGTGCCAGTCTCCTCCATGTCACTCCCGCATACTTTCAAATTTCATCCACCCATCTTCCATGTGGTCTTCTTCTGGGTCTTTTCCTGTCCCTTGGAATCCAATCTAAAATTTCGGCTGTCCATCGATGGTCTGTTCTTCTGGCAGTATGTCCAGCCCATTGCCATTTCAGGGATTTAACTCTGATCATGATGTCTTCCACTCTTGTCATTTTTCGGATCCACGTGTTCCTCTTCTTATCTCTCCTGGTTACACCAAGCATGCACCTCTCCATGCTGCTTTGAGTTGTCTGCAGCCTTTGTATGTCTCTTTTAGCTAAGGTCCACGTCTCTGCACCATACGTAAGCACTGGAAGGATGCATTGATCAAACACTTTTCTTTTAAGACATAATGGCATATTGCTCTTGAAAATTATGCTGTTTCTTCCAAAAGCTCTCCAGGCAAGTTTTGTACGCCGATTAATTTCTTCACCAATGTGACCCTCACTTGATATCTGCTGTCCAAGATAAACATACGTGTCTGTTATCTCCAGCTTTTCTCCATCAATCGATAAATCTTCATTTCTTGTAAAAGCATTGTACATCACTTTTGTCTTCTGAAAGTTCATTTTTAATCCCACTTCTTTACTCTTGTCAGCAAGTTCCTGGATCATACTCTGTAGCTCTGATGGGGTAGTTGCAAAAATGACTATGTCATCAGCAAAACGAAGGTGGGTTAGATAATCTCCATTAATCTTTATCCCTTTGTTTTCCCATTTCAGTGATTGAAAGACATTTTCCAATGTGGCACTAAAGAGCTTCGGAGATATGGTGTCACCTTGTCTCACTCCTTTTCCAATTTTTATGTGTGTTGTATTTTCAAACAGCCGAATCTTTGCACTTGCATTTTCATAGATGTTATAAATAATATTAATGTATGCATCTTCAATTCCGCAGGATTTCAGAGCCATTGCAACTGCTGATGGTTTCACCGAATCAAAGGCTTTTTCATATTCGATAAAAGCCATGCACAATGGAAGCTCATATTCCCTCGCTCTTTCAATTAGTTCTCTCAGTACGTGGATATGATCTATTGTGCTGTAGCCACTCCTGAATCCAGATTGTTCTCTCGGTTGAGCCATGTCCAGTGTCAGCTTCAAGCGGTGTGAAAGAACTTTAGTGAAGATTTTATAAACCACTGATAGGAGGCTGATAGGTCTGTAGTTCCCGAGATCCTCAATATCACCTTTTTTATGTAGCAAGATCATTGCAGCGTTGTTCCAATCCTCAGGAATTTTACCTTCATTAAGGCATCGAGTGAAAATTTGGGCGAGTACTGTTTCGATTTCTCCACTTGCTTCTTGTATGATGTCTACAGTAATTCCATCTTTTTCTGGAGCTTGTCCCCGCTTCATGTTCTTGATTGCATGTGTAACTTCTGCTGGAAGGACTGGAGGAACTCTGGTACTGGTATCTTTCATGATGTCTGGAGTGCATGTATCATCCCTTTCATATAATTTGGAGTAGAAATCTTTCACTCTTGTCAAAATTTCGCCTCTATTTCTTGTTACAAAACCATCTTCTTTTCTCAGTGCCATAATCTGTTTTTTCCCCTTACTGAGATGTCCCTTTGCTATCTTTAGGCTTTGGTTGTTTTCAATTGCTTTCCTCACTAGTTCACAGTTGAATTTTCTTACGTCTTCAGTGATACTTTTTCGTACTGTTTTGCATAGCTCTATATATTCCACTTTGGAAGTCACATCTTCTTTAGTTGTCCTCATCACTCTTCTTTTTTGCATCAACATTTTGGTTTTTCCTGATAATTTGTTCAAATGCAATTTGTTCTTAGACCCAGCTAATTTTGTTGCTGTTTCCATAAGAGCTTTGGTTACTTTTCTGTTAACTTCAGAAATATCCACTTCTTCCGATGTTAGGCCTTCTAAAGCAGAGAATCTGTTCTTCAGTTCCAATTTTAAGGTATTATGGTGTTTTTTAAGGTTGGTTATGTCAATACATTTTGTTTGCCTTATGAGCTTGCTACGTTCGAGTTTAGTGTTGAGGTGCATCTTACATCTCACCAATCTATGGTCACTACCTGTGTTGAACTTGTTTAGCACACTGCAGTCTTCTATGACGAATTTTTTGTTACACATAATAAAATCAATTTCACTTGTCGTCCCATTTGGATGTCTCCATGTCCATTTCCTGTGTGGCTTTTTCTTGAAAAAAGAGTTCAAGATGAAAAACCCTTCTGCCTCTGCAAACTCTACGAGAGTATTTCCACGCTGGTTTTTGTTGCCGTGACCGAATTTACCTACTGAAGTTTCATTCTGTTGCCGTTGCCCTATTTTTGCATTGAAATCTCCCATAATTATCTTCAAGTGCTGCTTACCTTTATTATTTAGATGACGAATTTCCTCATAAAATTCTTCAATTTCTTCTTCAGGATGACTTGTGGTGGGTGCATAAGTTTGAATAATCTGAGCCTGGTATCTTCTCGAGAGTTGGATAACGAGTCGTGCAGCTCTGTCAGAGGAACTTTCAACTTCTACAACTTTATCCTTCAGTTTCTTGTTTATTATAAATCCAACACCACTAGTTCTGCCAGTATCTGTCCCACGATAGTAGAAGAGATGTCCACTTTTCAGTTCAATGAGATCTTCTCCTTTTCTCCTTACCTCACTTAGCCCGACGATGTCCCACTTGATCCTTTGTAGTTCCTCTTCCAATTCAAGAAGCCTTGAATCAGAAGATAGGGAGCGTCCGTTGTACGTAGCCAAGGTCAGCATCAGATGGCAGCCTAGTCCGGTCCTCCGGGGATTCTTAGCACCCTCTGCCTTCATGTCGCACTGGCCGCTGCCTTGGCCAGGTACATTCCAGCTGCCGGAGACTGAGGGCCAAGATTTAAGTTGCGGAGTCATTTTGGGGGGGGGGGTGTTGGCCATAACTCACCACGCTGGCCAAGCGGGTTGGTGAGTGTGGGATAGCATTTCCTCTAATCCCGATGGTATAGTTATACCGCTATTGGCGGCCGTCAGAGCCCCTTTAGTGGGAACAGGATGTACCACGAGAAGGCGGGTTTGACATTTGTCAAGGAGAGGCTGTGATGTTACGCATCGCCTGACCTTACATCCCATACTGTATATATATATATATATATACTGTATTCTATTAAGAAGATACCTAAGCAAAAAAATACATATATAATTTTGACTCACACCAAGTACAACATAGAAAAGGTTATGTATCTACCTGTGTGAGTAAAAGGAGAAAAAGATAAAAAAATAAAATAAAACAACTGAATGTAGAAGGTGTCGAGAATACTGAGCCTTGGCTTTATCAAGGACCAGCAAAAACTCTGCATTTTCTCACTTCCACAAAGACCTAGTTGGAAATGGGTTTCTGCAAGGCCATAGATGCAAGTAACATTCCCACCTAAAATTGTTTTAAAAAAAAATATATATGTGTCATGTCCTCCGCAGAGTTGTATGACCTAGCACTAGTTAACAATTTCGCTTGCATCCATGAACCTTCCTGGCCCGACCCATGCTCTTCATCTGTTACTATTAAACAGAGAGAAGAAGATTAAAGAGAACTCAAGCTGTGAGAGTGACATAATAATTAGAAATAATTTTCAGCTATAACGAAATGCCAAGTTCGTTTGAGAGAGAATTTAAACCTGAAAAACAATGCAAAAGAAATCCAAATTTTTTCATTGCAATTAAAAAAGGAAATATTAATTTTTAAAAAACAGATTTTTGAAAGAAAACTTGAGTCTAAAACCCCCTACTCTACAACTTATGACAGCACGAAAACGAGAATAAGTTACAGACAATAATTAACTAAAGAAAACTTTGTGAAAGTTATATGACTTAAACAGTTAGTTGCAATATGTACAAAGTATTTCAGCAGTGCTTTAAGTGCATAATTAATTAGTTATTAAGTACTTAACTACTTTGAAAATACAGCGCAAAGAAAAGGAACAAGCTTAGCCATCTGCTGTTCCTAGGTTCCCCAAAAGACGCGCAAAGTTACAAAGAAAAGAAAGAGTTAAAACCCGCAAAAATGTTAACAGACAAGCCAGTGCCTAAAAGCTGAAAAGCAAAAAATCAACAGAGAAAAAGTACATGAAGTACAAACAAGAGAGCTTACCTCTTGTGCGACGAAACTTTCTCCTCACAAGAGTAAAACATGGCTGACCTCTTCCGCCACTCCCTAGTCGCTGGGGGGCAGTGTGGGTGGGGCTGATGGCCTCCTCATACAGAAAGAAACCAACTCGCGGAGATTTTAACCAGAGAAAAAATATAGAAACTTAAGACTGTGGATCTGTATGATCAGAAAGAGCAGAATTAACTCTCCAGAATACATGAGAAATATTATAAAATACACGAGTAGTGTATTTAATAATCTTTGCATGTATTAAATCACCTTAGTGAGCTTCTATAGATTAATCAGAATCTTATTAATTTTAATTTTGGTTTTACTATTTTTAGTATAGCTATCCTAGTGATGAATAACTAGTTTTCTTTTTTATTTGTTTTTATTTTCTTTTATAAACAGATTTTTAAGCTTTTTTTGTGATTTTGTTTATATTATTTAATTTTTTGTTTTAATAGGACCTTCATATCCATAGCACTAAGGTTCCTTTAGGTAGTTAATAGGCATCCTCTAGCCAACTTCCTTACGGCTGCCAACCTTACTCTATTATTCAGAATTATTTTTCTTAAAGTTCTTTTGATGAAAGAAGAAGGAATTTCGTTCTCTAGAAAACTATCTAATAGTATTAACTCTTTCTTTTCTTTGTAACTTTGCGCGTCTTTTGGGGAACCTAGGAACAGCAGATGGCTAAGCTTGTTCCTTTTCTTTGCGCTGTATTTTCAAAGTAGTTAAGTACTTAATAACTAATTAATTATGCACTTAAAGCACTGCTGAAATACTTTGTACATATTGCAACTAACTGTTTAAGTCATATAACTTTCACAAAGTTTTCTTTAGTTAATTATTGTCTGTAACTTATTCTCGTTTTCGTGCTGTCATAAGTTGTAGAGTAGGGGGTTTTAGGCTCAAGTTTTCTTTGAAAAATCTGTTTTTTAAAAATTAATATTTCCTTTTTTAATTGCAATGAAAAAATTTGGATTTCTTTTGCATTGTTTTTCAGGTTTAAATTCTCTCTCAAACGAACTTGGCATTTCGTTATAGCTGAAAATTATTTCTAATTATTATGTCACTCTCACAGCTTGAGTTCTCTTTAATCTTCTTCTCTCTGTTTAATAGTAACAGATGAAGAGCATGGGTCGGGCCAGGAAGGTTCATGGATGCAAGCGAAATTGTTAACTAGTGCTAGGTCATACAACTCTGCGGTGGACATGACTTATATATATTTTTTAAAACAATTTTAGGTGGGAATGTTACTTGCATCTATGGCCTTGCAGAAACCCATTTCCAACTAGGTCTTTGTGGAAGTGAGAAAATGCAGAGTTTTTGCTGGTCCTTGATAAAGCCGAGGCTCAGTATTCTCGACACCTTCTACATTCAGTTGTTTTATTTTATTTTTTTATCTTTTCTCCTTTTACTCACACAGGTAGATACATAATCTTTTCTATGTTGTACTTGGTGTGAGTCAAAATTATATATGTATTTTTTTGCTTAGGTATCTTCTTAATAGAATGTGAATTCTGAATTTTCAAAACTGCTGCGTTGCGCGTTTTGATCTTCAGGTTTTTTTGCAACTTTCGTTTTAAATTCTAAAGTTTTTCCTTAGTCTTCAGTTTTGCTCTTCAGTATATATACTGTATATATATATATGTATATATCATCATCATCATCATTGTCAACCATTATCAATCCACTGCTGGACGAAGGTCTCCCCAAGTTTCCTCCACAACGGTCTGTCTTGTGCCAGTCTCCTCCATGTCACTCCCGCATATTTACGAATTTCATCCACCCATCTCCCATGTGGTCTTTTTCTGGGTCTTTTCCTGTCCCTTGGAATCCAATCTAAAATTTCGGCTGTCCATCTATGGTCTGTCCTTCTGGCAGTATGTCCAGCCCATTGCCATTTCAGGGATTTAACTCTGATCATGATGTCTTCCACCCTCGTCATTTTTCGGATCCACGAGTTTCTCTTCTTATCTCTCCTGGTTATACCAAGCATGCACCTCTCCATGCTTCTTTGAGTTGTTTGCAGCCTTTGTATGTCTCTTTTAGTTAAGGTCCACGTCTCTGCACCATACGTAAGCACTGGAAGGATGCATTGATCAAACACTTTTCTTTTAAGACATAATGGCATATTGCTCTTGAAAATTATGCTGTTTCTTCCAAAAGCTCTCCAGGCAAGTTTTGTACGCCTATTAATTTCTTCATCAATGTGACCTTCACTTGATATCTGCTGTCCAAGATAAACATACGTATCTGTTATATCCAGTTTTTCTCCATCAATCGATAAATCTTCATTTCTTGTAAAAGCATTGAACATCACTTTTGTCTTCTGAAAGTTCATTTTTAATCCCACTTCTTTACTCTTGTCAGCAAGTTCCTGGATCATACTCTGCAGCTCTGATGGGGTAGTTGCAAAAATGACTACGTCATCAGCAAAACGAAGGTGGGTTAGATAATCTCCATTAATCTTTATCCCTTTGTTTTCCCATATATATTGCATGGGTTACATTACACTTCTTTTGAAGTAAATACAATTCGAAACAGTAAGCGTAATTTTTTATAGTACAATTAAAAATAGATAGCGTAATTTTTTTTTTTTTTTTTACATTTGTATTAAATGTAGTTTTGAGTTATGTACATGAGTTTTTCATGCATAGATAGAAATCAGTTACCAGTTCATGACGTTTTATTTCTCCTTGCCTTTCGGTTGTATTCCACCAGAGGGGCATCTCTGAAGAGGGTCCAAACGTAGTCTGCGAGCATCAAAGTGGACCACTTTCCCTGGTATGGTTGCTCCATTACGGCCATATCTTGATGAAACCGTTCACCATGATCATCACTAAATTTGCCACAGTTATCCGGGAAGATATCCAGGTGAGAATCCAGGAAGTGGAGTTTTAAAGACATATTACAGCCAAATTTTTGATACAGAGCAAGCAGGTCGGTAACGAGATCTTCGTAATTTTCAGCCCTGGAATTCCCCAGGAAGTTTGTTGATACTTGACAAAAGGCATCCCACACTTCTCTTTCATCACATTGAAACATGTCCTGAAACTGCGAATCTTGAAAGAGCTGTCTGATCTGCGGACCCACACAAATTCCCTCTCTTATTTTTGTTTCGCTCAGTCGAGGAAATTTGTCATGCAAGTACTTGAACGCTGGTTTAGTTTTGTCCATGGCTTTAACCAATTGCTTTACGAGACTGAGTTTTATGTGCAGAGGGGGTAGTATGATTTTCTGAGGATCTGTCAGTGGTGGATTCTGAACATTCATTTGTCCAGGTGTCAAAGACGTCCTAGGAGGCCAGCCTCTATCGATGTAGTGCAGACATGTAGCTCGGCTATCCCAGTGACAAAGAAAACAGCAGTGCTTTGTGTATCCCTGCTGAAGGTCCATCAACAGAGACACTACCTTCAGGTCAGCACAGATAAGCCAACCATAACTTTTGTAATTATGTCTGTCCAGCAGCTGTTTAAGGTTGTTGTAGGTCTCTTTCATGTGTACCGCAACTGGAATGGACGGTAGCTGATTCCCGTTATGCAGTAAAACCATCTTAAGACTCAACTTGGAGGAGTCTATAAATAGACGCCATTCCTGCGTAACATGTTGTATTCCTAGTCCTTGCATTAGGCCGTCAATATTGCAACAGAACACAAAGCTTTCACATTTTTGGAAGAATTGCTCGAATCGTCGGTGACGAATACGAAACGAACTCACTCGAACATTTTGTTCTAGAAGATTCCATTGACGAAGCTTTGACGCTAGTAGCTCTGCTTTAACTTTGGTTAAATTCAAATCGCGAACAAGGTCGTCCTGGAGCGGGTTCGAGTCCCGCTCCAGGACGATGAAAATTTTCAAGTTTTCGGATATTATCTGACTTACCATCCTTGTCACATTTACGCCAATAATCGGATTGTCATCTTCAAAAATGTGTATTATATGGCGTAATCCCGTATTTCTTTCATGATTTATCTGCTTCTCCGGGCAAACACGGGATAAGATTCTTAACCTCAAGATTCGCTAAACATGAATGCCGGTTGCTTCGACTAGCAAATCCTGTGATGTTATATTCAAATTGATCGGAAACTTGAAACTTGGTCGTTCTGGGTGGTGTAGTGGTTAGCATACCCGGGCGTTTTCTGTGAGACGCGGGTTCGAGTCCCGCTCCAGGACGGCGAAAATTTTCAAGTTTTCGGATATTATCTGACTTACCATCCTTGTTACATTTACGCCAATAATCGAATTGTCATCTTCAAAAATTTGTAAGGTCGTTTAGTTCCTCTGATGTAATTTTATGTGGCATAGACTCAGAAGATGCATATTCGTCATCGCTTTCATTAATCCGTGACGTTGACGGTTTCGGATTACACAAATCGTCTTCCTGGACCTCATCTAAATCGATAACAAAATTTGTCGGAGGCTTGGGAATGGGGAGTTCTTCAGAATGAGGTACAGTTCGTACAGCAGAAGGAATATTTGGATATTCTACAGTCCATTTCTTCTTCTTTGTGATACCTTCAGCCACTGGTTGCACCGAACAGAAATAACAGTCATTTATGTGATTTGTGGGCTCCCTCCAAATCATGGGAACAGCAAAACCCATCGTTTTTCTTTTGCTGTGAAGCCACTGTGACAGATTTGTTGCGCACGTGCGGCAACATACATGTGGAGCACAGTCCTTATCCTCGTCGCATATCCTGCAGCCGGAATACAAATGATAAACCTTTTTTACAACCGGAGTGATGGACTTTTGCTGTGCAGCAAATGTCACTTTACCACATATATAGCAAAATTTATCCGCCTTATTCACACATGCACGCGGCATAGCTACGTAATGTCACAATACAAGGATCACTTTAACAGGTTGCTATCACGAGAGTACACTCACCAATGAAGGGAAAGAAACAAATGGACTGAGCTTTTTACCGTTGGGCTGTTAAAACTGAAAGGATTGCATCACATCGGGTAATACTTCACCGGATGTCGCGGGAACTCCGGACTTCTCACCCAATGATGCAATACTTCCTGGTCTGACGGTGCCTAAGAGTAGGAAAACGCCGTACGAACCTCATTTTCTTTCTATATTTTAATTTCAGTACCATTTTAATGTACATTTACTAACATTTATTATATTTATCATAAATTTATTAATATGTAACATAAAAAAATTATTACTCATTTTACCTACTTTTTTTACTAAAAATCACAAATTTTTAACGTTCCATTAGCTGTACTTCCGAAACAAGAGCCAATGAAAGGTTTTCATGGCGATATAATTTCATACAGAATTTCACACTTTCCCGTCAGAAGCAATTTCGTTGTTGTCTAGTGACGAAGAACTTCTTTCTTATTATCCTTCCTTAGAGAGTTGTTATGAACCAAAAACTTGTTATGGGTATATTGAGAGGCTATGGATATTTTACTCCGCTTCGATAAATGTAGTGTACTGCGAACCATGTAGGTAATTTTGTACCAGATCTAACTGGATCAAGGGAATCACAGTGAAAACTCCGAATAACGGTCACTGCTCGGACCGGGAAAAAGTGACCGCTGTTGGGAGGTGTCGTAGTTTGGAAGTTAGGCCATTTTAATAATGTTAGTTCGTTGCTTTGATATAATATGAGAATGATTGCACAAAGCTTACGCACAAAGAAAACTGTTTCAGAGCTTTCTCCAAAAGTAGAATTCTGAATGAAATTCAGTACAACAATTAAAAATATAATCATGGTGTAGAGCAGGGTTGGGGAACCTGC
Source organism: Macrothele yani (assembly GCA_039090855.1). Lineage (NCBI taxonomy): Eukaryota > Metazoa > Arthropoda > Arachnida > Araneae > Macrothelidae > Macrothele > Macrothele yani. Next base: position 100,272,024 of record CM077013.1, on the reverse strand, counting down.
TACCTTCTAGGCCATTACGTGCGGCCTTTTGAATGGGTACAAATTTTGCTGAACAAATCCTTTTATTTTTTTGAATATGTTTTTGTTAGTCTTGTATAATTTTTTTTTAATCTTAAAATGGCCGTATTTAAAATACCAAACAGTAAAAGAACATTCAACGAAATAATACTCCCACACTGACGGCCACAATTAAAACAGTAAGTCATAAGGGCTATTTTGACACCGTTTATGATTTTGTTCTATGGCTCCTAAAGAGCTATACAGATGGAATTGGTTGAGCTCTCAGAAGATGGCATTTTAAAGTCCTTATTTGACGCTAAGAAAGATCCAGTTGAAATAAGGAAAAATACAATAGAATACCCACACCTTCGGCAACGTGCACGAAATATGCTTTCTTGCTTTTCAACCACTTATTGCTGCGAATCTACAATCTCCTACCTAACCAAAATCAAGACGCCCTTAAAGTCACAAATGACGGATACCCATCTAAAGGATCAGCTATAAGTGCGGACCTCTCTACCTTGCAACTAAACATCCGTATTTTAAGACCAAAAAAATCATTATTTGGCAAAGTTAATGTGCTGAAAGATATCTAAATTGAAGGTATATAAATATACTTTAAAGCTCAATGCACATTTTATCACTTGTGGCAAAATGAAGGTGACAGTGACAAATGAACTTTTGAATAAATGAACCAACTTCCTTTAAATCTATGAAACGTGCAGTATACATGATCTATAAGCACACATACACTGAGGAGCAATTGAATTAGAGACAGCTGGCGTTATGTAAATGTGGCGCTGTGGGCGGCATTGTAAACGGAAACGACATGACGTATGCAGCGATCCGTCAATATAAGGAGTGATGCGACAGGAATCAGTAAAAGTCGGACGCAGTATGGGTAAGAAGAAGCGCATTTGATCGTGGGTAAAATATCGGGGCCCGACGAATGGGTCACTCCATCTCAGAAGTTGTGCAGGCACTGGGATTTTCACGAGCCACTGTGTCACGGGTGCACCGTAAGTACATCGAATCCGGTAAAACCATCCCTGCAAGGGCCAACTGCCTTGGACAACAGTTTGTGGATGAGCGGAGTCATCGTCGGCTAGCTCGCATTGTAACAGCGGATAGACGGGCCACAGTGCGGGAAATCACTTGGCAATTTAACGCTGGTGCACAAAAACGTGTAAGCAGCCACACCATCCAGAACCATCTCCTCGCTATGGAGTGAGTACAGAAGCCATCGTCCCACGAGGGTACCGCTGCTGACCGCATATCACGGGGTGCAAAGATTAGCATGGGCGCGGGAACATCGCCACTGGACCCTAGACATGTGGAAAAATGTTGCCTGGACTGATGAGTCGAGATTCACGTTGGTACATGCGCATGGCAGGATACGAGTACGGCGCAAAACCACATGAACCGATACATCCTTCTTGCCAGCAGGGTACTCATCAAGCTGGTGGGGGTGTCATTCTCGTCTGGGGACTGTTTACGTGGACTGAAATGGGATCCCTGGTACGTGTGACATCGTCCCTCAAAAGTCAACGTTACCGGGATATCCTGGACGACCATTTGCTCCCGTTTGTGCGTCGTCAACATCCTACTGGGGACCTCATCCTGCAACAAGACAATGCACCGTTCCATCACTCTCGAATTGTATCCGAATGATTGGATGAACACTCCACCGACGTGACCTCGCTTCCTTGGCCACCTGACCTCAATCCCATCGAGCACATCTGGGATGCCATCGAGAAAGATGTTCGAGGCTCTGACCCCCCTCCATCAAATCTTCGTGAACTGTGGGAGCTTGTTCAGGGGTCATGAATCCGTATGTCTTCCAAACGCGTCCGGTGTCTTGTCGAGTCCATATCGAGACGAATCGCCGCCGTCATCAGGACGAAAGGTGGTGCTACACGTTGCTAGACAGGTATCTCTAATTCAATTGCTCTTCAGTGTTTATACAAGTCATTTAAATTGTGAACTATGAAGTACTTGCATACTATTCCAAGTGAAATGAAATGAATTGCACACGTCATTACAGTATATCAAACCAGTCTATTTCATTGAAACATAAAAGTTAGTTAGAAGCTATTAAACTATAAAAACCTTGTTCCTCTGGCTTCGGATGAACTCTCCGTATTTGATATCAGGCATCATAGTAGGTGTTCCAATCTCTTGTTCAAAAGGTAATCCGTGAATTTTATTCGGATTGTTGAAGTCTATTGAAGAAATAAAGTTGCACACTGTCACCGACACTACCATATTATCACTCCGTCACATACACATTCGTGTGGTCTGTCTGCCACGCGCGATGCGTTTCGGTATGTCTGCTATACCATTTTCAAGCGGTTCTTAGTATTGCTATTGAAGCATTTGGGTATTTATAACCTCTCGATGCATATCATTGGCTGTCATGTCCTGTCAACGCCACCTGTGATGTCATAAGTTGATTCGTCATAGTGAGGAGCCTCGTTGACAATTTGCTGTAAGCCGACTGGTGAACTTAATTCAGAATTATAATTGAGCTGATAAAAAAGTAAACGCAGTCACAACAAAGTCATTAAAAGGTTAGTTAACTTTAGAATTATCATTTTGTTTTTCATTTTTTGTAGTTAGTTAGTACGTAGTAAGATTTTTACAGAATAATGTACTTTTCGAAGTATATTTAATTAAAATTTCTTGAATGCGGCCTTGTCAGAGATTACAATTAACTTAATGCGGTCTTCCAACATGAAAACGTTTCCCAACTCTGGTGTGGAGGATTTTAGGAAAGTGGTGTCTGATACGTAGATACGTTGTCTCATACTTCTCTTTAAAAATGCCAAGCTAGGAGGTTAGGTTTAGAGTGCGCTAAGGAAAAGAAAAAAAAAGAAAAATGCTAGGCAGTTAAATAGAATTGCACAGTTAGCTAACCGCGCACCGAAAAACAGGGGCAGAACCGACAGGGACTAATCAAAGGTATACCGCCGCCAACAGAAAACATTTCACGCACCAGCAACTCCCTCCCGTTCCCAGGTAGCGACTAAAACATACACCGGAGCTGGAGTTCGCCTCACGTAGAACTAAATTTTAACTCATTTCTTTTCACTTAAGCACACCACTGTACTCGCCGTAATCCAGCCTATCGAGCTCGAGGCATAGTAGCATTCTTAATTCGTAGCAGCATTTTTTATTGCTATCTTATCCCTTTCGCCGAAGTATCGACGGAACTGCATGAAATTCTAAAGGGCAAGGTTTCCATAAAATCTCGTTCGAGACTACATGGGGTGTCCGTTGGCCGCTGTTTGGTGATTATCGTTACTGTTAATCCTATGGCAGCTGCTCTGTACCAATCAAAACTTGCCGGTGCTTGGAGGTTACCGTTGTTCGAAGGTGTTCGTTGATGGAAGTTTCACTGTAATACAAGCAAGAATCTCTCTTGAAAAATGAAAAACAAAGAACACAAATGTGTGTTTGGAATCACATAAGAACGCTTGCTGTGTTAGAGAACAATGGAAACCGAGGCGCAACTAGGCATTTCTGCGCCCCTCACTGGAGTCGTTGGAACAAAAGAGCTTTATCGCCTGAAATATTATAATCCTGCTTGTTGCATGAGTTTTTGGATAGTAAAATTCATCTTGTCTATTAATTACGGACAAATCTGCATTATTTAGTAGTTACAGTTTCCAAAAGAACTAAAATTGGCCACCGGGAGTTGCTTCTGACATTTCGTTTTACATTGAATTTTATACATTTTTGATCATATTCTCTTGTAGTTAATTGATAACTGCAAAACTTAAGGACCGTTCGGTTTTTTCGCCGTAGCTTCGCAATAAAGCAGCCTGGATAGATGAATGTCATGCCCCAAAGACCTCAGTATGTACCAAACGAGGGAATGAACAAACACATGTGCAGAAATGAATACAAAACTTAACACGAGGCTGTCGATGAGTTCTTGGACAACTTTGCCAATTCCTCTCGTATTGCCCGTTTCAACTGATGGACATTTTCCAGCGGATGTGGGTGTGCGGCTACACGTCTCTCCAGGGTGTCCCACATATGTTCTATGGGATTTAGATCCGGGGAGTACTCAGGCCAATCCATACGAGTGATATCTTCACTTTCCAACAGCTCATCTACTGCACGGGTACGATGGCGTCTCTCGTTATCGTCCATAAACACGAACTCGGATGAAATGGCACCTCGGAATAGGCGTATATGGAGAAGGAGCACCTCATCGCAGTAGCGGTTTGCGGTTGCGGAGCCTCCATCGAAAATGTGGAGCTTAGTACGACCATTCCGCGTAACGCCTCCCCAGACGAGTACATCAATACTGCCTTACCTATTTCTTTCGGTAATGTTAGGCGGTGGTTAACGTGTTCCCACCTCTCTCCAGATCAGTTGACATCCAGAATAGCCCGTGGTACTAAAACGACTCTCATCCGTGAAGAGTACCATACCGCATTGCTCTTTGATCCAATCCTTGTGGTCCTTACACCATTGTAATTGATGTCTCCGATGGGTAGGCTTTAATGGGATGCAACGTTCAGGTAGTCGAGAAGAGTACCGCACCCCATTGCTCTTTGGTCCAATCCTTGTGGTCCTTACACCATTGTAATTGATCTCTCCGATGGGTAGGCTCTAATGGGATGCAACGTTCAGGTAGTCGGGAAGAGTACCGTACCCCATTGCTCTTTGGTCCAATCCTTGTGGTCCTTACACCATTGTAATTGATGTCTCCGATGGGTAGGCTTTAATGGGATGCAACGTTCAGGTAGTCGGGAAGAGTACCGTACCCCATTGCTCTTTGGTCCAATCCTTGTGGTCCTTACACCATTGTAATTGATGTCTCCGATATGTTGGCTTTAATGGGATGCAACGTTCAGGTAGTCGGGAAGAGTGCCGCACCCCATTGCTCTTTGGTCCAATCCTTGTGGTCCTTACACCATTGTAATTGATGTCTCCGATGGGTAGGCTTTAATGGGATGCAACGTTCAGGTAGTCGGGAAGAGTACCGTACCCCATTGCTCTTTGGTCCAATCCTTGTGGTCCTTACACCATTGTAATTGATGTCTCCGATGGGTAGGCTTTAATGGGATGCAACGTTCAGGTAGTCGGGAAGAGTACCGTACCCCATTGCTCTTTGGTTCAATCCTTGTGGTCCTTACACCATTGTAATTGATGTCTCCGATGGGTAGGCTTTAATGGGATGCAACGTTCAGGTAGTCGGGAAGAGTACCGTACCCCATTGCTCTTTGGTCCAATCCTTGTGGTCCTTACACCATTGTAATTGATGTCTCCGATGGGTAGGCTTTAATGGGATGCAACGTTCAGGTAGTCGGGAAGAGTACCGTACCCCATTGCTCTTTGGACCAATCCTTGTGGTTTTTACACCATTGTAATTGATGTCTCCGATGGGTAGGCTCTAATGGGATGCAACGTTCAGGTAGTCGGGAAGAGTACCGTACCCCATTGCTCTTTGGTCCAATCCTTGTGGTCCTTACACCATTGTAATTGATGTCTCCGATGGGTAGGCTTTAATGGGATGCAACGTTCAGGTAGTCGGGAAGAGTACCGTACCCCATTGCTCTTTGGTCCAATCCTTGTGGTCCTTACACCATTGTAATTGATGTCTCCGATGGGTAGGATATAATGGGATGCAACGTTCAGGTAGTCGGGAAGAGTGCCGTACCCCATTGCTCTTTGGTCCAATCCTTGTGGTCCTTACGCCATTGTAATTGATATCTCCGATGGGTTGGCTTTAATGAGATGCAACGTTCAGGTAGTCGGGAAGAGTACCGTACCCCATTGCTCTTTGGTCCAATCCTTGTGGTCCTTACACCATTGTAATTGATGTCTCCGATGGGTAGGCTTTAATGGGATGCAACGTTCAGGTAGTCGGGAAGAGTACCGTACCCCATTGCTCTTTGGTCCAATCCTTGTGGTCCTTACACCATTGTAATTGATGTCTCCGATGGGTAGGCTCTAATGGGATGCAACGTTCAGGTAGTCGGGAAGAGTACCGTACCCCATTGCTCTTTGGTCCAATCCTTGTGGTCCTTACACCATTGTAATTGATGTCTCCGATGGGTAGGCTTTAATGGGATGCAACGTTCAGGTAGTCGGGAAGAGTACCGTACCCCATTGCTCTTTGGTCCAATCCTTGTGGTCCTTACACCATTGTAATTGATGTCTCCGATGGGTAGGCTATAATGGGATGCAACGTTCAGGTAGTCGGGAAGAGTACCGTACCCCATTGCTCTTTGGTCCAATCCTTGTGGTCCTTACACCATTGTAATTGATGTCTCCGATGGGTAGGCTTTAATGAGATGCAACGTTCAGGTAGTCGGGAAGAGTACCGTACCCCATTGCTCTTTGGTCCAATCCTTGTGGTCCTTACACCATTGTAATTGATGTCTCCGATGGGTAGGCTTTAATGGGATGCAACGTTCAGGTAGTCGGGAAGAGTACCGTACCCCATTGCTCTTTGGTCCAATCCTTGTGGTCCTTACACCATTGTAATTGATGTCTCCGATGGGTAGGCTTTAATGGGATGCAACGTTCAGGTAGTCGGGAAGAGTACCGTACCCCATTGCTCTTTGGTCCAATCCTTGTGGTCCTTACACCATTGTAATTGATGTCTCCGATGGGTAGGCTTTAATGAGATGCAACGTTCAGGTAGTCGGGAAGAGTACCGTACCCCATTGCTCTTTGGTCCAATCCTTGTGGTCCTTACACCATTGTAATTGATGTCTCCGATGGGTAGGCTTTAATGGGATGCAACGTTCAGGTAGTCGGGAAGAGTACCGTACCCCATTGCTCTTTGGTCCAATCCTTGTGGTCCTTACACCATTGTAATTGATGTCTCCGATGGGTAGGCTTTAATGGGATGCAACGTTCAGGTAGTCGGGAAGAGTACCGTACCCCATTGCTCTTTGGTCCAATCCTTGTGGTCCTTACACCATTGTAATTGATGTCTCCGATGGGTAGGCTTTAATGGGATGCAATGTTCAGGTAGTCGGGAAGAGTACCGTACCCCATTGCTCTTTGGTCCAATCCTTGTGGTCCTTACACCATTGTAATTGATGTCTCCGATGGGTAGGCTTTAATGGGATGCAACGTTCAGGTAGTCGGGAAGAGTACCGTACCCCATTGCTCTTTGGTCCAATCCTTGTGGTCCTTACACCATTGTAATTGATGTCTCCGATGGGTAGGCTTTAATGGGATGCAACGTTCAGGTAGTCGGGAAGAGTACCGTACCCCATTGCTCTTTGGTCCAATCCTTGTGGTCCTTACACCATTGTAATTGATGTCTCCGATGGGTAGGCTTTAATGGGATGCAACGTTCAGGTAGTCGGGAAGAGTACCGTACCCCATTGCTCTTTGGTCCAATCCTTGTGGTCCTTACACCATTGTAATTGATGTCTCCGATGGGTAGGCTTTAATGGGATGCAACGTTCAGGTAGTCGGGAAGAGTACCGTACCCCATTGCTCTTTGGTCCAATCCTTGTGGTCCTTACACCATTGTAATTGATGTCTCCGATGGGTAGGCTTTAATGGGATGCAACGTTCAGGTAGTCGGGAAGAGTACCGTACCCCATTGCTCTTTGGTCCAATCCTTGTGGTCCTTACACCATTGTAATTGATGTCTCCGATGGGTAGGCTTTAATGGGATGCAACGTTCAGGTAGTCGGGAAGAGTACCGTACCCCATTGCTCTTTGGTCCAATCCTTGTGGTCCTTACACCATTGTAATTGATGTCTCCGATGGGTAGGCTTTAATGGGATGCAACGTTCAGGTAGTCGGGAAGAGTACCGTACCCCATTGCTCTTTGGTCCAATCCTTGTGGTCCTTACACCATTGTAATTGATGTCTCCGATGGGTAGGCTTTAATGGGATGCAACGTTCAGGTAGTCGGGAAGAGTACCGTACCCCATTGCTCTTTGGTCCAATCCTTGTGGTCCTTACACCATTGTAATTGATGTCTCCGATGGGTAGGCTTTAATGGGATGCAACGTTCAGGTAGTCGGGAAGAGTACCGTACCCCATTGCTCTTTGGTCAAATCCTTGTGGTCCTTACACCATTGTAATCGATGTCTCCGATGGGTAGGCTTTAATGGGATGCAACGTTCAGGTAGTAGGGAAGAGTACCGTACCCCATTGCTCTTTGGTCCAATCCTTGTGGTCCTTACACCATTGTAATTGATGTCTCCGATGGGTAGGCTTTAATGGGATGCAACGTTCAGGTAGTCGGGAAGAGTACCGTACCCCATTGCTCTTTGGTCCAATCCTTGTGGTCCTTACCCCATTGCTCTTTGGTCCAATCCTTGTGGTCCTTACCCCATTGCTCTTTGGTCCAATCCTTGTGGTCCTTACACCATTGTAATTGATGTCTCCGATGGGTAGGCTTTAATGGGATGCAACGTTCAGGTAGTCGGGAAGAGTACCGTACCCCATTGCTCTTTGGTCCAATCCTTGTGGTCTTTACACCATTGTAATTGATGTCTCCGATGGGTAGGATTTAATGGGATGCAAAGTTCAGGTAGTCGGGCAAATAGTTCACTTTTTTCTAGACGTCTGGTTACGGTGAACCGTGATATGAGTCCTGTTGCATCTGCAGTTGCTTCGCAATATTGCCTGCTGACTGGTTTCGATCACGTTTGGCCTGTAGGTCATTTTTTGCTGTTGTTTTCCGTGGCTGACCACCACCGACCTTTCTAACAATTGTGCCTGTCGTTTAGAAGGTCTTCCACGCACGTGACACACAATGCTATGGGTCACGTGGGACTCGTCGGCGACACTTGTTACTGTTCGCTCCTGATTATCCGACCACGTGTAAAGTCATCTAAGTGTCTCCTCGTGGACATTTATTTTCTGGTCTGCGACACACTAACAAACCACTCGAACCTCTTTACAACGCCGCACACTTTCGCTTTCCGTTTGCTGCCTTGCTGCGAGATGCTCCTTATAACTATTTCAGCGCTGTCACGTGACCTGCGACATCACAGTTCAGAAATTTGCATACGCATCGTCTTTCTACTGCTCAGCTTGCGTTATGCAAATCGCCTCAAGCTTTTTTTTTTTTTTATTGGAGGTTTAACGACCACCGTGAGCAACTCAATGGGCTATAAGCAGTCGCCCGTCCCTAATTTAAGGTCACTGTATCCAGGGAAGGGAGAGAGCCAGTGCCGTAAGACAAACACAACATCCATGCCTCACCGGGATTCGAACCCGGACCCCGTTCGGACGAATGATCAGAGGCCATCGCTTAGACCACTGCGCCACCGGGGCGGCCCCTGAAGCTTGTGTGTTTCACTATGCGGCTATAATCTGCGGCACCAGTGTCCGTCCTTGGGTTTTGCACGCCAGTGTAATAATCACTAGCGATTGTGCAATAGATTTTAAAAACGGGCTAGTTTTCCGGCGGACCAGAGGAAAACCTTTTCGCGAAACTATTGCCAGTTTATTAGTAATTTAACAACCTAACTTAAAAATATTTTTTTTGGGGGTACAATGCTGAAAATAGGATGTTAGAAAACTTGGTGTCATTTCATCAAACAAAGATATTCGCTCTTTCCACGTGTATAAGCGAGTCACGGAAAAATTCTCATTGGCCGCCACCGGGAGTCGGAGCCAGGGTCTTCCAGTTACCTGCCGGATATGCTTCCGCTACACCACAGTGGCCTCGAATTCCTCCAGACTCACACACGCTAACTGTCAATCCAAGTTGGCAGGTTGCTTTCTTGGAGCCCCGCACAATGCTGGGGATTCACCAAAGATGGTAAGCAGCAACTGAAGAAATAATTAGAAGGCGAATGAATAGTAATTAATACAGACATGTAACGTGGACCAGGAACATCAAACAAAGATCTTCGCTCTTTCCACGTTTATAAGTGAGTCACGGAAAAATTCTGTTGGCCGCCACAGGGAGTCGAACCCAGGGTGTCTTCCAGTTACACGCAGGATATGCTTTTAATATTTCTTCAGTTGCTGCATACCATCTTTGGTGAATCCCCAGCATTGTGCGGGGCTCCAAGAAAGCAACCTGCCAACTTGGCTTGGCAGTTAGCGTGTGTGAGTCTGGAGGAATTTGAGGCCGCTGTGGTGTAGCGGAAGCATATCCGGTGGGTAACTGGAAGACCCTGGGTTCGACTCCCGGTGGCGGCCGATGAGAATTTTTCCGTGACTCGTTTATAAACGTGGAAATAGCGAAGATCTTTGTTTGATGTTCCTGGTCCACGTTACATGTCTGTATTAACTATTAGGTGTCATTTCTTATCCCGAACGGGAACGGCATTTTCTCCTCATAAATTGCGTCGGTAAAAATTAGGAAATGGGGACGCACTCAGCAGAACGGTTTCGTGCATTTATCTTTCTCTTTCTTGCATCAAGGACGTTCTTTGTTGTGAAGCTGAATTTGACGCGGAACACCATTTAGGTCTGTAAAATACGAAATGTGAGAGCTCCGGAGTTTTGACCTTTGGTATCACATTAAACGAACCGAATGCAGCTTGCAGTAGTGGCAGTAATGATCGAATTGCTCACAGAGAAAAATATGAACAACATTCTTATCTTGTAACGTATGCGAACAACCGCGCTGCCATTTCTGATTGTGAGCAACTCACATGTCCTGCACATTTTGAGGAAAAAATGCGAATTTTTAGCCGTCAAGCTACCGCAAATGGAGAAAGAAATTATTGGTAAATTCTGCATCAGAAACTAGCGCAAAACTTAGGGTGCACCTCAAGAGAGGGCGCAGTGATTTCTGCGCCCTCTCTTGAGGTGCACCCTAAGTTTCGCCTCTGAATGGAAACATAACAAAACAGTTGATAAAAGCGTTGAAGATAAAATACGGTATTAGACTAACTTTTGGTTAAAAAAGAAGTTACAAAAAGTTGTTACCATTTTGATTACTGTTTCGCGGGCATGCAAAAAATATGGAAAACACATAATGAGCTTGTTTTAAAACAATTGAACCTTTTACACGCACAAATATGATATTGCAATACAACAAGTAAAAAGTAAACCAAAAGAAAAAATGAAACATTTAAATCTATAAATGCAAAACTAATTGATCAATACTATTGGCAAAAAAAGCTTGATATTTAAAATATTCAATTATCATCTTTTCAGTCAATAATTATGGATCCTACTCGGATATTATTAGGATTGACTAGCTAAGTCATGTTTATGTATATGTTGAAATAGAGAGAAATTCAGAAGAAATTCCAATAGCTATTAAAATAGCAGAAGTGTTTTCTGGTTTCTTAGCTGTGAACAACCGTTCAGCTACTGTTGTAAAAGCCGCAATTACTAAAATGCTAAAAATGTGCAACATATCAATGAATGAAATACGGGATTACACCATTGTACAACACAAATTTGGAAGATGGGAAACCGTTTGTGTAAATATGACATGGATGTTACGTCTTAACATCCATGTCATATTTACACCAATGAACGCATTCACATCTTCCAAATTTGCAGGTGCAACATAGGTTTTCAAAATGCAGAGGACGAGGCTTCGACGGAGCTAGTGTTATGAGAGCGGATTGTACAACGGAATGCAAAGGAAAATCCGAGAAATAGAACCTTATTCAGAATAAATATATGCACTGTGCGCAGTGCTCGAAATGAAAATTTTGATGTGCCGGTATGCTCATATTTAGCTAAAAATCCTCCAGAACAACTTCACAAGAAAATCTCCAAAGCTGAAACAGTAGAAAAACAAGCACCGAAAGAAAAAACTCCTGTGTTTGAAAATGTATTTAGCAATTCCGTGAATACTATTGCACCTTATATCAGAAACGATGGTGGTCGATTAGAGTTGGTTGTTTTGTGGACCTCAGCCAGCAATACTTACGCTACACCGAGGACTGGGGTTAGACTTGTTTACAACAAGAAGTCTCAACCTCGGTACCAACCGATTAACGAGACTTCCGAACCTTGGCTAATTATTAGTGATTCAGCTGGACTTGAACCCTGAACTTTAAGGTCAGAGCGAGATGGCAGCCCCCTTCCAATAGAAAGTCGGGCAATTTTTCATGAATTAGAAAGTCGGGCAATATTTCATGAATTAGAAAGTAGGGCAATTAGAATCTCCGCAATCAGAATGAATATACTACAGTCTTAAATTAATTGCAATCTCACTGCCCTCAAAAAGCTTACAACACTTTCCTACCTTTTACGATTCAAACACAGCTATTCCTCAAGGGCACGAGGCACAAAAGGTTTCTATGTTTCAGAATGCGCACTTGTAAGTCAGGGACAACAACAAAAATTTGAAAAAATCATTTCTGCAGTTCCCACTACTAAAATTAGTGCCGGTATGTCAATCCCGGGTGAAAAAAAAAATGCCGGTATGAAATACTAGGAAAAAAGAAGTGTTGACATGTCATACCGCCGTATAACAGCTTATTTCTAGCACTGACTGTGCTAGAAATAGGCCATATTATTTTTAGTTATAAACGATTGCATTAAATGTAACAAGGAAGCTTTTAACTTTTTTGATAATGTTGGAAGAATATTCAACTTCTTTGGTAGCTACCTAAATAGATGAGAAATTTCGACCTCTTTTACAGACAAATCGAGTACTGGCGTAAACCGATTAAATCCCACAAGATCGTCGAAGTGGACGCCTACTAAAATGTTGCAGGCCAAAGATATTGATTTACAGAAAGCTTCTCATACATTAAAGAGAACTCCAGAAGCTCTAAACCAATTCAGAGAAGCTTTTGACGAATGTAAAATTGAAGCTCAAAGTGTGGCTTGTAAATGAAAAATAGATAACAAATTTAATGAAAAAAGGTCGATTTCGATTTGTGTGTGTGTGTGTGATAAAACACTGGAGCATATAAGAGCTAAAGATGAATAAATGTGTTTTACAGAATTTTAGACATACACTATCTACCAACAAGTGATTGGACACCTGTGATAGCAAAGGAAAACGACGTTTATTCACCTTCAATAGTTGGTGGAGCCTCCACGAGCGGCGATTACAGCTGCAACCCTCCGGGGCATACTCTCAACCAGGCGTTGTACGACGGCTAGCGGCATTTTCTTCCACTCGGCTTGGAGAAGACAGGTCAGTTCCTTCACCGATTACAGACGGTGGGGGCACCCCGTAGGTCGACGCTCCAACTCGTCCCAGAGGTGCTCGATAGGGTTAAGGTCCGGGCTCTGCGCGGGCCAATCCATTCGATTAACCCCATTGTCACCATACCAAGCCATGGTGGACCTCGCAACATGACAGGTGGCATTGTCATCCTGAAAGTAACATGGGTCCACCCCGTAAAACTGCCACAACGTTGGAAGCGCATGGTCATCCGAAATGGTGCAGTAGGTCTCGGCGTTGAGTCTGCCAGGAATTGCGACCAAGGGCCCCGTGCCATACCAGGAGAAACACCCCCATAGCATAATTCCACCGCCACCGAACTTCACAGTTGGCACAATACATTCCGGCAGGAGGCGTTCTCCAGGCAGACGCCAAACCCAGACCCTGCCATCCGAACGGTAGAGGGTGAACCTTGATTCGTCCCTCCAGAGAACGTGTTTTCACTGTTCAAAGGTCCACTGTCGACGTTCTTTGCACCACGTTAGCCGAGCAGCGCTATTGGACTTGGTGATCAAAGGCTTGTGGGCTGCAGCACGTCCATGATAACCGAGCAGATGGGCTTCCTTACGGATGGTATTCATGGAAAGAACACTCTCGGATGTCTGTTGAAACTCCTCGCGGATGTGGCCCATCTATTTGGTGCGGTTCTTCTGAATTTCTCTGTCCAGCACCCGTCGGTCTCTAACTCCCGGTTTTGTGGGTCTGCCGTGTCGGGGCACATTCCGACAGCCACCTCTCATCTTCCACTTGCCAATCACGTAGGCCACTGTCGATTTTGGGTACTTCAACTCGCTGGATATGTCACGGATGGATCGGCCATTTCTGTGATACCCGATTACACCTTTCTCGAAATCAGAGAGCTCCGAACTGCGTGGCATCTTGCATGCGACTGTTTGCGTTGTTGTTTCCCACACGATATTTAACGGCGGCGGCCGTGACGCGTATCAGGACCGCAGATATCGTCGATTGCAGGGGTGTCCAATTACTTGTTGATAGATAGTGTACATATGACATTCGCATATGTGCAAAAAACTGTCAATAATTTCGCATATATTTGGAGTCTCAGACCTTTCCTTGCGTTAACAGAGAGTAATATTTTAATACACTGCTGGACAATTGCTAAGGACGGATCATAAACGGCTATATAGCGCATAAAAAAGTAAGTGTGGTTAGATGCCAAGTGAACTAAAGTAATGTTAGAATGCCAGGACATTACAAGAAAGACAATTTATTGTGTTCTGAAATCCAGAAGGCTTTGGAACGTGTTCAAGGGACAAACAGGCTATTTTGTGCACAATACGTAAACGTGAAAAAAATGCAATTACCGTCCGCAGGCGTTCCGGCGTAAGATGTCAATACGGGATATGACCACCATGGAGGGCGATGCAAGATTCCACACGTCGTGTCATGCTTTGCACAACATTATGAAGCAGCTGTTGGGGTAATTTATCCCATTCCTCTGTCAGTGCACGGATGAGGATGTCCTTGTTTATTGGAGGGCATTGGCGACCAGCAAGACTCCTCCCCAAAGCATCCCACACATTTTCAATGGGATTCAGATCTGGAGAACGTGCTGGCCATACGAGGCGTTGAATATCCTCGCTCGCAAGACACTCCTGGACAGCGACTGTTCGATGACATGTTGCGTTGTCGTCCATGAAAATGAATCTATCACCGACAGCACCACGGAACATGCAAAAATGAGGTAGCAGAACATCATTAATGTATCGTTGGCCAGTCATAGTCCCAGTTGGAAGCACATAGAAAGACGTACGGCCATTGATCATGATGCCAGCCCATACCATGACACTACATGTCGGATATCGGTCCCTTTCCTGTATGTTTGTTGGACAATATGCAGTACCACTATCACGCCAGATCAGTTGTCGTCGACAATCAGACGATAGACTGTATCTACTCTCATCTGAGAAGAGGACAGCAGACCAGTCGTTATCAGTCCAATTGCGATGTTGATGGCACCATTGCAAACGGGCGGTACGGTGACGTCTGGACAATGGGATGCACAGAACAGGACGGCGGGTGTATAGTCCTCCTTCATGCAAACGTCTGGCGACAGTTTTCCGGGAGATCCGTTTGCCAGTAGCAGCCATAAACTGATTTGCTACCTCACTAGCTGTGCTGCGCCGGTGTCTTTTTGTTGATAGCACTATGTACCGATCTTCTGCAGGTGTCGTACTGCGAACACGACCTCCCCCGTGACGTTTGCTACACTCTCCATTTGTTTGAAATGATTTCCAAAGCTTTGAAACAACACTGAGGCTGACGTCGAACTCCCTGGCAACATCTGTTATTTTTCGCCCTTCTTCAATCTTGCCAATAATACGGCCACGCGTAAAATCATCTAGGTGATGTCGGGAAGACATACTGAAAATTGCAAGTTCGTCAATTGATTCTTTCCCTTTCAACTTTGCGTTTGAACAACAACGGTCAATACGCGTCAAATCCTTTATATCTCTTATCAGTGCTATGACGTCACGAACAAGTTCGGCAATCCAAAATTTGCATACCCACAACACGTCTTACTGTATCCCGCACTTATGCTAATTTCCACATTTTCCTGTCTTCTATTTTATGATTGCTATCGTTGCTATTGTCGTCCGTCCTTAGCAATTGTCCGGCAGTGTATATGCAGACAACACAGGTCTGCAAAAAAAAAAAAATTCCAGCTGCACGGGATGTTTTTGGTAAATATTATGTTTTCGAGTGTGCTGAATCCAAAAATGACCTCCATTTCCCTCCATCACGTACAGTTTTTTTTTCTTTGCAAAATACAAGGTGTTTGCATAAAAAAAGCATAACAATAATGAGAAAACCACCATTTCATTACAATGAACTAAAACATATTTCTTATAATAAACAAACAATTTCTTCATGAAATGTACTTAACATTCCGTTTTCATTCTTTTTGCCTATGAAACCTTTTCTTCTCTTTGATACTTCTCCGAACACGCTTCCGCTTTCTACTTTCTGTTTCCCGCTTGAGCATCCAACAGTAGTCAGCTAGCATATTGACGTCCCATTGTCCTTGGTAGCGTCTCTCGATAACACGAACATCCTGGTGAAATCTTTCTCCCTGCTCTTCACTGAGGGTTCCCAAGTTTTCGGGAAAATAGCCGACATGGGAGTGTAAGAAATAAACTTTTAAGCTCATCTTGCATCCTTGAGCTTTATACGCAGCCGACATGCGTTGTACAATGGTTTTGTAGTGAGGGTCTTTAGTATTACCCAAAAACTTGTGCACTACGTCTTTGAAATAGTCCCACGCTTCTTTTTCTTTTTCTTCCATTGTTTCTGAAAAGAGGGAATCGGATAACAGTTTTCGTATGTCTAGGCGAGCAAAAACTCTCTCTTTCAACTTGGCTTCAGACAGTTTGGAGAACTTGGAACACAGATATCTGAAACATTCCCCATCTTTTGGCAGTGATTTCACAAACAGCTTCATAAGCCCCAATTTAATATGAATAGGTGGTAATAAAACCTTTTCAGGAGGAACCAAGGTTGTATTAATGACGTTATTTTCGCAGGAGATTAAGGCGTCTCGAAGTGGCCAGTCAGTTTTTGTCCAATGGAGATCTCTGGCTCGACTGTCCCACAAGCAAAGGAAGCAGGGATATTTCGTATAACCTGCCTGCTGGCCCAACAACACGGTTAGTATTTTGAAGTCTCCACAAAGCATCCAGTGATGTTCTTGATATTTTATTTTCTTAAGAATCATTGCCACATCGTTATAGTTTTCCTCCAAATGCACCGAGTGTCCTACAGGAAGTGATGCAAATTTATTCCCAATATGCAGCAAGACTGCTTTGAGACTTGTTTTTGAGGAATCAATGAATAGGCGCCACTCAGATGAATCATATTCTATTTCAAAACACTTCATTAGCCCTTGAACATCACTACAAAAAACGAGATTTCCCTCTTTGGAGAAAAATGTAGTGAATTCTCTCTCTAGGTGCCTGTACCACGAAAATGAGGTTCCGGGTGACAGCAGGTTTTTATTTTTTAATCTTGACCCCAGCAATTCGGCAGCATCTTTTGAAAGGCCTAAATCTCTAACCAGGTCATTGAGCCCGCTCTGATAAAAAAGTTGGGGTCCTTCATCAACAAAAAAATCTGAACTAGATTCGTCCTGGGGAGGTAATGTGTTTACGTCCTCAGAATCACTCAGGATATCATAAAAACTGGAAGGTGGGTGCGGAACGGGTACTGCAGAGCGATGAGGCACTGGACGAATAGCTGAATTTAGGTTTGGGTAAGATATTTTCTTTTTATTTTTTGTATTGAAACCTTTCACATCTACCGAACAGAAATAGCAGTCGGTAGTGTGGTTTTGCTGTTCACGCCACATCATAGGAATGCCAAAACGAAATGAGTGTTTCTTACCCTTAAACCACAAACGGAAATTTTCCTCGCACCTTCCGCACACCTTTTGAGGAGCCCAGGCTTTGTCTTGATCCCCAAGTTTCAACTTGAAGTAAGCAAAATACACTTTCTTCACGAAATCACTTATGTTTCTTTGTTGACTTTTAACAGAGTATTCACCACAAATAAAACAAACGTTGTCAGGAGAAATAACACAACCTGTTGTAGCCATAATATATAACTAACAAGTTAGTAAAATCATGCAATGCATTGATTATGATACGCTTTCCAACATACTAGAAATCATTACTCAAGCTACTACTCAAGTTATGAGGAAAATGGCTGTGGAATAAATCTCACCCCTGTGCCCTGACCTTTGATCCATTTCGATGATATTCAACAGAACTGGTTCAATATACCTCCGAAAAAACATTAAAATGTTTTGTCGGAATCGAAGCAATTTTACGTAAGTTATGATGCATAAGAGCTATGGAATAGATCCCGCTCCTGTGTCCTAAACTTTGACCCCATTTCGCCCATTTTCAATAGGATTCGTCCCCAGGCAGGCCCCTTCAACATACTAACATTTCATCCAAATCGAAACATTTTTACGTAAGTTATGACTCATAATGGCGATGGACGTGCTTCTGCTCCTATGTCCTGACCTCTGATCCCCATTTCGCCAATTTTCAATAGGGTTTGTCCCCAGGTAGTCCCCTACCACATACTAAAATTTAATCGAAATCGAACCTTTTTTACGTGAGTTATGACGCATAAGAGCAGTGGAATGGATCCCGCTCCTATGTCCTGACCTTTGACCCTATTTCGTTCACTTTCAATAGGGTTTCTTCCCAGGTGTTCCCCTACCACATACTAAAATTTCATCGAAATCAAACGATTTTTATGCGAGTTATCATGCGGGCGAACATACGCACACAACGCGGGACGTAATGAGGCAGATGGGAATCGCGACCATCTGCTCGGAAGAGTGTGACGTCATAAAACTTTAATAGCATCCACAAACAACGCGTGACGTAATGAGACAGATCGCGTGACCGCGCGCCAACATCTAATATGGTGACGCCATGACACTACAGTAAAAACGTGGTGATTCGGGGTGGTTATTTAACCCACTAAACGAATTTTCCTAAAGTCGAGATCAAGCTAAATCGATTTCTAGTACCATAAAACGGTAGGTTAACGACTTTCATCAAAATCCTTATAGCCGTTTTCAAAATAAAATTTACATACATACAAGAATTGCTCCTTTAAGGCTCTACGAGACCCACCATCTTGTATTGCCGCCTTCTCTTGTTAACCAACGGGTAAGCGTATTTCACAAATTGCTCGGGCAATTTTGCACATTTTGGAACACCGTTTGTGGCTAACGCAAGATATATGATAAATAAAGAGTTCCCTGCTTTCATAATTTTTATTGACCTTTCCCTTCATTTTTTATCTGCAGCGAAAGTCGTACCAAGGCGTTTCCATAGTTTTATTAATTAATAGAAAATACCTAAAGAGTCCAAAATGAAAATCTGAAATCAGGGAACTCTTTATTTATCATATATCTTGCGTTAGCCACAAACGGTGCTCCAAAATGTGCAAAATTGCCCAAGCAATTTGTGAAATACGCTTGCCCGTTGGTTAACAAGAGAAGGCACAATACAAGATGGCGGGTCTCGTAGAGCCTTAAGTTGAACGTCAAGTAATTTTGCTTCCTGTACTTCGAATGGAAAAATTTCTGTACACATTTTCTTCCCAATTAATGCGTTCCCAAGGATGAAAATGTGAACATCGATTAAAATAGCTTCATTTTATAACTTGGAATACTTAATATTTTCTAAAACATAACCATAACTATGCAATCCAACATTTGTTTGTCTACTGACGTCATCAAAATACAGGTCGCGCCTTCCTTTTTCTGGTTTGAACATCACCAAAGGAAAAGTTATTGATTTTTAATATAATTATGGTTATGCTTTAGAAAACATTAAGTATTCCAAGTTATAATAAGTTATTTTAATCGATGTTCAAATTTTCATCCTTGGGAACATTAATTGTGAAGGAAATGTGTACAAACGTTTTTCCATTGGAAGTATAGGAAGCAAAATTACTTGACGTCCACCTTAATAATATGGGATAAGGGCAATGGAATGGATCGCAATCCTATGTCCTGACCTTTGACCCCATTTCGTTCCCAGGTGGTCCCCTACCACATACTGAAATTTCATCGAAATCGAACCATTTTTACGCACGTTATGACGCATAAGGGCAATGGAATGCATCCCGCTCTTATGTCCTGACCTTAGATCCCACTTCACCCATTTTGAACAGGATTCGTCCCCAGGCGTTCCCCTACCACATAGTAAAATTTCATTGATATCGAACCATATCTACGGAAGTTATGACGCATGAGGGCAATGGAATGATCCCGCTCCTACGTCGTTGCCTTTGACCCCATTTGTCCCATTTTCAATAGGGTGTGTCCCCAGGTGGTCCCCTACCACGTACTAAAATTTCATCGAAGTCGAACCATTTTTACGCCAGTTATCGTTCAAACGGACAGACGGACGGACAAAGCTGGAGCATATACACTTCTGTAGCCTACGGTTGGAAAGCGTAAAAAACACGAGCACAGTCATGTTTGAATGCCAAATGTAAACTGAGTGTGGCTCCTCGCTATTTATATAAACCGCATTGAGTACACACACTGACTCTCCGTACATCTCGAAGCAAACGCTTTTTCTGTGGTGAAGCAGATGGAAACTAGCCTCGCTCCCTTCAAAAAGACCAGTGAAATAACACGTAAAACATAGGGGAACACGAGAGCGAACGAGGTTATGTTGACACCTGCGCTTCTGCCGATCGTCTCTCTCTGTAGCAGGGCAGGTTAATCGGCAACACCTGCGTCTGCCGATCGTCTCTCTCTGTGGCGGGGCAGGTTAATCGGCAACACCTGCTTCTTCCTCTGGCTCGATAAAAAAATAATTCCAAAATGGCGCTGCATATAAATAAAAGAAAACAGCAAAAAGTTTCTTTATTTTCTTTTTTTCCCGTTCTTAAAGATAAAAATTAATGCTTTCGAGAGATTCTCTAGGCACTTTTAGCCTCGAATATCCAATAGTCATCTATATAAGCTATGCAACATAACCAAAGCAACCTAGATCCTGAACTTACATATTTAGCATGTTGAAACATGATCAAATCTGACAATACGCTTGTTTATAATCATTCCTAATACCCTAGAGAACGTGTATAAACATGCTCAACCCAGCCAGTAAGATTCCTCACTTTTCGCTATAAACAAATTAAACCGGTTGGGACATGATCAACCTGAGCTTCCTCACACCGCCAACACTATCTTGCTCTGCCACCCTTCCACTGCCCCCTCCCCATTCCGCTCATTTTCTCTTTGTATTTATTCTTGAGTCTCACTCTAATACATATTAAATGAAAGTAAGAAATCACTTTTGCATAGGATTTTTAGAACCAAGAATAGGATACCAGATTTCGAGTTAAACGGGAGTTTCACTCTAAATGAAACTACAAACACGAGTTTTGCAAAAAACCTGACGTGATGGAATGTTTTGAGTATTTTTCCCGGTTTCAGTGAGTAAAATTCCATAAGAAACAGTATAAAAATCCTATGCAGTTTTTTGGTTGCAGACCTGTACAATTTGCAAAATATTTATATACAGATCAACATAAAAATTTCTTTCTCCATTCAACTTTTGAAAATGGGTAAGAATAGCTTTGAAAAATAAGAAATTAAATCAATAAATTAAATAAAAGAACTTGCAGAATTGTTAATAATAAAGTTTAACAATTTGACATATAATTATCCGGAAGTCTTTACAGCACTTATTTTATGTCTAACACTACCTCTTACAGTAGCTACTTCTAAAAGGGTATTAAT
This sequence comes from Macrothele yani, assembly GCA_039090855.1. Classification (NCBI taxonomy): domain Eukaryota; kingdom Metazoa; phylum Arthropoda; class Arachnida; order Araneae; family Macrothelidae; genus Macrothele; species Macrothele yani. The sequence goes on along the minus strand of CM077013.1, from coordinate 100,250,629 downwards.
ACAGTTTAGCGGCCACATATAATTACCCCGAATATCTTCCTGAAATGAATTTTGTACAGTAGTCTGTGATCTCATTATACTAAATCAGTCTGCTGCGCAAGCACTTTTTGCTGTTTAAATTGGTGAAAATGAATTTTATAAATTGTTACCTACCCACCGTGATGCTTCAGGCACCCGCCATTTGCAATGGCACGTAAAGTTGTTTTCACTGCAAGAGTTTCGTCTGCTACTTGAAACTTCCGGTTGCCAACCGAAGGCCAGTGGATGAGTAAAAGTCTGATCATCATTCTCTCTAATGACAGCCGAGCGGAAAGAGCGTTCAACTACTATTTTGCGTAGGGTTTGGGTAAAAAGGAAAATTTCGTTTTCAATATTTCGCAACACTCAGAACTAAAATCAGTTCGAAGGTTTCGTACAAAATGTTTGGTAGGCATACAACAGATTTTTGGTAGGGCTAGCGCCCCCTTCATCCAACAGTTACTAGGAAATTAATGTTTTAATCCGTACAACAAAAATTTCGTCGTCCCAGTAGCCGAGTGGAACGAGACGCTGTCTTCTAATCGTCCGCTATGGATTCGGGTTCGAATCCAGATTTTATCCACAAACAAATGGAAATATTTACAAAAACAATGTCTGATTGGTCTTCGTTTTTCCGTGAAATGCATGAGTTTGCCGAGAACACCAGTCAAACTTTGGGAAGTACAGGAAAGATCATTGACGAATGTGAAATCGGCAACACAAAATTCCATATCGGTTCGAAGCAATAGGATGCGGCACCAAAAATTCATTTCTGGTACTAGTTAAAAAAAAACAGGACCTCAGGCATCCTTATGAACGTCATCCAAAATTTTAATGTACGAAAGAATGTCCTCAGAAAAAATGCTGTATGCCTACCAAACATTTTGTACGAAACCTTCGAACTGATTTTAGTTCTGAGTGTTGCGAAATATTGAAAACGAAATTTCCCTTTTTACCCAAACCCTACGCAAAATAGTAGTTGAACGCTCTTTCCGCTCGGCTGTCATTAGAGAGAATGATGATCAGACTTTTACTCATCCACTGGCCTTCGGTTGGCAACCGGAAGTTTCAAGTAGCAGACGAAACTCTTGCAGTGAAAACAACTTTACGTGCCATTGCAAATGGCGGGTGCCTGAAGCATCACGGTGGGTAGGTAACAATTTATAAAATTCATTTTCACCAATTTAAACAGCAAAAGTGCTTGCGCAGCAGACTGATTTAGTATAATGAGATCACAGACTAATGTACAAAATTCATTTCAGGAAGATATTCGGGGTAATTATATGTGGCCGCTAAACTGTAATAATACCCAAAAAATGTTTAAAAAATACTTACAGTTTGAAATATCTTGAGAAAAGGGTGAAAACAAAAAATTCTGATGGTTTGTCCCTAAGGAGCCTCTGTCTAATGGATAAAGCTTGCTCTTTTTCGTTTATCGTTATTATTTTCCGAGCAAAACACAGGAAATTTATAAATTTTGAAGCCAGTCTAGACGTTTATTAAAAATAAGAGACGCCAGTTATTTTTCTAGATAATTCACTCACACACCAGTGCGATGCAATGCATTCCAGGAGAAATAGATTGAGTGTCATAAGTCATACAATGCGAGTACTTTCTGATCGGTACTTTCTCTGGGGATAAAATGGGAAGTTTCTTTTTTGAAATTGCTTCACTATTATAAATCATATCATGTGAGAGCTCTCTGCATTTTATATATACTGTATAGGTATGTATTTTGTCTAGAGGTGATAATCCATTTCTCTCAGAAACTTCGCGTACCTTAAATTCGCGCAAATGTAGCTAAAGAAATAAAAAGAAAATAATGGGATAGTTCTGAAATCACTGAGACTGCATTTATATCCATTTTTGTTGTCTAATAGTTATGTAAATTACATAAGGAAATACAAGGTGTTGTGAAAATAAGAGACTTTAAACAAATGGGTTTCATTTACATAAAATGTACTTTTGATATTAAATATAAAAAAATAACGACTTTACAAAATAAACTCATAATGCCTGCACTGACCCTTCGAGACATGCTTTCGACAAGGTTTTGGAACACAGCTGTAGGTATGCGCTTCCATTCAGTACATATAATGCTGATGCTAACTGTTGCTTAGTAGTAGGCCTTGGTTCCAAACTTCTTATGTGGCGCTCTAATTCATCCCATAGGTGCTCTATGAGATTAAGATCAAGGCTCTGTGCTCGCCAGTCTACACACGATACGGAATTATCGTCAAACCACGCCGTAACAGTCCTTGTTTTATGGCTCGGTGCATTATCCTACAGGTACCAACAAGGCTCGGTTCCATAATATTGCCCCAGAGTTGGTAGGGCATAATTGTCCAGAATATCGAGGTAGACGTGCTGGTTAACAGGTTTGTTCACGATAACCAATAGGCCGGGACCATACCACAAAAACACCCCTAAACGAGTACACTGCCAGCTCCAAACTTGACCGTAGGAACAGTACACTGTGGTAAATAGCGTTCCCCCGGCTCCCGCCATACCCACACACGGCCATAAGACTGATGGATTGTGTATCTGGATTCATCAGTTCATAGGACCCGTTTCCATTAATCTACGGTCCACGATAAATGTTCTTTACACCATGCTAAACGACGAGTAGTATTCCGAGTGGAGATGAAAGGCTTATGAGCAGCCGCATGGCCACAATAACCCATGGATTGAAGTTCTCTGCGAATGGTACGTCTACATACTGAGGTTTCCATCATTTTTACTCACCTGTCAACTGAAGTCTTGTGCAGTACTCGCTGTAACGACTAGAACGACTCTCAACGAAACGCCGAAGCCTCAGGAGAGTCGTTACAGTTAATGACTCTCCTGAGGCTTCGACGTCCTCTATCACTGATATTCTTTGGTTTTGCTGCTTCAGGCACGCCATGTGTCTTCCACTTATTCAGTACATCCAAAACAGTTGACTTGGGTATGTTTAAACGCCTCTCGGTTTCTCTTATGGACAACCCACTAATATAACACCCAACAATCTTTCCTTTCTCGAAAGTCAGTTCTCTCCCGCCACGACATTTCCCCTCCACCAGACTTCACAGTTGGCACAAGACAGTCGTGCAGGTAGCGTTCACAGACTCGTCTGTCTGACTGCCAGAAGGTGGAGTGTGATTCATCATTCCAAAGATTGCGTACTGCTCAAGAGCCACTTTCCACTGCTCCAGAGTCCACTGGCGCCGAGTTTTACACCACTTGAGCCTATCCTCGGATTTGATATTCCTGATTTTAGGCTTGTGTGCATGCTGCTCTTCCATGGAAACTCATTCCCTTCAGCTTTCGACGAACCGTAATGTTGCTGGCGTTGCTTTCAGGGGCATTTGAAACTCGGCGGTGACTGTTGCAACAAGAACAGACGATTTTGTCGCGCTACCTGCTTCAACACTTGGCGATCTCGCTCTATCAATTTACGCTGCTTACCAGGTCGTCATTGCCCTTTGTTGCTCCTAAGCAGCTGTACCGCGCATCTTAACAACGCAGCTGACAGCCGCAGCTAGCCGAAATTTCCTGAACCGACTTGTAGCTGCGATCGCATCTTATAACCGTGCATCGTTGAAAGTCACTGAACAATGCCGTAAGTCCCGTTATACTATTCATGCTTGTCTATGATGCTTGCGAGGCCTCGTGCGTCTTTTTGTGACTGCATGGGCCATGGCTGTAATTCATATGGGTAAATCTACTACTGAAGAAGGATGTATGGATATTTTTTATCATACAGTGATTTCACTAATTATATTTTTACGCACCATATTTTGATGACCTTATCTACGAATTTGATATCATAACAACAAATCTCTGTGAAGCGTTCTAAGAGGAATTGTGATTGCGAGTGTAATTCGACAGGAAGCAAATAAACCGCTGTCAGTTATTGTGTCTTAGTTTCCATTGCTATATAGATTCCTGAGAGGGTCAGTGGTAATATGTGTTGTGTTTAACATTTAAGTATTTCAATACACGAGTGAAAAACATCGTAAAAACAATCAAAACATTATATACGACTGTGCCGGCTGAAAACTTTGTAAGAGTTAGCTGCCGAGCTTTTTTCTTCATGTTAGTCAACATAAAAACATATAGAGCTACTATATTATAGATATTTCTTCTCATCAACGATCCACGCTGAGAGAGCAAGGTCTCAGCAAACACAATGCGAAGGGCAGAACTAAAACAAACATTGCATTGTGAAATAAATGCTAACGAAATTTGGGCTCTTCCAGTTTTTTCTTTTCTTTATATGGCTTTATAAACAGCTCACTGCAAGGGATTGTGGCGTGTAGGAAGCATATATAGGGCAATTTGGGAGAGACTCATGATTTAAGTTACTTTGAAAAAGTCATGATAGTGGGTGTTAAGGGGGCTGCTACAACCATCCCAGAAACAACACACCTTCTCGTCTATGCAAGAACAACTGTATCGAAGGTGTATAATGTGAGGTGCACAAACAACAGAACAAGCACTCTTTCTTTGGGGAGAAATGGCTGGTCAATGTTTGATGCCAACGGCGGTTGGAGAGACTGACGGTGTTTGTAAGAGGTAAAATATAAGTCTCAAATAACCACAAATAACCACGCAGCACTACAGCGGTTCGACAGAATAATTTCAGCGTACACAGTCCCCGCAATACACAGCCCACAGTCCACAGCATAGAGTCAGCCCATAGTTAGTCCACAGCATAGTCCACAGCCACCACAGTCAGTCCACAGCCACCACAGTCAGTCCACAATCCACAGCATAGAGTCAGAGAAGGGAATAAGTCTTATTGGGAATAAGGAAATAAGTCTAGGGAATAAGTCTCTTTGGAAACAAGTTTCATCGGAAATAAATATCTTTGGAAGTAAGTCAATAAGGGAATAAGTTTCTTTGGGATTAAGTCTCATAGTCCACAGTCACCATAGCATAGAGTCAGTCCACAGCATACGCAGTCCCTCGCACATTGGTGTGAATAGGCTATAACAGCAGACGTCCTCCTTGTTTACAAAAGATGGAAACAGGTCACTGGTCAGCGATTCACCGGGACGGGTGAAGTTATACCTGACCCGAGCTCGACCCGATTTTATTTATATTTTATTTTCGAAAATAAAACAAAAATCAAAGAAAAATACGTACTGTGGAATTTTGTTATCGATACTGGTGCCATCGAAGTGAAAAATTACTGGTCATGCAAAAATACTGTTGTCTCTTTCTGAAAGCAAAGATTCCACCGACCGACAATACGGCGCTGACTCTAGACACACTTACACCATATCGCAAAAAGATACTTCCTTTGCATTTGTTTTCAGTGCGATTGTCCGGAGCAAGATACAAGCAAAAGCATGTCACCTGCTTCTCTGCTGATTCACTCTCACACACCCAGCGTGTCACACTGTAAAACTGAGTTACTTTTCACGTCGCATCTTTTGCACTGAGCATTCAGAGGTTTTCGTTTGACGCGCTAACATCCCGTTCCCATTGAATGTCGTGTCGGAATTAATGCCTTATTTATTAATATGAATGAGCTTAATATTAAGAAGACTGAAAAAGACTTCTAGGCCAGCAAATCGATGCTTGTTGAAAACAAAACGGGGAAGAGTGAATGCTGGAAGTTTTTTCGTCTAATTAAGGAACCAGAATATATGTCACAGCAACACCAATTTTCACAAGCTTGTGACGAGTTGAAAGTTTCGAAAATGTGAATGTTGATTTCATGCTTGTCCTTCCTTCTGAGGGGCAATGACGAAATCTACATCCACGTTTTGGAACCTTTCAACTCATCACAAGCTTGCGAAATTGGTGTTGCTGGGAAACATCCTGAAGTTAGATATGTTATCAAGAAAACAGCAAAAACTGAAATTGAACATATAAGTTACTTAATTCAAAAAATTTGACTGCAGTGGAACAACCTTAACGGAGGGACTTTTGAAAGCTTGTGTAAAACAGGTTATGTCTTGCAAATGAAGGATGACAGTTTCAACTCTTCCTTTAAGTTAGTAAATTATACGTTTCCCCATAAAACATTCGTTTGATTTCTGTGTAACCTACGATACCCACTGCGGAGAGTAAATTTCAAAGTTCCAAACACTGAATTCAGATTTTGCATACAATTGTTTTAAAATACCCATTTTAGTACCAAGTTTATAAAAGCCATCCTCTGTTTTACTAAGAACCAAAGCTAAAATCGGGCGGGCATCAGTTCTTGCTCTGTCTACTTCGGGTACTTTAATTCTCACAGTGACACCTTCATCGACATTCGGGTGCTTTGCATTAGAAACTGCTAACATTTTCTTTGCTTGCTTTTTTACGCTTTCCAACCGTAGGTTGAAGAAGCGTATATGCTCCAGCTTTGTCCGTCCGTCCGTCCGTCCGCACGATAACTCGCGTAAAAATCATTCGATTTCTATGAAATTTTAGTATGTGGTAGGGAAACTCCTGGGGACGAACCCAATGAAAATGAGGTTAATGGGGTCAAAGGTCACGACATAGGAACAGAATTCATTCTATGCCCTTATGCGTCATTACTTGCGTAAATATGGTTCGATTTCAGTGAAATTTTAGTATGTGGTAAGGGAACACAGAAGGACGAACCCTATTGAAAATGGGGTTAATTTGGTCAAAGGACACGACATAGAAACGGGATTCATTCCATTGCCCTTATGCGTCATTACTTGCGTAAATATGGTTCGATTTCAGTGAAATTTTGATATGTGGTAAGGGACCACACAAGGACGAACCCTATTAAAAATGGGTGAACTGGGATCAAAGCTAACGACAAAGGAGCAGGATCCATTCCATTGCCCTTATGCGTCATAACTTGCGTAAATATAGTTCGATTTCGGTGAAATTTCAGTATATGATAGGGGATCGCATGGGAACGAACCCTGTTGAAAATGGGTGAAACGGGGTCAAAGGTAAGGACATCGGAGCGGGATCCATTCCGTTGCCCTGATGCGCCATAACTTGTAAAAATGGTTCGATTTCGATGAAATTTCAGTATATGATAGGAGATCACCTGGGGACGAACCCTATTGAAAATGGGTGAAATAGAGTCGAAGGTCAGGACATCGGAGCGGGATCCATTCCGTTGCCTTTATGCGCCATAACTTGTAAAAATGGTTCGATTTCGATGAAATTTCAGTATATGATAGGGGATCACCTGGGAACGAACCCTATTGAAAATGGGTGAAATGGGGTCAAAGGTGGTTCAGGACAGCGAAACGGGATCCATTCCATTGCCCTGCGCCATAACTTGAGAAAAAATGCTTCGGTTTCGATGAAATGTCAGTATATGATAGGGGATTAACTGGGGACGAACCCAATTGAAAATGGGTGAAAAGGGGTCAAAGGTCAGGACATTGGAGCTGGATCCATTCCAATGCTTTATGCGCCATAACTTGAGTAAAAATGTTTCGATTTCGATGAAATGTCAGTATATGATAGGGGATCAACTGGGGACGAACCCTATCGAAAATGAGTGAAATGGGGTAAAAGGTCAGGAGATTGGAGAGGGATCCATTCTGTTGCCCTTATGCGTAATAACTTTAATAAAAAAAGGGTTCGATTTCGATGAAATTTTGGTATGTGCTAGGGGACCTCCCGGGGACGAGCCCTACTGAAAATGGGTGAACTGGGGTCAAAGGTATGGACATAGGAGCGGAATTCATTCCATTGTCCTTGTGCGTCATAACTTACGTAAAGATGCTTCGATTACGACAAAACGTTTTCGTGTTGTTCAGGAGGTATACTGAACCAATTCTGTTTAATATCATCGAAATGGGGTCAAAGGTCAGGGCACAGGACCGAGATTTATTCCACAGCCATTATCCTCATAACTTGAGTAATGATTTCTGGTTTGTTGGAAAGCGTATCATAATCAATGCATTGCATGATTTTACTAACTTGTCTAAACCTTTCTTGGCTTCATCACGCTGTATTTTCTGATCCATATTCTTTTTACAGATGTTGCACAATACGTTCTTACCATACCCTTTCTCTTTAGGATCTATTTCACCACAAATTACGTGAACAAACATATCACACGAAACCAAACTAAAAGTGGAGGGAGAGGGGGAAGGTGTAGGGAAAGGAAATGAGAGAAACAAACTTTTGAACTTTAGCGATACGGAAGCCGTTAATGTGCACATTATCTAGGTAAAATGCGGAAAACTCTTGATTCCGCACGTTAACGGAGCAAATCAGTTAATCTGCAGATTAGCTAGGTAATGTGCACATTAACGGCTTTCGAGCTTTAGCGGTAACATATATATGAAAAACTAAACTTTGCACGTTATATTACTTAAGACAGAAAAGAAATCTTACCTGTATATAAGTAACAAGTAAATATATATTTTTTTTTGTTTCAAAAACGTTGTACTATTTTTTTTCTGTTGCAGTAGTAAATGAACGTTATACGTTTTTACGAGTGGCAATTCGTTTTTCTTTGGAAAAAAAATCACAATAATAAATAAAAATAATAAAACATGAATAACTTCACAGCAACACGCTATCGGACTAATGGCGTGCATGACTTCAGAGCAGGGAAGCTGAGACAGTTTTTGGTCACGTGACAAAATCGTTTCAGGGCCTCTTCTTTCCAGTAGGCTATTGTTGAATGGCGAAGTGACGTCACACGGGAAGCAAAGCAGCGAGCGCCGAGAACCATCACTCACACAGTTTACATGTTAGCAAGGAATGTAAAAAACAAATGCGATGGAAAATGTTTTCAAATACTTGTAATTTCAAACTTCAAAGATTAGAATATTTATCAGCATTCTGTTATTTCCTATTTCATAAATTAATCAATTTTGAAAATAAACTAAATTAACAGCGTTCAAATAAAGAAACTGGAATAAAGAAATTCATTGCTGTAAACAAACATATTGCTGCACTTCGTAGTTCGCAGGAAGTTATATTTACAGAAATTTAATGTCAGTTTGAATATAAATTCTTAAAAATGCAAACTCAAAGGCTAGCCTCAGCGCATCAAGTAGCTCCGTTAACGGGCTGAATAAACAGGAGTAGATAATACAGGGTGTCCATAAAGTCTTTCCCAAATTACAAAAATTAATACAAAATATAAATTACAGGTACAAGAACGGGATCGCACGACAATGATAGTGCACAAGTAAAGATTTTTTTCCAGTGTCAGTACACCTCCACATGGGCGTCATTTGTGGCCCGGAGGACATCTAAGTGATATTCGATTTCACGCCATGTTTTATTTAACATCTTAGCAGGGACAGAACCAATGGCGTCCGTTATACTGCTCTTCAAGGTCTCGACATACGGAACACTGCTAGAGTAAACTTGGTCTTTCCCGTAACCCCACAGGAAAAAGCCTATAGGGGTTATTTCTGGCGATCGAGGTGGCCATGTCATGTGACCATCACGGTCAATCCTATCTGTCCCGAAATGTGGCATTCAGGAACTCAAGAACCATTATTGACCAATGTGGTGGGCCACCGTCTCGTTGTAAAATAACCGAAGGTTGGAGCGCATGCAGCTCAGGTGCTACAAAAAGTTCCCGCATGTCCAGGTGCACGCTAAATACACTGCTGGCCACCCAAAATGCAACACCAAGAAGGAAGCATCCGATTGGCCTGAAATTCGCAGCATGCGTCGCCCGCAAGAGGACATCCAAACGATTAGCATTGCAGGGCATAATTAAATCATGTGCTCACGGCACGCCACCGAGAAGCACTATAAGAAGGGTATACAAAAGGCGGGGTGTAAGTAGTGGAAGTGTGTTGTGCTGCCGGGCCTGTGCGTGGGAAGCTTCCTGATGCCTCGTCGCAGAATACGGCAGCCATTCCCGCACGTTTCGGAGTTCGACAGAGGACGAACAGTGGCTTATCGCGACAGCGGTTTATCGTACCGAGACATCGGCGCCCGTGTAGTACGACATCCAGCCACAGTGAGGCGAGTATGGATTCGGTGGGTGCAGGAGGGACGGACGGACCGACGTGAGCGATTGCCGCAGCCGCGGCACACCACCGAACGAGAGGACCAGCATGTTGCGCGGCGGGCATTGACGGCTCGCACCGCCCCATCACGAACGTTAGCGCAGGAATTAGAGTGTGTTGCGCAACAACCTGTGTCAGCACGTACCGTTCGACATCGTCTGCAGGAGTGGGGACTTGTCGCACGGCGCCCATTGCTCCGATTACCATTGACGTTACACAACCAGCGAGTCCGGCTGCAGTGGGCCGTTGAACGCCGCACCTGGACTACGGAATGGCACGACATTGTCTTCTCCGACGAATACCGCTTCTGCCTGCAACACCACGATGGTCGGATCCCCGTGTGGCGGCACCGCGGCTAGACACTGTATAACGCCTGCATTATGCATCGCCATACCGGTCCGTCGCCTTACGTTATGGTTTGGGGCGCAATTGGATAGGACACCCGCACCCCTCTGGTACGCATCGCCGGTTCACTCAACAGCCATCGCTACATCTCCGACGTTTTGGAGCCTGTAGTCCTCCCCATACCTGCAGGACCTGCCAGCGTCCACCTTTCAACAGGAGAATGCGCGCCCGCGCGTGGCACGCATCAAGCAACAATTCTTCACTGCACACCAGGTGTCACTGCTGCTGTGGCCTGCCTGTTCTCCCGATATGTCGCCCATCGAACACGTCTGGTCGCTGATCGGCAACCGAGTGGCCCGGCAAGCACCACCCGCGGCTACGCCTGATGAACTGTGGCAACGTGTGGAAGCAGCCTGGACCGACATACCCCAAGCCCACATCCAAAGCCTCATTCGTTCGATGCCGCGGCGTGTAGCGGCCGTTATTGCCAGCCATGGAGGCCATACGAATTATTGATGTCTGCGTGCTCCGCAAGTCGCGCGGGCATGCAAGCTCAATCGTTTCATCTTTGTATCTGTTGTTATGTGTCCAGTAAATCTGGCTTTGCTATCTCGTGTGCTTCTTGGTGTTGCATTTTGGGTGGTCAGCAGTGTATTACCGTGGTCTCTGTAAAGGGTCCGATGATTCTTTCATGCATCAGGCCGCACTATATGTTCACTTTGGGGCTAGCCCTCTGTTGTTCGAATACATAATGGAGATTTTCTGATCCCCAGATTCGCACATTGTGCCTATTTTTTGTACCAGAGACGTGGAATGTCACATCATCTGAGAAACAGACGCGGTGCAGATAATTACTATCATGAGCTATGCTCTGCAACATCACCGTCATAAATGCAGCACGGTGAGGCAGGCCATCAGGCTGAATAGCTTGAACGATCTGTACCTTATGAGCATACAGATGAAGAGTTTGTGTAAAATTTTGTGAACCGTAGCACGGGGAATCCCAGTTCCCAGTGAAGCACGACTAATGGATTTCCTGGAGATTCGCACAAACGTCCCCTGAACAGCTGCAGCTTTCTCTTGTGTAACAGGTTGTCGGCCCGCTCGGGGAAATCACCAACACTACCCGTCATTTCAAACTTTTCATACCAAGCTTAAATGCTTTTTTGGTCCGATGGTGATCGTCTGTACTATTTTCTGAAATGACGCTGGAAGGTAACCACCGATTTGTTCTCATGGAACCACAACACGCACGGTGCTTTTCTTGCGTGAATGCCATTACCGATGAAATGCTCCTTCTATTCAGCAATAGCGCTCTCCTAAGAAACAGAAAAAGCAAATTTATGAGTGATGCTATATTATGTTGCCAGCCATTTTATTTTCACGTACATAGATTTTTTTATATTAATTTTTGTGATGTGGGTAAGACTTTATGGACATTCTGTATATTATTTATTATTCAACGTTTCATATCTACAAAATAAAACAATTATTATTCTTTACAGAATTCCACTTACTAGCATTCTAATTCAAATTCGCCCGAAATGTACGGGAATATTTGATGCCTGACAATCGGAATTCCAACCTATTTGATTATTCAGAATAAGTTAACCAATAACAAGAGATATGAAAAACAGTTTTTCGACTCGATTTTTAGCACTCTACTTTTTAAAATTAATCTAAGCAACATATCTTTTAGTTTATAAATGGGTTTTTTTTTTACGCTTTCCAACCGTAGGAAGCGTATATGATCCAGCTTTGTCTGTCCATCTGGCCGTCCGCACGATAACTCGCGTAAAAATGGTTCGATTTCGATGAAATTTTAGTATGTGGTAGGGGACCAACTGGGGACGAACCCTATTGAAAATGGAGAATGGGGTCAAAGGTCAGGACATAGGAGCGGGATCCATTCCATTGTTCTTATGCGTCATAACTTGCGTAAAAATGGTTCGATTTCGATGAAATTTTAGTATGTGGTAAGGGACCACATGGAGACGAACCCTGTTGAAAATAGTCAAATGGGTTCGAAGGTCAGGACATAGAAGCGGTATCCATTCCATTTCCCTTATGCGTCATAACTCACGTAAAAATTCTTCGATTGCGACAAAACTTAATCATGTTATTCCGGAGGTATACTGAACCAGTTCTGCTGAATATCATCGAAATGGGCTCAAAGGACAGGGCCCAGGGCGAGATTTATTCCACAGAAGTTATCCTCATAACTTGACTAAAAATGCTTCTATTGCGACAAAACTTTAGTGTGATGTTCAGGAGGTATACTGAACCAATTCTGTTTAATATCATCGAAATGGGGTCAAAGATCAGGGTACAGCAGCCAGATTTATTCCACAGCCATTATCTTCATAACCTGAGTAATAACTTGAATAATGATTTCTGGTATGTTGGAAAGCATATCATAATCAATGCATTGCATGATTTTACTAAATTCTTCAATTTTTTTAAATTGGTGGCACTAAGGCAATTCACGTAAATACTAGCAGAAACCATATCGTACTGTATTAGCCTGCTACTGCACATCCAGGCATATTTAGCTACAGTGACATAAGGCAATAATAAATTATGAAGAAAGGTAAAGAGTTGTGAAGAAACAGTAATTGCCAAATAAATTTCCATACAGTTCTGTTCAGCGTACCAAAATGCTGTCCTGAGCATGTGCTTCGTTGTGCTCGCCATGATTCTGCTCCGGCGTAATGCTTCCTGTGTGACGTCAGGCGCAAATCCGAGGGAACGGAGATTGCAACTGCGCAGCGAAATGGCGCCCTCCTGGGTGTTACCAATAATTTTCTACTTCCACGTACATGTACATGTAATTCCGGAAACCATTATACTATCGTATCGAAATGGAGAAAAACGCTTTTTAGGTATTGTTACATCGTGACCAAACTTTAAGGCTTGATACTAAAGTGAGCACTTGAACGTCTTTGAGGTTTGTTACTGGAATTATTTTATCAGAGTTGCCTTAAATGTAGTCCCATCATCTTGGTGTCATTACTTCGTGATTTTAATATCTTCGTGAAAACTCTCGCCGTGTTCTTCACTCGCATTACCCAAGTTTAGTCTCAAGAGGTCTAAGTGTGAATGTAATAGCACAATTTCACAAACATGTATCAATACCGAGCCACCCCAGCGACGCAGTAGCCTAAGCGACGGCTTCTGACCATTCGTCAGTAATTGGTCCCGGTTCGAATCCCGGTGAGGCATGGGTGTTGTGTTTGTCTTACTGGCTTTCTGCCTTCCCTGGAACCCCCTACGTTAGAGACAGGGCGGCTGCTCGAGTTCCCCGCGATGATCGTTAAACCTCCAACCAATACTGCCTCATTCAAATTTCCACAAGTTCATTGTTAATTTCCACTCTTACTGTTGCACGGAAAATCATACACTACTTGCAGAAAACCTGCCAAGCATTCCTTTCCAGAACAGTCATTTTGTCAGGCTTTACAAATTGGTTAAAGAATTTATTACGTAAATACAACATATTGATAGCAATGAAGTCCCCGACCCCGATATCACATATAATATCAAGTTGCAAGGAGAGACAGTGTGAGAAAGAAAAGGCTCGTGTATATGCTATATCGTTGTTTTATCATGACAACACAGAAAATATATATATCGGAATGACAAAGCGATCCTTGGACACTAGATGCAAAGAACATGTGCGAAGTTTCAACCAGGACATGCAAAATACAGCCCTCACCAGAGAAGTAATACGTTCATCGGCCGCTCAATAGTATTAGAAGAATTGTTCCTTACATGAACTTTAAAGAAACCGCCATCAGGAAACAATTGAAATCCTATCCAGCAAACTAGCGTGCAATGATATAGTTTCTACTGAACTACCAAAGGTTCGGCATACGTTATTAAATGATGGAAACACATCGCGATGCACCTTATAAATGCGTGATAAAAATTCCTGTAATATGTTCGTGATGTCACCTACGTTATTTTTTTTCGTCATTTTTGTTCCTTACGTGTTCGAATTCCCTGGATTTTTATGTTTACCATTGCCTTGAAAAAGCCTCCCAGTCAGGTGCGAAAGCTTGGCGAATTGGTCCTTTGAAAAACACGCTTCGTGGTGAAATGTTTCGAAGATGTGACAGACGTTAAACTGGCTGTGAACTCATGGGTGAAATGACAGCCTCGGGAAATTTTCCAAAATGGATTTTACCAATGGTTTCAAAGATGGCGGAGATATATAGAAAGTGATGGACAATACTTTAAATAGGCTAGCATTATTAACAATATGTCCAAGTATTCTGTCACCAAGTTTCACAATTTTTCTGCTAAAAATAAAAGTCCTATGAGGGACGAGGCATTACGTTCAGGATGTTCTTGTATTACGAAGGACGGCCCTGTTGGTTCAGTGGTCTGAGCGCACTGACTTCTACCACTTCGTCCGTAATGGGGTCCGTGCTCAAATCCCGGTGAGGCATGAATGTCGTGTTCGTCTTACGGCACTGGGTGTCTCCTTTCCGTGGAACCAGTGGTCCTAAATTAGGGACGTGCGACTGCTCACAGCCCATTGAGTTCCTTATGGTGGTTAATAATAAACATCCAACCTGAGAACGTTCTCACTTATTTCTTCGTACTTGGTGGAGGTTAGTTTACTTCTGCGACGTGCGTGAGGATGGTATGATAGCAACTATAAGACGGCCAATTCAACGTCAAAGTTCCTTGGTATGGTGGCTTCATCTATCGCTTTCGGAATTTTTAAAATCCACTTCCTGACGGAGATTTCAAATTTTTCTATAATATTCATTTTTCAGACTGTACTTGCTTTCATTTTGTCTCCTGCGCACCCACCCACTGGCGTAACTAACACAACGACCCTCCCCCCCGTTAGATTTACTTCAGCACTCCTAAGCACAATAATTTTCCCAGGATTTTTGAACAGGAGGGAGGATGCATTTTCGCGGTGTGTGTGTGTGTGTGTGTGTGTGTGTGTGTGGTGGTTGGGGAGCGGGAGGGATTAGGAAGTCAGGGAAAATGTCTGCAAAAGTAATGGTGGTACCTAGAGCCCTGTAGTTTTGACTTTTTAAGTGATAGATTTGACAATACGTGTAATTGCTTTGTCCAAAATTGAACTAAATCACTTGAAGAAATAACCCTCTTACGCATGGCAGGTCTGCGGCTGCTGTAAATAAATGTTGGCGCCTGTCGTGCACGTAATCCTAGGTAACTGATTGTTTTCTCACACCCTCCACGGGGTATCCCACTGTGGCCTCGCGCTTTTGCTCAGCAGCGCATCGTATAACAACCCGAAGTCAAAGAGCCGAACACTTTCAATCTGTAAGACACTCAGTGTTTTAAAAGTGAAATTAGGCATTTATTTAGGCAGAGCTAAATATATCTTAAAGCAAAATATGAATCTTTTGGTTAATCATTGTGCTTGTTCGAATTTTTTCATAAAACTGTAACTGGCAGCTACAGTACACCCCTTCGTTGCCCCCCCAGCAGCTGCGGGGGGGTGTTACGCCACTGATTTGATCTTGTTGTTTTCATGTGATCTCTGTCCTATAATGTTCAGTTTGTTTTTCTGTTAACACTGAGTAAGTTCGTGTGTAGTTACTCGCTAACTAATATTAGTATACTAAACTAAATATTTTTATTTTTTGTTAAGTGATTGGATAGACAGATATTTGCTGTGGAATAGTTTTTTTTTCTTTTCTCGAAAATCTCGAAGCAAAAGTCTAGTTACGGCCCTGATATATAGATAGATAGATAGATAGATAGATTACATTTTTTCAGAGGAATATTTTTACCCCCACCCCCACCCCCATCCCCCAAAACTAAAGGCTAGCTACGGCCCTGGATGAACTGGAAGCGCGATCTGACTTGCAGTAAAACATAAATGCCTTTTAATTAAAGCCGAGTTTGTCCAAATTGAATTTCCCTGCTGTTGTTTTTTTTTTTTTTCATACGTGTTTCTGAAAATATCAGTTCCCAAATTTGTTTGTTATAGGTGCCACATTTCCTCGCTTCCTGTTTCTTTTTTTTTTTTTTTTGTCATTAGTGTATCTTTTATAAATGGATAAGTGTGACAAGTGTTTGTGTATAGTTAGTGTTCTTTGTCTCCTCCTTATTCGCTTTCATGCAGCAAAGAGCTGAATTTCGTCATTGTTTAATGTGTGTGAGTGAGGCATTGTTTCCCTCTAGCCGTTCTCTTTGTCACAATCAGGACATCCTGGAATGCTACTGTTATTCAACAGACCAAGGCATTCATTAAAGGTTACGGTTTCTCAGTTGCTGTCATCCCCATTAAACTCCACACCGGTTTCTCCCGCCTCATGACACATTTTGTTTCGATCCTCTCTCAAGGACATTTGCAACGAGAAGATGCGATGAGGTAACCGACATGCAATAGGGCGAAACGTCTTTTAAGATGTACTTTCTTTGAAGATGAGTTGACGAACTTCTTTGATGCTATCTTTGAGGGTGGAGGGGTCAAAGAACTTCGCGTGCTTCGTATACGTGCAGGCAAACGATCACCGGATATGATTCCAATAAAATTGTGTCTGTCACAGTGCCGTCTGAGCCCTTTGGGGGGGGGGGTCCTGAGCCATCACATATTTCGAGCCCCTAATCTTTATTTAACATCATCGTCAACTATTATCAAACCTGTACTGGATGAAGGTCTCCCCAAGTTTCTTCCACAACTGATATAGAAACATTCAATATCAAGCAATACCCAGTAACTTTTTAAATACCACTTGAATGAAAAATGGTACACTGCAAAAATGGTAGAACTCCATGCACCAAATGCACTCACACTTAGTTGATTATTAAATTACAAGAAAATGGGTGCTGAAAAATATATTTCTTCCTTATTCTACAAATTATTCAACGAAAACTAAATTAAAACAGAAGATAGAAATAAACCAATCAGCGCCGTTTCCAGACAATAGGATGCACCCCGACAAAAATGCCAATATGGAGCCCCCTCATTGTTACTTACTTAAACAGCAAAGATTGAATACATATAAGTAGCCCTGGTGAGCAAACCCTAGTGATAAACTTACTGTACGTGCACTTCTTCGAATAGACAACACAAATGACTGTTTAAAAGGAAAAAGTGATTCGGAAAAAATGCGATTTGTGCACGGAAAGGGGGGGGGGAAAGCCTGGCTCACATGAACGTGAGCCAATCTTAACGTAATTTTACATTCTAGCTCACTGAATGACATTTGGCTCTGAAATTCTTTTGAAAATGAATCATCTGAGGTCGGGAAATAGTTGTGTTTTAAAAATCGATACTTTTCCTGTGAGAACATAACCACTTGGATATGCACTTGTGGAAGTGGACTGGTTAAATTAGATTAGGAATTCTAGAAATGTGTGCCAAAACTAAGATAAAAACGAAACACTTGCTCCGTCAGTCAAAGAGAAATCCATGCACTTGCTGCACTTCTTTGAGAACTATATTCTTCGGATACATGTTGACACGCCACTTTGTTTTGCTGATAAATCATACATATTTACGAATCACGCATTTTTACTTGCGTTCAGAATTTTCATTTAATTGTTTTATCAAATCACTATCACCCCCACTTGGAACCGGGTGGGAGGTCGGCTTTCTTGGTTTCTTATTTCGTCACAAAAGATCCACCTAACCCTTAACTTCCTTCCTGTCTCCTCGGGAAATCGAAGCTACGAGCAAGTTTGAAAAAAAAAAAAAAAAAGAAAATTAACTTTCTATATTGCTGTTTCTTCTTTTCTTTAAATAAATAACAAGAAAGATGACACCGAATTTTCGGGTGTAATAAGCACGTCTTTGAATCCGTTCTGACGCAAATTAAATTTATCAAAGCTATTTGAAGTCAATGGAACCGGTATGGAAAACAATACATCTGACGAAAGAAAGAAGATTTTCAATCGGGTTTTTAATCCCTCAGATATTGCTGTAAACGGAATCGTGAGCTTGCGAACTCTTAGAAACAGAGATATCGACAAAAATAAAATGTGACTTTACGTCCCCTCGTGGGAAAACCATGCATTATTTTAGGAAGAAAGTATTCTCAAAAGGTGTATCCATATAAGCGGTATCGGTCGAAGAAAAAAAATTAGTCGAGTTTTCAGGAGCCCAGATTTTGCAACAAATACTTTAGAAGCAGAAATTAACACTTATGACCCCTGGTGGCTAAACCATTCTTTACCACCAAACATTAGAAATTAAGTGAAAAATATTTTCCATCAGGTCTTGTATGCGATACAGGAAGAATTTTTCAAATCAGATCTTTAGGAGCAGAAATAACGCAGAAAACGCAATTTACCTTTGTGCCCCCTAGCGAAAAGTCTATGATTTACTTGAAAATTTTGAATTTATAGGAAAAACATTTCGCATCGGAAACTCTATCCAACAAAGAAGGAATTTTTCAAATCGTACTCTTAGAAGTAGAGATATTGACAAAAATAAGATATGCATCTTCGCCACCTGGCGTAGAAACCATGCAATTTTTCAAGAAGAAAATTTTCCTAAAAGGTTTGTCGACGTAAGGAGTACTATCTGTCAACAAACGACTTTTTTTCAATCGAGATTTTAGAAGCTCATATTTTGCTGTAAATACAACAGAAGCGGAAATTAGGACTTACGCCACCTGGGGGCCAAACAGTTTCTTACAAAATTTAGAAAATATGTGCAAACGATTTCCCATCAGGAGCTGTATGCGGTGCAGAAAGATTTTTTCAAATTGGAGATTTAGAAGCAGAGACATATTGGGAAACGCAATTTACATTTACGCCCCCTAGCGGAAAGTCTATGAATTACTTGAAAATTTTGAAATTATATGAACCACATGTCACACTAGAAACACTATCCAACATAAAGGAATTTTTCAAATCGGACTCCTAGAATTAGAGATATTGACAAAAATAAGATATACATTTACGCCCCCTGGCGTAGAAACCATGCACTATTTTAAGAAGAAAATGTTTCTAAAAAGTTCGTCGACATGAGTAGTATCGGTCAACAAACGACGTTTTTTTTCAAACGAGAATTTAGAACATCATATTTTGCTGTAAATACAACAGAAGCGGAAATTAAGTTTGCGCCCCCTGGTGGCCAAACTATTATTTTTAAAAAAATAGAAATTATGTGCAAACGATTTCCCATCAGGAGCTGCATGCGGGGCAGAAAGAATTTTTCAAATCGGAGATTTAGAAGCAGAGACATATTGGGAAACGCAACTTACATTTACGCCCCCAAGCGGAAAGTCTATGAATTACTTGAAAATTTTGAAATTATATGAACCACATGTCACACTAGAAGCACTATCCAACAAAGAAGGAATTTTTCAAATCGGACTCCTAGAAGTAGAGATATTGACAAAAAAAATATTACATTTACGCCCCCTGGCGGAGAAACTGTGTAATACTTTTAAAAAGAAAATATTTCGAAAACGTTTATTGATGTGAGTGACATCAGTCCACGAAAGAATTTTTTCAATTCACATTTTAGAAGCTCCGATTTTATGGCAAATACATCAGAAGCAAAATTTAAAACTTACGCCCCCTGGTGGCCAAAGTATTCATTAAAAAAATTTGAAATTATATGCAAAAGAATTTTCACCAGAAGATGTATCCGCTGAAGAAAAAAATTCAAATCGGAGTTTTAGAAGAAGAGTTATCGAGGAAAAGGTAATTTACTTTTACGCTCCCTAACGGAAAATCTATGCGGAATTTGAAAAAGTAACTATATCTAACATACTCTTCGAGATAAATGGAATCGAAAGATATAATTTTTTTTTCAATCGGATGTTTAGAAGCAAATATGTGGAATAAAACGTATTTTTGAATTCGACATCATCTGCATTTACGCCCTCTACCGGCAAAATTGTACATCGTAAAAAAAAAAAAAACGAAATAAAGGATCATCATTTGCCTATTTCAAGCTTCCCAATGCAAAAGGAATTTTTCAAATCGGACTAATAGTTGCAGAGATATCGTGGGTACAGACGGACGGACGGACAAACCGATAACAGAAGCACGATCTTTTTTTACAAAAGACGTGCTAAACAAGGATACTGCTGATGAGTCGTGAAAGAGTTGGACCTTTTTGTAAACGCATAAGAAAGACACTTGGGGCGTTGAGCGCCGCATTTCAGGTGGGGGCCCTGGGCACCAGCTCCGTTGGCCCACCCCTTAAGACGGCCATGGTCTGTCACTAGTTTTTAGGAAAATAGGTGCCCTCGTCAGAAGTTGTGCTACGATTGGGAATTTCTGTTTCCTTTTCCTAATCTGTTTAGAAAATTTTCGTTTAAGAAATAATTCGAAAGGCGTACTCATTACTAAACTCTGGATATTCAAGTAAAAATACTTATTTTGCATATTTAGCCACTTCAAGGAATAAAAGCATGTTTTCACACTTAGTTCGTATTTTTGTTTATATCCTGAATTTTTTTTATAAAAGCGCCGTTAAAAAACGAAATTATTGTTTTTCAGACTTAACTCTTAACAGCATCGTGGTAATTTTTATTTTTTTTTATTATTGGAGGTTTAACGACCACCGTGAGCAACTCGGTGGACTATAAGCAGTCGCCCGTCCCTAATTTAGAGCCACTGGTTCCAGGGAAGAGAGAGACAGTGCCGTAAGACAAACACAACATCCATGCCTGACCGGGATTCGAACCCGGACCCATCTCGAACGAGTGACCAGCAGCCATCGGTTAGTCCGCGGCGCCAACGGGGCTGGCACTGTGGTACAATAACGACAGCACTTGACAAAACATTTTCTTCATTACATATTGGCAATTCTCAAATGAATCCACTTCCAACTAAAATAGGTCGCCCCGGTGTCGCGGTGGTCTAACCGCTGGCTTATGAACGTTTGTCCTAGTGGGTCTGGGTTCGAATCCCGGTAAGGCATGGGTGTTGATGTTGCGTTTGTCTTACGGCACTGGCTCTCTCCCTTCCCTGGAGCCAGTGTTCCTAAATTTAGGACAAGTGACTGCTTATAGCCCATTGAGTTGCTCACAGTGGTCGTTAAGCTTACACAACAGCAAAATAAAATATAAACGTTTAGTCTACTCTCCACTAAAAAAGGAGAAGGCTGAGACTGATTTTCATGGTTTGGGATGGGCCCCCTAGTGTCATTGGTTGGAAATCTTAATGTTACGGCCTATAATGGCATTCTCAATAGTTTTGTGCTTCCAGTTTGGTGAATATTGTTCCGTAACCAGGAAAAGTTCAGATCTGGCAACGCTCGACCTGCGCTTCTTTTTTTACCCGTCCTGGCAATTCAGACTACAGTACAACGTGCAATCTCCTTTTTATTTTCTGCCCGACCTGTTTTGCATCTTCTGCCCGACCTTTATCATCAGTCGCTCCACCCAACTTCTTCGCCTGACTACGAACCTGGGTCGAGGCCCTTCTTTTTACCTACAGAAAAGGAACTTAAATGTCCTGCACAAAGCACCGATCTCAATCCCGTGGAATACATTTGGAATGAATTGGAAAATCGACTGCGAGCCAGGACGAACCGCTCTACACCGGTGACAGACCTGACTAATGTTCTTGTGTCAGAATGGAAGGTTATATTTATATTTATTGACGTAATTATTTGTAAGTACGTATGGTTACTTATATTTGAACATGTCATGCACTCGTTTACGACACGATTGTACTTAAAAATACGAGTAGGTTCAGGTTCTCATTTTTAAGTAGATTTTTTTTAACCGTGAATGATCCACATGAGCATCTAAGGCTGTAGGATGTCGTCTCCTGTCCTTACATTAGGGCCGCTGATTCCAGTGAAGGGGAAGAGCGCGCGTCCCTAATTTAGATCCACTGGTTACAGGGAAGTGACACAGTTCTTTTGTGAAGCGGAATTGAGGAAGTGCATACCATCGGACATGCACAAAAATTTTCGTCTACAAACCGGCCACCTTGTAATTATTCTCTTCGTGTAAGGATCGGTCTCTCAAACAAGCTAGAGATCTGTCACAACTCTTCAACATTTGATAACTAACCAGAGCCGGCTCTCGTGACGGCCGTAAACAAAGATTATGTCACGCTGTGACTTATAGTGTTGGCACTGAATTTCTACACCTTTCAGAAAACTTTTCTTATTTCTATAAGTTATTTTGCTATCAGTTACATTTTGTGAAACATTAAAAAGTTATTTTTGAGTTCTGGGAGGGGAAGAATAGCAATGTTATATCAGAAAGAAACCATTGTGTCTGTAATATTACTGCTATAAAATCATAGTTATTATTGTTAATGCACATTCTGATTTATCTCCCAAACGGCTCATATACGTATTAATAGTATTTTTATTTGTTTTGCATAGCTGGACTACTCAAACCTATCGCTTTTAACTAAAATCATTTTTAAAGACTAACCTGAAAAGATGATAACACTAAAGTACAAGGGGCATCCTGAAAGTAATATCTCATCCTTAATAACTTTTGAAATTCTGAAGTGATCATCCTAAAAGTAATGCCTCCTCCTTAATAACTTTTGAAATTTTGAAGTGATCATCTTGAAAGTAATATCTTATCCTTAATAACTTTTGAAATTCTGAAGTGATTATCCTGAAAGTAATGCCTCCTCCTTAATAACTTTTGAAATTTTGGAGTGATCATCCTGAAAGTAATGCCTCCTCCTTAATAATTTTTGAAATTTTGAAGTGATCATCCTGAAAGTAATACCTCCTCCTTAATAACTTTTGAAATATTGAAGTGATCATCCTGAAAATAATGCCTCCTCCTTGATAACCTTCGAAATTTTGAAGTGATGATCCTAAAAGTATGCCTCCTCCTTAATAACTTTTGAAACTTTGAAGTGATTTTAATGAAACTGCACTGGCATATAACTATGGTATGTTACCAATGTGGGAAATTTTTTTTTCAAAATTGGAAGTAAAGATCATGAATGACAGAGAAAAGCAACCAGCCTTAATTGAATTCCTGGAAAAAGAGAGATGTGAGGCTCCAAAAATCCACAGAAGACTCCGGGCCGTGTGTGGAACTGCCACAATCGATATCAGTAATGTCCGAAAATGGATGAAGAGGTTTCGAGAGGAAGAAAGTTCAGTTTCGGACAAACAACGGAGTGGAAGACCCCCAACTGCAGTGACAGATGTCAATAGGCAACGAGTGAAAGACCTCATCACGGCTGATCGTCGTGTCACCATCCAAGAGTTGCAACAATAAACAGTGCAGACCCTGAAGAAACTAAAGAAAGCAATCAGAAGGAAACGGCGGGGCATTCCACTTCATAATGTTGTTTTACACCATGATAACGCACGTCCCCACACTTCAATGGGGACTTCACAGGCTATTGCCAAAATGGGGTGGTGGACGGTGATGTCTCAACCCCCAACAGTCCTGATTTGGCTCCCTGAGACTTTTTCCTGTTTACCCGTTTGAAAAACACCCTTCATGGGAAATGTTTCGACGATGTGACGGACGTTAAACTGGCTGTGAACTCTTGGGTGAAGCGACAGCTTCAGGAGCTTTTCCGAAATGGATTTTACCAATGGGTTCAAAGATGGTGTAAATGTATAGAAAGTGATGGACAATACTTTAAGTAGGTTAGCATTATTAACAATACGTCCAAGTATTTTGCCACCAAGTTTCACATTTTTGCTGCTACAAATAAAAATCTTATGAGGGACGAGGGGTTATTTTCAGAATGCCCTTTGTATATTTAGAAGTATTTAAATAAATGTTCTTAGTTCAGAAAAAATGTTCTCGTTACTATGGGGTGAGTAAAGCTTTCAGGTATTAATGTAAAGTATTCATATTTATCATTAATAGGCAGAAATGCTGACAATTTCAGAATATCTTAAGTACATTTTGTCTATCGTAATTTTGTGTGTGCTAAGTCACTTAAAGTTTTTTTGAAATGCCGTTTGACGCATAAGACACCACTTTCAGCAGACACGAAAGTTAATGCATTCATAATACATTCAAACCTTCTTCACACATAGTTGACCGAACTCGTGATTTCAAAAGAGATCATTTTCAGGATGACCGTTCAGTCTTTCAGTTCGATACGGAAATTGATAAATATAATCGTAAATCAATGGAAACTTTGAGGAGAAAGAAACCAAAACTACAAAGAATCCTTCAGCGCAGAAGACTGGACCGAATTTTCGAATAATTTGATTTTTTAACGCTCAAGGAAGGCCAATACAAATTTCATTTTCAAAGATTTTTCAAGGGGTAAACAGGACGGAGGCCCCCACTAAGGCTGCTGCCCGGGACTTCAGCTCCCAAGGCTCTCCGTTTAATCCGGTCCTGCTCGGCAGTCCCTAAATAGTAATTTCTATTGAAAACCCTGCGTTGTTTTTAATCATTACAATATCAATTTTCAATCAGATTTGAGTAACTTATTTTTTTTTTTTTCAGAATGAAATAAAATAAACTTTGAAAAACTGCATTAGTTATTGAACATATGAACTGTTTATCTTTCCAATGATTTAAGCTATTTCTTTATTTTAAAATAACACAAATTAAATACTGTATGATGACAAAAATCAAGCTATCAATAAAAACCGTGCCCTCCCCTCCAGAAACGGTGGCTCTAGTTGGCCGCCTTGCTCGCTTATCTTAAAGGCCAGCTGTGTGGTTAACGATTCGTCTCATTAACGCCTTAAAGAAATTTCGAAATGAGTGATAATTCCCAATTTACAATTTGTCCAGAACGCACGTGATGCGAGCACAAACAGTTAGCTGTGCAAAAACAGGCACTGTCTTTTGTACTACAGGTGATCTAGACATACGGAGAGACACCCCGGTAGCACAATGGTCTAAGCTCTGGCTTCAGACCATTCGCCCGAGATTGCTCCGGGTTCGAATCCCGGTAAGGCATGGATGTTGTGTTTGTTTTACGGCACTGGCTCTCTCCCTTCCCTGGAGCCAGTGACCCTAAATTAGGGACGGGCGACTGCTTATAGCCCATTGAGTTGCTCATGGTGGTCGTTAAACCTCAAAAAAAAAACTGTGTTATCTATATCCCCAGGCTGTAATTTAGGACCACTTTTGTTTTCCCATATGCATTAATGACTTTATTTTTTTTAGATTGCCGACTGATTACACTGACCTTAGAATATCGCTGCAAATTGCCGTTTTGAATCTTGCGTCACCCTAGTGGTAAGTCACATAACTCGAGGTTAGCAAAATGGGCTGAAATCGCTCGAACGAATATACTCATTGTCTAAGAAGTGAGCCAAACGCGACTCGAGCGAGTGAACCTCCTCTATAGAAAGAGTTGCTGTCCCTTTGCTTTGTTACTCAAAAGGGCCATTTAGGGAGATAATTGTCTTTAATCCTTTCTGACTGGTTGCCTGCTCAGAAGTCTGTAACACTTTTGACGAAACTAGAAAAGGAGAGAGAAAATGCTTGAGTCACTCGCTTCTACACAATGGCATGCAGTGGCTTAACTAGCACAACGTGTGCCCCCCCCCCCCCAAGATTTGCTTCAGCATCCCGAGGAAGGATGCATTTTTCGCGGTCTGTCTCTCTGTGTGTGTGTGGTTGGAAGTCAGGAAGACTGTCTGCAAAAGTAATGGTGGTACCTAGAGCCCTGTAGCTTTAACTTTTTAAGTAAGAGATTTCACAATACGTGTGATTGCTTTGTCCAAAACTAAAATAAATCACTTGAAGAAATCACCCTCTTATACATGGCAGATCTGTGCGGCTGCTGTGAATAAATGTTGACACCTGTCGTGCACGTAATCCTAGGTAACTGACTGTTTTCCCACATCCTCCACGGGGAATCCCATTGTGGCCTCGCGCTTTTCCTCAGCAGCGCAGAGAGAGGGCGATTGGAGAGCGATCGTATTATTTACAACCCATTGCAGAGCAATCGTGTTACAACCCGAAGTCAAAAGAGTCGAACACTTTCAATCTGTAGGACATTCAGTGTTTTAAAAGTAAAACTAGGCATTTATTTAGGCAAAACTAAATATATCTTAAAGCAAAATATGAATCTTTGGGTTAATTATTGTGCATGCTCGAATTTTTCGTAAAACTAGCTGCGGGGGTGGTAGTTACACCACTGATGGCATGATGTCCGTGTCAGGGAGACAAGACTTTCAGAATCATGCCTTGGGTTATGGAGCAGAAAATTATCACCTATGACAGATTTAAGGACGCTA
Source organism: Macrothele yani (assembly GCA_039090855.1). Taxonomy (NCBI): domain Eukaryota; kingdom Metazoa; phylum Arthropoda; class Arachnida; order Araneae; family Macrothelidae; genus Macrothele; species Macrothele yani. The sequence continues at coordinate 100,224,190 of CM077013.1, read as the reverse complement.
CTGTTGATATGAGATAAGAAAAGGAATTCTTTTGTCGTAGCTGTTGTAAAACTCGGCCAGTGTGTGAACATTTTTGTTTGGGGAGAGCGCCTTGACTTAAACAAAATCAAAATTAGTTGCCTCTGTTAAAAACCAAGAGGCTTCTAAAGAATTGGTAGAAATCATGAAACTTATTATCTACAGTGTATTACGAACATGTGAATTCCGAAAGACGCACAGTTATTAATGAAGCCAACAACCGTTGTGACGTGCCTGCCCCGCAGGACGCACTCGACATAAAGGCAGATAGCAGCAAGAACGAACGTCTGCGTAGCTCAGTTGGTAGAGCGACTTGTTCCAGAACAAGTGGACTCGGGTTCGATTCCCGGCGTGAACCAAAAATGACGGGAAAATTTACTTCGTTATACCGTATCAAAATCTACGTGAACCGCAGAAATTACATAAGATATGGGTTCTTCAGATTTTATCATCTATCCTATGCATAAACAATGCTGTGTGATTCTGATCACATGACTTATTAAGAGCGCGATACTTTAAACATTGATTCTGTATATTTCTTGCATATCATCATCGTCAACCATTATCAATCCACTGCTGGATGAAGGTCTCCCCAAGTCTTCTCCACAGTTTTCTATCTTGAGGCACTTTCTTCCGACTCACTCCAGCATGCTTTCGAATTTCATCCACTTATCTCCCACGTCTTCTTTTTCCTGGGTCTTTTGCGTCCTTTGAAGTCCAATCTAGTCTTTCAGTTGAACGGTAATAAGTTCTTGAGATACATGACCAGATACTTGAGGGTCTTCACTTTCATCATGATGTCATCAACTGTTGTGAAATTCCTAATCTGCGTGTTCCTCTTCCTATCTTTCATGGTTATACGAAGCGTGCATCTCTCCACGCTGCTTTCAGTTGCTCTCAGCCCCCGTATATCTTTTTGTTTTTTAGTTAAGGCCCATGTCTATAATCCATAAGGATTGAAAGGATGCTTTGATTAAACACCTTTCTCTTAAACTGGTAAATTGGTGTTGAAAATTGTACTGCGTCTTTCAAAAGATCTCCAACAAAGTTTTATATGCCTATTTCATTTCTTTTTTTATGTGACACTTACGGGATGTGTCCTGTCCAGGATAAGTTATAACGAAGTAAATTTCTCCGTCATTTTTGGTCTACGCCGGGATTCGAACCCGAGGCCGCTTATTCCGGAACAAGTCGCTCTACCAACTGAGCTACGCAGACGTTTATTCTGATTCCTATCTGCCTTTATGTCGTGTGCGTCCTGCTGGCAGGTACGTCACATCTCCCCCCGAAAGAGGGCCGGGAGCATGGCCCACGGGTCAGCCGTGACCATGAATCGTTGCAGGCAGCCATCCACTGTAGAACGTGCACTTGAGAACTCCCAGTCAATCTGCTGTGTGGAATGCAACATCACACATTTTTATTTTTCGAAGCGCTGGAGAAGGAATTCTCTGATTTTTCCTGTCTCGCGGTGTGGAAATAACATCACACCAATGCGAGATTTTGAACGGCCGGGTCATCCGGATAGTTCGGGCGCCATTATAACGAAGTAAATTTCTCCGTCATTTTTGGTCTACGCCGGGATTCGAACCCGAGGCCGCTTATTCCGGAACAAGTCGCTCTACCAACTGAGCTACGCAGACGTTTATTCTGATTCCTATCTGCCTTTATGTCGTGTGCGTCCTGCTGGCAGGTACGTCACAAAGTGTAGGCATCGGTTCCTTGTGGATTTTCCCCAACTATCTCCAAATTTTCAGTTTTCGTAAAATCAATGTTTTGTGTAAGTTCATTTTTTTACCCATTTCTTTGCTGTTGTCAACAAATTTCTCCCTGCATTTCTTGCTAGAAAATCATACACTGAAGCTATGAGGGGTACTTGAAAACAAAATGACTACGTTGGTCTTCAGCAAAAAAAGGTGAGTTAAACAATCTCCATTAATTTTTATTCCTTGATCTTCCCAGTTCAGTGATTGACAGATATTCTGCAAAGTGGCATTGAAGAGTTTGGGAGATATGGTGTCCAGGGGTGTACTGATAGCCACCGCACCCCACCCCCCACCCCCCAGTGCGGGAGGGCCTCATAGTTAAAAGCGGCCTCTAGCTTGAGCAACGAGATTTTACAAAATGTTTCGCGGAAACTTCGTATGAAACTGTTTGAAAAAATAGCCAAGAATAAAGGTGGACGTCAAGAAATTTTGCTTCCTATACTTCCAATGGAAAAACTTTGTACACATTTCCGTCACAATTAGTGTATTCCCAAGGATGAAAATTTGAACACCGATCAAAATAACTGCATATTAAAACTTGGAATACTTAATATTTTCAAAAACATAACCATAATTATATTGAAAATCAATAACTTTTCCTTTGGTGGTATTGAAACCAGAAAAAAGATAGCGCGACCTGTACTTTGATGACGTCAGTAGACAAACAAATGTTGGATTGCATAATTATGGTTATGTTTTAGAAAATATTAAGTATTCCAAGTTATAAAATGAAGATATTTTAATCGATGTTCAAATTTTCATCCTTGGGAACACATTAATTGTGAAGAAAATGTGTACAGAAGTTTTTCCATTGGAAGTATAGGAAACAAAATTACTTGACGTCCACCTTAAGGCAGCTTTGAATGAAGTATTAAGAAGAAAAGCATTTTTTTCTCAGTAAATACGTAAAATCTTTAGAAATCATCTTCGCTGCTTTTGTTCATAAAAACTGGATGACGGGAAAACAACTATTTGAAAGAACTTGAGGCTTCTTGTAGTAGGCTTTGCTGCTACAAGGGACCTCAAATTCACCGCCCTTGCAATAGTCTGTACGTAGGTGAATTAATAAGAGAATGTGAAAAAAATATCAGTTCAACAAGCGGAATTTTTATAAAAAGGTGTTATGTATTGCAGTTGTTTGCACATAACTGTGCATCCCCCGAATAAAATGAAATGAAAGCTGTTCTTCGCGGGAGCGGAAAATCAGAGACCTGTGTCATTTTTTTATGACAGAGTCAAAACTTGTTTTTTTTTACTATGTGTGTATGTATGTGGCATTATGTTAAGTGTGTTTTTTATATTCCGGAGTAAATAATTTAAGTAGTTTTACGCTACAGTTCTTAATCATTACTTAGTTATTTGTTTACTTATGTTGTGGCATTTCGAATAAATCGGAAAAGACATTAGACACTATCAAACGGCAGGCGTATGTTTTGTGTGTCCATTGTGCAATCGTAAGGCATTTCAAAAAGCAGGCCTTAGTTCCTCAAAAGAATAAATTTTGCATGATATGATTAACTTTTAGGTAAATATTTTGTAGTAATTTGTATCGGAAACCAGGGCTATCATATTAATTATTACGTACACATTTGTGTTTCACGCAAAAAAGTGAAATAATTTTGATATTACAAAAAATACTCGTAAGTTCCAAAGAATTTGATTTATTAAAAAACACGTAAAGCCTAGTTAATAATATGGAAGTTAAAATTTTGAGTAGTTGAAAGTTAATGGATTTTCGAAATATGGCCTCGAAAATATTTTTGCGGGGTTGGGTGGGGGGGGGGTGTGCTCGAGTTTTTCCGGCACGCCACTTATGCTGTCACCTTGATATGGTGTTGTCTAATAGATAATGAGTCTTCAGATATACTGTTGTCTCACTCTCTTTCCAAACTTTATAAGTGCTATGCCTTCGAGCAGTCAAAGTGCTTGCATTGTCATCATAGATGTTATTAATAATGTTGATATTACATCTTCAATACCGCAGAATTTCAAACAGGCCCGTAGCTAGGGAGAGGCAGACGGGGGAATCGTCCACCCTCGCATTTTCTGCGTTTTCCGTACTTATCCTTTAATTTTACACATCAGTATATCATCATCATCATCATCATCAAGCATTATCAATCCACTGCTGGGTGAAGGTCTCCCCAAATTTATTTCACAATTGTCTGTCTTGGGTCTGTCTCCTCCATGTCACTCCAGCGTACTTTCGAATATCATCCATCCATCTCCCATGGGGTCTTCTTCTAGGTCTTTTCTTGTCCCTCGGAATCCAGTCTAAAATTTCGGTTGGCTATCGGTGGTCCGTTCTTCTAGCAACATGTCCAGCCATTTGTCATTTCAGTTATTTCACTCTGGTCATGATGTCGTACACTCCTGTCATTTTCCTTATCCACAAGTTCCTCTTCTTATCTATCCTGGTTACACCAAGCATGCATCTCTCTCCATGCTACTTTGAGTTGTCTGCAGTCTTTGTATGCATTTTTTAGTTAAGGTCCATGTCTCTGCTCCATACGTAAGCACTGGCAGGATGCATTGATAAAACACTTTTCTTTTGAGACATAATGGCATACTGCTTCTAAAAATTGTACTGTTTCTTCCAAAAGCTCTCCATCAAAGTTTTATACGCCGATTAATTTCTTCATCAATGTAGCTAGCCCTCACTTGATATCTGCTGCCCAAGATAAATGTAGGAATTGGTTGTCTCAAACTTTTCTCCATGAATCGATAAATCTTCGTTGCTTGCAAAAGCATTGTACATCATTTTTGTCTTCTGAAAGTTCATTTTTAATCCCACTTCTTCACTCTTGTGTTCTTTGATAATACTCTGCAGCTCTGAAGGAGTAGTTGCGAAGATGACTACGTCATCAGCAAAACGAAGGTAAGTTAAGTAATCTCCATTAATCTTTATCCCTTTGTTTTCCCAGTTCAATGATTGAAATACATTTTGCAATGTGGCGTTAAAGAGCTTGGGAGATATGGTGTCACCTTGTCTCACTCCCTTTCCAATTCCTATTTGTGCTGTATCCTCAAATATACGAACCTTCGCACTTGCATTTGCATAGATGTTATTAATAATGCTAATATGTGCATCTTCAACACCACAGGATTTCAAAGCCATCATCAGTATATATACCCGACATAATTGCCCACCCTGAAAAAATAGTCGCTCACCCACCTCTAGAATACTGACCACGGGCTTGATTTCAAAGACACTAAAACTGATGATGACTTCACGGAATCAAAAGTGTTTTCATTATAAATAAAAGCCATATACACGTATTGCCAAAAATACGGGATTATAATGCAAACTGACCATCTGTTGGTTTACAAAATTCGAAATAGTACATGTTCCATACACTGTGATTTATAGTACTCTTATCTGATTAATTCTGAGGAATAACCCTGCTGAAAGAATGCAAGTCTTTCCTTATCTTAAAACTTCTTCTCTTTTATCTATGGAAATGTGGTTACATTACGGATGTCTCCCACGTATATTTAGTTTTGAAGTCAAGTAAGATTAGTTGATTGCCAAATTTCATTTTATATTTGAAGAATGAACCACGATAAATCCATTCCATTGAAATTCTTTGGAATATGTGGAAACCGTTCCCAAACTATGTACCCTCTGCACCGGTTTCGCGCTTAACCGATTTTTTCTTTTAAAGAAAAGAACGAAAATTAAAAAATGCATCATCTAATTACGAATCTTTTCGCCTGGGTGACCTTAATACGAAAGTTTTCATCACGCATAGAGAAGCAGAGCAATTTTCCTTCACGATTCAGATATTCTACTACATTGTGTAAATGTGTTTGACGACTAGAAAAAGTGCCTAACAGAATAAAAATGAGGATGCAGTGAGATATTCTAATACTGAATAAAAATGAGGACGCAGTGAGATATTCATTACTGAATAAAATTGAGAATGCAGTGAGATATTCTAATTGGTGTGAATTATTCGAATGCATATGTGTTTCCTCCGATGTCAAAGGAGAGCACCCAATTTCGGCCTCTGACAACCGAAAATCTTAGCTTGCGAACGTCAGCGACGGGGTTATTTTCGTCCGAGAAGGGGGGGGGAGGCTCGTTCGCGGAGAAGCCTTGGGTGACGACGACGGTAAACGGAGAATCTTGGTACTAATTTTTCTAGTTTACTTATTCAAGTAACATTTACTATTCTATTGAGCTCTAACCGGTAAATGTATGATTACAAATATTGAAGGTATTTCCGTGAGGCATCGCTGAAGTACTCCACCGCAGTTCGCCGTCGGGGAGTGCAGTTTATGGAGAGCAAGTTCTCGTAGGAGAACAATGTGTGTAGACCAAGCCCTACATGGAGTGAACAGAGCTAAATACGGAACTCGCGGGTAAAAAACAGCAAGGAGGTTGGTCACGTGACAGAGCACGAACTACAAAATTACCAGAGGGGAGCGAGGGGGATCTTACTGTGCGTTTCCACTCCGTAGGATCTATTCCGGATCTCTCCGTGCGTTACCAGGGTAGGTGGACTTTCACTTTTCACGTATGCTCCGCTGATGTTTCTTCTCAATTTCGTTACGTTTTGTTTAGTCGTCTGAAAGGAATTATCTGCCATCATTAATCGTCGCATTAAGAAGCTTTTTTCACCACGAAACGGAAGGCGCGGACAGATGATAATTATATATCATCTCCAGCCAAGAATCACTTATCTTTGTCTTCATCTATACTTATCAATATCCATCGAAAGGCTTCTACATTCATTTCTTTATCGGTCATTTGGAAGCTATTTGTAATCAGGATCCAACATGCTGGACTATAGAAAAAATCCTAATCTCACGGATACCTGACAGTTAAAGAAAGATGTACTACGTATCAGCTTACCAGTTCTTTATAAGGAAACAAACTCAAGTATCTTGAAGAAGTGCGAATTTACTTTTACCTTCCTTTATGTATTTCCCCATTAGACAAAGGAAGCAGCTGCTTGGAGTGACAGTTAACGGTGGAACGGGATTTCGCTCTCTAAAAATTTCAGGAAGAACCTTCTACTTTTCTCATGAAGGAAATGTAGAGGACATTAAGAAAATACTTGCGGATTTTTATCTGTGTATTCTAAGTAGAGAGAAGCATCTGGAGCGCCAATCCAGCCAGGTGAATCTAGTGCACCCAATAATTTTACGACGGGGGTGGGGGAGTTCCTATCCCGTATTTTTTAATGTGAATGGAATCACCATTTATCCCGTGACAATTTGCGTTACTAAGTACTTGAAAGATACTAAAACACCTTATCTCTAAATTTTTGAAAATGGAATAGGGCAGAACAGCTAAATGCACATGACTATGTTAAGTCCAAAAACATTATGTAAATTTTCCCCAGTGAAATATTCACAAAGAGGCGCTGAAGTGGCACGGGCGCAAACGTGCCATGAGCTGGCTCTGCGGACTCTGAATTTAACCTATCCACGGATCACTAAAAATGATAACATTGCCTTCCTTTTATCCTGCAAATGCAGCCGAGGAAGTTCTTTGTTCGGTGTCAGTCTGAAACTAACCTCTCGCCACAGGAGTTCTTTTCCACAAAATGATTCAAACTGTATTTCAGAACTATTGCTTATCTCCCCATGAGGTATCTCTAATTGCACGTTATTCTCAATGAATGACCTCGATTAGATGTCATTGTAAATACAAGGTAGTGTTAATGCTCTTTTTGAAAATGCCACACACAGATTAAATAATTCATTTCGGGTCGTTCGATTCTTTCACCCTTATCATCATCTGTAGCATTTCATCAGTGATATCTCTAAAGTAGAAACAATCCTGTAGTGCTTCGAGTGATGCTAAAGCTATTTTTTAGCAAACTTTAAATTAAATCAGTTGAAATTAATGCAACTTTTATGAAATCGGAACTTCTGTTTAGGCATCCCTGATATCACCCTAAAACTAGAAGCAGAATCGGTACTCCGTTTACCAAGAGGGAGGAAGAATACATCTAAGTTAGTAAAGTTTAAAAAAATACGGGAGAGGGAGCATAGTTTTCAATTGATGCTACACAGATTCGTAAGGGAAATATTTCATCCAATGAGAAACTATGTAGAATTTTTGTTGCTACGGTTAGAATTGCATTTCATTCTGAAGAAAGTTTTCTAATCGGGGAAAGGTTCCAAAGAGAACAAGGAACTTAAAGAAGTATGCATGAATATTCTGTTGTTGAATCTAAGCAGATCAGGAAATCTTTTATCTGATAAAGAAATATAGGATTTCTATGCGGTGAAGACGAAGTGATTATTGTTAGAGGTTTTGCACCGGTCTTAATTTGGACCGTTCTGAATGTCTGTCCCCACACGTTTCAGGCATTCAATTCGCCTTCTCCACCACTCATCACAAATAACGCATGGCTTCCACTAGCGCAGGGGTTTTCAACCCTTGCGGATCATTCTTTAACGACCCGCGACAAGGGTTAGAATCTTAGTTGTCCACAAAGGGAACTTTAAAATGGAAACAAATTGAAATGGAAAAATGAATATCCAGGTACTTTAGGTACACTGACTTTGAATCCCAAATCTACTATGAACTATGCTGCGTTAAATTATATAATGGAAATTTTTAAAGTGTACAAAAAAATCTAGGCATATCAGGTACCTACTGCGGACTCCTTTGTAACATAGATATCATAATAATTGCATCGCTTCTTTTTCCAAAAGTTAAGTTTTGGGATTCAAAACTTCCCTGAATTAATTTTGATTCAGAATATATTTTTTTTTCATGTGGTCTGCGAGTCCTATTGCATTTTGCCATGCCGTCAACGATTCGGAAAAAATGGAACACATCCTTCTCTAGAGAAACAAAGCTGCTCTACTGAACTGAGCTATTTTAGTAACAAAGGGAATGGAACGCAGAGAGCCGTGGCAATTCTCGTAGGAATTCCTCCCATAGATGAGGTTCATACCTGTTTACATACTTCTATTGCACAGGTAAACGCGTTTCCTCTTCTACACTTTACTATAAACAAGATAGCCCTCGTTTTCCAAACATGTAAACAAATATCTGGCTTTCTGATCTCCAATGTAGCAATGAATCGCGCCACAAGTTTGTTTTGGTTTTGGTTTCTTCAACCAAAAAACTCTCTTTATGTATACATGTCTCGGGAAGAAAACCGTGTTTTAGGCTCTATTTAGCCAACGAAGTGAAAAAGGGAGTTTGATTTCAACCATAAACCTTCCCATTTCAGACTTTCATTTTATAACCCGGCTGGTTGGTTTCAGCTGTAATTAATCAGTGCGTCTGGTGACGATTGAGGTCTTTCCTTTCACTCAGTGAACTCCGCCACCTGATTATGTAATTAGTATTCGTTTTAAGATTTTCTTTTACCCAGGAGCAAAATGTTAAGCCTTTCAATGCAGGCCCATTCGAGCCCTGAATTTTTCACCTAACTGTTGAAAATGGAGGGGAAAAAAGAGGCTTGGGGCGTGGAGACCTCTAATTATTATAACATGTTCTCATCTGAACAGAATATGAGTGATATCAAACTGGTTCGTCTAGCACTGATGAAATGCTGCAGATGATGATAAAGGTGAAAGAATCAAACAACAGGAAATGATTTATTTAATCGGCGTGTGGCATTTTCAAAAAAGAGCATTAACACTACCTTGTATTTACAATGACATCTAATCGAGGTCATTCATTGAGATATAACGTGCAATTAGAGATACCTCATGGGGAGATAATAGTTCTGAAATACAGTTTGAATCATTTTGTGGAAAAGAACTCCTGTGGCTAGAGAGGTTAGTTTCAGACTGACACCGAACAAAGAACTTCCTTGGCTGCATTTGCAGGATAAAAGGAAGGCAATGTTATCATTTTTAGTGATCCGTGGATAGGTTAAATTCAGAGTCCGCAGAGCCAGCTCATGGCACGTTTGCGCCCGTGCCACTTCAGCGCCTCTTTGTGAATATTTCACTGGAGAAAATTTACATAATGTTTTTAGACTTAACATAGTTATATGCATTTAGCTGTTCTGCCCTATTCCATTTTCAAAAATTTAGAGATAAGGTGTTTTAGTATCTTTCAAGTACTTAGTAACGCAAATTGTCACGGGGTAAATGGTGATTCCATTCACATTAAAAAATACGGGATAGGAACTCCCCCACCCCCAGTCGTAAAATTATTGGGTGCACTAGATTCACCTGGCTGGATTGGCGCTCCAGATGCTTCTCTCTACTCAGAATACACAGATAAAAATCCGCAAGTATTTTCTTAATGTCCTCTACATTTCCTTCATGTGAAAAGTAGAAGGTTCTTCCTGAAATATTTAGAGAGTGAAATCCCGTTCCGCCGTTAGCTGTCACTCCAAGCAGCTGCTTCCTTTGTCTAATGGGGAAAACAGCATTGAGAAGGGAGGGAGGGTGCTTCAGGCAAATTAACACTGTGTTTCTTTTTCTCAGAAGAAGAAGTAGAAGGAAAAGAAGATGCATTGACAGGTGCTACAAAGCAAAATAGCCTGTGTCCAAAGAGTGAGGCAGGATATATATATATACATTTCGATTGGAGGTTTAACGACCACCGTGAGCAACTCAATGGGCTATAAGCAGTCGCCCGTCCCTAATTTAGGGCCACTGGTTCCAGGGATGGGAGAGAGCCAGTGCCGTAAGACAAACACAACATTAATGCCTTACCGGGATTTGAACCCGGACTCCTTTCGGACGAATGATCAGAAGCCATCGCTTAGACCACTGCGCCAGGATAAATTGGACAGCAGTGATTTTGGGTAAAAAGGACTACTTAAAAGTTTATGAGAGATAGGAGAAAATATAAGCTCCAGACATATTTAATTTTACGCATATAGGCTAATAAATTTTTTACAAGGGTTGTGTTGTCAAAGACGCTCCTCTAGAGAAGGCGCCCTGATGCCTTGCTTACCATCTTGAACCGGCAGTGAGGATCAGACAACCCCTGCCCTTCAAAGAATTGGCCAACTACGTGGATTATCAACAGGAAAACAATCGACACCGTATAAAATACTGATAAGGAAATATATTTAAAAAAAAAAACACTCGCGAAAGATGTTTTAAAAAGTTTCGCAGAATTCAGTTACGAAGAGTAAAGCTTCCGGGTCTTCTCCTTTTAGATCAGTTTTCAGTTGAAACTTACTGCGTCTGTTCCATTCACTGCAAAAGTGAGAAGGGAGTTCATATAATCAATGAGACTGAGGTAAAATAAGACAAAAATAACTGCATTCGGCTTAAAAAATTATGCATTTTTTGAAAAGAACGGTGTATTTCATGCTCGCTTCCTTGAAAAAGGTAAAATGAGCTTGGAAGAATGAAGAGGTGTTAGCTAACGAATTCAGCATATAATATATTTCAGTTAGTGATACTGAACATACTTAACTTCTGTGTTAAGAAAATTGGTTATTCTTGTGTTCATTTGCAAGTCTTTAAGCAATTTGGTCTCCTGCCCCATTTTATTTTGTCATTTATGTAAATTTGTTCAGAGCATTTATTTAACGCATATTTTGCTTTTCTCAAAACCAAGATCACCTTTTATATTGCAACAACATTTACGTTTACACACCTTTAGAAATAACTGAAACTTCAAAGAATATTTAAAAACAAAAACAAAAAAACTTTGAACAAACATGGATATCTGCCTAAAACCTTATATCAACAAAGGTTGTTTGCCGCGGTTAAATACAGAAGCTCCCAGGTGCGTGTTATTTCTCTACTAGGCATTTTCTTTTAATGTCAGTTATTGAATAAATAAAACGCTGAAGAGTGTCCAGTTCGTTCTCTTCTCTTGGCAGAAATTCGTAAAGCAGCCATTCATAAATGCACAACGAATTTATTCGCACTGAAATTAGTAGTGAAGGGGGTTTTACCAAGAACTACAAGTGTTCCTAAAATACGTAGGAAAAATAAACAGAAAGAGATGACAGACCAGTGAACAAAAAAATCAATGTGATGAAAAATTTATGGAAGAACCAGTCGCCTTCCAAAATCAAACTCTTTCTTGTGTATTGGATAACTGCATTCTTAAAGTACTTTCTTCGGTATGTAACTGGAGCGTGCACAGTACAAAATGCAGTTCATACAGCGCCTGATATGTACAGTACTTAATTTTTGTTTCATATGAGAAACAATATATAGTTATCTGTTTTCGCTACGTTTGCCTTTTCCTTACTCTATTTTTAGTTTTCTTCCTTCTCGATTTTCTTTTGAGAGCTCCGTATTCATATATGAATATTTACTTTCATTGAGCTTCCAGCTACATATAAAGATATTGTTTTATTTAATAAATAATCTATAATATTGCATCATTATTAAGAAGTACTAAATTTTCGATTATTTTGATATTATGAAAACATTATATGCACATAAAATTAGAGAAAGCTTCTTTTTTTACAAATGAGTGTACATTTGAGAGAAGTTGCTCTAAGCCACAGATCTTCTTGCTGAACGAAAGTTATAAATGTTATATTTTAAGAAACAGAAATATAAAAAAACGGTTTAATTGTTGATAATTTATTCTAAATCAACATCACAAGTGTGTAGTCTTGAATTATATATAAAACGGTAGTGTTTGCTTCTTAATGAAAAAAGAATATTGTCTTGTACCAGCGCATCAGTTTTTCTCTCTTAAGTTTTTTTTTTCAATTAGTTTCTGGCTTGTTCTTTGTACGCAACCACACAAACAATGATATTGTGCTGAAAAAAAACGAGAACCTGGAAAACCCAGGTTTTCCAATTTTGCAAAATTCAAAGGCATAATTTCTGAAATGCGACAAAAGATAATGTTTAGCGATATCAATCACAAATTGTACTTAAAATAACTTCATGGTGCACAATCTGATTAAAAATGCACTTTTTCACAGTCCAAAGATCCTAAGCTCACAGTGTTTGTACGGTTTCTTGTATTCAATCTTCCATACATTCTTTGAGGTGTGTACTCTTTTAGGAGTACTAGCCCTTTATTCACAAAAATTCCCCTAGAAGGTAATACAGAAGTTTTAGACTCAATTTCATTCAAAAAGATGTTACACTCAACACGATTCTGTTTAACTGTTTTCTCCAATCGTGAAACGTTCGATTCATCGTGCTAATAATCAGTCAAGTAACTGATATGCCGTCTCTACACGATAATAATACAAGTACATAACCGTACACAATCTGGTAAACATTTTAATTAATAAGACTTATGTACAAGATCTTTCGGAATACTATGTACTCATGTACTCTATGCTAGTACCTGAGGATGGAGTACATGGTATTCCGAAAGCTCTTGTACATAAATCTTATTAATTAAAATGATTAATAGATTGTGTAAGGTTACGTACTTGCATTATTATCATGTAGAGACGGCATATTTGTTACTTGACTGTTTTCTCCAACTTTGAGCTGTTTCACTGAAAGGCAGATTTATCGAGAAAAAGTTATTCCATCGTAAAGATAGTTTATCTAGAGAAATTTGCATTTGTGTGCGTGTGTGTGTGTTGCTGTTGTTTATCAGACGAAGAGTAGTTTCATCAAAAGCTCTCTATGTTGATTGATTTACCTAATGCAAAAAATTACTTATGTTGGTGAATAATTTGAAACCTTAACGCAAACAAGAAAACGTTCATATGTTTTGTCTAGTAGTAGCAGGGCTAAGTCCTTCAGCATTTTAAATGAAATTTTCGTTTTTGCAAAATGTTTTGAAAGAAAGCTGAAACAAATGAGGCCACTTTCACCGAACGGAAAAAAGAAATTCGCTCTTCATGGTAACTCCGAAAAAGGGAGAAATGATGGTTTAACTCAGAAGTTATTTATGATGTTCTTTCTAGATTTAGGGAATTTACAGACCCACATTTAGAATTAATTTCTTATAGACTTTGTTCTTGTGGGAAGTTTTCACGGAAAAGTTAGGAAGTACTAATTATATTTGACAGATGAATGTCACAGTTGTAATCCGCATTAAATCCCCAGTAAGCATGAGGAAGTTCTCATGAACCCAGATCGAGTATCTAATCTTTATCTTCCGATTTCCATACTTGCTGTCTCTGCATCATTGAAAGTAACGCAACCTTTTCTATGTTGTACTTGGTGTGAGTCAAACAATTTTTTTGCTTCAGTCTCTTAATAGAATGTGAATTCTGAATTTTCATAACTGCTGCGTTGCGCGTTTTGATTTTCAGGTTATTTTGCATCTTTCGTTTTAAATTCTAAAGTTTTTCTTATGTTTTCGGCTTTGCTCTTTAGTACCTTGCTGAGCAGTTATACATGATAGTAATAACCACAAACGTGATCGATAATTCATTTCCGATTTCTAAACATTACGCTTCTCTTCAACAAATAAGTCGGAGCAAGTGAAACTGTATTAGGCAGATTTCCCCAAGATAAAAGACCTTCTGTTTCATGGTTTACTCAAACATCATACTTTGAATGTTTCCCATTCGAGGATACATTGAGGGAGATTTTGTTTTGAGGGAAGCGAGATTAGGTCTACACACTATACGAATGCCATTTCAGAAAACCTTACTTAATCTTTTAATACAAGAAACAGTTGAAAAATCATTTTCATAAAGCCAAACGCGCATGAATTTTGATTGGCAAAGTATTTTTTATAATAGATGACCTTTTCGATGAAATAACTTTTCGGTGAATGATAGTTTCTATGAGGTCACTTTCTAGTGTGATGAACGTTTTGGTGAACTAAGTTATCAATAAAAACGGAAAGACAAGAAATCCCATCGATGAAGAAATTGATTCCATAAACTGACAGTTCAGTGAAATAAAAGTTTGACGTCGGTTGTCACTAGTGAAAGGTTCAGAGGAGAAACACAGAAGAAGAAACAGACTAGCTAAATTGCCCATCTTTGGTCTCTCTCTCTCGTGCCCTTTATCCTTTCTTTGATAGAACTTTTTGATAACACAAATGCACAAAATGTTTCATTTCGATGAAATCGATACTTCAGGGAATTACTTCTTCGAAGTGAGATCTTTTGCTAAAATGCTTTACAAAAGTGTGAGCAAACGGTTTTTGAAGAAAGAAAATGTTAGCAAAATTCTTGAATACAGGTGGTTTTGTGAATATCTTAAGGTTATTTGTTAGTTTTCTGAGAAAGCATATAAATTTATAGCATCTCTTTGTATCCCCTTATTTTAAATAAAGTTTAAACAGAAACTTCGGTTCAAAAATGTCATCATTTTTCCAGACTTCAGTGATTCGCTGGAGTCCTGAAGTGTAGCACCAGATTAATAGCAAATTGTGGCCCCAGATTAATGGCCCGAAATTAAGGACGGGCTGTTTGAATTGACATGAATAACTCAGTGGGTTTATAGCCGGCTGATTTGCTTACGGTGGTCGTTAAACCTCCAATAAGAAAAATATAATAACTCAGTTCAATGCCATTACAATTATATCTACTTCTTGCCTTTCCTTTACCATTATTTAGAAGCTCAGATTAGACTTACTCAGACTGATAAAGTCTTGACTCACATTAAAGAAGACTTCGAGATTGATAGTCCGCGTCCTCATATTTAAAGCTGAGGTCTTCCCGTCTCCAAATAATTTACTTTCTTTTGAAGTTCCTCTTGTACTTGGAGTTCTTCATCTGTACTGGACTTCCTCAATAATGCCTTCGAAGGCTCTCACTATTTTAAATCCTAATGATTGAATTTTTCATTTCGGTATCATTAATGATCTTATATTACAAAAGATGTTATGACGAAAGATCAAGAATTCTAATTTCTTGCATTGATCTTTATAATGATCCAATCAATAACGATGAGAAAGACAACTGTTTCCATTAAGCCGCTTTACAGTAAAATATTCCCTGTACTGCGTAAAAGTAATGTCTACATACTGCGACATTATGTTAATATGATGAACTACATATTTGATAATATGTCGCCTCGGTGGCCGAATGATAAGAGACACAGGCCTCTACTCAGTCGTCCCAGGCGGGTCCTGGTTTGAGTCATGGACGGTGTGTTTGTCTTACGACACTGGCTCTCTCCCTTCCCTGGAGCCAGTGATCTAATTTAGGGACTGGGGACAGCTTATAACCCATTGAGTTGCTCACGGTGGGCGTTAAACCCCCCGAAAAAAGGTATTTCTTAATATTAACTTCTTAAAATGTGTTATTTTTTATATATTGAACAAAGCACTTATTCTTTTCAATTAAAAATGGTGAAACATGCTTAGTATCGAAGTGTTTACCCACAGCGAGTTATAGGGAACGGTGACAGCATTGACTGCCAGTGATCGGCCCTGCTCTCCTTGTGTGAACAATAGACCTGTGTCCTCGATTGCGCAGAGTTTGTGTCGCACACGAAATTAGATGCACTCACAGCAGCCTTTCATTCCCGAATGATTGTAATTTTCTTTGCAACGTTTAGCGAATTACGAGTAGCATTTTAAATGACGATGGTCACAAGACCAAATTTTTAATTCTTCCTTATTATCTTGGTTCTTAAAAATGTGATGAACATGCAGTTTTTTTTTTAAGTAGACGAAAAAGCAAACACTAAACATTTATTGTTTATTTTTCTTTCAGTAAACAAGTAGCATACCAGAATGTGTGACGACGATATTGCCGCACTTGTTGTTGACAATGGCTCTGGCATGTGCAAGGCCGGGTTCGCCGGAGATGACGCCCCCAGGGCTGTCTTCCCCTCCATCGTCGGACGTCCCAGGCATCAGGTAATTATCTAAAATAATTATAATTAGAGCACTAAGACAAATATAATGCTCTAAAACATTGTGTAGTATCCGTCTTTTCATGATACAAAACCACACTTCTGATTTGACTTAAAGCCATATTTGCATACGAAAGTGATTTGACCAACCGATACACATCCACAAACATTTACGTGTGCTAAAGGGAAAAAGTCGAAAATGGCTCTTGTCTTCGCATTAAAAAATAGAAAAAAATTGTAAAACTGTTGTTTCATAATCGCTATAACGTTTTGTAATAAAAGTAAAGAATAAGATATATGAAGTATATTATGAATAAATTTGTTCAACAAACAAAGTAGGTACTTGGCTCAGAAACAAAATTTTTACAGAAAATCCTAAACTTTCATTTAAGTTCCCTTCCGCTTTGTCCCTTACTATCTGTGTCTATAGCTGAACTAAATGTGTGTAGGGGGGAAGGGGTGTGAATAGGGATAAAATAATTATTTGTGAAAGCTTAATAAATGAATATGCAGTAAAAAACTTCACACCTGTCTTTATCTTTTCTAGTAATATTTTTGCATTTTTGACCCAAACAAGAGATGTAATTTTCAATATACATTTAGTAACCGTTTATTTTGAATCATGCAAAGAATGAACTCCATTCTCAATAGGCAAATAGTAAGCTTGATTAAAATTCTTCTGCTAAACGCTATTTTAATTATACATTTCACTTGAACGAAGAATATTGAAATGAGCTAAATTTAATTTGATCATTAATTTTTTCAGCCACTACCTGTTTCTATTTGCTGAAAATGTAGAGCCTAGCATAAATATAGAGCGATATCTTTGTCTTTCTTCAATGCGAATGTTTCTTCTAAGTTGCTATGGTATAGCCACGCAACTTCCAATGCTAAATGTACAACTAAGAACTCAACTTCTCTGTATCAGATAAAATCATTCTTTTCTCCAGAAAATTGTTTTTTTATGATACTTAGTGTCATAATTCATTTTATCCTGAAACGTTACGCGAAACTTCAGAACTTTACAAATGTTTGAGCCTTTTCCCTTTCGTTCCCTATCAGATCTTGTATGATGCCGTACAACACCGCAGTTGTGATCTGGTTAAATTTACCGAGAATAAATTTCCCCTTTATTCTAAGACGCGTCTTCAAATCAGTCACAACGTCTCTTTCTGATGTTTAAGAATAACCTCATAACCTTGAAGATAATGCACATGCTTTGTGAAACCTTAATTTTGCCCATGGCTAAACTTTAACTTGTATCCTTCTGCTCCGGAGCCGAATGCTTTCCAGATTAAGATACGGCGGCAAGGGCTTTTAGCTGCTATTTACTGTCTTAACATATGCGTCACTTCTGTAGTACGTCACATATACCCCCACTCCGTTTAAAAAGAACTGAGATGGAATTGTAGCTTCCGAGTCAGCCACAAACCATGCTAGAAGTAACTCTCTGTACGAGAAGGAATTCTCGCTAATTCCAGATTATGTGTGGTTGAAGCATCACACATTTTTCCAAGTACCTAACGGCAAGTACATCCATTTTTACGTTCGAGCGCCAAAATGTGAAACCCAAGTTTGCTGGTGGTGATGCTCGAACTCACATACTTCTGCTCCGGCGCAGAATGCTTTCCCAATTAAGCCACGCCAGCGAGGAGATTTCACTGCTACTTAACGACTTGACATGTGCGTCACCTCTGAAGTATGTCACAGGTTATGAGACAATATTTTTGTAGATAGCATTGTTTCTGCTCTTTCAACCTTTAATAGTTCACGCAGCTACTAATACTTCACAACATGAAAAGAGGCAACAAAGCAACACCCACTGCTATTTTGCGACAGAAAACTTCAAAACTGGAATTTCTTACAGGTTGAGCATTTTCTAAAGTTTACATTTTCAAGCTATTTAAACCAACAAATATAAATTCGTTTTTAAGGGGAATGTTTGTGATCATTGTACGAAACACATTGGCATTGTGATAAATCATCTGTTTAAAGTGATGGTGCCTTTCCCATAGTTATTGCTTTTACAATGCAGTAGTTTTCATAACAGCTCATAGCTCATTAAGTTTATATAGTATTTTAAAAAAATTCCTTTAGCTGCTATTCACGTGGCTGATTCCTCAAACAGGCAAAAAATAAAGTGAATTCAATTAACCCAAGCCACATAGATTGAAGCGACAATATGATTTTATATCTAAAGAAAAACAGGAAGCAAAAAAAAAAAAAAAAAGAAAGAAAAAGAGAAGACAGAAATTTGTTCCAACATGGCATTCATGTTTCCACTGTTACACAGATTTTCAAAATATAAGAGCTGACCGTGGGTCCGAGTAGGCAGAAGCGCTGTTTTCTGGCTAGTCGTCCGAGCTGGGACCGGGGTCGAATCCCGGATGGGGTATGGGTGGTGTGTTTGTCCGATGGTCATGGTTCGCTTCCCTTCCTGGAACCAGTGGCCCCAAATTTGGGATGAGCGACTGCTTATAACCCTTAGAGTTGCTCATGGTGGTCGGAGAACCCAGAAACAAATAATAATAATAATAATAATAATAAATTCGAAAATAAGGGAAGAACCTTAAACGTACATTTAAGCTTTTCCCGAGAAGAAGTGACAACACTGCACTTGCTATTACAGCTAAACAAGCGTGGTGTTCCTTATCTTTATGCGCACACCTGAAAAGCCGCCCAGGTGGCGCAGTGGTCAATACGATGGCTTCTAATCATTCGTCCAAAAGGGGTCAGGGTTCGAATCCCGGTGAGGCATGGATGCTGTGTTTGTCTTACGGCACTGGCTCTCTCCCTTCCCTGGAGCCAGTGGCGGTAAATTAGGGACGGCTTATAGCCAATGAGTTGCTCACGGTGATCGTTAAACCTCCAATTAAAAAAAATTAAAAAAAAAGCCTAAGAACCTGAAAAGCAATATCACCTAGCACGTAACATGTTCGCCTCGCATGTGATTACCCAGAAGGAATAGACGCCATGTTTAAAAAACCGTGACAGGAAGTGCAGAGTTGCTGCCTGCTGGAAGAAAAAAGAAAAAAAGGTATGTTCTATAAGCAGATTAAGTATTAATCTTTCAGCTTAACTTTCTGAAATGCCCATTAAATATTTTAATGTCAAATAAAAAACGCACTTCCAAAGGCTTTTTGATTAGTTCTCGTCAGGAACGTCTCCATGGGGGTGCGAGGGAAAATTATCTGGCCTACCCTGCTGCCCACCCAATTGAAGATATGCCATTTTTCAATTTTTTTAACTTTAAAATATAATCTGAATACAAATTTAAAGTTGTGATTCCGTCTATTGGTGTACATTATGACAAGAGTGGTAAATCAAAAAACATCCTAAAACTTGAAAATTGCATCGTCCTGGAGCGAAAATGGAATCAGCGTCTACCGGTTTGCGCCCGAGTAGCCTGTGATGTGTTAAATTCAAATTACTCGAAAACTTGAGAATTTATCGTTGTGGGTGGTGTAGTGGTTAGCATACTCTGGCGCAAACCGTGAGACGGCCGCCCCGGTGGCGCAGTGGTCTAAGGCGCTGGCCTCTGATCATTCGTCCGTAAGGGGTCCGGGTTCGAATCCCGGTCAGGCATGGATGTTGTGTTTGTCGTACGGCACTGGCTCTCTCCCTTCCCTGGAACCAGTGACCCTAAATTAGGGACGGGCGACTGCTTATAGCCCATTGAGTTGCTCACGGTGGTCGTTAAACCTCCAATCAAAAAAAAAAAAAAAAAAAAAAGGAAACCGTGAGACGCGGGTTCGATTCCCAGTCCAGGACGACGAAATTTTCAAGTTTTGGGATATTATTTGCCTTGCAACTCCTAGACGGAATCACAACTTCAAATTTGTATTGTATACTGGTGTAAAACCGTATTTCATGATATAATCTGAACTTTGCCAAGTAATAATGAGTCTCTTGTTTTTCGTCGTACAGCCCTACGTATTTCGCCCTAGGAAGTGCGTTGTTTATTTATTAGTAGAAAAGTTATCAAAATAGCATTTGTAGGGCCATGAAAATTCCAATTGTTCTCCACCCTTCTAGATCCTTAGTTTAAGCTATTTTGATGGTGTTAATATGGTCAGGGGCGAATAAAGACGGTGGATAGAAATTCATTAAGCGAGACAATTACCAATTGCTCTGCTGAATGTTTCTGCTACTAAGTAGGGGATTCCAATACAGAAGGTGGGGTCTGAAGCTATGCCAGAGCTCTTAAGCCTGCCCCGGAGCAGTTAGGAAGTAAGACATGGCTGATAATTGCCTCGGAAGCGATGAGTGCAAGACAAGGTTGCTGGCTTGAGGGAAGGGAGTTAAAGAGAAGGAAGGTATTGTGATCCCTAAACCACGAAAAAATTTGCTTTCAGACCCTTCACCTTGGCATAAAGTTTTCTTTTATCCAGTGTTTGTGCTGCTGCTGTAGGTGGCAGAGTGTCATGTTCGTTATACGAGTATGTAACTCTTCAAGTATACTAATTTTATCAAAAATGGATGGACGAAACGTTAAGGGAAAAAGGCTTTAAACTTTGGATTCTCTTGTATTCCAAAAAGCACAAAACTTCAAGACAGAAAATTAATTATCATGGCTACGAAGGGGTGGGGGGCACACATTTCTTTGCAGACTGTAATAAAAAGCATTAAAATTTTGTTTCGTAAATAAAATTGCTATCAAACTTTCCCTAGCAAAAAAAAAAAAAAAAAAACTCTCCCACTCGTCGCCCATCCTGATTTTGAAGACTAGTGACGTTCCGGTCCAGAGATGGAAATGGGTCACGGGTCACGGGTCAGCAGGTCAACGGGTCGACAATTTCTAGCTGGTCAAACGAGTGGGGACAAGCTGTTCTTTACCCGATTTCGACCCGGTTTTATTTCCGTTTTATTGTCAAAAAGCGAAACATAAAAAATGGTTTCGGACTGAAAAATGATTTGTCATGCAATACGAAGGAAGGCCAGGGGCGGATCCAGAGAGGGGGCAGAGGGGCCAGCACCCCTTTCTCAGGAACCAAGTAAAAGCTTTGATTTGTTGGGTTTTAATAACAAATTGAATAATTTTTCGTGAAAGAAAGTACTAATTAAAAGTATATTACTTTTGTTAATTAGTTGGAATAATTTATAGGTATACTAAGAACACTTTTTTCACTTTGCGGGAAAATATCAGAAAGGTCGCAGGTTATTCGCGACTCTTGCGCCCCCTCCTCTCACGAAAATCCTGGATCCACCCCTAAGGAAGAGTGTCCTCAGAAGAAAAGGTGTCCCTTCCTTCCAAGGGGCAATGATGAAAACAGCACCTGCATTTTAGAAACCTTCAACTCATTATAGGCTTATGAAAATTGGTGCTGTTGTGAAACATATTCGGAAGGTTGATATGTTATCAAGAAAACAGCAAAAACTGAAATTAAACATACAACAGTTGCTTAATTCAAAAAATTTGACTGTAGCGCAATCAAAATTGGGTGAAACAGCCTTAACATTACTGCGGAGAAACTTTTTCACTCTCGCAGATGTGTTTGAAAACATGTGTAAAACAGTTAGGTTATGTCTTACAAATGAAGGACGACAGTTTCAATACTTCCAGTATGTAAGTCAGTAAACTATATGTCTCCATAACATATTGGTTTGATTTCCATGTAACCTAAGATACCCACTGCGGAAAGACTTTCTGAATGCCCTCTATACTGCATATGTTATACGTAGTTCAAAGCAGATTTGTCCTGGTCGGATCCGAATCAGTTACAAATCCGGGTCGGGTTCAATTATGTGAAGCCCGAGTCCATGTCGGGTCCAGGTCCAAAACTTTTGTCCAGTTTCCACCTCTGCCCGGTCCTCGTGAGACAAAGTTGAAATATAAAATCTTACAAATCCTCTTACGACCAATTGAAGCTTACAGCGTTTGACCCTTGACCCACAGAACGAGATAACCTCCTTATTCACTCATCGGCTCACTCGAAGATAAGGAATGATCAGATTTCAGAAATCGAAAAATTATCGGTGCGATTAATGAAGTGCATAATGAAGTAATGGCGATTCTGCTGGGCTTTCATATCAAGTTCAGTTAAAAACACTTTCGTCATTCTTCATTTCCAGCAAATTTTCCTTCCATATTCGTCGCCGATTGCGATTCAAAAAATAAATGAATAATAACAAAAGAAAACTCTCAGAATATTAAAAATCTTCCGACCCGTATTTAATTGTTTACCTTGTGATGGAACTTAAATATTTGCTAGGTTTTGGAAGAGCAGTAAAATGAAAGCAAATCGTAAGAATGTTTGCTTCCCAAAGCGAAGGCAAAGCAAATTGATTTAGTCATGTTTGTATTTAGAGAAGAAAAAAATTAAATATGATCTTCCGTTGCTAAGGTAACCGCAGTGGCGCATACAGCAACATAAACATTCCAGTCTTCTTCGTTGATAAAGCAATGAATGAGTCGACAAAAATTAATTACGGCTTCATTGGATTTCTTGATTCAGCATTTTACGGAGCAAAATCACATTACGCGAGTCAAATTTTAGAGAGGACTTCAAATATTCCGCATAAAATAAAGCGAACCGTAAGTAAACACAAAAGGGGAAAAAATGCAAGTCAAGCAAAATATGACAAAATCAAAAAATGCCAAGCACTTTTCGAATTTAATGGGAGAAATCACCAATTATTAAATTGAGCGTCGTCAGATTTTTTTTTATTGAAGCCACTTTATCTCTTTTGTTTCGTATGCGAGCAATATGCAACGTATTTTTACTCAATCAAAGAGCTGATCACCAACGAATAAAGATATATAATGAATATCTCGCTTCTTCTAATAATGCTTCTTCTACTACTAATGGTTGTTGTGTTATTAATTATATCATGAATAAACTTTCTTGCTAGTAGTGTAGTAATAATAATGAACAAGCTTTTAACTGCTAGTAATGTTGTAGTAGTAATTAAGATGAATAAAGTCTTATGCTGGTTGTTAATAATAATCAACTAATGAAATAAACCTAACAGCCAGACAGAGATCTGACAAAACTATGAACTGAGAAAGACGTACTTACGAAGACACTCTTTTATTTGGTAAACTTCTGGCTCTCACATAAACGAAGATCTCTTTACACACGAAACAAAGCTCTCACGCACCGCTCTCTCTATACAACAACAGCTCTCTGACACATAAACCACAGCACACTTCGTACAACAACAGCTCACCCTACGCACATCAACAAAAAACTCTCTCTACGTATCGTTGAACGCGCCTATTTATACTGGCTACCACCACGTCATGACTTACACTCATTGCCAGATCTCATTCAGCGGGAGAAATAACATCTCGTTCAGTAAGAAGATAATTTACACAGTAAAATAAAATAACCAGAGATAGTAAAAATCAAAAGGAAAGTGAATCTAGAGTATACGTTACAGATATGTAAGGCATTTTTTTCTTTTAGTTTGAAAAATGATCATTGGACAACTTTTCTTGCGATCATGGTACACACCAGATAATATTGGGTAGATTCAATCAAATTCTAATTATGAACGGTTTTCTCTTATTCGGGAATTCCGTGCTCATGGTCATTAGCATATAAACAGCAGTACAAACATCTGGAAATTATCATTATCTAAAGGACTGGCGCCCAAACCTTTTAGTTACTGACCAATTGAAAATTTCACACAGAAGCTGCAGACCATCATTATAAAATTCTGGATATCATTTACTCATTTGTTTATTTTCGATGTATTTCCCTTTTTGACTTGATATAGTACTATTTGGATTTTTTATCAGAACAACTCTGATGTTTTAAATACTGGTGGAACATTTTGCAAAATTATGAATGACAAGTTGGTCATATGAATTTAAAAAACAGCATTAATCTCTTTTAAAATTACCCTTAAACTCTGAGCATTAAGTTTTCATAAAATGCTTTCCATCATGGTTTAATTTTTGGTGCTGGATGCTCTTTTGTCATTTGTCACAACTTTTCTGGTGTTTTTTTTTTTTTTTAACATCTGTGGAACTTTTTCAAAATTATAAATGCCGAATTGATCTTATACATTTTATAAACAGTATAGGTGTATTTTAATATTACATTTAAAATATCAGCATAAATTCTGAAAAGTATTCTTTCCCATCAAGGCTTAAGTTTTTTTGGCTTCAGATGCTGTTTGACGTTATCTTTTTCACATGTTTTCTCTAAATACCGGTGGAATATTTTGCAAAATTATGAATGCCAATTTGATCTTATATTTTTTTATTCATGGATATGATTGTAAGCTAATAATGCTTGATATCTTATGATTGTACATAAAATTGAATGGAAACAATTTAAAAATAGACATTTCATGAATTAGATTAACCAGTAATTTGGTGAATTCATTTACTGAGATGTACCAATGCTTTCAATTGTTTCTTCAGTTTAAAAGTTTTAGAGAATTTAAAAAAATAAGCTTTTAATTTATTTTTTAAATATTATGTAAAACGTTACGCAAAATTGCACTCAACGATGAGTAGTTGGTCACAATTTTAACCCCCAGACCTAGTGGTGCAGTGGTCTGAGAACTGGTTTATGACCATTCGTCCGAGATGGGTCCGGTTCGAATCCTGGTGAGGCATGGATGTTGTTGTTTGTCTTCCGGCAATGGCTCTCTTCCTTCCCTGGCACCAGTGGCACTAAATTAAGGACGGGCAACAGCTTATAGCCCACTGAGTTGCTCACGGTGGCCGTTAAACCCCAATAAAAAAAATGAACCCTTTAACTGGCTGGAACGAATTAACTCGGGGTCAGCAAAATGGGATGAAATCAGCTAGAACAAATATTTTCGCTTTCTAAAAAATGAGGCGAACCCTACTGGAAGGAGTAAATTTGGGCATCAACAAGTTTTTCTTAATGTTATCTTTGTTATGAATGGAATACGGGATTACACCATCAAAATGTGTTATCTTTGTTATTCAAAACGGCCATTTAAGCAAATTATTGTTACTAATCCTTTCTGACTGATTACTTATTACTTGCTGCGACACTGGCGTAGAACCTAAGGAAGTGAAGAGAAGTTATTTGAGTCACTGATTTCTATCTAGTGGCAATACCTGCCCTTCTCCATTAGGACTTGGTTCATGGAGCAGAGACTAAAGGACTAGAAGGAGCAGTTATTACCATTGAGAGATCTACGGTTGGTAATGCTGAGATGAGAGGGAGAAAGGAATTCCTTTGCCGTAGCTTTGAACACGTAAACATTCCTGTTTAGGGAACACAAAAAATTACCATTTACAGGTTTACGGTTGGTAATGTTGAGATCAGAGGGAGAAAGAAATTGCTTTTGCCGTAGCTTTGAACACTTGAATATTTCTGTTTAGGGAACACAAAAAATTACCATTGACAGGTTTATGATTGGTAATGTTGATATCCGAGGGAGAAAGGAATTGCTTTGCCCTAGATTTGAACACGTGAACATTCTTGTTCGGGCAACACAAAAAAATGTGGGCACTATTTGGTTCAGGTACATCACAAAGGGTTAAGGAAATAACAAATAATTTTAAATTAACATAACGGATTAACTACTATGACATTAAGAAATAAAAAACAGGTTAAGAGCCAATGGTCTGAAACGCAACTTTCGTGTCAGTACTCCAGATTTAGAAGACATACTGCCAGAAAGAAAAGTCCTGCTGTGTAAGAAGTCTGATTACTCTTTACTTGTGTGAAACTCAATTCCTGAGACCCAGTTGTATGTTAACTACCAGTTATCAAAAGAAAGCGTCCAGCTGAGTTCCGGATTTCTGTAACCCATTCTCCAATTCCTGAGTCTCGGTCGCTTTTGCCGGAACATGACAAGAAGTGATATGTGTCCTGCAACGCATAAACTTCAGGATAATTTCCTCATGTGAAATTCAGTTCCTGATAGTTGCCTGAATCTCCGTCACACGGCAGGAAAGAAGAGGCTGATGGCGTCAGTGGTATTCACCCTTAATCCCTTTCTGTAATGAAAATCTTGTTAGTGTTAATGAGATGCGTCACAGCATCGATCTACAAGAAAGAGGTTTCATTGTACCGCAAATAGCAGGATGTCTTGGCACAGAGAACTAGTTCTACTCATTGCAGTTTGCAGAACAACTCCACAGCTCTTGAATCTTGAGCCATATTTCCTGCGTTGCAGCTTTTTTTTTTTTTGTTTCTTTTTTTTACATTATGCAATTCCCCATTCTGATGTGTAAGTGGATTTTAATTTTCATACAAACGAAAAGATTTCGCATCTCATCAAAGCGGTTTTAATTATAAAAAGTCCAAATCATATTGAAAGAATGGGGAAATTTTACAATTGCCTTAGCTAAGTCATTCGAACAACGTGTTCTCATATTAATGATTACATAATTTTTCAATTTTGTTAGCATGAAAAGACAAGGAAGAAAGCTTTGTTTCCCTTCGTAAGATTAAACTGCATGGGTCGAAATTATTTAGCGCACGGAAATTGTTTTAGTAACTCATAACTGAAGCCCGGATATTCAAGCATTAAAAACCTCCAAAATAAGCAAGTATTTATGCAGTAAAAAATCAAGAAATATGCGCTAAAATTGTGCGTGTGTGCGTGTGTCTGTGCGCGCGCACGTTTTCGTGTGTGTATTTTTCCAAGAACTGCTCTTTAAGGAAGAATTTTCTAATTTCCACAGTGGAATTCCTGTGTCGACAAAATCCTTGCACAAACCCAGGAAAAACTTCGAATCGCGCGTGGATATTGATGCATAATTTGAATCAATATCCACGCCCCTCCCCCCCTTTTTTTATGTGCAAATATATGCACTAAATGCGATAATATGCTTTTTTCCCCTCGAAATGTCTAAATATGCAAAAATAGGCAAAACAAGCATTTTGCTTGAACATCTGGGCTTTAAGTCGTTATGAATGACGAAACAGACTTATTTACAACAGTATTGGGCTTTATTGGTACTCTTATTGCAAATAACGATAATAATATCACATGGCGATTGAGTCAAAGTTTTTCACCAAGGTCAGTCAAGCTGTTCATAGTGGTATCAAATATAGGTTACGATTCCTTTAACTAAGTTCTAAACTTTTATGAAAACAACCGTCATATAAAATCAAGCTCTTACTATCCGTGTAAATTTAATTATAAACTGCGGAAGAAATTTCTTATGGGCAAACCGATAAAATTATGTCACAGAACATTATTAGATGATTGGAAGAAGAAATGGACGAAAAACTAAAATATTTTAGTTAAGCTCTTTTGTAAATGGAGAAGTCAAAATACAATAAAATAATATTTTTTTAGCTGTTTTAATTAACCCAAAATTTAAATAAAAGTATGGAAAAAGTCGTCATTAATTTTAATCGATTAGATTACAAGAAATCTTTTGGAATACACCAAAGCTGTGCACTCAGGATCTGCCAAGGCAGTTTCTTTTCCAGTATAGACAAAACAGTGAACAACTAAATGTCAAACCGAATATTACGATTTCTGTTTATCATGCATGATATCTCCCTTCCCTTTAACTACAGGGGCGCACAACTCCTGCTAGAATAATAGCAAAGCTGTCAAATTTTTCTATGTTTATGTCTGACCATAATTACATCTGTACCCACAAATGTACAATCTTTCTAAATGTTACAATCTTGTTTTTGTGAAATATTGGTGTACAAGTGATTTATGTGAGCCGACGCTTAACATGATGTTTTTGTTCTTCCACAGGGTGTGATGGTGGGTATGGGTCAAAAGGACAGCTATGTAGGCGATGAGGCACAGAGCAAGAGAGGTATCCTCTCCCTGAAGTACCCCATCGAGCACGGCATCATCACCAACTGGGACGACATGGAGAAGATCTGGCATCACACCTTCTACAACGAACTCCGAGTTGCTCCAGAGGAGCACCCCATCCTTCTCACTGAAGCCCCCTTAACCCCAAGGCTAACAGGGAAAAGATGACACAGATCATGTTTGAAACCTTCAACGCCCCAGCCATGTATGTTGCCATCCAGGCTGTACTGTCCCTGTACGCCTCCGGTAGGACCACCGGTATTGTGCTCGACTCCGGTGATGGCGTTTCCCACACTGTCCCCATCTATGAAGGTTACGCTCTCCCCCATGCTATTCTCCGTCTGGACTTGGCTGGCCGTGATCTCACTGACTACCTCATGAAGATCTTGACTGAGAGGGGCTACTCTTTTGTCACCACAGGTAAACAAAATTTTTCCTTCTATTAGATCCTTTAACTTTTTTTTCTTTTTTTGTTACTTACTTGCTAACTTACACATTCCTACTCATTTTTTCAAAACAGGTAACCAACCACTTCCTCTAGTAGTAAATCCTTTAACTAAAGCTGTTCTTTGTTACTTATTTGCAAAATTACTTTCCTTCTCTTTCTCTTACATTCGATAGCCAGCCATCGCCTTTAACAAATCCTTTAATTATTTTTTCTTTCTTTGTCACTTGCTTACTAACTTACTTTCTTACTGCTTCTCTTACCACAGGTAACCAATCACTTCCTCCAATAGATCCTTTAAATATTTTTTCTTTGTCAGTTGCTTATCTACTTACTTGTTTACTAACGTACTTTCTTACTCTTTCTCTTACAACGGAGGGCCAACCACTCCTTCTAATTAATCCATTGTTTAGTTTTTATTTACCTTTTTTGTTATTTATGTACTTACTTTCATACTAACTTTTATTTCTGTTTCTGTTACCACATGCATCTATAATCTCTCTCTCTCTCTCTATAATGGAGCCTGCCCTGTTTTTTTTCTCGCTATTTACTTTCCCACTCACTCTTTAATTTATTCACTTACATGATTATTTCAGTTCTTCCTTGTTTTTTGCATGTTACTTTATTTGGCCTGACGGCTTAATATCTCTGTTTTCCTTTGTTTTATCATGGCCTTTCCTCTCCCGAAATCTCTCTTTCTTTTTTTCTTTCCTTATTTTCTTTCATTCTACTACTTTTTCTTTTTTCCTTCTTTTCTTAAATATTTGTTTATTTACTTGTGGATTCCATCATTTATTAACTTACTAGCCACTTCGCATTTCTTTACCCTTTTTTTTCACTTATCGTTTCATTTAATTTGTGCCTTAGACTTTCTGATTTTATTGTATCTTTTGCATGCCTTTGATTATTAATTGGTTAATTCACGATTAACCACTTAATAATATTTATTCATACTTATTTAATTAAAATACTTATTAATACTTATTTGACCTTATTCGGGAAGAGAGATTAGTTCAATCCCCCGAGATACAAAAAAATCTGAGCCGTAGATCTTCTTTGCTGACTTTCTTTACTTATTTATACTCTCCCTCTCTCTCTCTCTCTCTCTCTTTCTCTCTCTCCCTCCAGCAATTCTCTTCCGTATCACTCCGGCATGCTTTCAAATTTAATCCATCAATCTTCGACGTGGCCTTTTCTTGTCCCTTGGTATCCAGTCTATTATTTCAACTTCCCGTTGGGGATCAGTTTTTCTAGCTATATGTCGTGAGCGTCTTTACTTTGATCATGACGTCATCTGCTCTTGAAATCTTCCTGATCCATAAGTTCCTTTCCCTATCTTCATTGGCTATACCACGCTTGCGTCTCCTCTCCATGCTTCTTTGAGTTGTTCTCATCTTTTTTCGTTCAGGTCCATGTCTCGGATCCATAAGTAAGAACTGGAAGGATGCATTCTTCAAACACTTTTCTCTTAAGCAAAAGTGTTAAATTACTATTGAAAGTTTTGCTGTTTTTTGTCAATATAAACTGCAGGGAAATATTTTCCGTCAATATCTTATAATGATTTGAGTTTTGAATTCTTATGACAATGCCTCACTCTTTTTTCTGCTCCACCAAACGCCTTTTATTTTCGATTTAACAGAAAACTTCCATCAATTTACTTCCGTGGTGTTGACTTATAAGAACTTATGATAAAAGATTAATGTTTTAAACACCAGTTTTGGAAATGAAGCCCGTATTTAATTATCCTTAAGCTTATCACATATGCTTTGTGATTTCCTGGGAAAGCTTAATATTATTTGTGATTTCATTCTAGAAATGTGAAAGAAAAAAAGTTTGGTTTTATTGTTCATTGAAGAAACTTACACTCTTCTCGGGTGTCTGAAAGAAGTGCCCTCGATAAAATTAGTTATTTTGAATTATTTCGACATAAAAAAATAAAAAAGAGGTTGAATAATTTGACACTGAAATGACAAGGTTATTATTAGCCCTCCGTTTGTTAACATCTCTAAATAACTGCAAAAAAGAGGAGGCAAAATAAAACTTGAAGTTTGTTAATATTTGCCTTAAAACTAAAAACATTTCGAAATCTGAAAATTACCTTCAAAATCAAGGGTGCTATCCAACACATTTTCTGAAATATTATCCTGAAAATTTCTTCCGATTTTGTTTTTCAAAAAATTCTTCAACGAAACAATTTCGTAATTTCTTCTTATTGTTATTTTTCTTTCTTAACTTTTTAATACCCTTCAAGATATTAAAAGGGAGGGCAAAACAAGGTTTCCATTTTTTATATATTTATATTTAAAACAGATGTTTTCGACTATTGAAGGTTTTTCAAAATCAAGATCCCAGGTTCAAGTTATCTTTCGTTTCCCAACGGAATCCTCTTTCCCATTTATTTGTTTTTCGAAACTTTCTTCAATGAAATAATTTTTCTTAATTTCTTTTTATTTGCTCGAGGATTGTTTAGAAAACAATGTGACAACTTAGCATGTTTCGCAGAAAGTTTAAGTGTAAAACAGTGGAAGCAAGAACACGTTGTTTCTCATGCTAGTCGATGAGCTTATGGGTGCAGCATTTTTGTTCCAAAGCGGGAGAACTTGTTCATTAACTTCATGATAAAAGTACATAGTTCTTATTTTCTTTTCCATCAGTATTATTTGCCTAACAGTTAGCAGAACTCGAAGTCTCAATCTTCCTCTTCCACATATAGTCCTGTCTCACGCAAGCTCTATTTTTAAATTTTCTTCTTTTGCGTCAGTGTAGTCATTCCATCGCAATCTAGGTCATCCTCTGTAGCATTTTCCTTTTAGCTCAGTATTATTAACTCAACTTTGTACGTACAGAGGCAAGATTGAAGATTGGGCTGGGTTGTACGTATATTCGTACATACCAGCTTCAAGCCTTAGTCGATTTATCTTAGGAACGTCCATCAATTTTTCATAACTTTTAAATTTCGTACTTTGTCTTAATTCCTGTCGAGAGAGAGCATGTGTGGTAGAAAAGTTACGAAACATCAGATGCAGTATTTCAAGTTAACACTTAAAAATTTGTAGTAGGTTGCAACAAAAAGTGGTATTACTCCATCTGCACCACTTTCTGAGAAAAGATACACTATTGTTTGGTGCAAACAAAAATGGTGCAATCTTGCAGCGTAATGTAGTGCAACCTTGTACCATAGCGTGGCGAAAAGTTGCATCATGTTGAGTTTTTTTTTTCTTGCATCACACAGTGGTGTGTCTTTTCTCATAAAGTGGTGCGGCTGGAGAGATACTACTTTTTGGTGTTACCTACCACAATATGTTTAACAGGGAACAGGCACAAAACTTTAAGATCCTCGAAAAATTATTTTTATTGTTTTAATATATACTTCCATTAGTAAATGATTCATGTATATATAAATCCTGTTCATATTTTCGCCTAGAAGTAATTTTTAACGTAAGGTATAATTTTTATCCGGAAAGATTTTCATATCCCTGACCCCTCGAATAAAAAAGAAGAGGCTTTTTTCTTTAATAAAACGAATTTAGAACCTAAACCCATCCCTCTTTCCTCAAACACATTGAAATAAAACTCTGCAGCTTTGAAAAAAAACCTAGTTAAATATGCTGACGTGGAGTACGAACGACTCCCGCTGGAAATTTTCCAGAAGACATGCTTGCCGCGAGAGAAAATGCATCCGGAATATTTTTTAGCACACTCGCGCTTCTACCTCGGGATTCTGACATCTGGTATTGCAAGAAAGTCATTACCACGGAACGAAATTTCTCCGAAAGTGGACTAGTTTTGGAGATATGTTTCCCAAGATGGCTGTTGTTTCACGTTAACCAAATCTGCAGCAAAATCTTAAAACGCTCCAAAATATTCTTTACGAACCCATTCAATTCCATTACAAATCATGCTGTGCGAAAGCATGAAAAGCATGCCATTTTAAAAGAGTTGAAACAAAAGATAATTTCTGATTATTTTGGGAGCGATAAAATAGCGGGAAGTATTAAAACAGCGATTTTTTATTCTTTTGTTTCATCTGATTATTTTCAAAATAAAGCACAGTTTTCATCCCCTTAGAAATGTCTTGTGCTGAATGCACATTGCATATGTTATTAAAACGGGCAAGACCTTCTCACAGTTTATTGTGTTCTGCTAAATTTCCAAACATGAAGAGTAAATAATCACTGCTTGTGTTTCATATGAGCAGCAAGAAACTGTAAGTAAATTCATGTGTTTAACAAAAATGTGTTCTGCCCCCAATGAATTCATGTGTTTAAACAGATGTGTCCCCCTGGCGACCACATCTAGGTTGAACTTATCGAATTCAGGAATTCTGTAGCATTACTATTATATAAGACAGTTTCTTACCAGCATAATGGAACTGAATAATTTGCGCTGCATGGGTATAAGAACTAAATTTTATTATCTTCCTATACGTGAAATTCAAAATTTCCAAATCGCAATTATATTTCCTTGTAAGTAAAGAGAGCGTTGCTGACTTTATCGGCAACATGAATAAACGGAACTCATCAGATGCAATCAGTCCCAAACACAAAAACTTAGCTAAATCGAATGTCCTGTAAGAAAACTATCGCCAGTTGTATACCTCATTAAAAAAAAAGTAGCTTGTAATTTACGCTTTCTTAAGATCTTAGTGAAATCCTGTACGCTCTTTGTTCCAACTGCAGAATTTTATATTCCGTTCGCCGTATTGAGTAGAGTCCCAATCCCCGGATCTTACCTGAGCCCAATGTGACTTCGTACAAGAATACAAAACTAACGCGACAATAATTTTTGTTTCACGTGTTCTTGAAATTTTGATGAGATTCAGTCGATTATTTGAGGATTCAGCATCAAAAATGAAAATTTTAAGTCTCATGAATAAAAATGTACTTGGTGCAGTAGGGCATCGTGCAAAAACAGAAAATTCTCGGTACACCATGTTCGCGGCGTAGAGACTTAGATCAACCCAACGTGGTATAACGACAAGTAAGTAAAATCATGCAATGCATTGATTATGATACGCTTTCCAACATACCAGAAATCATCACTCAAGTTATGAGAATAATGGCTGTAGAATAAATCTCGCTCCTATGCCCTGACCTTTAACCCCATTTCAATGATATTCAACAGAACTGGTTAAGTATACCTCCGAAATAACATGATAAACTTTTGTCTCAGTCGAAGCATTTTTACGTAAGTTATGACGCACAAGGGCGATGGAATGGATCCCGCTCCTATGTCCTAACCTTTAACCCATTTCACCCATTTTCAATAGGGTTCGTCCCCAGGTGGTCCCCTATGACATACTAAAATTTCATCGAAATCGAATCATTTTTACGCGAGTAATCGTGCGGACGGGCGGACGGACATAGCTGGAGCATATACGCTTCTTCAACTTACGGTTCGAAAGCGTAAAAAAAGGGTTAAAACCTTTCGTTTTGTAGTGACGCGTTAAATTTCATATGATCCTGATAGGTTCATGATGGCTTCAGTTCGAAAAAATTCGTTACGTCATGATGAAACAGAGAATTGATTAAATACCGTGAAATCCGAAAACAAAATCTTAGCTAAATCGAATTTTCCATACGAAAGGAAAACTATCACAGCTGTTTACGTTACGGAGTAATAATAGTTTGTAATTTACGT
Organism: Macrothele yani; assembly: GCA_039090855.1. NCBI lineage: Eukaryota > Metazoa > Arthropoda > Arachnida > Araneae > Macrothelidae > Macrothele > Macrothele yani. The sequence continues at coordinate 100,189,951 of CM077013.1, read as the reverse complement.
TCTTTTAAGATGTTGATAAAATGCTGCTGATTACATAAGGTAAAGTATTGCGTTGGCTGATAGAAATAGAATTCAGTTTTGCGTTGGCTGTTTCATCAAAGATTCTAGCGTAGAATGTTATCCGAATCTCAGCATTCAAGAGCATAATTTTTTTTCGTTTCGGAATGACACTTTTTATTTAATATGCTGTTGAGTCGTTTAACTAAGTTACGTTTCAGCGTGATGCAAAGGAGTACTTCAGACAAAGTTCAATGAGAAACACGAAATCATAATTAAATCGAATTTCCAGTACAAAACGAAAACTACCGACAGCTGTTTGTGTTACCAAGTAATATCCAGTAACTTGCGCTTTCCTTGGATTTTGATGACATTGTGTTTATTGCATAAGGTGAAGTCCCTATCACAAAATGACATTTTTCGTTGGTTGTACACGGTAAAGTCCAGAGCATACAATATTAGCTGAGTACAACATGGTATGGTATAAGACTTTAGAATTTTCTTTCTATAATAATACTTGATGAATTTCTATTCATTCAGCTCGAAAAGATTCGTTTAAGCGTAATAACACGTAATTGATCAGATACAGTAACATAAAAAAAAAGCACGAAATCTTATCTAAATCGAATTGCTCGCACAAAAAAACTATCGCTAGTAGTTTGCATTAAAATCTTGAAGACGTTCTTTTGATTACTGTAGTAAAGTTCCAAGCGCAGAACGCGTTCCTTAAAATTTTGAAGCATAACCATTTAGCTGAGTCGAGGTAAAGTCCCAAACATAAACATACAGCTGAGTTCAGGTAAAGTCCCAATCATAAGCGTTCAGCTGAATGCAGGTAAGTCCCAAGTGTAAATATTTAGCAGAGTCCCAATAATGACGCAATTTAATTAAGATAAAGTCCCAAGTGTGGAATACTAAGTATCTTTCAACAGCAGAAACCTCGTTACAAATTGAGTACCACGCATAGAATATGAGACTAGCCCATCCTGCTATCATGCGAGTGCTAAAATTTCATTATATTACGAGCCCAAAGCACAGAATTTCAGCTGAGTTTAACACGGTATCGCCTAAGACCGCAAACCTTTGTTTTCTAACAATATTTTGATGAAGTTGTGTTGATTCAGCTGGAAAACATTCGTTTCATCGCGCTAAAACGGAACTGATCAGATGCAGTAACATACAAAAAAAAAAAACCCCGCACGAAATCTTATCTAAATCTAATTTCTCACACAAAAGGACACCTATCGCTAGTGGTTTGCGTTAAAATCTTGAAGACATTCTTTTGATTACTGAAGTAAAGTTCCAAGCGCAGAATGCGTCCTCGTTCTCTTAAGATGTTGAAGCATAAGCATTTAGCTGAGTCTATATAAAATCCCAAACATAAATATATAGCTGAGTTCAGGTAAAGTCCGAAGCATAAGCATTTAGCTGAGTCTATATAAAATCCCAAACATAAATATATAGCTGAGTTCAGGTAAAGTTCGAAGCATAAGCATTTAGCTGCGTCCACGTTAAGTCCCAATCATAAGCATTTAGCTGAACAGAGGTAAGTCCCAAGCATAAATATTTAGCGGAGTCCCAGTAATGCCGCAATTTGATTAAGGTAAAGTCCCAAGTGCAGAATACTAAGTATCTTTCAACAGCTGAAACCTCGTTACAAATTGAGTACCACGCATAAAATGTGAGACTAGCCCATCCTGCTATCATGATAGTGCTAAAATATCATTATATTACCAGCCCAAAGCACAGAATTTCAGATGAATTCAACACGGTATCGCATAAGATCGCAAAATTCTCGTTTTCTAACAATATTTTGATGAAGTTCTGTTGATTCAGCTCGAAAACATTCGTTTCATCGTGATGAAACGAAACTGATCAGATGTAATAAAATCAGAAACACATTATCTTATCTAAATCTAATTTCCTTCATAAAAGGAGAGCCATCGCCAGCTGTTTGCATGACTAGCGTTTTTAAATACATTCTGCTGATTGCTTAAGGTAAACTCTCTAGCGCAGAAATCGATATTACATTGGCTGTACACCTCAAAGCATAGAATCTTAGATGAATTCAGTAAAGATCGTAAAAGAGCTAAAATGCTTCGTTTCGCAGTGATACTTTTGGTTTCATGTGTATTTGAGATGTTGATGGTTGTTAAAGTGGGAGACGCTGACAAAGTATTGTTTTTCTGTCCTTTACAGCTGAGCGGGAAATCGTCCGTGACATCAAGGAGAAGCTGTGCTATGTAGCTCTGGACTTCGAGCAGGAGATGGCCACCGCAGCATCTTCCTCCACAGTTGAGAAGTCCTACGAGTTGCCCGATGGTCAGGTGATCACCATTGGTAATGAGAGGTTCCGTTGCCCCGAGACCTTGTTCCAGCCTTCCTTCATTGGTATGGAGTCTGTTGGCATCCACGAGACCACCTTCAACTCCATCCAGAAGTGCGATATTGATATCCGTAAGGATCTGTACGCCAACACTGTCCTCTCCGGCGGCACCACCATGTACCCCGGTATTGCTGACAGGATGCAGAAGGAAATCACCGCTCTCGCCCCCAGCACCATGAAGATCAAGATCATCGCTCCCCCTGAGAGGAAGTACTCCGTATGGATCGGTGGCTCCATCTTGGCCTCACTGTCCACATTCCAGCAGATGTGGATCTCCAAGCAAGAGTACGATGAGTCCGGACCCAGCATTGTACATCGCAAGTGCTTCTAAATAACTGGTTCTGTACGTTTCACAGCTATTTCTCTGCCATAGTCTTCAATTCTGAAGCCGAACTTTCAGTATACCAAAACGAAACTTGTTTTTTTCTGTTGCAAAAAGGCATCGTGCCAAAAATAAAAGGAACCAAAAATTGACAATGTATTCAACTGTTGAATTTTATTTTAAATTCACTGCCTCATAATCATCTGACCACTAAATTATTTTATGTAGAAAAAAATTCCGTCACAAGAAATAAATATTTTTGAATATTATAATTCTTATGTATGGATTTAATTCAATGCAAAGAATGGTTTTGTTTTCAATTTACACTGAAGCAGCTGTTATTTAGCTAAGCTAGTTAGCGGCTGTACGAAGGAATATCACATTTATATTTGTAGTATTAGCTTCTTTAATAGCTTACAAATTCTTGGTTCGTGAGATTGAAATCGTCACTGTTTATTTATCTCTTCGAGTTACCTCGATATAAGCACGCAAAGATAACTACGCATAAACATATTAGCAAATACTTCCATGAAACTTTGTCTTGTCCAGTAGGTTCACTACATATAATTCCCTGCAAAGGTGACTATGTATAAACTTGCTAGTAGATACTTTGATGAAACTTTGGTTTATCCAGTAGATTTACAACATGTAATTCCTCCACTAAGCACAGCTACATGATGTTCGTATAGTGCCCAAATGTAGCTATCACTTATGGAATTATCGGATTTTTGTGATTGTAGCAATACATGGGTTTGTCTTTAACTTAATCTTAAAGCCACAGAATAGGAGATCCAGAGGTAAATCTTCCATAAAGGCTCATGGAAACAATTTGGTCCAACGTTGGCCCCGAAGATCTCGAAAGAACAGTACGCCAGTGGACGGACATGGAACTAAAGAGTCGAAACCATACATGTGAAAGTCTTTCTATTATCTTTTTATTTTTTCGAGAGTTAACAACTCTTTTCGCTGTGCTACTTATATAACCACTGGTACCGTATAACATAACAGACGCTTACGTAGTTTCTTGTCCCACCACTGGAGGGCTGTTAAAAAAAAAGTGGGAGTTAAACCTCTGTATCTGCCCCTCTCTTGACTTGACTTTGAAAACCCTTATTATTCTAAATCGTTCGTCGCTTGTTCGTAACTGCTGCGACCTTAATTAAGCATGAATAATTTTTTAATTGTACACTTTCAGAATAACTACCAGAGTAAGTTATGAGACAATACTTACAAAACCCACGCAGACGTCAGCCAGCACGCCAATTATTCTTCAATAGTCACATTGTTTGTAAAAACAAGATGAATAGATTTCACAGTACTATACGTTTAAAATTATATCTCTTCACACAGCATATAACATAACGTACTCAGAACATGGCTTTTTTATCATATTCATAATATAGATCTCCGTAACATCGAGCAGGGATGTAAGGTCAGGTGATGCGTAACATCACAGCCTCTCCTTGACAAATGTCAACCCCGCCTTCTCGTGGTGCATCCTGTTCCCACTAAAGGGGCTCTGACGACCGCCAATAGCGGTATAACTATACCATCGGGATCAGAGGAAATGCTATCCCACACTCACCAACCCGCTTGGCCAGCGTGGTGAGTTATGGCCAAACACCTCCAAAATGACTCTACAACTTAAATCTTGGCCCTCAGTCTCCGGCAGCTGGAATGTACCTGGCCAAGGCAGCGGGCAGTGCGACATGAAGGCAGAGGGTGCTAAGAATCCCCGGAGGACCGGACTAGGCTGCCATTTGATGCTGACCTTGGCTACCTATAACGGACGCTCCCTATCTTCTGATTCAAGGCTTCTTGAATTGGAAGAGGAACTACAAAGGATCAAATGGGACATCGTCGGGCTAAGTGAGGTAAGGAGAAAAGGAGAAGATCTCATTGAACTGAAAAGTGGACATCTCTTCTATTATCGTGGGACAGATACTGGCAGAACTAGTGGTGTTGGATTTATAATAAACAAGAAACTGAAGGATAAAGTGGTAGAAGTTGAAAGTTCCTCTGACAGAGCTGCACGACTCGTTATCCAACTATCGAGAAGATACCAGGCTCAGATTATTCAAACTTATGCACCCACCACAAGTCATCCTGAAGAAGAAATTGAAGAATTTTATGAGGAAATTCGTCATCTAAATAATAAAGGTAAGCAGCACTTGAAGATAATTATGGGAGATTTCAATGCAAAAATAGGGCAACGCAGCAACAGAATGAAACTTCAGTAGGTAAATTCGGTCACGGCAACAGAAACCAGCGTGGAAATACTCTCGTTGAGTTTGCAGAGGCAGAAGGATTTTTCATCTTGAACTCCTTTTTCAAGAAAAAGCCACACAGGAAATGGACATGGAGACATCCAATTGGGACGACAAGTGAAATTGATTTTATTATGTGTAACAAAAAATTCGTCATCGAAGACTGCAGTGTGCTGAACAAGTTCAACACAGGTAGTGACCATAGATTGGTGAGATGTAAGATGCACCTCAACACTAAACTGGAACGTGGCAAGCTCATAAGACAAACAAAATGTATTGACATAACCAACCTTAAAAAACACCATAATACTTTCAAGTTGGAACTGAAGAACAGATTCTCTGCTTTAGAAGGCCTAACATCGGAAGAAGTGGATATTTCGGAAGTTAACAGAAAAGTAACCAAAGCTCTAATGGAAACAGCAACAAAATTAGCTGGGTCTAAGAACAAGTTGCATGTGAACAAATTATCAGGAAAAACCAAAATGTTGATGCAAAAAGAAGAGAGATGAGGACAACTAATGAAGATGTGACTTCCAAAGTGGAATATATAGAGCTATGCAAGACAACACGAAAAAGTATCACTGAAGACGTAAGGAAATTCAACTGTGAGCTAGTGAGGAAAGCAATTGAAAACAACCAAAGCCTTAAGATAGCAAAGGGACATCTCAGTAAGGGAAGAAAACAGATTATGGCTCTGAGAAAAGAAGATGGTTCTATAACAAGAAATAGAGGCGAAATTTTGACAAGAGTGAAAGATTTCTACTCCAAATTATATGAAAGGGATGATACATGTACTCCAGACATCATGAAAGGTACCAGAGTTCTTCCAGTCCTCCCAGCAGAAGTTGCTCATGCAATCAAGAACATGAAGCGGGGGAAAGCTCCAGGAGAAGATGGAATTACTATAGACATCATACAAGAAGCAAGTGGAGAAATTGAAACAGTACTCGCCCAAATTTTCACTCGATGCCTTAATGAAGGGAAGATTCCTGAGGATTGGAACAATGCTACAATGATCCTGCTACATAAAAAAGGTGACATTGAGGATCTCATGAACTACAGACCTATCAGCCTCCTATCAGTGGTTTATAAAATCTTCACTAAAGTTCTTTCACACCGCTTGAAGGTAACACTGGACATGGCTCAACCGAGAGAACAAGCTGGATTCAGGAGTGGCTACAGCACAATAGATCATATCCACGTACTGAGAGAACTCATTGAAAGAGCGAGGGAATATGAACTTCCATTGTGCATGGCTTTTATCGATTATGAAAAAGCCTTCGATTCGGTGAAACCATCAGCAGTTACCACGGCTCTGAAATCCTGCGGTATTGAAGATGCATACATTAATATTATTAATAACATCTATGAAAATGCAAGTGCAAAGATTCGGCTGTTTGAAAATACAACACACATAAAAATTGGAAAGGGAGTGAGACAAGGTGACACCATATCTCCGAAGCTCTTTAATGCCACATTGGAAAATGTCTTTCAATCACTGAACTGGGAAAACAAAGGGATAAAGATTAATGGAGATTATCTAACCCACCTTCGTTTTGCTGATGACGTAGTCATTTTTGCAACTACCCCATCAGAGCTGCAGAGTATGATCCAGGAACTTGCTGACAAGAGTAAAGAAGTGGGATTAAAAATGAACTTTCAGAAGACAAAAGTGATGTTCAATGCTTTTACAAAAATGAAGATTTATCAATTGATGGAGAAAAACTGGAGATAACAGATACGTATGTTTATTTTGGACAGCAGATATCAAGTGAGGGTCACATTGATGAAGAAATTAATCGGCGTACAAAACTTGCCTGGAGAGCTTTTGGAAGAAACAGCATAATTTTCAAGAGCAATATGCCATTATGTCTTAAAGAAAAGTGTTTGATCAATGCATCCTTCCAGTGCTTACGTATGGTGCAGAGACGTGGACCTTAACTAAAAGAGACATACAAAGGCTGCAGACAACTCAAAGAAGCATGGAGAGGTGCATGCTTGGTATAACCAGGAGAGATAAGAAGAGGAACTCGTGGATCCGAAAAATGACGAGAGTGGAAGACATCATGATCAGAGTTAAATCCCTGAAATGGCAATGGGCTGGACATACTGCCAGAAGGACAGACCATAGATGGACAGCCGAAATTTTAGATTGGATTCCAAGGGACAGGAAAGACCCAGAAAAAGACCACATGGGAGATTGGTGGATGAAATTCGTAAATATGCGGGAGTGACATGGAGGAGACTGGCACAAGACAGACCGTTGTGGAGGAAACTTGGGAGACCTTCGTCCAGCAGTGGATTGATAATGGTTGACAATGATGATGATGATGAACATCGAGCAGTATAACGTATAGCTCTAATAATATAACAACAGCTACACTCTTAACAACAGCTTATACTATGAACACAGCTCTAACTGTGCACATATATTTTATCTGTGAATACTTTGCTCTGACTGCACTTTAGCCCACTGTCAGGTTGTTAGCTTTCACAAGCCTTTCGTGAAAATTCTGTGGCGTTAAGTCAGAATATTATTTAAGACAAACTAAAATTTACATGTGAACACTGAAACTCAGAAGGAATACATTCATCTAGAGAATTGAAACTTTACTTTTCTCTGCCTAGCGAGGTATTCATTAAAGATTCAGCACCTTCTGAATAAATGGTGTACCAGTTCTTTTTTCTTTTTTTTTTTTCTTGAAAAAGAGCATGTATATGCTTACTTGCTTATGAATGATTCTGGATAAATAATGACAGCTTAATTACGCAGCTTATTAAGAAATAGACAATGTCGCAGTGGTCTAAGCGCTGGCTTTTGACCATTCGTCCAGATGGGCCTGGGTTCGGATCCCGGTGAAGGCATGGATGTTGTGTTTGTCTTACGGCACTGACTATCGCCCTTCCTTGGATCCAGTGGCCCTAAATTATGGAAGGGCGACTGCTTATAACCCATCGAGTTGTTCACAGTGGTCTTGAAACCCCCAAACAAACAAAAACAATAAATAATGAAGTAGAGCTATACGTTTTCACAAGATGTTCTTGAACACACTTGCTTCAAAATTCTCCAGATTTATTCTTGCCTTCAGAAAGGAAAGATTTTGGTTGTTTCTAAAGACAGGTACTCAATGCAATCTTTAACTAAGTTACCATACGAAAAGGCCCGTATTCTTTCCGAGATCCGATGAGAGAAGGAAAATCAAGAAGTTTATTTCTTAACTTTCTTACAATTTTAATCAATATTTTGTAGTGCAACAGCAGACAAATAAATCTCATCAACGTTGACTGTTCTTTTCTTTTTAGATGATTCCATAAACCTATATTCATATATTTGACGAATAGTACTTTCTTTGACTCATGAATAAAAAAGGGGGTAGGGATCAACATCAATCTGTTCTTAAGTAAAAGTCGATAAAGGTACCGCCATTTCTAACAGGACCCAGCAGTAACGTAACAAATCACACCAAAAAAATCGGTTGATCTAACAATCTGGCCCTCCTGCAAAAAAAAAAAAAAAAAAAAAAAAGGTAAAACAAAACAACACGGAAATCGAAAAACTCCCAAATTATCGTTTCATTATTACTGTTCCTCGTAAAAACGAATGTATGAAACACAAACTGTCAGGATATAAAAAATTAGGTACAAAAACCAGATGTCACATGTTAAAAATTGCATTTGAAAGATTTGATTACATATAAGTCAAGTGGTGCATCCAGTGGGGGTGACCCAGGGGAACAGGTCCCGATGAAGTATCACTTGGTTCTTCGTTCGTTGTTATTGACTTCTAGATTTTAAATATATTTGCATGTGTTTTTAAATATACAGTGAAACATCGGCTACATGCTATTCAGTTACTAGTTTTTCACATTTATACGTATTTCTGCTCTATTTCTGATATTTTACTGTAGTTCCTATCGCCTTTTCAATTCGAGTATACGTAATTCAATTATACACTTTTTGCGGTTATACGTTAAATTTTGAATTTCAGATTATCTAAAACACGGATTTTTGATTCTTTTTTACGTAACCCGGTTGTATAACCAGTTTGATAGAATCGAGACAGCGTTTCCTCTAGCCATGAAATAAAAGATGAAACTAAAAATTTACTAAATAAAGTTCGCAGTTCTGTGTTTTCTCTGAACTCAAGAAACTTGAAACACGCCAAATTTAGTGAATGTTTTACTCTGCGCTAATGAGAAATCAATTATTGGACAGCTGTTTTTAAAAGAGCGATGCTCATAAGTAAACGACGAGTAACAGTGGTATTCAAAATAAAACGAAAATAGTATTCAGATTTATAACCTGTTATTTGAAAACCAATATTTTCTCTTCTCATGTATTGAAAATATCAAATTGTATACATTTTCTTAACCCACTTTTTATAATAAAATTAGAATAAAAAAACTAATACAAAAGTCAAAATAGACGTAGGCTTGAGATAGCAAACAAAGTATTCATGTTTGTTTTACATTGTATAAATTGGCTTAACCTAAAATCATGTGGTCACCGAACAACTTTTTTCATGTTTTCGGAGGCATCTCACATTTTGTAGTAGTATTTAACATTTCGAAATTTCTTTTTATACGTGTTTTATATTTATACGCTTTTTAAGGCCATCCCATAAAAGAGTGGTGCAGTCCAGAAAAAAGAAATGGCCTGGCTCTCCGAACATCTACCCACGTGTTATCGACTCTAGCAGGTATCGGGGGAGGGGGTTAAACCATTGAAATCTCATATACAAACTTGTATATACACTGCTGGCCACCCAAAATGCAACACCAAGAAGGACACGAGATGGCAAAGCCAGATTTACTGGACACATAACAACAGATACAAAGATGAAACGATTGAGCTTGCAGGCCCGTGCAACTTGCGGAACACGCAGATATGAATAGTTCGTGTAGCCTCATGGCTGGCAATAACTGCCGTTACGCGCCGCGGCATCGAACCAAGGCTTTGGATGTGGGCTTGGGGTATGTCGGTCCAGGCTGCTTCCACACGTTGCCACAGTTCATCAGGCGTAGCTGCGAGTGGTGCTTGCCGGGCCACTCGGTTGCCGATCAGCGACCGACGTGTTTGATGGGCGACATATCGGGAAAACAGGCGGGCCACGGCAGCAATGACACCTGGTGGGCCGTGAAGAATAGTTGCACGATGCGTGCCACGTGCGGGCGCTCATTCTCCTGTTGAAACGTGGCCGCTGGTAGGTCCTGCATGTAACGGAGGACTACAGGCTCCAAAATGTCGGAGATGTAGCGGTGGCTGTTGAGTGTATCGGCGATGCGTACCAGAAGAGTGCGGGTGTCATATCCAATTGCGCCCCAAACCATAACTCCAGGCGACGGACCGGTATGGCGATGCATAATGCAGGCGTAATACAGTCTCTCGCCGCGGTGCCGCCGCACGCGGATCCGATCATCGTGGTGTTACAGGCAGAAGCGAGATTCGTCGGAGAAGACAATGTCGTGCCATTTTGTAGTCCAGGTGCGGCGTTCAACAGCCCACTGCCGCCGCACTCGCCGGTGGTGTAACGTCAATGGTAATCGGAGCAATGGGCGCCGTGCCACAAGTCCCCGCTCTTGCAGACGACGTCGAACGGTACGTGCTAACACAGGTTGTTGCGCAACACACCCTAATTCCTGCGCTAACGTTCGTGATGTGGCGGTGCGAGCCGTCAATGCCCGCCGCACAACGTGCCGGTCCTCTCTCTAGGTCGTGTGCCGCGGTTGCGGCAATCGCTCACGTCGGTCCGTCCGTCTCTCTTGCACCCACCGAACCCATACTCGCGTCACTGTGGCTGGGTGTCGTCCCACACGGGCGCCGATGTCTCGGTCCGATAAACCGCTGTCGCGTAAGCCACTATTCGTCCTCTGTCGAACTCCGAAACGTGCTGGAATGACTGTCGTATTCTGCGACGAAGCATCCGGAAGCTTTCCACGCACAGGTCCGGCAGCACAACACACTTCCACTACTTACACCCCGCCTTCTGTGCATCCTTCTTATAGTGCCTCTCGGTGGCGTGCGGGGCACACATGATTTGCATATGCCCTGCAATGTTAATCGTTTGCATGTCCTCTCGCGGGCGATGCAAGCTGCGAATTTCAGGCCGATCGGATGCTTCCTTCTTGGTGTTGCATTTTAGTTGCCCAGCAGTGTATATATATATATATCATCATCATCATCATCATTGTCAACCATTATCAATCCACTGCTGGACGAAGGTCTCCCCAAGTTTCCTCCACAACGGTCTGTCTTGTGCCAGTCTCCTCCATGTCACTCCCGCATATTTACGAATTTCATCCACCCATCTCCCATGTGGTCTTTTTCTGGGTCTTTTCCTGTCCCTTGGAATCCAATCTAAAATTTCGGCTGTCCATCTATGGTCTGTCCTTCTGGCAGTATGTCCAGCCCATTGCCATTTCAGGGATTTAACTCTGATCATGATGTCTTCCACTCTCGTCATTTTTCGGATCCACGAGTTCCTCTTCTTATCTCTCCTGGTTATACCAAGCATGCACCTCTCCATGCCTCTTTGAGTTGTCTGCAGCCTTTGTATGTCTCTTTTAGTTAAGGTCCACGTCTCTGCACCATACGTAAGCACTGGAAGGATGCATTGATCAAACACTTTTCTTTTAAGACATAATGGCATATTGCTCTTGAAAATTATGCTGTTTCTTCCAAAAGCTCTCCAGGCAAGTTTTGTACGCCGATTAATTTCTTCATCAATGTGACCCTCACTTGATATCTGCTGTCCAAGATAAACATACGTATCTGTTATCTCCAGTTTTTCTCCATCAATCGATAAATCTTCATTTCTTGTAAAAGCATTGAACATCACTTTTGTCTTCTGAAAGTTCATTTTTAATCCCACTTCTTTACTCTTGTCAGCAAGTTCCTGGATCATACTCTGCAGCTCTGATGGGGTAGTTGCAAAAATGACTACGTCATCAGCAAAACGAAGGTGGGTTAGATAATCTCCATTAATCTTTATCCCTTTGTTTTCCCAGTTCAGTGATTGAAAGACATTTTCCAATGTGGCATTAAAGAGCTTCGGAGATATGGTGTCACCTTGTCTCACTCCCTTTCCAATTTTTATGTGTGTTGTATTTTCAAACAGCCGAATCTTTGCACTTGCATTTTCATAGATGTTATTAATAATATTAATGTATGCATCTTCAATACCGCAGGATTTCAGAGCCGTGGTAACTGCTGATGGTTTCACCGAATCAAAGGCTTTTTCATAATCGATAAAAGCCATGCACAATGGAAGTTCATATTCCCTCGCTCTTTCAATTAGTTCTCTCAGTACGTGGATATGATCTATTGTGCTGTAGCCACTCCTGAATCCAGCTTGTTCTCTCGGTTGAGCCATGTCCAGTGTTACCTTCAAGCGGTGTGAAAGAACTTTCGTGAAGATTTTATAAACCACTGATAGGAGGCTGATAGGTCTGTAGTTCCTGAGATCCTCAATGTCACCTTTTTTATGAAGCAGGATCATTGTAGCATTGTTCCAATCCTCAGGAATCTTCCCTTCATTAAGGCATCGAGTGAAAATTTGGGCGAGTACTGTTTCAATTTCTCCACTTGCTTCTTGTATGATGTCTATAGTAATTCCATCTTCTCCTGGAGCTTTCCCCCGCTTCATGTTCTTGATTGCATGAGCAACTTCTGCTGGGAGGACTGGAAGAACTCTGGTACCTTTCATGATGTCTGGAGTACATGTATCATCCCTTTCATATAGTTTGGAGTAGAAATCTTTCACTCTTGTCAAAATTTCGCCTCTATTTCTTGTTATAGAACCATCTTCTTTTCTCAGAGCCATAATCTGTTTTCTTCCCTTACTGAGATGTCCCTTTGCTATCTTTAGGCTTTGGTTGTTTTCAATTGCTTTCCTCACTAGCTCACAGTTGAATTTCCTTACGTCTTCAGTGATACTTTTTCGTGCTGTCTTGCATAGCTCTATATATTCCACTTTGGAAGTCACATCTTCTTTAGTTGTCCTCATCTCTCTTCTTTTTTGCATCAACATTTTGGTTTTTCCTGATAATTTGTTTACATGCAACTTGTTCTTAGACCCAGCTAATTTTGTTGCTGTTTCCATAAGAGCTTTGGTTACTTTTCTGTTAACTTCAGAAATATCCACTTCTTCCGATGTTAGGCCTTCTAAAGCAGAGAATCTGTTCTTCAGTTCCAACTTGAAAGTATTATGGTGTTTTTTAAGGTTGGTTATGTCAATACATTTTGTTTGTCTTATGAGCTTGCCACGTTCCAGTTTAGTGTTGAGGTGCATCTTACATCTCACCAATCTATGGTCACTACCTGTGTTAAACTTGTTTAGCACACTGCAGTCTTCGATGACGAATTTTTTGTTACACATAATAAAATCAATTTCACTTGTCATCCCAATTGGATGTCTCCATGTCCATTTCCTGTGTGGCTTTTTCTTGAAAAAGGAATTCAAGATGAAAAATCCTTCTGCCTCTGCAAACTCAACGAGAGTATTTCCACGCTGGTTTCTGTTGCCGTGACCGAATTTACCTACTGAAGTTTCATTCTGTTGCCGGTGCCCTATTTTTGCATTGAAATCTCCCATAATTATCTTCAAGTGTTGCTTACCTTTATTATTTAGATGACGAATTTCCTCATAAAATTCTTCAATTTCTTCTTCAGGATGACTTGTGGTGGGTGCATAAGTTTGAATAATCTGAGCCTGGTATCTTCTCGATAGTTGGATAACGAGTCGTGCAGCTCTGTCAGAGGAACTTTCAACTTCTACCACTTTATCCTTCAGTTTCTTGTTTATTATAAATCCAACACCACTAGTTCTGCCAGTATCTGTCCCACGATAATAGAAGAGATGTCCACTTTTCAGTTCAATGAGATCTTCTCCTTTTCTCCTTACTTCACTCAGCCCGACGATGTCCCACTTGATCCTTTGTAGTTCCTCTTCCAATTCAAGAAGCCTTGAATCAGAAGATAGGGAGCGTCCGTTGTAGGTAGCCAAGGTCAGCATCAAATGGCAGCCTAGTCCGGTCCTCCGGGGATTCTTAGCACCCTCTGCCTTCATGTCGCACTGGCCGCTGCCTTGGCCAGGTACATTCCAGCTGCCGGAGACTGAGGGCCAAGATTTAAGTTGTAGAGTCATTTTGGAGGTGTTTGGCCATAACTCACCACGCTGGCCAAGCGGGTTGGTGAGTGTGGGATAGCATTTCCTCTGATCCCGATGGTATAGTTATACCGCTATTTGCGGTCATCAGAGCCCCTTTAGTGGGAACAGGATGCACCACGAGAAGGCGGGGTTGACATTTGTCAAGGAGAAGCTGTGTATATATAATAAAATAAATTTACCAGTACGAACAAACCTACTCATCACTTTGAAAATTTTCTGCGCCTAAGGCTGCAAAAAAAGCTCTTTCGAAAACATAGTACAAAGATAATGGTTTAGGAAATTTTAAAATAAAAAAAACTAAAATTAATTAGAGGCAAATTTCACAGAACTGAAAACAGGTGTCGCAAATTGGAGAAATAAGGAAGGATTGCAGAACAAATGGCAGCTGTCACTTATGGCTTCATCAGGAGCCGACACAGACCATAGCTCATTTTCCTAAACTATTGTATATACACTACATTGAAAAATGTCACCTGACACCCCATCAAAAGCAAATGAACGCATCCTCTGCGTTGTTAAGATGCGCAGTACAGCTGCAAACTGTATAAAAACAAGCCTGCAGCTGACCGCGATCGTATCGAATTGTCAGGTTGAATGAAAATTTTGCGGCGGGAGAGAATTGACTTTCAGAAAGGAAAGATTGTTGGGTGGTATATTAGTGGGTTGTCCATAAGAGAAACCGAGAGGCGTTTAAACATACCCAAGTCAACTGTTGTGGATGTACTGAATAAGTGCTGACACATGGCATGCCTGAAGCAACAAAAAGTACCGGCAAACCAAAGAAAATCATTTATAGAGGACTTCGAAGCCTCAGGAGAGTCATTACAGCTAATCGACGGAGTACTGCACAAGACCTCAGTGTATAGGTGAATAACAATGCTGGAACCTCGGTATGTGCATGTACCATTCGCAGAGATTTTCATTCCATGGGTTACCGTGGTTGTTATGCTGCTCATAAGCCTTTCATCTCCACTTGGAATACTACTCGTCGTTTAGCATGGTGTAAAGAAAATTTCTGGTGGACCGTAGATCAATGGAAACGGGTCCTATGGACTGATGAATACAGATAAACGATCCATCAGTCTGATGGCCGTGTGTGGGTATGACGGCAGCCGGGGGAACTCTATTTACTACAGTGTACTGTTCCTACGGTCAAGTTTGGAGTTGGCAGTGTACTCGTGTGGGGGTGTTTTTTGTGGTATGGTCATGGCCCATTGGTTATCGTGGATAAATTTGTTAACCAGAACGTCTACCTCGATATTCTGGACAATTTGCCCTACCGACTCTGTGGCAATACAATGTAACCGAGCCTTTTTGGTACCAGCAGGGTAATGCACCTAGCCATAAAGCAAGGACAGTTACGGCGTAGTTTGACGATAATTCCGTATCGTGTGTGGACTGGCCAGCACAGAGCCCTGATCTTAATCTCATAGAGCACCTATGGGATTAATTAGAGCGCCGCATAAGAAGTTTGGAACCAAGGCCTACAACTAAGCAACAGTTAGCGGCAACATTATGTACTGAATGGAAGCTCATATCTACAGCTGTGTTCCAAAACCTTGTCGAAAGCATGTCTCGAAGGATTAGTGCATGCATTAAGGCCAAAGGTGGACCGACACGGTACGAATGTATGTCAATAAATGCTATGTTGTGTTTCTCTTCTAGATGTTTGGTAACTTTTGTCAATATAGAGTATATATATATATATATATATATATATACTCTATATTCTTGGTGGAGCCTCTCACATAGTTAGTGGAGCCTCTCACATAGTTGGTGGAGCCTCCACGAGCGGCGATTACATCTGCGACCCTCCGGGGCATACTCTCAACCAGGCGTTGTACGACTGCTAGCGGTATTTTCTTCCACTCGGCTTGGAGAAGACAGGTCAGTTCCTTCACCGATTTCGGACGGTGGGGCACCCCTTAAGTCGACGCTCCAACTCGTCCCAGAGGTGCTCGATAGGGTTAAGGTCCCGGCTCTGCTCAGGCCAGTCCATTCGATTAACCCCATTGTCACCATACCAAGCCATGGTGGACCTCGCAACATGACAGGTGGCATTGTCATCCTGAAAGTAACATGGGTCCACCCCGTAAAACTGCCACAACGTAGGGAGCGCATGGTCATCCGAAATGGTGCAGTAGGTCTCGGCGTTGAGTCTACCAGGAATTGCGACCAAGGGCCCCATGCTATACCAGGAGAAACACTCCCATAGCATAATTCCACCGCCGCCGAACTTCACAGTTGGCACAATACATTCCGGCAGGAGGCGTTCTCCAGGCAGACCCCAAACCCAGACCCTGCCATCCGAACAGTAGAGGATGAACCTTGATTCGTCCCTCCAGAGAACCTGTTTTCACTGTTCAACGGTCCACCGTCGACGTTCGTTGCACCACGTTAGCCGAGCAGCGCTATTGGACTTGGTGATCAATGGCTTGTGGGCGGCAGCACGGCCATGATAACCGAGCAGATGGGCTTCCTTACGGATAGTATTCACCGAAAGAACACTCTCGGATGCCTGTTGAAGCTCCTCGCGGATGTGGCCCATCTATTTGGTGCGGTTCTTCCGAATTTCTCTGGCCAGCACCCGTCGGTTTAACTCCCAGTTTTGCGGGTCTGCCGTGTCGGGGCACATTCCGACAGTCACCTCTCATCTTCCACTTGCCAATCACGTAAGCCACTGTCGATTTTGGGTACTTCAACTCGCTGGATATGTCACGTATAGATCGGCCATTTCTGTGATACCCGACAATTGCACCTTTCTCGAAATCAGAGAGCTCCGATTTGCGTGGCATCTTGCATGCGACTGGTTGCGTTGTTGTTTCCCACACGATATTTAACGGCGGCGGCCGTGACGTGTATCAGGACCGCAGATATCGTCGATTGCAGGGGTGTCCAATTACTTGTTGGTAGACAGTGTATATATATAATGTATATATATTTTTTTTTTTCTTTTTTTTTTTTACGAAAATAAATAAACACAGCGAATTTAAAAAAGTCCGATACGGTAAGACATAAAGTAACCTGGTGGAGCCAGCACTCGACAGTACCCCTGCCCTAGAAAAACGTATAACCGATGTTTCACTGTATGTTGTACGAATCATTAGAAACGCACTTTAAATTGGTGGAGATATTTTTATTGCTTCTTAATATTTTGAAAGAGGTTTTGTCCGGTGTATTTTTATTTGCATGTTCAATATTTTCGGCCATACCAATGAAGAAATCCTCTGTTCACCACTGTATAAGCCTATATCCATAAACATAGCCTTCCTTCTGCAGTTTTAGAATACATAAAATAAAGCCTGTTTTTCACGGTGTATTAGATCCATCACTTTGAGAAAAGTGTCTGCATGTAAAAACCCGAAACCCTAATGAGTTGTACAACAGTTTGATTTGAAATCGAGTTCCAAAAAATGCTTTTGTGACACTTCCAACACTGAAACTCGATGTTTACGATACTGTTATAGCATTCAGTGAGGGGAATGTAAACGCAAATTAAAGGTACTGGCAAACCTTGGCATCAAGCCTCTTGACAACATGACAAGAATGCTCCGATACCTTTTCGTAAAGGTGGTCGTATGATACAGAAAAAAAAAGCAATGACAAAAGAAAATAAATAGGAAAAAGAATTGAAGGTGATCCGGATAATCCTGCTGATGGTACAGGATTTTACTGATTTCCTATACTGCTGCAAATCTTGGACACATTGTAGGAAAATTATTAATTTTCAAAAACTATGGCGCTTAATTAAATACATTTTTTTACAAAAGTGTATTTTTGTATGTTTATGTACATTTATCTTTTTTCTGAAACTATTCACTGCATTCCTTTCTAATTTTATGGCTCTGCCTTTGTTATAGTAATACTACATAAACTGATATTCTGTTTGATAACTAGCTTCAGTATTTGGTGAGATATAGGTCTTTGTCCACAAAAAAAAAGGCACCGAATTCTGATAACGATTTAAATAATCCTCACATTTTTTCTCCTGAATATATGATTTCATAAAAGTGCCAGTTTATATAGAAATGTTTTTCACATAACGCATTTGAATTATCTATCTTCAACATTTTGCGAGAAAAAGTACAGAAAAACATAATTTCAACATGAACGAAATAAGCACTTTTGTCTCCCCGAAAGAAAAAAGCAATTAGTTATTTTCTAATTCATATAGTACTAAAGAAGAACCAATTTTACGGCTAAGTCTGGCAAAAATCATTTGTGCACAAAAAATAAACAAATAAAAAAAAACTGTTCGCTTATTAAAAGATTGAAAATATTCAGCATTTTACAAATTCAGCTTGCCGTTTGGCTACAAGGTAACTTTGATCAGCACATAATGTCTAAAACATTTATCTAACTTCAGGCGCATAAATTATAACATCAGTATAATGAAACATGCTTTTCTTTTCCCTAACGTAAAAAATGGATCTGCACCAGCCCTTGGGTTCTTCGAAAAATGTGTGATGTTCGTTCCACACATCGTCTGGAATTAACGAAAAATTTCTCTTCTTCGCTTCAAAAAAAAAAAAAAAAGTAAGAGGAAGATGATGTGACGTACTACAGAGGTGAAGCGCGTATCCAGACGACAAATCTGCAGTCGGGGATTTCGTCGGTGTAGTTCAGTCATTAGAACAACTCACTCCGGAGTGAGAGACCAATATTCAATCTCCGTCACCGGCAAATCTGTGTTTTCACAGAGAATCCAATGCGAAGAGCAGATCTTAAAAATTAACTCAACTTATTATTACTTCATTATAACAACATGTTCGAAATGTATTATCTATCGCAAATATACGTAATCTTTCGTTGTGGATAAACACTTTTGATAGACTAAGCATTTTTCGTGTGTTATCTTCTTCCTCTCAAAACCTCAAAAAAAGCGTCGAGAATTCGGAAGAGACTTCGATTCCTAATTATGAGTTATTAAATTGAAGAAAAAGACTCGTTAGTCATGCCTCACCCAATTCTAGGCTCCCAGAGATAGAAGCCTAATCACCTAACCACCAGATGAATCGTTTTACACTGCTGGCCACCCAAAATGCAACACCAAGAAGGAAGCATCCGATTGGCCTGAAATTCGTAGCATGCGTTGCCCGCGAGGTGACATGCAAACGATTAGCATTGCAGGACATATGCAAATCATGTGCGCCCGGCACGCCACCAAGGAGCACTATAAGAAGGGTGCGCAGAATGCGGGGTGTAAGTAGTGGAAGTATGTTGTGCTGTCGGACCTGTGCGTGGGAAGCTTCCTGATGCCGCGTCGCAGAATACGGCAGTCATTCCAGCACGTTTCGGAGTTCGACAGAGGACGAATATATCGTACCGAGACATCGGCGCCCGTGTGGGACGACATCCAGTTACAGTGAGGCGAATATGGATTCGGTGGGTGCAGGAAGGACGGACGGAACGACGTGAGCGATTTGCCGCAGCCGCGGCACACCACCGAACAACGAGAGGACCGGCATGTTGTGCGGCGGGCATTGACGGCTCGCACCGCCACATCACGAACGTTAGCGCGGGAATTAGGGTGTGTTGCGCAACAACCTATGTCAGCACGTACCGTTCGACGTCGTCTGCAGGAGCGGGGACTTGTCGCACGGCGCCCATTGCTCCGATTACCATTGACGTTACACCACCGGTGAGTGCGGTGGCATTGGGCTGTTGAAAGCCGCACCTGGACTACAGGATGGCACGACATTGTCTTCTCCGACGAATCCCGCTTCTGCCTGCAACACCACGATGGTCGGATCTACGTGTGGCAGCAACACGGCGAGAGACTGTATGACGCCTACATTACGCATCGCCATACTGGTCCGTCGCCTAACGTTATGGTTTGGGGCGCAATTGGATATGACACCCGCACCCCTCTTGTACGCATCGCTGATACACTCAACAGCCACCGCTACATCTCCAACGTTTTAGGGCCTGTAGTCCTCCCTTACCTGCAGGACCTACCAGCAGCCACGTTTCAACGGGGCAATCCGCGCCCCCACGTGGCACGCATCGTGCAACAATTCTTCATGGCCGACCAGGGGTCACTGCTGCCGTGGCCCGCATGTTCTCCTGATCTGTCACCCATCGTGCACGTCTGGTCGCCAACCGAGTGGACCGGCAAGCACCACCCGCAGCTACGCCTGATGAATTGTGGCAAAGCCTCTTCGTTCAATGCCGCGTCGTGTAGCGGCCGTTATTGCCAGCCATGGGGGCCACACGAACTATTGATGTCTGCTTGTTCCGCAAGTCGCACGGGCCTGTAAGCTCAATCGTTTCATCTTTGTATCTGTTGTTATGAGTCCAGTAAATCTGGTTTTGCTATCTCGTGTCCTTCTTGATGTTATATCTTGTGTGGCCAGCAGTGTATATAATATCTATACATATCTGTACAACCTTTGAGATATTTATTTATTTATTTTTTGCTGTGGTGCTCCCGGCGTAGTTGTCACTGCATGTTCACATATTTGTAATTTATTACCTGTATTTGTTTTCTTTGTAATGCTTTTGCTTTGTTTCGATGTTGTTGTTAGTTAATTATTATTATTTTTTTTATGGTCTAGTGTTCTTTGCCAACCATAGCACATGCGCCATTAAAGTCCACCAACCAATCAACCTTTGAGATAATCGGCTAGAGGGCACAGTACCGACCACATTTCACAACCGAATAAATAATAAATATACTGTATAACGAAGTAAATTTCTCCGTCATTTTTGGCCTACGCCGGGATTCGAACCCGATTCCGCTTATTCCGGAACAAGTCGCTCTACCAACTGAGCTACGCAGACGATTATTCTGATTCCTATCTGCCTTTATGTCGTGTGCGTCCTGCTGGCAGGTACGTCACAACTGTACACCAGAATATCGCAATTGGTTAAGTCGCTACGCGCTGAGTGGGAAGCTGACGTTTTTGACGGGTATTCGAATCCCGGTCCGGTTTTTCCGGGGTTTTCTGCAGACTCCCTGTGGTTGGGGACGCGAATGCGTAGATGGTTCCCTGTGGAGTCGTCCCCGGACGCACTTTGTCCCTTATCCGTATTTTTTTTTTTTTTTTTTTTTTTTGATTGAAGGTTTAACGACCACCGTGAGCAACTCAATGGGCTATAAGCAGTCGCCCGTCCCTAATTTAGGGTCACTGGTTTCAGGGAAGGGAGAGAGCCAGTGCCGTAAGACAAACACAACATCCATGCCTCACCGGGATTCGAACCCGGACCCCTTTCGGACGAATGATCAGAGGCCATCGCTGAGACCACTGCGCCACCGGGGCGGCCCTTATCCGTATGCAGCAGAGGAATGGCATGCCGGCTGTATTAATTTACCAGTTACCCTGAAGGGCGTATAGTCGCCTGTGGGACTCAATATCCGTATGCAGCAGAGGAATGGCATGGCGGCTGTATTAATTTATCAGTTACCCTGAAGGACGTATAGTCGCCTTTGTGGGACTCAACCCACCATGGGCGAACGAGATAGATGGATGGTTGGATACTGTTTTTCATAAAGAGATTCGACTTTAAAAAAAAAAAAAAGTTGAATGTTGATCGAGGATATTGTTTTCTTTGCTCAGAACAGTTGTTCTAGCGCAAAATTAAATCATATGGAAAAAAGACATGGGGAAGAGGCGGCCTCCGAGTCGCCCTGTCAAAACTTTCTGGATCCCCCAGCCCCCATATCAGTTACGCATGTATGCAAGTCGTTATTTCCGTACGCAATTAGTCTACAGTTTGGAAACATAAGAAACGAAAAACTAATGCTATAGCATTGTCATCATTGTCAACCGTTATCAATTCACTGCTGGATGAAGGTCTCCCCAAGTTTCTTCCACAATTGTCTGTCTTGAGCCTGTCTCCTCCATGTCACTCAGGCATGCTTTCGAATTTCATTCATCCATCTCCCATGGGGTCTTCTTCCGTTTCTTTTTCTGTCCTTCGGAATCGAGTCTAAGAATTCGGTTGTCTATCGGTGGTCCGTTCTTCAGGCAACACGTCCAGCCTTTTGCCATTTCAGTGGTTTCACTCTGGTCATGATGCCGTCCACTCTTGGCATTTTTCTCATCCACAAGTTCCTCTTCTTATCTTTTCTAGTTACATCGAGCATGTAATGCTATATACAGCACATTATTCTGGAAACACTGCCACTTATCTCAACAGAACCTTTTGGTGGAGGAGTTTTCCTTTATTTATTATAATGAGTTTTCATTGATTTACGCAGTGTGAAAGTAGGCAAGTGGTTTGCTTCTGCCTAATTCTACATCAGACGAAGCTGTCAAATGAAGTTTAATTAAAGCATTTTTCAGAGCTGTCAACGTGTCAAACGCACCGTGAGCAAAGAGAATCGACGCTCGTTCCTGCAAGTGAAAATCAAATACCTTGAAATCATTTTCACGCGCGAGAGGTAAGAGGCGTGAAGTAG
This sequence comes from Macrothele yani, assembly GCA_039090855.1. Classification (NCBI taxonomy): domain Eukaryota; kingdom Metazoa; phylum Arthropoda; class Arachnida; order Araneae; family Macrothelidae; genus Macrothele; species Macrothele yani. Next base: position 100,167,406 of record CM077013.1, on the reverse strand, counting down.
ATCCGAGAAGCTTGAACTCGTGCTGAAGTCAGATCCTGTTCAAGGCGGCATTTCTTTTATCTTCCTTCTAGGGCGAAATGTAGTACACGCTTTCTCAGCTCACACCTGCAAAAGATAAAAGAAATGTGAATTTCAAATCGGGCAGCAGCTGTTTCTCCACTCGTGATGACATTTCAATTAACTTCCGAATTTGCTTTTTGCTAACCCGAGAGATACATTCCTTACCGAATGTGTCCAGAAACCACAGATATCCATTTCTCACGTTAGTAATGTAGGAAACTAGGAGAAACAGAAATATTTGCCATTACAGAGCATGATTCCTTACTTTTGGAGATTGTAGAGCTTCCCTTAAGCGAACATAAAATCCTCGTAATAGCGCTTACATAAACACTGCTACGTGAAGTGACTTCGATCACAGGTGACCCCCAGGTAGTTTCATGACAATAAAATAAAATAAAACACTGTTGGGTAATAATCAAAATAATGCATGTGTACACAAATGATCACGGAAGCTCATGGATTCCGTAGTTGCCTTCCACAGATATAAATTATGCATTTTCTGTGAATATATATTTATCTATTTCCAAGAATTCCAGGAATAAAACTTATATAATAGGCTATATCTGTCGCTAACGCTCTGACGCCATTCAGTACTTGCAGCGCCATCTGCTTTTATCCTGTGGCCGAAATCGGAAACTAAGCTCAGCGCTATTGCACGATACGTAAAATCAAGGACAAATACCGGAAAATAAAGTTAGTAAAACAAACGACTTCATCTGTGGCAAGACGCACGTGCTCGAACAAGTGTCTGTGACGTTTGTTTTGTTACGTAGGTATCATGTCGTGTTTTATTTCATTTTCTTCGCATTGCAGAGTAATTTCATAAAAAGGAATCAGTGTTATTTTATTTCATAAAAAGGAACAAGTAAAATTGTAAGAAAGTAATTGCAGGCGTAGTTTTGATTCACTGTGATGGAAATTTAAGAAAATTATTGGTTCAGTGGAATTTTTTCTTTGTAGTACAAGATGGAAGAAGATAAAGCTGAAAGAAAACGTCGCTTAACTAGAGAACGGCAACGGCGATGGCGTACAAACCAATCTTCTAATACTTTGCATAACTTGAACGATGGTAAAGCTGATTGCAAACGAAATGAAATTTTTGAAGAAACGCAAGCCATACATATTACTGATACTCTTGTACATGCTAAACGCCGACAGCAAAACAACTCCTGAATAATTACCAACTCCACGGAATGCAGTCATTATTATACTATCATGTAATCAAAATTCAAAAAAAGGACTTTGCAATGGAACACGCTTGGTAATCTAGTCTCTTCAAAACAACTTTCTGAGTGCAGAAATTGTTTCTGAATGTAATCTGGGTGACATTGTTTTCATTCCAAAAATTGACTTAACTCCAAGTGATGCAAATCTTTCTTTTATTCTGAAGCGGCGCCAGTTCCTCATAATTCCGACCTATGCAATGACTATCAATAAGGCACAAGGTCAATCCTTCGATCATGTTCGTGTTTCCCTAACAGAGCCTGTTTTTGCTCATGGTCAACTCTATGTTGCGCTATCAAGAACAAGAAATCCACACCACATGAAAGTTTTTGTCAAACCCAATGAACTGCAAAGAAATATTTTGAACAACCAAATGACAATAACACAAAACGTTGTCGATCAAGAAGTCTTTCATGTCCTTTAATTAACATCATTTTCATTACCTAAATGTTTACATTATATGATTTTAAACGTACTGTGACCGTCATATGACTGGCTAAAATCTATTAACCTATACAATAGGCTTCTGTCATGGGAAAATTACGAAATTTTTGTTGTTGGTGACCTACTGCTCCTTAATAATTAAACTTTTATTTTAGTTATGTATATGTATTTTACGATTCGTGCTATAAAAATATGAGTCACAGCTTTTTCACCCGCGCATGGTACGGGATATGAGCTAGTGTCTCTAGAACTCACGATGTAGAATGTGTCACAGTGAAGTCTTCAAAAGTTTGAATAAACTTTCTCATGCACAGCAAAGAGAAAGGTACTAACTTCGAGCTATGTAAGACTTAATTTAATTTTCCATTTAAATTGCGCGTTCTTAAACAAAAGACTAGAACAGAAAAGATTTCGAACTCTTTTAACAAACGACTGAACATCTTTGCCACTGCTATTTTAAGGACATTTATGACACTGCATAGTTTCTATAAGCATCTCTGTTTTCTTCGTTGAATTCTCTCACTTTATCTTAGGGAGATTCAAGACCTCTTCACTTGAAAGTTGGTAGCATACATCGCTAGCCACACTGCTTATTTATCCTCCGTTCCGGATACCTCACACTCCGATCATCGTAAAATTTCGTTTGGTTTCAATGTCATGGCATTGACAATTCGCTTTCTTTCTCCTGTTTAACGAGCTTCGTGTTCATCAGAGTCAGCGTTGGTTCCTCATCCCCAATGATTACTGGTTGCAAGGAAAGTAAAGAACCGGAGTAAAAATTCATGTTACATCTTGATTTCAACGTAAGTTTTTGGCGCCATAACGTAAGATCTCTAGTTTTTAGACATCCTGGACAGCAAGACTAAAAAAGAAAAAAAAAAAGAAAGAAACAGAAAAGAAAAACAAAGAGAGAAAAAACAGGTGAAAATTATGTGAATTACTTAAAGAAAGTACTTTATAATTACGTAAGAATATACGACAGACGAATTTTTAAAAAAATGTATACATCCGTGCTTTTTTGGATTACATGCCTAAAATGAAGGTTTTCCATTATGTAAGGCAACTTGGAGGGTGGTAATATAGAGTTGATATACACCGCTGAGCCTTTACATTATGAACATCCCCAGTCTAGAGAAATGAGCGCGCCTGGAGACCGAACGGTAGCACAGGTCAAGTTCATAGGGCAGTATATTTACAACCCGAGGACCGACTTTCGGTTAGTAGAGTGCTCGGAGTCTGAATGGGAAAAGCTGCAGATTTATTGGAGTTTGATAAAGGACAAATTGTGATGGCATGGCACCTCAGAACTACGGTCTCGGAAACGGCGCGGCTTATGGATTGTTCACGTGTCGCTGTAGTGAGTACGAATCTAAAGTGATGCACAGATGGCCAAACGACGGACCGTAGTCCAGAGGTGTGTCACTCCCACCCCATTGATGCCAGAGGGGAACGGAGATTCTCGCGCATTGTTCGCAGCGACCGTAGGATCACACTGCGACAAATCACCCGCAGCTGCAACAATGGTGATCAAGGCAATGCGTCACAGCACATAGTTCATCGCAGCCTTCTACGCATGGGCCTGCGTAGCCGAAGACCCAACCCTGTGTATATGCTCAATGAACGTCATCGCCAACTACGCATGCAAAGGGCCCAATATCATCGAGATTGGACCGTGGATGATTGGAAGAAAGTGGCTTGGTCTGATGAATTCAGATATCTGGTGCATCACGTAGACGGCCGAGCGCGGATTCGCCAATTACCAACGGAGGTTATTGCAACTGGATGCACTGTTTGGCAGGAACAGGTTGGCGGCGGCGGCGGCGGTGTTAAACCGTAAGTGACGTTTTCTTGGGACACTTTAGGCCCCATTATCCCAATAGCGCAATCCCTGACAGCTGTCAGGTATCTGAATATCATTGCGGACCAAGTTCACCCATTCATGGCAACTGTGTTCCCTGCTGGTGATGTCCATTACCAACAAGATAATGCTCCATGCCACACAGCCAGAATTCGTCAAGGAGGGGTTCGAGAAACATTCTAGTGACTTTTTGTTAATTCCCTGGCCTCCAAATTCATTTGACATGAATCCAATCGAACATATGTGGTTCGACTTGCAAAAGCGCGTTCGTGCTAAATCACCAGCAACCCCGAAATGCACGGGAACTGGAAAACCTGCTGTTGACATTATGGTACCAGATACCCCAGGATACCTATCGCCACCTCATGGAATCGATGACTTGCCGAGTGGCCGCTGATTTGCGGGCTAAAGGGTGTCCTATACAGCTTATTAAGTAGATGGTCATAATATATTGGCTCATCGGTGTGTGTGGGCGTGTGTGTGTGTGTGTGTGTGTGTGTGTCCAAATATCGTCATCAACTATTATGAATCCACGAATGGATTAAGGTCTCCCAAAAGCCCTTCCAGAACTTTCTTTCTTCAGCCAGTCCCTTCAACGTCACTCCAGCATACTTTCGAATTTCATCCATACATCTCCCACATAGTCTTTTTTATGGTGGTCTTTTCTTTTCCCTTGGAATCCGGTTAAGTCGTCCATTTGTATTTCAGTCGTCTAACTGTGATCAGTTCTTCTAGCATCGGGATATACACATACTTCTTATATAGGCTCAAAATTGTAATACGCAGAAAGCAGAGGTGATTATAACAGTAGAACTGTGTGTGACGTACCTGCCAGCAGGACGCACACGACGTAAAGGCACATAGCAATCAGAATAAAACGTCCGCGTAGCTCAATTGGTAGAGTGACTTATTCCGGAATGAGGGGACCCGGGTTCGAGCCCCGGCGCGGATAAAAATGACGGAGAAATTGACTTCGTTATAATGGCGCCCGAACTATCCGGATGACCCGACCGTTCAAAATCTCGCTATGGTGTGATGTTATTTCCACACCGCGAGATAGGAAAAATCAGGGAATCCCTTCTCCAGCGCTTCAAAAAAAAAAAAAAAAGAAAAGAAAAGAAAAAGAATTGACTGGGAGTTCTCAAGTGCACGTTCTACAGTGGATGGCTGCCTTCAACGATTCATGGTCACGGCTGACCCGTGGGCCATGCCCCCTGCCCTCTTTCGGGGGGGGGGAGATGTGACGTACCTGCCAGCAGGACGCACGCGACATAAAGGCACATAGCAATCAGAATAAAACGTCCGCGTAGCTCAATTGGTAGAGTGACTTATTCCGGAATGAGGGGATCCGGGTTCGAATCCTGGCGTGGACAGAAATGACGGAGAAATTTACTTCATTATATGTGTCATATATATACTATATTGACAAAAGTCACCGACACCCCTTCAAAAGCAAATGAACGGATTCGCTTCGTTATTAATGGGCGCGGTACAACTGCAAACGGTATAAAACCAAGCCTGCAGTTGATCGAGATTATGTCGCACTGTGAGGTTGAGTGAAAATGTCGCGGCGGTAGAGAACTGACTTTGAGAAAGGAAAGATTTTTGGGTGTTATATTAGTGGGTTGTCCATGAGAGAAACCGAGAGGCGTTTAAACATACCCTAGTGAACTGTTTTGAATGTACTGAGTAAGTGGAAGATACATGGCGTGCATGAAGCAGTAAAACGTACTGGCAGAATAAAGAAAATCAGTGATAGATGCCGTCGAAGCCTCAGGAGAGTTGTTACAGCTAATCGGCGGAGTACTGCACAAGACCTCGGTGTTCAGGAGAGTAAAAATGCTGGAACATCGGTATGCACACGTGCCATTTGCAAAGAACTTCATTCCATGGGTTACCGTGGACATGCGGCTGCTCATCAGCCTTTCATCTCCACTCGGAATGCTATACTCGTCGTTTAGCATCGTGTAAAGAACATTTATCGTAGACCGTAGATCAGTGGAAGCGGGTCCTGTGGACGGATGAATCCAGATAAACGATCCGTCAGTCTGATGGCCGTGTGTGGGTATGGCGGCAGCCGGGGAAACTCTATTTACCACAGTGTACTGTTCCTACGGCCAAGTTTGGAGCTGGCAGTGTACTTGTGTGTAGGTGTTTTTCGTGGTATGGTTCCTGCACATTGGTTATCGTAGGCAAACCTGTTAACCAGAACGTCTACCTCGATATTCTGGACAATTATGACCTACCAACTCTGTGGCAATACAATGGAACCGAGCCTTGTTGGTACCAGCAGGATAATGCACCGAGCCATAAAGCAAGGACTCTTACGGAGTAGTTTGATGATAAGTCCATATCGTGTGTGGACTGGCCAGCACAGAGCCCTGATCTTAATCCCATAGAGCACCTATGGGATGAATTAGAGCGCCGCATAAGGAGTTTGGAATCAAAACTTACTACGAAGCAAGAGTTAGCGGCAGCATTATGTACTGAATCGAAGCGCATACCTATCGCTGTGTTCTAAAACCTTGTCGAAAGCATGTCTCGAAGGGTCAGTGCATGCATTAAGGCCAAAGGTGGACCGACACCATACTAATGTATGTCAATAGATGTTATGTTGTGTTTCTCTTCTTGGGGTCCGGTGGCTTTTGCCAATATACTATATCTCCCGCAAAATATTAAATATAAAAATGTATACCTAAAGAATCAGAGTAAATTTAGATGTGGACAAACTCGAAGAAATGCGGAAAATGTTGAAAGCAGGCATTTGTGGATTTATCCATGACCAACACAAATGATAATTTCCTCACTTACACATATACCTAGTGATCGTGGATTTCGGCTTTATAACATTTGCATATATAATGAATTAGCTTTGTTTATCTTTTTGCTAAGCTAATTATTATGAATGAATAATGTTCTAAGCTTCAAAATAATGAATTCCCAAAAGGGTGTTGTTACTCGTTAATTATGAACTTAAACAAAGTCTCAACGCTGGTTATTTATATTAAGTAATCAAAGTCATAAACCTAACAGCCAGACAGAGGTCTGACAAAACTAAGAATTGAGAAAGACTGAACTTACAGAACAACTTGTTTATTATGATGACTCCTGGTCAACTAAGGCACTCATATATCACTACTACATAACAACACACTGCAACGCAACGCAACACAACAACACACCACCCTCAACTCCAACACAACAACACAACTACAACGCAACTACACAACTACAACGCCACAACACAACACACTACTTCTCGATGAACGCGCCTATATACGAGCTACCACCACGTCATGACTTACACTCATTGCCAGATCTCATTCAGCGGGGTGAAATAATATTCCGTTCAGTAGGAAGATAATTTACATAGTAAAATAAAATAACCAGAGATAGTAAAATCAAAAGGAAAGTGAATATAGAGTATACGTTACATCATCTCCCCCTTAATTTTTCTTCTTTTTTTTTCTTTTTTTTTTTTTTTTTTCTTGGTTTCCGAAAAATCTATCAATTTTGGAGTGTAAGTCTTACATTTCGATGATTGACGTTTCTCGATCTTTTTTTTGATTTGTTGTTTGGTGGTAGCCGTATTTACATTATCAACTTGGCATAACAATTTACGAATCTGTATTCGACTGTGAAATTTGTAGTGTAGAACAAACCAAACCTGCATCGGCATACTTTCCTTTTATTCTGCCTAGCAGGAATCACTTTTTTAATTTCAAATTACGTGCGCCTCATTCGTGGAAATACATAACAACTGTATCAGCAGCGAAGATTGCCTGAAGCTGCCTAACAGTAACAATTTTATTATTTTCATTTCAAATTACGTTTGCCTCATGCGTTGAAATACAGAACAACTGTATCAGCAGCGAAGATTGCCTGAAGCTGCCTAACAGTAACAATTTTATTATTTTCATTTCAAATTACGTTTGCCTCAATCATTGAAATACAAAACAACTGTATCAGCAGCGAAGATTGCCTGAAGCTGCCTAACAGTAACAATTTTATTATTTTCATTTCAAATTACGTTTGCCTCAATCGTTGAAATACAAAACAACTGTATCAGCAGCGAAGATTGCCTGAAGCTGCCTAACAGTAACAATTTTATTATTTTCATTTCAAATTACGTTTGCCTCATGCGTTGAAATACAGAACAACTGTATCAGCAGCAAAATTTACCTGGAGCTGCCTAACAGTAACAATTTTATTATTTTACCCCTAAGCACATAGATATATACAAAAAAAGTGGATTAGTAGATGGACATAGAAGAAATATAAAAAAAAACACACATATATACACAAAAAGAATGCATAGGCCCACACGAAAAAAAAGAAATTCTGACACGCCAACTGGTCGAGCAGGAAAAACAATAAACTGAGAAAAGAACCTGTCCACGAGAACTTACTTATCTCGAGGACGCATAAAAAATTCTAGTGCGAAAACGTTTTCCAGGCCTAATGGGACTGGGGAAATCAGGTGGCTTGGATCGCTTCCGGGACGGTAATGGAACATCGGTCTGTTGTCGGTCAGGAATCTGGCGGTCTGGAAATCCCTGCGGCTGAGAAGAACGGTCAGAAGTCTGGCGGTCCGGAATCCCTTGCGGCTGAGAAGAACGGTCAGGAGTCTGGCGGTCCGGAAATCCCTGCTGCGGTTGATAGGAACGGTCAGGAGTCTGGCGGTCTGGAAATCCCTGCGGCTGAGAAGAACGGTCAGGAACGTCAGAAGTCTGGCGGTCCGGAAATCCCTGCTGCGGCTGATAGGAACGGGCTCCCCCAGGCTTTGGATATGAAGTCCCTTGATGCTGGGGCCCGTTGTGTCCTTCCAGTATCTTTTGGAGGGACGTGTCTCCGGCCACATCGCTTGTTTTCGTTTACGCCCACGGGGCATGATAGTAGTAGCAGGCATCGGCCCTGTTTGCCCTGAACGGAGGTTCCAGGGGCGAAACCCGGGCGGATGCAAAGATTTCTGCCTTCGTCGCTGTTGCGGCGAAGCAGATTGGGGAGACAAGTGACGTTTGCGCCCAGCTTTTGGTGGTGCTGGACGGTGTGGAATATTAAATGTTGGATTCATAACTGACAAATCCGAAATGTCCGACGCCTCTGAGTCGCTGCTATAATTCAGTGGTCGTGCAGGGCGATGTTTGGATTTGCCTATAGGAATACTTTCCGATGAGGTATTCAACGAAGAAGTATCCCGCGTTGGTGCAGAGGTAGCCGGAAACGGCGCAGCAATAGTCTTGGCAATGGTTGGAGGGAAAGGAACGATACTAGTATTCGACGAACGCGAATCGAGCCTTGGTCTCACGGGAGAATCAGGTTGCGGTTGTAGAAACTCGTCTGGAGGGGGAGGGTGAAGGAAAAATCACTGGTGATTCGTCAAAAATGTTCGGTGGGTCGTCCACAATTTCTGGCGGTTGAACATGAGATATAGATTCTTGAGTCTGTGGAACAGAAGGTTGAGTAGGATTGATAATGAAATCGATATTCCGTTCGTGATACTTGCGACATTGATCAACATGTACATATTGAAAATTGTTGTTCGGTTTCTCCAGAACAATATTATTTTCAAAGACATTTGCCACCCGATATGGACCTTCGTAGCTGGGTGCAAATTTCTTCACTAAAGTATGCGAAACAGAAGACTGGAAGTGCGTTTCCACGAGAGTGAGATCTCCAACGACAAGATCTGGTTCCCTACGCCTAGAATTATAATATCGTGCTTGAGCCGCTTGTGCTCCTAGCATTGCAACACGAGCTTTTTCTGCCATAATGTGTACTGATTGCGGAGTTGGTCGCTGGTTTAGTCCGTCGATAATCCCCGTTAAATTTTCAAAAGGGGTTTTAATTTTGCGACCCAGAAAAAGTTCTGCAGGAGTAATTTTAGTAGACTCGTGGACAGACGAGCGGAGGGCGAACGCAAAAAGTTCTAAATGTTCATCCCATCTTTCATGGTGGTCCATTACGAAAGTCGCAATCATTTTCACTAGCGTTCGGTTAACGCGTTCTGCAGGATTACTCTGGGGATGATATGGGGAAATGAATTTATGTTTAATGTGTAATCTCGCACACATTCTTTCAAAAATGTCAGAAATAAATTGAGGACCATTATCCGAAACTACTTTATTAGGTGCACCATATCTAGAAAATACTTCATTAACTAAGACATTACAAATAATCTCAGCCGTAGCGGCTTTAATGGGAAAAACTTCAACCCATTTAGAAAAATTATCAGTTAGTACTAAAACATAACGAGCTTTATTTTTAACAGATAATGGATAAGGTCCCAATAAATCTATGGAAATAATATCAAATACATGAGAACTTGAACTAGATTTCAAGTGACCGGCCGATCTTACATTACGATAATTATGAATCTGACACAAGTGACATGATTGAACGTATGCGAGCACACTTTGGTACATTCCAGGCCAATAGGCAACATCCCGCAATTTACAACGGGTCTTGCGAATACCTAAATGGCCTGCAAGAGGTTTGTCATGAAACTCATTTAAAAGAGCCATTCTAAGGGTTCGCGGAATACATGGGCGAAACTCTGCCCTAGTAGTCCGAGACTTTGTATAATAAAGAAGACCCTCTATTACTTCAAAATGTTGTGACCTTCCAGCCAGAGAAGGATCACTTTGTGGGGGCGAACCCGCAAGCAAAAAATTGTAAATATCCCCAAAATCTGGATCATTTATTAATTCTGCCATTATCTGCTCTCTGGATGTGATATCAGCTATCAGAAGTAAAGGCTGACATCCAGGAGTAGTTTCGGTGGGGACCCCACTAATCGGAACGCGAGATAATGCGTCCGGTAATTGATTCTTATTACCTGGCTGATACGAAATTTTGATATTGCTCTCTTGTAACTTCAGAGCCCACTTCATAAGTCTTTGAGATAGGTGTTTAGCAGAATTCAAATACTGAAGGGCAGAATGATCCGTAATTATGTTAACTGTCAATTCGTTAAGATAACATTGAAATTTATTCAGTGCATACACAACAGCAAGACATTCACGTTCCGTAGCTGAATAATTGCGTTCAGCTTTGGCTAAAGTACGAGACGCAAAAGCTATTGGATGCCCAGCTTGTGACAAAACGCAACCAAGACCAACTCCGGATGCATCAGTATAAATATCAAATTCTTTAGAATGATCCGGGAAAGCCAACACAGGAGGCTGAGTCAATGCAGACTTCAGTGTTTCGAATGCAGCGTTAGCTTCAGGTGTCCAAATAAACTTCTTGTATTTACGCTTTAAAGCATACAATGGCTCACATATTGTAGCATAAGCGGGGACGAACTGCTGATACCATCCGGTCATTCCCAGAAAGCGGGATAGTTCTTTTGCTGTTTTAGGCCGAGGAAAGTCAGCAATAGGCCTAATTTTTTCATTATCAGTGAATAAGCCGTGGGGAGTAATTTTCAACCCCAGATATACAATCTCGTCCCTCGCTATCTGGCATTTACTAGGTTTTAACGTCAAGCCAGCATTGTATATAAGTTGGAACACCTGTTTGAGCAGAGAAAGGTGCTCGTCAAAAGTCTCTGATGTGATAATAATATCATCCAAATAGACATGCACATGGGGACCCAGGACAGGTCTGAGAACCGTGTCCATAAGCTTTTGGAAAGTAGCAGGTGCAGAAGCTAAACCAAAAGGCATACGTAAATATTCATAGGCCCCAAAAAAGGAGTCACAAAGCCTGTTTTATCAACCGAGTCCGGATGTACTGCCACCTGCCAATATCCACTCGCCAAATCCAAAGTTGACATCCATTTGGTTGACGACAAGTCATTTAGAATATGTGACATGACAGGTAGGGGATAATTGATTGTTTTTGTGACTTGGTTGAGTTTGCGAAAATCTGTCACGAAACGAAATTCATTTGGTTGTTTCTTTGGAACCAAGAAGGCAGGAGCCGCCCAGGCGCTTGTTGATTCCCTGATTATGCCCTGCTTAATCATTTCCGCAATTTGACGTTGCATTTCCTGTTTTTTATGTGGAGCACAAGGGTAAGGTTTCGTCGCAATGGGTTTCGAACCATCAGTGTCAATAACATGATAAACCACCTGTGTGAAACCAGGTTGATCCGAAAATAAACCAGGGCTTTCCTGTAAAAGGAGAGAAAGCTGGTCTCGTTGCCCCTCATTCAATTGGTCACTCAACAATAAACTCGTAATATCTATAGGAACCGTCGGAATCATTTCGACAGGTTCCGGAAAGGAAATCACATGTTGCACAAAATTCAAAGTTATTTGAAACTTGTTAATAAAGTCCATACCCATGAGACATTTCACGGGTAGCTCGTCTATAAGCAGGAAAGAATGTGTAAAACGAGCTTTTCCCAGCCCTAAAGATAATGTGACAGTTCCTGCGATACTGAAGATTTCGTTATTTGCACCTCGCAAATACTGCGTTGCAGGCTGAACATGTATTGCAGAAAAAACATCATTGCAAAACTTTGTATTTAGGGCTGATATCTCAGACCCAGTGTCGAACTTTGTCTCGACAATAACGTCTTCAAGTGTCAAGAATACATCAGGCAACTGAGGAGTTTGAATAGTCACTAATATTGTTTTAGGGTCAGAATGTTTGGTATCAGGAAGCAGGACCGACCCTTCGTCTACTTCCTGTGGAAGTTTAAAGGAATTCTGGTGGTGTTATCATGTGGTCGGAAACCTCGACCCTGCCGGGTATCGGGAAAATTTTCACGATAAGGAAAATTGCGTGCACCCTGCGTCGGGAACTCCGCGTGTCTGTTGAGATTTTCATTTTCGTTACGTCTGCCCTCAGCACGGGCAGAAAAATTATTATTGCCCTGAGCATGATAACGTTCCGAATGCTGCTGAGTGGAACGGGGTCGAGCATACTGTGCATTATGACGATATCCCGAAGCTTGGTCAGAAACCCGCTGTTGGTTCGCCACTCTTCTGTGTGGTGGAACGTATGAAGCTTGGGTGGGCACGTGTGTATGCTCGCGCTGAAAGTTTTGTCTATTATGCCGCTGAGGGTTTTCGGAATAAGCCTCGCGGGTGCCCGAGCATGGTGAGTTGCAGCATGTTTGCCATGTCGCTCTTCATACGTGCGTATGAGGCGAAGGCATTCATGAATAGTGGTAGGGTGTCGAACCTCAAGAAAATCTTGCAAGAATGGGTCGAGCTGCTGTACGAGGGTATCCAACATGTCAACATGACTGGCATGTGGATCCCATAGATTATATAGGCGTGTAGTTTCCAACGCAAATGCAACAGGGCTATCATTGGGACCCTGCTGACGAGAAAACAGCTGTTGAGCAAGGCTAGCTCGACTGAGGCCGAAAGGAAAGACCTCCAAGAATTCTGCACGGAAATTCTCATAATGAGAATCCGGGTTCGACGCTCGCCACTGCCGATACCAGGTCTTGGCGGTATCTCTCAAGCAAGTTCCGGCAATTTGGACCTTGCAGTCTTCCGGAATATTATATAAATCAAAATGGTCTTCCAGATCTTCGAGGAACTTTAAAGACCCACTCCAAACCATTGAAATAAATTGTTCCTGCATGCGGCACGAAATGGGCAAGCATTCTGCTTCGCTGAGAGGATTGAATTCCCTCAGCTACGACCCGCGACTCAGAGTGATAAGAAGCTGGTGCATTCCGAAATGGTGAAGAATGCTTGGGTATGTGTAGATTATTCATATCCAAGTCAGAGCCACAGGCTTCGTACAAATTGTCAAAACAAACACCATTACCCTCGAGACTTGCCGGAAGGTGGAAATTTGCAGTTGTCTCAGGTAAGGAAGCCATGGGTAATAATAGTCAGGATCTCGTGTTCGAGAAAGTTCGGGCGCCAATTATAATGAATTAGCTTTGTTTATCTTTTTGCTAAGCTAATTATTATGAATGAATAATGCTCTAAGCTTCAAAATAATGAATTCCCAAAAGGGTGTTGTTACTCGTTAATTATGAACTTAAACAAAGTCTCAACGCTGGTTATTTATATTAAGTAATCAAAGTCATAAACCTAACAGCCAGACAGAGGTCTGACAAAACTAAGAATTGAGAAAGACTGAACTTACAGAACAACTTGTTTATTATGATGACTCCTGGTCAACTAAGGCACTCATATATCACTACTACATAACAACACACTGCAACGCAACGCAACACAACAACACACCACCCTCAACTCCAACACAACAACACAACTACAACGCAACTACACAACTACAACGCCACAACACAACACACTACTTCTCGATGAACGCGCCTATATACGAGCTACCACCACGTCATGACTTACACTCATTGCCAGATCTCATTCAGCGGGGTGAAATAATATTCCGTTCAGTAGGAAGATAATTTACATAGTAAAATAAAATAACCAGAGATAGTAAAATCAAAAGGAAAGTGAATATAGAGTATACGTTACACATAAAGGTTCCGAAAAAAATATATTAATTCAGTGCATACGCTTTCAGAAAACAAAATTGATGTACAATGCTTTTACGAGAAATGAAGATTTATCGATTGATAGCGGAAATCTGGAAGTAATCGGTACCTACATTTACCTCAGGCAACAAATATCAAGCTAGGGATACGTTGATGAGAAAATTAATTGGCGTATAAAACTTGGTTGGAGAGCATTTGGAAGAATTTTCAAGTGCAATTTACTACTATGCCTTAAAAGAAAAATGCTTAATTAATTCATGCTTCCAGTCGTTACGTAGTGAGCAGAGACAGGGATCTTAACTAAAAACAGACATACAGACCCTGCAGACAACTGAAAGAAGCATGGAGAGGCGTATGCTTGGTGTGACCAGGAAAGATAAGAAGAGAACTCGTGGACCAGAAAAATGACAAGAGTCGTAAACAACATGATCCGAGTAAAATCCCTGAAATGGTAATGGGCTGGACATATTGCCAGAAGGACGGACCACCGATGGACGGCCGCTATTTTAGACAGCATTCCAAGGGACAGGAAAAGACCCAAAAGACCACATGAGAGATGAAAGAATGGATGAAATTCAGAAGTATGCTGGAGTGACATGGAGGAGACTGGCTCAAGAGAGACAATTGTGGAAGAAACTTGGTGAGACCTTCATCCAACAGGGGATTGATACTTGCTGACAATGTGTGTGTGTGTGTGTGTGTGTGTGTGTGTGTGTGTGTGTGTGTGTGTGTGTGTGTGTGTGTGTGTGTGTGTGTGTGACGCTAAAGTCGAGCCCGTCTTTAGTGTCGCACACACTCACAGGCTCATACGCACGCACGCACACACACTGACTGCTCACTTAATTCCGACCACCCACATGCAAAGGTCCCGTACAGTCGATACAGGTGTAACAAGAAGTAGGGCGCGCCCTATCTGCCAAAGAGGTGTCCATAAGAGGTTGGTGGCTCAGTTCAGAGCAAGGCAATGGGCATGACTGGTAAAACCAACTATTTATCTTAGTTTACATAACGCAAAATTGTGGGCTCACGATGTGTCAGTGCGTCCATTTCGGGAACGGCAACACTTGTAAGATGTTCGAGGGCCTACGTGGTGAAAGCGTTCCAGGAGTGGTGCCAAAATGGCCAATTAATCAACCGGCGACATGACTGCAAACGGCGACGAATGGTGCATTTCAGAAGTGAGCAACGAGTGAGTCTACTTGTGCAGGGCAATTGACGCAGTCCTGTTTCGCATTTGAAGATCCATTACAATATGGATCAACCAAAAATAACATCCCGTGCGACTATGCTTCGCACGATAGCACGGATGAGCAACAAGAATAAACACGTCCTATATGCCACCCTCTCCTAACAACAATCTATTGACGTAAAGGACTATTCTGGTGCCAACAGCATGCGAATTGGACAATAGGAGCTGTATTTCCAGGCGATTCAGAACTGGAAGCTTAGAATTGGAAGCATGTATGCTAGTCTGAAGAATCCTGATATGTACTCCATTCTGCCAATGGTCGAGTCCGTCTTTAGCGTCAGCAATATGGAAGCTGTGGTGGATCCCTCCTGAATGTCATCGACTATCCAGGCCGGTGGAGTGGGTTGTATTATGTGGAGTGTGTTTATCTGGCATACACTAGGACCTCTGGTGCGCCTGCCGACCAAGGTATGCGTGCAGACCATGTACACGCCACAAAGTTGTACCTCAACCCAGAGAGGGATGTGTTTTTCCACGACGATACTGCGTCATGTCATTGGGCCAGCGTCGTGCAGGAACGGTCCGACAAACACAGTGCTGATACGAGACATTTCGAATAGCCCCCAAGATCTCAACCCAATTGAACATTTACGGGTTGCTTTAGAACGCCAGATGAGGCAGTTGGCACTGTGGTGTACAGTTATCTCGTGGGATCCATGACCTGCTGGGTGGAGGCAGTTCTCCGGGTGAAAGGGGGCCCACGATATTATAGCTAGGTTGTCGCAATTCAGTGAGCACTTGCGTATGTATACATACACTCATACACCATAACATTGTACCCATTGTCATAATATCATGTCGGACGTCTTTCGCCACGATAGCCGCTTACTCCCGGCCAAGCATCAACTCTATTAAACTATGAGGAATGTCCTCAGGTGTTTTCTGTACTAGCTGGACCGAAAGACTTCCCGGAGTTCGGCTAGGAAGCTAAACACTGGCGTGGGTCAACAAATTCTGTGTTTCCGCTGCATCCCACATTCTATGGGATTCAGGTCTGGGGAATTTGGCGAATTGAGGAGTACACGAAATGCCTGGACATAATCCTCTCACAGAGGAGAGGAGGCAGCTTGTGACACTGAGAATTGTCGTTATGAAAGGGCCCAGAAGCATTCGTATAAACAGTCACCATATGGGGTAACACTTGGTCCAAACCAAAGTCTACGTAGAATCTGGAGTTGAGAGTGTATTGAACAGGGATAAGATGACCCACTGACGTCCGTGAGAATAGCTCCACACTATAATAACGCCTCCGTCGTTTTCCAGTCATACCGTGCAGTCTAATTGCATCTGCTCACCCGCGCGGGGTCGAATACGAACCCTTTCATCAGTATATCGTTGCTGGAGCGTGAACTTATATCTATATTGTAGCTGAAACCTGGACTCATCGTTATTTTGTAGCTGAAGCCAATATCTCTGTGCTGTACCTGGAGCTGGACTAATCGGCACGTTGTAGCTGAAGCCTAGACTCATCAGTTTGTTGTAGTTGGAACCTGGACTCATCGGACCAGGTGGGCCTTTTCTTGTCTTCCAGTGTCCACCTACAGAGTTCCCGTGTCCACTGCAGGTGGAGTTGAAGATGGCGGTCTGCCAACATGGGGACATGAATAAGCCTCCACTCCTTAGGCCCACCCGCAAGAGTGCCTTCCTGACTGTATGATCGGAAATGTTTCTCAGTGCTTCCTTATTAAAAGTTTGTCTGTTTATTTCCATTTTCTGTGTACGACCCATTAACTGAAGAATCATGACCTGCCTGTTGTCTCTGACAACATGCGCCAACCGACGTTTATATCGAATATCAACAAGTGGTAGCCTCCCCTTTCAGGCACTTTGGTTGGACCAATCCCGCCGCACCATTACTACGACGGTCCCAACCAAACACACCTGCGGTTGTCGAGATGCTGGAGGTCACCTTCCTGTCATCGATAATCATTACCTGTTCAACATTTGATATGTCCTTCCCTGTCTTCCTTATACAAGCTTCTTGCCAACGAACTCATACGTCCTGCCCGTACCGTCTATGTATTTTCTGTGCCGATCCGTCATGCCACTTTTCTGTGTTGTGGGATGATGATCGTCATCCCACAACTCAGAAAAATCTAGAATGATCCTCTTGGCCTACACATGAGTGTGGTGGAACCAAATATAAATACATAAATAAATAAATAAATAAATGTTGGCATACAAACAAATTTTTCTACAGAGAACTGTTTCCTAAAATTATTCAGAATCCAAATTCTGAGGGATATGTATTGTGGGAAAAATGAACGGTTCTAGTGAAAACAATTCTGGTAGAAAATTCGATCTTGTAGTTACGTTCCTTCATTAAACTCACTCTCCACCTTTATGAATTCCTAATTGTACTTTGCACTGTGTAAGTTCCCTACGCTGCTTTTGGCCTAAAATAGTACATCTGAATTATGAAATTTAATTGGGAGTGGATTTAAGGTCAAAATTTCATTGTTCAGTGATCACTTCCATCGGGTTTGAATTACGAAACTGTAAACTCTACAATATATTTAACACTAGTTTTTGTTGCCGTGATGGAATTTACCTGCTGAAATTTCATTCTGTTTCTGTTACCCTATTTTCGCATGAAAATTGCCATAATGATTTTAAAAACTATTTATCCTTTTTATTTAGAAGCCGAATTTCCTCATTCCATGTCATCTTTAGGATAACTAGTGGTTGGTGCATAAGTTTGAATGATGTGAATTTGGTATCTTTTTGATAGTCGACTAATGAGTCGTGAAGCTCTGTCTGAGGAACTTTCGACATTTAGAACACGGTCTTTCAGATTTTTTGTGAATTGTAAATCCAACATCGTAAATTCTACCAGTACATATTCCACGGTAGTACATACAGTAGATGTCAGCTTTTCATTTCTAAAAGATCCTCTTCTTACTTCACTTAGTCCGACGACATTCCACTTGATTCTTTGGAGTTTCTCTTCCAATGCAAGGAGCCTTGAATCAGAAGATAGAGATCATCTAATTTTCATTCCCATGATAGTATTAGATGGCAACCTGATCCGGTCGTCCGATGATTTTTAAAATTATATTGATTTTGAATAAATTGAAATTAATGTACTGTCCGTAAAAAGTCTACTCTTTGATGCTATACATCTATCCCAACAGTATAGTAAAGTAAATCCCAAGCAAAAAAAAATTGTTGTAACGAAAATGGGTAACGGAAGTAGTCAAAACCTTTGTTGAAATCTGATTGTTGAATACTGTCCCATGAAGTGACGCAACAATAGTTAATTTCGTTGTTACTCAACAATATATTTCACTAAATTATAGCCGAACATTATTTCACCAGGCTTTACATGAACGTAACAATATCTTGATGCCAAATGTGATAAAAGAACCTGATGCAAAATGGGATAAATCCATTATAAAAATGCATTTTTTTCTTTTGAAAGGGAAACGATGCGTGGTAGCAAAATTTGGCTTCCTTTCGCCCCCCCCCCCAATGGTCGAAAGGCAACCAAATGCTACTACTGACGGGAGCTTTTTAAATTATGTATAACACGATGGAGTGTATGTAATCTGTAGATATCCTAGACCAAAAGTTGCCAATAGCCCTCACTATACATCCCACTTCATCGGTGTCAGTGCTTTTCTTACGTTCGTCTAAATCTGAATAACACATAATAATAATAATTAATATTGTTTTTGAAAAACTAAGCAGTCGAAATACTTAGTAAATATTCACTTTTATGACTCACATATCTTCTTTCATTGGTTTTACGACAATAGTGTTCAAATGTACCGAAGTACACCTCAACGTCAGGAATTAGTAAACCTTACTGTTTGTTTTTTTGATTAGAGGTTTAACGACCACTGTGAGAAACTCAATGGGCTATAAGCAGTCGCCCGTCCTTAATTTAGGGTCACTGGTTCCAGGGAAGGAAAGAGCCAGTGCCGTAAGACAAACACAACATCCATGCCTCACCGGGATTCGAACCCTGACCCCTTTTGGACGAATGATCAGAAGCCATCGCTTGGACCACTGTGCCACCGGGGCGGCATTGTTAGTTGTTATGATTCAATTCGACTTGGTAAGTACCAGATTGTGGTTCGGTGTGGTCGTGAATGACGCGAATAAATGCAAAGTGTTGTAAGTAAATAAATGTGTATTTTTGAATCACTGGTTTTATTTCACACCCACAAAGAAATTGGCATGCGAAAGGTGAGTAGCATAAATTATCTACAGAGAGTGCGAGAGTACTTATTCTCGATTTTTTGAGACATTAGGTATTAATAGCCAAGTAGACGAGAATTTTCAAGAACCAGTACACACGTGAGGAGAGAAAAGTGTTTGTTACCTAAAGCTCATAAAGAGATTTCAAATTGCTACGCGACTGGAGCCAAGCTACAAGAGATGGGGGGTAGAAGTCTCGCACCCCTTAGAAGGAGGAGTCTCCAACCCAGGGACGTCGCTAAGGGGGTGCGAGAAGCCCATCCTGCCGCCCACCCAGTTCAAAATCGGTCTAGTTCACTTCGTCGACAATCATTTCGTCGACACTCACTTCGTCGACACTATACAGTATATGCTTTCGTAAAATCTACAGTTTTCAATTTAGAACCACCAAATTTGGTATACTATCTCATTGTACTCTTACACCAACTTGGACTACAGACGGAAGAGGTCGGGGCCCGGGGTCAAGGGGGCCCCATACAACAGTTTCGTAAAATCTATAGTTTTCAATTTAGAACAACCAAATTTGGTATACTATCTCATTGTACTGTTACACCAACTTAGACTACAGACGGAAGGGGTCGGGGCCCGGTGTCAAGGGGGCCCTGTCCCAAACAACATTTTCGTAAAATCTACAGTTTTCAATTTAGAATCACCAAATTTGGTATACTATCTCATTGTACTGTTATACCAACTTAGACTACAGACGGAAGGGGTCAGGGCCCGGTTTCAAGGGGGCCCGGTCCCAAACAACATTTTCGTAAAATCTACAGTTTTCAATTTAGAACCACCAAATTTGGTATGCTATCTCATTGTATTCTTACATCAACTTAGACCACAGACGGAAGGGGTTGGGGCCCGGGGTCAAGGGGGCCCTGTCCCAAACAACATTTTCGTAAAATCTACAGTTTTCAATTTAGAATCACCAAATTTGGTATACTATCTCATTGTACTGTTACACCAACTTAGACTACAGACGGAAGGGATCGGGGCCCAAACAACATTTTCGTAAAATCTACAGTTTTCAATTTAGAACCACCAAATTTGGTATGCTATCTCATTGTATTCTTACATCAACTTAGACCACAGACGGAAGGAGTTGGGGCCCGGGGTCCAAGGGGGCCCTGTCCCAAACAACATTTTCGTAAAATCTACAGTTTTCAATTTAGAATCACCAAATTTGGTTTACTATCTCATTGTACTCTTACACCAACTTAGACCACAGACGGAAGGGGTCGGGGCCCGGGGTGAAGGGGGCCCCATACAACATTTTCGTAAAATCTACAGTTTTCAATTTAGAACCACCAAATTTGGAATACTATCTCATTGTACTCGTACACCAACTTAGACCACAGACGGAAGAGGTCGGGGCCCGGGGTCAAGGGGGCCCCATACAACAGTTTCGTAAAATCTATAGTTTTCAATAGAACCACCAAATTTGGTATACTATCTCATTGTACTTAGACCGTACACGGTTTTTGGAAGGGGTCGAGGCCCGGGGTAAAGGGAGTCTCATACAAAATTTTCTCAAAAATTTCCATTTTTTACTTAAGAACTGCAACACAATTCTGCACTCCAATACCCTATCTGCGAGCTAAGTTAGAGTACCATGAGATAGTATACCAAATTTGGTGGTTCTAAATTGAAAACTGTAGATTTTACGAAAATGTTGTATAGGGCCGGGCCCCTTGACCCCGGGCTCCGACCTCTTCCGTCTGTGGTCTACGTTGGTGTAAGAGTACAATGAGATAGTATACCAAATTTGGTGGTTCTAAATTGAAAACTGTAGATTTTACGAAAATGTTGTATGGGGCCGGGCCCCCTTGACCCCAGGGCTCCGACCTCTTCCGTCTGTGGTCTACGTTGGTGTAAGAGTACAATGAGATAGTATACCAAATTTGGTGGTTCTAAATTGAAAACTGTAGGTTTTACGAAAATGTTGTTTGGGGCCCCCTTGACACCGGGCCCCGACCTCTTACGTCTGTAGTCCAAGTAAGAGTACAATGAGATAGTATACCAAATTTGGTGGTTCTAAATTGAAAACTGTAGGTTTTACGAAAATGTTGTATGGGGCCCCCTTGACCCCGGGCCCCGACCTCTTACGTCTGTAGTCCAAGTAGGAGTACAATGAGATAGTATACCAAATTTGGTTGTTCTAAATTGAAAACTATAGATTTTACGAAACTGTTGTATGGGGCCCCCTTGACCCCGGGCCCCGACTTCTTCCGTCTGTGGTCTAAGTTGGTGTAAGAGTACAATGAGATAGTATACCAAAATTGGTGGTTCTTAATTGAAAACTGTAGATTTTACGAAAATGTTGAATGGGGGCCCTTTGATCCCGGGCCCCGACTTCTTCCGTCTGTGGTCTAAGTTGGTGTAAAAGTACAATGAGATAGTATACCAAATTTGGTGGTTCTAAATTGAAAACTGTAGATTTTACGAAAGCATATACTGTGTAGTGTCGACGAAATGTACCTGTCGACGAAATGATTGTCGACGAAGTGGCGTCGACGAAATGAGTTGTCGACGAAGTGAACCACTCCCGTTCAAAATATGCCATTTTTAATTTTTTTTTTACTTCAAAATATAATCTGGCCTTTGCCAAATAATAATGAGTCTCGTCTTTTTTGTCGTGTAGTAATTTCCCCTAGGTAGCGCTTTGTTAATTTCTCCATAGAAAGGTTATCAAAATAGCATCCCGAGGGCCATGAAAATTCAATTGTTGTCCACTCTTCCAATTCCTTCTTCATGTTTGTACGACCAGGCGGGCTAATGAGGAGGGTGTATAGGAATTCACTGAGGGGGTCACTAGTAAGTGTTCTCTTTGTTTTCTTTGCAAAATAGGAGATTCGAACACATAAAGTGGAGTCTAAAGCTACACTAGCGCTCTTGAAAATGCTCCGGGATAGTGAAAGTGCAGAAAATGGCTGACGACTGCTTTGTAGGAGAGGGGTTCAAGGCAAATTCGCCGGCTGGAAGGAAGGAAGTTAAGGATGGGGGAGGTATTGTGTTTGCGTGGCACTACGCTAAAACTTGATTTAGACAAACAAGAACGACATTTCCTGATAAATAAATTGTTTATTTTCGTAAGCAAAAATGCAAATTCTGAAAGGCAATTTTAGACCATGCATTCAGAGAAAACAAAAAGTTGAAGGCGACATTCTACCAACACTTCTATCTTACACGAGTTGCATAACTAGTCAGATCCATGTACGCATGTGTGTGTGGTGGAAATTATGCTAATTCCTTTGTAGCCGGAAGTAAAAAGCATTAAAGCCGCACTGGTGGCGCATTGGTCTAAGTGCTGCTTTATGATCATTCGTCCGAGAAGTGTCAGGGTTCGAAATCACGGTGAGGCATGGATGTAGTGCTTGTCTTACGGCACGGACGCTCTCCCTTCCGTGAAACCAGTGACCTTAAATTTGGAACTGGAGACTGCTTATAGCAGTTGCTCACGGTGGTCGTTAAACCTTTAACCAACTAAAAAAAAAAGCATTAAGAATTCGTTCTTTCATTGTTTAGCAAAAAAAAAAAAAAAAAAGTTGTTATCAAGCTTGTCCCACCAAAAATAATATTCGCCCACCCGTCGCCCATCCTGATTTCGAAATCTAGCAACGTCCCTGTTCCAACCCGAGACCCATCTGCTTAACGAGACTTCCAAATCTCAGCTGACCTTAGTAGGCGTCAAACATCAAACTACACTGCTCAGCAAAATTAGGGAAGCAGGGCTAAGCGTAGGTGGGCGTAGGTGATGTAGCGAGAACAGATAACTACTGGTAACTATACAGCACAATATAAAAATATATTTATGAAAGGGACAAGAAAATAAAGGATTGAACAGGTGAAAAATCATGTTTTAATGTAACAAAGATCATTTTTACAGGAAACACACCTGGTGCTATAAAAAATCATTATTACCCATATCCTTTGGAGAAGAAAAATAAGCATTGACGAACTTTGTCATCTGCCTAATAAAGTGTGTAGTCACCTCGAACGTGCAAGAATTGATCAGGTGGCATTGAATTGATCAGGTGGTCGAGGAGGTTTTGGGGGATTCTTCCCCACTATTCAAGAAGGGCATTGGTCAACTGAAGGCGAGTCAACGGAGGTTGTGGTCTAGCAGCAATGCGTCTGCCTAATATGTCCCAAGCATGTTCGATCAGATCCAAATCCGGGGAGCATGCCGGCCACTCCACACGCTCTATTGCTTTTTGTTCAAGCATGTGATTCACAAGGCACGCTCGATGAGGTCTGGCGTTGTCATCCATAAAAAGGGCTGAATCGCCTATGGCAGCAATATAAGGCGCGTCCTAGGGTCTAAGAATTTCGTCCCTGTACCTTTGAGCAGTCAGGGTCCCATTCCGAATGACGTACAAGTCAGTACGCCCACCTACGCTTATCCCTGCCCAGACAAGCACACCACCTCCACCAAAACGAGATCTCTCTTGGACAGGCGCTGAATTGTATCGGGCGCAACGTTCTCTCCAAATCAGAAGTCGTCGATTATCTGACTCTACGCTAAATCTGGATTCGTCGGAGAAGAGAACTTGGCTCCCCTCGGCAGGTCCCCAATCACAGTGTTCTTCAGCCCAGTTTCTTCGAGCCATACGATGTCGGGAGGTAAGTGGGACACAAATAACTGGCCTACGTGCATACAATCCACGTGCGTGAAGGCGGCTACGATTTTTTTTTTTTTTTTTTTTGTATCGATACGTTTCTTCCGGTTGCCATTAAAAGTTTTCTTTGCAGCTGGGTGGCATTTTGACCCCTGTTCCGAAGGACTGTTAATGACAAATAACGGTCATCATTTGATGTGGTAACTCGTGGACGACCTTGACGAGAACGCCTTCTAACAGTTACCGTTTCTTAGAACCGACTCCACAAGCGTGCAATTACACTTCGGCTCACTCCGATGGCGGACGCTACTATCCGTTGACTTTAACCGGCTTCCAACCTTCCTACGGCTCGCCACGCGGTGCTTTCTGGCAAATCCTGTTGATTCGGCATACTAACATGAGATGACGCAACAAACTGCTTCTCCCGCTACCAGCGGTACAAGAATACAGTTCCGAAAGAACCACCCATTTTATGTGATTGTCGCATCGACGTCACTTTTGAAGTCATTTTTGCAAATTTGCATGTCAAACTGTTTTTTACTGCTGTTTTTCATTATTCGGAGGAATTTTTTGACAGTTCAATGACATTTTACCCAACTGCTTTGAATAAAATCGTTTAAAAAGGGTGATCCTCTAATTTTGTTGAGCAGTGTACATTGGTATCATTTGTCGTTGCAAAATAGAGAGAAGGAATTTAGTTCAGTTGAGTTACCCTTCGGATCAGCTGAATTACCCTTAAAAATAGGTAAAATATTTTGAGATTAGGTATACTTTACCCCGTTTTATAGCCGCAATATAAGGCACAGTGGGAAAAGGCGCTTTGAGTTTAACCTGTCGTTAAACCACTGAAAAAAAAAATCGAGACAATGCCGTAGTATTTTATGTATTTATGTAGTTCGTGCTATATGCATCTTTCGCATGCCAAAATCTTTGTGGGTGTGAAATAAAACGAACGATCCCAGAGTATTCATTTGTTTACGTACAAAATATTGTATTTATTCATGTGATTCAAAACCGCATTGAGCCACAGCCCGGTACATAATAAACGGAATAAAATAATAACAAAAAACAATAAGGTTTGATAATTCTTGACATTGAGCGTTGCTTATGTAGGTGGATTTACGAATCTTACTGACGTAAAACCAATGAAAGAAGATGTGTGAGTCATAAAGCTAAATACACTATACTGACAAAAGCCACCGGACACCCTTTCAAAAGCAAATGAACGGATCCGCTGCGTTGTTAAGATGCGCGGTAGAGCTGCAAACGGTATAAAAACAAGTTTGCAGCTGTCGTGATCATATCGCACTGTGAGGTTGAGTGAAAATGTCGTTGCGGGAGAGAACTGACTTTGAGAAAGGAAAGATTGTTGGGTGTTATATTAGTGGGTTTATTATTATTATTATTATTATTATGTATTATTCAGATTTAGACGAATGTAAGAAACGATTCTGACACCGATGAAATATGATGTAGCTACCATCTGCGCATGCGCAAGTTAAAATCTGACCTCATGATAGAAAGAAAAGCTGGGGTGTTAGTGAGAGGGATTGTTAATTTTTGGTCTAGGATATCTACATGTTAAACTCCATCGTGTTATGCATCATTTTAAAGCTCTCGCCTATACCAGGTAACCCCTGTCGAGAGAAAGCAAAAATTTCGCTAACACGCACCATTTTCATATCATGAAAAGGCACTTTTGGGATGGCTTTCATTACATTTAGCATCAAGTTCTCATAATTTATGCAAATTACAATGAGATATTGTTACGTTTATGTAAAACATAATCAGTGTTAGGCGGTAGTTTAGTAAAATAAATCGCTGAATAGCAATGAAATTAATTATTTTGCGGGACAACATTCAAGAAACAGATTTCGACAACGTTTTTCTTTTCTTTTTTACTACTTCCGTTACATATTTTCGTTACATCGAAATTTTTTCCTTGGGATTTATTTTGCTAGTGTCGGGAAAGATGCATAGCATAGAAAAAAACTGAACGCTGTTATTACTGCTGAAACAGTACTTAACCTTAGTTATCAGTTGAATCTCTCGCTTTGAAAGACATGAGCGAAACTGGAAATCGAAAGGTTTTGTTTTTAACTTTCTGTGCAAAGTGCTAAGATCTAACGTAATTTGATTTTCTTGAAAAATCTTTTGTATTTGTTACGTTGCAGTAAGAATGGGTAAACTCAAAATACAAACACTTTATCCGTATATCCAGTGAAACGCTGCAAACTTTTTATTTAAGCAGAAGTTGCGTTGCTTCCAAGTGAGAAAAAAAAGTTAGCCGAGAAAGTTACATAAAAAAATCAAGACGTTCCAAGCATGTTCACAGTTAGGTAAAATTATCATTCTTGAGCATTCATGTGCATAAACATTCAGCAAGAGGGCGTTGGCTTTATAATAATTCTCCGCGGACTCTCGCGTTATTCGGCTTTTACGGTATTCGGAGGTGCATCGCTTCTTCGAGGAAAGGAGCGGGGATCCTATTATTAGAATCCTGGTCTGCTGGCGTATATCCTGCTTGATAATTAGAGCAAGGAAGCTCGTAGGAAAAAAATAAAGAAGAAGAGGAGCGAGACATAGAAACCCAGTCTGTCGTAGAGCGACCCCATCTTCATTTGTACCTCTGAACAAGGCATGGAAAGCGCCGTCTCAGATTCCTTGACACTCAACGCTACAGATAGCCGACTGCAAAGAAAAAAAAAAAATGGAAGAACCCAACCCCCAACCTTAGGCTCTCTTATTCACGTGTGCAATCAAAAGAAAACGAGATTTCCCAGGAAAGGAACAAAAAAAAAAAATCAAAAGTAAATATCTTAGATAGCTGAATTCCACAATTTTCAGAGTTTTTAATTCCCTGTATTTTACTCCGTAAAATCATCGATATCTAGAAGTACGTAACAACTTGAGAATTCACGAAACAACTTTGTTTCATAGAGACACTGTGAACGTTGTTCCTCTCAGTATCTGTATATGAATTCTATAAGGTTTTTTACTGTGAGTCTTATTTTGAGAGAACGACTGAATGTAAAGATATGGTTGAGGTATCAAAATTAAAGGTCTTACCATGTAGATGTGCCAGTCGAAAAGAAAAATGAGATTGGGGCAACGGTTCGGGCATTGTGGGACCGAAAAGTTCCCATGTAAAGTCTATGGGAGAAGCGTGCGATTGACTTACGCGCAGTTGAAGGCGGAGGCATGGAGAGACTCAGATAGTCCGAAGTCTGTTTTCTGAGCCAACCGTTGCGCAAAACAACGCTAGCATGTATAGGTATCAAAGTTCTTCTCATCGGAACAGCGAACACTCTCGAAGACCTGATAGCTTTGTGCCGTTGGACTGTGTGATTTATATATACAATTTAATATTCATTCGATCCAGTTCATTCACGTAGGTAAGATGTTTCCCATTATGTAAAGATGTAAATAAACATTCCGTTGACCATTGTTAATGAAAATATTACGGGCGACTGCTTATAGCCCATTGAGTTGCTCATGGTGGTCGTTAAACATTCAGTAAAAAAATAATAATAATAATAACGAACCCGGACTATTGTCTTTGCTGAAGTGGTTGAATGAATTTGTCAATCAAGTAAAGTTTACATTTGTTGTTTCACATGAGTTCATTCTTTTCAAAAAAAAACAAAAAAACTAACCGTTGATTCCGACTTGTGAACAGTACTTGCAACGCGAATCTCATTCCAACAACATTTACAAACACAGTTGTGACTGAAGATGAGAGTGAAAGAGTGGTCTATCCAGTTGAATTTTTGCACACGATCGAGATGAGTGGACTTCAGCCTCACATTTTACGACTGAAAATGGTGCAGTCGTGATGATCATCACGAACCTGGCCGTTCCGGTGACGCAGTGGTCTAAGCGATGGCTTATGATGATTCGTTCGTGAAGGGTCCGGGTTCGAATCCTGGTGAGGCATGGATGCTGTGTTTGTCTTACGGCACAGCGTCTCTCCCTTCCCTGAAACCAGTGACCCTAACTTAGGGACGGGCGATTGCTTGTAGCTCCTTGAGTTGCTCACGGTGGTTGCTAAACGTTCAGTCAAAAAAAGAAAAAAAAATCACGGGCCTGGACTATTGTATTTACTGAAGTGGTTAAATGAATGTGTCAATCTAATATAGTTTACATTTGTTGTTTCATATGAGTTTATTCTTTTCAAAAACAAAAAACAAAATAACAAAACTAACCGTCGATTCCGACGGGTTTCGTGTAGTATGAATTATGTCACGTACCGAGAGAGTTCACGGAGTCTGATTGACAACTTCGGCTGCATGGTAGGGCGTTCCCGATAGCGTTAAAAATATCCAGTGCAAAAGATGAGGATATGTCCGAAGATTTACTGATTAAAAATAACAGTATCTGTTGTTATGAAAAAAACAAGAAAGATGACACCGAATTTTCGGGTGTAATGAGCACGTCTTTTGAATCCGTTCTGACGCAAATTAAATTTATCAAAGCTATTAAAGTCAATGGAACCGGTATGGAAAACAATAATATCTGACCGAAGAAAGAAGTTTTTCAATCTGGTTTTTAATCCAGTAGATATTGCTGTAAACAGAATCGTGAACTTACGCCCTCTGGTGGCAGACTTGTGCGTTAAGAAAAATTTGAATTTATGTGAGAAACATTTCGCAGCGGAAACGCTCTGCAACGAAGAAAGAATTTTTCAAATCGGACTCTTCGAAGCAGAGATTGGACAAATATAAGATATGCATAAACGACCACTGGTGGGAAAACCATGCAATATTTTAGGAAGAAAGTATTCTCAAAAGATTTTTCGATGTGAGTGGTATCGGTCCAGGAAAAAAAATTTTTACTCGAGTTTTCAGGAGCTCAGATTTTGTTGCAAATGCATCAGAAGCAGAAATTAACCCCTATGCCTCCTGGTGGTTAAACTCTTCTTTACCAGATATTAGAAATAATATGAAAAATATTTTCCATCAGGAGCTGTGTGCGATACAGAAAGAATTTTTCAAATCGGAGTTTTAGAAGTAGAAATAACGCAGAAAAGGCAATTTACCTTTGCGGCCCCTAGCGGGAAGTCTATGATTTACTTAAAACTTTTGAATTTATATGAAAAATATTTTGCATCGGAAGCACTATCCAACAAAGAAGGAATTTTTCGAATCGGACTCCTAGAAGTAGAGATATTGACAAAATAAGATATACCTCTACGCCCCCTGGCGCAGAAACCATGCATTATTTTAAGAAGAAAATATTTCAAAAAGGTTAATTGACGTGAGTGTCATCGGTCCAAGAAAGAATTTTTTCAATCGAGATTTTAGAAGCTCAGATTTTATGGCAAATACATCAGAAGCAAAAATTAACGCTTACGCCCCCTGGTGGCAAAAGTATTCTTTACCAAAAATCAGAAATTATACGCAAAAGATTTTCCATCAGGAGCTATATCCGCTGAAGAAAAGAAAAATTCAAATCGGAGTTTTAGAAGAAGGGTTATCTGGAAAAAAAAACGTCATTAATTTTTCCGCGGAAATTCTATGCATAGCTTGAAAAAGTAACTATACCTTAAATATTCTTCGACATAAATGGAATCGAAGGTTAAAAGAATTTTTCAATCGGATGTTTAGAAGCAAATATATAGAATAAAATGTATTTTAAATTCGACATCGTCTGCCTTACGCCCTCTAACGGCAAAAATTTACATTGTAAAAAAAAAAAAAACGAAATAAAGGATCATCATTTGCATATTTCAAGTTTCCCAATGTAAAAAGAATTCTTCAAATCGGTCTAAAAGTTGCAGAGATATGGTGTCTACAGACGGACGGACAAACCGGTAACATAAGAACGATCTTTTTTTACAAAAAGACGTGCTAAAAAGAGATCACATTTTATATCATTCTAACATTTTGTTTTCACAGTGTACTATATCGTCTACGCATAAATGTCACAGAAATTTTGCTCCTCACAAAGAAACTTTTTTGGTAGCATCTTACTTTAAGTAACAAACGTTTTACAGAAACGCAGATATCAACACTTCCAGATAAGAAAAAAAGGAAAAACGAAAAGGACGGATAAGACAAATGAGTAATTCGAAGCCAAGACTGAGCTGGACTCTGGTTGAAATTCTGTGATGAAGCATGGCCGGTGCTCCTATCTTACGGTGCTGACGCAGAGATTCACCAATTCAATACTGGGCGTTCTTCTGTGGTGAAGTTATTAACTATTTTGATATCGCCTTGGTGCGTAGCTTTGCGATCAGGCAATTACTGGAATTTTAGATTTCGGTTACTGTGGTAGTTGCTGCCACCAGCCAAACCTTCTCTTTCTCGATCTGACAATACTTATCCTTTACATCCACTTGTTTAAGTTAGATCCAAGAAAGCAGACTCTTTTTTTAACACATCTTTTGTAAAAAAAGATCGTGCTTATGTTATATGTTTGTCCGTCCGCCTGTAGACACGATATCTCTGCAATTAATAGTTTGATTTGAAAAATTATTTTTGCATTAAGAAGCTTGATATGTGCGAATGATGACCCTTTATTTTGATTTTTTTTTAGGATGCACAATTTTGCCGCTAGAGGGCGTAAATGCAGATGACATCGAATTTAAAATACATTTTTATTCCATGTATTTGCTTCTAAACATCATATTCAAAACACTCTTTTGCCTTTCGATTCAATCATGGTGAAGATTATTTTAGGTATAGTCGCTTTTTCAAGTTATACATAGATTCTCCGCTAGGGGGCGTAAAAGTTAACTGTGTTTTCCCCTATATCTCTGCTTCTAAAACCCCGATTTGAAACATTCTTTCTGCAGCGGATATAGCTCTAGATAGGAAATATTTCGCGTGTAATTTCTAATTTTTGGTATAAAACGGTTTGGCCACCAGGGGCGTAAGTGTTAATTTCTGCTTCTGATGTATTGGCAACAAAATCTGAGCTTCTAAAATCTCGATTTGTAGACCAATACTACTCACGTCGACAAACATTTTCGGAATATTTCCTTCTTAAAATAATGCATGATTTCTCCGCCAGGAGGCGTTGATATATATCTTATTTTTGACAATATCTCTGCTTCTAATGGTCCAATTTGAAAAATGTTTTCTTTATTGGATAGAGCTACCGGTGCGACATGTTTTTCATATAATTCCAAAATTTTTAAGTAATTCATTGACTTTCCGCTAAGGGGAGTAAAGGTAAATTGTACTATCCCCGATATCTCTGCTTCTAAAGCTCCGATTTGAAAAATTCTTTCTGTACCGGATACAGCTCCCGGTGGGAAATGTTTTGATTGTAATTTCTAATTTTTTATAAAATATGGTTTGACCACCAGGGGCGTAAGTGTTAATTTTTGCTTCGTAGCTATTTCCATCAAAATCTGAGCTTCTAAAATCTCGATTGAGAAAATCCTTTCGTGGACCGATACCGTTGATGTCGATAAACATTTGAGAATATTTTCTTCTTAAAATCATGTATAGTTTCTCCGCCAGGGGATATGCATATATATGTATATGTATATCCTATTTCTGTCAATATCTCTGCTTCTAAGAGTCAGATTTGGAAAATTCCTTCTTTGTTAGATAGAGGTTCTAGTGTAAAATGCTCTCATATAATTTCAAATTTTTGAAGTAGTACATAGAGTTTCCGCTAGAGGGCGTTAAGGTAAAATTGGGTTTCCCCCGATATCACTGCTTCTAAAATTCCGATTAGAAAACTTCTTTCTGCACCGGATACAGCTGCTGATAGGAAATGATTTGTCTACAATTTATAATATTTGATAAAGAAAGGTTTAGCCACCAGGGGGCGTAAACGTTAATTTCTGCGTCTGATGTATTTGTAGCAAAATCTGAGCTCCTGAAAACTCGATTGAAAACATTCTTTCGTTGACCGATACCGCTCACATTGAAAGACCTTTTGAGAATACTTTCTTCTTAAAATAATGCATGGTTTTTCCGCCAGGGGTGCAAACGCATATCTTATTTTTGTCAACAGCTCTGCTTCTAGGAGTCCGATTTCAAAATTTTTTTCTTTGTTGGAGAGCGTTTCTCTGGGGAAATGTTTCTCATATAATTTCAAATTTTTCGTAGCGCACAAGTCTGCAACTAGAGGGCGTAAGTTTACGTTTCGTTTAGAACAATATCTGCGGGACTAAAAACTCTATTGAAAAACTTCTTTCTTCGGTCAGATACTATTAACTATGCAAACTGTGTATGCATTTTTTTTCCAAAATAGTGCACAATTTCGCTGCTAGGGGCGCATACGCTTATTCTGTTTTTCTCAATATCACTGCTTTTACGTGTGCGATTTAAAAAAAATTTTTAACACCGGATACCATTTACCTTGTAGAACACTTAAGACTAGTATATGAGGAATTTTTTTCTGTCGGTAGGTGGCGTTTCGGCAGTTTGCAGCTGTATCGCCGCTTCTAAAAACGCTATTGAGAAATGTTTTCTTCACTGTATGCAATTCTCTACAACAGAGATGTGGAGAGTTATCATCTTTAAGTAACGCAAAGATTTCTCACTAGCTGCGTAGAGGTCAAATCCTTTTTGCATGAAGAATAATTTTCGTCTATTTTCAACTTTTCCGTTATGCGAAATTCTTCCGCTAGCAGACGTAAACGTATATCATGTTTCCTTTTTTCATATTTCTTCTTTTAACTGTTCGATTTCAAAATCTCTTTGCTCTGGTACCTTCTTTGTACAGTAGTATGAGAAACTTTTTGTTCGCCATTTGTTAATTTTCGTAACATGGTTTTTAGCCGCTGGTGGAACAAAGTAGTAGCGCTTAGACCACAGCGCCACCAGTGCGGCACAGCTGACTCACTGGTTCCATTTGCAGGTTTTTATTTACATCCCCTAATTGCAGAGGGGTACAAACTATTTACACACACAAATCCCCTTTGGTGTCGTATTACCATGACTCCGTCTTTCAATCAACATATTCGAGAATCCATCGGATGGAAAGTTCTTCAGCGAGTTCACAGAATGAGGTGACGTTCCTCTTACACAAGATCTAGAACATTAATGCAGTGCCAGGTGCTCTATGTTGATTGCGAACAACTCAATTTTATCGAAATCTCCCTGTGTTACTTGTACCGCAGTACATACACTGCTGGCCACCCAAAATGCAACACCGAGCAGGACACGAGATAGCAAAGCCAGATTTACTGGACACATAACAACAGATACAAAAACGAAACAATTGAGCTTCCAGGCCCGTGCGACTTGCGGAACACGCAGACATCAATAGTTCGTGTGGCCTCCATGGTTGGCAATAACGGCCGCTACACGCCGCGGCATCGAACGATAGAGGCTATGGATGTGGGCTTGGTGTATGTCGGTCCAGGCTGCTTCCACACGTTGCCACAGTTCATCAGGCGTAGCCGCGGATGGTGCTTACCGGGCCACTCGGTTGCCGATCAGGGACCAGACGTGTTCGATGGGCGACATATCAAGAGAACAGGCGGGCCACGGCAGCAGTGAAACCTGGTGGGCCGTGAATAATTGTTGCACGATGCGTGCCACGCGCGTGGGCGCATTGTCTGTTGAAACGTGGCCACAGGCAGGTCCTGCAGGTAAGGGAGGACTACAGGCTCCAAAACGTCGTAGATGTAGCGGTAGCTATTGAGTGTACCGGCGATGCGTACCAGAGGGGTGCGGGTGTCATATCCAATTGCGCCCCAAACCATAACGCCAGGCGACGGACCGGTATGGCGATGCATAATTCAGGCGTTATACAGTGTCTAGCCGCGGTGCCGCCACACGGGGATCCGACCATCGTGGTGTTGCAGGCAGAAGCGGGATTCGTCGAAGAAGACAATGTCGTGTCATTCTGTAGTCCGGTGCGGCGTTCAACTGCCCACTGCCGCCGCACTCGCCGGTGGTGTAACGTCAATGCTAATCGGAGCAATGGGCGCCGTGCGACAAGTCCCCGCTCCTGCAGACGACGTCGAACGGTACGAGCTGACACAGGTTGTTGCGCAATACCCCCTAATTCCTGCGCTAACGTTCGCGATGTGGCGGTGCGAGCCGTCAATGCCCGACGCACAGCATGCCGGTCCTCTCGTTCGGTGGTGTGCCGCTGGCTGCGGCAATCGCTCACGTCGGTCCGTCCGTCCCTCCTGCACCCACCGAATCCATACTCACCTCACTGTGGCTGGATGTCGTTCCCACACGGGCGCCGATGTTTCGGTACGATAAACCGCTGTCGCGATAAGCCACTATTCGTCCTCTGTCGAACTCCGAAACGTGCTGGAATGACTGCCGTATTCTGCGACGAGAAATCAGGAAGCTTCCCACGCACTGGTCCGGCAGCACAACACACTTTCACTACTTACACCCAGCCTTCTATGCACCCTTCTTTTAGTGCTTCTCGGTGGCGAGCCGAGCGCATATGGTTTGTGTTTGCCCTGCATTGCTTATCGTTTGCTTGCCCTCTCGCGGGCGGCGCTTGCTGCGGATTTCTGGCCATTCGGTTGCTTCCTTCTTGGTGTTGCATTATGGGTCGCCAGCAGTGTAAATGGTCTTTGTTATATCCGTTATTATTTCATGAATTACCTCGGCCACACTATCCTAACTACCGCTCGCCTGACGACCGCAGCCTGCAGGAAATAGATTTCAGCATTCTGGCGTTTGCAGCAAAACAAAGAAGGAAAGTGCCAACCAAAAGTTCTGACCCTCTGGTCCGAAGTACGATTTCACCCAGCTCCCTCGTCATCATCCAATCCTGTCAGTGCATTTTCTGCGGGATGCATACTCCAGCGGTCTCATAACTGACCAAAACTGTCACCTCTTTCTGGTACCGTTCCCGGCAACTTGGATGCTTCGCGGACAAGCATCTCTTCATCTCTCTCTCTCTCTCTCTTTCTCTCACCTCCCAAAAGAGATTCCTTGCTCCACGATATGCAACATGTCGTCTCACCCCTGTCTTTTTTTCGAAACTGTCAAACTAACTTTTAAACGCGGAATGCATTCCACTTCGCCACGTCTTCTTCCCCGTTTGTTACGCTTTCCAACCGTAGGTTGAAGAAGCGTATATGCTCCAGCTTTGTCCGTCTGTCTGGCCGTCCTTCCGCACGATAACTCGCGTAAAATGGTTCGATTTCAATGAAATTTTAATATGTGGTAAGGGACTACCTGGGGGAGAATCCTATTGAAAATGAGCGAAATGGGGTCAAAGGTCGGGACATCGGAGCGGGATCCATTCCATTGCCCTTATGCGTCATAACTTTAGTAAAAATGGTTTGATTTCGATGAAATTTAGTATGTGGTAGGAGACTACCTGGGGACGCATCTTGTTGAAAATGGGCGAAATGGGATCAAAGGTCAGGACATAGGATTGGGATCCATTCCGTTGCCCTTATGCGTCATAACTTACGTAAAAATGCTTCGATTGCAACAAAACTTTATCATGTTGTTCCGGAGGTATACTGAACCGCTTCTGTTGAATATAATCGAAATGGGGTCAAAGGTCAGGACACAGGAGGGAGATTTATTCCACAGCCATTATCATCATAACTTGATTAAAAATGCTTCTATTGCGACAAAACTTTAGTATGTTGTATCGGAGGTATACTGAACCAATTCTGTTTAATATCGAAATGCGGTCAAAGATCAGGACACAGGAGTGAGATTTATTCCACAGCCATTATCCTCATAACTTGAGAAATACTGTAATTTGAGTAATGATTTCTGGTATGTTGGAAAGCGTATCATAATCAATGCACTGCATGATTTTACTAACTTGTTTGAAATTGGGCCAGTAAATTCTTAGAAATCATTTGAAGCGCCACAGTAACGAACTTAAATATTGACAATTGTTATCAGCTAAAAATAAGGTCATTTCATAAGTTTTTGTAAAGTATTGAAACCCGTATACATTTTTAAACAGTCATTTTATTAAATCATTCACATAATATTAAAATTATTATTATGCAAATAAAATAAACTGAATTGTTATAAAAAAACTTTATTTTTACTAGAAATTAAAGAGACAAAATTAATAAAAAAAATTAAAGTTCCTATGACCTTTACACATCTGCAACACTAATGTGATTTTGGAAACTGCTTTTCACGTAACAATTTGTCAATGTTGGGTGTAATTCTCGATGTACTTAAAAGAAGCATGTCACTAAGGTGTGCATCTGTGATAGTTGAACGAAAGTTACTTTATACAACGTTCAAGGATGAAAATGTTTGTTCACAAATGTATGTGGATTCAAATCTGAAAATGAACCTCAGAGCAAGGTTATGAAGCTCGGGAAGCTGTTCTTTAAAGACATATTTCCAGAACTCAATCAAATTAGGAGCAGTGGGTGGTTCACATTGTTCTTTAAACTTAACACTAAGTCCTGAGTGGCTTTGGATTTCTAATATTCCGATTTGCATTGATGGGGAATATTTATGTACATCAGACTTTGAAATACAGAATGGATTTATGAATAAGCCTGTGTTACTGTTTTCAGATTCAAAAGAAGAAAATCGAGTTATGAATGACTCGCACAAAGATGTAACAGCTGATTTGTATTTTAAATGATCCACTGTAAAATTAGTGTACTTACTGAAGATTTGCTGAATTACTGGGAAATGATCAAGTTTGCCCTGCTCTAAATTGTTACAAAACAATTTAAATTTGAATTTAAAACCATTGACTCTCTCATATAAAAATAAAATGAATGAAATAAAATAAAAATAATTATTATTGTCAGTAAGAGTTAAATTAAAAAAACAAAGTTAGTGCTTGGGCTACTGGGGGGCCATTCAAAATGTCCTGGGGGGGGGGGGCAATGTTCGGCCCGCAGGATTAGGTTTGGCTACTCCTGCCCTAGGCTAAGACGTCTGAGTATAAGCCCCAAAGAGCTTATGACGAAGATTCATTACGAGGTCCGTTAAAACACGAAATTGTAGCAATATGTTTGTGCTAAATAATACGTTGTGCATTCTTCAAGCTAATAAATCACCTGCAGAATTTTCATGAAAAGTCACTGCATTTTCCACTGTTCTCACAAAAACATGAATTAAAAGCTTTAAGATTCCTAGAATTTGTGATTTTTTTAATAATTTAGCATTGTATACTTTTCTTTGAGCATCTTTTTGTTATGCAATGTGTAGTCGCAGTAGATTTCGCCTATTAACAGTTCCAAGTGCAAGCAAAGAGGTGTGGGTGGATGGTAGTGAAAAAGCTGAAAATGCCTCTCCGGGACCCGCTGTCCGCGCGACATGAAACCTTTTTCGTTAGTGAGTCTCCGCTTTGAAATCTGTTCGTCTTCTATAGCCTTTGTATGTTATACAGTGGAAATCATACGAGACAAAACTAAAACCACTTTACTTCCTCTCTGTGTAAATACTGTACATAGGGTTCAAAGGAAAGTCCTTATTCAGGGCAATAACTGCGGAAGGAAGGGTCCGAGTGGTACACAAGTAAAGGTCTATGTATAGGAAAGGGATGATGGCCGATCGAATGAAAGCGATTGGAGCGCCCCTAGCGGCAAAGGTAAACAATTAGGAAACCTAACTCGCGAACAACGCGAAATAGAAACAAAATTCCAATTACAAAGTTGCAGCGCATCGTCTAATTAGTAGGAAACGACATATGGTGCGCACGAATTATGTACATGGACGGGTCAAAATGCTGATAAAGTGCACGCGGTCGCTGGATGGTTAGGCAATGCAAAATACCGGCCAACGATGGAGAACGATTCAAATACGTACGTAAATATTAATAGTGACGTAGAAGCCGGTCGGTGAGATAAAATACCGAGGCTGGGGATTTGAACGTCAGTCAACGTACACGTTGCAAATACTGATGGCGGGCTACTCGAACGCTGAGTACCGTGAAATGATCGTGCTTTATGGCGAATGTCATCGCAATGCCCACGAAGCTAACTGCAGCGAATATATACCTTGGTGGTGATGGTATCTACCAACAGGACAATGCGCCGTGCCACGTCGCTATGGGGGTGCGTGACTGGTTCCAGGAACACGACAGCGATGTCTCCGTTATACCTTCGCTGGCGAAATCGGCCGACCTCAATCCCATAGAGCACTTGTGGGACTATTTGGATCTACAGGTTCTACGTGCCGACCCACAACCATGTCATCTCCGGGACCTCCGTGCTCTGCTGCAGTCCAAATGGGCGCGTGTGCCGCGGGCAACCTTCCAGAGCCTCACTGAGTCCATGCCCTGCCGTCGGGGCGAGTATTTGTGTTAAAGCATTTAGCTATTTATGGCTTTATGGGCCGACATGTGTTCACTTCTAAAAATACGATAAATCGGCAAGATTACCGATTTCTTCCTACTGCAAAAAAGTTATTTGAAAAACGAAAATCTGATATTTTCGTACTGAAAGAGAAAATGCCTGGTACGGCTAGCCATACCAGGCTCTATTTCTGGTACGGCTATAGCCGGATCTGCCGTATAGGCTCGGCCGCCTATGCATGTCACTCACCATGTCCTTTTCCCTTTCTCTGTGGCAAGTATCACCGCGATGGGTTGAATATCCTTGGAAGAGATAGGTAACAAACGACCCCTTCTCAAAACCCGGAAACCCCCTAAAAATGCAAGTTTATGTACGATTATTCCTCAATGACACGGAATTTCGGGAATCGGAAGGCGTCAAAGCTTGACCATAGACGATGTCCAATCGCATGCAAAAAATCACAGTGATCGGATGTGTCATCTCGTACCTATATGCCTCGAGTCTCGCAAAGAGAGCTCCGCTCAATAAAGACGGGTTCATCGTCCTCTTTAAATAATGCACAGCTTTCCCACTAGGGGCGTAGAGATCAAAACCTTTTTCTCCCCATGTCTGCTTCCGGGAGACGTATTTGAAAACTTCATTTTCTTTTCATACCTTTTGTCATGAAGAATACTTTTCGCCTATTTTCAGCTTTTCCGTTACGCAAAATTCTTCCGCTAGGAAGCTTAGAGTTATATCATGTTTTATTTTATATTTCTTCTTTTATCTGCTCGATTTGAAAACACCTTTGTCTCTGATACTTCCTTCTGCTATGAGAAACTTGTTGTGCGCCATTTGTGAATTTTAATAAAATTAAAAATAACAAATGCTGTTTCTATTTCTGGATGTTTATGTATTGTAAAAATCTGATTCATTTTTTTCCCTAACGGTTCCATTGACTATGAATAACTTTGGGAAATCACATTCTCGTCGGAAAGGATTCAAAAGACGTGCTCATTACCAGGGCCTGATTAAGGCCTTAATGGGCCCCTAGGCTAAGACATTTGAGTGGGCCCCAAAGCTAAGTCATCTGAGTGGGCCCCCCTAAGAGCTTATGCTTAGGAATCATTATGAAGTCCGTTAAAACACGAATTTGTAACAATATGCTTGTGATAGTTCATACGTAGTGCCTTCTTTAAACTAATAAATTATCTGCAAAGATTCCATAATAAGTCACTGTACTTTTAATTGTTCTCATAAGAAATTAGTTAAAAGATTATGATTCCTAGATTTCGTCATGAATTTTCTAATGATTTAGCATTTTTTTAATTCACCTTTTTTGTTAAATGCATTGTGAAGCCACAGAGGACTTCGACTATTAACGGTTCGAAGTGCAAATTGGGAGGATGTCTCAGGTTGCATTCAGATGCCTTAGCCTTTGTGGGTGGATGGCAGTGAAAAAGCTGAAACTGTCTCTCCGACACCGCTGTACACAGGGACATTAAACCCTTACCCTTGGTGAGTGTGAGTCACTGCCTTCAAATATGTTCGTCTTCCAGCCTCTGTTTCTGACCAAGTGGAAATCATAGGAGATAAAAGTAAAAGTATTTTATAAACCTCTCTCCCTCCCTCTCAATCTATCTATATATTATTCGCCCAGGCATGCCACCTGGGCTCCCTCGGTCAGGGTGGGCCCTAAGGCTGTAGTCCCTATAGACCCCCTCCCCCTAATCCGGTCCTGCTCGTTACAACTGAAAATTCGGTGTCATCTTTCTTGTTAAAGACTTTTGTTAGCTGCATACAACAGTCAGTACATCTAACCTGGTTGGAAAGTAACGTGCTCTGTGAAGTATGGATCCAGGGGCGAATCCAGAGGGTGGATTCGCCCCTGGATCCATACTTCTCTTTGGTCCCCTTAGGATCAAAGAGAAGCTTCGATTTGTTAACGCTAAATTAAAAGCATAACAAATTGAATAATTTTTCGTGAAAGGAAATATTACTTAAAAGCATATTACTTCCCTTAAGTAA
Organism: Macrothele yani; assembly: GCA_039090855.1. Lineage (NCBI taxonomy): Eukaryota > Metazoa > Arthropoda > Arachnida > Araneae > Macrothelidae > Macrothele > Macrothele yani. The sequence goes on along the minus strand of CM077013.1, from coordinate 100,127,132 downwards.
AATTGGAAGAATTTATAGGCAAACTAAGAACACTTTTTCAATTTGAGGAAAAGTATCAGAAGGGTCTCCGGTTATTCCCGGCACTTACGCCCCCCCCCCCCCCCTCTCCTCACAAAAATCCTGGATTCTCCCCCATATGGATCCCTTATATTTATGAAATGAAATCTGCGAAGCAGCGGATAGAGACATGTAAAACAATATGCTGATATGCCTAGCTTTCGTGACCTTTCCGAATATGATGACGAGCCAGTGGCGTAGCCATAAATTTCTTAGGGGGGGGGGGGTTCCAAGCGTTTGGTTCATTGGCGAAAGCCCCATATATACCGTTTTACGTTTTAAATTCATACTAAATCTCTCCTCAAGGGGGGGGGGGTTCTGGACGCGAGAACCACTCCCTTGGCTACGCCTATGTGACGAGCGAACTAATAATCTGTGCTCTTTCGCAGAAAGCCTCTCTGAGTGTTTTAACCTTAAACAGAATTTTTCCTAGCACTACTCAGGAAGCATCTTCCTACCGTTATATGTACTATCTGATACTCATTCGTTCTGGGCTAGTCCTTTTTCTTTCTGCTTTTCTGCGGAGTGCTATGATGCTGGCGTTCACATTACTTCTACGTTTCATTTGTAAAAATGGAAAAGTTATCCCAAACAACAAAAATTACGAAAATTCAAAGAAATTTATGTCAGAAACAGAAGTGCAATTTGTGACCGATCATAGTACTTCCCTATAACGGAGGTATGAGAAAATAAAATATGCGCATCATTTGAGTGAAGTGGGGAACTTTTTAACTTGAAGGGGCGTAACTTCAATTCTCACCCTCCCAGATAAGAAAAGTTTGCTCCGGCCACCTGACCTTACGATAAAAAGAAATAACATCTCCAAAACAAAACATGGGCCGCGGGAGGCCTAATGCGCAACGTTCGTGACTGTCACGGAAAGGACCTCTGGTTCGATCACAGGCAGGTACGAACGCTCGATCCACTAAATATCCGCCGTGCGTCGGATGGGTACGTTAAGCCGTCGGATCCCGGGTACTGGGCACCCCGGTAATAAATTAGGGCGTCTTGCTCCCCTTTCTATTTTACTTCGCTTCCGTGTCACTTTCCTATCGGGCACTCTAGCCCAAATCTTCTAGCTTCCTATTTCTAAGGGTTGTTAAGACCTGGGGTCAGACACTCCTTCCTAAAATCCTCTACATATGATCATTTGATGATCAAAACAAAACAAAATAAATTCCCCAAAGGACGGATGCTTGGAGAAGTCTACATTTCAACTCCATCTGTTGAACAAACTTGTAACTACAATGACACGAGGATAATGCAGTTTTTAGCAGATCGTTTGTTTAAAAAAGACAGAAAGGATCACTTTCCAGCCCATCCTTCTGTAGATACGGTATCTATATATTGGTTGAATTCAAAAGTAGTTTTTGCACCGTAAACAACTAACCTTCGGATTTTTGTAATGCAGAGTTATTCCTCTAAAACGGATGTTTATATTTGTCGTGATATCTGTTCATCTGTCAGCCTGTTTGGAAAAATTCTTCGGGCGCAGTGGTTTAAGCGATAGATTCTGATCATTCGTCCATGAGGGCAAGGTACCGGGCTCTCGAATACCGGAGAGGCATGGATGTTGTGTTTGTCTAACGGCGCTGGCTCTCTCTCCCTTCCCTGGAACCAGTGGCCCTAAATTAGGGACGGGCGACTGCCTACAGCCCATTTCGCTCACGGTGGTCGTTAAACCTCAAATAAAAAAAATAAAAAAATCCTTTCTGCGTCCGTTATCTGTAGCCGGATCACAATACTTCCCGTTACTTTTCCAGTTCTTTTCTTTTTAATATAATACTTCCTTGTTATTCCGTTACATTTCCATTTTTTGTTCGAAGGCTAGTTTCAAAAACTTCATTTAACTCAGGATAGTCTTAATCACAGATTAATACCATTCACACGCCTTTTGAATGTCCAGATTCATCATCTTACAACTAAGGGAAAATAATGCACCTATTTACCCTTTTCCCGTTCTTCTTTGGAAGGTTAAACAACCACCGTGAGCAACTCAAGTAGACACTAACGTCCTTAATTTATGATTAAGGACCCCTCCCACTGATTCCAGGGAGGAGAACCAGTGACATAAGGCCCACACACACACCATCCATGCCTCACTTGAGATTCGCACTCTGTCTAACTTCGGACGGATAATTATAAGCCAGCGCTTCATATCATTCGATCAAGAATTTGATTAGAATTTGTCACAATATACCTGTGTCCCTAAAAGTAATATATTTGTGTTTCAAAAGTACATTATTTTGAAAATTACTTCTGAATACGATTTCCGTGAGCATAAGTAAGATTTTTCCATCCATTTAATTGAATTTCTGAGCTAAATGTTTCGTGCTAGATAGCGAATTTTTTTTTTGTTTGAGTACTACTGATTTCACAGACTTCACAAAAGAAAGAAAAAAAAAGAAAGATTGAGGTTCATTTTTGCGTAGAATTGAGTTTCATCTTTCTTGCACCTTTTAGTCTTCCGGTCTACTAATGCAAGTGTATCATTGCAAAATTTGGGCTAAAACAAATAAAATCCAAGCACAGCTTATCCAACTTGGCATACACAGTGCGTCAAAGAATTTTTAAGACTGGCGCTAGATTTCAGCCTACGGTGGCGCCACCAGTGTAATCGCGAATGCGTTATAAACCATGACCATCTGCTTGCTTTCTGCCAAAAGTACTGCGCAGTTGTTAAAGTAACTCAAACGAAACTGCCGTTCATTAGGGAAGTAAAATTTTTTTCATGCTGAATTATTAAGATGGAACAAAGGGCTGTTATTAAATTTAAAGCAAAACTTGGTAAAAGTGCCTCGGAAACGTACCAAATGATGAAACAAGTTTACGGTGAGTTTTGTTTAAGTAGATCAAATGTTTTCCTGTGGCACAAACGTTTCTTGGACGGAAGAGAGACGCTAAAAGATGATAAGCATACCGGAAGACCAAGTTCATCTAGGACACCTGAGATTATTGAAAAATTGCGTGATTTCGTGGCAAACATCGATGTGCGTCACTAAGAATGATGGAAGAGTCTTTAAACATCCACAAAGAAACGATTCGAACCATCCTGCATGAAGATTTGGGCAAAACAAAAGTCTGTGATAAATTTGTTCCACACACGTTAACCAATGAAAAAAAATCAAGGAGAAGTGCACATTGCAGAGACATCATTTCAGCCGCTGAAAATGATCCAAACTTCTTGAAATCGATTGTTACAGGTGATGAAACATGGTGTTTTCAATATGATTCTAAAACAAAGCGACAAAGTGCTAAATGGAAGTCAAAAAACTCGCCACAAGCCAAAAAAACAAGAAAAGTTCCATCGAAAATCAAAACAATGCTCATTAAATTCTTCGATAGTAAAGGTATTATCCCCAAAGAATTTGTTCCAAGTGGATAAACAATTACTGGTGAGTTTTATTTAAATGTTTTGAGGCGTTTGATGGGCAGAATTCGTCGCATTCGTCCAGAATATCGAGATGAAAACAGTTAGTGTTTGTTGCACGATAATGCACCCAGTCACATCTCACTTCTTGTTCGTAGATTTTTGGTGAAAAATAACGTCTGTGTGTTGAATCATCCACCGTATTTGTCTGATTTAGCACCCTGCCACTTTTCTTTGTTCCCAAAACTTAAAATGACGTTAAAAGAGTGTTATTTTGATGTTATTTCGACCATACAAACAGCTTCGACGCGTGCTTTGGAGGCAATTCCGCAAAGTGAACTGGAACAGGCCTTCGAATCATTATTATATCGCTGTAACAAGTGTATTGAAGCCGGAGGGACTTATTTTGAATAACAAACCAAAACAAATTATAATTTCTTGTTTCTATTTCATTTTACAGACCCAGTCTTAAAAATTCTTTGACGCACTGTGTATGGTGTCCAAACCGCTTTATTATCAAGTTGTGCGCAAGTGTTTCTCATTTTTGCACTCTCTCTTGCTCATTACAGACACGTCCACTTTCAAAACAATGCACTTTTGCAAATGGTTCCAGAAATCTGTGAAAAGCCCAGTATAAGCTGACAGCTGAAAAGCATGTGACTTGTCATGCGGTTTCCAGGACACAGTGTTATTCGTATGCCCTGGAAGATCAGTTTCAGCTGAGTGATTATATGAGTTTACCGAACAGCCCCATAATGTCTTCTAGTCATTGTCATGAAGTACATGTAATGTATGAGTATCCACAGAGAATTGGCGCCTACGGCGAAAGTTAGCCGCACGAACTTACGGGTAGAAAAGCCAATAAACTGCATGTAAGTGATTTAAACAATTACTGACATCCTAAAGAAAAGCCTATAACCGCTCATTTTTTATTGCTTGTATGAAAAATTTTAATATTAAAAAAAAAAAAGGTAAGCAAGTGTCACGTTTCCGGTGCTTGCCATACGTATAGCGCCACCTATTAACGATATGCAACACTATTCCAACACACGGAAATTTAATTTTGAAATATTCCTTATAATTTTTTTCTCAAATTTGCAAGACGCTAGCTATAGTTCAGCATCTTCTTTGTCCCTGTGCCGATTTCCACGGGTGTCGTCGCACTTGCGATCGGGGTTGAAATGGTAGCATATGCAACCGGCAGGGGCAAAGAGGAGAGGGGTTGAAAGGAGGGACGCAGGGTTGGGAGATTAGGTGTTGACCACCTAGGGTCTTCCAACGGTCAATGCTACCGGGGTTGAAAGGTCAGATAATAAGTGGGTTCAGGCATCGCAGTGCACCCGTTGAACTCCCTACTTGGCGCGTCCCTGAGTGGCGTAACTAGTCAGATCCGTGTGTGTATGTGTGGTCGAGGTGGATGGGGTGGAGATTGCATGAATTCCTTTGTAGCCGGTAGTGAAAAGCATTAAAGCCGTCCCGGTGCGCAGGCTTATGACCATTCGTCCGAGAGATTACGTGCGGGAAGCGACCCTGTGGAAAATCGTGCGCGAAGCGACCCTGTTATATTTCATCGTGGACGAAGCGACCCTGCTAATCGATCGGATAATGTTACTTATATAATCATCATCATCATCATTGTCAACCATTATCAATCCACTGCTGGACGAAGGTCTCCCCAAGTTTCCTCCACAACGGTCTGTCTTGTGCCAGTCTCCTCCATGTCACTCCCGCATGCTTTCGAATTTCATCCACCCATCTTCCATGTGGTCTTCTTCTGGGTCTTTTCCTGTCCCTTGGAATCCAATCTAAAATTTCGGCTGTCCATCGACGGTCTGTCCTTCTGGCAGTATGTCCAGCCCATTGCCATTTCAGGGATTTAACTCTGATCATGATGTCTTCCACTCTTGTCATTTTTCGGAACCACGTGTTCCTCTTCTTATCTCTCCTGCTAACACCAAGCATGCACCTCTCCATGCTGTTTTGAGTTGTCTGCAGCCTTTGTATGTCTCTTTTAGCTAAGGCCCACGTCTCTGCACCATACGTAAGCACTGGAAGGATGCATTGATCAAACACTTTTCTTTTAAGACATAATAGCATATTGCTCTTGAAAATTATGCTGTTTCTTCCAAAAGATCTCCAGGCAAGTTTTGTACGCCGATTAATTTCTTTATCAATGTGACCCTCACTTGATATCTGCTGTCCAAGATAAACGTATGTGTCTGTTATCTCCAGCTTTTCTCCATCAATCGATAAATCTTCATTTCTTGTAAAAGCATTGTACATCACTTTTGTCTTCTGAAAGTTCATTTTTAATCCCACTTCTTTACTCTTGTCAGCAAGTTCCTGGATCATACTCTGTAGCTCTGATGGGGTAGTTGCAAAAATGACTATGTCATCAGCAAAACGAAGGTGGGTTAGATAATCTCCGTTAACCTTTATCATTTTGTTTTCCCAGTTCAGTGATTGAAAGACATTTTCCAATGTGGCATTGAAGAGCTTCGGAGATATGGTGTCACCTTGTCTCACTCCTTTTCCAATTTTTATGTGTGTTGTATTTTCAAACAGCCGAATCTTTGCACTTGCATTTTCATAGAAGTTATTAATAATATTAATGTATGCATCTTCAATACCGCAGGATTTCAGAGCCATTGCAACTGCTGATGGTTTCACCGAATCAAAGGCTTTTTTATAATCGATAAAGGCCATGCACAATGGAAGTTCATATTCCCTCGCTCTTTCAATTAGTTCTCTCAGTACGTGGATATGATCTATTGTGCTGTAGCCACTCCTGAATCCAGCTTGTTCTCTCGGTTGAGCCATGTCCAGTGTCACCTTGAAGCGGTGTGAAAGAACTTTAGTGAAGATTTTATAAACCACTGATAGGAGGCTGATAGGTCTGTAGTTCCTGAGATCCTCAATGTCACCCATTTTATGTAGCAAGATCATTGTAGCGTTGTTCCAATCCTCAAGAATCTTCCATTCATTAAGGCATCGAGTGAAAATTTGGGCGAGTACTGTTTCGATTTCTCCACTTGCTTCTTGTATGATGTCTACAGTAATTCCATCTTCTCCTGGAGCTTTTCCCCGCTTCATGTTCTCGATTGCATGTGCAACTTCTGCTGGAAGGACAGGAAGAACTCTGGTACTGGTACCCTTCATGATGACTGGAGTACATGTATCATCCCTTTCATATAATTTGGAGTAGAAATCTTTCACTCTTGTCAAAATTTCGCCTCTATTTCTTGTTACAGAACCATTTTCTTTTCTCAGTGCCATAATTTGTTTTCTTCCCTTACTGAGATGTCCCTTTGCTATCTTTAGGCTTTGGTTGTTTTCAATTGCTTTCCTTACTAGTTCACAGTTGAATTTCCTTACGTCTTCAGTGATACTTTTTCGTACTGTCTTGCATAGCTCTATATATTCCACTTTGGAAGTCACATCTTCTTTAGTTGTCCTCATCACTCTTCTTTTTTGCATCAACATTTTGGTTTTCCTGATAATTTGTTCACATGCAATTTGTTCTTAGACCCAGCTAATTTTGTTGCTGTTTCCATAAGAGCTTTGGTTATTTTTCTGTTAACTTCAGAAATATCCACTTCTTCCGATATTAGGCCTTCTAAAGCAGAGAACCTGTTCTTCAGTTCCAATTTGAATGTATTATGGTGTTTTTTAAGGTTGGTTATGTCAATATATTTTGTTTGTCTTATGAGCTTGCTACGTTCGAGTTTAATGTTGAGGTGCATCTTACATCTCACCAATCTATGGTCACTGCCTGTGTTGAACTTGTTTAGCACACTGCAGTCTTCTATGACGAATTTTTTGTTACGCATAATAAAATCAATTTCACTTGTCGTCCCATTTGGATGTCTCCATGTCCATTTCCTGTGTGGCATTTTCTTGAAAAAGGAGTTCAAGATGAAAAACCCTTCTGCCTCTGCAAACTCTACGAGAGTATTTCCACGCTGGTTTCTGTTGCCGTGACATAATTTACCTACTGAAGTTTCATTCTGTTGTCGTTGGCCTTTTTTTGCATTGAAATCTCCCATAATTATCTTCAAGTGCTGCTTACCTTTATTATTTAGATGACGAATTTCCTCATAAAATTCTTCAATTTCTTCTTCAGCATGACTTGTGGTGGGTGCACAAGTTTGAATAATCTGAGCCTGGTATCTTCTCGAGAGTTGGATAACGAGTCGTGCAGCTCTGTCAGAGGAACTTTCAACTTCTACAACTTTATCCTTCAGTTTCTTGTTTATTATAAATCCAACACCACTAGTTCTGCCAGTATCTGTCCCACGATAGCAGAAGAGATGTCCACTTTTCAGTTCAATGAGATCTTCTCCTTTTCTCCTTACCTCACTTAGCCCGACGATGTCCCACTTGATCCTTTGTAGTTCCTCTTCCAATTCAAGAAGCCTTGAATCAGAAGATAGTGAGCGTCCGTTATATGTAGCCAAGGTCAGCATCAGATGGCAGCCTAGTCCGGTCCTCCGGGGATTCTTAGCACCCTCTGCTTTCATGTCGCACTGGCCGCTGCCTTGGCCAGGTACATTCCAGCTGCCGGAGACTGAAAGCCAAGATTTAAGTTGTGGAGTCATTTTGTAGGGGTTTGGCCATAACTCACCACGCTGGCCAAACGGGTTGGTGAGTGCGGGATAGCATTTTCTCTAATCCCGATGGTATAGTTGTACCGCTATTGGCGGTCGTCAGAGCCCCTTTAGTGGGAACAGGATGTACCACGAGAAGGCGGGGTTGACATTTGTCAAGGAGATGCTGTGATGTTACGCATCACCTGACCTTACATCCCGTTACTTATATATATAAGTGAGGTAAGGAGAAAAGGAGATCTCATTGAACTGAAAAGTGGACATCTCTTCTACTATCGTGGGACTGATACTGGCAGAACTAGTGGTGTTGCATTTATAATAAACAAGAAACTAAAGGATAAAGTTGTAGAAGTTGAAAGTTCCTCTGACAGAGCTGCACGACTTGTTTTCCAACTCTCGAGAAGATACCACGCTCAGATTATTCAAACTTATGCACCCACCACAAGTCATCCTGAAGAAGAAATTGAAGAATGTTTCGTCATCTAAATAATAAAGGTAAGCAGCACTTGAAGATAATTATGGGAGATTTCAATGCAAAAAAAGGCCAACGACAACAGAATGAAACTTCAGTAGGTAAATTATGTCACGGCAACAGAAACCAGCGTGGAAATACTCTCGTAGAGTTTGCAGAGGCAGAAGGGTTTTTCATCTTGAACTCCTCTTTCAAGAAAAATCCACACAGGAAATGGACTTGGAGACATCCAAATGGGACGACAAGTGAAATTGATTTTATTATGTGAAACAAAAAATTCGTCATAGAAGACTGCAGTGTGCTAAACAAGTTCAACACAAGTAGTGACAATAGATTGGTGAGATGTAAGATGCACCTACCTCAACACTAAACTCGAACGTAGCAAGCTCATAAGACAAACAAAATGTATTGACATAACCAACCTTAAAAAACACCATAAAACCTTCAAGTTGGAACTGAAGAACAGATTCTCTGCTTTAGAAGGCCTAACATCGGAAGAAGTGGATATTTCTGAAGTTAACAGAAAAGTAACCAAAGCTCTTATGGAAACAGCAACAAAATTAGCTGGGTCTAAGAACAAGTTGCATGTGAACAAATTATCAGGAAAAACCAAAACGTTGATGCAAAAGAAGAGAGATGAGGAAAACTAAAGAAGATGTGACTTCCAAAGTGGAATATATAGAGCTATGCAAGACAGTACGAAAAGGTATCACTGAAGACGTAAGGAAATTCAACTGTGAACTAGTAAGGAAAGCAATTGAAAACAACCAAAGCCTAAAGATAGCAAAGGGACATCTCGGTAAGGGAAGAAAACAGATTATGGCACTCAGAAAAGAAGATGGTTCTGTAACAAGAAATAAAGGCGAAATTCTGACAACAGTAAACGATTTCTACTCCAAATTATATGAAAGGGATGATACATGTACTCCAGACATCCTGAAAGGTACCAGTACCAGATTTCTTCCAGTCCTCTCAGCAGAAGTTACGCATGCAATCAAGAACATGAAGCGGGGAAAGCTCCAGGAGAAGATCGAATTACTGTAGACATCATACAAGAAGCAAGTGGTGAAATCGAAACAGTACTCGCCCAAATTTTCACTCGATGCCTTAATGAATGGAAGATTCCTGAGGATTGGAACAACGCTACAATGATCTTGCTACATAAAAAAGGTGACATTGAGGATCTCAGGAACTACAGACCTATCAGCCTCCTATCAGTGGATTATAAAATCTTCACTAAAGTTCTTTCACACCGCTTGAAGGTGACACTGGACATGGCTCAACCGAGAGAGCAAGCTGGATTCAGGAGTGGCTACAGCACAATAGATCATATCCACGTACTGAGAGAACTAATTGAAAGAGCGAGGAATATGAACTTCCATTGTGCATGGCTTTTATCGATTATGAAAAAGCCTTTGATACGGTGAAACCATCAGCAGTTACAATGGCTCTGAAATCCTGCGATATTGAAGATGCATACATTAATATTATTAATAACATCTATGAAAATGCAAGTGCAAAGATTCGGCTGTTTGAAAATACAACACACATAAAAATTGGAAAAGGAGTGAGACAAGGTGACACCATATCTCCGAAGCTCTTTAACGCCACATTGGAAAATGTCTTTCAATCACTGAACTGGGAAAACAAAGGGATAAAGATTAATGGAGATTATCTAACCCACCTTCGTTTTGCTGATGACATAGTCATTTTTGCAACTAACCCATCAGAGCTGCAGAGTATGATCCAGGAACTTGCTGACAAGAGTAAAGAAGTGGGATTAAAAGTGAACTTTCAGAAGACAAAAGTGATGTTCAATGCTTTTACAAGAAATGAAGATGTATCGATTGATGGAGAAAAGCTGGAGATAACAGACACGTATGTTTATCTTGGACAGCAGAAATCAGGTGAGGGTCACATTGATGAAGAAATTAATCGGCGTACAAAACTTGCCTGGAGAGCTTTTGGAAGAAACAGCATAATTTTCAAGAGCAATATACCATTATGTCTTAAAAGAATAGTGTTTGATCAATGCATCCTTCCAGTGCTTACGTATAGTGCAGAGACCTGGACCTTAACTACAAGAGACATAAAAGGCTGCAGACAACTCAAAGAGCATGGAGAGGTGCATGCTTGGTGTAACCAGGAGAGATAAGAAGAGGAACTCGTAGATCAGAAAAATGACAAGAGTGGAAGACATCATGATCAGAGTTAAAACCCTGAAATGGCAATGGGCTGGACATACTGCCAGAAGGACAGACCATCTATTGAAAGCCGAAGTTTTAGATTGGATTCCAAGGGACAGGAAAAGACCCAGAAGAAGACCACATGGAAGATGGTTGGATGAAATTCGAAAGTATGCGGGAGTGACATGGAGGAGACTGGCACAAGACAGACCATTGTGGAGGTAACTTGGGGAGGCCTTCGCTCAGCAGTGGATTGATAATGGTTGACAATGATGATGATATATATATATATATATAGATATATATAGCCCCCCTACACAAAGCAGTTTTTTTTCATGCCGTACCAAGAGAGAGAAGTTTTGTGAACACCGCTGTAAGTTTTCCCAGCATAATGCCACGACTGCAGTTTTCTGAACTCAACTGGAAGTTTTCCCTGCATAACACCACTGGGAGCTGGAAGAACGTCACGGACTGCGCTCCTTGCAGCCCTGGCAGCTATTGAAACCAACTCATGTGGGAAACTGCCTATTCCCACATCAGTTTGTTTCCTTTGAATAAAACTTCCCTGGGGACTGCATTCATGGCAGCTCTCGCCAGCAGGGTTGCTCGCGAACGCAGTCTCTCGTTGGTTGGGAATGCATCGCTGGGCCTGTGTACTTTGTTGATTAATACGGTTCTTGTGCTTCCGAATAAGAAATAAAATAGGGGAATTAATTAAAAATAATGGCGAATGTTGAAATAAAGTATTAAATAAAGTACGTTTGAATGTATTACTCAACTTGTTTTCTTTTGTTTTTCTTCCAATTTTTGGTTTGTTCCTGCTTTTATTCAACGTAATAATTCTAACAACAATGTTGCTCCCATCGAACTGGAGATTATTCGAGTTTGCTAATAACAAATACTCAGTTGCCGAGACTTTTGAAAAAAAGTTTTACTTATATATTTTCTCTTCTGGTCAAAATGGGCAAGTGAACAAATTGCGATTAAGAATAGAGTTCAGTATTGGAAAAAAAAAATTGATTTCTTCACTTACCAAACACAGCGAAATTTTCGCTTTTAAACTTGATTTCTTATTTCCAATGTTTTCCTCAATTGCACAATGCTGTACATGTGTATATAATTCTTGTCTTTACTATGCATGATACAAAATCCCCCAGTACTGAGATATTCTAATTCCGTCTGTCTCAGATTATTACATTTTTTTTGTATTCTTTGTCCTCAGTAATTTCTTTTCGCACAGTGCTCAATTATTGTACACCTGCACTGTTATCTGTCAGCACTGAATTTGTACCTTTACTCCGAGACGCACTGTTACGCCAGTCTCTTATGTTCTCGTGCAAAGTATGAATGCACCCTTCACCACGATGCTCCTTTGTAGATCATCGCACCGTGCTGTATTTAAATGTACATAGTTTTTAGAATTTTGCCTATTTTAATGTATTTAACTTGTATCAGCACGTTCTAATTAGTTCGCTTCCTGAACCCTACCTTGAAAATAAAACCGATTTGAAACCACTGAGTTGATCACGTTGGTCGTTAAACCTTCAGCCAAAACTAAAAAAAACAAGCATTGAAAAGTCGTTCTTTCATTGTTTCGTAAAAAAAAAAAAAAAAAAGTTGCTATCGAGCTTGCCCCACCAAAAATAATGCTCCCCACCCACCCGTCGCCTATTCAGATTTCGAAATCTAGCAGCGTGCCTGCTGACAGAGCAAGAAATATGTGCCGATAGCGAACCGCTACTTTTACAAGCAGAGACAGTATTTATATATGTCCATTGCGAGAAAGTTGTGCACTATTTAAAGCGTATGTTTTTCATCTTGGTGAATGATATACAACATCAAAATAATTTTTGGAAACGGATTTTTGGAATAGGAAATACACTGGCAAATATAAATGCACCCTAACGCCCCCAAGCGTCAGAACTGTGCATAACGAATAATTCAACAATATATATAATGTGTATCCCGCAGTTAAGGGTGACTGATGACAAAATATTTTTTTTAACAAAATTTAAGAAGCAGAGATATTGAAAACGCTACAATGTACATTAATATCCCTATAGGAAAAAAATTATATTATTTTGGGAAGAAACTATGCCTGCAATGTTTTGCGAAGTCAACTGTATCTGACCTCAAATAATTTTTCTCTCTCAGGTTTTTAGGCTGGTAGATGCGGATGCAAAAATGTTGTCCACAAAAATATGCGCTGATCTCCTTTAGCTGCAAAAATATGCGTTACGAAAAGTTACGTGCAAAGCTTGTTTTTTTTTTTTTTTTTTTTCTCACTACACGCGCTACCCGAAGCAAAAATAACTTTTCGAATCTAAGTTTTAGAAACAGATATATAGCAAATGTTTAAGCGCACTAGCAAAAAACCATTTTTTTTTATTTTAAGTTTTTTTTTTTAGCAGGAAGACTGCGCCAAATGTTTTCCGTAGTGAGTAGTATTTGTCGAAAGAATAATTTCTTCAGTTTGGTTTTTCGAAGCGCAGATGAACTGCAAATGGGTTGTAAACAGAACTATGCACTTTATGTCCCACAGAAGTGCAAAATTGCGCTTAATGTAAAATTAGAAATATATGCAAATGTATTTTTCCCCAATTTGACGGACTTTTTTTTCTCGTATCGATCTTTTAGAAGCAAAAGATATCCAAAGATGTGGAAAAAATACAATATATGTTCATACCTTTTTTCAGTAAAACAGTGCATTATTCGCAGAAGAAAACTATATGCGAATGGTCTTCGTGATAAAAGGTATTGAAAAAATAATTGCTTCAATCGGATTTTTGGTAGTGATGATACAGAATAAAATATATTTTGAGCTGAGAAACATCTGCATCGACGAAATTCTGCATTGTTAAAAAGCTGCGCTGTATGATTTTCCTGGGAGATATTTTATTTATTTCCTTTCTTTATTTTGAAATATGTTTGCAAGATTTAACGGAATTACACATAATTATAATTTTTTTCTTTGGAACATTTGATAAGTAATACATCACTACAATTCCAAACAAAATGTTTCTAATAGTTTCACGCAGATTATTATCATTTTTTGTTTGTCTTGTTTGCTGGTTTGTTTTTCCTTTTCTTATTTTTTTATTTCGTTTCCCTTTGAAATATGCGAATTAAATTATGATAGAAGATTTCAATCTTTGTCAAAAATGGAATTCTACCACCGTTCATTTTGAATGGAAGTAATCATTAAAAACTTCCAATTTATAGTTCACAGTCATAAGGCAGTTCAGAAGTTCCCTTTTTTTTTTTTTTGTATGTTTGCAAGATTTAATGGAATTACACATAATTTTAATTTTCCTCTTTTGGAACATTTAATAAGTATATCCAACTAGAAAGGGATTTTTTTCAGTCAAATTTTCATAATCGAAGTAAAACAAAAAAAAACTGTGATGCATGATCTTTTCTCATCTACAATGGAAATGATTATTAAAACAGTATATTTTATAATATACGAACGCAGTTTCTATTCACCTTTCTTTAGTTTAATTTATGAATACTGGAAAAACGAATTTAGCATTCAGTTGTTTGTTTTGTTAATTGGTCATTATACATACTCTTTATTTATTTATTTTTTTACGTACATGTACATGTGAAAGCAAGGGATTTCACAACAGAAGATATGAGTTTAACTTTGCCGCTATAAAAGATTACTTACAAAATAGGAATCAACAAAAATGTAAGGTCCCACCGAGATTTGAACTCGGATCGCTGGATTCAGAGTCCAGAGTGCTAACCATTACACCATGGAACCTTTCCTTCCCATGCCGGGAATCGAACCCGGGCCGCCTGGGTGAAAGCCAGGAATCCTAACCACTAGACCACATGGGACTGCACGGTGAAGTCTTCAGTCATGATTATAAACTCAGAGCTTCTTTTTACTGCCTGTAGATTTCCATTGAATATGGATATGGGCGAAGTTACTGCTATTGTTATTCTGCTCGCCCTTCGCTTCTGCTCTTAACGTCATTTTGGTCCCAACATTCCCTGTTTTGCTCAGCGCCGACGAAAGAATTCTGCAGTGTGTTTTCTTGCGCCTATGAGTGGCGTATTTTTGAAGCTACGCTCAAGTGTTGGTGAATTGAATTTGATCCATTGTCATTAGAGGTTACAAGAGATTCAGAAAAGTTGCTTTCTCGGCTAAAAAACATTTTTGTTGTCCGTGCTCGTTTTTTTTTTCGTAGTATTCCATCCCGGCATTTTTTTAACCCGGAATTTACATACCGGCACTAATTTTAGTAATGGGAACTGCAGAAATGATTTATTTATTTATTTATTATTATTTTGTTGTTCCTGACTTACGAGCGCGCATTCTTAAACATAGAAATCCTATGTGTCTCGTGCCCTTGAGAAATAGCTGTCTGAGAATCTAAAGGGTGGGGGAGTGTGTACACATTTGAGGGTTGTGAGCAGTGATTTATTCGGGCATCTTCTCGGTGGTGCTTAGCCCCCCCCCCCCCCCCGAAGGTTTTTAGGCGATTTTCCCTTATATTTAGTCTAATTGCTTTCGTTTATAGCTGAATAATTGGATAAATTAATTAAAAAAACCCTAAGAAAATGAGGCAAAATATTGTAATAATAATAAAACAAACAACAACACCCACATGGACTTAAGTCTGAAATTTCTATCATCCTTCAGTAAAACATTAAATAGTCTTCGCTGAAGGGGAGAATTTTCAAGCACTGATAATTCGGACTACTTCCGCAATAAAAACCTAATTGCACAGAGAAGCGATGTTTGCAAAGCAATACATCATCATATTTTGGAAGCTGGCAATCAGCTTTATTTCAGTCTTCTGGATGCCGATACGGTTAAGCCTTAGTGTAGCTAACGTGACGTTAGTGCTTCCAATACAGGAAAATATTTGCTACCTAATTTTTAAAAATAGCGAATTATTAGCAATTGATTCCATAAAAAGTTTTTTTCCCCTGGCGGTGTTGGTTTTCACTATGCAGCAAAAAAAAAAAAACCGAGGTAACTCAAACTGGCATCCAAACGGTTAGTTGGTTTGGTTTTTTTTACTATGTGCTAATCTAAATAATCTAAAGGGGCTGAAACCGAAAGACAGGGAAACGGCTTACACCATACGTTCTCAGGTAACACTGCAATGATTCCTAAATAATAAGAAACAGGCTTATAGTAAGGCGAAGAAATTTTAACCACTCCTAATGTTTTTCTTTTGGGAGGGGGGGGGTATTTTCTCCGGCACAGCGTTATCTTACGAACATCCCCATGGTTAAATGCTTGGTGCTTTACTGAATTAAAGCAAAGGTATAACATTTTTACATTTTTAGTACCTTGTATGTGCAGATGTCATTTGGAATATGCATTTGCGATATACGAACATAAGAAAATTTATATACTTTAAATTTTTTATATATATTATATTAATGTATATGTAAATAACAAAATTGTGGTTATATGTATATAATCAGTCAACAAATTTCATCCCCCTCAAAATTTGTAATTACCCTCCGGAAAAAACTCTCTGAATGCAACACTGGCGGCGAGATTGCTATTAATACATTCTGATTGCGAAAGTTCTAATTGCCCGACTTTTTACTTCCTGAGAATCCATGTTGGAATGGATTCTCAAGAAGTAATGGAAGGGGGCTGCCTTCTCTGCTCGGGACCTTGAAGTTCTGAGTTCAACTCCAGTGAATCGGTATTCATTATTAGCCGATGTTCGGAAGTCTCGTTAATCCGTTGGCCCCAGGGTAGAGACTCTTCGTTACGAACAAGTCTAACCCTAGTCCTCGGTGTAGCTAGCGTAAGTAGTGCTCGCTCTGGTCCACAAACCATCCAACTCTAATCAACCGCCATCATTTCTGACTTATGGTACAATAGCGTTTCACGGAATTGTCAATTACATTTTCAATCCATGGAGCTTTTCTTGGCGATTTTTTTTTTTTTTTTTACCTTTTTAGTTTCAGATATTTTCTGGCGAAGGTATTTTTTTTTGGAGGATTTTTACCTAAATATGAGCATACCAGCACTTCAAAATTTCCATTTCGAGCACTGTTTATTGTTGTTTTTCTAAACTTGAGTTTTATTCAGAGGGACAACTTTGTACATTTCAGCATCATCTATCCGGTGATCCTTCACGTTTTTTACTTCTTTAAAGGGTTAAAATCTGGGGTTTTACAATATTACTGAAGTCATGTTTGCTCAGGATCAGATCCCGCTAATAAATGAGCAACAAGGGATGTTATGCAGCCCGTTCGGTATAGTTTGCGCAAACGGTTTTGTTAAAAGTACGATATTCGGAGAAACTGTTTGTCAAATTCAACGTTCGTGTTAAGAACGCCATAGCAAGCATTAGATAATTCAGTTCTGTATTTCCTTCAACTTCTTCTTCTTTTTTTTTTTTCATTGGAGTGGAATATTAATACAGTACCACCTCTCAATAACGGACACCCATGGGACCGGACGTTTTGCCCCTTAAATAGAGGTATCCCTTATTGAGTCGCTCCTAACAAAATACGTAGTATATAAATACGTCATAGACATTCCATTTTAATGAGGAATGTAAATTTTATATGTAAAAACAGTAAATCTCAAATACAATAAAAATATAAAATACATATATGTATGAAACAGAAATGCAGTGCATGTATAAAAGAATAGTACCTGTATATGAAACAGTGAAAAATATATGGATTTGTTTTGAAGTTTTTAATTTACAGGCATTTTTCTCTAGTTTAGTAATTAAATTGAGTCCTTTCACTGTCACCGACATTTAAAAAGATCTTATGCAACTGTCAGATATATTTTAAGACTTCCTCAAAGTTTTTTATAGTACAGCTTTCTTTCTTTTTTACCTTATCAGTTTCCGGATCCTCCAAGCACATTTCTCTTGTGCCTTCATTATCAACTACAGGAATAAAAGCTCTCATGTGTTCATCAGTGTCATCCCTACCCAGCTGTTCATCGATCACAATATACACTGAGATGACAAAAAAAAAAAAAAAAAAAAACTGGGAAGGGCGCTACCATTTCCATTACATGACACCACATTCATGCGGTATATGGCATCCTCCGCAAACGACGTATATATAGAGGCAGACATGTCCGCGAGCTCAAGTAGTAGCATTCGCAGCTCAGATGACAGCTTATCAGGTGTTTTCGAACGTGGTATGATAGTCAGTGCCCGGCAGATGGGTAACTCCAAAACACCGTAATTTCAGTTTACACGGTCAACAATGTTTAAGGTTGTATCTGGGCTACACAAACTCAGGCAAAAAATCCGGTCACCGGTGTTGCCGTAGAAAAGTCCTGGAGCATCGTGGACAGCGGCGTCTGGCAAGGATCGTAACATCAGCCCGGCATGGTATGTATGTAAATTGTCCCAAATCATAGCGCAACCCATTTTTTTTTTTTTTTTTCGCAGGAAGACTGCGCCAAAGAATAATTTTTTTAATTTTTTGTCGAAAGCATAATATTTTTCAATTTGGTTTTTGAAAGTGTAGATGAACTGGAAATGTGTTGTAAACAGAACTATGCGCCCTCAGTATAGGGCGAAATTGCGCTTAATGTAAAATTAGAAGTTATATGAAAATGTATTTTTCCCCAATGATAGATTTTTTTCCCAAATCGATCTTTTAGAAGCAAAAGATATGCAAAGATATGTAAAAAATATAATAAATGCTTATACATTTTTTCAGTAAAACAGTGCCTTATTTGCAGAAGAAACCATATGGAAAATGCTCTTCGTTTTCAAAGGTATTGAAAATAGAATTCCTTCAATCGGATTTTTGGTAATAATGTTGCAGAGTAAAATATAGTTTGAGCTCAGAAATATCTGCATCCGACGAAATTATGCATCATTAAAAAACTACGCTGTATAATTTTCCTGGGAGATATTTTATTTATTTCCTTTCTTTATTTTGAAATAAAATCTTGAAGTATGTTTGCGAGATTTAAAGGAATTACACATAATCATAATGTTCTTCTCTTGGAACATTTGATAAATAATACAATTCCAAACAAAATGTTTCTAATGGTTTCACGCAGTTTTTTTATCATTTTTTGTTTGTTTAGTCTGCTTGTTTGTTTTTCCTTTTCTTTTTCTTTTCTTTTTTTCGTTTCCGTTTGAAATTTGCAAGTTAGATTATGATAGAAGATTTCAATCTTTGTTTAAAATGGAATTCTACCGTCGTTCATTTTGAAAGGAATTAATCATTAAAAACTTCCAATTTATAATACACAGAAGTTCCATTTTTTTCGGGTTTTTCTTTTCGCTGTTTTAAAGTAAAAAAAAAAAACGCGATGCATGATGGTCTCTCGTTTCTATTTTCACTTTTCTTTAGTTTAAGCTTTGAAGACACTGGAATACTAATTCAGGATTCAATTGTTTATTTTGCATATGGTATTTTACCTTTTGTCATGAATTCGTCATTCTGTATAAGCTGCAAGCTTTTTTTTTTTTTTTTTTTTTTTTGAGGGCAAGGGACGTATGCTGTGATATACAAAACTTACATTTCAGAGCTTTGAGTTTAATTTTGTAGTTATAAAAGCTTAGAAAAAACGGAATCAACAAAACATTTTTTTTCAAAATCGTAAGGTCCCACCGAGATTTGAACTCGGATCGCTGGATTCAGAGTCCAGAGTGCTAACCATTACACCATGGAACCTTTACTTCCCATGCCGGGAATCGAACCCGGGCCGCCTGGGTGAAAGCCAGGAATCCTAACCATTAGACCACATGGGACTGCACGGTGAAGTCTTCAGTCATGATTATAAACTCAGAGCTTCTTTTTACTGCCTGTAGATTTCCATTGAATATGGATATGGGCGAAGTTACTGCTATTGTTATTCTACTCGCCCTTCGCTTCTGCTCTTAACGTCATTGTGGTCTCAGCATTCCCTGTTTTGCTCAGCGCCGACGAAAGAATTCTGCGGTGTGTTTTCTTGCGCCTATGAGTGGCGTGTTTTTGAAGCTACGCATAAGTGTTGGTGAATTGAATTTGATCCATTGTCATTACTCATTAGAGGTTACAATAGATTCAGAAAAGTTACTTTCTCAGCTAAAGTACATTTTTGTTGATGTTTTTCTAAATTTGAGTTTCGTTCAGAGAGACAAACATCCATGATTCTTTGTATATTTCAGCATTACCTGGAGCTCCACGTTTTTTATTTCTTTAAAGGGTAAAAAATGTGGATTTTTACAGAATTACTGAAGTCATGACTATTCAGAATCAAGTCCCGCTGTAAAAGTACGATATTCGGGGGAACCGTTAATCGAATTCGACGTTTGTGTGAAAAACGCCATTCCATAATTCAGTTCTGTACTTTTTTTTTTTGTTTTTTTGCTTTGTTTCATCAGGACAGAATTTTAATACAGTACCACCTCTTAATATGGGTCACCCATGGGACCGGATGTTTTGTCCCTTAAATAGACGTATCCCTTATTGGGAGGTTCCTAACGAAATACGTATTTTATAAATACCTAATAGATATTTCACTTTAATAAGGAATGTAAATTTTATATCTAAATAACAGTAGGTCTTAAATACGATTAAAAAATAAAATACATATATGTATAAAACAGAAGCACAGTGCATGTATAAAAGTACAGTACCTGTATATGAATATGTGTAGTACGTATTTATTTGAAATAATCGACAAAAGCGTTTGTTTTGAAGCTTTCAATTTACAGGCATTTTTCTCTACATGAATATTAAGTTTACTAATTAAATTGAGTCCTTTCACTATCGCCGACATTTAAAAAGAACTCATACAAATGTCCAACATATTTTACATGTCCCCACATCCATGCAGTAAATGGTATTCTCCGCAAACGACGTACACTATATTGACAAAAGTCACCGGACACCTAGAAGAGAAACACCACACAGCATTTATTGACATGGATTAGTACAGTGTCGGTCCACCTTTGGCCTTAATGCATGCACTGACCCTTCGAGACATGCTTTCGACAAAATTTTGGAACACAGCGATAGGTATGCGCTTCCATGTACATAATGCTGCCGCTAACTGTTGCTTGGTAGTAGGCCTTGGTTCCAAACATCTTATGCGGCGCTCTAATTTATCCCATAGGTGCTCTATGGGATTAAGATCAGGGCTCTGTGCTGGCCAGTCCACACACGATTAGGAATTATCGTCAAACCACGTCGTAACAGTCCTTGCTTTATGGCTCGGTGCATTATCCTGCTGGTACCAACAAGGCTCGGTTCCATAGTATTGCCTCAGAGTTGGTAGGGCATTACTGTCCAGAATATCGAGGTAGACGTGCTGGCTAACAGGTTTGTCCACGATAACAAATGGGCCGGTACCATACCACGAAAAATACCCCCACACGAGTACACTGTCAGATTCCAACTTGACCGTAGGAACAGTTCACTGTGGTAAATAGCGTTCTCCCCGGCTGCTGCTGCCTTACTCACACACGGCCATCAGACTGATGGATCGTGTATCTGAATTCATCATTCCATAGGACTCGTTACCATTGATCTACGATCCACGAAAAAATGTTCTTTACATCATGCTAAACGACGAGTAGCATTCCGAGTGAAGATGAAAAACTTATGACCAGTCGCACGACCACGGTAACCCATGGAATGAAGTTATATGCGAATTGTACGTGTATACATACCAAGGTTCCAGCATTTTTACCCACCTGTACACTGAGGTCTTGTGAAAGTACTCCGTCGATTAGCTGTAACGACTCTCCTGAGGCTTCGACTTCGTCTAACACTTATTTTCTTTGATCTCCCGGTACGTTTTGCTATTTCAGGCACGCCATGTGTTTTCCACTTATTCAATACATCCAAAACACTTGACTTGGGTATGTTTAATCGTCTCTCGGTTTCTCTTATGGACAATCCACAAATATAACATCCAACAATCTTTCCATTCTCAAAGTTAGTTCTCTCCCGTCGCAATATTTTTACTCAACCTCACAGTGCGATATGATCGCGGTCAGCTGCAGGCTTGTTTTTATACCGTTTGCAGCTGCACCGCTCATTTATCAACGCAGCGGCTCCGTTCGTTCGGTTTTGAAGGAGTGTCCGGTGACTTTTGTCAGTATAGTGTATGTATAGCGGGAGATATCTCTCCACAAGCTCAAGCAGTATCATTCGCAGTTACGGTCCAAGTGTGTACCTGGACTACACAAACTCAGGGGGAAGTCCACAGAGTGCGAGATCATGTGTGGCCGTAAGCAGCAGATGACTTATCCCGCTCCTCCAAAATGCTGGCTCAGGAAGGATAAATAGAACCCATTTCAAATTTATTAAGTGAAGGCGTTGCGAGAGTAATCCTGCTAGGATCCGACGGGTCTTTACCCGGACAGGATCGGTCGGAAGACCAGCCAATTGTCACTTCCCCAGCGGAACCACCACTTCCCGACCCCACTTAATTTGCCTGTACGAGTGATGTGCCGAAATGGGAAGAGGTTCTAATATGCGTCTGGCTGGGAGATTTATTCTCCATCGCGAAACTTTGTCCTTTACTATAGTGTCTAGGCTAAATAACATTCACACTAAGGTGGTTCCGCCTAAAATCTCTGCCTTATGTTTCCAATGATAAACCTTCTTTACATATTTTCTTCGCAATATATAAACCTTCTTTATATATTTCTTCGCAATTTCACACAATTCTGTATTTTCTTCAGTATAATCACGGAGTTCATTTACATTGGAAATTTAAAATAGTGAAGCCTACATTTTAAAAGGATGTTTAATACAATTTAGAGACATAGATCTAACAGCCGTAATTATCCACTGTATAACATAATTTAGCAATCAAACATTTTTTGTGTACTGACGTCATCAATGTACAGGTCGTGTCATTTCTTAACAGGTCTGAACATTACTCAAAGAAAAATGATTGATTTTTAATATAATTATGGTTATGTTTTAGCAAGTATTAAATGTACCCTGCTATAACTTAAAGTTAGTTTTATCAATTTGCAAATTTTCGTCCTTGGGAATACATTAATTGCGAAGGAGATATGTAAAGAAGTTTTACCGTTGGAAACATATAAGGCAAAGATTTTAGATGGAACCACTTTAAATACACTAAGGTTCTCATGTTTCTAGAAAATTCAATCTATATTTGTATAAGACCTTCACAGCGATGAATTGTGACAATTAAACGAAAATACACGTGTCATAATTACACTGGTAGATGAAAAATGATTATCTTTCGAAGCCTAGCATCTAACGTGAGAGGTTATGACTCTGGACCTGAGTCGTCTTCTGCTTGTCTTCCACTTCTTTCTTTCGTATCTATTTTCTTCAGATATTCTTCTTGCCTCGCGACGAGACCATGTCTTGCTATTAAGGAAGCTGAGCAGGATTGACATGTCCTTCGTCTTTTCCATTTCTGGAACGAGGACTTTTCTTTTCGCTGAAAGGGAACTACACTCTAGTATCATGTGGACCACATCCGCGGTCTGAGTACCTCATCCGCACGCCCTTACCTCAACTGCAAACCGGCTGAAATGCTCGGGTGATACGTCATGCCCTATGAGTACTTGGTTAAGGAAACCATCTGATTCTACTCTTCTGGTTGAGACTCTGGAAAAGATACGGTCATTTCTCCTTCCCGTATCCCATTCATCACACCTTTTCTGTCACACCTTAAGCGTGGCTTATTTCGTCTGAGTCCGCACACTTTGCAGTGGCGTCTTCAAATGATAGTCAATCCCCTCTTTTGCAGCGGCCTCTTTTCCCAGCTTGTCTAACCGTTCGTTTCAACTGGTGCCAACACGGTGTGGCCGTAGAAAAGTCCTGAACGTTTGTGGACAGCGGCGTCTGGCACGCACAGGCATGCAACATTGCCGCTAATCACAACGCAATTCGATTCTGGGCCATTAGTAGCATTAGCGTTCAGACAGTGCAACGTTCCCTGTGTTCTATGGGGGATTCCGGAGCCGACAACCCACCGAGATGCGATTCTGACTGCTGGCATATGATAATCATATGTAGAGGATTTCAGGAAGGTGGTGTCTGACCCCAGGTCTTAAACAACCCTTAGAAATAGGAAGCTAGGAGATTTGGGCTAGAGTGCCCGATAGGAAAGTCATACGGAAGCAAGGTAGAAGACGCCCTTATTTACTACCGAGGGGCCAGTACCCGGGGTCCGACGGCTTAACGTACCCATCCGACGCGCGGCGGATATTTAGTGGATCCAGCGTTCGTACCTACCTGGGATAGAACTTGAGGTCCTTTCCGTGGCAGTCACGAACGTTGCCCATTAGGCCACCCGCGACCCACCGAGATGCGATCGCTGACCCGACGACACAAAGCTGCGGGCCTCGCCTGGGCTGGGCAACACCACCGTTGGACCCAAAACGACTGGAAATGTTGTGTACGCTGGTCCGACGAATCGCGGTACCAACTGTTTCGCGCAAATGGCCGATTCCGGGTGTGGCGACAACCCCACGAAACAATGGATCCCGAATGCCTAAAACGGACAGTGCAGGCCGGCGGTGGATTTGTTATGGTGTGGGTTATTTTCAGCTGGCACACACATTAGGACCTCTCATACGTTTGCACACTTCTCTGACCGGTGGAGGCTGCGGGTTATCTTTGGGGATCATTTGCCCCCGTTCATGTAATGCAACCACTCCGAAGGGTGCAACCTCTTTCAACACGACATCACACGCCCACAGTCGCCCGATTGCGGCTGGAGAAACATTCCACGGAGTTTGGGACCTTGACTTGGCCCCCTCGCTCGCCGGATTTAAACTCCATCGAACACATTTGAGATGCTGTTCAACGTGCCGTGAATGCCAGGAATCCTCCACCGGTGAAAATTACGGAATTATGGGATGCTCTTCAGAAAGCATGGCTTGCACTGTCTCCCCAGTACTACAGAGCTCGCGGAGTCCATGTCCCGTCGCGTTGATGCCGTTATCCGACCGCGAGAAGGACCAACGCGGTATTAGAGAGGCCTTCCAGTTGCTTTCACACAATTCTGTATTTTCTTCAGTATAATCAAGGAGTTCATTTACACTGGAAATTTAAAATAGTGAAGCCTGCATTTTAAAAGGATGTTTAACACAACTTAGAGACATAGATCTAACAGCCGTAATTATCCACTGTAATACATTCAATCGCTGTTCACTGTTTTCACAAGAAGAATTTTGAGAAAGAACAGGCCGTAAAAACATGGCCGGTAGCACATGCAGCACGTGCTACGAGCCCCTTGCTGATGTGTACACTGGTATGCTGGTTATTAGAAATTGTTTTTCTGTAGGTACATTATCGAAATCCAAGATTTACCTAACTCTGATGGTTGCCAACTGCAGAGTTGAAGCTCTTTTTCGAAATTGAAGCGAATCAAGAACGAAGTGAGAGCCAATGTGGGCCAAACAAGATTGAACACCTCTCTTTCATGAGTACTGACTGAGAATGAGTTATTAAGAGAAATGAACATGTCAAGGAAAATTGACGAGTTTTCCGTTGCCAAGTCTGGTAAACGCTTCATCTGAGCCATGTAACTAACTGTAGTTTAATAAAAAGTGTATTCAACGGATAATTTATATGTTCAGTTTTTGTTGTTGCTGTTGTTAAAATTAGGAAGTGACTTATTTAGTTCCAGGTAATACTAGCAAATGATTTCAGCAAAGTCATCTTGAAAGTTGCTTTAGAAATCAACTGTATACTAGTCAAGCTAGGGACCAACCATCCAAATACCTGCTATTCTATGAATTACATTGAATAAAAATTTATGAAATATTACCATTTTCCCTTCACATATACCCAAGTTACCATCATTCTCCAATTTTTCCTCTCTCCCCGAGGAAGTTACAAAAAATAAATATATATCCCTAGAGAGGAGGCCCCGCTGTTTATAGTGCTACACTCCTCGCGGATCCTTAAATCGGCTCTGCGTAGAAAGTTTTCTATATGTAATCTTGAAACTTCTGATGATATCTTGATCCATAGGCTGCAAAGCTACCTATGGACATACTATTGACAATATATTAGGTAGAAAGAACACCGATTTCAGATATTTTGGATTTACTTTTTCTTCTACTTCTTCTTTTTGTTTTTGTTTGTTTCGTACATTACTTTATCGATCATGGTCACAGTTCGATTTGTTCCGCACAAGTGCTTTTTGTTTCTCTTAGATCCACCAGGTGACGCTAGCTGCTTAATAACAGAACATTTACTTTCGATCGTTCATTCTACAAGTCTTCCGAAAATTCAGATATTCTTTTGAAGTTCTGCTTGCCTCTATTTCTTCTTTTTTTTTTTTTACCCGAGACGATTATTTACCATCAAATGCTTTAATTTCAAACTGCATGCATCATTCATATATTACAAGCAACACAGAGTTGGAAAAACAAGTACTTGAATTCAGTTTAATTCCGAAACGAAAAAGAACGGTAATATTAATATTACTAGAGACCTAACACGGTGACCAGGCACGCAGTCTAATTCCAGGCACGCAGTGTAATTATTATTCAACTCTATATTTCGTTGATATTTGACTAACATGGCTCCGCCCCCTGCTTATGAAGATTAAGTTTAATATGTATTGGCTGAATGCAGGTGTTTTCAGTTGTATTTCCCTAAAACAATTCTCAATTTAAAAGTTAACATTTTGAAAGATGTGACCAGGGGGCCCCTAGGCTAAGACATTTGAGTGGCCCTCCAAGGCTAAGACCATACGCGTCACCGCTTTCTAGATATATCTTCCCTTACTTTCCACTTTCCCAACTCCCTTGTTCTTCTCGCTGTAAAACAATGTATTATTTTTACTTGAGAGCTCCCCCTTCCCCCACCCTGTCAATTTATCCACCTTTAGATACTTCATGATGCAATGACCGGAATTTATGTCAGCTGCATTTTACGAGTAATTAGGGGTAAAATGATTGCATTGAACTCTTTCAAAGGTGAGTGTCAGCAATGCATTTATTCAGTTAAAATAAATTTTTTCACCTATACTTTAATGACATTTCATATGTAGGCTTAGTTTATAGAACAAAATCTTGTTCTACACAACCTTGATTTAGAAGCAGAAACATAATAAGTCTGTAGTTTCCATTTAACCATTAACTGATCCAAAAAGCTCCTCCTCCCGTCCCTGTTTGATATGAAAATCTTTGCCACTTTGTTCAGGTCAACGGTATACAACGCTATGTGGTTAAGCCGTATTAGTGTATTTAGTATAGTAATAAGAAATTCTCAAGGTTTTAATTAATTTGTAAAATATATTCTCAAGGTTTTAATTAATTTGTAAAATATATTCTCAAGGTTTTAATTAATTTGTAAAATATATTCTCAAGGTTTTAATTAATTTGTAAAATATATTCTCAATGTTTTAATCGTTTTGCAATTCCCCCCCCCCCCCACGTCAATGTAGCCTGTCCCTCGGCTCTCCATTTGGCAAAAATTTGGGGGGGGGACGCGTCCACGAATCCCCATAGGCCGTGATGCCCATAAGACATCTGAGTGGGCCTCCAAAGAACTTACGACGGGGAATCATTGTGAAGTTTGTTAAAACACGAAACTGTAGCAATATATTTGTGATAACTAATACGTAGTGCATTTTTCAAAATAATAAATTATCTGTAGAATATACGTATTCATAATAAGCAGTGGCGTTCCTGAAAAACTCGCATTTACCCCCCGCAAAAAATATCTTCGAGGCCCTTTTGCGAAAATTTATTTGCTTTCAATTACTGAAATTTTTAAATTCCATATTATTAACTAGGTTTCACGGGCGTTTTAATTATTCAAATTCTTTGGAACTTATAGCATTTTTTTGTAAAACCAAAAGTGTCACACTCTATTGCGTGTAACTCAAATATGCACACGTTTTAATTAAAATGGTTGCCCTAGTTCCATACCAATACAAACAAAGTATTAAAAAACACTTACGCCAAAGTTGATCATATCATGGAAATTTTATTCTTTTAGAGAACTAAGGCCAGATTCTTTGAAATGCTTCACGATCACACACACAAAACACGTAACAGCCGTATAACGGTGTCTAGTGTTCTTTTCCGATTTATGCGAAAATACAGAACATAGGTAAGCATATGAAAAAGGAACAATTAAAAATTGTGGCACAGAATAAGCGCAATTACTTAAATTATTTACTCTTGAAGGTAAAAAAAAACACATTTAACGTAATGTCACAATGTTGTGCACATAGTTTTAGCTTTTCTTTTGACTCTGTTATGAAAAAAAAAAAAATGACACAGGTGTAGGTCTCTGTTTTATACATACCGCGAAAAACACGTTTTAGCTTATTATATTCTGAAGGATGCGTATTTATATGCAAACAAGTGCAATATATAACGCTTTATCCTCATTAATATAAAAATTTCATTCATCCAACTGATTGATATTTCTTTCACATTCTCTTGTTAACGTACATGCCTATATGTAGGAACTATTGCTGTAGCTGTGAAAAGGGGCCTCAAGTCCTCTGGAATAGCAGTTTTTAGTTTTTAGCACGTCTTTTGTAAAAAAAGATCGTGCTTATGTTATCGGTTTGTCCGTCCGTCCGTCCGTATGTACCCACGGTATCTCTGCAACTATTAGTCCGATTTGAAAAATTCTTTTTGCATTCGGAAGCTTGAAATATACGAATGATGATCTTTTATTTCGTTTTTTTTTTACGATGCACAATTTCGCCGCTAGAGGGCGTAAATGCAGATGATGTCGAATCCAAAATTACGTTTTATTCCACATATTTGCTTCTAAACATCCGATTGAAAAAATTATTTTATCTTTCGATTCCATTTATGTCGAAGAGTATTTTAGATACAGTTTCTTTTTCAAATTATGCATAGATTTTCCGCTAGGGGGCGTAAAAGTAAATTACCTTTTCCCCGATAACTCTTCTCCTAAAACTCCGATTTGAAATTTTTTTTTTTCAGCGGATACATCTCCTGATGGAAAATCTTCTGCATATTATTCCAAATTTTTGGTAAAGAATACTTTGGCCACCAGGGGCGTAAGTGTTAATTTTTGCTTCTGATGTATTTGTCATAAAACCTGAGCTTCTGAAATATCGATTGAAAAAATTCTTTCGTGGACTGATGCCACTCACATCGATAAACTTTTTCAGAATATTTTTTTCCTAAAATATCCCACAGTTTCTCTGCCAGGTGGCGTAGAAGTATATCTTATTTTTGTCAATATCTCTACTTCTAGGAGTCCGATTTGAAAAATTTATTCTTTGTTGGATAGTGTTTTCCGTGGGACATGTTTTTCATATAATTTCAAAAATTTCAAGTAATTCATAGACTTTCCGCTAGGAGGCGTAAAGGTAAATTGCGTTTCTCCTTATATCTCTGCTTCTGAATCTCCCATTTGAAAAATTCTTTCTGCAACGGATACAGCTCCTGATGGGAAATCCTTTGCACACAATTTCTAATTTTTGTAAAAGAAAAAAGGGTTTGGCCACCAGGAGGCGTAAATCTTAATTTCCGCTTCTGATGTATTTGCAGCAAAATATGAGCTGCTAAATTCTCGATTGAAAAAAACGTCGTTTGTAGACCGAAAACTACTCGTGTCGACAAACCTTTTAGAAACATTTTCTTCTTAAAATATTGCATGGTTTCTGCACCTGGGAGCGTAGATGTATGTCTTATTTTTGTCAATATCTCGACTACTAGGAGTCCGATTTAAAAAAATCCTTCTTTGTTGGATAGTGTTTCTACTGTGACATGTTTTTCCTATAAATTCAAAATTTTCAAGTAATTCATAGACTTTCCGCTAGGGGGCGTAAAGGTAAATTGAGTTTCCCACTATTTCTCTGCTTCTAAATCTCCGATTTGAAAAATTCTTTCTGCACCGGATACAGCTTCTGATGGGAAATCGTTTGCACATAATTTCTAATTTTTGTAAAAAAATGGTTTGGCCACCAGGGGTCATAAGTGTTAATTTCCGCTTCTGGTGTATTTGTAGCAAAATCTGGGCTCCTGAAAACTCGACTAAATTTTTTTTTCTTGGACCGATACCGCTCATATGGATAAACCTTTTGCGAATACTTTCTTCCTAAAATAATGCATGGTTTTCCAACCAGGGGACGTAAAGTCACATTTTATTTTTGTCGATAACTCTGTTTCTAAGAGTTCGTAAGCTCACGATTCCGTTTGCACCAATATCTAAGGGATTAAAAACCCGATTGAAAAGCTTCTTTCTTCCGTCAGATACTATTGTTTTTCATACCGGTTCCATTGACTTTGAATAGCTTTGATAAATTTAATTTGCGTCAGAACGGATTCAAAAGACGTGCTTATTACACCCGAAAATTCGGTGTCATCTTTCTTGTTAGAAATTAAAGCTAAATGATTTCTTGAAAGATTTCATTTATTTACTAAAAAAAGCAACAGAAAATAGTTTTTCTCTTTAAAGTTTCATTCAAAGCTGTCGTCAAAAATTCTAAAAATTCCTGGCTATTTCTTTAACCAGTTTCATATATTTTCGCAAAAATGTTGAAAAAGCCATCTGCTGAGACCCTCTTAGCCGTCAGACTCCCCCACACCCCCGCACTGTAGGAGTTACGGGGTCTATCAGTAGTCCCATGATAATAAGTCACTGTATTTTTAATTTTTCTCATATAAGAACATGTGTTAAAAGCTTAAAATCGTTAAAAATTATCATGGATTTTCTAATGATTTATCATTGTATACTGTGCATTTCTTAGTGCATCTTTTTTGTTATGCAATGGGAGGCCACAGGGAACTTCGACCATTAACGGTTCCAAGTGCAAATTGGGAGGTTGGGTTGATGGTAGTGAAAAAGTTGAAACTGTCTCGTTGACCCCGCTGTACACAGTGACATGAAACCTTTACCTTTGATGAGTCACTGCATTGAAATCTGTTCTTCTTCCAGATTTTGTTTCGGGCCAAGTGGAAATTATACAAGACAAAAGTTAAACTATTATATAAACCTCTCTCTCTCTATCTAGGTATTATTTTCCCAGGCATGCTTCCTGGGCCCTTGGTTATGGTGGCCCCTATAGCACCTTCACCCTCCCTTAACCCGGCCCTGAATGTGACTTTTCAAATCATACTTTATTTACATAAAAGAAGTACAGGCAGTTAACATGGTGACGGAGCTCTTGCTCGTCAAGAAAAAAATGATGATGATAAGAAAGAAGCTGAATATTTACAAATGGTTGGTGCATATTTACAATTGGTTTACTCTATTGAGCTGAGAATGACAGTCTCTATCTGGTTGTAGCGAGTTCATGGACTCTTGCTCTGTTTTCACCTGTGTTTTACAGAGTTAGGTGAGAAATCAGTAAACATTGATGCAGGATGCTATTTATAGATTGGTTTGTCACGAGGCTGTTGAGGTTTTTCACAGAAGGGTGCAAAGATAACAGTGATGCGGAAGAAGATACGATATTTACGAGGTAGTTTTACAGATGTAGAGGTGCTAATTACATAGAGGTGCATTATAACAGTGAAGAAATCACAGGCCCTGACTACGGGTGTGCTCGGTTGCTTAAGCATGTCCCCGCAGAATTTTTCTTTTGATAAAAATTTGTATGCTGAAATTAGAACTTATAGAACTCGAACTCGCCCCGGTGGCCGAATAGCACGAGGCTCTAGCTACCAATTGTTCTTTCGAGACAGGGACGTCGCCAGAGTTCGAAATCTGGATGAGGCGACGGGTGGGCAAGCTTGATAGCAACTTCTTTTTTACGAAACAATGAAAGAACGAATTCTTAACGTTTTTTTTTTTTTTTTAATTGTAGGTTTAACGACCACCGTAAACAGCTCAATGGGCTATAAGCAGTCGCCCGTCCGTAATTTAAGGACACTGGTTCCAGGGAAGGGAGAGAGCCCGTGCCGTAAAACAGACACAACATCCATGCCTCACCGGTATTCAAACCCGGACCCTTCTCGGAAGAATCATCATAAGCCAGAGCTTACACCACTGCGCCACCGGGGCGGCTTTAATGCTTTTCACTACCGGCTACAATGGAATTCGTGAAATCCTCACCCCTCCACCTGGACACACACACACACATACATACACGGATCTGACTAGTTACGCCACTGGTGTAAGATCCAAGTGTTGGTAGAATGCCATCTTCAGCTTTGTGCTTGCTCTGAATGCATTGTCTTAAATTGCTTTTCAAAATTTTGCATTTTTGCTTCCGAAAAAAGTACTGTACTTGGACAATTTATTGAAAAGAAAATGTGGTTTATGTTTATCTAGATCAAATTTTAACGTCGTGCTACGTCGATACAATACCTCCCCCTTCTTAACTTCCTTCCTTCAAGCCAGCGACTTTGCCTTGCACTCCTCTCCTACAAAGCAGTCGCCAGCCACTTTCTGCACTTTCACTGTCCCTGAGTAGTCTTATGAGCGCTAGTGTAGCTTTAGACTCCCCTTTAGGTGTTCGAATCCTTTATTTTGTAAAGAAAACAAAGAGAACAATTAGTAGTGACCCCCTTAGTGAATTCCTATTCACCCTCCTCATTAGCTCTCTGGCCGTACAAACATGAAGAAGAGGCTTAAACTAAGGAATTGGAAGAGTGGAGAACAATTGAATTTTCATGGCCCTGCGGATGCTATTTTGATAACGTTTTTTGGTGACGTAA
This sequence comes from Macrothele yani, assembly GCA_039090855.1. Lineage (NCBI taxonomy): Eukaryota > Metazoa > Arthropoda > Arachnida > Araneae > Macrothelidae > Macrothele > Macrothele yani. The sequence continues at coordinate 100,094,874 of CM077013.1, read as the reverse complement.
ACATCGCACTTCTCAGGGGAAAATACATAGAGGGGCTACGTGAAATAAAACATAAGACTTTTTACTTGGCAAAGTGCAGATTATATTTTAAAGTTAAATATATACTGAACAATGGCACATGTTGAACTGGGTGGGCGGATGGGTGGGCTCGCACCCCCTTGGCGACGTCCATGTCCTGAGATGCGTCTGGACCTGGATCTCGGATAAAGCATGGATATTGCGCTTGTCTTACGTCACGGGCTCTTTCTCTTCCCTGGAACCAGTGGCCCTAAATTAGAGACAGGCGACTTCTTATTGGTCATTGAGTTTCTCACAGCGGTCCTTTAGTACCCAAACAAAAACAAAAAAAAATGACTACTACGTTTCATGGATATGTAAAATCGCATCAAGTGAAACTTTCTGGATAGCTTTAACGGGAATGAAAGATTTAACAATGAAATATTTTGAAGGAAAAATTTGACAATGAAATATCTCCAGGCGCATTCCGTCCATCCATTAATGTATGTTTAATATTAGCACAGTATGAAAGAAAGGGTCGGGTTAGCAGTAGAGTAGGCTAGAGCGCGGGCTGTCGTCCTCCCAGGCTATTTGGCCTGGGTCCAAATCCAAGCTGTATTTTCCGTAAATCCCCCCCCCCCCCCCCGCCCTTCTCCGAAACAATTGCCTAAAAAAAAAAAAAAAGTATTCCGCAACTCCTTGATGCACGTGGGAATCGCCAACATCTCAGCAAAGAACAGAAAGAAGATACGCTTGTATTGGGGTTCCAGTTCCAGACGCATACAACTAACCATTTTGCCGTTTAAGAATAATCTCATAATTTGGCTTCTGTCCCAGAATTTGCTAGAGGGGTAGAATTGATTTCTATTTTTCTCATCTTGTTTTTTTTTTTTTTTTTTTGTCTTTTCGATCGTCAGAAGGGGAATATTCTTTATCATACAGATTAAACGAGGAATATCCTTCCATTTTTGTCCGTCAATAAATCATGATGTAATGCAAATATTAAAATACTGACAAAAATTTACTGATTTATAAGTGATTCAAAAATAACAGCAAACCAAAATAAATACCGAAGCAAAAATAATAGCAATACTGTTTCGAGATTAGAAAAATCCAGATGAATATTTTATTTGGTTGTATTCTGATAAAGAATCTGGTGTGTGGTTTAAAAGTCCTTTAAAATATTTTTAGATAACTTATTTTCTATAATATAAGCACCGAAGTACTCTGACTTCCAGCGAGATTAGTATTCCTACGGTAATCCTGCATCAGAAATCTCAACATTTTCCTGTTCTGCAGTAGCATTCAAATTCAACAAAATGGAAAACTTACTAAAATTTTCACATAACCTTAATCTCTTCAAATTAGTTTCAAGCACATCCGGCTAAGTCTATTCTAAACGCTGAATTGTTCAGTAGAAAAGACACACCACCCGTTTTCGATTTTACATCGGTCGCTGAAAAGGGATGTTTCAGAAGACGAAAAATTAATCTGCCTTAGTAAAATCCGTTGCTTTCAATTGGTAGCACTATTGTTTTATTATTTAATCTGAATTATGAGAAATTTGGTGTTTTTGTTAAATATTTATCACTGAACTCTTTCACCGGCTGGAACGAATTAACTTGGGGTTAGCAAAATGGTTTGAAATCAGCTCGAAAGAATATATCTATGCCCTGTCTAAGACGTGGGCCAGACTCGACGGGAACAAGTGAACCTGCTCATCAGAAAGCGTTGTTTTCCTTTAGGTTTGTCATTCAAACTGGGAATTTACGGGGAATGATTTTCCTTATTACCTTTACCCTCTAAAATACTACAAAAATGGCGAAGAACCTAAGAAAGCAGAGAAAAGATATTTCAGCAACTGGTTTCTACTCAGGGACACGATGTCGGTGTCAGGAGGACTAGCCCTTATCAATCATCCCTTGGGTCATAGAGTGGAGAATAACGCACTATAAGGGAATCAGACTATAGACTATAAGACTAAGGAACATAAGGGATCGCTTAGTACCAGCGATAGACACACCATATATTGACAAAAGTCACCGGACACACCTTCAAAAGCAAACGAACGGATCCGTTGCGTTGTTATGACCCGCAGTACAGCTGCAAACGGTATAAAAACAAGCCTGCAGTTGACCGCGTTCATATCGCACTGTGAGTTTGAGTGAAAATGTCGCGGAGGGAGAGAACTGACTTTGAGAAAGGAAAGATTGTTGAGTGTTATATTAGTGGGCTGTCCATAAGAGAAACCGCGAGGCGTTTAAACATACCAAATTCAAACTGATAACGAGAAACCGTATACCAATTAAGTAGTAAATACACTGCTGGCCACCCAAAATGCAACACCAAGAAGGACACGAGATAGCAAAGCCAGATTTACTGGACACATAACAACAGATACAAAGATGAAACAATTGAGCTTACAGGCCCGTGCGACTTGCGGAACACGCAGACATCAGTAGTTCGTGATGGCCTCCATGGCTGGTAATAACGGCCGATACACGCCGCGGCATCGAACGAAAGAGGCTTTGGATGTGGGCTTGGGGTATGTCGGTCCAGGCTGCTTCCACACGTTGCCACAGCTCATCAGGCGTAGCCGCGGGTGGTGCTTGCCGGGCCACTCGGTTGCCGATCAGTGACCAGACGTGTTCGATGGGCGACATATCGGGAAAACAGGCGGGCCACGGCAGCAGTGACACCTGGTGGGTCGTGAAGAATTGTTGCACGATGCGAACCACGTGCGGGCGCGCATTGCCCTGTTGATACGTGGCCGCTGGCAGGTCCTGCAGGTAAGGGAGGACTACAGGCTCCAAATAGTCGGACATGTGGAGGTGGCTGTTGAGTGTACCAGCGATGCGTACCAGAGGGGTGCGGGTGTCATATCCAATTCCGCCCCAAACCATAACGCCAGACGACGGACCGGTATGGCGATGCATAAGGCAGGCGTCATACAGTCTCTCGCCGCGGAGCCGCCGCACGCGGATCTGACCATCGTGGTGTTGCAGGCAGAAACGGGATTCGTCGGAGAAGACAATGTAGTGCCATTCTGTAGTCCAGGTGCAGCGTTCAACGGCCCACTGCCGCCGCACTCGCCGGTGGTGTAACGTCAAGGGAAAATGGAGTCATGGGCGCCGTGTGACAAAGCCCCGCTCATGCAGACGTCGAACGGTACGTGATAACACAGGTTGTTGCACAACACACCTTAATTCCTGCGCTAACGTTCGTGATGTGGCGGTGCGAGCCGTCAATGCCCGCCGCACAATATGCCGGTCCTCCCGTTCGGTGGCGTGCCGCAGCTGCGGCAATCGCACACGTCGATCCGTCCGTCCCTCCTGCTCCCACCGAATCCATACCCGCCTCACTGTGTCTGGATGTCGTCCCACACGGGCGCCGATGCCTCGGTACGATAAACCGCTGTCACGATAAGCCACTATTCGTCCTCTGTCGAACTCTGAAATGTGCTGGAATGACTGCCGTATTCTGCGACGAGGAATCAGGAAACTTCCCACGCACAGGGCCGGCAGCACAACACACTTTCACTACTTACACCCCGCCTTCTATGCACCCTTCTTATAGTGCTTCTCGGTGGCGTGCCGGGCGCACATAATTTGCATATGCCTGCAATGCTAATCGTTTGTCTGCTCGTGGGCGACGCATGCTGCGAATTTCAGGCCAATCGGATGCTTCCTTCTAAGTGTTGCATTTTGGGTGGCCAGCAGTGTAATAACACTGTACTAGTGATCGGATTTATTGGCGTAGGAAGTAGACACATTAGAGTTTCCAAGCTTTCGCACATCAACCGACTGCCTTCTTCAAGGAAGTTAAACAGAAACTGCAACTGAAAAATAGAACGCATTAACAATTTGAACGCAGAGACTTGACTTGACAACAAGAGATACGACATTATACTCATTTAAAGGTATGACGCATCACGGTGGTTGCACGCACGGTATCATGGTAGGCAGAAGGCTTTACTTGAAGAATTGGTTCCAAATTCGTGGCAACTCGAGTGAAACGCAATCATTGCAAGTATCGCTGTTGGTAATGATCTTCAAGGTTTCCCGAATGGCTGTACCTTTTGGGGTAGAGTACGCAGCTAATTTCTTTATATCGTCCCACATAGGAGTAGCGGACTTGAATTTCACTTCCCTGGATAGTGCCGTGGCTACTTTACCTTATTTTGTGTATCTTTTATGTTCGTTGACTCTGATTCCAAACGAACGCTTGATCATTCCAATATAGCACCGTTTAGAGCCGTCCGGATAATGTAGGGGGATCGCATAAACGCCGGGTTCGCAGGAAAGAGGTGGTGTTTCACTACTTCCCTCTAGCATAGTATATAAAGATGCAGGAGACCTTATGCCGACGCCGTAATTAATTTTATTCAGGGCGCTTTTGAGGTTGTAAGACACATTTGGTACGTAGGGAATTGAGCCTAAATAACGTATCTGCGACACAGGAAGATTAGAATGTTTGACCCTGGCTTTTTGGATAAAATTACGTATCAGATTCAACGAATATCCTGCATTCGTGGCTAACTTGATGACGCTTTCAATTTCGTGTTGTCTAGAATAGGTATCGGAGGAAACGGCGAAGGCTCTTCGAATTCGAGAACGGAAGATAGCTGTTTTGTATTCTGCGGGACAGAAAGAGCTGCGGAGCATCAGGTTGGGGACGGACGTGGGTTTGTAGTAGACTTGTGCACCGAGGCGGTTGTCAGGCGATTTTCTCAAAAGAACATCCAGATAAGGTAAAGCGTTGTTGTGTTCAAGCTCCATCGTGAAATTGATCGTAGGATGCATATCATTGATTTTATCAAGGAACATCGGAAGAGTCTTTTTTCCGTGAGGCCATGCAAAAAACACGTCGTCTGCATAACGGAGCCAAGTGGTTGGGCGTGCGGTAATGCTGGAAAATATATTCCGTTCAATTGGACGAAGTATTGCTTCTGCAAGGATGGGGGAAAGTGAGGATCCCCTCGGAGCGCCATTATTCTGTTTATATACAGAATAATACCAACGTACCATTTAGAGAAAGCCCTATCCAAATTCCTGCGTAGTTTTCTTCCTGAATCGGACTTTGCAATAAATTCCACTCGGGATTTTATAACGAAAGCCAAGCAACTCACTGTTCTACCAGGCGACATTATCGGCAGTTTCGACGTGGTTTCCCTTTACCTTTCAATCCCCGTTCCAAAAGCCATCAGAACATTAAAGGAGGCCATATCAAATTCAGCATTTTATACGCAGGAGTCATGCCTCAGCATCTTCAAATTAATAGACTTGGTCACTAATACTGGCTTCTACAGTTTCCAAGGGCAAATATATAAAAAGAATAATGGCGCCCCGATGGGATTCTCACTTTCATCCGTCCTTGCTGAAGCAATACTTCGTCCAACTGAATGGAATATATTTTCCAGCATTACCCTACGGCCTACCACTTGGCTGCGTTATGCAGACGACGTATGTTTTGCATGGCCTCACGGAAAATAGACTGTTCCGATGTTTCTTGATAAAATCAATGTTATGCATCCTACGATCAATTTTATGATGCAGCTTGAACACAACAACGCTTTACCTTTTCTGGATGTTCTATTGAGAAAATCGCCTGACAACCGCCTCGGTACACAAGTCTACTACAAACCCACGTCCGTCCCCAACCTGATGTTCCGCGGCTCTTTCTGTCCCGCAGAATACAAAACAGCTATCTTCCGTTCTCGAATTCGAAGAGCCTTCGCAGAGCTTTCCTCCGATACCTATTCTAGACAACACGAAATTGAAAGCGTCATCAAGTTAGCCACTGATGCAGGATATTTGTTGAATCAGATACGTAACTTTATCCAAAAAGCTAGGGTCAAACATTCTAATCTTCCTGTGCCGCAGATACGTTATTTAGGCTCAATTCCCTACATACCAAATGTGTCTTACAAACTCAAAAACGCCCTGAAGAAGATGAACTACGGCGTCGGCATAAGGTCTCCTGCATCTTTATATACTATGCTAAAGGGAAGTAATGAAAAACCACCTCTCTCCTGCGAAGCAGGTGTTTATGCGATCCCCCTACAGTATCAGGACGGCTCTAAACGTAACTACATTGGAATGACCAAGCGTTCGTTTGGAATCAGAATCAACGAACATAAAAGATACACAAAATACGGTAAAGTAGCCACGGCACTATCCAGGGAAGTGAAATTCAAGTCCGCTACTAATATGTGGGACGATATAAAGAAATTAGCTACGTACTCTACCCCAAAAGGTACAGCCATTCGGGAAACCTTGGAGATCATTACCAACAGCGGCACTTGCAATGATTGCGTTTCACTCGAGTTGCCACGAATTTGGAACCAATTCTTTAAGTAAAGCCTTCTGCCTACCAGGATACCGCTCGTGCAACCAACGGGATGCGTCATATCTTTAAATGAATATAACGTCGTATCTCTTGTTGTCAAGTCAAGTTTCTGCGTTCAAATTGTTAATGCATTCTATTTTTCAGTTGCAGTTTCTGTCTAACTTCCTTGAAAAAACCACATGTTTGATGTGCGAAAGCTTGGAAACGCTAATGTGTCTACTTCCTACGCCAATAAATCGGATCACTAGTACAGTCCTTAACCAATTCTATTTACATACGCAACTCAATTGTTTTGGATGTACTGAACAAGTGGAAGACACATGGCGTACCTGAAGCAGCAAAACGTACCAAAGAAAATATGTGATAGAGGAATCGTCGAAGCCTCAGGAGAGTCATTGCAGCTCATCGACAGAGTACTGCACAAGAGCTCAGTGTACAGGTGAGCAAAAATGCTGGAACCTCAGTATGTACATGTACCATTCGTAGAGAACTGCATTCCATGGGTTACCGTGGTTGTGCGGCTGGCTGCTCATTAGCCTTTCATCTTCACTCGGAATGATACTCGTCGTTTAGCATGGTGTAAAGAACATTTATCGTCGACGGTAGATCAATAGAAACGAGTCTTATGGACTGATGAATCCATATACACGATCCGTCAGTCTGATGGCCGTGTGTGAGTATGGCAGCAGCCGGAGAACGCTATTTACCACGGTGTACTGTTTCTACGGTCAAGTTTGGAGCTGGCAGTGTACTCGTGTGGGGGTGTTTTTAGTGATATGGTTATCGTGGAGAAACCTGTTAACCAGCACGTCTACCTCGATATTCTGGACAATTATGCCCTACTAACTCTGTGGCAATACTATGGAACTGAACCTTGTTGTTACCAGCGAGGATGATGCAGCGATCGAACTATAAAGTAAGAACTGTTACGGCGTGGTTTGATGATAATTCCGGATCGAGTGTTGACTGGCCAGCACATAGCCCTGATCTTCAAACCATGGAGTACCTATGGGATGAATTAGAGCTCCGCATAAGAAGTTTGGAACCAAGGCCTGCTACTAAGCAACAGTTAGCGGCAGCATTATGTACTGAACGGAAGCGCATACCTATCGCTGGGTTCCAAAACCTTGTCGAAAGCATGTCTCGAAGGGTCAGTTTTCACATAGTATTTATTAAAAGAAAGATACAGGAGATGTGCTTGAATAAATCATCTCAAATGATGTATGACAAAAAAATATTTACAGATGCTTGTAGCTTACGCTACTGCTTATTTACACGGTTTTGTACATTGATGATAGTAAAAAAACAGTTAATTACACTCGAGTGTCTGGTGAGGTAACAAAAGTCTCTGACAAAGCAAAGAATAGGACCAATTCAGCTTGAAGAGCGTTATACAATATTAATTTTGCACAGTCTTGAAGCAAGGAATAATACAGAATTCGAGCTTGCAGACATAGATTCAAAAGACAGGTGATGAGAAATTAACAGAATGTGCAGCTTGCGCTACGTTAATTACAGGATTCGGTGCAACGTTTACATGACAACAGTTAAGTGCAGTAGAAAACTGGCGAGGCAACATGAATCTCTGGTAAAACAGAGAGTAAAATCAATCCAGAATGATGAGCACTATAGAGTATAAATTTTACACAATATTGATGAAAAAAAAGTTCTGACCGAAAGGTGATACATTGTGGGTGACCTGGAAAACCAGGAGGTTGCAGGTGATCAAGGAGACAAACATGAAATCAAAAGTTCGAAAGACAGATGATGAAAAATTTACAGATGAATGTGGCTCGCGGTACTACATGTTACATACAACGGTGATATGAAAAATAGTTATATACAATAATTTTCCTGAGAATACAAAAGAAAAAAATAATCTCTGAAAATACAGAGAGAAGACACAACTCATCACAGTTAGTATTGGAGAAAACAAATTTACACAGTTGAAAAGTAAAATTACACATTGTAATCAGGAATTGAAGATAAGAATATACTGTAAAAACGACAAAGTTTACAGATGTCTGTGGTTCGTGAAACGACCTATATACATGATTCTGTACAATGAGAAGTTGCAATTTATATATATTGGTTTGTCAGAGGTGGTGGAAGTACAGTTTGTTTCCTGCAGAAGTAATATATCAGCATTCAGCGGAGCAAGATCCTCTCGTACCAGCGCATTCGCAAGAGGTGTCGCAAATCCACGACAATTAAGTGACACCACCTTGAATGTCTAGGTTAGTTGTGGGATGCAGTAGGAATTGACTGGCTGTAGTGATGGAGTGGAGTCGACGGAGAAAACAAGCACTCCACTGGACCTCGTCCGCAGTGCGCCGAAGAGTGTTTTCAAGTGAGTGTAATTGAACCATCACTTGTGGAAGAGCTGCTTCATACTGCTGAATGGAAGTGCATGCTGAGGAAGGGCTAGAGGACCCTAAAAGGCAATCCAGCACGTCCTCGTATGGCAGAGGCTCAGCAGGGAAAGCATTTTCAGCAAGAAAAGTTGTGAATTCATCTAGTGAGAGAAAGGCACCCTCACATGCTGTCTCAGAGGAAGTGTGTAGAGGCGACCTGGAGAACGGTTGTCGAGAGCTGACGGAGCGAGTGGATGAGCGGGTAGAAGAGCGAGATGATCTTCTGGACGCCATAGTCTTTGACTTCTTTGTCTTGGGGTGAGTAGCACCACTGCGTTTTCCAGCAACCACAAAAGCTTCATGATCGTCTGGAGAGTCTGAACCCGAAGCGTTATCTGTGACTCGTGTCATGGAGCCAACGGTAAAAGCTGAGGAGTGGTCAACATGTACATCAGCAGTGGTTGTAAAAGTACTAGGGGAGTCGATTTTGGAAGCCTGGGAAAATTCTTAGGATCAGCAGGAGGTGGAGGCATCAAAGTCGTTTGTTGACCAATGGCAGTAAGCTGACTTTTGGAAGATCTTGATTCCGCGACTTTCCTCGAATAGGAAGAAGTCTGTGAAGCGTTGGTGGACAAAGTAGAAGAAGATGTAGTGTGTGGAGCTGTTTGCAGGGAGGTACGTGGGCACTGAGCCCTTATGTGACTTTCGCTCTGACAGATAGTGCAATACTGTGAAGTGATTATCTCAACTTTTCGGCGTTGCTGTCCACAGCGGATGTGCAAAACATTCGGAACCGCTTTCATCTGAGCAACAGATGAAAAGAGGACTCGAGCAGTGCGGCGGAAACCCCGAATCGATTTGTCTTCAGTGTCTCTGGGAGCCGCAGAGACAGTTGTTATGGAGCCAACAACTCTGCCGTACCTGCTGAGCAAGGTGCAGAGTGCAGCGTCGGATACTTCTGGTGGTACGGGGTAGAAGGTCACCTGCATCGGGCGGTGCGCAACCGGTTGTGCTAACAGATGCACGTCATTGATGGTTAGACCTTCCGTAAGGACCTGGTCAGCATGCGCTTTATCCTTAAAATAGACCAAGACAGATCTGGGTTTTCGAGCTACAAAGTCTATTGCATCCTTTGGTAAGATAGTTTTGAGGGCTCGGCTATATTGCCACAGCTTAGTGTCGGGGAGCGCATCAAAATAGACGCCCCGTTCCATAGTGGAGGAAAAAAGGTGACCAGCTCGGGAATCCTCTGGTATGTCAATTGTAGCAGTAGAACCGACGATAGTGACATAGGATTCAGGAAAAGGCATAGCAGATGAAACTGGATGTGTGAGGACCCCAGAAGTTGCAGAAGCATAGGACGCTTGGGAAGACATGGGTCGAGAATTCGATGAAGCGGCCCCTAGCAGTGAGGGCGGATCAGAAAGTTGATGAGAAGTAGAAGCTGTGAGCTCAGTATTGCTGATAACGGAAACGTCATCATCTGCTGAGATGTAGATAGGAGACTTGGCACTACCGCACTTGGTGGGGGTTATAGCTGGAGAAGAAGAGGTGTCCATGACGTCGCAATGACGCTCGGGAGCCACCTCATTAAGCTGAGCAGGAGCTACCGCAGTAGAAGAAGAAGAGGAATCTGGCTGATCTGCCAAGATAAGGATGTGGGCGTCACCCTTGTCTGCCTCCGCCATCGAAGCAATGGCGAGACTTTAACGAAAAAAGACCAGCTTGGTTGAAAAATAAAACAGTGAATAATGAGAAAATATGGCACTCACCAACCTAAGAGATACACGAACGTAAAGTGTAGAACTTCAACTTGAAGATACACGCAACCACATAAACTAAAGCACTCAATAAACACCTTATAGCAACGAAAATCACGGAGCTCAAAACCCAACCACTTCGAGTTTCGAAGGGTCAGTGCATGCATTAAGGCCGAAGGTGGACCGACAACGTACTAATATATGTCAATAAATGCTATGTTGTATTTCTCATCTAGGTGTCCTGGTGACTTTTGTCAATATAGTGTAGTGATATATATATATATATATATATATATATATATATATATAATATAGTGATAATAGTGTTATAATGTTGTGATAATAGTGTTATAATGTAGTGATAATAACGATATAGTGATAATAGAGTTATAATAGTGTTCAAACTGATAATAGTGTTATAACTGTTTAATGTTGTGTAACAGAAATCCGAGCAGGTACAGCATGTAGACGTACGCGTGTGCAATGTAAGCGGATAGTTTACAATTTATTAGCAAATTCTGTAGACACATTTTGCTTTCAGATTAAAAAATAAAATAAAAATGTTATAGTTACAGCAATTAAAATACTTACTCAAGGCCTTACTGAGATTAATATACTTAATTCTATTTTAACTTGAAGAACCTTCAATTATTTTCCGCATCTTCTGAGTTGTTTTGTTTTTACAGAGATTTTTGGCATCTAGATTTTGTCAAGGCCCGTTCTCAATGTATAAGAACTGAACCAAAAGTTTCGTTTACGCAGAAAGAATTTAAATTTCACTGCCGGGTCGCAGTTACCAGTTATTAAATTAAAATAATTTCCTTATGTGTATTGTAAGCCCAATGTTTTTGAATTAATTTGTCGAAAATGCTATTTATATAATTTTTGAAGCTTCATTAATGGAACAGTTTTTCTGTATATATTTTCTTTCTTTAGTCTCTTTGTTTTTAATCAGGTGCATAGTCCAATATTTTAATATTTTACCAAAAAAGTACATTTCACCAGCAAAGATTATTGGCTACAGAGATGGACATTTGGAGGCGTTCTGCAAGAAAATCCACATGTGAAAAAGTGCGTAATACAAAAAATTTGAAATATTATGAGTGTTAAAGTAGATATTTTTTAAACTATTGAGATGCGGAGATTGCAATGATTCGGTCATGTAAGGAGAATGTCATCAGAAAGACTTCCTAAAACTCTGATGGAGTGGGAGACTCCAGGAAAGAGGGAAAGAAGGAGACCAAGGAGAAAATGAATGGAGAATATTAAATCAAGTTTAAAAAATAGTGGACTGGACGAATTGATGGCCTTGGATAAAGAGAAATGGAGGGAGACTCTGGCTGAACTACACTATATTGACAAAAGTCACCGGACACCCCTTCAATACCAAATGAGCGGATCCGCTCCGCTGTTAAGATGCGCGGTACAGCTGCAAACGGTATAAAAACAAGCCTGTATATGACCGCGATCATATCGCATTGTGAGGTTGAGTGAAAATGTCGCGGCCGGAGAAAACTGACTTTGAGAAAGGAAAGATTGTTAGGTGTTGTATTAGTGGGTTCTCCATAAGAGAAACCGAGAGGCGTTTAAACATACCCAAATCAACTGTTTTGGATGTACTGAATAAGTGGAAGACATATGGCGTGCCTAAAGCAGCAAAACGTACCGGCAGACCAAAGAAATTCAGCGATAGAGGACGTCGAAGCCTCAGGAGAGTCGTTACAGCTAATCGACGGAGTACTGCACAAGACCTCAGCGTACAAGTGAGTAAAAATGCTGGAACCTCGGTATGTACACGTACCATTCGCAGATAACTTAATTCGAAGGGTTACCATGGTCGTGCGGCTACTCATAAGCCTTTCATCTCCACTCGGAATGCTACTCGTCGTTTAGCATGGTGTAAAGAACGTTTATTGTGAACCGCAGATCAATGGAAACGGGTCCTATGGACTGATGAATCCAGATACCCGATGCATCAGTCTGATGGCCGTGTGTGGGTATGGCGGCAGCCGGGGGAACGCTATTTACCACAGTGTACTGTTCGTACGGTCAAGTTTGGAGCTGGCAGTGTACTGGTGTGGGGGTGTTTTTCATGGTATGGTCCCGCCCATTGGTTATCGTGGACAAACCTGTTGACCAGCATGTCTACCTCGATATTTTGGACAATTATGCCGTACCAACTCCGTGACAATACTATGGAACCGAGCCTTGTTGGTACCAGCAGGATAATGCAACGAACCATAAAGCAAGGACTGTTACGGCGTGGTTTGACGATAATTGCGGATCGTGTGTGTACTGGTCAGCACAGAGCCCTGATCTTAATCCCATACAGCACCTATATGATGAATTAGAGCGCCGTATAAGAAGTTTGGAACCAAGGCCTACTAAGCAACAGTTAGCGGCAGCATTATGTTCTGAATGGAAGCGCATACCTATCGCTGTGTTCCAAATCCTTGGCAAAAGCCTGTCTCGAAGGGTGAGTGCATACATTCAGGCCAAAGGTGAACCGACACCGTACACCGTATGTCAATAAAGACTATGTTGTGTTTCTCTTTTAGGTGTCCGGTAACTTTCGTCAATAGGTAGAGGAAATCCGCTTAGTAGTAAAAATTCCTGATGATGATGGAGTGCATTTCACACACATTGCTGCATATTCAATTGTAATTAACTTATTTTGCCCTCATTGGAATCTGCTATGTCGTAATAATTATTTATTGTTTTATAAATTTTTCTTTAAATTATTTTATTCTATTGTTATCGTGATTCGGGGGTCTCCAGCAGGTTTTCTGTTTCAATGGTTGTGTACCCAGATATATTTTATTTTTATACAACTCCGAGGAACTCGGGGAGACCCTCGAAAAGATGATCGCGAGTGTCTTTTTATGATGTGCTTGGCGATTTTTTTCTCCACTGAGTTGAGGTATTCACGTCAGTACATTTACCAACTTCAAAAACACCCAAGACCGGAATTCTTCGCATCTCAACGTTCTTTCACGGAGACCCTCTTTCATTCCGCAGAGATCGATACTTGAAGAAGAGTGTCATGGCGAAAGTTATTTTGTTAGAAAGACACTACAGTAAAGCCTTTCTTTGAAAAGCAGACACCCTGGGACTTGAACATTTGTTCGCATTGGGAGGTGTCTGCTATTCTGGAGATTAACTTTTGAGCCCAACTAGGCTAACAATATAAAAAAAAGAACTTCATTTCCTTAAACGCGTTGTAGCACAGCGAGGATGCAACTCTTCCATTATAAACAAGGCTCTAAGAAAATTCCGGAAACCGAAGCCTGCCGCCCCGGTGGTGCAGTGGTCTAAGCGATGGCCTCTGATCATTCGTCCGAACGGAGTCCGGGTTCGAATCCCGGTGAGGCATGGATGTTGTGTTTGTCTTACGGCACTGGCTCTCTCTCTTCCCTGGAACCAGTGACCCTAAATTAGGGACGGGCGACTGCTTATAGCCCATTGAGTTGCTCACGGTGGTCGTTAAACCTCCAATAAAAAAAAAAAAAACCGAAGCCTAACTGCACGTTAATTCTTGTGATGCGTCCATTACGAGAGAATTTTGCCATTATTCCATCTTCCCGTGGCATTACCTTCAAAATTTCAAAAATTCTCAAAATCTGTAATTTTAAAGTGATCCTTAAACCCATAAAGAAAATGAACTTTTTAGGATCAAAGGACTATGTTGAAGGTAAAAACTCGTGTGGAATTTATCAAATTCCATGTGAATGTGGCGCTTCGTATATAGGACAGACCCGTAGAGCCTTGCGTTTTCGATTGAAGGAGCACAAGACCTATATTCGGAACTGTGACCTAAAGAAGTCACTGTTACGAAAAGGGCCATAAATTTCTCTTTGAAGAAGCAAAACTAATTGACAAACCAGATTCAACCACCAAACCTGATATTTTGGAAGCTTTCTATATACATATATCAGAATTCTTCGCAACTGACATGGCATCCACACCATTTCTATAAAGCGCGTGGAGGCAACTAACCAAAACCCGTGACTGTAAGCACCATTTATGATATCATATACAATTTGAATATTTACGTGCCATTTGTCCTCATGAAACTAGGCCAGAGCTCAGCGAAACCTTGGTCGACTTGAAAAAAATAAAATATTTGAGACAAACGTTGTATTTTCTTAATAAATATAAAAAATTTCGTATTAAGTACCTATTTAACATATATAACCAAAATTATATTTTTTTATTAATTTTTTTGTACTGTTTAACAGTGACGAATAATACGATACTTGTGGATACATACAGTACATTTGCAGTGTTTTCATTTTAAAATACAGTACATACATTGATGAGCCATTAGATTACCCATACAGCACAAAACGTTTAATTTCATTTCATTTATTCATTTTTCAGTTGCCACATATTACAGTTCAAAATACAAACAATATAATCAATTACAAAAAACGTAGCAACCAGGAGGAGGAGGGAACCGTAAGGCCTGACGTAGCCCTCTCACCCCTAGTACTAAAAAGAAAAAGAAAAAGACACAAACAACAAAAAACAATACAAAAGACAAGTCAAAGGCATATTGAATATAACTGAAAGATTAAATAAATACATAAGTGTGTATTGCAAGTTCTATTCATAAGCCATGAAATCAATCAAGCGACCAGATCAGGTCATCTCAGCACTAATTGAGAGACATGCTAAAAAGGTGGAGCTTGAATTTTTTTTAAATAGGACAAAATTGTTAATAGATTTTATGTCACAAGGCTAGGAGTTCCAAAGTTTTGGACCCGAATAATTAATATTCATTTTAATTGTTTCTGTCCGAGGGAAATTAGGTATGAGTGTTGATCGATTCCTGGCTTCATAAGTATGAGTACGAATATTTAATGATATTAAGTCATGGTATAAATCATTTTTAATTCTTCTGAACATTATTTTACCAAGATTATCAATCTACCATTTTCGTTACACTTTCAGAGATATCTCTTTGGAACATAACTCTTTGTACATTACGGTTACGTTAAAAATAGCATTCACCGTTACTACTGTTTTATAGTTTCCATTATACATAATTGCTACCTTGATGTTACATTCCGGCGATATTTAAGATTTTTGGTTTGGCAACGATGTGGATGCGCATGCGCATTTATGCCATTTCACCGAGGCACTCTCGTAGTCGTATTTCCACGTGCTACTGGGATATATATTCTTTAGTGATACTGTCGTACTCGAGTTAACTAGTTAGTTCATTTAATATTTCATATCCTGTTTTTTTTGTGATTCAAAATCATCTAAAAGTAATTGTTTTGATTATTATAATTTTTAAATTCTGAAAAGCATTTCATAAAATCGAAACAGATGGATGTGTTGTTGTATTCGTATACTATACCAGCATGCTTTTCTTACTTGAAGCTGAGTAATTTCATATTGGTAGCTATTTGGAGAAATGACGAATTTGATTTTCATTCTTTTTTCGCTGAAATATATATAGTCTATTCCACATGTATAATAGAAATTCGACACCCTCTTTTTCTTTTTTTTTTTGATTGGAGGTTTAACAACCACCGTGAGCAACTCAATGGGCTATAAGCAGTCGCCCGTCCCTAATTTAGGGTCACTAGTTCCAGGGAAGGGAGAGAGCCAATGCCGTAAGACAAACACAACATTCATGCCTCACCGGGATTCGAACCCGAACCCCATTCGGACGAATGACCAGAGGCCACTGCGCCACCGGGGCCGCACACCCTCATTTGGGACCAATTTTTATTTTTTTTTGTTATCAATATATAAACGCTGCCACTGTTCCCAATGGACAGCGGACTGCGTTGAACCTGTGAAACCGTAAATAAGTCGTAATTCGAGTGTTGTAGCTTTTTAACAGCTGTCGAGAGCAATATTTTTCATTGTGATTTTACAAAGTTTATTAAAACTATAATGCTCCACGTGGTAAATACGTAGCAGTAATATAATGATGACACAAATATCTTTCAAATACGTAACAGTAACGTAACGAAGTTGCAAATATCTTTCAAATACGTAACAGTAACATGAAGTTGGTATGTTGAAGTTACAAAGACCTTTCACTGTAACGTATCGGTTATGTTTCAAAGTTATGTAACGTTTGAGCATATTTTGACGTAACCGTAAGGTTTGTGAAACATTACTGTTACATTGCGCAACGTATCTGAAAAGTGTAAGTGCTTCAGTGCTACGTTCTTGTAGCATACACGAAATATTCTGTGCTGTGTGGGTTATAACGAAGTAAATTTCTAAGTCATTTTTGCCCACGCCGGGCTCGAACCCGGGTCCCCTCATTCCGGAATAAGTCACTCGACCAATTAAGCTATGCGAACGTTCGTTATCGCTGCTATCTGCTTTTATGTCGTGTGCGTCCTGCTGGGCAGGCACGTCACAGGGTACGGCCACCTCCAGCCGAGAGAAATGAGCGCGTCTGGAGACCGAACGATGGCTCAGATGAAGTTCACAGAGCAGTATATATACAACCAGATGACCGGCTTTCGGTTAGTAGAATGCTCACAGTCAGAATGGGAAAGGCTGCTGATTTATCAGAGTTTGATAAAAGACAAGTTAGGATGTTACGGCGCCGCGGAATCACGATCTAGGAAACGGCGCGGCTTGTGGGTTGCTCACGTGCCGCTGTGGTGAGTACGTATCAAAAGTGGTGCACAGATGGCCAACCGACGAACCGTCGTCCCCAGCTCATTGATGCCAGAGGGGAGCGGAGATTATCGCGTATTGTTCACAGCGATCACAGGGCCACAGTGCGACAAATCACTCGCAACTACGGCAGTGGTGAACAGGCAATGTGTCGCAGCTCACAGTTCACTGCAGCTTTCTGCGTATGGGCCTGCGTAGCCGAAGACCCAGCCGCGATCCCATGTTCATTCACGTCATCGCCAACAATGCATGAAATGGTTCTAAGTCCATCGAGATTGGACCGTGGATGATTGGAAGAAAGTGGCCTGGTCTGACGAATCAAGATTCCTGGTGTATCTCGTAGACGGCCGAGCACGGATACGCCGATTATCAACGGTGGCTATGGCACCTGGATGCACTGTTGGACGGCAACAGGCCGGCGGTGGCGGTGTTATGCTGTGGGCGATGTTTTCTTGGGACACTTTAGACCACATTATCCCAATAGCATAATCCCTGCCAGCTGTCAGGTATCTGAACATCTTTGCTGACCAAGTTCACCCGTTCATCGCAACTGTGTTCCCTGCTGGTGATGGCCATTACCAACTCGATAATGCGCCTTGCCACACTACCAGAATCGTCAAGGAGTGGTTCGAGGAACATGCTGGTGACTTTCTGTTAATGGCCTTGGCCTCCAAATTCATCTGGCATGAACCCAATCGAACATTTGTGGTTCGTCTTGGGAAAGCCGGTTCGCGCTAAATCACCACCACCCCGAAATGGAAACGTGACGTCACTTCCTCTGCCAAAAGCAGTTTCGCTTAGCGCATGCAAATCATGAAAACCTAGTACGCAAACAAAGAATATTTCGGACTACGTATTTCTCAACATTAGGGTTTTGGTTATATTTTAAACATGGTTTATTGCACATGCGCAGTATGCAAGTAACCATGTGCAGTATGCACTTCGCTCAAAAAATCATTATTTTGTTCAATTTTTTAAAGAAATACCAACACATATTTTCCTATTTTTTCTGGAATTTTTTAATTATGAGAATGAATACTTCAGCCTCAATCTTTTTCATGACTGTAGTAAAGGTCCGAAAAACCCGTTCGAAATCGCGATTTCCCCATAGAGATATACAGGAGATTCTCAGGTTGGGCGCAGTGGTGTAGTCAGCTGATGAAAAGTGGCGTCACGCCAGAAGCACAGGGAGAGTGGCTGTTGCCATCTCCTCCTTATTCTAACCTCCTTAGTTTTAAAGCCTGATGGCTGGTCTGGATATGCACTCACTAGGCATAATATTATGACAACCTACCAATAGTGCGTCGCATAAATATAGAGACAGAACAAATTCTCGAATAAAAAAGAAACAACAACGAGCGGAAATGTACACCTCATATTTATAGCAAAAATAGCATAGGACACGCACCTGCACAATAGTTTGACGGAAACATAACAACTCCAACGCCAAATACAAGAAAAAAACAGAAATACGCTGTCTAAAAAATATAAACACGTACTAGTTATGAGCCCCTCCGGTACGAATAGTGGAGCCATTGTTCCGAATGACACTGAAAACCCGATTGGGCATGCTATCCACCAAGTGATGTAAGTGTTCTGGACGGAGTGCGTACCAGCTTCGTTCAATCTGCTCTTTCAATGCCACCACACTTGAGAACTGCCGTCCATTTGCATGCACATCACGAGCGAGGATACCCCAGAGGTTCTGGATAGGGTTCAGATCTGGACTGAGTGCTGGCCAATCCATTACGGTCCCATGATGAGTGTTAAACTAGCTTTTCGTTGATGCAGACCGATTGATAGAGTCATTGTCTTGCTGGAACAGATAATCAACACCCGCTAGAGTTTCGGCAAACGGTAGAAGGTGGCTGCTGAGTATGTCCAGATACGTTTCGGAGTTTTGCTTGCCTTGAAGGAAAGCGATATCCGTTGTCCCATTGAACGCAAAAGCTCCTCAGACCATCACAGATTCCCCTCCTTTCTGTCTGCTGAAGAAGGTGCGTGGCTCGCGTCGTAAATAATGCCAATAGCAGTTCCAACCGTCAGGGCCGTCCAGGTTGAACTTTTTCTCATCGGAGAAAATAGTTGTGATCCACTCGTCCATCCAGTGCATGTGGCTGTTTGCCCATAATAATCTAGCTTCCTTGTGGCGCCGCTTGTGGTGTGGCAGACGGCGCATTTTACGCAGCACAATGTTGCGACTTTCCTTGATTCGTCGATGAACTGTGTCCTTTGAGACGGTGACACCAACAGTCCGAGAAACTTGACGTAGTGATAACTTTTGGGATGAAACTAAACGTATGATGGCACGATCATCTCGTTTGGTTGTTATTCGATACCTTCCAGGCCGTTTTCTGGCAGTTAACGCACCGCGTTTCGATAAAGTCTTATGAATGACTGCCCTTCTCCTCCCCATGGCTTCACAAATTTTCGCTACTTGCAATCCATTTGCTCTCCAGTCTCCACATCTTCTGCACCTCCTCACCAGAAAGTTGAGTGTTGCGTGGTATTTCGGCAAATGAATGTCTAAGGGCAGGTCCGCTGTCTTTTGCAGGCTGGACCGAATTACGGCCCATGCGCGTGCGTATAACATGATAATTTGTGCATCTCATTTGCATGTGGCTACTTTACATAGTTGTTTTTATATTTATGAGACACCTAAAATTACACTATTTCACTTTGTGGTGTTCTTTTCACACAATCCGGTCATCTTGACGGATCGAAACGTTTGTTGTAGGGTTATGTCTAATTAGGTGCCACTTCAGCTTCCTACCTATACTCGCATTGCGTTCACGGCACAAAGTAGACTGTCTCTATATTTATGCGACGCACCTTAATAGCGTATTGGAAAGCCTTCCACACAATGACCACTTGCACTCGGAGTAGTATTGACTCCACTAGACAGAGAAAAAGGTTTTCATGCATTGTGCACCAGAAAGACAGAATAACATCACAGAGTTTTATGACGTAGCAAGTCATTGGCAAAAGTAGGATGGGGAAATGCAGCGTTCCACTGCATTTTACAAATGTTCAATAGGATTCAAATCGGAGAAATTTAGCGGCCAGGGGAGAATTTTTTGGACATGCCCTAATACCATTCTTGCACAATATGAGTCTTGTAACACGGAGCGTCGTCTTTCTGAAAGGATGCAGTGACATCCGGCTACATGTAAAGCAACACTTTCTCGGAAACAATGCCTAGGTAGGATATGGCTGTGAGAAGACACAGGTATGTCTATGGGAACATTCCCCATACCACAGTACAATCTTGTCGGCCTATTTCCGTCCAACGATGCAGCGCGGTTGCAGTTGTTCGGCAGTGCGGCCTTGAATACGGACCTGTTCATTGTCATGCTGGAGCTGGAACATGGATTCATCGGACCTAGGGCTCTTTTCCTGTCGTCCACTATACAGTCACTGTATTCGCGTGCGGTCTGTCAGTAAGAGTACTCGAACGGCCTGCCGACTTTTTAAAGTCACATGCATGAGAGTATCCGCCGGATCATGGGTTCAGAAACGTTTCTCTCTGCGACTTCATTGTAGTTTACCGTTTACTGAGGGAACGTGAGCTGTCTGTTGCCCCACACAACACGTGTTAATTACCGTTCACTCTGACTGCTGACGAGTGATGACTTCCCCTTTCCAGCACGTTGTGCGGATATGTAACCACCTCGTACCATTCCCTCCAAACCTTTGCCATAAACAGCGGCTCTTGAACAACCGCGAATGCCTGCGGTTGCCAAGATGTTGCCTCCTGTTTTCCTCACTCCGTTAATCTTTCCATGTCCAAACTGCTACCAGTTCTTCCATTTCCCCTCTGCACGGACTTCGTACTGGAGAAATGGCCACCCATCTCGTGCCGTCAGTATATTTGTCGGACAAGTTGGTGACGTTCTCGCTACGTGCTGTGGGACGAGTTCACTCGTGAAGAGAGGGGGGATCATAATGATTTGGTTTAGGAGTGCATTTTGGCATCTGATCTGTTCTATTATACAAAAAGTCGCAGTTATTCTGTGTGCGGAAGCTGTTACACTTCTTTGTAACAGAATTATTTGCATCTGTATACTAACTTAGTTTTTCTCAAAGTAGGAGACTACTAACCCGGGCAGCTCGTGAGTCATCAGTCGCTGGTTCTCAACGATTAGCAGGGAAAGAAAAGCACACATGTTTTTCGAAGCAGAGCATCGATATGCTATAATGCCACATCCCTCATTTTACCGTTCTTGCGGACGATTTGCTTGAGACTCGGGCATTTGTCCACTTGCTTAAAATGGATCTGGGTTCGAGTCCCAGATGAGACATTGGGGTCTATTGGCGCTAGCTCTACACCTTCCCTGGAAATAATGGCCCTAAATGAGCAGCTCAGACAGCATACTGATGAGGAGCAAAGGACGGTTTTATAAGATTCAGAATTGCATCTCGAGAATTATTGCCGAAGTTTGGGACCAAATCGAAGTTTCTCAAAGACTTAACATGAAATGCTTCACACATAAAACATGTATCCACCATCTTGTTTTAAGTTCTTTGTTTTGATTAAGAAAACATACGCGATTTGTATACTAACAAAATTGAAAAATCTCATGTTTTTGAAATTTCTTACTGCACTTGAGAGCGTTGAGACACCGGAAGATATAATCCTATAAAGCCTAATTTTTCCATTGTAAATAGAGACACTGCATGACCACTTTTTTGCGTATAGGACAATAAAAATTCCGCCGAAATTTTTTTTTTTGCCAGTTTTCACTACGTCCTACTGCGCAATGTTTTGAAATGCCCATTTGGTAGAAGAGTAATTTCAATGTACTAATACCCTGCGTTTTGCATGACTTTCGTGATTTTATATTCATAAAGAAACTACTGGTACAACGTGTGATTTTTCATGATTCATCTAACTTTTGACACAGCCTGGTGAATTACACACACCGACCTAGTCATCATTCGGAAATTTCTGCCGCAAAACGGTGACTAATACTGAATAAAATATGCTCGCGGTCGGGAGCTGCATGCTGGTTTTTTTTATATAGTATCTGTGAAACTCTTTCTCTTTCCCAACATTGTGGGTGTGGTACATACTTACTTTGGGCAAGACAAGAAAGCCGGGGGAACAGTCTGATACTTCCAGACAGCGAATGACCCATCTATAATAGCCAAACTTGGTTGGTATGACGCCTAGCTGGCACCACATCACGATTTTCTGACTCAGCAGGTTTCGCAACGATGGACAACGGGGATTAGACAGGTGAAGGCCGCGGACTCTCTGGAGGGATTGTGAAAACGTAATTCCTATACTCTTTTCATTTTGTCTTTTTTATTATTATTATTATTATTATTTGCTTCATGCATCTTCTTTAAAACGGTTCTAAATATTTGCTACGTTATGGGACAACAAAAAAAATATTTAATTCATATTTTCTCGAGAACACGTCCAGACGAACTCTCAGAGTAGCGTACCTCTGAAAAGAATGGAATTTTAAAGTACAGTTTATCGAAACAATAGCAGAAATCAAAAATTGAGAGAGTACTCTGATACTTTTTGTAGATGATTCATGCTATGCATCCTTCTCGTGCCAAGATCTTTGTGGGCGTGAAATAAAACGAGTGATTTGATAGTATACATTTATTTACGTATAATACAAAACGCATTTATTCGCGTCACTGACGCAGGGGCGGATCTAGAAAACGTCTAGGGGGGGCATGAGACCATTTCAGAGCAAACACCCAACAAACACAGAAACTTTCTTTTTTCAGAGGGACTTTACCGACAGAAATCAGGGGCGGATCTAGAAAATTTCTAGGAAGGGGGTATGAGACAAAAATATTTAACTCCCAAAAAAAAACACCTCGTTACTTTTTGAGATGAGTTTAGTTTCAGACCCAACTATATTTATAAAACTTCTACCACCCGACGGGGGGGGGAGGGGTGATGCAACAAAGTATATCTTAAGCGCGCAATTCTTAAAAGCATACATAAAACACATTCGCATATATCAGTCACGGTTTAATGGGAGTACGTATGTACAGTGCACTCGACCTCCCTTTAATTACGGGCCTGCTCACAGACGGACTAAAACTTGTGTGCCATGTACGGTTGACCAATGGCTTAACCTGCTTTCCGAAGCACGGCGAATATTCAGTAGTGGCAGTGCCAGGATGTGAACCTGGTATTCCAGGTTTGCATAATTCCCTGGACATCAAATATGCTGCCCATAATTTTGTTTAAGCAGAAAAGTTCAAGTAAATATTCAAAATCTACCAAATTTATATTATGACTTACCCAATGGCAGCCACTCGATGGGTGTTTTCAGCACTAACTTCATTTTATTTGTAGACCATTTAAAGTCCATCGATGATGAGAAATGTGTAAAAATTATAAATTCAGTTATTGATGGTAAATTAAACCTAAACGAAGGCTTAAATGTCAGTATCAGAAGTAAAACAGTTCCAGATGAAAACATAATTTCTGAGGAGGATACTAAAACTGTAAAGGAGAGCACCTCTGGTAGCTTTGCCGTTCTTCCAAATTAGGTGGGAAACAAATGTCCCTCCTTATGATTAATACTTATATTTTATTATATAATGAACTTGTCGAGGTAACAAGGAAGTTATAAAATGAGGTTTCCACGTTTTTTATACAACAAAATCCAATCGGTGCTGATATGATGTGGCAAATCGATTCAACTCTTCTTCCGGATTAATATTCATGTCTCGATGAATGTGTAATAGAGCGAGCCCCAAAATCCTCTCTTCATTCATACAACTTCTTAGCCAGGTTTTCATCCGACGGAGGACAGAAAAACTTCGTTCCGCAGTGGTGACACTTTCGGTAAGCTTAATAAAATGGCAAATTGGATAAATATCTTCATCACATGACTTAAAAATGTCTTGTAATGTTTTCGTTACAGTTGGATTCCCGAATACACTTTTCTTTCCACGTGGTTACTTCAGATTTTAAGCAAATATCCGAATTTAAGGGATTAAACTGACTGAGTAACATCGAGTATTTTTTCCACAGTTCATACAGTGATGCATTTAAATCATCATCCTCAGTTTTCAATGAATTTTCAGGTAATAATACATGCTACTTGAAAGCATTTAGTGTGTCTTCACTGAAACGTGTCTTCAAATCAAGTATAATTACATCAAGTATTGGAATATATATACTTAACCGGTAATACTCCTCTGATGTACTAAACTGTTAGTTAGCTCTTGTGGTTTGTTTTACTGCGAGCCTAGGTTTTCCGATGTTTATTTCTAACGCATTAGCCAAATCAGAAAAGTTTCTTCATATTTTACTGAATTCTGCGTCTGCGTTTTTTCTTAACAAAGTCAGCACAGAGAGAAGATCTTTAATACAATCTCTGCTGAAGACAGATCTAGAGATATTTTTTGAAACAAGTTACTGAGTACAGAAGTAGAAGAGAAAATAGGGGTTATGCATTTTAGTGATACTAAAAATTAGCTCGTTAACAGGGTATTTAATAAAAGATCAGCTTTAGTTGCAGAAGTTGTATCATTCCATGCAGCAATGCTCTTTAATGTTTCAATGATAAAGACAATATTACTTTCGAAGTATAGGGTAGTGTCGTGTAGTTCTACCCAGCGAGTGTCACATAGACTACTTAACTTCGAGGCTGATTTTAGAATTTCACTTATTAGTCCTCTTACCTCAGACATCATAACATTGCAGTTGTCGGTATAAATACCAACGCATGCTTTTACGTCGATATTATTTTGATGCAGAATTTTAACAACAGTTTTCCCTAATGATACGCCGTCTATTTTGGGTTCAGTCTCTAAAGAGAATTCTGATGCATAATTTATTTCATGAAAGTCGAAAAATCCAATAAAATCTTCCCTGATTTCCGATTTGTAAACATATCTCAGTATAATACTCATTTGTGATATGGTAGATATATCAGTAGTTTCATCAAATGATATGGAATAATATTTTGCCTCGGAAAGAAACCCATCAATATTTTTCAGAATGTTTTCACCGGAACATTCAATAATAGAATTTTGTGGGTTTTTTAAAATATAAGTTGCATTAGCCTTGGCACTTTTGAGATGGTTTTCCAGAACTGTATCTCCACATCGTACTTTAAATTTTAAAATTTCTCAAAAATTCCCTTCGTTCGTTATACTACTGCGTTCAGATGTATCTCAAAAACTTCCATCGTCTCTGTGGCCTTATAACGAAGTAAATTTCTCCGTCATTTCTGTCCACGCCGGGGCTAGAACCCGGGTCCCCTCATTCCGGAATAAGTCACTCTACCAATTGAGCTACGCGGACGTTTTATTCTGATTCCTATCTGCCTTTATGTCGTGTGCGTCCTGCTGGCATGTACGTCACATCTCCTGATATACGTTACATCATCTCCCCCTTATTTTTTTTTATTTTGAAGTGCTGGAGAAAGGATTCTCTGATTTTTCCTATCTCGCGGTGTGGAAATAACATCACACCATTGCGAGATTTTGAACGGTCGGGTCATCCGGATAGTTCGGGCGCCATTATAACGAAGTAAATTTCTCCGTCATTTCTGTCCACGCCAGGATTCGAACCCGGATCCTCTCATTCCGGAATAAGTTGCTCTACCAATTGAGCTACGCGGACGTTTTATTCTGATTCCTATCTGCCTTTATGTCGTGTGCGTCCTGCTGGCAGGTACGTCACATCTATTGGTATACGTTACAGCCTCTGAAAGGTATGTTTTGCCTTCCCAGTGTAACTACAGTGTCAATAATTGGAAGCAACCTTTTGCTATTTTCTTCAACTTGTTTTAATCGAGATGTAGATAATATATTACGAATTTCGTTTTGCGGTTTGTTAAATTTTTTCACAAACTCATCTGCCGACTTAACTGAATTTCTGTGATACTTACTACGTTGGTGATTCTCTAACATTCCATTATTACCAAGGAGCTTCAAAAATGTTTTCAGAGGTTTTGAAACTAAACTCCCAGATTGAGTTTGGCATGGATTATCACCTACAACGTTTGGAGCAAACAATGAACAATATTTTCAGTAAACTCCTTTCATTAATGGGGAATACACTAACCACGGGTATTTTTCCAAATGACTTCGATTTAAGTACCTTTTCACAATTTCAACTTTTTTATTGTGCTCGGAGAATGGAAAAACGTATTTTTTTCGGTGGACAAAATGGTGGGCATAAAAACCATTTATCGTATTCACTTTCAAATTGCACAGGCAAAGTGTGGTCTGTCGAAGTCGATGGAAGTGCATCTGCACTTCCCAAGTTTAAGTATATTGAAAGCAAATTTTTTGATGAATGTGCAACTTTTGGGACGTCTTTCGTTTCTGAAGTTTCCATTGTTGATTTTGCAAAAAAAATCTAAAGTTTTTTTGTCGCTTGTTAAGCATGTATTAGGTTTTTAACATGCGGTAGCTATGTTAAAAACCTAATACATGCTTAACACAGCCCTCTGCCCTCTCCCCAATTTTTCTTATCGTACAAGAGAAATAGTAGTGTAAATACCTTCTCATTTCCAGAAAAAAATCATCTAGTCTAATTTGGGGTACAACGCGCGCAAGCAAGTCAAAATTCAACAGATTACTCGTATTAGTTAAAAGGGAGCAGACAAAAAAGTGATGATGAACTATACTGGAATGGAGGATCGCAAGCCAACTAAATTATACAGAAAGTAACCTGAGAAAAGAAGAGGAAGGACGAGGGCAAATAACGGAGCACCCTAATAACGGCTATCACAATAACAGACTTTGTACTTGAAAAACGAAAGCATGATCAAAGCAGATGAATCATTTTGTGCACTTGCCACCTGGGATGAACGCACGTGCGGGAGACGTGAGAGAGAAAATGCCTTTCCGAACGCCAATTTGTCCACTCCCGCAGAATTACCTAAACAATAACGTCACTTCTTTACTCATAAAAAAGAGTTGTACATTTCACCTCCAGAGAAAGATAAAAACAAGAAAGATGACACCGAATTTTCGGGTGTAATAAGCACAGCACGTCTTTTGAATCCGTTCTGACGCAAATTAAATTTATCAAAGCTATTCAAAGTCAATGGAACCGGTATGGAAAACATTAGTATCTGACGGAAGAAAGAAGTTTTTCAATCAGGTTTTTAATACCTCAGATATTGCTGTAAACGGAATCGTGAGCTTACGCCCTCTGGTTGCAGACTTGTGTGTTAAGAAAAACGTGACTTTAAAAGAGAAACATTCCGCACCGGAAATGCTCTCCAACACAGAACTAATTTTTCATATCGGACTCTTAAAAACAGAGATATCGACAAAAATAAGATGTGACTTTACGTTCCCTGGTAGGAAAACCATGCATTATTTTAGGTAGAAAGTATTCTCAAAAGGATTTTCCGTATGAGCGGTACCGGTCCAAGAAAAAAAAAATCCGTCGAGTTTTCAGGATCCCAGATTTTGCTACAAATACATCAGAATCAGAAATTAACACTTATGGCCCCTGGTGGCAAAACCATTCTTTACCAAACCTTAGAAATTATGTGAAAAATATTTTCCATCAGGTCTTGTATGCGATACAGGAAGAATTTTTTAAATCGGAGTTTTAGAAGCAGAAATAACGCAGAAAACGAAATTTGCCTTTGTGCCCTCTAGCGGAAAGTCTATGATTTATTTGAAAATTTTGAATTTTTAGCAAAAACATTTCGCATCGGAAACACTATCCAACAAAGAAGGAATTTCCCAAATCGGACTCCTAGAATTAGAGATATTGACAAAAATAAGATATACATCTACGCCCCCTGGCGTAGAAACCATACATTATTTCAGGAAGAAAATTTTCCTAAAAGGTTTGTGGACATCAGTAGTATCGGTCAACAAATGACTTTTTTTTCAATCGAGATTTTAGAAGCTCATATTTTGCTATAAATACATCAGAAGCGGAAATGAAGGCTTACGCCACCTGGTGGCCATACCATTTTTTACAAAAAATTGAAATTATGTGCAACATATTTCCCATCAGGAGCTGTATCCGGTTCAGAATTTTTTTTTCAAATCGGAGATTTAGAAGCAGAGATATAGGGGTAAACGAAATTTACCTCTACGCCCCCTAACGGAAAGTCTAGGAATTACTTGAAAATTTTGAAATTATATGAAAAACATGTCAAACTGAAAACCCCATCCAACAAAGAAGAAATTTTTCAAATCGGATTTCTAGAAGTAGAGCTATTGACGAAAATAAGATATACATCTACGCTCCCTGGCGGAGAAACTGTGAAATATTTTAAGACGAAAATATTCCGAAAAGGTTTATCGATATGAGTGTCATCAGTCTCGAAAGAAAATTTTCAATCGATATTTTAGAAGCTCAGCTTTTATGGTAAATATATCAGAAGCAAAAATTAACGCTGACGTCCCCCTGCTGGCCAAAGTATTCTTTACCAAAATTTTAAAATTATATGCACGTTATTTTGCACCAGGAGGTGTATCCGCTGAAGCAAAAAAGTTTTAAATCGGAGTTTTAGAAGAAGAGTTATCGGGGAAAATATAATTTACGTGTACGCCTCCTAGCGGAAAATCTATGCGTAATTTGAAAAAGTAACTATATCTAAAATACTCTTCGACATAAATGGAGTTGAAGGATGAGAGTTTTTTTTCAATCGAATGTTTAGAAGCAAATATGTAGATTAAAACGTATTTTTGAATTCGACATCATCTGCATTTACGCCCTCTAGCGGCAAAAATGCACATCGTAAAAAATAAAAAAAACGAAATGAAGGATCGTCATTCGCATATTTCAAGCTTCACAATGGAAAAAGAGTTTTTCAGATCGGGCTAATAGTTGCAGAGATATCGTGGGTACAGACGGACGGACGGAGAAACCGATAACATAAGCACGATCTTGTTTTACAAAAGACGTGCTAAAAAAGGAAAACATATACAACATCCAACCATCCGCACAAGGGTTTCAAACAGACGATCACTGCAACTGTAAACAATTTATCTGCATAATACAAACTGAATAATAAAAAAAACTTATATTTTTAATGTACTGGAGATTTAGTGTTTCTCCCTCATGCTACAGCTCAAGGGGGGGGGGGCTTGACCCCCATGGCTACCCCCTTGTATCCGCGCATGCACTCACGACCACACCGATCCACAGTCCGGTATATACTAAGAGGAATTAAATCATAACAACAAACAATAAGGTTTACTAATTTCTGGCACTGAGCTGTAGTTAGGTAGGTGGATTAATGAATACTGTGACGTACTACAGAGGTGAAAACATGTGTCAAGACGACAAATCTGCAACGAGACATTCCGTCCGCGTAGCTCAGTTGGGAGAGCGACTTACTCCGGAGTGAGAGGACACGGACAAACTTGTGTTTTCACATTGGTGCCCGAACTTCTAAGATGGTCTGACCGTTAGGTTTCTCGCAATGGTGTGATGTTCTTTCCACACGGCGAGACAGGGAAATGAGAATCCCTTCTTCAGTGCTTTGGAAAAATAATTAATCAGTGTGATGTTACAATATGGTGTCTGGGATTTGGTGTCTGGAGTCATCAGTGTGTTGATCCCAGACAACAAATTGTCTGGGATCTCCCAAATGCTCGTTCTTCATCGGTTGACTGTCTACAGCGACACATGGTCCCGGCCCTCTTTCGGGTGGTGGGAGGGTGACGTGCCCGCCCCGAAGGACGCACTTGAGAAAAACGCAGATGGCAGTGAAAGCACATGCCAGTGTAGTATAGTGGACAGCACCAGGATCTCCGGAGCCGAGAGTTGTGAGTTTGAACCCCGCCCCTGGCATAAAAATGATGGAAAAATTTACTTCGTCGTAATGTAACTGTCGTAAAATCAATAAAAGGAGATATGGAAGTCATAAATGTACACATTTACTGAATTATGGCGACGGCAACAGTATTTCGACTGTTTAGTTTTCCAAAAACAATATTTTTATTATTTTTATTATTATTGTTACATATTATTCAGATTTGGAAGAACGTAATAAGCGACCCTGACACCGATGAAATGTGATGTAGCTACAAAAGTTCATCTGCGCATGCGCAAGCTAAAATCTGATCTCAGGATAGAAAGAGAAGCTGAATCACAAGTGTGTTAATGAGGAATCACAAGTGTGTTAATGAGGGGGATTGGTAACTTTTGGTCTAGGATATCTTCAGGTTACACCACATCGTGGTATCATCATCATCATCATCATCATTATTCTCAACCATTGTCAATCCACTGCTGCACAAAGGTCTCCCCAAGTTTCTTCCACAACGGTCTGTCTTGTGCTAGTCTCCTCCATGTTACTCCCGCAGCATACTTTCGAATTTCATCTACCCATCTCCCATGTAGTCTTCTTCTGGGTCTTTTTCCTGTCTCTTGGAATCCACTCTAAAATGTCAGCTGTCCATCTATGGTCTGTCCTTCTGGCAATATGCTCAGCCCATTGCCATTTCAGGGATTTAACTCTGATCATGATGTCTTCCACTGTTGTCATATTTAGGATCCACGAGTTCCTTTTCTTATCTCTACTGGTAACATCAAGCATACATCTCTCCATGCTTCTTTGAGTTGGCTGCAGTCTTTGTATGTCTCTTTCAGTTAAGGTCCACATCTCTGCACCATACGTAAGCACTGGAAGGATGCATTGATCAAACACTTTTCTTTTAAGACATAATGGCATATTGCTCTTGAAAATTATGCTGTTTCTTCCAAAAGCTCTCCAGGCAAGTTTTATACGCCGATAAATTTCTTCATCAATGTGACCTTCACTTGATATCTGCTGTCCAAGATAAATGTAGGTTTCGGTTATCTCCAGCTTTTCCCCATCAATCGACAAATCTTCATTTCTTGTAAAAGCATTGTGCATCACTTTTGTCTTCTGAAAGTTCATTTCTAATCCAACTTTGTCACTCTTGTCAGCAAGTTCCTGGATCATGCTCTGCAGCTCTGATGGGGTAGTAGCACAAATGACTACGTCATCAGCAAAACGAAGTTGATTCAGATAATCTCCACTGATCTTTATCCCTTTGTTTTCCCAGTTCAGTGATTGAAAGACATTTTCCAAAGTGGCATTAAAGAGTTTGAGAGATATAGTGTCGCCTTGTCTCACCCCCTTTCCAATTTTTATGGGTGCTGTATTCTCAAATAGCCGAATATTTCGATGTGACATTTTAAAGCTCTCGTCAATAGCAGGTAAACCAAGGGTCAAGAGGAAGCAAAGTTTCGCTACGATGCACCGTTTCCATAGCACCAAAAATGCATTTTCATAATGGCTTTTATCACATTTCTCGTAATTTACGCATAGAGATATTGTTAAGTTTATGAAATAATGTTCAGCGATAGTTTAGTAAAATATATTTTTCAGTAACAATGAAATTATAAAATTAACTATTGTTGAGTCATTTCATGGGACAGCATTTCAAAATCAGATTTAAGCAATCGTTTTAAATATTTCCGTTACCCATTTTCGTTGGATCGGAATTTTTACTGGAGATTTACATTTTTTTCCGTCAATAAAGATGCATAGTATCAAAAATATGTGTGTGGGGCATTTTTATCAGTAATTTATAGCATGAAAAAAAAAACTGGATATTTTGCACTTTTTTTAGAAAATATATTTTCATTTCTTTTTCCCTCCGGCGTTGGGTGCCTCTAAGGTTTAAAGGAACCGTTCGTTCCAAATTTGGGTCTACTGGTTCCAGTGAAAGGATAGTGCCAGCACCTTAGGCTAAACGCACAGCCTTATTCTGGACTCAAACCCTGACACAACTTGGACCTCTTATCCCCAGTATCCGATAGCACAGTGACTGCTCAGGATAATTTTTAATATTTCTTTATAAAGCTTGGTGAAGCAGCATTTTGGAGCAACTGTAAATGTACAAGGCTGCTATTCGGGTTTCCTATCTAAATAGTTCTCCCTTACTTTTGGATATTATGATATAAAAAGTATGGACACTCTTATATATCATAATATCCAAAAGTAAGCAATTAATTAAGCATAGCCATTTTTTTCGTCGAATCTCACTATTTATTCCATACATCAATCGGTTAGCCGCCGGCTCTACTGTCTTGGTGCAAGTGATAGCATGCATGGCCCTATCCAGGGGAGCGATTTTTAGGGTCCAATCCCCCAATTTGTTTGAGCAATTTTTTTCTGTTTTTGCTTGTTTATCGTAAGTTATTAGATCAAAAGGAGGCGCATCCTTTTTTCATCTTTTCATTTTTTTTACGTTTTGTTTTGGATTGGAGGTTTAACGATCACCGTGAGCAACTCAATGGGATATAAGCAGTCGCCCGTCCCTACTTTAGGGTCACTGGTTCCAGGGAAAGGAGACAGCCAGTGCCGTAAGACAAACACAACATCCATGCCTCACCGGTATTCGAACCCAGACCCCTTTCGGACAAATGATCAGAGGCCATCGCTTCGACCACTGCGCCGCCGGGCAGCTTACGCTTTCCAACCGTATGTTGAAGAAGCGTATATGCTCCAGCTTTGTCCATCTGTCCGCACGATAACTCGCGTAAAAATGGTTCGATTTCGATGAAATTTAGTATGTGTTAGGGGACAACCTGGGTACGAACCCTACTGAAAATGGACGAAATGGGGTCAAAGGTCAGGACATAGGAGCGGAATCCATTCCATCGCCCTTATGCGTCATAACTTATGTAAACATTCTTCGATTGCGACAAAACTTTATCATGTTGTTCCGGAGGTATACTAAACCGGTTCTGTTGAATATGATCGAAATGGGGTCAAAGGTCAGAGCACAGGTGCGAAAATTATTCCACAGCCATTATCCTCATAACTTGACTAAAAATGCTTCTATTACGAGAAAACCGTAGTATGTTGTTCCGGAGGTATCTGAACCAATTCTGTTTAATATCTTCGAAATGGGGTCAAAGGTCAGGGCACAGGAGCGAGATTTTTCCCACAGCCGTTATCCTCATAACTTGAGTAATGACTTCTGGCATGTTGGAAAGCGTATCATAATTAATACATTGCATGATTTTATTAACTTGTTTTTATTGTTTCTGTTGTTTCCGTTGATAAACCTTACTTCAGAGAAGAACATTTTTTTTTCACTATACCCACTAGTGAGCAGTAACAAATTTCTAGACGTGCAGGAAACTGTGTGTATAACAATTTATTAATCGGAATTGCTCTATCATAAGATATTTTTGAGATCGCTTATTTATTTATTTATTTATTTATCATGTTAAGACAGACGAAAAGAAAAAAATGGCAGTTGGAATCGTAGTTTATTGTTTCTTTCTAACATCAAGATGCCAGACTGGGATGGGTTGTGTTTAGAAATGTGAAAGCGCAGTGAGTGATTGCATCTCGACTTTGAAGCTCCACAGACCACAAGGTCCAAAGCGGCGCCAGGAGAGCCGGAGATCGAGTGTTCAGGCAAATGCTGATTTGATCAAATGATCATATGTAGAGGATTTTAGATAGGGAGTGTCTGACCCCAGGTCTTAAACAACCCTTAGAAATAGGAAGCTAGAAGATTTGGGCTAGAGTGCCCGATAGGAATGTGACACGGAAGCGAA